>OZ024671.1:6660965-8016467 GCA_964016965.1 Diacarnus erythraeanus
CCCTGAAATAATGACACCTCTGTATACAGTGGAACCACTCTATTCCACCCCCCTGAAATAATGACACCTCTGTATACAGTGGAATCACTCTATTCCAACCCCCTGAAATAATGACACCTCTGTATACAATGGAACCACTCTATTCCAACCCCCTGAAATAATGACACCTCTGTATACAGTGGAACCACTCTATTCCAACCCCCTGAAATAATGACACCTCTGTATACAATGGAACTCCTCTATTCCAACCCCCTGAAATAATGACACCTCTGTATACAATGGAACTCCTCTATTCCAACCCTCTGAAATGAGGACACCTCTGTATACAGTGGAACCTCTCTATTCCAACCCTCTGAAATGAGGACACCTCTGTATACAGTGGAACCACTCTATTCCAACCCCCTGAAATAATGACACCTCTGTATACAATGGAACTCCTCTATTCCAACCCCCTGAAATAATGACACCTCTGTATACAATGGAACTCCTCTATTCCAACCCTCTGAAATGAGGACACCTCTGTATACAGTGGAACCTCTCTATTCCAACCCTCTGAAATGAGGACACCTCTGTATACAGTGGAACCTCTCTATTCCAACCCCCTGAAATAATGACACCTCTGTATACAATGGAACCACTCTATTCCAACCCCCTGAAATAATGACACCTCTGTATACAATGGAACCTCTCTATCCCAACCCCCTGAAATAATGACACCTCTGTATACAATGGAACCACTCTATTCCAACCCCCTGAAATAATGACACCTCTGTATACAGTGGAACCACTCTATTCCAACTCCCTGAAATGAGGACACCTCTGTATACAGTGGAACCCCTCTATTCCAACCCTCTGAAATGAGACAGTGGAACCCCTCTATTCCAACCCCCTGAAATAATGACACCTCTGTATACAGTGGAACCCTTCTATTCCAACCCCCTGAAATAATGACACCTCTGTATACAGTGGAACCACTCTATTCCAACTCCCTGAAATGAGGACACCTCTGTATACAGTGGAACCCCTCTATTCCAACCCTCTGAAATGAGACAGTGGAACCCCTCTATTCCAACCCCCTGAAATGAGGACACCTCTGTATACAGTGGAACTCCTCTATTCCAACCCCCTGAAATGAGGATACCTATGTGTAGGGGGAAGAAGTTAGGACACCTTCGTATGTTGACATTGCAATTAAGCTAATAGTATGTTATTAGATATACCCACAGAGGGGAAACCACCAGGGAATATTATTATAGTACCAAATTGAAAATACTAACTTAGGAAGTGTTAGGTCAGCAGTAGTGGCTAGACACACTTACCATGTAGTATTTTCAGGTCAGTTGTAGGTTTGCACTATTAACGGCCATCTCTATATAAAATGAACTGTTTTGAAGTGACCCATCTCTTACCCTGTGATGTGAAATGAACTCTCTCTTTACCCTATGAAATGGGCCATCTCTAAATCCTGTGAAATGGGTCATCTCTTTACCTGTGAAAGGGTCATCTGTGAAGTGAACCATCTCTTTACCTTGTGAAATGGGTCATCTGTTTACCCTGTGAAGTGTACCATCTCTTTACCCTGTGAAGTGAACCCTTGTGAAATGCGTCATCTGTTTACCCTTTGAAGCGTACCATCTGTCATGGATTTCACTAGGTCACTCCAGACACGTATAATGCTGTGGATCACACCATGGGATTTTCTGGTGGGAAGTTGGAAAGATAAAGACACTGAATGGAGAGTCAAGATTTCCCAAACTGTATCAGGGAGACCAGACTGTGCTTCAAAGACCTCACAAAGTATGAATTGGACCTGGTCTTCATGGGATGGTCACCCATTATATGGGAGGGGGAAGTCATATGTGAAATGGGTCATCTTTTTACCCTCTGAAGTGTACCATCTCTTAATTAACCATACCTTGTGCATTATATATACATTGAAAAAAAAAATTAATGACTACATGCCGAGAGCCCCCTGCCCCCACAAATACACACTATTGTGAGTGTTTGAAAAAAGTGACTTCATGGTTCTGTGTTAACACCACACTGCTTGCCAGCTGTGGTCACTTTTATGAAGTCGTCCACTGACCAGTTAAAATTGCCAATTCTATTGATGTCTGGTGGAGGTGCCCACTGCTGACTGGTGGGATACTCTTGTATTATCACAGCCATGCCTTCCAATTGGTGTGCCTCTATGTGACAATGCATGAACCAATAACCAGGATTGTCTGCTTCAAAGGCAATCACGACATAACCTCCAGCTGGCACGATCACAGTATCTTTACGGATTGCATCTTTTCTGACTCTGAATTGGTGTCTTTCAAAGGGAGGTGGTTTGTTGTCTCTCCAACTTGGAGATGGACATAGTTCATCATGACAGTCCACCTCCTTGTTGTTATCCATCAGTCTTCCGGTTATCTTGTCATATTCTCCATGTCGGATGGCAACAACGTAGAAGGTGTGACCATGAAGGTGTATTGGGTGAGAGAAATTGTTATTTCGTGCCTTTTCATTACCCACTGAACTGAGGACAAAGTTCACAGATGGGTAAAGACCAGGTATATATTGCTTTGATTCAGCTATTTGTTCTACATTGATGCACGAGAAACTCGTATCGAATTCACTACATTCAAGGCCAGCTTTCCTGTCTGCTTCGTATTGGTCACAGTATGTCTGGTAAGGTGTTGTTGGAAACTTGAAATTCTTACCATTGATGGCACTTGTTGAACTCATCCCTTCGAATCCAAAATTAAAGAACTTGAGATCGCCTTCCATGTCACCAGGTTTGACTATTCTTGGTGTTTGAGTGCTAGGAATTTTTGCTTTTAACTTGTCCAAGTGTAGACACCAGGTTTTCATCTTTGGTGGGAATAGCTTGAACGGACAGTTAACTGCCACACACCATTTCCTGTGCGTGCATTCTCTCTTCCACTCCAAAACATTCCTATACTTGTTATTTGGGTCAGGGGTCTCTGATGTACTATAATGTAAGATTGCTTCAGCTGTGTGTCTTTCAGTGTTATCCACCTCAAGCGTTTCTGCTCTTATCCAGTAATTACTTATCTCCTGATTGGCGTGCAACAAGAAATCATAACGTTCTCCTGTGTGAATGATTATATAATCAACAGTTCGTTGTTCAACAAACTGGCCATCGCTTGCAATGAGAATCAGCTTGTGTTTGTCGATAGAAAACTTGTAGGCAAATAAGCTTTGAGCTCCAATTAGTCTAAATCGATAAAACTTGTTCTGAGTCACTTCAAAAGTGTTGAGTATGCTGAAAGTATTCTCATCGTGCCTTCCTTTCCCATTAATCAGGCCCGACCAATAAGGAAATGGACCCACTTCAATCCCGTCACTGCTGTGTGTACGAAGATAGAGGTTATTTAGCTGTGATGGTACTTTTCCAACACCTTGGTCAGGATAGAATCCCAGCGTTGAATGGATTCTTACGAAAATGTTCAGAGAAGATTCTCGTTGCCAATCCAACAGAGACAATGTGTGATACTTGGGCGTATCGACAAGCTCAGAATTTTTTGGTATATTCACCATGTCCTCTAGTTTATTTTTGTCTTCCATGACCACCAATGCTCCATAGAGTCCGTCAGTTCTCTGAGCACCAATGTGTGAATGGTACCAATGTGTTCCAGCTGGAGAGGCTTCAAAGATATAATCAAAATAAGCACCAGGTATAATCGGTGGTTGTGTAACAAATCCAACCCCATCCATCCAGGGAGTTTCTTTCTGGTGCATTCCATGCCAATGGACTGAGATCCCTTCACTTGTGAGTTTGTTTATGACTCGAACGTGTACATGTTGACCTTCTCTCACTATCAGCGTTGGTCCCGGAATTTGACCATTTATTCCAATAAACATACGATAGGTTGTTCCATCAATGGTTATGGGTACACTGCAGCCATTTTCACCTTGTTTTCTAAAGGATTCTTCAGTGATAGTTGTATTCTTGATGTAGCAGTCCCCATATTCAGGAGGTTTATTATCACCATTGGGTGGAGGTGGCGGGAGGGAAGGTATGTAACCTCTACCATTGAGATAGTAAGTGTCACCAGCAGAACCTCGAACATTACTTTTAGTCTTTATCCGTAGGAGACTAACTGCTAAGAGGTTTTCGAATTCCTCTTCATATTTGTAACTGGTGAAGGTTTGGAGTTCTTCCACATTGAGTAAGAACCGACAAGCCTCTGCATAATCAGGACATCTGCAATGTGTTTGCATGTCAGAGCATTTGACGGGAACAAAAACATCATCACTTGGATAAGTCTCTGCATTTCTTGAAGAGTTGTGAGCACCTTTTGCTTCTGTGGTAGGACTCTTTGAAATTGTGATGCTCTGAGTGTTGTGTAACACCAGTCCAAAGAGAAGTGCTGCTTGCACAAGAAAGAGCTGTGATCCCATGTCAACTAGCTGAATAATAATTATAAAAGTGATAATTGACTGTCTGCTATATATACCTGAATAATATGAACCTCTTGCTCTATACAGTATGTAGCTAGACCACTTTATATTATTTTTACACACACTCATCTTTGTTTATACCCTAACTGAATGACCCACTAACTTAATGTTAGTTATCCACTGAAGATATTGAGCTGATTGATAGAAAACAGAAAATACACATGCAGCTATTAGCTAGCTCTTATTAGCTAGATAGCTAAATATTATTATAGTTAGGTTTTCACCGCTACAGCATTATACTTTATAGCTAGTAGCACTCACTTGCAGTTCTTCAAATCCAGGTTAGTGTAGCTATCGCTTAAATCAGACAGAACCACAGAAACTGTCTTCTCGTTATTATTATTTATAGCAAATCAATTGAGTATTAAGATATTCATTGTGGTCCCATGACCTATAACTATAGTTACTTAGCTAGCTACTATCATTAGTGGGTGGTTTGAGAGATACCCGGGTGTTTTCCCATTTTAACTATAGCTGTTGTAGAGTAAACCGCAATGGGTGGTGTCATTATCATTAAATCTTTATTTATGGGACTGGAGTAGCTAAAATTGTGTACAATAACAGATACTTAATTTTGTGATGAAAATGACCTTAAAAAGTAAGTTATTAGCTATATATATCATTGAGTTGATCAGCCATGGCAGGTCACTGTAATCAAATTTATATATGGACAAAGGAAATATTGTCAATGTGTATACACCATGACTTGTTCTAAATGTGACAGTCACCCTATAGCTTGCAGATCTTTTGAAAATGGAT
Source organism: Diacarnus erythraeanus (assembly GCA_964016965.1). NCBI lineage: Eukaryota > Metazoa > Porifera > Demospongiae > Poecilosclerida > Podospongiidae > Diacarnus > Diacarnus erythraeanus. The sequence continues at coordinate 6,666,195 of OZ024671.1, forward strand.
TTCTGCAAAGCAAGATTATCTAAACACCATTTAGCTCATACGACCGACACCTTCCAATTCTTACCAATTTCCCTGACAAGGTCATTATAACAAGGGTCTTCCTTCAGAATTTCCACTTACTTCCATCTGTTTTTATCTTGGACCAAGAACATTGATACTTTCAGATCCCTCTTGCCAGGATGAACACTTGTAGCTGGTCAGGTGTTATCAGGAGCTCACTCACTACCTTGACTGATACTGAGAATACTCCACATTGCATACCAGATAATATCTTATCATAGAAATGGTTGAAGTTCTGGATTCTTGGCTAGCCATTTTCATGCTTACTTTGTGTAGCCCAGGGCTAGCTACCTATTGCTAAGTGTGAGGTAGATGTGTGAGATAGTCCTGAGGTATTAAAAATCTCTTTGGGTGATTCCAACCTCCTGAAAATAATGAGTGACACCCCTGTATCTATACAGTGACACTTCTCTATTCTAATCCCCTATACACAGTGGAACCCCCCTATTCTAACACCCTTAAATGAGAACACCTCTGTATACAGTGGAATCACTCTCCAGGAGACTTAAGGACACTAGTGTGGGTGGTAGATTAAATGTGACAGCGGTAACACCCACTTCCTGTCAAAACTACAGCACTAGCAAGCCTCTCTGCTTAAGGATTTCTGTTGTGTGATCTCTGGAACCTCATATTATAATCTAATAGTACTCTGTCAACTAACTTACCAGAACAACTATTATGAGTTTCTATATTGATAACCCTTTACCAATATAATATTATTAAGAAAATCTATGCCTAAACCAACCCCTACTTGGGTATGCCCTAATAGCATAATATTAACCCTATTGACAGTATTTTGGTCCACAGTAGCATAGGAAGATGAATAGCCTTGTGGTGGCCAAGATTTGTGACCCTATAATATCATAGGAGGCTGAGAGGGTGGGGTGGGGTGGCTAGGGAGGAGGGGCTAGCCACCAAAAATATTTAGAGCTCAATTTAGAAAGTGAGGCTCTGCACCGACCCCCCCCCCCCAAAAAAAAAAAAAATTTGTTTACTTATAAGTGTTGATGAAACTGACAAAAGTGGCACTCTTTGACAAGTTTTGACACATTTTCAAGTGGCAATAATTTAAAAACAGCTTGAAAATTGTCTGATTCTTCTTGCACACAAATGTATAATGACTGTTAAAGTAAAATCTAAATACTTGTTATAGTAACTGATGAAAGGAAAACTCTTTGTTACATTAGTGTTGTTGGTTAAAATTTATTTTCTGTATTATGGGTACATTCTTCATGTCCTCATAGTTATAATGGGAACCCCACCCCTAAAATGAAGTACCTTAGTGTGGTATACAGTGTAAGTCAACTCTAAGCCTATAAATCAGTAATCTATCACTTTCTCCTCTAAAATTTTTGGATAGCCATGGTCCTCCTTCCTTCACAGTAGAGTTGTTACATTGTATTTTTGGTGTAGCTACCTGTAGAGTCTCCATTGTACTTATCACTGACTTAAAATCCTAGTAGATAAGTTCATACACTTTTAATCCACTCCAGAATAAATGAGTGAAACCTTAGGAACATTCACACAGGAAAACCACACACCTTTTCAGGCACATATTCCATAGAAAAGTAATAGGAGCAAAAAGAGCCCCATTTCTGAGCATGGCTAGAAATGCCTCTGCAAATAAATTTTTTTGGAAGACTCAAGCTTTGGCTATTATATCTACGGAAGCTGCAATAATTAACACTTAAGTGAAGCTTCACTTATTGGGAGTGGGGATGCAGTCTTTAATCAGAGAGTTTAGGGTTTTAATCTGCATCCAGTCCTACACTCACTTAGTGAAAGACCAGCATGCTAGATAATGTTAACCTATAGTTAGCTACAAAGAAATTTTGCTGTGAGTTATTGGCACAATCCCATGTCTAGTCTTCATTAATAGCAAGCTAATGAACTTGCAAGATGAGGCAGAATGGGGGGGGGGGGGGGGTGGAGGGAGCATGATTCTAGTAAGATCATAGTATGTACAGTACTATTTTGGCTGGGTCAGTGTTAGCAGATGTGGTTTAATTGTTATACTAATTAAACTAAAAGTGAAAGTACTTTTTGCCACAGTTATCATATTTATAGTGTATGTATAGCTACTGTAATGTTGATATTTGTTATAACATGTGTTGTGTGTTTTGTAATTCTGGTATAATTGTTTATGAATCTGGTCAGGTATACATTTCATTGTTCAGAGGTCAGACCACAACTGATCTGGCTGTGACCCCTTTTAGGCGGGTTACTGCTTCACTTAGGTACTGAACCTTGCCCATATTTGAAGCTGTTTTAGTGCTAAAAGCAGTAGCTATATACAAATAATATCTTTTAGTGAGCATTAATAATATTATTATTATCTATTAATAAAAAAAACCATAACCACATGTCACACCCATTTCCTGGGTTTTGTCGTTATAATTATTATATAGAAACAGCTTTGGTTTATTGACTAGTCATAATGAAGCTACTTGTATTACTTTTCATTGCAGTTTATTGTGTTTCTGGAGGCAAGTTGATTTCCTTGGCAAAGATGGAATTTGATCCTGTATTTCTTTTTTATAGAGTTTACAGTTGTTCCAGTTTCTAGAAATGTAACAGAAGGCTCTTCAGTAACTTTTTACTGCCAATCAAATGAGACTTCTGTCTATTTGTGGAATTTTAACATGACTTCTGTACACCAGTATCCTCTTATATATCGACGGAGTTTATCAATTGGCCATAGACCTCGTGATGGAAGCTGAGTTCAATATCTGACAATCATTTCTGCTTTACAGATCTTTAACAAGACTCTAATCCAGTGTATTGCTGAACAGGGTCAACCAGTGAGTCTATTAATATTATTTGGTCAGCTCCAGTTTTTCTCAGCAATGTGGATGACATGATCACATATTGTGTGGGCATAATCAAGAGAGATGCCAGAAGATGTATGTCGCTGAGAGAGGAATTTCCCAATTAAATATATAATATTGGTATGATTTTAAAGGTTGTGTTTCTTATACATTTAGGAAAAGTTTTCTACAATTGAGGAGGTATTACCACAAACAGATGTACTTTATATCAGCTACTAAATTACATTCTGTTTGTTTTTATTGTTAGTGTCATTTTTGTTTTATATGTGTCTTTAACCCATCAGTGTCTTTTTTGTTGTTGTTGTTTTTTGACCTTGCATTGATTCATCAGGGTAGTTACTTTATTTTGGGGAGCTCAACTTTCATGTTTTTCACAAATAAGGAAAAAGATCTGCCAAACTTGCTCTTGAGATTAATCTTCGCTTTTCTTCTCCATTTACCTGGCCTCTGGTCTCATGAAAGTTGTTTCATGAAAAGCTTCAGGATGACCTATTTTTGATGAGCTACGTACTCCAAAATAAAATTGTTATTATTGTATGTAAATAAATGATCATAAATGACCCACTCTATTCCAGAAAACATTAAGGCATGGAAGGTTGAATTAGCACAGTGGTTGCTTGCTAGGCACTGTTGTATTAGTTAACTAAAACTAAAACTAAAATGGATAATAGTTCAGTAATTTCTTCACTACTAAAACTAAACTAAAATGTAGTTCACTTACTTGCCAAAACTATAACTAAACTATTTACATCATATTGCACCAAAAACTAAACTAAAACTAATGAGAGCAGAGGTTGAATCTAATATTAGTTGAGCACACCTCCAGCTGATAATTATTGTATTAATGTTTGTAGTTAACAAGCAGCATTCATCCCATGGAAGCAAAAAATTACATTTCCAACTAACTTAAACTATGATTGTATAAGTTGATTGCCAAAATAGCTACCATGGTCTTGTAACTAACTAGAACTATACTAATGCTAGGCTCTTGTAACTAACTAAAACTAAACTAAAAGAAATACCAGTCTCATGTAACTAACTAAAACTAAACTAAAAGAAATACCAGGCTCTTGTAACTAACTAAAACTATACTAAAACGTTGTAAGATTCCAATAACTAACTGAAAACTAACTAATACTCCAAAACTATACTAACTAAACAACAATATTGCTACGTAGGAGGGTTTCGATATTGATCTACCTAGCTAACTACTTAATTGTTGTCATGATATAGCTGTTTCATGTTGTCTCTTGATTATGACTGTAATAGGTACATGGATGTTTCATATTGACTCCAAAAGTTCTTACTAAGGCTAAGGAAAAGATGATTGTCATGCATCCTCTACCAAGAGTAGATGAAATAAGGTCAGTTTTGTGTACACCATGAATTTATGGTTTCAATGGGACTAATAGGGCTCTATTATAGTGTTGAAGTGACAAAGATCCCAGGGCTTTATACAGTGGAACCTGTATATAGTGGTCACCCTTGAGACACAACCAGTTGGCTGTTATACAGACGTGGTCTGCTTATACAGTGGAACCTGTATATAGTGGTCACCCTTGAGACACAACCAGTTGTCTGTCATACAGAAGAGGCCTGAAGTCATCCAGTGCTACCTACTACACTACAGGGAATAATAATGTCTGCAGTGATCTTACCACATTAATCGCTGCCAGTTCATTTTTTAGCTCATTATTAATGACAGAGTATGATACTTTCAGTGTCTCTTGACTACAGTCTATGTCATGATCCCTCCCCCACAGACCCCTCCCCCACGGACTCGACTCCATGGATGGCACTGATTTCTCTAATATTGCAATGATCTATATTATTACAAAATGATCTAAAATATATTACAATGATCTAAAAATACACTATAAAGTCATTTTTTTTTGTATACCTAGCTAAATAGCTACACTCTTTACATTTTAAAAAGTCAACAACTAGATAAATTTGTAAAATATCTGTGAGCTGGTGTATTTAACAACTTTTATTTAAGGGTGGGATGAAAGTTACTTCACTTTCATTTGTTGCATCGAAAAATAATCTCTGTGACATATCCAAGCCAATACAGTGATCAAACCTGGCTTTGTAGAGATCAACATTGGTGAAGTTGAAAGCACTGGCGATATTACAATTTTTGAACGTTGCTGAAGCCATAATACAATTTGTAAATTTCACATGGTGTAGGAATAGAACACTGTCAAAAGTTATTTCAGTAAGATCTGCATTGTCAATAACAACTTCTTTTGCTGTGACAAATTTATACCCCACTGTAGTGCTTCGTTGCTGAGATGGATCACATTCCTTGAAGTATTTATTTTTTAATAGAGTGCTAAAAGTCATCCTCTGATTAAAAGTAGCAAGTTTCCTCTTCAAAAGTCGTTCTAGATTGGTGATTTTATAATATTTTACTTCAAACAGGATATCTTTAAGGGTATATTGATCGACTTTATTCAGTGCAGAACTTCGCATTACCTCTTCACCTTGACGGAGGTAGTTGAGAATAAATTTGAAGTGCTTACTATCCCTGTCTATAAAGATTATGCTTTCTTTCTTGGGATCAAGGCTCTCAATCAGTGTAGGGAAAATGGAGTCTTGACATTTAGCCAGGGTAGCATGCAGAGTATAAAATTTTTCTCCATCAACCACTACTGTAATTACTTTTTGGTGATCAATTATATCTCTTGCTCGAGTTTCCATCTTCAGGAGATTATCTTTTTCTCTTTTAATGGCTTCTTTCTCCCATCTTATATTTTGCAAATGGGTTCTTTCCATTTGTTTAAACTTGCTTTTATCGTCTTCTAATTTTTGATTCGCATCTCTCAATTCTTGTTTAATGGCTTGAGCTCGTTCCCTTAAGGCAGTAGTTTCTTGTTCGAACATACTTCCTGAAGAATCTGGTAGAAGATAAACTCCAAACAAGTAGCTTTCAGAAAAGTAAATAAAGTCACGCCCCCTTTTCACCCTTCTTCCCATTTGCGCATGGGCAAACAACAACCCGGGTTAGTGATATGGTGATCATAAGGGGGCTATAAAGACGTGAATAATGTACCCAAAAATGTAGAAATCAAACAAAACCATGAATTGTACAATTAAGCAAACAACCGTAACCAGCACTAATGTAGCAAAGAATTTTTCACCATTTAGCTACCTTATTAACTACAAGATTACAAGGTACCTTCCAAATAGATTGGACTCTCTGACTACATTTCATTATTTTTATCTCTAAGTGTTTGGGAGTCTGGTGGCAACATGATCTAAGAGCTGTGAAGGAGATCATCATCGAAGCAAGAAGTGAAGACTTGAGCTTGCCTAGTATCTATGTGATCATTGTTCTAATATCCTAGCTAAGTAGTCAACAAAGTTATCCAAATTTTTCTGTACCAAAAAATCCAAGCACAATCTTTATCAAAAAATGTTTAGAATAGAATGAATGGCTTATGAACATGAATTTTTTTTACAGCATTTTGACACACCTAAGATCAATGTTTGGTTTAAATTCATAGAACTTTTGAAGTACCATAGATAAAGGAGAAGGACTAGGGCTAGGGTTAGGGACTAGCCTTTATCTATGCTTAGGGTAACGGGTACACATTTTAGCGAATTTTAGCGATTTTCAATTTTTCGTTAATATTAAACTCTATCAAATTAAAGGTCATCGGGGTCAAAGGTCACCAGAGAGTTAATTTACAGTATGTCAGTAATTATTATTGTAGCTAACTAAGCCTGCCTGTTGTTTAACTAGTACTAAGTTTTCATATCTAAGGATGAAGGGAAAGCACTTGAAGAAAAATCTCATTCATGCTCATCTAACTGCTTGCTCTGTTAGTTGACAAACCATCACAAAGGGTTTGCTAGGGCACTGGATTTAGTTGTCCTTTTTCACTTGTTTTGGAACTACACAATCAAGATCTTCCATATTTTTGGCTAGGTTATTATTTCATGTTTTTAAGGTGTGGTTTAAATTTGGCTTCTTGTTGAAGTTGTTGGATATCCAGAACTTAACTTTGCAACCGGTACCGGCCTTGTAGGCACTTCGTAGCTATATATAATATTTCTGTGCAGTGGATGAGTCCATTAGTTATAATGAAGAGGGGAGAAAAGTGGGAATTGTTACTACAATCATTGATGAAATGGTCATAAACAACACTCAAGTGCAATGTGAATCTTATAGATTGCAAAAAGGTATCACATATACATTTCTGAGCTCTAATGGAACCATTACTATACAAGGTATAAAAATTAAAATCAATTTGAGTTGGCTTTACATAAAAATTTTTTCTCTAAAATCAGGTCCATTAAGTGAAGTAACTAATTTGACAAGTGTTAAGGTGGGCAACAGCTGCTCCTCCCACTCTGAATATAAATGTTTATGAAGAACCTTACATCACTTACTTATTGTATCAACGTCTACAACACAACAGGGTTTAATACAAGGGATCTCCAGCAACTGATCAATTCAACATGTGATGTTGTAGCTACTATACACTTCAGTGAAGAAGTTATACCTTGTGAAAGCTAAGGCATGGCTACCCTGATCATCCAACTAATGATAGATTAAATGGAACTAATGCAGCAGTTCCTATCTACGTACTTATTTGAAAGTAACAAGTAACTCTTATATACTTCACACTACCATTGTTCCTACATTACATGCAGGTCCAAACAACTTTTTGGCAGCGAGAGTGTAAATATTTATGCAGAGCAAAGGAGAGTAGATGTATTTTACACTTTAACATTACCTGTAAGTATTGTACAGTAGTTACATATTAAAATCAGTCATGGAGTACAGTTCTGCAATGTACTGTGGAACACTTGCTTCTGCAAGTTTTGTCTGCTTAGCAAGTGCTCCACAACAATTTGTGAAACAGTAGAAAAAAAGTGTCCTTCTTGGCTTCCATAGATCAATAGCTACTTTTCAGGCATCCATTTGAGTATGTAGAAACAACTGTACAGTCACTGCACTCATCAGTGATAATATCACTACTATAAAATCAGAATGTGACAGAAATGAGGTTATTTTCGGTGCATCCAACATTCCTCAAGATCCACCTCCAAATGGAATATACAATGTTAGCATTATCATTGGTAACAGTAAAGGAAGTGGTCATTCACTGAGTGATATCATGATAAGTGAGTGGTGATGCACTTTCCAGCTTACAATATACTGGTCTATTGGTGTACAGGTACACATCCTATTTATTACGTTCATTCTTCTGTTCCAGCAAATGGCCTTGTATCAGTAATAATCAAATTTGTACACTCTACCGAAGCTATGGGTGCACAGGTCATTTTAAAACCTGATGTCTTAAATGAAACAACCTGAATGAATCTTATTATTGAAAACATTGATAAGTCTGGTGATAAAATTCATAAAGACATTGAAATGGGGACTATTCTCTGAATGTCTACACCCTCAATGCCAGTGGTCTTCTTGAATCACATGGAAGGCAAGCATACTCTCCTAAAAGAATAAGCATCAAAACTTCCACAGCTACAGGTGATCACCCAATAGTAGTCCATGCATATTCTGGGGAGTAGGAACCTTGAGGAGGAGGCATGGGGGCCAGAGCCCCCCCCCCACACACACACACACAAATACAGGCTGATACAGGTTGATACAGGCTATGCACTCAGACGATGAACTTAGACCCTAGCCCTAAGCACAAAAACAGTCTTAATGTGTTCAATTTAATGTACATCAAAAGTGCTATGAATTTAAACCAAACCAAACACCTGATCTTAGCTATAAAGGTGTGTCAAAATGCTGCCATTCATTCATATTGATAAAAATTGTGCTTAGATTTTCTTTGGATTTTTTGATACAGAAAAATTTGTAGGATATTACAAAAATTATTTTTAATATATTTATAATAGAAATTATAATAATAGAAAGATTTCGAAACAAAATGGCACATTCTATTTCCAACCTTCAAAGCAGTGCTTTTTACTGCCTATATAGCTGTATTCCTCCAAAATAATGGAATATTAAACTCAAGTAGAGAGTTGGCAATACCATCAGACAATCAAGTTCTACGCTTATATTGGTTCTCTCAATAATATCTGCCACGGGCTTGCTGCTCCTAATTAATAATCAGCTCAAATTAACAGCCCCTCTCGTTATTAGATCGTGCCGTGAAGTAGACCCACTCAGAGCCATTGGAGATGGAAATAGGAGGCACCAAAGACCAGGAAGGAGAGATCACCAGTGGACAGAAAGCCCAATAATAATCTCCAGAAAAATTATTCTTCACATTTTAGCTAAGTTTTCTGGTAGTTAGCTACATATACAGCTAGTTGTTGGTTGTTTTATTGTTGTTGTTGTTGTTTGTTTGTTTGTTTGTTTGTTTGTTTGTTTGTTTGTTTGTTTGTTTGTTTGTTTGTTTGTTTGTTTGTTTGTTTGTTTGTTTGTTTGTGCATTTTTATAGTGTTGTGCAAAAAAAAGAATATTAGGGCTAGCACTAACAAGGCTAGCTAACCCTAGGCGTTTGGGTAATTAGCTTGGACTAGCGATTGGATAGATGGAGGGAGGGGAGGGGGGAGGCATTGGAGGGCAATTGCCTCCCCTCCTAACCTAGACATCTTACCATCTTACATTTTTTGACTGTTTACTATTTTACCGTTTACTTTTTTGATTTGTTTTAATGGTGTTAGCTATTAATGGGGGTCTAGCCTGTGCTTTCACTTAAGCCCCTCTTCTGTACCCCACCCCCTTCGTAGGACTTGGGGTTAGGACTAAGAATCAACTTAGTACGTACCCTAACCTAACCCTCAGCCCTTATCTCTAGCCTCAGTCCTATATATATAGCTTCTCAGTCCCCCAGTCTTAAATAGTGTGGTAAAGTACTATCTCATTAACATTCTTACCGGTATAATTGATTTTTAGTCATGCTATTTAAGTGTTTGTGCAGTCATCTTTTGTCAGTCATCAGAATTATTATCAATAATGACTATGTGAATAAGTTCCGTGTTGCGTGCATAACTTAAGATACTACATTGGCGACGAGGTGAACAATGGCTATGCACGGGACAGTCTCCCAGTTCAACCCAGCTAAGGAAGGCTGGACTACCTATATCGAACGTTTAAACCACTACTTCATTGCTAACGATGTGGATAGCGAAGATAAGAAACGCTCAATCCTTCTTTCTGCTTGTGGTTCTTCCACATATAAACTAATTCGTAGTCTGGTGGAGCCTGGCAAGCTCGACACGACGCCATACGCCGACATCGTCAAACTAGTGAAGAAGTACTACGATCCAGTTCCCTCCGAAATTGTGCAGAGGTTTCACTTCAATACGAGAGTCCGAGCACCTACAGAGTCTATAGCCACTTTTGTAGCAGCCTTGCGAGAGCTGTCAGAATTCTGCAACTTCGGCACTACCCTGGATCAGATGCTGCGAGATCGCCTAGTTTGCGGAGTGAACCATGAAGCAATCCAGAGGAAGCTTCTATCCGAGAAAAATCTTACGTTCGAGAAAGCCTATGCTCTGGCTCAATCCATTGAGACAGCTGAGAGAGATACTGCCAATCTTAAGAGTAAGAAGGGAGACATTCCACAAGTGAATTACACTGCATCAGGCAAACTATTTCTTACTGGGAAAAGCAGGCAACCATTCAGTTCTACAGTTAAAAACATTCCTACTTGCTACAGGTGTGGGGGACCACATCTAGCAACTTCATGCAAATTCAGAGATGCAGAGTGTAGATTTTGTAAGAAGAAAGGACACATTGAGAAGGTGTGTCGAACCAAAGCACGTCAAGGGACTGCACCCAAGAACTTACCTGCTAAGACCCACTACATGGAGGAAGCACACTACATGGAAGATGCCAGTCCAAAGGATGACACAGCCTACTCCCTCTTCACCTTAAGGGATAATGCAAGTAACCCTATTAAATTGAAAGTGTCCCTGAACAATGTTCCAGTCGACATGGAGTTGGACACAGGGGCTTCGTTATCAGTCCTCAACCAGAATACCTTCCAGTTCCTTTATGATCAAGGGAAGATCTCCCAGCTCAAACCCCCAGGAGTGCAACTTAGGACTTACACAGGTCAGCCTATCAGGGTGTTGGGTACTGCTAAGGTCGAGATCAAGTTTATGGGAAAAGTGTCTGAGGCCTCTATTCAGGTGGTCAGTGGGGATGGGCCTAACCTGATGGGTAGAGATTGGCTAAGTAAACTTGAGGTCAATTTAGGAGAAGTGTTACCTGTACACCTGGTGGAGCTAGACACCCTTACACCACTACAAGCAGTTCTGGATAAGCATCCTCAGGTTTTTAAAGATGAGTTAGGCTGCATGGAAGGTGTCAAAATCAATTTGGACATTGATGATACAGTTAAGCCCAAGTTTTTCAAGCCCCGTAGTGTTCCTTTCACCTTACGAAAGAAGGTAGAAGCTGAATTAGACAGATTACAAGCCATGGGTGTTATTTCACCAGTCAAGTCCTCACAGTGGGCAGCACCTATAGTTCCTGTGGTAAAAAAGGATGGTAGGGTACGAATATGTGGGGATTTCAAGGTCACAGTTAACAGGGCCTCTCCAACTGAATCCTACCCACTTCCTGTAATTGATGATCTTATGGCAGACCTAGCTGGGGGCAAATACTTTTCTAAACTAGACCTGTCCAATGCTTACTTGCAGCTACCCCTGGATGAGAAATCCTCTGAATTTTTGACTATTAACACTCATAAAGGTCTTTTCAGACATAATAGGTTGCCATTTGGAGTTGCATCTGCTCCCGCCATCTTCCAACGGACTATGGAGACATTACTACGTGGTCTGCATGGTGTATCAAATTACATTGACGATATTCTAGTCACCGGTTCTACACTCGAGGAGCATCTTCAGAACTTGGATGCTGTACTTACTAGGCTAGAGGAGGCAAGACTTCGTCTCAACCTCAAGAAGTGTTCTTTCTTACAACCCAGCCTTGTCTACCTGGGCCACAAGATTGATGCAACTGGCAGACACCCAACAGATGAGAAAATTACAGCCATTAAAGAGGCCCCCACACCAAGAAATGTGACAGAGCTACGCTCCTTCCTTGGGATCATTTCCTACTATAGCAAATTCCTGCCAAACATGTCGTCCAGGTTAGCCCCTCTATATGCCTTGCTTCAGAAGAACAAGCATTGGTCCTGGAGCTCCAAGGAAACAGCAGCTTTCCAAATGGCTAAGGATGCCCTCCAGACCAAGGCAGTCTTGGTACATTTTGATCCAGCCAAACCACTCATTCTTGCTTGTGATGCCTCACAATATGGCATTGGAGCGGTTTTATCACACAAAATGGACAATGGTGACGAGAGGCCAATTGCCTATGTATCGAGGACCCTCAATTCTGCTGAGAAACGATATTCTCAGTTGGAGAAAGAGGCATTGGCTATTGTGTCAGGTGTGAAGAAGTTCCACAACTATCTGTATGGTAGACACTTTACAATTGAGTCAGACCACCAGCCGTTAGCCTATTTATTCCATGAAGCAAAAGGGATCCCCCAGATGGCATCTGCTCGCATACAGAGGTGGGCTCTGACTTTGGCAGCTTACGATTACAGTATTGGCTACAAGGCAGGCAAAATGTTGTGCAATGCTGATGCTCTCAGCCGCCTTCCACAACCAGTGACCACCAATTCCGATGGTATGCCAGCAGAGCTCCTCCACTTAGTGGATCATCTGGATTCAACATGTACTTCAGCAGCTAACATTAAGGAATGGACTAGCAAAGACCCACTCTTGTCTAAAGTGAGAAGATTCATTCAGCGTGGTTGGCCAGAAGAAGCTCTGGATAGTGACTATAAGCCCTACAATTCCAGAAAGCACGAGCTCAGTGTGATGGATGGATGCATCCTTTGGGGTACACGAGTGATCATTCCACCACAAGGCAGGGAAGCAGTACTTGCTGAGCTACACCAAGCTCATCCTGGCATTTCGAAGATGAAAGGACTAGCCCGAAGCTATGTTTGGTGGCCACACATGGATGGTGATATCGAAACAATGGTGAAGCAGTGTACAAACTGTCAACAGTCACGACCATCACCCCCTGCAGCTCCTCTTCATCCTTGGGAATGGCCGGCTCATCCCTGGAGCCGCCTTCATCTGGATTTCGCTGGCCCCTTTCTAGGTCATATGTTCCTTGTGCTCGTAGATGCACACTCAAAGTGGATGGAAGTGAAACTAATGAACTCTATTTCAGCAACCAAAACTATTGAACAGCTAAAGTTGATTTTTGCTACACATGGACTGCCACGGAAAATAGTTACTGATAATGGCCCAACATTCATCAGCCAGGATTTCCGAGACTTCATGCACAGTAATGGAATTTCCCACGTTACATCTGCCCCCTATCATCCATCCACGAATGGTTTAGCAGAGAGGGCAGTTCAGTCTTTCAAACAGGGTATCAAGCGTATTCCTGGTGCCAGCATTCAGGATTGCCTATCTCATTTCCTCTTTCATTACAGAATTACTCCACATTCTACCACTGGACTACCTCCTGCAGAGATGTTGATGGGTAGACGTCTCCGATCCAGGTTGGACCTACTTTTTCCAGATGTATCACAACGGGTAGAGACTCAGCAACAGAGGCAGAAGCACTCTCATGACTCAACAAAACCTAAGCGTACATTTTCTATTGGAGATCTAGTCTATGCAGAGAACTTCTCTGTTCCTTCCACTGTGAAGTGGCTACCAGGAAAAGTAGTGCAAGTCACAGGACCCCTCTCCTATTCTATTGAGCTGTTGTCTGGAGGCACAGTCCGAAGACACGTAGACCAACTACTTAGAAGGGAAACTCCACCTGCTCCATCAGACTCCACCCCTTCATCACCGGTTACACAGGTGGACCCATTAATACTTCCAGATTTGTCATCTGACAAGGCTACTTTTTCACAAAGTTCCCCACCAATACCTCCTAACCCTATACCTCATTCTCATGATCAGCCACATCCTTCATTGGCTCCTACTCGACGTTCTGTGCGAACCCGGAAACCACCAGATTGGTTTAACCGTAGGACATTCAGTCGTGGTAAAGATCTAAAGAAAACCTAACTAACACTAAACTACCTACCCTCTTAAGGGGGGGGAGGTGTGGTAAAGTACTATCTCATTAACATTCTTACCGGTATAATTGATTTTTAGTCATGCTATTTAAGTGTTTGTGCAGTCATCTTTTGTCAGTCATCAGAATTATCAATAATGACTATGTGAATAAGTTCCGTGTTGCGTGCATAACTTAAGATACTACAAATAGCATTGAAATTTTGGTTAAAAGGCAGCCAAAATAGAAACCAAGAAAGGCCATGCTTAGCAAGTCTACCCAAGAACCCTACAAAGTCTTACTCCAGGATTTATGGCCTTCCTCTTCAGTTTTCCATTTGCTTTACTGTTCTCTGAAAGCATCACTAATAAAAAAATTGTATCATGGTGCATGTGTAGATAGTGCACCTCTAGCTCACCTCTAGCTCACCTCTAGCTCACCTCTAGCTCACTCCGTCTAGAGATCTAGCTGCAATCTCCTTGACCCTAGATGCATTTGTACTAATACACTCTGCGTTGTAAAATGCACATAGTTTGTTGCTGTCAGGTAAAGATGCTACACACAGCACCATCTTGCTTCATAGAAATATTGGAACTACTCAATTTCAATTCCCTGAAATGAGGACACCTCTGTTGTGTCTAGTGTGTATTAAGCACACTTAGATGTGGAATCAGAACTACAATGAAACCCAACCCCCTGAAATGGGGACACCTCTGTATTAATTATACTTGGATAAAATAACAACCTTGTGTTAACATTTCAATCCTGGAATAAGACCACTGATTCCTCTAATTAGGACACTTTAATCTGTCCCACAGTAGTTTCCAGAACACTGTATTCATTACCACACTATATAGCTATAATTCATAATCCCAACACTCAATGACCTGATGAGTTAACCTCAGCCCAACTACTCTATACATGGGGTCTTGGAGTCTGATATGTTGACCTCAGCCTCAACACTCTATGACCTGATGAGGGTCTTGGGGTCTAAGTGTGTTGACCTCAGCATAGAGTCTATGGGATATAGACTCAAAGTAACGACCAATTATGAAACAGAAGAACTATTTTCAACGAGGATAAAGATCATGTTTGAAGTGTATATTATAGAAACCATCCAAATGTTAATACAAAATATTGGCTAGCTACGTCTCTAGCTACGCACACATCTTGTAGTCTTCACTGGCTTCATGGGAGTCCTCGCTGTCTTCACAATAACTCAACAACTCACTCACCATACTCACTGCAGAGGATTCAAAGAAAACAGATTTACTATGAAATAGTGGAACTCCTCTATTCCAACCACCTACATATCTGTATATATACAGTGGAACTCTTCTATTCCAACCCCCTGAAATGAGGATACCTTTGTATACAGTGGAACTCCTCTGTTCCAACCCCTGAAATGAGAACACCTCTCTGTATAGAATGGAACTCCTCTATTCCAACCCCCTGAAATGAGGACACCTCTCTGTATAGAGTGGAACCCCTCTATTCCAACCCCCTGAAATGAGGACACCTCTCAGTATATAGTGGAACTCCTCTGTTCCAACCCCCTGAAATGAGGACACCTCTCTGTATAGAGTGGAACTCCTCTACTCCAACCCCCTGAAATGAGGACACCTCCATATAACAATAGATCAGCTCTATACAGAACACCTCAGGCTATATCCTGATCATTTCAGGGAGTGAGATTTTAATACATGAATATTGTTAGGGAATGATACAGGAGTGTCCTCAACTCTTCATTTCCAAGATTTGGAATAGATTATTACCACACTAAGTGTTTATTTTATTGATTATAGGGATATCCTCTTTCATTAATTGAGTGGGGGAATATATACACCTTCTTGGAATGGCTGACTTGATGACTTCAGTAAAATCCCAAGTCTGTTGAAGACGAATGTATAAGTGTGTTCACACTGATCTCTGTGTGAGTCAAAGTAGTGGTCATTTATACTGATCCTATAAACAAGTGCAATCACCTCCCGAGCAAGACCCAACCTAAAGGTGAAAGGATATTGTATAAACAGTACTATAAAAACTGATCTAAAGCGTTAGAAGATTATTTTCACTTCTTACTCCTGAAAATTTCACATTTATTGATAGTGACATTCACATACTCTCCATGTACAAGAAAACTTATGATTGCTCACTAGTTGGCTGTTTTAATGATGCTAACTGCTACAACCTAATACATTATCAGCAGACAATACCTTGAAGTTTGTACTTAAAAATTTTCTTCCTGACCAAAATGAACATAAAATGGACTGTATCACTACCATAACAACAAACAACAACAACAACAACAACAACAGTGCTATTGTTTAACTTACTGCCTCTGTGACCACTGAGTGACCCGATAAACACAGTCCACTAACTTATTCAACAGAGACACCAGAGTTTTCAGCAACTAATATAGTAATTTAAAATGATTACACATGCAAAATTCATAATATTATCATAATAATAATAATAATAATTAATATGTGATTAATAATAATTTAATAATTATTAATAATTTATTAATATTATTAATAGTGTGATTTACCTCATGAGAACAACTACACTTTTCAAACAGAGCAAAAGATCCCTTAGGACTAACAGCAATCTGCGAGATCAACCTTACTATCTGTAAAAGTGAAATATTTACCAGAATTACGACACATGCAATGTCTAAGAAAACACAGTTCTTTCCTTTGACCAAAAACAAAAAAAAAAAAAAAAGAATTTTGGGAGGAGGAGAAAGAAGGGAGAAGGAGGAAGGTGGGAAAAGGGAAAGGAGAGGGAAGGAGAGGAGGAAGAGGAGGAGGAAGAAGAGGAGGAGGAAGAGGAGGAGGAAGAGGAGGAGGAAGAGGGGGAGGGAGTATAATCACAGTGGTGTATAGGTAAGGTATTCATAAGCATCCTTGATTATGGAGAGAAGTATCTCTTCTATTGATGCAGTTCATGTTCTGCATTATACCTGAACTTGTATCTTGCATGTAAGCTCTTTCTCTCCCGAGGGAGGCTCCAGAAGACACTGGTAGCAGATGAGAAGTATGCAGGGATCCCCATGTCTGCACAGCAACTCCACTATATCCTCTGACCTGACCAGGAAGGTAAGGAGACTCAATACAGATGAGGTGAGGTGAGGCTCCTCTTTCTCCAGGGAGATGGCAATGATCTCCTTTTGAAAAAGTACCCCAAATCTAAGAAATGAAGTGAGAGGTTAAGGCTAGAGCTACGGCTAAGGGCTACTATAGATTATTTTGCCATAACAGATTATACAAAGAACTTCTTTCTCTTACTCCAACCATGTCCAGTCATGATATGTACAGAGACTTACTGGGATGGAAAGTTAACTAAGATTCTGTCTCAGCCTGTGTCAGAGTCTCCCTGCATGCCAGAGTAACTCTGAAAGTCCTGACTTTTATGGAAAAGAACATGCAGCTATGTATGAGCAGTGGCATTCCACAGTGAATAGTGACATATTTAACCAGAATGCTTGCTAAGTCGAAAGGATCTTGAAGTGAAAAGTTAAGAGCTTATTGGTTTATCAAGTAGCTACACTTTACCTATACTGCAGGTATATCTAAACTCTAGTATACTACAAGTATACTAAGTTCTAGTATAGAGAAATAACTTTATTAAACAAGATTATACCTATCTAACTGTGCATATGATTAAAGTCTAATATAATGAGAATGGTATAGCTATTTTCCTGTGTATTGAATACTAGTATACAAATATATATGATATAGCATTAAACACTAGAATACTGAAAGTATAAACTATAGTATACTCGTGCAATGAAGGATATAGCATACATATTTACCTGTGCATCAACCCCACAGGACAACCTTCAGCTAAAGTTGTAAGAATCTTGAAGCAGGTAAGAATATTCTCCTGTGATTCCCGCTATATACAAGAAGAAAAATGTGCCAACGAGAGTAAAAGCATTGAGTATTAATGTACCATACATAATCTACACTAAATGAAGCAGTTTAATATCTGACTTTTTCCAACAAGAAATTAGCCAGTTGCAAAAGAATACCTGTTATACAGTATTCTAATGGATGTGCTGTGCAGTATTCTAATAGATATGTGCTAATGCAGTATTCTAATAGATGTACTAATGCTGTATTCTAATAGATATGCTAATCACAGTATTCTAATAGATGTGCTTACCCATGGAGGGACTGGGAGCTCCAGAAGGACAGGAAACAATTGGCCACACCCACTTCCCTTTACAGGTTGTGATGGTTGCACAGCACTTACAGAATGACCTTTATCTTCATCATAACTAGTCCAGACATTGTCCGAGAGAATGAGCGATGGGTTCTTCACACGGCAGAGTTTGTTGCCCTTCCATTGGGCTATCACACTTTGCTGGGGGAAGGAGGGAGAAGTGGATATCAGGATATATTCAAGGTAGTATGATAGTAGTATGATGTGGTCTGAACTTCCACCTCATACTTTCTTAGGGAGAATACTGAATCACTACGCCTTGTAGAGTTGATTAAGTTTCTGTAGTGTGATATTACTATGGGACCTTAAATTGAACACATAATTAGAAAGCTCATTTCGAGAGCTACATTTTGGTACCAAAATCAACTTCATAAGTGGTTGCACTCTGGAGTTATGAAGTCATGTATGCAACTCTGTCAAAATGTGGCACTATAATAATTATGCTCTTATGTCTACAGGTTAAATTTACTATAAAATTATTAAGAACTCACTGGTCTTGGCTGTGATGGTGAAAGATTTGGTTTTGTTTCTTGTTTCTGTAACACCTCCAGTTTATGAGAGGCTTCTACTAAGTTTGACAGAGTGTTAGTCCCTTTCAAGCTTCTCTCTACAGTCATCTTCTCATCTACAGAAGTACCTTCGAGACTCAAGTTCAAAGATGGTGGGTTTTGGTGTGTATCAAGTGATGAAGAGGGACGGCTATCAATGACAAATTCAGGAGGTTGAAGAAGAACTTGTTCCCGTACTTGCCTGCTGTAAGATACGAGGGTCTCAAGAATTTCCAGTGCTTGTGTAAAGAGTTGCTGATCACCTAGTGGAGGAGAAGTGAGGTCTGAAATGTTTCTGCTTGATGCTGTACTTGAAGACCTTGGAGAGTATAGGAGAGATGCATCTGTACTCTCACTGCTGTCGTACGACAAATGAGAACACAGATTCGATGAAGCTCTTACCTTTTTCAGCTGTACTTTGTGATAGTTTGTAATTAATTTTCCAACTTGCTTCAGTATATCAATCACTGAATCGTAGCTACTGTCTGATTGAAAACTAGAGTTCAAACTCAACAAAGTGTCTCTTTTTTTCTTGGAAAAGGTGGCTAATTCAGAAGATACAAGTAAATTTCCAATATTTCTGTGTAAACTGCCTGCATCGATGCTACTCAACAAAGAGCTTGTGGTAGGATTTGAAATGGATACTTTCACAGGTGTGTTTGCAGTTGAATTTGCCTTCTTGGTAGCTGTAAGCAAACCAGAGCTGCTTCTGAGTCGTAACTGAGATATGTTAGTTCTGGCTAAGGTGTGGGGCTTGGTGGGAAGCAGACGTGAGTGCCTAGTGGGTGTGGTCAAAGAGGAGGAGCCTGAATCAGATGACTGTCGTTGGAAACTAGAATCACTGCTGTGTCCTATGGCAGGTGTTGAATGTAAACAGTGGTTGAATGATACAGATTGTTTTTGTCCAAGATTTAAAAGAGAAAGCAAACCAGTGACCTTATCTCCTTCAATCTGATCAAGAAGATGACTTTCTGCGTAACTAGCAGTTGAATTTGCACTGCCTTGCACCTGTTCATCTGCATGCCGTAGGAAAGAGGGAGGTTTTAGTAGGTTTTGCTTGACAAGCAGCATCAGGATCTGAGCTCCATCTATGCCCCTTCCTGGGACATGGAGAACTAAAGGTGATTTAGCTGTCTTGTCGGGGCTTCTCTCTTCAGCAGCACTAGGAATAGACTCAGAAACATGGAGAGTGTTTGAATCTGGATGCAACCTCTCTCTGCTACTGGTAGCATTGTCCTTGTCACTCTTACTTCTATATTTCAACTTCTTTAAATTGGAAGGATTGGGACTTATTGATCTTGATCTGGTTGTTTTCTTTGCCTTTCCACCTTTCTTGCTCACATGATGATCAGTGTGACCCTGAGGTCTTACGGAGCCGATATGCACAGGGGTTATGCATCCTTCACCAGTGTTCAATTGAGACAAAGGCATGAATGTTTCAGTTGAGATAAACTCAGTGGGTTTGTCCCGAAGTGGTGTGTGAAGGCATGTTTTTTCTTTAGTGGAGACTGAAGTACTGGAAGCATGTTGAGTTCTAGTTTGGTTCCAAGTTGGTGATACAAATCTGGAACCAGGATCCTGATATCTCTTCTCCATCATTGCACATTTCTCCTGGAGAGTTAGAACCTCCTGTTCCTTGAACTGCAGCCTAGTAGCTAGAGAATTCATCTCTCTGGTGAGTAGATGCTCCTTGTTCTGCCTTTCAGAGAGTAGTGCTGTCTGCATTTGGTGCATTTGTTCCTCCTTCTGACGCACCTGTTCCTCCTTCTTTCTCAGTTCTCCGAGCAACCGTTCCTTCTCTCCTCGTAGGACTTTGACCTCACCATCCTTTGAATAATTTTGCTCTAACAGGAGTTTTATTTTTCCTTCTAATTCATTATCAGTAGTTTCTTTGGAAGGCAATCCTTGTTGGTGTTCACTGGTTATATGTGAATGTTCATCAGATTGTCCAGAAAGATGATTGCTCTTTTCAGCCGCAAGTGTTTCTTTTTCTTTGACTTCTGAAGGTGAGGGAGCATTGGTAGCTGAGATGAAATGAGATTTGGGTATTTGGGGGTACTGAGATGTGAGATTAGAATCAGGTGTTACAGTTTCCTTCTGTGTCAGTTCATACTGTTCTAAAGCAGCTGTTCCAAGCAGATCTAAATCATCAACTTCATCATCAAAGTTATCAATCTCATTACTGGTTTTTTGCATCTTAGCTCTTGAAGCTACATCTGGTAATGTCTTTCGTTTCTTTGAAGTACTCAACCCATGATCTGGGACTTGGTACTGGGCTTTTCCGCTGACGGACAGGCCCTGGTTCCTCACTGTAGTTTGACCTCCAGAGAACTGTTAATGTGTACATAATTAATGTCATAACATTGACCTGTTCAGTTCAGTACTATAGTATTCTAGCTAACATTTCTCAATGGGTTTTTGATCATATTACTTGTAACTGAAACAGACTTGATCATAATACAAGTCTTGGTGTGTGACTAACCTGTTTGTTTGGCATGTCTTGCACTGATAGTAGGGGAGGAGTGCTGTTTCCTGAGTTCTGATGGCCACTTGCAGTGGAGTACACAAACTTTTGTCTTCTCTTCTTCATCATCCTGGCCTTGCATACTACACGGTAACAACCCTGTACCAGGATTTACATTTACCACATATATATGCATGGCCAATTAAGGGGGTTAATTGCTTTGGCGATCTTGTACCAAATATAAATGTTTATGTAACCATAACTACGGTGAAAAGTGCTAAAAAATTTTTCGATTTCTGGCTGGTGTTAGTAGCTACCATGTCTTCTTCCAAAAGAATTATTTATAACAACAGTAAGAGCAGAAAGGTTGTTCCTAAAAAGATTGATGTAAGTTTCCGACTTTGGCGGCGAATTTTTATTAATTCTTATTAAAACCCACCATTCCATGTAGCCTTTGAACAAGAAGATACCGGAGAATCCACGGTATGCACACATCAAGCACACTGTGGACTCAGGTAGGATGAAATTCATTCCAAATATCTATTTATTATTATTTTGTTCGCAAGGTGCTAGTGTTAGCAGATACCTGAGACACTTAGAGGAGATGAAACAGAGTGAGTTTGTGTGATTATATCTGTCATGTAACTTTTTCTAGAACATCACTTGATCACTAGCTCTAGTCTATGTGGTTATTGGAAGTTGTATTATTCCTTCAGTCTATGAAGTACTTAACTCTTCCTATAATTAAATGTCATAATACATTATTTTGTATAATGTATAGATTATCGTTACCGAAAAGATGAAATCTTCAAAAGACTCAAAGCTACCACATTTGCTCAACTGGTTAGCTTGACGCTTGTGAAAAAAGTTACACATTGTTATTTTTCTCTTCTTCTGGTGCTAAATACTTAGATCTTACAATTGGAGATGTATGAAGAAGAAGAAGATAGTTTAACCCCTCAGCCCCCCACACAATCACCCCCTAAAGAGCATCCCTCAGAGACTTTTACTCCCCCAGACAGTGCCCGCTCTACTCTGTCAAGGTATATGTATGTGTGTGTTAAAAACGACCGTGGATAGTTTATGTAAAATGAAAGAAAAATAATAGCAAGACTAATGTGGTGCTATAAAGGAGTATGATAACAAAATGGCATTGGAGCATGTTATTGGCAGGATTGTGAGTAATGTGATGTAGAGTTCAGTAACAAGAAGGTAATGGAGTTTAGGGATAATATAGTAGGAGGTGTACACTATCAAATATATAAGTGTAGGAAAATATTCTTTGATTGAGAAAGGGAAGAGAAACAGATCACAGTGAAAAGAGACGATCAGACTTATCCCACCCACCTCACCCCACCCCCCAGCTTTAGCCTGCTATGCATAGTCAGAAAATCTGATGAATCAATTTCTTTTCTCTAGTGTGATCTCTGGTATTGGTGAGATAGACATGAAGGAAGAGGTTCTATCTTCTCGTATTCCCCCTGTCTATCACATGCCCGTACCACCTCCTCCGTACCTATTGCTAGATGTGAGGGACAAGGAAGATTATGAGCAGTCACACATCATCACTGGTAAGCATAATAATAAACAGATTGGAGGAGAGGAATTTCTAGTGTATAGTGGGACCTCACTATTATCAACTTCAGTTATCCGGCTGCTCTGATTATATAAACTTCAAATTATATCCAATGCTATGCCACTCCTACATTCAAAATGTATTGCTTCTCATAATTGTACTGACTAGTGCTGTTGTATGACTGAGGCTTCACTATATCTCATTGTGAATTCTCTATCCATCATTATTTTATATCACAGCTAAGCACTATCCTGCTGCAATGCTCTCTAGGTCTTGCAACTACTTCACTAGAGATATTCTAGATTATGTATCCTATTTCCCTCTATATGAGATGACTATTAGTCAGTGAGAGAGTTCAGATCTATAGGGAAGATTATGATTCCTTGACATTTTACTATCAGAAAAACAAACCGGGTAGGATTATCATTGTATATGATGAGGATGAAAGAATTGCTCCTCAAGTAGCCACCACATTCATCCAGAGAGAAGTGGATAATGTCTTCATGCTCTCAGGAGGTATGTGCAAGATTTATATTATATATACCTAATACTACGTCTTATTGCCACTATTTCAGTTAATTTATGATCTTTGACACAAATTATTGATTTTGGTCAGTGGTAAATTTTAATATTGATACATGCACATCTCTAGAGGATAAAAATTACTATAACACAACAGTGATAAATAGACATCAGATATAATCATATATAGTTTGGGAGAGATTCCAGAGGTAAATATTATACTCACTATTAGATACATGTGAAAACAGTTTGAAGATTCCAGAGATAAATATTTTATTACCTCTAAATACAGTGGAACCTCCAAATAACAGACACGTTGGGACCAGGTATTTTGTCCTTTATAGGGAGGTTGTCCTCTTTTTAGAAGTTAACATTTGGGACCTCAAAGTGTGTCTTTTATTAGGGGGGTTCTATTATATTCTTCATTGGAGTGACCTTTATTGGAGGTTCTACTGTATACTCCTGTTTGGTAGCAAGGTATAATTATTATGCTCATACCAGGTATGAAAGTGCTACATAAATATTTTCCGGACTGTATGATCACTGGACAAGTCCCACCTTCCTGTCTTCCATCACCGAGTAGTACCAAGAAAAAACCCACACGATCACAATCTAAAGACCACACCATTCCAATACCTTCTTTAGTCAACATCACAGAACACAGGAAGAACTTCACTGAGGAAGGTATTTTAGTTATTACTCATTAGAGGATGTAAGAGGTTGAATGAGTAATTTTTTGATTACAGATTTGGACAAAATACAAAACTGTCTTGACACGACATTATCTGGTAAGACTCCAGTGTGCAAATGTCTCTTGTTCTAAAAATAGTAACATGTTTTAAATTTTACTATTTTTAGAACAAGAAACACTATTACTAAACATCTACTGTTCTAAAAATAGTAAAACTTATGTAAGCCTCTATTTTAAGCTGTTGATAGCTCTCTCACTCACTCTCTCTCTAGGTTCCACAGGGGAATCACGAGCCTGCAGTCGTTCTACATTAACAAGTAGTTCTAGCCAACGTTCTGTTGCTTCTAGTCAACGTTCTGTTGCTTCTAGTCAAGGCAGCAACACCAGCAGGACACCTTCCACCTTGTGGAAGTATTGAATCCTGAACTTATAATATTGCAAGAATAGAGAACATTATTATTATTGAGCACATGTTATTATGAGTACAAAGCACCTCTGGCCGCCGCCAGGCAAGGAATCATGTGAACTATATTATATAAGAACTTTTTTTTTTATTTGTTTGTAATAAAACTTGCATTCAATTTCAAAGATTTAATAACCAATAAGCAGAGAATCAATCAGAGAATCAGAGATGGCATAATAATAAGTTATTGTTATATAGTTTTTCCTACTTGAGTCGTTTGGTGCATCTAAAGCAACTCTCGTCCAGGCTGTTATACTTCTTCTTGATGGGGGACCATTTTGAGTGGGGAGAAGCTGGCTGGTTCTCTTTGTCTATGGGTGAGTGGACTACTTTAGCTGTCGGTTGAAACAACTGTCGATACTATATTGAGTACAGTTCAGGATAAAAATTAATTTCAGTTGATAGCATTATTTTTTTCTTGTAAGTTACAACAGTACCCGTGGATCTGGTTCACTGTCACCCTGTATTCACTGTTTGCCATTGACCATGAAATTACAGTACATACACCTGTCACTTCCCCCATCCTCCTTACAAGGAAAAGAGATGAGGAAACTAATTCTTTTTGGCACATGGAACTTGGCATCAGTGAAATTAAATAACCAGATCTATAATATTAATGTCTAATAATAATAATAATAATAATAATAATAATAATAATAATAATAATAATAATAATAATAATAATAATAATAATAATAGCACCAACAATAAATAAATAAATAAATAAATAAATAAATAAATAAATAAATAAATAAATAAATAAATAAATAAATAATAGGACCTCATAGTGAAAATGAATTGGGTCATAATACAAATACTACCAAGATTAGTGAAATAACCAAATCTATAGTAGTAATAGGTTTCTCTGTAAGATATTTGGAAGTTTAAAGTCTTATTATTATACAACAGGTACATAGCTACTCTAATTCAAGAAACTTTAATAAAATTTCTGTGAGATTTTTCTAACCATGAAAAATATTCACATTACATGAAAATTACGCAAACTACAGTACCAGACTCACTTCAGTTGGCTCTTCCTCTCTCAAGTGGCTAGAAAGTCCATTCATAGGACAGAATGGACTACGCCTACTTCTGACAGAAGCCTTGCTTGTGTTCTTAATAACAGCCCCTTTTTTCTGCAGCTGAAAGGATGGCTTCACACCATTCCCCCTAGACTTGAGCTTGGTCACTGTCTTGCTCAATTCCAGAACTGGCAAGTCCTCCAATTGTGGAGACATACCACTCAAATCTAATTTCCTCTCTTCCTTCTAGAATAAGACGACATATTATAATAATAATAGCAAATATTATTATGGTGGACCCAATGAGTTGGTAACTCCTCTATTCCAATCACTTGAATAGGTATAACACCACTACTCCACTCCTCAAAATAAATAGAATCCTTCTATTCACACACTCTGAAATGAGGACATCTCTGTATACAGTAGAATCCCTCTATTCCAATACCCTGAAATGAGGACACTGACACTTCTGTATACAACCCTGTGAAATGAGGACACCTATGTATACAGTAAAATCCAACCCCATAAAATGAGGACACCTCTGCTCTGCATACAGCAGAACCACTCTATTCCAATGCACTACCTGGTAACAAGGAGTAGGGATCAGTGACCTTCGACCTATCCTGTTCTTTGGAGTCACCATGGCAATTCCAGGTTTTGCTGGCTCAGCAATCACACTTGCATCCTCACTAAAGTTGAGGCAATGTGGTCTGCTTATATCCTCAACAGGATTCATGCTATTAAAGAAGGAAAGAGGTAATATTTTGTAGGAGAGAGACGATTATATTGGAAAAGATGTAGTAAGTAAACCATTATAAGTATGAGATGAGGTGGTGTTTCATATACCACACATCAAAGCATTTAAGCATCACTCCACCACACCCACATAAGAGGGAATGAATGTCTATTGAACTCATGTCTGTCCAGCACTATCAGGGTTCCATCTAGAATTTTGATTAATGAGGGGATGCAAGGTAGCCCGTGCTAATATTTGAAACACACCCCCTTTCCACATCTATTTTTAATTAGTACCATAGCCCCATAATAATTATAGCTAATGACATTACGTATGTTAAGAAATTTTCTCTTTTTACGGTTGTATAATGGCCTTAAAAATGTTATTAGAAAGGTAATGACTGCCAGTGGCTAGTAAAAAATAGTTACGAACATAGTGACCCTACGCCCCACCCCTCCCTGGAGTAATGACATTTTTCAGTCATGAAGTATTCCAGCCCCATGTGGTCACCTGGATTTGTGTTGGATTCTCGATGGAGTAGTCAATCTCTGACAATTCATCTCCTTTGTAACTGTTCTCCCTCTCTCTCTCTGCTTATCCTGCCTGACTACCTTCATTTTCCCACCAACTTCCAACTTGTTCTTAGCCCCGAGTGTCACTTTAACCTGACACTGTTCTGAATCTGATGGCATAGCAACTTTTTCCTTTTTAATGTCCATGACTAGTCTGTTTCTCGAGGAATTTTGCTGTGCTAGATTACTAGTAGGTACAGATGTCTTCCTAGCATTGGTGCCAGCTGGGAGGGCTCTCTTGGACAGCTGATCAGCAGCTGTAAGGACTCTGGATCTGGGTAGCAATGTTGGCTTTATGGTGGGCGCAAGTTTAGGAGGTGATTTTGAATGGAGTTTGGACAGTTTGGATCTTGTATAATATAAAAATAGAGTTTTACAGAGTCAGGGTTACTTCTCTTGAAGAGAATAACTATTAGAGTTGAAGAGGAAGATAGAGAGGACCCTACGTAACCCATCCCCTCCTCCCCAAATAATCATGTTTAACAAAGGACAGAAAGGTCAACCTTGCTATAATTATTACAGTACACCTGCAGTTCTCCATGGGATACCCTATAATGTACATTTCTCTTCAATAGTGTGAGGTGAAACTTGATTAAATGCTTTACCACACTCAATATCCCTTCTTCCCTTAATTAAAGAATACCGCATAAACAAACAAACAATCTATAAATAGGAACTCACCTTGAAGGCACTCTATTGGCAGCTGCTATGACTCCTTTCTTCATGAGCAATGATCTCCGATTGTTCCTACCGCCAACAGGTACCAGTGAAGTTATGCTTGACCTGCTATCGACTGGTCCAGTTGGAATGGCGCTAGACTTGTTGCTGACTAGGGATCCTTCTGAAACAGTACTAGACTTGTTCTCCATGGGTCCTTCTGAAACAGTACTCTCCATGAGTCGTTCTGAAACATTGCTAGATTTGTTCTCCATGGATCCTTCTGAAACAGTGCTAGACTCATTCCTAGCATGTTCTATTGATGATATTATGCATGAGACTGACTCTGTGGATATTGTATTAGACCTGTCACTGGTCACTGGTTCAGCCAAAGTGACTTTAGACTGCTGTTCCTCTTCCAAAATAATATTTTCAATCATACCCACGTTGACTTCTGCTGCACTGTTGCTTCCATCAGCCCCACCCACTCCTGTTGTCATGGTACATAGGTCATCAAACACACTCCCTCCAATCCCATTCTTCACTATACAACACTCTTCTGATAAAGTTGTGATCCCCGGTGACGAGGATGTCTCTCTCATTAAGAAATCTGAACAAGCATCCTTGCAAGAGAATAAAGCAGGGTTGGAACAAGAGTTAGTAATGTCTTCTGGATGCTCATCAGAGTGTGTTTTGCCATTTCTTTTACCAATAGAACCCAATT
Organism: Diacarnus erythraeanus; assembly: GCA_964016965.1. Classification (NCBI taxonomy): domain Eukaryota; kingdom Metazoa; phylum Porifera; class Demospongiae; order Poecilosclerida; family Podospongiidae; genus Diacarnus; species Diacarnus erythraeanus. The sequence goes on from OZ024671.1 coordinate 6,694,323, forward strand.
CTTTACAATCAGATTGCATTGCTGCAGTTGTGTCGTTGAAGAGTGTAGTCGTTGGTGAACAGGACCTTGCTAATGTGGGGAAGACCCATTCATCAAGACTATCGTCGTCAAGGTCAGCAACCACACTGTCAGAATTCTCACTCAGATCAGAACTATTAATAGCCAAACAATAAAATATATGGAACAGGGTTTCAGCTATAGTGTATAGTACAGAGTTCCAGCTGAAGCATGGAACAGGAAACACAGAACAAGGTTTCAGCTGAATGGAACATAATTCCAGCTGAAGCATGGAACAGGAAACATAGAACAAGGTTTCAGCTTGTATAGAACAGAATTCCAGCTGAAGCATGGAACAGGAAACATAGAACAAGGTTTCAGCTTGTACAGAACAGAATTCCAGCTGAAGCATGAAACAGGAAACACAGAACAAGGTTTCAGCTTGTATAGAACAGAATTCCAGCTAAAGCATGAAACAGGAAAGGTTTCAGCTGAATGGCATAGAACAGGAAACATTTCAACTGAATGGAACAGGATTTTAGTTGAATGGAACAGGAAACATGGAACAATGGAACAGAACTCCAGCTGAAGCATCAAAATCAAACAAGAAACATAGAACAGAGTTTCAGCTGAATGGAACATGAAAGATGGAACAGAAGATAGGGTTCCAGAGTGTTGGGACTCCACAATACTTCCTTCCTTCCTTCAATGCACATGGAGTTCTCTCAAGTATTACTTAATGGCTACAATACATAAACAATTAACCTTATATTAAGAAATCCATCACCAGCAAGGTCAAATTTCTCATCCTCCAATAGTGTGATGCCTGCAGACAAATATATTATTTGTATTCTGTGGTATAGGCTTCATAAAGATTTTCAGGTAGACTATTATATACCCTAAATAAGATAAGGTTTTAACCTCTGTACCTGTTATGTATAGACCACAGAAATTTTCTATTTATGGACTAGCTAGACAACACTTATATATCTCCAGAGACTACTAGCTCCTCTCTTCCATCCAAAAATTTCACCCACTTTAATTAATACCCGAAAGTATGTAGTGCAAATCGGCTTATCAATACACTTGTGGTTCACACCTACCAAAACTGGAAGCTCATTTTTAGACCTATTAGAAAGCTAGCTACATTTTGCTACTTGAACCAAGTTTCTGGGGATTAGTGTGGCCCTCTGTGAATGTAAAAAATGATTATATTTTTGCAGCCAATAGAACAAAATGATGATTTCCATATTCTCCCATATGAAGTAATAAGAAAATACATCACCTTTCATTTTAGCCTTTGCTGAACCCATCAACCACAGTTCTTCAAATCCACACTTCCCAACACTAGCAGGTCCCTCTGTTACAACTTGCCCCTCTGCAGCAACACATCTCTCTGCAGTAGCATGTGAGGACTGGTTACAGGACACATCAGAAAACTTAGTTTTGACACCTATATTAAAATAACAGTCACACCAAAAGTGTAAAATTAGAGAAACTAAAAACTGTCCATTTTATTAGCTCTGTAATGTGGGAGCAGAGCAGTTTTGAAGTACTAGCTGTGTGTGTGTGTGTGTGTGTGTGTGTGTGTGTGTGTGTGTGTGTGTGTGTGTGTGTGTGTGTGTGTGTGTGTGTGTGTGTGTGTGTGTGTGTGTGTGTGTGTGTGTGTGCGTGTGTGTGTCTACAATTCTTTATAATATTTAGTGAAGGTCCCAATATTAATATCTGGCAATGTGTTATGAAAAAACATTAGCTATTTGCCAGGGAGAAAGAATTTATAGCAATGGCTTACCTCCTAGGTATGTCTTATTCCCTCCAGTGCTGTCTAAATCCAAAGAGGAGAGGTCTATCAACTCAGAACAGAGGCTAAATTCACCTGGACTGGTGGCAGCATAGTTAATAGATCCTTCCATCCTTCCTAATAGAGACAGTTACAACTCCCATAAAAATTCAAGAGTTATTACTTGGAAGTATTTGTCCAAGGAACACAAAAACAAGAGTGTGTTGTACCCACTTATCCATACACACAAAGTGAAGCTCCACCCCATGCTAATAATATAATATTATTATAGTAGTGAGTGGAGTTTGAGACACCAGGGTCCAGTAGGAAATTCATAACATTTCTAGCTGTATTAAGGACTGTATACTTCCCAGGCCTCTCGTTAACTAGTTAGCTAATTGCCGCCGAAGGGAGTGAGTCCTGCTAAAGCTGTACAAACTCACGAGATTTGTAGTTCTCCTGAAGAAGGGTGTAAACACTGACTTTAAACAAGAACTCACTACGCCGCACACTCGTCTAGCTAGTTCTCTCTAACTACCGCGCCATAGAATTTCAAATAAGTTAACTGGTGTGGTTACCACCTCTCTCGTGACGTACGTAATAATGTGCTGAGATATCGCGTGCGCGATCGAGGAGAGAGCAAGCAGACGACCGGAAATAGGCGGAGGTGGGCGTGATTCTATTCTGGTGGGCCGGGCCGGGGGGGAGGGACGGACACTGCCTGCAAGCACTTGCACTTATATTGCATTGAATGAGTAACTAGATGCAGTTTATAATAATCAACAAGTTAGTATGAACGACGAATTGGACCTGCGGGGCGAGCCAGATGAGGTGACTCCCCTTAACTCCTCTGCAGAAGATGCTATAGACTATAACGTTATCTTTCAAGGGAGAGATAAGCGCGAAAACTTTGTAAAGAAGTCCACTGTAATAGGAGAGGTAATAACACGCCAGTACCTAGCTAGCCAATTCCTTGAAGATGCTACAATCTAGTTTTCTGTTTACCAAATCGATGGTAGTCGTGTGGGTAATTTTGGATTATTTGGAACTATAGCTAGCTAGGTAATTATAAGATGGTGTGACTTAGAACAATGTGCAGACCTATAACTATGTTCCCAATTCTCTCCTAGAGCTAGGATAGAACATTGTCTGTGCAGACTCTTATGCCAGTGACTGCAATGGCAATGCTATTATAGGTGTAACTGTGTACCATCTCCTTACAAGTGTTTCCTTTTTCTAGTTTCGAAATCCTAAGAGATTCACATGGATACAATGGGTTTTCTTGGTGGTTTCCACTTTCTCTATGATAGCTGTCTTTGCCTTAAACATCGAGAGATTTGTTACCTTTGAGAAGAGTTATTACAACGTCTCATTTCCTGGAAATTCTATAGATTGCTCAAAGTGGTATTGTACTACTGATTTTACATTTACAGTATTGCTTCTTGTTAACCTTGGTAAGAAGAGAGAGTACAGTGGAACCGCTCTATTCTGGACACATTGGAGACAATCTAAGTGTCCTGATTAGAGGGAGGATAAAGTTCTATTAATGGTAATACACAAGCTGTTATTTGGGACATATTTGAGTGTCCTTAATGTAGAGATGTCCTTGTGTTGGAATAAAGGAGCCTCGCTGTATTGAATAATGTCTAATAATAATAATACATAATTAATTGGAAGTTGTTGTTCACTCAAAAAATGTGTAAGAGATATCTCAATAATCTCAGGCAATGAATGGCTATGAATCTGTCATGAATATTGTTAAAATAGGCAGGGTTCAAAGGTGAATGAGATTTAGTAAGTCTCAATTTATGCTGGCATAATTTTGAGCATAATAGGTGCTAAAAGCAATGCTGGCATAATAAGGGTAGCATAATAAGAAAAAATTGATAACTCAAGAAAACTAGTCTCTATTGTTACATTGTGACATTATGCATTCTTCAGAAACACTGCCAATGCCACTACCAGAGTCTTTCATGGTTGAACTTGTGGTCTAACAATAACCATCTAGCCATATGCATAAAAGCATGTGGTGACGTGTCACTCTTGTGACATTAGTCATGTCACATAAAATTGCCTTGGTTTGTGTTGAATTTGTGCAGGTTTGCAGTTTTTTATATGGAAACTGAGCATAATTTGGAGCATAATTTTGAGCATAATACTGTGGCATAATAAAAGAAAAAATTAGCATTATACATAATAAGAAAAAAATGAGAATAATTCGGAAGACTCTATTAGTAAGTGACCCCTTGATTGGATGCTCATAGTAACTATAATTATAGAAGTCTGTCCATGGCCTAGGACAGCACACCTAATTAAAAAGTCACTAGCATAAACATTATGAATCAAAACAAGGTTGTTAGCTTTCTAAACTTGTTACACTGGTAGGAATAATAAATAACTATGATATGCATGATGGAGAACACTCTGAAATAAGGACAGTCTCCACACAAAAGATGCTTCTCCTATCCCCAACTATGTAATACTTTAGTGCATTATGAATTAAGGACAACCTCTATATAAACTAGGTCCCAATGTTTCCTTTATAGAGCGATTCCACTGTAATATTAATTGGAGAAAATCTATTTTTGACCTGTCACATAAAGAATGCTGCCACACTCTATGCTACAGTATTATTAGATTCCTGTCTTTGTTATTGTATACACAATGCAGTTTTCTGCGTCTTTTATTGCTATGATGGTCTTTTCCGGGAGAGGAAATTTGAATTGATGGCATTTGTGGCTGCCACGATAATCATTGTGATCTACATTGTAGGAAACTACATATTTTTATCTGCGAGAGGATATGAAATTTCTACTGTTAAGAAGGTATTGTTACCTGCATGGAAAGCCAGGAATCTCACATTTTGACTTCCAGTTATCCTTTTCTGATTAGAAAGACGATGAAAATTAATCACCCAATTTGCTATATAATAGAATACTGCTTCCATTCAATATGTATTTCTTCATATTTTTATTATACAGACATTTCACTTAGTTCTGGTCCCATAGGGTCCCTATTATAACTGAGGTTCCACTGTACTTTGCATTAAGAGGACAGAAATTACCTAAAATACTATAATGACCCCTCTCTTTAACCAGTTAGTTGTTACTAGCAATAGATGTTATCAGTGTATACTGTCAGAATTATTCCTAAATGCCAATACTCTTGAGACACAACTTTAACCTGTGTAAGGGCTCTCCCAGTGGATTAGTAGGGAGGCCTCCCCAATATTTCACAATGAGCACTCCCAAATCTGATACTGTTTCTTCAAAAGTGACACTGCTATATCTTGTTTTTCATTCCTCATTTTGCCCCCCCCCCCCCCCAAATTTTGTTCCCATATTAACTAAACATGAAAGGAACATATACCATTCATTTAAACTTCACTTTGTCTGCCCCACACCACCAATATTAATTTTCTCCTTTCCTACTCCACTGAATCCTATGAATCAGATCCAGTATGTTGACCTCAATAGCAACAATCCCTCAACCTCCATAGATTACCACTCTCTCTTTATATGGGTATGTGATACACTATGATAGGTTCTATACACTCTGCAGGTATTGCTTTTACCTCTATAGATTACCACTCTCTCTTTATATGGGTATGTAATACACTATGATAGGTTCTATACACTCTGCAGGTGAAGTTAATATTGGTATGTATCTTAGGACCCATCAACATAGCCCTTGCTCTCCTGAGTTTGTGGAAAATGGGTTACTTGGTCTTCAGCGTCATAGGTTCCAACAAGAAACTGAAAAGTAAGTGTGTTTTGTAAAATTGTTGGTTGTGTATAATAATATATATCAACTATATTACTAGCTATCATCTGGGTTCCAGTTAGCTATTTGTCTAAAATGACTAAAATACTCACATCTCACTTCCATTCAAATAATAACATGATACAGTGGACCCCAAAGTGAGAACACCTCTGTATTAAGGACACTCACAAATAACAACTTGTGTATATTTTACATAAGTAGAACTTAACCCCCTGAGATGAGGTCACCCATCTAATCAGGTAATTTATAGTGGATCAGGGCACCCACTAGAAACATAAATCATAATTCTGCAATAATAATAATAATAATAATAATAATAATAATAATAATAATAATAATAATAATAATAAACACTAGCAAAGAGGGTAACTAGGTAAAGCTATTTTTTCCTATATCACTGCTTTTTTGTTTTGTTGTTGTTGTTGTTGTTTATGTGTGTGTCTTTAGATGCATATGACTTGCGATCATTTTTCACTACCTTACAATACTTCCATGTGGAAATCATGGTATGGAATAACTAATATTATTCACTTGAGTGACGTACCTTAAAGGGAGGGGGAAAATGCTTCCAAGGATGTTGTTTTTTTTACCCCATAGGTCCTATGAAGTTGGTTTTTGTACCAAAATATTCCTTACTCAATGAGCTTTTTAATGATTGTAAAATATTGCTAGGTATATACAACCTCAAATGAGCTGGGAATTTTCAGGTTGCCACCTATTGGAACCTGTATCTCACAGCACCCACCCATACTAAGGACTTACAAATTTGGAATACACTTAGATTAAATGGCTAGCATTTAACATTCAAAACCTTTTTTAATTGTGTGTCTCTAGGCTAACATCGTAGTACTGGTGTTTGTCCAGGATGGTGCCCTCATTTCAACAGCGGAGAAGGTGATTCTTCCCATTCTTTTCATTCTCCTATTTGCTGTTACATTCCTGGGCTCCATGGCTGTGAGTGCTTACATACTACAGTATGGTAGTTGTGGTTTGGTTGGGTGGTGTGATCTTTTTTAAACTAGTATATAGTAGGAATACTTGAAATTAGCTAAATTTGACTATTCTTTTATAAAAATTTGGTGGTATAAAATTTGACTATTCTTTTAGATAAGTATAGGAATACATGAAAATTTGGTGGTATTAAATTTAACTATTCTTTTAGTATAAAAACAACATAACAATAACAGCAACAATGATGATGATAATAACCTTTAACTATCAGATTTTATGGGAAGTTGCTATTGGAGTTTACATCTGGTACTGTCTCATTCTGCCATATGATGCCTACTACATCTACAAACTCATTGAGGTACTGAATATTATAATGAAGTAGAGATTAGTGTTAACTCTATGCTCAATCTGGAGCAAAGTGCTCTGGCAATGTGAAGCCATAGAAGCTAAGAACTTATAAGGGACATGACATCACTGAGTCCATATTGAGTAACATGACATCATTACAGTATAGTAATAATAATTATAAAAATCATGTGACACATGCCTATGAATGTATTTTCTACCAAGATTAATATGAGTAATAAGGACTGTACTTTCATTAAGGAAGCTTAACAAGGACTTTAATTAAGGGAAGATAAGGGTGATATTAATATTAAGTTAAGCATTAAAGCAAACAGACTGGCTAGAAGTGAGCTGGTCAGATTATATCATGATCCTTTACAGAGTGACTGTGAGTAGATTTATATGAGACAAAAAGTGAATGGGTTTGAAAAGTCAAATGATTATCATTACTGAACTTCTGCACATATTCTCCCTAATAAAAGAGAAACAGCATACTTTCTACTATAAAGGAGTATCTTACCTTGGAGCTCATGCCTACTTTAGGAGTGTCCTACTCAAAAGTGTAATAGAACTGGTCACATGACATCTGACCAAAGTGTGCTCTAGGTGCTTAATGCACATTTTTACCAAAGTGTCCAGAGAGGTCACTGACACAGTAGATGGATACCATACAGAGCAGTGTAGTAAACAAGAGAATAGTACTTATCATAATATTGGGTACGTATCTGGACCTCAGGACAGTCATGACTCATAACCCACAAATATGCTTAGCCTCTAGTGCTAGCTATGAAATTAGATATACCTAGTGTGAGGTAGTACAAATATTTTGTAGGAAGCATATATCTCATTGAGAGCATATAAGGTACAGTGACTGAGCTATGACCATCATCCTGGTATCTCACTTGGCCCAATCACCTTGCCACACCACAGTAGGTGTGACTTTTATACTGAGGTATATAATAACATAGGTGTAGGAACTGGGGGGGGGGGGGGGCACTGGGGGCATGTGCCCCCCCCCCCCCCCCCCCCCCCCCCAATATTTTGAGTCACTAATACAGATATTCTTCCAGTGCCCCCCCCCCCAATCTGACAGAATAGATTGCAGGTTGCTTGAAGGAATCAAGGTCCTATTCAAGCAGCCACTTAAAGTTAGCTGATGAATACTAGGCAGTTTACTTAAGTCCTTATTGACTCCCTATACCTGGTATCAACATTTGTGGTCTATGGTGTCTCTCTTGATGCATGTAGCAGCTGCTCAGTATTAGCTAGAACTAGGTATATATGGCTGAGAAGTTTATAGGTGAAAATAAGCATTTTTGGTTCTTATTAAATTGTATTAAAAATGTGTGGCTAGTGGGTGTGGTCACTCAAAATTTTTGCTGACACACACACTCAGCCATTCCTTTCCATACCAGTGCCCCCCCAATCAAAATCTAATTCCTACACCTATGAATAACACAAATAGTGAGATATCTAGCAAGAGTTTTTATACACTTCAAAAAGACTTGACTACATTTTATTTGCAGGTGTCAATTAACTGGTCCAAGTACATTGAGTATGAGGAGTATTTTACAGATGGAACATTTGAGTCTAGCAGTCTGGTATTTGTAGCAGTAACTCTGATAATAGTAGGTGAGTCTTGACTATAGGAGTTTAGCTGATCATCCAGAATGAAAGCTGGAAAAAAAAGGAGTTGGGGAGATAAGAACAACTGGGAAAAACCCACAGCAATAATCAGCTGATTATTGTAATTTCAGTAGTACAGTGAGACCTCAACCTCCTACCCTACCCCTGCCTTAGGGAGTTACTCTTGGCAAATAACAGCTCGTGTGTTAACACTAATAAACTAACAAAACTTCACTCTCTGAGATGAGACCACTCACACTTTTGAGTTTACCTGAAAAGAAGAGCTCTACAGTAATAGAGGAGGGGTAGGTCTATTGACACTCCTTAGCTATATTCTACCTTATTCACTATTAAATTATAATAATTATTATTAATAATATGAATAATAATAATAACCACAATGGAAATGTACAGACTCAAGGAATGATTGTTGTCTTTATCTTTGTCTTTATCTTTAATGTAGTCTGTCTAGGGCTACTTGCTTGCAGCACACTGGTGGTTTGTATGGTTTTTGTGCTGAGAAACTTCAACATTGGACTCAAGGATAGAGGTATAATCACCACCACTCATCTCTTGAGAGTTAACTATGTTAATGTTTTGGTTATCTATAGTTCACCTACCCTTTCAGTGGTGCAATGGTGTAATCTCTTCAATAATACAGAGAAGGTAGTACAAGATGATCTCTGCACTAGGGGAGCAAACAAACTTTATATTTTTATGATAATAACTGAGCTGTTTTATCCACCTGTTTTTAACCTAAATCTTCTCTTTTTAAGCTGCTCTTTTGTGTAATGCTAGGTGAGTGTGTGAGTGAGTGTGTGAGTGAGTGTGTGAGTGTGTGAGTGAGTGTGTGAGTGAGTGTGTGAGTGAGTGTGTGAGTGAGTGTGTGAGTGAGTGTGTGAGTGAGTGTGCGAGTGTGTGAGTAAGTGATCATTAGCTGATAATAATAATTAATTTTAATCATGCTTATTCCGTCACATGATGCGCATAAAATAGCTATAAGCTAGTAGATAGAAAATATTAGTAGATCACCGTATCGAATTGGAGGAGCTGTATAGAAGACTTCCAAAAAAAAAAAATTATGGAGGAATCTGAGTTCGAGTCGAGCGCCCGGTCGCTCAATTTCCAATCCTGGTCTTCAGGTGAGGAGAGAAAGAGAGGATCCACACCTCTGTTAGGCCGGGGAAGATCTAAGAACTCAGCTAGTCGGCGTAGTGGGAGTACTAGTAGTGCGTCAGAAGTCGAGGAAGAGTGTGACGTCGCCTCTGATACTTATAGCGTTCTGAGGAACTCTTACGACAAGAAACCTGCCTTGTTTGTGAGAAAGTCCGTGTTTGGCGAGGTATTCTGATACTGTAATGTTATTCTACACTCCTATCTAGCAGCTTGCTATGGTTTACAGTCCTTCTTGTTTTGTTGTTGGGTCACTAATAATCATGCAACCATAATAATAATGTATAATACCAGAAAGAGGGTGGGGCTGATTAACTTGATCAGCACCACCTGCATAGTTGTGTAGAGCTGTTGGGATTCAAATAGCCCCAGAGCCATTTTAGAGCTCTGGACTCTGGTGATATGCACCCTAATAGCTATTATTATTATCCTATTTAGCTAGGTTAACTTACATTGTATATAAAGTGTTATCACTTACGTATTATAGTTTAGCTGTTATACTGTATGTACTATGCTAAACTATTAGCTACCATAGTGGTTAATAATTTTCATGGAATCTCTAATACCCACAGAAAATCACTTTTGGTTGAATTTTCATAGAACCATTTAAGCACAAAAAATTATGGTAGTTGCTTACTAGTAAAAACAAAATTAATGATACTTTAAACCTTAATCTTTGCTAAAAATGTAAGCAGAGCTATATCACAGCATCTAGTGAACATCTAGTGAACATCTAGTGAATATTACAGAGTTTTATACATACATAGGTTCGTAACTGCCAGCGTTTTAGCTGTATTGAGTGGGTATTCGTAATTGTTGCAACGATCAGTATGATAGGGATAGGAGCAATGTCAGTTGAACGATTCATCTTCATCCATAGCACATTCCTTAACATGACAGAGGATGATAACGATTCATTAGCTGGAAGTGGTCACTCATATGATTCTGGTGATGATGGCCAATTGTACTGCAATCACTGGAGTTGCTTAAATGACTTCATCTTTGCTGTTGTGGTTCTTGTCAACTGGTGTAAGCCAATGCAACTCTATAGTGAAATGATTGTGCAGTTTTACAAATGTTATATGCTGTCAGTGCAGATTCTAGTTCCTATACATGATGATAACTGTTGGGGAGTTTTATAATAGTGTTTGTTAAGAGTGTTGTTTAAGGCTATAATACTACCATTTTTTATTCAGTAAAAACGGCATTAATTTTTTATATTTTGTACAACCCCTCTATTCCAACCCCCTGAAATAAGGACACCTCCCCTTTACTAAGGACACCTCTATTCTATCTCCCTGAAACTAGGACACCTCTATTCTAATCCCCTTTACTAAGGACATCTCTATTCTAACTCCCTGAAATGAGGAGACACCCTTATATTAAGGACACATGGATATATCCCAAGATATAGTTTGTGCACTGACATTGAACTTCACCCCCTGAAATGAGGCCACTCTCCTAACTATGACTAATTTTTATTGCACTTTGCACTCTTTACATTTTGCATTCAATTATGCATTAACCTTTAATGGATGCAAGAGAAAGAATGTATAAGTCACACCTACTGGCATGTCCAAGTGTGCATGCTTGTAGGTGTGGTCAATGGTGTTAATTAACAAAATTGTAGCTGGCTACAGTGGGTAAGGGGTAGCCAAGGGATATATTTAGGTCACAGTAATGTTCTTTATCCTATAGTATTCTGCATTTATTATTCTTATGATGGGTTGCTACGAGAGAGACCATTTGAGATGTTTGGGTATGCCATTACTATATTCATCATCTTCTCAAATGTTGTCATCAACTACTTTGTGGAAGGAGAACAAAAGGATGTTGTTAAACTAGTGAGTATGGGCCTATAATGCAGTGGAATCCATATATGATCCCCTGAGAGGAGGACACCTCTAATAGAACTCCCCTATTCTAACTCCCTGAAATGATGACACCTCTGTATACAGTGGAACCACTCTATTCCAACCCCCTGAAATGAGGATACCTCTGTATACAGTGGAACCCCTCTGTTCCAACCCCCTAAAATGAGGACATCTCTCTGTGTACAGTGAAACCACTCTATTCCAACCCCTTGAAATGAGAACACCTCTGTATACAGTGGAACCACTCTATTTCAGCCCCCTGAAATGAGGACACCTCTGTATACAGTGGAACCACTCTATTCCAGCCTTCTAAAATGAGGACACCTCTGTATACAGTGGAACCACTCTATTCCAGCCTTCTAAAATGAGGACACCTCTGTATACAGTGGAACCTCTCTATTCCAACCCCCTAAAATGAGGACATCTCTCTGTGTATAGTGAAACCACTCTATTCCAACCCCTTGAAATGAAACACCTCTGTATACAGTGGAACCACTCTATTCCAGCCTCCTTAAATGAGGACACCTCTGTATACAGTGGAACCTCTCTATTCCAACCCCCTGAAATGAGGACACCTCTGTATACAGTGGAACCACTCTATTCCAGCCTCCTAAAATGAGAACACCTCTGTATACAGTGGAACCACTCTATTCCAGCCCGCTGAAATGAGGACACCTCTGTATACAGTGGAACCTCTCTATTCCAATCCCCTAAAATGAGGACATCTCTCTGTGTACAGTGAAACCACTCTATTCCAACCCCTTGAAATGAGAACACCTCTGTATACAGTGGAACCACTCTATTCCAGCCTCCTTAAATGAGGACACCTCTGTATACAGTGGAACTTCTCTATTCCAGCCTCCTAAAATGAGGACACCTCTGTATTAAGGTAATAACTACTCCTTTATTCAGGCCACCCTCTAATCAGGACACTTCCAGTAGAATTGGTGTCTAGAGTAGATCACTTCCGGAGCTGTATCAGTAGGACATGGGGTCCTTCTTACATTATTTCATATTCATGACAGTGTCCCTTTAATCATCTGACTTTTTATTAGTAGTGCATAACTGTGATTGAAGTAGTTTTACAAGTTAGCCCCATCAAATGTAGTTATAAAATAGTGCAAATTGATAGGTTGCAACACCTGAATGAAGTAATAACAACTTTAGATTTGCAGAGTATTCAATATAGAGAATTCACACTAGAATGAATATTCACAGCAGAAATATAGCCAAAAAAAAAAAAAAAAAAAAAAATTCATACATTTCCTATGTAATAATTACAAGTCCATTGTACAAGCATTATTGTTATTATTTCTAATAATTTTTACTCAGATTCGATTAGTGTTAGTTGTTATACTGGGTCCTCTGAACATGTTACTGGCGGTAGTTGTACAGAATAACATGGGATACCTAATTCTACACACTGTGGGCTGTAACAAAAAGCTTACCAGTAAGTGCAGAATATGAGACTAATAAGGTACAATAATGTACAATTATTGTGTGTGTTTCGTTATACACAGGAGCTTATCATATCCGATCACTCTATCTGACTGTACAGATATTTAATATACAAATTCTGGTAAGTGAAATGGGAAATAATGCAGTTAGCTACTTTGTTGGGGTGTGGGGAAGGGGTGTCCTGAGGATTATTTCGGAGGGTTGGAATATAGTTCTACTGTATTGCAATAACTAGTGATCTATTAGTAAATTGGTTGTGTATTGCCTATGAAACTAACTGGCCTGCTTATAGCATATATCAATAATATCTAGCTGAAGTGTGCTTGAGCCCTGGGAGGTTGGGGGAATAAAATTAATGATGTAGTGCTTGTTTCTAGTGCGCTACACCCCCATGGCTTAAATGGCAGCCTGCTATGGGACATTATACAGGTGGATTCGATATGGTTGATGATTTGCTTACCAGATGTATAGTTAACCTCCTGCCTATAAACAGCATTAAAACTACAGCCATTGCCTAGTTAGTGTTCAATAGTACAGCCATTTGGTGAAGAATGTGTTAATGGTCATTTCTGCTAGTGTTGGTAGTTATAACAGCAGAGGAGCATGCTAGTGTTGAGAACTGTTATTATCTTTGCCAGGGCACAGAATGAGCCCATCTCACTCTACATGGTCTTATTATATTAATTTTGTATTTTATAATAATAATTATTCAGACTAATATTCTTGTACTGTCGTGGGTAAAGTCTGGCCACTTCACTCACTTGGGAGAGAAAATCTTCCTTCCTCTGTTGATAGTGTACATGATCATCATTTCATACTTAGGATGGTTTGCTGTGAGTTACTAATTCAGCTCATATGTCTTTTGTTTCCTACTTACAAGAGAGAAATAATTAGTAACCTTTATGTGCCTTAATAAAGATAACTTACTCGTTATACCTACTCACTCAACTATTCAGGTATTATGGGAGATTAAGCCGTTGGCTGTTATGTGGAATTTTCTAGCTGTGCTAAGCTTAGGATACTACATCTACAAGATAGTAAATGTAAGTAAATATGTAGTAAATTCAACTTTAGATGCAAGAGAAGTAACATGCTTGTAAATTCATGCTGCGCCTGCTAGATAGGATAAATCTGAGTACAGTGGAACTTCCCTTATACAGTTGCTGTGTAAATTAATAATAATATTCATCACCAATTTGCTATTACTTCATCTGTATATGGCTGTGTCACCTACTGACTGTTGTTGTGGGTCTGTGGTTCCTTAATAATTATGCTGTGCATTTTTCTATAATATGCTATTGGTGAGGACTTCTTTTTTATTCTTGACATAATGATACTTTAACAGAAATCTCCTCTAACATTTGAGTATAACTATAAAAGACTAAATTATTTCAGCAAATTTCTACTCAGACAGACAGACAGACAGACAGACAGACAGACAGACAGACAGACAGACAGACAGACAGACTCAATAGTAACTATTTTCCATGACTATAGATTGGGACTTACTGGTCCTACTACAAAGAAGTCTACACAAACTACTTCACCAATGATCAACCATCCTCTCATACTCATTTTCTCTATATAGCCATCATTATCTTGTTCTCATGTAAGTAGTCATTTTTAAAAGCTAACTATAAGTCTGAGAGTCATCTTTAAAGCTAGCTATAAGTCAGAGCACATGACATGGGGTAGTGTGTACAATCAAAAAAAAAAAAAATTCCAGAAGTGTGGTAACACACTATAAATAGATAGAAGTATAATAATCAGTAATAGTTTTATAGTTACAATAGCATTTTATGTGCCCTCTTAAAGGGAGGAATGCTTGGGACCTCTAAGCCCCTTTCTCTAGATCTGCCATTGTGACAGAATATTACTCCTGATATCCATAAATTATGAGATACTGCACTGCTAGTTTACCTGTATATAAAGAGGTATATTTATAATATACCTTTAAATTACATAGAACTCGTAAAACTTTTGAGAATTATGCCGCCAGTATGTGTTATGCCTTCTGTTATTCCGGTTTCTTTTCAGGTATCATGGGCTCTTTCACTTGCTTATTACTGTACTTTCTATTGATCATGGCTCTTCTACACTTTGGCTTGGGATTAAGGGAAGCAGGTATGTCTCCTTTTTACTCATTATCACTCAATATAATTTATGGTACATTATATCCTACAAAAAGACAAAACTGCTTCATAGCCTTCTATGAGCGCCCTGACTAAAAATTAAACAGTAGGACCCACTTTCTAAATTATTTTATGCTAATAATAATAATAATAATAATAATAAATGCAATTGTAATTAAAGGATTATTTTGACTCTATTTTTTAACTAGTAGCTTGGAACAATATTTTCTTTCTTTCTTTCTTTATAGCACCTCCACCTTGTGACACATCCTATAAAGAATCAAACACAGAGCACTGATCAATATTGTCAGAAAGATATGAGAGAAAAAACATGAGATAATATTATTATTTAAGAAGCTATATCAGCTTATGGAGTTAAAACAATGTGAGAAAAATCATTACTCTTTTGTGTTAAAGCATAACTATTTCATTTCTTCTAAGTTATGATTATATAATAATATTATTTGCCCACTGAACTATTTAATTTTCTAAGCCTAATGAAGCAATAGAAATATCCATTTATGCTGAGGAGGGAGGGATAAAGAGCTGTTTTTAAATCTCTAAGGGTTACTCCTAAAAAGTATAATTTTACGTAAAACATAGATATTTTACACTGTTGTTTAATCTGCTATGTGCCCATTCATTGGTAACGCTTCATCAAAAACTAACAAGTATGTGCATCCACATAACACTCCAGGTTGAGAGGGCAGGTTCAAATAACAGGTATTTGATAGATTCTACAGCTAGGCTTCAAGATGGGTGACATCAAGAGAAGAAAATTATGAATATTGCCTTAGATGACAGATGACGTCATCTTGTCTATAAATTGAGAGCTTGGAGTTACTGCAGTCATTTTCTTGCAACTAACTAACTCTCTGAGATCACAATGTCTGATACAAAATTTATTGTATCTTTCTTGTTCCTTGCATTGCTGGGTCTTACACTTCCTCAAATGTGCCTGACTCTTGCAATTCCCAAGGTCTCTTTGGAATATTCTTGCAACATTTATGATATATTCTGTAAAAATGGAGGAAAAATTGATAACAACGAAGTGAAGGAGATACTGGATGAGAAGGAGGATGCAGAGATGTTGGGGGAAGAGAGAGGACGAAGGATGACTGCTGTAAATGAAGAAGATGATGTTGTACTAACTGTTGGTGAAATGATAATGGCAAATTACCAACGTAAGTCTAATCCTTTTCTTGATATTTTTGTAACCAGAAAGCTGATTTTTGTTAGAACTTCCTTCTGATGTGGCATCGAAACTTGTTGAAATGGACATAGTGAAAACCCCAGAAGTGGAAAGAATCATTTCGGAAGGAGAAGGTTTTGAAGAACCTACAGCCCCCAAAAAACAGCAAAAGAGAGCAGTTGGTACCTTTGATAAATGGCCAGGAAACCGAGTACCCTATTTGTTTCATATTGATTTAGGTAAATATATAATATACTGTATAGACAGACAAATCTGTGAGAAAGAAACACTTATCACTCTCTTGTCACTGCTTTCAGAGACCAAACAATAGACAAAACTTACATTACCATTAATAAATTAATAATAATTTAATTTTGAAATGATTCTAGCTTCTGAAAAATTTGAAAATTGAACAGATTAAAGTGTGAGGTAGCCTCTTTTCAGGGGGTGAAGTTTAATATACAAGCTGTTATTATATCCAAGTGTCCTTAATACAGAAGTGTTCTCATTTCAGGAGATTGGAATATGGGGTTCCACTGTATTTTATTGTATAACTTTATCATGTACCATTTTAAAAGTATATTATATTGACAGCTGGTGAGGAAGCTTCAGCATTAAATTTGTTATACATGAATGTAATAGAATTATTATTATACTTGTAGAGGAGTCAGCAAAAGAAGTTGCTAAGGAAGCCATGAATGATTGGGCTCTGCATACTTGTATCAAGTTTGAGGAAAAGAAGGATGATGATGAAAATTACATCTATTTCGTCGAGAAAAATGGGTGTGTCCATCTCTTTTCATGGATAATTTTATTCAACTTAAGTAATGTTGCAAAATATCATAATATCTGGTTAATTTCACTGTCTGTTTACTTCTAAATTATTCATTGTTGGCTGTTGTCCATAATATTAAACTGTAGAAGTATATGTATGACTTCACATAATATTGGAGTCATAATAATAACTGAATGGTGAAAAATTAGCCAAATCTAGCGGCCAAAGATGGTGCACTATAATTTTTGTGGGATAATGTATCATCGTCAATCTTTTTCCAAGTGATCTTGAAACTACAGTAATAGCTAATCTCTCCATTTTAACCCCAATTAATAAGTACCTGTTTGTTTGTTTGTTTGTTTGTTTGTTTGTTTGTTTGTTTGTTTGTTTGTTTGTTTGTTTGTTTGTTATAATTGTCAAAGAATCATCTCCTTACTTTCCCACACTAATACTTTTGTCAAGAGATCTGAAAATTGGTCCTGCCCTCTATTCCAGCCCCCTGAAATGATTATGTATTAGAATTATCATTGTGTGTGATAGTTGGCACTAAAAATAATGAAATGTTTGCATCACTATACAGCTTAAGATGATCACATTTTGATGTGAAATTTACACCCAGTAAAAATTTTAAAAACTCTTTTTGCATTCTATTTTTAGATGTTCTTCATATGTGGGAATGAAAACAGATGAACCCAAGTTTCAGGAACTATCATTGGGTCTTCAACACGAGTGGTTCTGCCGTGTAAAGGGTGTGATTATTCATGAAATAGGTCATGCTATTGGGTTTTGGCATGAACAGACGAGGCCTGACCGGGATGACTATGTAAGGATTGTCTGGGCTAACATAGTTCCAGGAACGGAGAATGAGTTTAAGAAATACAGTAGGTATTTGGTGGATTCCTTGGAAGTGCCTTATGATTATGGAAGTATAATGCATTATCCTAGAAAGGTTCGTTTTATTTCATTTTAATTTCCCCTTCTCTCTCCTCTTACCCATCACCCCCCTCCCCCCTCCACTCCCTCGTCCCCTCCTCTCTCCTCTCCCACTCATTCTTTCTCCACCCCCTCATTTCCTCCTCTCACTCCTTACCCCTTTTCCACCCCTTACCTCCTCCCCCTTCTCTGATCCCCTTACTCTCTCTGTCTCCCTAACCTTCTAACCCCCTTCTTCCTTTCCTTCTCTCTCTGTTCACCTCTTACTCTACTCTTTTCTCCTCTTCCAACTTTACTCTCCACAGAGTTAGGGTTAGATTTTAACTTTCTTCTCTACTCACCTCTCTCAATCATCTCCTACACATTAACATAATGGATGATAATATGTAATGCATAGATGTCTCTTTTCTTAATTTCAAGGCATTTTCTGAGAATGGGGAGAGTACTATTGTCTCTCTGGATGGAGATGTGATTGAATTGGGTCAAATGTACATGCTCAGCCCCTCTGACATTCTCCAGGCTAACCTCCTCTACAACTGTCCTTGTAAGTATAGCTACAAGTGTCCCTCCCAGCATTAATCCCAGGGTTGAAGTCTTTCTGTTGTAACACAGAAGGCAGCTGAGTAAAAGAGCTGTGTGTTACTTCAAAGCAGTAAATGGTATCCCACCTTATAATTATGTAGGCTGTTCTATAGGCTATATATTATATATATTTGCCTCCAAAAGATCTTTCAAGTAGCACATAAGCATTATCCCTAATGACCGATATGTTCCCTCCGCACTTCCCCAAAAATAAAAGTCTAAAAAACTCTACCTGCTAGAAGAATGAATGCAAGGCATTGAGTGAGGTGTGAGGTGAGGGAGGGAGGGATGTTTGGTAAGGATCATCATCCTTAAGAGAACCTACACACTATAATTATTATATTATACGTATTCCCTAGTGTGTGGTTAGATCCACTCACCCCCATATTATTTTATTTTGTTGTTGTTGTTGTTGTTGTTGTTGTTGTTGTTGTTGTTTAACTCCCTGTTGCCACCCACCCCTAAATCTATCTTTTTCATGTTCCCTCTTCAAGACATTCAATATCGTACATCAGCACCTCCTGTTCACTTGACACCAGCCAATTCCCCACCATCACCCAAGCACTCCTTCCTCATCAAGAATGAAGAGACCTCGTTGTGTCTTAGTGCATCCCAACCAAGAAATGAATACTCATTTGATTTGTACTCTCATGAAGCCCTTTATCTAGTTTCACTAGCACAATGTGACCCTTCATCTAAGATGCAGCTCTGGCAGTGGATTAAAAACGACACCTTACTTCACGTTAAAACATTTCTCTGTCTTGGATTATATAATGACATTGGTAAGCAAAAGCTTGTACTTGGAACATGCAAAGAGAAAGATAAGAGAATGAAATGGAATTGCTTTGGAAGTTCTTTCAATAACTTAAAGTCAGGAACTTGTGTCACCGTAGATGAAGTAATTGCACGACTTCAAAGAAACAGCTTGAGAGACAACGTTGAGGGTTCGGATGATAAACATACCAATGTAAAGTTGTCACAAAGATTAGCTCCAATGACTGATAATGAATACCACAAAGTACTGTTAGAAGATTTGTATCAGATTGCCAGCATAAACAATAGGTATCATCTGACCTTTCAAACCTGCGTTGAGACTAATCGTTATCAAAAATGGTCCATTATAACTACCCAAGGAGATGATTTGCTGAATGATGGTGACTCGGTGTGCTCAGCAGATGCTATAAACAGTAATTACCTCCTGCCATGCTACGCTATGGATATGGGGCCTTTAGCGGACCTGTATTCTTATATCTCAGAATGGGCTAATTGCACTCAGAGAGGTGAATATATCAATGGATTTTACCACACACAGAATATATACGGAGTGTATAAGAAAGAAAATGGACTCATTTCTGGAATAAGCTGTTGTCCTGGTAACTCTGTAGGCAAAGAGGAAGTGTGCCATGATATTGATTGGTGGTTTTTTACTGACAATCTTGTCACCAGAGGCTGGTTTATCTGTCCCAAGGGTACATTCCTGAAGGGCTTCTTTCTATCAACAAGGGATTACATCCCAGATGAAAGTAAAATCAAGAAAGTGAGATGCTGCAAGCCTATGTCCGCCCCTGACGAATATCTTCACTGCTACGAGGACCAAACCAGCATTATCGGGGAGACGAGGCTCCATACTTGCAATAATGGATACTATGTCCGAGGAATCTTCAGGGAAAATTGTAATTCGGAAGGGCTGGAGTGTGAGGAGATTCTTACCTGCTGTAGGCAAGTTAATTGATCAGCTCAACAGTGCTTTGCTGCAAGTAGCCAATTTAGTTACTCTAAGACTTTAGTTCATTATCTTGTTGCCAATAGTTTTGCTGCCAATATTATTTTTGCTGAATATTAGTTTTGCTGAATATTTTTGCTGTTTTGCTGAATATCATTAGTTTTGCTGAATATCATTAGTTTTGCTGAATATTTTTACTGAATATCAGTTTTGCTAAATATATATCCCAATATTAGTTTTGCTGGATATTTTTGCTGAATATGAATATATATCCCAATATTAGTTTTGCTGGATATTTTTGCTGAATATGAATATATATCCCAATATTAGTTTTGCTGGATATTTTTGCTGAATATGAATATATATCCCAATATTAGTTTTGCTGGATATTTTTGCTGAATATTAATATCCCAATGTTAGATCTGTAAAAACTACTATTATAATTTTTCTTCTGTTTTGTGTGCATTTCAGAAGATATTATTATAAACTGTTGGTTTCCTACAATATCTACAAGACTATTTCCCTGTCCAGAAAAGATCCACTGACTCCTCCTATTTACCCTCCCACTGACATGAAAAGATCTGCATGCTGACATGAAAATATCCACTCTTCCAACGACATGAAAAAAATTTACAGACTCCTCCTACTGACCACTCCCACTGATATGAAAAAATCCGTGACTCCTCCTACTGATATTATTACCTTCTGCTGTAGCATAATATATTTTGTGGCTGTACATATAATTGCCATCTCAGTGTTTATCATTGGATGCTCTAAAAATATATTCTGTATGCAACTATAGCTATACTCATATTAAACTAGCTGTAGCTATGGCAACAATTTCATTTTTGTAATTAGCCATAGCCACTACATTGCAAACTTTATTATGATCATAAAATTAATGTCAAATATAATAATAATAATTATGAAAAGATCATGATGATGGTATAAAAGACGACAAAACTGCAGAAAAGGGTTGAATAGGAGCACTGCTCTCTAAATCTAGTGATGTCTTAAAACAGTCTGAGCTTAGCTCATATTGCTGCTGGCTTGAGAAAACTTCCCCCAGCCAGTACCATGCTTCATGGTTCAGTTGGTCAACCGAGGTTGCTTCATGAAGATACTTCTCTGCCTCTATATCTCTTCCAGTTTGGTGTAATAACTGTCCAATGAGAGTGAGGGCAGTAGGGTTACCTGGTTGGAGAGCAAGAGCATCATTGTAAAGACTAAGAGCCTGGTCCAGGCGTTCCTCAAGCTCTAAAACACGACCATGTGTTGTCAGTACGGATGAGAGATAAGGAGCTAAATATTGAGCTTCTCGAACACACGAGACAGCATCAGAAAGCTTCCCTGCACTGACAAACACATCAGCAATCGTACACCATATTTTAGCTTGGAGTAGATTTGGCTGGTTTGTGGGTGTTTGGGCAGTAGTTAAGCTGAAGTGAGAAGACCCTGTATCAGAAGCAATATCAGGACTGATATCTTCATCTTTATTAGTAGACCTCTCGTACATATTCAACGGGATATCAGAAAGAGACGTTATATCTTGTGTTACAATCCCTATTAGACCAGTGGTTTCACTTGAAAACAGTTTCTGCCAGAGAGTGAGAGCATGCTTGCAAGTTTTAAGCGCCTGATGTGTGTTCACCGAAATGACTTCTAGTTTTGTTTTGCACTCCAAAAGACCAAAATTTTCTGGTTGCTTCTGTAAAGCAAAGTTGCACACTTGCAGGGCCTCAGAGTATCGTTTTTGTGCCGAGAAGATGAGGGCAAGCAAATGAAGACAGCTTGTGTGACCACAGTTTAGCTCAAGAGCTCGTTTTACTTCCGTAATTGCAGCTGTGAGATTTCGTGACTCGGCTATCATGAGAGCGTGATGAAAAGCATACTCTACACAATGATTATCTAATTTAGCAGCAGTCTTTAGATGTTGGAGAGCTTGTTTATGGAGATCTTTACGATTCTTCGATGATCGTTCCTGTTCAGCAAGGACAGTGAAACCTCGTCCTATTAGGAATTCGACACGGGGATGAAGAAAATGATCCGTCACATACTCTGAAGCACTCTGAGCCCATTTTAAGCAGAGGTCAGGTTTATGGGCTTTTTCCAGTGAGAATTTGGCTGCGGTGCAAAGAATAAGGGGGTCGTCTGGAGATAGGCTGATACACTCACGGAAAACTGCCAGTGCTTGTTCATTCTGACCATTAGAAACCAATGCAAGAGCAAACTGCAACCATATGTGAGGAAGATCACAAGCAAATCTCATACCATCTTCAAGGACTTGAACTATATGTGCTGGAAGTCTTGCATCAGACAGAGCAAGTGTGACGAGGTCAAAGATCAGTGCTGGGTTAGGGCCAGGGTCAGTTCTATTGGGATTCCAGGAGTCTGTCATAGCTTTTGAGAGCAGAGAAACAAGGATGACTTCTTCCTTGAGGTGAGATGGGGAGAAGGCAGTTGAGTGGGAGGTTACAGAAGGCGGGGAATATGATGCCGGAGAAAAATGAAAAAGGATGAGAGAAGAGAGGCCTGTAGCACATACCATCCTTGCTTCTCGGAGAATATCTTCATCTCTTGACTGTAAGACCCTACGTAACATGCTCAATGCTCGGATTGGGGCATTCATCTCCATGGCTAATATCGTTCCTCTCTCTAGAACTGTCTTGACAGCTTTAAAGGTCGCAGGATGCTGCTGCATGGAGAGCATTCTGGCTGAATGGACAAGTGATACAGCATGTTGTAAGGCCTCCTCATATGCATTAATAGCTTGGAATTTATCTGCAGTTGGCTCATGCAATACTCCACATTCATTTGCTAGTAACTCAAAGCAGAGACCCATGTAAAGGTTTCCTTCAAGAAGTACCTTGCAAGTATAGAGAAGGGCAATGTCTGCTGTGTTCTGAACCTCAGTGAGAGCAATCAAAGAAGACTTATATTCTCCCTGGAACCATTTCAGCTGACCTAGCTTGATTTTCGCCAGCTGCTGTAGAGAAGCATCGTGTCCCGGTTGACACTGATCCACACAGCGTTTCAGCTTTGCCTCGGCCTCGCTCAACACCTTGTCCGGATGTATCGAGGCAGCATCGGTCGACTGACCTTGGGTTACAGCCTGTGGTCCAAGAAGGTGGATTTCCACCAGCTCCACGCCCAATAAAAAAAGCGAAAAGGTATCTGGGATGACATGTTTCTTCTTGGTCTTCTTTAATGTCTGCTCAATGTCCCTCCACCTTCCTTCGTACAGTGGTTTATCCAGCTCATCCAAGAGAGATGAGTTGGACTTAATCTTCTTTGCCATTTTTCACATTTTTAGTTGACCGAAAACCGGAAATTAAAAAAAGATGATGATAATCACGTGATCTCTAACGGCACTTTTAAATTTTAATTATTAGTACATGTACCTTCAGGTCTTGCCATTATAGATGATTAGATACTGTTCTTTAGCTTTCAGGTTTATGTAATATTATGCCCTTGTAGCTTCTCTATTCTAGACATCTTGGAGCAAATTAAAGTGTCCTAATTGGTCCAGAGTGGTGAGTTGTTAATACACAAGCAAGTGTCCTTAATTCAGAGGTGCCCTTCTTTGTTGAATAGAGGGGTTCCATACATTGCTATTATAGTAGCTTTGGTTATGGAGGCAACTTCAGTGTTTAGTATTGAAAATGATTTAAAACAGGGAAGTAGGGGCTCCTCAGACTAGACTAGACTGAACTTTATGAGTCCTGGAAGTGGATGATAAGGTATTAACCCAATGCATGGACTTTGATTCCAATGATGTCACTGATAAGGGGGTAGAGGGAGGAAAGGAGGAGGGTAAAGGAAGGGGAGAGTTTACTCAATTATAGTTGTTTCAAATGATGATTTATTTAATAAAAACTATGAAATTTGATCATAATAAGAAACCGTTTATCTGTAGTTGTCTGTTTCATGTTGATATCTGTCCTATTAAACACCATTCTGTGATTGTAAACATAATCAAATCATGACTCTAACCTCTGATTCTAAAAAGAGTAGCTAATTGAATTAAAAACAGTAATACAGATATGCAGTTCCAATTAATTAAAGTCTGAGCCTCCTCACTGAAATAATATAATGTCCTATCAGTATCAATATCACTAGCTAGCAAGATTTCATGATTACACTGAACGTTCAATAGTGCACTGTGGAGCACACCAGCATGCAGCACACTGTGGAGCACACCTGCATACAGTGTACTGCACATCTGTATGCAGTGCACTGTGGAATACACTAGCTAATGTGCCTTACACTGTCCTTAATCCTTAATAATCTTCATGCTCTTGGAAGTCACTTGTTTAAGTCCATTTAAGAGTTCTTCGTCACTATTGTGGGCCTGCCTTCCCATCTCATGAACTGAATTCACCTGTAACAGAACCAACATAAATTATTTGCATGTATAATTATATAAATCGTAGCGGCATGTCTTTGAACAACTTCTGTTCACGGACATGACATACCACTCACACCTACCTCAGCTAAGAATTCATCTATCCAGGAACCAGATTGGGTGGTTTGTTCAAAGTACTCATCACTATCTGCCAGCAATGCTTCAATTAATTCCTAAGTTGCATTTTTTTTTTGATAAAAGCAGTATAATTGAACAGAGCAGCAATAACTAATACTTCATTTTCTGCTTCTGTAAAAGACTTGCCTTGCTGGAATTTCTATGGATGCTCCCTAAGTCATTGGAAGAAGTGAACCAGATGTATTGAGGTGGAGGGTAGACCTATGATATATTGAGTCAGACTTTGACAGCATATTATTATTAGTAATACTGTGACAACTAATAAGGACATGCAAACTCCTCTATTCCAACCCCCTCAAATGAGTATACAGTGGAACTCCTCTATTCCAGTCCCCTGAAATGAGGACACCTCTGTATACAATGGAACTCCTCTATTCCAACTCCCTGAAATGAGGACACCTCTGTATACAGTGGAACCCCTCTATTCCAACCCCCTGAAATGAGGACACCTCTGTATACAGTGGAACCCCTCTATTCCAACCCCCTGAAATGAAGACACCTCTGTATAGAGTGGAACTTCTCTATTCCAATCCCCTAAAATGAGGACACCTCTGTATACAGTGGAACTCCTCTATTTCAATCCCCTGAAATGAGGACACATCTGTATAACTTCATCCACTCAAATGAGGTCACCTTATAATATGTCCCAAGGTGTCCTAAATAGAGACATTTTAGAAAAGGCAGAGTTATGTTAATACAGTTTTGTGCATTACATTGTTTGGTGACAGAAAGTTATTTGAAGTATTCTCCACAATTTTCATCTGCATAATAATAACAACAACAATGACAACAACAACAGCAACAACAACAACAACATCAACAACAGTCACCCTATCACTATCCTTCTCCTGTATATATGATGCTATGAATGTATCATGGACAGATTTGTCAGCAGCCTCCTGGGTGGAGAGGAAGGTGGAGCCATCATTACCCTTGTAGAGATAATACACTTTACCAGGTACTCTAGGAAAACTGCATTCAACCTTTTGGAATGAGAGAGAATAGAGGAGAAATGAAAATAAGAACTCAGATTGTATTCTTCTAATAATTATAACTATACAGGACAGATAGTGTTATCCATCTCCCAGACTTTGAACTGAACAGTAGAAGTAGAATGAGGAACATTATTCGGGACTGATGAGGGAGTTGCAGTAGCCTAATTATGTACAATAACAAAATACAATGATACAGTGTAACCTCTCTATTCCAGACACCAATGAGAAAATCAAAGTGTCCTGATTAGAGGAGTGGCCTCATTTCAGGGGCTGAAATTCTTAATGCTAATACATAGGTAAAGGTGTTCTTGTTCAAGGGGTTGGAATAGAGGGGCTGTGTTGAAGTTATAGCTATATTTAAGTGGTGTCCTGTAGCTATGATATAAACTCACCAAGGGCTTGTTGGGTAGGCTATAGGATTCAGAGATACTAGCTTCTTTCTGTTTCTGGTTTTCCAAAGGCTTAGAAAGGGTCTTAATTGGAGTTAGCTACAAGATGAAGTATAGCAAACACACTCATATATTTCCAAAGAGTTGGATAGTACAAAACTAGCACAAAATAAAAAATAGCTAATAAGGATAGCTACCTCTTTGTTTTCAAACCATAGAGTTGTTATTTCCCCTCTTTGAATTTCTACTAAAGGAACTTCTCTACTCTGGACACCTTGTTGGGGCCCCAAGTCAAAGTAATCTAATTAGAGGAGTGACCTCATTACAGAGATACTAATGAGCTTTAATTTGGGACAGAATTATCCAAGTGTCCTTAATACAAAGGGTGTACTCATTTCAAAGGGTTGTTTGCAGAGGTGTCCTCATTTCAGGGGGTTGGAATAAATACCTCTCCAGATTTATTTTCACGGTAAGTCTTCATGAAAGTGTGAGGACAGGACGGACCCCAACTTTTAGGTGAAACTGTTGTCAAGAAAGAACTTCCATCTGCTTTCTGGTACTTGTAATACCTCAAACCAGGTATTCTCTCCAAACTGTTCTGTAAATTGGAGGAAGACTCTGCTGCTGACAAGACAGAGTCATTACTGACTGAAGAGTTTCTTGAGAGGGTCGAAGCTGTGGCCACAAGTGTCATCTGTAAAAAATACGTGACAATACTGAATCAGTGTAGCAAGCAACCAAGTTATATTTAGATAAATGTCAGGCCATTATAGGTGGGAAAGAACTCGGCCTTGAGGAATTAATGGTTCTCTGAAGGCAATTACAATAATCCATTTGTGTAGTCCGTGATGTTATCTCTGACCTTCTCATCTTTATTTTCTCTGTATGAGCCAATAAAAGCACTATTTGGTGAGAACCCTTTCTCTTTAGGAGATAACATTGAGAAATATGCTGACCCATCTTTTCGCATGTACATGTGATACACCTGTCCAGACACTTTGCTGAAGTTGCAAGTGGCCTAATGTGAGTAAAATATCACATACGTATTTAGATATTTAGTTATCAATATGGAGATTGACAAAGGTTTCACTGTACTCTCAAAAAGCTAACCTTGCAACTAAATATCACGATAATCAATAGTAAGTTTTTTGTACAACATTTTACTGCAAGTGACTATTTTCTGCACTACAAAGTGAACTTGGCTATCATTATTTTCTATACATACTGTGCTTGGCGTCTTCCCAAGTTCTTTCTCTGCACTTGATAAGGAGCTTTCACTTGCCTATGACAACAATATATTCACTGATAGCTAGTTACTGAAAGCTACTAGAGTTAATTACTTCAGACTTCTTCATAAGTTCTCTTTCTGCCTGATCTCCTTTGCAAGGTTGCTATCATGACAATGTATTTTTGATAATAGTAAGAGTTTGTGGAGGCTTCTGTATTCCAAACTTACAAAACTAATAGCCTTGTGGAGGCCATGTCCACCATCTTCAATAGTATAGCTGTTCACCTCAGATTTTTTCGGATTAGTAATTTTGTTTGCCATCTAAAATAATGTCACAATTATATTTGAGAAATCATGTGATGCTACATACATTTACAGAGCGTGACATCATGTTTAGGTCACACACAAAGGTATCCACAACATGCTTTGCTAAAGTAGCTAAAGCGGGTGATGATCCACACAGAGAAGATGGTTTCTAAAGAAAGCAAACCCGATGATAAAAAAATTGCAGCTAGCTCGATATTATTATTACAATGCATTTAGTTTTTCGATTATTCAGTCTAGTGGTGATTTTTGGACTTTTTTCGTCAGGAAGCTATGCATTTGAGCAAGAAATGTGATTTAGCTTGCTAGAAAATAGGTTATATCTACCTTAACTGGGGTAACATCATCTTTAGGTTTCACTTCATTCACTCCAGGAGTATCCTGTAAAGATATCAAAAATAAACTATAGCTTGTAGCTACATTACATATGGGCCAGGCAGGAATGCAGATTTTGCACTATTGAACACTAGGCATAAATCTCAGCTATAAAAACTACTGTATTTCTGATAAGCACCTGGTCACTTTGTAATGCTACATGAAGGAGGCTTACTTCAATGGCTGTATACTCATGGACAAGTTTGAGCATCCAGCTGTAATTCACATCAGGTTTGGCAAGTTCCTGTTTGATGAGTGCCATGACGGTATCAAGGTGCTTTCGTGGAATAACTACCAGCTCTTTCAGCAGTTCAAGGAATTCTTCTTTGTCTTGATCACGAATGTTGGTGTCTTTAGTCTGTACCCCTATTTCCAAGGGCTCAGAGATACTGGCAGAGCTACTGGCAGAGCTGCTTATAGTGTGTAAAGTTTGCTTACCTCTAGAACTAGGATTGCAAATGTGTAAGAATAGTGAGATAATTAGATATGATCTGTATAAAACTATTATTATTAGTGTGAGACCTCTGAATAAAGGACACATTGGGATCAGATCTACTGTCCCTTATCAGAAAACTGTCCTTATCTCAGAGGTCATTTACACTAAGATACAATGGAACCTCTGAATATAGAACATATTGGGATCAGGTCTACTGTCTTTTATAAGAAGGCTATTCTTATGTCAGAGGTTGATTTACATTAAGATACAGTGGAACCTGAATAAATGACACATTGGGATCAGGTTATAGGGAAGATGATTTTATCAATATTATTATTTTTAGCAGTGATTGGTTAATATTTCAATGAGTCCTTAATCAGAGGTTCTAGTATATTATTTATTGTAAGACGTTACTACAAACCTATCAGTTTCCTTTTTTTTAATTACAACATCTTTTTCTCCCATAATGCAGGAATAACGAGAAACTTCTCTTCCTTTGTTCGCTTTATTTTTTTTGCTGGAGAGAGCTTTGGGTTTTGGAAGTGGAGGTACTATATGTGGCAACTTAGTGACTATCTTGAAATGAGAATGACCTACAGCAAAGTAAAATTGCATCCATAGATCAATATAATTATTAATACTAATACATTGGGATCTTTCAATAAAGGACACATTAGGTCTACTCTCCCTTGTAGGGAGGTTGTTCTTATCTCAGAGTTCAATTTACACCAAGATAAACCAGATGATATATTGTTAGATGTCTTTTGTACCAAGTCCTTTATCGGAGGTTTGACTATAACTAAATCTAAACAATATAGATCAGGTGCTCCAAGTGTTCTTGGGGCAAATAATGAGTTTACCATCTTCATTTGAAGTCTGGGCCCGGGCTAGTAACTTGGGTCTCACAATACTTATTTCTTGATTTTTACTCGACTTGTTTTTCATTGTAGGCTTTGGAATGGAATTTAGAGGTTCAATTGTCAAAGTCTGAGGATTTTTCAAGGTCCTCTTCTTGGATCCATACACCTGAGAAGCCTGTGACATTACACCACTACAAAGTCTGGCATCCCTTGATGATAGGGCATTTCTCAAAGAACTTGAAGCTTTAGTCAGTCCCAAGAGTTGAAGAGGTACCTTTGCAGAACCTGACATCCCATAGTTTTGTCTCGAGTCAGTTGTTTTAAAGATTTGATTAACTTTTGAAACCCCTGAATAAGGGTCAAATGTTAATCTGTTTATGATTGGGTAATATAGGTGTGTATCTGAAGATGACTTCATTTTATCCCCCTGCATATTGTCATAGAATCAAAAAAGCATTTATTTTTTTTAAGAAAGAGGGCCTGTATTGGGGTTGTAAAGGAAAAGATATTTCCAGCTGATAAGATACTATGTAGTATATAGTTTCAGTGTCTTGCCCTCTTTCTTACAATGTCTTACCTTCTCACGTCCTAAACGTTTCTTTTTCTTCTTCCTACCAATGAAGGAACGTCTACCGGCTCTTAAAAGTTCAAGTTTATTACCAGTTACCAACTCATCGGGTGTTTCAGCACTATCCCTCAACTCAAAAATGCCATCTTTGGTAAAGATGATCTCATTAACTTTTGCAGCTTTATTAAGTCGATTTATTCGAGCTCCCTCCTTGTTTAATACCTTCCCCAATATCTCCTTTTGTTCGTTAATAAATTTATTAATTCGATATGCTCTGTGTTCCTCGGGAACAGTGGGTACAACTGTGCCATCCTAATATAGATTTGAAATCAAAGACAGCAATGGGTTGGATGAAGTCATGAAGAAAGAACAGCATAAATATTTTGTTGGTATCAAAGGGCATGTGATTTTTGGATAATCTCAGGTTAAGGCCTATACTATTCTACCAGAGAGGGAGTAAAGGAACACAATGCTATGGTTAAGCAGAACAATATACAATAATGAAATAGTGTAGGATATATTAAGAGGGTAAGCACAATATCCCCAAATCAAGAGACTCAGCTAACTAGCTAACTGTGCATATATTATTATTATTATTATTATTATTATTATTATTATTATTATTATTATCTCTGCAATACTAATAATTTTTTAAGATAGCTTCATACTCTAGCCAATAAGCCTTGTTTCATAAGGATTGCCATCGTTCTTGGATTTCTAATGAATGCATGTGCATTCCCATCCAGCAAACTGTTGTAATACAGACTATGAGGTTTCTTCATCACTTCATAGGGAACCTCAGTGTCCTTCTTCCAGTAACAGATAGTGTTTGGGCTGCATATTGGAACCACTCCTGCTTTGAATTTAGATCTGGGTGATGGTTTTCTTATAGACACCATGGTGCATAATAATGGATTTCTAAATATCTGCGTCTCCTTCAGCTCAGATGCGCATGTGCATAAAATTAAAAATTAATAATGCGTCTATTTCTTTTGTCAGCAAAGTGAGTATTTTCGCGGTGAACACTTTTCGCGTCAGTCACCATTGCCAAAGTTATGTGCACAAAGCTATAATAAAGCCTGTTAGTAGTTAGTGTCTATATTTGTAGTCTTGGTGTCACTATTTTGTCTTCTGTGTCTTCCCTTGAGGGTCATGCAATACACTCTCCTGTTGAGTAGTCTTTACTGGGGTACTTCTATGTGTAAATTCCTTACATTACATCATTAGCTACTACATTACATCATTACTATTACATCTGTAATATACCTAATATACAATAAGAATACTGTAAGGAAATTTACACATAGATGCACCCCTTTACTGTAAAGTGCACTATTTGGATCAGAGATAACAAATTAAAGGCATCTCTCTTCAGTCTTATGTCACTATCTTTGGCCTGATAGCAATACTGAATAGACCCCACCCTGCCACTACAGTTATGTTTCACCTACGTAGCTACTCAGAGGGAATGGTGAAGGTGTAGGAAAAATTATGCTTTTGGGATGATAAGATTTGTTCCTGAAACTAGCTGCATTGTTATCATTAAAATAGGAGTCAAATACATTGGGAGATAAGTTCACTTTCCTCTGAGTATATACTGATACTGAAATAACGGAGACACTGGTTCACTTGTGGCCTGAGCACGTCTTAAATACTATGAAAATTGAACTCACAAATTTGTGCACATCAATAATATAATTGCTAGGTATTTACTGATTATTATCAGGCTCTATCATCAGAAAATAGTTCCTATAATTATGTCACTTCTGACTGACTTCTGCTCAGTGTGAGCTAAATATAGGCAACTGAATGTTTACCATCTGAGCATACTTCATTGGACCCTTTAGAATGTTACCAGCAGTTGAAGTAGCTATGCAATTTATATTCAGTGGACTGGAATACAGTATTGGAATGGTAGAATTAAACGAAATGACTTGTAGATATGATTTCAAAATTAGAACACTGCTTTCTAAATTCATAAATAAAAATAAAAGTACTCAATACTGACTCCAATTCAATTATCAAGTAGCTGATTATTGTTACCTGCTCATACCTGACCTGTATCACAAATAACTGATTACTACAGTTTATACAGTATGTTATTACTATTAGAGTTGGGATAACAGTAACTATATGGTCAGTCTTGCACACACACACACATACACAGTTCAATTTTTATCAGCAAAATCAATACATGAAAATATATAGCTAATAGTCTGTGCCATACATAATATAGCTGATTGTGAATGTATGAGTCATGTATAAAAATGAATGACCCATAACTACATTGTACAAAGTCAAAAGGGACTTTTATTACATTGAAACTGATTTTTGGTGTTATGCACACATTATTGTGTACTATAGTATAATGCATACTTTAGGGGGTAAGTCAGAAGTTTCATCATTAGGCCCACTATATACCAGTAACTGGAGTATGTGGGGTGTGGTGCATATTAAATGAGTCTCCTCCCACATCTACATAGTCATACGTCTCTTTCTCTGTGTTAATAGAGGCATAAGTCTGGTTGTTCCCTCTCTCATCTATGGAGGTATCTATCCGTTCTTCCATGTCAACAGAGGCATAAGCCTTGTTGGGAAACAGAGGAGCACTCGTCACATAGGATTCATTAGTGCTAGTTTGAATTGGAGAGGTACAGGCATAGGCATCATTAGCCTTCATATTAATACTGAGTGTGTTCTTGCCCTCATCAGTGGCAGACAGATCTCTTGTTGGTGGATTGATATTGGATTTTGCAGACTTTCTTCTGATGAAGGCAATAGATAGGACTACTATTACTAGTGAGGTCACCAGGATGGCCAATCCCACAACTCCAACAACAATCCCACTAATAACTGATCCTGGTTCAGCTGTAACTATACAATAATAATGGTTAACAACAGCAACAACAATAATCCCCATTTCCTCTACCCATTTCCAATACTCATATATAACAATAACAATGCCATGCATTCCTTAAAGTAAATAATAGTCTTAACTCATTATCAGTTATACAATAGTTTAGTGGCTTGTTCAGTAACTATTGGGATGTTGAATATTTGTACACAAGCTCTATACACATCAGATTGGTTACTAGTTCAGCAGTAGTGGCAGGGCATCAGTAACTATTGGTAATATATGAGATGTTGAATATTTGTACACGAGCTTTATACACATTAGTACTCACCATTGGTTACTGGTTCAGCAGTAGTGACTGGTTCAGTGACTGTTGGTGCTACGTGGGATGTTGAATATTTATACACAAGCTCTATAGCTACACATCAGTACTCACCATTGGTTACTGGTTCAGCAGTAGTGGCTGGTTCAATGACGGCTGGTGCTATGTGAAATGTTAAATATATATTTATACACAAGCTCTATACACATCAGTTCTCACCATTAGTTACTAGTTCAGCAGTAGTGGCTGGTTCAGTGACTGTTGGTACTGCATGAGATATTGACTACCTGTACACATGCTAAACACATAGCAGACTTTCAGTACTCACCATTTGTTACTAGCTCAGTAGTAGTGACTGGTTCAGTGTCCATTTCTGTGGTGGTGGTCATTGATACTGTATGAGATAGATTTGTACTGGTTGCATGGTTCAGTGACCATTACTAGGGGTGGGGCTAAAATAACTATACTCCTCCTTAATTTACAGACAGCTCCACCTTCAAAAATTCCCTTTAATTATTTATAGAGTAAACACAAAAGGGCATGGTATAATATACTTATCACCATTAGGTGTCAGACCTCTAAAAGTAGTACCAACTAGGCTATAGAGAGAGTGTACTTGGGAGGGTGTTTACATAATATTGGTGAGGTGGACACCTCCTTTAGAGGCCTAGTACAAAGAGTCTCCCCACTGTTAGTTTAGTGCATTCTATGAACCATATTAACTCGATCCTCACTTATAAACCAAACTGAAGCATTTGGGGATAAAACCAGCATCCTTATTTCCTGTGGAACAATGCCCATTTAATTTAAGCATACCCCTTTTATAACCATGCAGTGTTATGAAACTATATTTAGATATTTCTATGAGGCAGTAATACAAGTGTGAGTTGACTTCAAAAAAGTTATGCCCCCTCCAAAAGTATATTTCTTCTTTTTATAGAGTATCATCCTTACTGTGCCACACCAACAGTTTGAGTGGCTTTCTTTTCACTTTATAACTGTTTATTATGGATGTACAATTGGGGTTCTAAGAACACTTTGAAAAAAAATTATCAACAATGAAACTTCCTTACTGGCATAATAGCACTAGAATAGCTATACTTTAATAAACTGCAAGTTAAAAAAGAATTGACCAACAATAGCCTTAGTAATTCTTGTACTATATAATGTTAGTCAAAAAGCTTGGCACCAGACAGCTCCTCAGCTAGCTAGCCAATCAGATAGCTTGAAAGTAGCATGTGGTCTATGATTTAATGTACCAAGATGTACTTATTTATTTATATCGGCTACATCTCACAAATGTTACTTTCAAGCTATCTCTGATGGACAGATCCTCAGCTAGTAGTACCAAGCTAGACCCTATCCTTTTCTGTGGTCTATAGATGAAACTGGCAATAGGTCCATACCTATAGAGAATCTCAGAAGTAGAAGAGACCTATTAACTTGAGCATTCTCTGTGAGTGTGAACATAGTTCCAGGAGGAAATGAACTACCAACTGCAATTTGGTACTGTTCAACATGATACTCTATGACTGTGTTGGCAAAAGCTAAAAGTTTCACATTATTATTGATAATCTCTACACCAAATGGGTAAGTTGATGGAGGAATCTGGAATTGGTCTGTAGCACTCAGAAATGTAGTGTCACAACAGATCTGCTGTATCATCCCTGGAGGGTCAGAACATATGCTGTCTTCTGGAGTAGTTTGTATGATGATGTTACTGTTCACTGTGAACTGCACTCCATTTTGGACTGGTTCTTGAACAAGGGATAGAAAGTTAAAGACATTCTGTCTCTTGTTTCTGTCGCTATTCCTGGCCTGGTAGCAGTACTGAATAGACACCACCCTGCCACTACAGTTACGCTGTACTGACTCAGAGGGGAGGGTGAAGATGTATATAACTCCATTTAATAATTCAGCTACTTCATTAGTCATCATGTAGCTTTCATCAGTCAGGGATGTTGGGTGTGTAGAGGAATCCACTTGGCTGTGAGAACTGACACTGAAACACTGAAGGACTGGTCTGTGCTGATGCTACACCAAGATCACAACAGCTTAGCTAGTTAGCTATTGGCTTGCAAATTAACAGTATTGAGATTTACCTGTTAGCAACACTAGAATCAGCAGAAACCTTTTCCTCGGTAACCAGGTCGCCATACAACACTATTAAACCTTTATCCAGATTCCACTACACAGCTACGGCCGGCTAGCTAGAGCTATAAACATCTGCGCACAACTTGGCACGTTTTCTCAGATCCTCAATAATAATTTATTATAATGTACAACAATACTCATGTAGTAATTACACAGGGTTCTAGTTTCCCTGTAGCAATCATTGTTCCATCAATGGTGCAGGATTTTGTGATATGAATGCAGTAAGATTAGATCTTCCATCTGGCCTGTGTTCATTTCCCCAACAATCTCCAATGATCACCTTTACCAGAGCATAGTTCCTATAAATAGAACATAAAAATTATGGAGCAGGTACAAAATAAAAGAAAGCTTAGCTTTACTGTTCTCATAATGTACAGTAGCAAACTTAGTGACAATATGCATTCATTGTGACACTGAAGAAAACATGGGACATCTAACATTAGATCAGGTCTACTATCCCTTGTAGGGAGGCTGTCTTTATCCCAGAGATTAATTTACACTAAGTTGACCTTTGTACAGAGGTTATCTTTATCTTAGAAAGTCGAATGTATTTCTCCACAAAGAAAGGAAGTTATGCTCACATTGTAAATGAGAGAAGTTATTCCAGTGGGTGGGGTCAAAGTCAACTATTAAAATTAATATATTCATAGTAATTCAAGGAATATAGCTACATGTGAATGTCTCAATATGACAGTAAATTTCACTGTTCTACAAACTTACAATATACCTTTATCAGAGTCTTCTCTGAACAGCTACTTTCCGATCTACCAACAGGTCCACCAATTGTTTACTTTGTGTGAGCTATACGTAATGACACGATGCTGCAAGACAGACACAGGGCAATATTTCACAGTTAACCTCAATAATTTATGTACACTGCAAGAAGTGATGCAGTGGACCTCTATTCAGAACACCAGGTTCCACTATATACAGAGGTGTCCTCATTTCAGGGTAGGGGTTCTACTGTATACAGAGGAGTCCTCATTTCAGAGGATTGGAATAGAGAATGGTGGCAGTAAGGAAAATAATAGCCAAGACAAGTTGTGAGTAGTGGACAAAGTACCTATGCTGATGTCAGTTGTCATCCCTTACTCCTTCCCGGCCTTCTTCAACTGTTGGACTCACACCACAGACCATTGTCATGACAAAAGATGCTATTTCCAAGCCAGAAAATTAGAGCAGAAGAGCATAGCATAATAGGGAAAATTTTGACTGTAATGTGCCCACCCCTAATGAGAGAAGAGAGGCCCCGGGGTGGAGTCTGTGGTTTGGGGACATGTGTTCATCCCCACTGCTATTAACTGCCCATATCCATAGGAATGGTATCAGTTAGTAATCAGTTACCTATTATGCCCTTAAAGGTTACCCATTACTAAAAAAATCCACAGAGTAAACAAGGACCTGATGATTGTGGTTGAAGATTCATATTCCCAGTATGCCCCAAAATAATATAGAGCTGGAAGACTCACAAATACTTTGGTTACTACTACTTGCATTGAGCATTGCTAATCAACTAGATAGAGGGACACTATTTAGAAAGAAATTTCATACTAATATTTGGACAAAATCAGCAATAAGTACTGTATAGCAGTGAAAATACTCTTTCAGCTAAAACTTCACAAACAACCACCATGTGCAGATTGACTAGTGGGCATACTGAAATAGCAAAGACTTATGACAATCAGATATATTTGTAAGCACTGCACTCTAAAGATTATCTAATATGCCAGTATTATTTTGCATTTTTCCCAGCATAATGTGCCCATCCCTATCCCTCATACACCAAGCTATATCTGATTATCCTAGCATAAACCAACCAGTCCAGTTGGATGTACCAATCAGGTTCAGAGCTGCTCAATGCTATTATTAAGCTATGCAGAGAAATCATAGGCCGAAGAATCAGTGGAGGTGTGCAGGAACAAGGTGTCTCTGATTGTTTGCTGGATTGAGGACTATGGCTCTGTGGAGCAGTGGAGGCTGGGCAGCCAGGTTCCTCATGATTGATGAGGTGTGAGTGGATAATATGTGTAGAGATGTGGAGGGTTATCCATGCAATATCTTTGAAGTGGATTATCATTTAACGCTATGTATGCTGCTATTTTCTGCAATACATAATCCAGTGAAATACACTAGAACCACTCTATTCCAACCCCCAGAATGAGGACACCTCTGTATACAGTGAAACCACTCTATTCCAACACCCTGAAATGAGGACACCTCTGTATACAGTGAAACCCCTCTATTCCAACACCCTGAAATGAGGACACCTCTGTATACAGTGAAACAACTCTATTCCAACACCCTGAAATGAGGACACCTCTGTATACAGTGGAACCCCTCTATTCCAACACCCTGAAATGAGGACACCTCTGTATACAGTGAAACAACTCTATTCCAACACCCTGAAATGAGGACACCTCTGTATACAGTGGAACCCCTTGGGTCTAGTAGAACCAGTCTAGTATAATGTTGTCATCAAGTGATTGATTTCTGAAGTTGCTAGACTTTGTACGTATGCTTGAATAAGCTCAGACTTTTATGTGTGTGCCTATTACTAGAAATTTGTAACATAAAGTAAGTGATTTTTGAAAAACTTTACTATATTTTTGAGCATGCTCAGTATGTTATGTATGACATAGCTAATATTTAAGTTTTAGGCAATTGCTTTGAGCACAAACCATCTGCCTGGTGTTGAGCAGAATCAGTGTACTACTCGTGCACATCAGTATATAGTACAGATCCCGGAACTAGGTATTAGCATAATTATTCTGTAACTGGGTTGATCTTGTCAAGGTACCACCTTGAGGTGGATGTTAATCTCCTCTGTGCGAATAGCTACCTTTACTTGCTGCTAAAAGCTGAACCCTTTATAATAATAATACATTTTTAATGGATGGTCAAAGCACTACTTCTTGCTGCTATACCATGCTCCTTCAAGAATAGAGTACTATCTGATAGGAATACATAATTGTTGAGGAAGTTGTAGGAATGGGATCACATGTAGTAAAGTGTACTGGAATAGGATATGTCCAATCACAATTATTAGCAAACTGTTAAACACCAGATGGTGGTGTTTTCTGATAAAGGAACAACTGTTGGTATTAATACTATTAGCTATAGTAAGCTATATAGCTATATAGCTTACTCTATACTCTGCAATAACTGTTATCGAGACTCTAGCTAGCTATATACACACTGTATATCATCATTCCCCGCCTATTGACTCTGTACTTAACAGCTAGATCTAGCTAACTTACTCAACTGCTAAGTAGCATTCCACGAACTTCATATTAGCTACAGCTAGCTATAGCTATATTAAACGTTCCCTCATCTGCACATAAGGACAGACGGGGGTTGTTGTAGATTCTGAGTGGAATATGGATGTGTTCACTTGAGATCACACAATGCTGTAATCATGATTCATGAGTTCCAGTAGACTGTATAGTCTTGAAGAAGGCAACGTGTGCTTCAGTTGGTTTCACTGCATCCTCTTGTTTCATACAATCAGCATAATCATAAGTTGGGAAGTTTATTTATGAGTGAGCCAAGCTCTAGAAAGTTTAGAGTCCATTAAAGTATAATGCACATGTTTAATTGATTTACTTCATTGGACCCTTTAGAATGTTACAGCAATTGAAGTAGCTATGCAATTTATATTCAGTGGACTGGAATACAGTACTGGAATGGTAGAATGAAATGAAATGGACTTGTAGATATGCCAATGTTTCTGATTTCAACATTGCTTTCTAAATTCATAAGTAAAAGTACTCAATACTGACTCTAATTCAATCATTAAGTAACTGATTATTGTTACCTGGCTCATACCTGACCTGTATCACAAACAACTGAATATCACAGTTTATACAGTTCGATTTTTATCAGCAAAATCAAATAGCTAATCGTCTGTGCCAAAAGTACATAGCTATACATATTATAGCTAGCTAATTGTGAATGTATGAGTCATGTATAAAAATGAATGTACATTGTACAAAGTCAAGAGACTTTTATTACATTGTGTTAGAGCTATCTTGCGAATAGCTAGGATATAAATCAAATGTGTGACCCAGAACAACATGCACCTTTTCAACAAAATTCAATTATTGCTCTAATTATATGAAAGAAAAAATGAACTATGTGTGGGTGATCGTGAATGTGTGGGTGAATGTGACGACACTTTACCAAATGAAATAAAGTTAGTAAACAATGTTAGCAGAGTTCAGACACATTGAAACTGATTTTTGGTCATTAATATACTGTGTACTATCCTTTTCTAGAGGTGTAGGGGGTAGGTCAGAAGTTTCATCATTATATACCAATAACTGGAGTATGTGGGGTGTGGTGCATATTAAATGAGTCTCCTCCCACATCTACATAGTCATACGTCTCTTTCTCTGTGTTGATAGAGGCATAAGCCTGGTTGTTCCCTCTCTCATCTATGGAGGTATACATCTGTTCTTTCATGTTGACAGAGGCATAAGCCTGGTTGGGAAACAGAGGAGCACTCGTCACATAGGATTCATTAGTGCTAGTTTGAATTGGAGAGGTAAAGGCATAGGCATCATTTCCATGCATATTAATACTGAGTGTGTTCTTGTCCTCATTAGTGGCAGACAGATCTCTTGTTGGAGGAGTGATATTGGATTTTGCAGACTTTCTTCTGATAAAGGCAATAGATAGGAGTGCTATTACTAGTGAGGTCACCAGGATGGCCAATCCCACAACTCCAGCAACAATCTCAGTAATAACTGATCCTGGTTCAGCTGCATGGTTAACAACTGCAACATCAACAACAATAATCCTCATTTCCTCTACCCATTTCCTCTACCCATTTCCTCTACCCATTTCCAATACTCATAACAATAACAGTGCCATCATTCCTTATAGTAAATACACCATCAGTTATATGATTTAGTTTCAGTAACTGTTGGTACTACATGAGATGTTGAATATTTGTACACAAGCTCTATACACATCAGTTACTCACCATTGGTTACTGGTTCAGCAGTAGCTACTCGTTCAGTGACTGTTGGTGCTATGTGAGATATTGACTACCTGTACACATGCTAAACACATAGCAGACTTTCAGTACTCACCATTTGTTACTAGCTCAGTAGTAGTGACTGGTTCTGTGTCCATTTCTGTGGTGGTGGCCATTGGTACTGTATGAGATAGATTTGTACTGGTTGCATGGTTCAGTGACCATTACTAGGGGTGGGGCTAAAATAACTATACTCCTCCTTAATTTACAGACAGCTCCACCTTCAAAAATTCCCTTTAATTATTTATAGAGTAAACACAAAAGGGCATGGTATAATATATACTTATCACCATTAGGTGTCAGACTTTTAAAAGTAGTACCGTAAATGTTGGATTTATAGCGCCAGAAAAAAATAATTAGGGATCCCTGTGGCGCTAATGTTTAAGACATTAATATTAGTTTAATGCCACGTGGCACTAAAATTACAGTGGCGCTTAGTAATAATGGCTGACCATGGCACCAGCTAATTTTCCTAAAATACTTGAGAAGAGACATCACTTTCACAGCTTTCACATGCGTGATGCATGACAGCTCTTTTTTACTAAACGCCAGGAAAAAATAATTCAGTTGCCAGCTGGCGCTGTTAATTAGAAAGAAAAAAAATACTTGTTACCAGCTTGGCGCTAAAATTCAGTGGCGCTATAAATCCAACATTTACAGTACAAACTAGGCTATAGAGCGTATGTATTTGGGAGGGTGTCTACATAATATTGGTGAGGTGGACACCTCCTTTAGAGGCCTAGTACAGAGTCTCCCCACTACTAGTTTAGTGCATTCTATGAACCATATTAACTCGATCCTCACTTACAAACCAAACTGGGCTAAAATCAGTATCCTTATTTCCTGTGGAACTATGCCCATTTTAATTTGAGCATACCCCTTTATATATAACCATGCAGTGTTATGAAACTATATTTAGATATTTCTATGAGGCAGTAATACAAGTGTGAGTTGACCTCAAAAAAGGTTATGCCCCCTCCAAAAGTATATTTCTTCTTTTTATAGGGTATCATCCTTACTGTGCCACACCAACAATAGCCTTAGTTATTCTTATCTCTAGACCCTGCCCATACATGGGTTAGTCAAAAAGCTTGGCACCAGACAGCTCCTCAGCTAGCTGGCCAGTCAGATAGCTTGAAAGTCTATGATTTAATGTACAAAGATGTATTTATAGGCTACATCTCACACATGTTACTTTCAAACTATCTGATTGAACAGATCCTCAGCTAGTAGTGCCAAGCTCTTAGATTTTAAAGACTAGATCCTCTCCTTTCCTGTACAGGGAAGTGGTCTGTAGATGAAACTAGAAATAGATACATACGTACCTATAGAGAATCTCAGAAGTAGAAGAGACCCATTCACTTGAACATTCTCTGTGAGTATGAACATAGTTCTAGGAGAAAATGAACCAAGTGCAGCTTGGTATTGTTCAACACGATACTCTGTGACTGTGTTGGCAAAAGCTAAAGGTTCCACATTATTATTGATAATCACTACACCAAATGTGTAAGTTGATGGAGGAATCTGGAATTGGTCAGTAGGACTCAGAGATGCAGTGTCACAACAAATCTGCTGTCTCATCTCTGGACGGTCAGAACATATACTCTCTTCTGGAGTAGTTTGTATGGTGATGTTACTGTTTACTGTGAACTGCACTCCATCTTCAACTGGTTCTTGAACCAGGGATAGAAAGTTAAAGACATTTTGTCTCTCATCTCTGTCATTATCCCTAGTCTGGTCATTATCCCTGGTCCGGTCATTATCCCTGGTCCGGTCATTATCCCTGGTCTGGTCATTATCCCTGGTCTGGTAGCAGTACCGAATAGACTCCACCCTGCCACTACAGTTACGCTGTACTGACTCAGAGGGGAGGGTGAAGATGTATATAACTCCATTTAATAATTCAGCTACTTCATTAGTCATCATGTAGCTTTCATCATCGAAGTAGGAGTCAGGGATGTTGGGTGTGTAGAGGAATCCACTTGGCTGTGAGAACTGACACTGAAACACTGAAGGACTGGTCTGTGCTGATGCTACACCAAGATCACAACAGCTTAGCTAGTTAGCTATTGGCTTGCAAATTAACAGTATTGAGATTTACCTGTTAGCAACACTAGAATCAGCAGAAACCTTTTCCTCGGTAACCAGGTCGCCATACAACACTATTAAACCTTTATCCAGATTCCACTACACAGCTACGGCCGGCTAGCTAGAGCTATAAACATCTGCGCACAACTTGGCACGTTTTCTCAGATCCTCAATAATAATTTATTATAATGTACAACAATACTCATGTAGTAATTTTCACAAGGTTTTAGTTGCCCTGTAGCAATCATTGTTCCATCAATGGTGCAGGATTTTGTGATATGAATGCAGTAAGATTAGATCTTCCA
Organism: Diacarnus erythraeanus; assembly: GCA_964016965.1. NCBI lineage: Eukaryota > Metazoa > Porifera > Demospongiae > Poecilosclerida > Podospongiidae > Diacarnus > Diacarnus erythraeanus. The sequence goes on from OZ024671.1 coordinate 6,737,126, forward strand.
TCTGGCCTGTGTTCATGTCCCCAACAATCTCCAATGATCACCTTTACCAGAGCATAGTTCCTAGCTATATAATGGAGCAGGTACAAAGTAAAAGCTTTACTGTTCTCATATACCATTGTCATGACAAAAGATGCCAATTCCAAGCCAGAAAATTAGAGCAGAAGAGCATAGCTATAGTATAATAGGGAAAATGTAATGTGCCAACCCCTAATGAGAGAAGAGAGGGGTGGAGTCTGTGGTTTGGGGACATGTGTTCATCCCCACTGCTATTAACTGACCATATCCATAGAAGTGGTATCGGTTAGTATCAATGCCCTTAAAGGTTACCCATTACTAAAAAATATCCACAGAGTAAACAAGGACCTGATGATTGTGGTTGAAGATCCCCAGTTTTACCACAAAATATAGAGCTGGAAGACTCACAAATACTTTGGTTACTACTACTTGCATTGAGCATTGCTAATCAACTAGATAGAGGGACACTATTTAATATTTGGACAAAATCAGCAATAAGTATAGCTGTTTAGCAGTGAAAATACTCTTTCAGCTAAAACTTCACACACTTCACAAACAACCACCATGTGCAGATTGACTAGTGGGCATACTGAAAATAGCAAAGACTTATGACAATCAGATATAATATTTAAGAACTGTACTCTAAAGATTATATATCTATTATGCATACCTATTTTGCCCAAAATTATGCCAGCATAATGTGCCTACCCCTATCCCTCATACACCAAGTTATCTGATTATCCTAGCATAAACCAGCCAGTCCAGTTGGAAGTACCAATCAGAACCAGATTCAGAGCTGCTCGATGCTATTATTGAGCTATTTCGAGAAAACATAGGCCGAAGAGTCAGTGGAGGTAAGGCATTTTTTTGCAGGAACAAGGTGTCTCTGATAGTTTGCTGGATAGGGGACTATGGCTCTGTGGAGCAGTGGAGGCTGGGCAGCCAGATTCCTCATGATTGATGAGGTGTGAGTGGATAATATGTGTAGAGATGTGGAGGGTTATCCATGCAATGATCTTTGAAGTGGATTATCATTTAACACTGTGTATGCTGCTATTTTCTTCAATACATATTCCAGTGAAATACAATAGAATTACTCTATTCCAACCCCCAGAATGAGGACACCTCTGTATACAGTGGAACCCCTCTATTTCAACCCCCAGAATGAGGACACCTCTGTATACAGTGGAACCCCTCTATTCCAACCCCCAGAATGAGGACACCTCTGTATACAGTGGAACCCCTTGGGTCTATTAGAACCAGTCTAGTAAATGTTGTCAGCAAGTGATTGATTTCTGAAGTTGTTAGACTTTGTACGTATGCTTGAATAAGCTCAAACTTTTATGTCAAGGGCTGATCCGGGCGGGGGGGGGGGGGGGGGGGGGGGGGTGTGTGAATTGGGTGGCTAGCCACCCCCCTATGAGTTACATAATAATTATATTCATTGAACACTGATACTTATAATTAAAAATACCATAACTAATCGTCAAATAACAATGAAGAGTCCCCTATTTTTCTGGGATTCTTTTGTTCAAAAATCTTACATATTGTTTCTGTTTCAATGATATGATCAAATCCATGCACTGCCAAAACTCCTAGGTTTCCCAATCGCTCTTCAGTCATGGTAGAACGAAGCCAAATGTGAACTTGTCTTAGACAGGAAAACGATCGTTCAGCTTCAGTACTGCCTATTGGTAGAACTGACAAAATGCAGAGGAGCTCCCTAACATTAGGAAAAAAGATAGGGTCAGCATCTTCAGAAAGGAGATGTGTCAGTGATTTATCCTCTGTTATACCACAGCAGTGTTGCTTCCAACGATGTAATTCACTCTCTAGGTCATCTCTTGTTGGAAGAAGGTGAGACCACTTGGTGAAAAGAACTTCACTTAGATGTGAAATATTACAATTCTTCTTAATGATTTCTGGAATCAGACCACACAACTCAAAGTGAGCTCTTTTTTCTAATGTAAATCGGGTTTCAAGCTCCATAATGATAGAATCCAGGAAAGGGATTGTTATAGTCGTTCGCCAGTAGTCATAAGGACAAGTGACATCAGGATTAGACCTAGTTTGCCTACCATGTATAACACGAGGCATTTCTTCCTTACTGCCTACATCAGTAGCTAGCTTCTTTACCTTTGTATATATTCGGCTGTGCTCTGTTTCAACCTTTTTTCTTAATTCATGGTAAAATTTGGTAACTTCATCAACTTTCTTGAAGCCAAAATAAACTTCTTGTAATCTACCTTGCAAACTTTCTGCAATTGGTCTGATGGGCTCAAGAAGTTCCTTTGAAAGAATAAAGGCTGCTATGTGATTAAAGCTTGTAAATGTATGCCGCAAGCCATTCGCACTACTTCGAGACTCTGAATCCCAATTCCAGTTGTTGCCATTTGGATATAACTCTTCATCATCACTGGGGACACAAATTTCATCCCATGCTTTCACCAAGTAAGTATAAAGTTCAAGAATGGTAGTGAAAGTATTGTGTCTCTCAACCCATCTTGTTTTACACAACCCATTAATTTTTTTCTTTTGCATTTCTGGGCAAAAATGGTTAATCACATGCTCTAGAAAACACTACCTTTTTGGTGAATTTCTAAAATATAGAAATGCTTGCTGGCAACTATCAAACATATTTCTGATTGCAGGAATTTTAGTAAAACTACAGATAACTAGGTTTAAGCTATGTAGTGAGGTTGCTTAGTATTTTTTTTGTGACAGAGTGGACAAAAGCACCAAATTATTTTCACAGTTTCTAATAAGCATGTAGTGTCTAAAAAGCACTGGCTCCAAGAAATAAAGCCATTGAAAGAAGAGATTGACTTAAAGTGTTTAATTAAATTAGAAAATTAACGTGAAATTTTTAATTAGGCCTTGTACATGGCCTTCAAAAGCCTGCAAAATCAGGAAAGGATGCAAAATGCATGCACCTGTTAATATGTTTACACTTTTTTACATAAAATGTGCTAGAGTCATGTGATTCATGATCTAGCTGCACATGTAGCCTCTGAGTGTTGACTATATGTCTTTCTGCTAGCCTGATAGCTATGTCTGGAATAGACTGGACACTTTGCATTATTTGTCAAACTAATACAGCAGAGGAACTTCGTTCTCCTAATCCTTTGGAAGTATACAATGCTTTTGTTCAAAATTTTCAAGAATTCAAGAGCCTTAATTCTTTACCTGTTCAAATGGAGCTTGAAGAAGATGGGTTGACTCTGATGAATCACAAGGCCAAGTGGCACAAACGCTGTCATCAAAGGTTTAACAATGCAAAGCTGGAACATGCTAAAGTTAAAAGGCAGTGAGAAGAAAAGGCTGATAATCCTGATCAAGAGGCTTGCTGACCAAAGCGAAGACCAAGTGCAAGAAACAAAAACTTGTGTATTTTCTGTGATGTGGATGGATCTGAGCCACTACACGAATTTTCAACTTTCAACACAAACAGATCCATAAACCAAATGGCTACTGATATGGGTGATATGGATCTGTTGGTAAAAATATCTGGTGGTGATTTAGTTGCCATGGAAGCAAAATATCACTTCAATTGCCTCTCAAAATATAGGAATAGATACCGTACTCATCTCGGATCTATGGAAAGTACAAGCAAGTTTAATTCTTTTGAGAAGAGGGCTAAGGCAAGAGCTTTTGCTGAGTTAATTGCCTACATAGACACTGCTTTGGATGATGGTAATCATGTGTTTAAATTAGCTGAGCTGCACAAAATGTATGTAAATCGGTTGCAAGAGTTTGGAGTGTATATTTCAGTTAATAAAACTCGTCTAAAAGATGAAATTATTTGCCATTTTCTTGACTATAGTATTCAAGAACAGTCAATAGGAAACAGAAGTGTTTTGGTATTTCCTGAAGGTAAGTAGCTACATACGTAGACAGTGGGGTGCAGTTCAGATTTTTTCCATAGGTATGAGACAAATGCTTCAAAACACAGATTTATACAAATCAGAGGCCTTACAAATTGCTAATGTTGCTAAAAGTATTCGTGAAGCAATCTTTAAGCATGATAGTTACAAATTTTCTGGTGCATTTCCTTCAAACTGTCAGAAGGATTGCCTTCCTTATAATTTGAAGTTGCTGATTTCCATGATTTTGTATGGGCCAACACTCAAGAGTGAGGAAAATGTGAATTCACAAGCATGTCTCACTGCAGCACAAATAATTCTCTTCAATACCAAAAAAGTACCAACAAAAGACCAACAAAAAAATAGGCATTCATTAGACCGAGAACCTCCCTTGCCAGTGTATCTTGGTTTAAATGTACATTCTTTGGTCCGAAGTAAAAAATTAATTGATCAGCTGCATGAACTTTGTGTTGGTATTGCCTATGATCGAGTTATTGAGTTGGAGAAGCTTATTGCTCATTCTATGTGTCTGCAATCTCTTTCTGATAATATAGTTTGTCCATCTCATCTTTGTAAAGACATTTTTGTGTCTGGTGCATTGGACAATATTGATCACAATCCTTCATCAAGCACTGCTCAGTCATCATTTCATGGAATTAGTATAGTCCAGTTTCCTAAGGAGAATAAGGTGGGTAACTTCCGAGATGTTTTGCCATTTCAAACAAATCTTACAGCACTAAAGCAGGAGGTTCCACAGTCCTATGCTACAGTACCTGCAGTTGCATTGAATAACCTCTCAGCTTCAGTCCCACAGAGAAGTTGCAAAGATTTTGGTGGCTTATTACAGAGGGCCAAAATAAGAGAAGATGGCTGGTTGGATGAGGTATCAAAATTGCTAAAAGAAGAATTGAAGAAAGGCCACTCTATTGCCTGGGCTGCTTATCATGCCAAATTGCAGCCAGAAATGGTAGATCCTCCAGTTATTACCGCTTTGTTACCACTTTTCGACTCTCCGGCAATGATAAAGCATGGGATGCATGTCATTAAAGGAATCACTGAATTTCTTAATCCTGGGCAGATTCCTGTGTTGGCATGTGACTGTCCAATATTCGCCAGAGCAAAATATATTCAGTGGACATGGCCCACACAGTATGGTGAGGATAAGTTTGTTGTAGTCCTTGGAGGTCTACACATTGAGCTTGTGCTGTGGAGTATGCTTGGAGATTATCTTGCTGACTCTGGCTGGACAACATCTCTCATTGAAGCTGGCATTGCTACTTCTGGTACAGCTGACAATTTCTTAACAGCTTCCCACCTCACAAGAACACACCATGCACATCAAGTTACTATTGCTGCTCTTACAGCACTACAATATCAAGCGTTTCTAGCTGATGAGTCTTCTAATAATGGATAAGAGCTTCATTGATTGGAAAGTAAGAAAGGCAGCGCAAAGTCCTACCTTTCAATTTTGGGACACTATAATGAATTTAGAAAAATTAATTCTTATTTTTGTCCGGGCGCACCGTGAAAGAAATTTTGAACTTTATGTTGAAACTTTGGAAGAGCTTGTTGGATTCTTGTTTGCTCTTGATCATTTTAATTATGCACGCTGGCTTCCCATACATATTCGAGATATGAAATCTCTCCCAGCAGTTTTTCAAGAAGAGTTCAAAAAAAATTGGGTTGCTTCAAAATCAAATCCAGGTTCTCCTATATACCACTTGACCAAGTGCATGAGCAAGAAAATGCTAAAGTGAAAGGCAAAGGGGGAGCTATTGGCCTAACGGAGAATCAGGTAGCCTTGCAGCGATGGATGATCTGTGGACCAGAGATTGCAAAGTGTCTTAGTGAGTTTGAAAGTGAAGGAATAATCAATGAATCCATCCAAACAGACTGCCATCATGAAGAAGGCTTGGCTACCCCAAAAAAATTTCAAGAGCAAGTAAAGAGTTTACTAAGTGTAATCACAACATTTGGAAATCCTTTTGAGGACAACTGTCCTGAACTATTGGTCTTAAATTCAAGAAATTGTGTACATGAAGCTGTCATTGAAACTGTTCAAACAATTGAAATGATTGCAAAAAAGCAATATCGTGATTATGTTGATGAAGTTATTTCTAGAAGGACGCGTTCAATTCATGACACAATTAAAAAGAACAATCTCCCACTATTCAAACGTCCCAAACCCAAGGCTAAATCAAAGTCTTCTCAGCAGCTAGCAGCTCAACGTAACAATGCAAGTTTGTTTGGCCGCTTGTATATAGCTAATCAGCAGCGTGATGGAGACCTTGGAATTTTTTTTTCTCATGAAAATCAATGCTTTCCTCCATCTTTATCAGATTTTGGGAACCTTCGCCTTGGTCAAAAGTCAGCACTGCTTGCTTGCCTTAATGTGACAGACCAGCCTACTCCTCCACTTCATTTTCACACAAAAGTCTTTGATGGTTCTGCCATAGTACACTTTCTACCTACAGTTGCTGCCAAAACATTTGCAGAATATGCAGATAATGTTTTCCTCCCTTTTATTCTTCATCATCTGGAAGGCACTAACAGAATTGATTTTGTGTGGGACCGTTACATCGCATCCAGCCTTAAAGAGTTAACACGAATTCATAGGGGTAGTGGATTGCGCACTAAAGTCTCTGGACAAGCAAAACTACCCAGAAAATGGAATGATGCAAGAAACAAGAAAGAACTTTATGACTTTCTTACTGACAAAGTGAAAAGCATGGAGATCCCAGAAAACAAGGAAGTTTTTATCACTTCAGAAGATAGAGTTTTTTGCAAAGGTATGGAGCATGAAATGCCACAACCATGAAGAGGCTGACACACGGATAATCATTCATGTACAGGATTCTCTTCAGAGAGGAAGCAATACCATCATGGTACGTACTGTTGATACTGATATCATTGTCATTCTTATTGGGCATTTTTATGCTTTACGTGAGCAGAATCCGAACACTGATATTTGGGTGGCATTTGGTACTGGGAAACAATTTTGCTACTACCACATCAATACTATCTTTGCAAATCTTGGCTTGGAAAAAAGTCAGGCACTTCCCCCTTTCCATGCATTTACTGGATGTGACACAACATCCTCATTTTTTGGCAAGAGTAAAAAGTCTGCTTGGCTGGCTTGGGATTCCTATCCTGAAACTACAAGGGCCTTCCTTCACATAGCTCAGCACCCCTATGAGCCCATCGATCTTTCTTCCCAACATTTTCTCATTCTTGAAAGATTCACAGTGGTATTATATCACAAATCCAGTAGTCTTTCCTCAGTGAACGAGGCTCAAAAAGAAATGTTCTGCAAGAAAAACAAATTGTTGGAAAACATTCCTCCTACTTTATTCCAACATGTAAAGAGAGCCATCCTTCAAAGCAACATTTGGACTACTAGTTTGTCTTCCATCCATAGTATTCCATCACCAGAAGAATGGGGTTGGAAAAAGGAAGAAAAGTCCTGGAAGCCACTATGGATGACAATTCCTGAAGCTGCTAGAGCCTGTAACGAACTAATAAAATGTGGATGCAAGTCTAAAAGAGGTTGTGTTTCTCGTTGTGTGTGTATTAAAGCAGGTCTTTCCTGTACTGATTTATGTGACTGCACATGTGAAATTGAATAGTCATTATACTGTCATCACCATCACCCTAACTTACTTTAATGTTAAAAAAAAACAACATATAAGCAAATAAACAAAACAGTGTATACAAGCCCTCCTTATTGTAATCAGACTTGGAGCCACTATTTTTTGGACTCCTTATATGCATGTGAAGTGCTAGAAAAAATTTCACACTTTTGTCCAGCATGTCACAAAACTTGGTTTTTTTGAAGCTAAGCCACCTCACTAATGCAGGCAACAACCTATAGTCAGTATCAGGAGCATGTTTCTTAATATGTGATTGAACTCCGGTACGAGGCGAGCTCATAGATGAAGTAGTATCAGAAGCTTGTCCTCTACAATTTTTTATATTAATTTGATGATTTTCTAGGACCTTAAGAATATTCTCTGCAATACTTTCCCCAGTTATTCTAGTGAGAAAGCAAAAATCAACTAAAGCTTCATGCTTATGTGGTTTAGTTTGAAAATCTGAGTGATATACCTCCAGAAAACTCTCTTTTCCATGTGAAGTAACCTCATCTGCCATAATTGAGAAGTGAGGTGACTTTCTTAGACACCTTCGATAAAATTCCCGGATTTGATCAGCTGCTATACCCAAAATTTCATTTTGTATAGTTTTGCTAATATATCTAGCATTTTTTGGACCATTGAGTAAATGTTCTTTAAGATCAGAATTACATTTAGAAAGTAACCTCAAAATTGAAATAAAATTTCCTTCATTGTGTCTAGGGGGGCTGGCAAACTCAATCTTGTCTTGTTGGTGGCCCTGCAGAGCAATTCTGTCGTGCACATGTAATCACTTCTTTTACAATAATAGGCAGCACCTTTGAATTGAACTTAAAATTTTTAGACCTTATATCAGAAAATCTGTTATCAATTCTTCTTTCAGGATTGGAATAGGTTTGTTTGAAATTGTATGCTCTATATGTAAATGGTACCCCTTTTTAGAATGTTTTTCACACAGTTCTTCTTCTTAGTTCTTTTAAACTTTAATCTTCTTTCTTGGTATATATAGTAACACCTGTTCCGTTGAGATCCACAGTGCTGTAATCATGAGTTCCAGTAGACTGTGTAGTCTTGAAGAAGGCAATGTGTGCTTCAGATGGAAGGAAACTCTGCTTCACTGCATCCTCTTGTTTCATACGATCAGCATAATCAAAATAAGTGGGAAATTTATCTCTGGTTATGAGTGAGCCAAGCTCTGGAAAGTTTAGAGTCTATTAAAGCAATGTCGTGATTATGTAATTACAGTGGAACTTCTGTATTCTGGGCATCTTGGCACAAATTAGAAGGAAGTTCTATTAATGTTAACATGTTATAGGGACATACCCATGTGTTTTCATTTCAGGAAAGGGGGGGGGGATTCTCATTTCTTTGGATTAGAGGTAATTCAGAAGTGTTCTCATAATTCACTATTGTACAGAAGTCTCCTCATTTCAGGTAGGGATAGAGTGGTTCCACTGTATACAGAGGTATCTTCATTAAGGGTTGGAATAGAAGGGTTTCACTGTATACATAGTGTCATCATTTCAGGTTGGAATAGAGAGTGTTCAGTTTGTGGGTGCCTGGATAAGGATTCCACTAGACTAGTCACACTAAGGGTGGTGTCCACAAACTAACTTTCAAATATGGAAGACATTGCCTCCAACCGTTCTAGCCATGGCCACACTATAAAATCAACAGCAGCTGGTTTCCCCTCAATCCCTCCAAGAAATGGCTTTTTCCCATCTGAAGCCTGAGCATGCATTATCAAGGCATTTTCAATCTTCTCAATGAATTTGACAACCTCCTCAGTGTTGGACTCCTGGGATTCACCCCCATAGTGCTTGTAGTAGTTTGGAATGAACTGCAAATTTTCGAGAATTAATTCATCATTAACTGGATCCTGCCCTCGAGCAACTCACAATAAAGGTCACACACTACTTACTTTCTTCTCAAACTCATTCACAAAGAGACGAGCATGAGCTTTACGGAAAGGGTCCTTTGGCCAAACAGATTCTTCTCCAAACACTTCATCAATATAATCTACAAAGAACAGCAACATAGTATGGTATGGCTACTTATACAAGAGAGTGTACATGTTGTTATCATTAGAAATAGAACAGCAGAAAACAATTAATGAGAACAATGACTGTTAGTTAGGTTATTGACATTAATTATAGATTATTATAATAACTGGCAGAATAATCGGTGCTTGGTTTAATAACAACTATGTATATAGCAATCTTAGATTATTATCTTACCAAAGGCTATCAGAGATTCCCTAATGAGGTGCCCATCATGCTCGATAGTGGGTACCTGACCAACTGGGTTGATCTTGTCAAGGTACCACTGAGGTTTCGCCTTAAGGTGGATGTTAATCTCCTCTGTGCGAATACCCTTACTTGCTGCTAGAAGTCGAACCCTCTACAATATATTATAATATTAATAGAGGTTTTGGCTATATACACTTGCTGCATGCAAACTTTAATAAACTGCTAGCTGTCATAGACTGTCAATTCTCAAGATCTAGGACCGAGATTCAAGTTCTGAACCAAGACTTCCAATTCTCACCCTTAAGGGTTATCTCAAGAGGTATATATTAAAAAATCCTGGTATTAATTTTGGCCTACTATTCAAAGTTACTAAAGTTATCTTAACAATTATACCAGTGAAGAAAAGATTATTTTCTCCTATTAATAGGAACAAGTCTCCGTCTAGGAAATTAGACAGTACTCTTTCTTCATTAACGATTCTCAAAGGCTCACTTAGACAACCATTTCCTTGTGAATCTCTTCTACAAGAGGACAAGAAACCTTCCATCTCTGCTCACTCACTCTTAACCCTCCATACTTACTCGCTCCTAATCCTCCATCTCTCACCTGCACAAAAGGACAGATGGGGTTGCTGTAGATTCTGAGTGGGACGTCAGCGGCCAGAGGAGGAGGTTCCGTGTAAATGTTATTCTGCGGCATAACTGAGGATCTGAAGTAAGACACTTGGCTGACTTGAAATCTTGGACCACTACTACTAACTCTCCACTTTAAAGCCCTGCCAATAGCTACATGGATTGTGCACATCCACTACGACCCACTAGTACCACACCATGCACGCACACCACCACACCCACGCGCTAACAATGTAGAGTCACGTGATCTTTATATATATAATAATTATTATAGCTCTAGCTCTAGCTCTAGCTCTAGCTAAATTATGAGTGCTGAGAAACTTAAAGTCAGAGAAACATAGCACAGTCACCCACTGTACAACTATGTACTATTTGACTATGGAGAGATTGATGCTGCAGGGGCAGATCCAAAAGGGGAGGGTCGTAGCTATCTTTGGCCAAAGACCATAACACCTAAAATAGGGATGTGCACTCCTCCTCCAGCACACAGTATGAAAGCATTAGCTATGAACAAAGGAGGGATTGCAACCCCACAACCAGATCCATCCCTGTGCTGTAGAATCAATATTATTCGCCCAAGCAACAAAAAAATTAATCTGGTCTGGTCTCACTATCATTACATCCTGTTTCCTGTACCTCTGAGCCAGTTTCCTGTAACCCCACCCTTTTGAGGAACACTTAGTTATGAATAATATTATAGCTAGCTATGTAGCTAGCTAGTTACAAATTATGTTACAATTTGTCTATCAAGTAGTCTAGTACTCTCCAATGCCTCTTCTTCATTTACTCCTGATTTTCTCCTCTGCCTCCAAGCCCCTTTGCCTTGAGATGGTTTTCCAACTGATGGAAGCTTCTTACGTCGATATGTGACGTGAAGGAGAATTATCAAGATAGCTGTGGTTTAAAAAAAAAAAAAACAACTTAATCACCAAAAATGGCTAAATGAGATTAATTAAAATACTTACCCATAACTACAAATCCTGTGAGCACCCAATACCAATTACCCTTTACCCACTTCCAAATAGAAGAAAAGTTTAAAATGTCTCTTAGATTGTCCAGAATGTCATTATTTACACGTTTACACACACTAGATGGAAGAAAGGCATGGGGGGAGGAGGATGGAAGGAGGACATAGAGGGACAGATGGAAGAAGGATTAGAGGGGACATAGAGGGGATAGAGAAAAGGAGAAGAGATTAAAATGAAATGATGCACTATCATGAAATCCTTGACTTACTGGTCTTCAGTACAATAGCCTGTGAAGTTATTGCATGGATAGTTTGCTAATACAAATAATTCCCTTCCTCTTTCAGATGTGGGGATGCATTTCCCGTCAAATACACAGCACACATGACACAGCTAATGATATGTATTGGAAGAACGTACATATGACAATAGAAAAGCTAATTTAAAACATTATTGACCAACAGTGATTTACTCACAGATAGATAATGTTTGTGGTGTTAATAACCATAGCTATAGTTCTTTACACATTTATATACAGATATATTATGATGACTGAAATAAATAGAGTGAAACTCTTTTATTCCAACCACCTGAAATGAGGATACTTTTCTAAGACAAAGGCAGTTTAATTCTCAAGGTGTCCAGAATATCATTACCTGATTTTCATTTTCACAGTAGCAAGAACCAGTTGAATTCTCAAAGAGTATACAAGGTGAACCTATTAGTAAATGTATAACAACAACAACAACAACAATAATAATAATAATAATAATAATAATAATAATTCTCACCAATGCAGGCTCCATTCTCACACACATTGCTTCTGTTATTGCACGCTGTTCCATTTTTCTCATGTGTTGGTGGAGGACAGTTTGGATTATCTTCTTCACAAAAGGTATCATTCTGACAACCACCACCCTCTAACTCTATATCACCTTTAAGACAGACAACACTGATGTCATTCAGTGGCTGACATAGCTGGGGGTCACAACAGGCACTGGCATGTGAACTAGAATTATAGCAAAATGAGTAACAGATATGATGAATAAGCTGAAGTGATGAAATACAGTCATGATAGAGCTATTACCTACAATTGGCACCTTCTCTGAGAGTGCAGTTCACCAAACAGCAAGGATCTGCTTCAAAGCATAGAGTTTGGTTCATCGTTTCCCCACAATCGCATTCTTCGTTAGGTTCGACAATCCCATTGCCACACACACCACCATGTGGAACTAATAATCATGTGTGATGTCCGTGTGATGTCCATGTCATGAACAATAATTAAAATAATAAATAATTGTATGGAACCAACTCATAAAAATAGCCATAGTTCTAGTCAATTACACTGTCACTTTATTTTTACCATGTTTGCTGTAGGTAAAAGTTGTTATTGTTGTTGTTGTTGTTGTTGTTGTTGTTCTAAAATGAATTAGTCTAATATAATGAAATTAGTGAAAATAAAGTGTCTTTGAAATAACCAGATCTATAATATAATCATGTCACCAGTGCTCCTCTATCCCAGGACACACCTTCTCTTTTTAATCATGATCATACATAGACCCTGAGACACCCCTCCCATCATCAGAAACTCCACCTTAATAATGTTCTAGCTACCAGATTAGAGGTACTGTTATACTCACATGGAATGAAGCAGTTGCCTTGTGCATTAATAGTTCTTCCTATAGAGCTTTTACTGCAGGATGAGAATTCTTGCTTGTTCCCAGTTGTGGCATAAGGATACATGATATATTTGCCATCATAACATTCACCAGATAAGTCATGCTATATAATGAAAATTCTTTGCTATTCTGCTATAGCTACTTGTGTAGCAGTAAAAGTGATTGAAAAAGAGAAGGAGAAATGTAAAAACCTAACATCTGGATGACTATGGTTAGCTATGTACTGCACTTCTAGTGTGTACCTAAACTATTATAAAGAACTTCTTAAGGGAAAAAGCCATTATATTTTGAGATGAGATGATAGTTGGAGTTATAATTACAGTGGAATATCAATTAGCTATACCGTAGATCCGGTTATTTTCAAGACACTTTATTTTCACTGATCTCATAAAATCTTGTATTATGAAGCAATTCATGTTTTTTATTTTTGCTGGGCAGGGAGCGAGGGATTTCTGCTTTTGAATTTGTACGTATAATAATTATTGAAGTTTTATATTTTCACTTTCTTTTACCTACTGCTAAAATAGCGAAATTAAAGTGACAGTGAAATTAACCAGATCTACAGTAATATGGACCAACTGATCTGATTACACATACGTAGCCACATATTCCAAACTGATGATATTCATTGTTAATTTGCTATGCAGAACACTGCTTCCTTGTATTGCTTCGCATAACTCCACTGTATATAACATATTAGGAGACTTATGCTACCATAGTTACCTCAGAGCCATGGTTGTGACCAATTTCATGAGCCACTGTAATAGTAGAAACAGCTCGTGACAACTACAACAAGAACGATTGAGATGATGATTGAACAGCAAAGGAATCAAACTCCTCTATTCCAACACTCTGAAATGAGGACCTGCTATTATTAAGGACACTTCAAAAAACAGCTTCACCCCCACTGAAATGAGGCCAACCCTAACCAGGACCTTTAATCTGTCCCAAGGTGTCCAGAATAGAAGTTTTAATAATAATGTGACATGCATGTTTCAATAATAGCTAGCTAATGTGACATGCATGTTTGCTCACTCTCATCCCAAAGTTCAGAAAAGTTGTCAATCCAGTATTCAAGCTGCATATGAGACATTGCAGTATAAACCTGAACTGTTATGTAAATGAGTGTGCACTTACTTGACTTCTCCAATGATTGTTCGAGTTCTTTTCTGACAGATACCACCTCCATATTGACCATCTGTAGGTATGTAGCTAGCATTAATTATGGCATTAATTTGTAAGTTAGTACATTTTTTATGCTGCATCTAACATTTACTCACTTGGATCTCCCAGATATGCTAATCCAATGGTTCCTGCAGGATAATTACATTTACAAAAATATACACATTGTTGAAGGTTTTAGTTAGAACTATTTATACAGTTAGTAACAACCATTATTCTTTTATCTGTGTTGGGTTGATTTTATTTATTTGTGTTGCATTAGTATTAGTTACAGCCTTTAGTGTACCCTGTAGCATTAGCCTTTAGTCTTTATTTGTACCCTGTAGCATTAGCCTTTAGTCTTATTTATTTTCATGAACTAAGTATCTTAGTGATGGTATTTCACTCCATTCAAATGCTCAGTTTATGTCAGTTTCATGTTTATGTATCAGCAACAGCTTCTTATCATAAGACTTTCAATACAGACCCCTGAAGTATGACAAGTAGAATCTCTTAAAAAAGACACTGAATTCTGAGCATCTCTATTATGGATACTTTGGAATATAATTCTGCATACAGAGGTGTCCTCATTTGAGGGTGTTGGAATAGAGGGGTTCCACTGTATACAGAGGTGTCCTCATTTCAGGATATTGGAATAGAGGGGTTCCACTGTATACAGAGGTGTCCTCATTTCAGGGAGTTGGAATAGAGGGGTTCCACTGTATACAGAGGTGTCCTCATTTCAGGGTGCTGGAATAGAGTGGTTCTACTGTATACAGAGGTGTCCTCATTTCAGGGGGTTGGAATAGAGGAGTTCCACTGTATACAGAGGTGTCCTCATTTCAGTGGGGTAAAATAGACTACATTACTATACTACAATTGCATGGATATTACTATCCTAAAAAGGGGCCACCTCTTACTATAAGGACAATCCAAGATGTCCAGAATAGATATACTGATATCTGATATATATGTGATCCACTATAGATACCATATTCCTAGAACTATAATAGTAGGTTTAATATTAACCTTGGAAATCTCTGTAGGTAAACAGATGACCCAGACACACATCATCAAGATTCTGAATGATAAAATATAAACTAGCTATGTACCTAGTATGGTAATAGCTATAACTGATTGTTGTATTACATACTTCTTCAGAAAATGCTTGTAACAACTCTTCCACGTTGTAATCTCCAAATAGAGGGTTTGAAGCTTCATTGCCATTAAAAATCTGAACATATTAACAATATTATGCTATATAGTTATACAGTGAATGGCTTTTAGCTCTATATTACCACTGAGGAGTGGATTGACAGTCTGCTTTTTATGATATCACCTTCGTCCCCTTTAAAATCTGTATCTCTAGAGGAATAAACAGTTGTGTAGATTAATAAACTGTATCTTTAGAGGAATAAACAGTTGTGTAGATTAATAAAGTGTATTTTTAGAGGAATAAACTGTTTATAAATAAACTGTATTTCTAGAAGAATAAAAAAGTTGCATGGATTAATGTTCTTCTGTCTGTAGCTAACCTGTAAATTCTGTCTGCCTCCAAAATGTGAAGTGACATTTCATCCACCGTCTAAATAATTAGCAAAGAACTCAATATTAATCACAATCCTTGCTAGTCTCATCCCAGACCATGCCCAAGAACACACCCCCATGCATGGAAAGGAGAAGGTCTGGTCTTTAAAGTCAAAAAAAAAAAAAAAACAAACTTGGCACTAGCTAACTCCTCAGTGAGTTGACCAATAAAAGTAGCATGTGATCTGATAATATGGAGCTAGCAAACAAAGCACATGCAAATTTCAAGCCATTTAAATCGGTCAGCTCACTAAGGAGCTGAAATAGACTTTAAAGACCACGCCCTGTGCACGGGGGTGGGGCCTGGGGAAGAGACTAGGTCTTTGCTTGGTTCTCAATAATATTATAACATACATATTTCTCTGAATTTTGTCCCACGTTCTCAAAAAATCTATTATCAGCCACAACTCGAACAGTACATGTATTCCGGTTATCTAAATGCCATCAACAGAGAGTATATACCTTTGTGAAGAGAATGCATATCAAAAGCCCCTTAATTAATGAAATTAAATTTTGAGTACGTATTATATGCATATCTCTTGTCATTTAATATTATTACCAGACTGTCTTTTCTTTCTGAGAGCATCTGAAAGAGTGGTCCTATCATAGACTCCTCCAGATGACAGAGCTGATTGCTATGTACATAAAGAAGGAGAATGATTTAATAATACAGTTTGTGCATGTAGCTAGTTACATATCCAGCCTAAATCAGATATCATTGCTTACTTGAATTAATCTGAGTCTTGATGAATTGCCACTCGTGCACTTGCTGAAAAACTTGTCGTACTCCACATCTCTGGCTTTGTATATCACTCGGTTATGTACCGGCCTAATTTGAGAACTTTGAGCCACTGAAGGATGATAGTCCAGAAGATCAATGTGGTATGATTCTCTAAGGACAAGAAAAAGATACTGTTTCTTCCTTCATATAATACGGATGCTTGGAGAGGGCATAACAGTGGAAGGTTACTCCTTCTGATGAGGATACTTTAATGTATTAGTCTTAAGGTGTCCAGAATAGAGAGGTTCCCACTGTAGCTATATAGATGGTGTGTGTTCTCATGTTCTTTGGACTTGCATACGTACTTATAATACCTAACAGTGCATATCAATAACCAACTTTTTAGAATGAATGATGCCATCAAATGAGTTTTCTGATATTCTTCCATGAACAAGTGATTCTTCTTCACCTGGAATTGTCATAGCTAGCTAGTTAGTTATAAAAATACTATTACAGTAGAACCAATAATGAAGGATTCTCCACAACCTCTGTATAAAGGACAACTAAAGGTATAGTTCATTGTGTAAATTAACCTCTGAGATAAGGATAGCCACCCTACAAGAGACAGTAGACCTGATCTTAATATGTCCTAGTTCCATAGTATAGCTACAGGTAACTTTTAAAGTCAAGATAATAATACTATACATAAGCTAATGTTTGACCTTGAATACTGCCAGATACAATGTGTTTCATGTCTAGTGATTTCCTTTCCCTTCCTTGATCCCCAATGACCTCCAGATAGAAGTTGGGATGAAAGAGGGAAGAATGTGTTTTCAGGTTGAGAACAAATACCCTATTATACAAAGAGATATGTTTCAGCATTAGTGATACATAAAATTATAACTACTTTGCTACAGCTTGTCATTCCTGGGACTCCATAACAGTCCCATATATAGGATATTGAAAAGGAAGGTTACAATAACTCTGCTACTTTGCCTCTGCTTGCTCATCAATTTGTAAGAGGTAGTGATCACGGACACTTTCTTACTATGTACAATGTTTTTTACTACCAAAAGTCTACAAGGAAATAAGTATTGAGTGTCTTCTTCACTGATAGCTGACAGCTGCTTAGCATTCCTACTAATGATCTATTGTCACAGTCTCTTTCTTTTGATAGCAGTACTGTAGTCTAACTGCAAGTAAGACTGCTGCTTCATTACTTCTATCTATAAACCTTCCATGAGCTTTGAAGTCGAATTTAGCAGTCAACTTGTCTTTTGTAGATCTCATATAACTTGCAGTTAGAGCCAGTGGCTCATAATAGCTGATATGGTCATTCAATCTCTCCCCTAATGGCAAAAAATCATTAGCATAATACAATCAAACCTCTCTAATATAGGGTAGCTTCATATTTAGAAGATCATGAATTATATCCAAGTGTTTTTTGTTAACATAGGAGGGTCCTCACTCCATGGAAAGAAAGAGTTCCCACACTATACCTATAGCAATGTTATTGTAAGCTTACCTTCTGTTAGAATGGTACTTACTACTACCGACAGTAAGAAGCAGAACAGCTTATGATACATGATAATTTCAGTAATACTCTAACTTTTCTTCACATGACCTTCACTCTCCATACAAGGCTCAGGTAGAGCTGGAACTTCGTGCGCATGTGCAAAGTGCATGTGATGGGTGGGGCTGGTACGATATTAATTATGTCATTAG
Source organism: Diacarnus erythraeanus (assembly GCA_964016965.1). Classification (NCBI taxonomy): domain Eukaryota; kingdom Metazoa; phylum Porifera; class Demospongiae; order Poecilosclerida; family Podospongiidae; genus Diacarnus; species Diacarnus erythraeanus. The sequence continues at coordinate 6,755,352 of OZ024671.1, forward strand.
CTTGTAGTCCAAACATAGCCTGACTCGACTAAAGGATTTAGGACAAAGGGATCTAGGACTCTTAAGCTTTGTGCATCTGTTAGCGCCCTCAAAAATCGAAGATATTCAACATGAAGTCTGCAATACAGTTAGCGGTTTTATGTGAGTCTAAATCTTAAGTTGTAGCTATGCTACAATGTAGTGTTCAGGAAGACAAGCTTGGCACTCTCTCTAAAAGCACTGATGGGACCTACTGTCATAGTCGCTTTGAGCTGGCTCTGATGTGTTATCTATTTTATACCTATCTTGCTATTTCCAGGTTGTTTAGTGCTACATGTCAGGACACAGACCTGTAGTAACTCAAGAGCATGCACTACAGACTGTAGAAACGGACCTGGCAGCTGTTGTGTATGGACAGATGTGGAAAACACTGCTACTACCCCTCTTGGGTACATTAGCTACTTCCTGCCTGGAACAGATTCTCAAGCAGATCCTCCATGCATTCGAGTCAACTTCCCAAATTCAGCTATTGGACAAATAAACTACGTTGTTCTTGCGGTAGGTACTATGTTCAGGCAATACATCCTAGTCACTATGAGTAACTAGAATAGCCATAGAAAGACATATAGTTTACATACCCAAAAATAGGAACAAATTGAAATTTTTGGAGTGCGTGTTTAGCTAACATTGCTAATCCATTATCACTGTGTTCATTTTTAATGGATGTATCTATTCCATTCCATGTATAGGCTGAGACACGTGGAAGATTATGGTAAGCAAAATGGTTATAGTTAGCTAATAGTTTCAATCCATTGCATTGCAGTGTACAACAAACTGGAAACAGCGAAGCTAATCCAATATGCAACACTGTAAGTTAAATGGAATGGTAGGAGTGTGTGCTGTATCCTTAATACAGTGAGTATTTAATATGGATACATCCATAGCTTGATTCACCCTCTTCAGTATCTCAAAGATATTTTAGTTCATTAATAGGCTTATACTGAGGGCACATCTCTATAATTGAATGGCTGGCAGGTTCCCCCAAAAACTTCTCTAATCCTGCATGAAGCCTTTTTCAGGTAAAAGATCCATACATAAAAAAATTGTGTTTGGGAGAGGAGAGATGTCACTTTTCACACACACACACACACACACACACACACACACACACACACACACACACACACACACACACACTTGCTACATGAAATTCATTATTTTAGAGAATATGATATATATAATATATATATCATTAGAAAATTAAGCTCTTTAAGAGAGCTACATTCTGATGCTTGAACCAACTTTCTAGGAGTAAGTGTGGCAGAGCTGGCCCTCTGTGAAAGTAAAAGATTTAATTTTTGTGTTAATGACATTGTCTTGGAGCTGCATAGATGACTCATAAATGGGTCATGTGTTATAACACCGCAACATTATCAATGGTAGGACGAAACACATCAATGATATTGTAACTTGATATTTATTGATCCTTAGCTATGTATGGCTAATTGTTAGCATTTTTCATCTTGAGAAAATATTAATGACAAATGACATTGGTTAGAATTACAGACCCTTATTAGGTTTCTCAATTGTGGGTTACACCCTCATCCCATTTGATGGTCAGTAATTATTATGTAACTTTAGTGCATGCCTGCTAGATCATGTGTTGTGAATTTTGTGGTGGGTGTGGTACCTCTCAGTGATACTGCTAGTACAAACTTGAGAAGATTTTTTTTTCTTTCTTAATTCTTCCATTTTTCAGGGAGGAGTACACTTTTGCACGATGGTACCAATAACCAATGAAATGACATATGTGGATCTGGACCTATTCTGCATGGGCTCATGTGAAGTAGATGACATTAATTATCCTGTGAAAGTTGTAACTACTACTCTTGGTATGTAACCTAAAATCAGACATTCTGTTACTTGGTACATTGGAGAGTTCATGACCTCTCTATATCACCGACTCCTCTAGAATTATGAGGGGTTCAGTGAATACTATTGTAACATCTCTCTCTTGAATGACTATAATAGCTAGTAGTGGAACATTACTATTCCAAACTCCTTGAAATTTGAAATGAGAATCACAGTATTCCAAACATCCCAAAATGAGAACCACTCTATTTATTTCAATTGGCAATTTATTTCAATTGGCCTGAGAGGAGTACAGAATGAGAACCACTATTCCAACCCCCTTGAAAAAAAAAAACTTCAACTTTCTAAAATGAACCTCCTCTATTCTAACCCCCTGAAATGGATACCTCAGTATATAGTGAAAAACAAACCTCTTTGCTATTTTCCTATACAGATAGTGATTCAGAATATTTCTGTGACGAAAATGGTACTCTTCCCCTTCCATCATCACTACGAACACGAACTGACGTTCCTAATATGGAGTCCACAACAAGATTCACTCAGGGTGCCTCCCCCATCTCCTCCCTCCACATCCTCACTCTCCTAGCCTTTCCACTGGTCCTTGTGCAAGTCTTTGTGTTCTATACTAACTGATGTTGTCATATATTATACATTATTTATCGATGCTGTTTTCCTGTATTTATATAAACCTGCTATTTTTTTCCCTTTGAAATGAATAGATACCATTATTTGCTTTATTATATATATTATTTTTAAACTATGCTTTATTAATTATGTCAGTGTGAAATCATGAAGGGAGGTGGAGTTTCAGAGCACATCAATGCACTTATGCTCCAACCCCACTATAATATACTACCATCAAAGAGAAACACTCATTAAATGTGGGGGCTAAGAAATGTTATTTTTTTTCTCTGTTCTTGGCATTGTAACTTAGTGATAGATACAACTACTCTTAGTTGATGGAGATGGGGTGGAGATAGAGGTGTGGTTTCCAAGATAGCTGGTGGGGTTATTTTTTTTAATGGTGTAGGGTTTGTTCCACTTGCATCTCAGTTAGTAGAAGAATAAGAGAGAGCGTCTGCAAAGACATCACAGACAATTAGCTAAGAGAAGGTGCACACTGTGTGTATATTATGTGCACAATATAAATCACCTTAGTGGGTGGCTTGATTTGTTGGAATTATTAAAGAAATAAGATTTTGAATTTCTCATTTATTACACTGTTAATACATAAATTATTATAAAAATTAAACGAAGCAACATTTTCATGGCTTCTGTTGCTGATTGTGCAGTCCTACCATCGCTTCTATGCTCCCCAGCTTTTCCCTAGGCAGTGGGAGCCCAAACCTCCGTGTATCGGCCTGAAACATACACTGTCAAAATAAAGAAGAAGAAAAAAAAACTCAGTAAGATTATACTTGTCATGAGCAACATCATTGAGTAAGCATCATAGTGGTTCATTAAAAGATAAATGGCTGGTTATAAGATATCTTTTATGGTGTATCAAGACAAAGACAGTCCAGATTGCCAAATTTAATTACTGAAGAGTAATCCCAAGGTTACTAAAATTATATCTTATGATACTAATAATTGTCATTTGTATATCTAAGGAGGTTGGACACAGATTTGATGGTTTTCCTCTTTTGTCTTGCCTAAGGGAATCCCCAACATCATGTGGTTATTCCAGGTGTGTTGGTTAAGAAAACACTAAGCTGTTTATTGTCTTCATTCTCAGTGATTCCAATGATATGAAACCTTTGTAGAGTCTCAGTAGAGTATTATGGGGGAGAAAAGGGGAGGAGGGGGGATTTGCCTGAGGGATGCGATTTTATGTTTCAAAGGCCTAGAGTGCCAACTGAGCAATGATCATGATCAAACATCCTCAGATTTCTCAGATTGAGTGCATAGTGTATCACATGGTGAGTGCATAGTGTATCTTTATGGTGTGTGCATAGTATATCATATGGTGAGTGCATAGTGTATCATATGGTGAGTGCATAGTGTATCATATGGTGAGTGTATAGTGTATCATACAGTGAGTGTATAGTGTATCATATGGTGAGTGTATTGTCTATAGTGGAGACCTGTATGGATTCCACTTTATCACACACCTTATATGCGGAAATTCCAATCCAGATAAGGAATCTGGGCGTAATTTCTTAAAATGCACATGTGCAGATGATGATAAAGTGTTCTCATTAGAGGGGTGGTCTCATGTCTGGGAGTGAAGTTCTAGTAATGTCAACACAAAAGCTGTTATTCATATCCAAGTGTTGGTAATTACAGAGGTGTCCTCACTTCAGGGGGTTGGAATAGAGGGATTCCACTGTATACAGAGATGTCCTCATTTCAGGGTGTTGGAATAGAGGAGTTCCACTGTATACAGAGGTATCCTCATTTCAGGGGGTTGGAATAGAGGGGGTTCCACTGTATACAGAGGTGTCCTCACTTCAGGGGGTTGGAATAGAGGGGGTTCCACTGTATATAGAGGTGTCCTCATTTCAGGGTGTTGGAATAGAAGAGTTCCACTGTATACAGAGGTATCCTCATTCCAGGGGTGTTGGAATAGAGGAGTTCCACTGTATACAGAGGTATCCTCATTTCAGGAGGGTAGAGGAGTTCTACTGCATACAGAGGTGTCCTCATTTCAGGGGTGTTGGAATAGAGGAGTTCCACTGTATAAAGAGGTATCCTCATTTCAGGGGGGGTAGAGGAGTTCTACTGCATACAGAGGTGTCCTCATTTCAGGGTGTTGGAATAGAGGAGTTCCACTGTATACAGTGGTGTCCTCATTTCAGGGTGTTGGAATAGAGGAGTTTCACTATATACAGAGGTGTCCTCATTTCAGGGGGTTGGAATAGAGGAGTTCCACTGTATACAGTGGTGTCCTCATTTCAGGGTGTTGGAATAGAGGAGTTCCACTGCATACAGAGGTGTCCTCATTTCAGGGGGTTGGAATAGAGGAGTTCCACTGTATACAGAGATATCCTCATTTTGGGGGGTTGTAATAGAGGGGTTCCACTGTATACAGAGGTATCCTCATTTTGGGGGGTAGAGGAGTTCTACTGTAATAATCATGACAGGTAATAATAATGGAAATATGTAACAAGCTTTGTTGTTGTTGTTGTTGTTGTTGTCATTGTTGTTGTTGTTGTTGTTGTTGTGTTGCTGATGATGGTACAACAACACTACAATGCTGTAGAACTACAAAAATGCTTACAGAGTGTCCTATGAAAGTGTCGTTGGTCCTAGATAGTGCTCCACCCAGCTTTTCCCTACAGCTATATCCATTGGTTGTCTCTGGCTCATCACGTTCCCACAGCTTAACTCTGTAGGAGGGGTCCAAGTGGATCACATGACCTTCGGTAGTAAAGATGTATTCTACAGCATTACGATTCACCACATTATCCGTGTCAAATAACTGCATCAAAAAAGACAAAAGAAATGGTTCCCTAATCAGATGTTATATACATGAAGGAGGTGTGAAAAGGAAGAAAGAATGAACTTATACTAAAAATGAATGATATTCATTGCCAATTTGCTCTGTGTTTAAATAGAATAGAACACTCCTTCCATTTAAAAATGTTTCACAAAATTACAAGGAAGCTTCATATGTACAGACTAGTGTCAGTCCCATAGGGTCTGTATAACTGAGGTTCCACTGTACTTATACAGACTAGTGTCAGTCCCATAGGGTCTGTATAACTGAGGTTCCACTGTACTTATACAGACTAGTGCCAGTCCCATAGGGTCTGTATAACTGAGGTTCCACTGTACTCATACAGACTAGTGCCAGTCCCATAGGGTCTGTGTAACTGAGGTTCCACTGTACTCATACAGACTAGTGCCAGTCCCATAGGGTCTGTATAACTGTGTACTCATACAGACTAGTGCCAGTCCCATAGGGTCTGTATAACTGAGGTTATAAATTTTTTCTTACCAGATATAGATACTTGCATGTCTCACTTAAGAAAAAACTCTCCATTCTGTCTTCTTGAGATTTATCGATGACATCATGTAAAGTAGCGTAACCACATCTACAATGACATCATGCAGAATAATATAACCACACCCACAGGTAATTTATCAATGACATCATGCAGAATAGCACAACCACACCTACAGCCCACAGGCATGGATATTTATCAATGATGCCCATTTACCCTATTGTTACTATTAACAGCTAAACAGCTACTGGCTAACATTCAATTGATAGCAGGAATACTTATTATTATTATTATTATTATTATTATTATTATTATTATTATTATTATTATTATTATTTCAGTCATTATTGCCATTTTGTTTTCTGCTATTCACCCCAAAACAAGAGATAGCCATTTTTAATAGTAACAATAAGAAGTATGTAACAGAAGTAACTCACTTTGCTTTGGCATGTTTCTCTATACTCTTTAAGATGTGACTTCCCACGTGGAGATAGAAGGGGTTCTGCGTAGCCTATGTATGTATGTATGTAAGATGGACATGTGTCATTACATCATAAATAGATTTAACCCTGTATCACCTAATAAAACATCACAATAAATGGTTAACCCTCTATTACCAGATAAAACAGTTCCAGCTAGTAACTTGCACACTATGTATGTAACTACATCATAATTAACCCTCAATCACCTGATAAAGCAGGTACGTCGACTCCACTAATTCGGGTCTAAGTGGGTAAAATCGAACATTGGGAGACTTCAGGTTCAAATCAAACCTCTCAGGCATGGCATCATAGCGTCGCCAAATGGAATAATAGAGGGCGTGCGTGCATATAGCCTCTTCCAGGTCTCCTGCTAGCACCTGTACTCCGGCAAAGGAAGCAGATAAAGAATCCAGCCAGTGGTTGAATATTTTTCCTGTTGCATAGTCCACGTTGATGAAGAAGAGAGAACTGGTATATAAGTCAGTGGCATTAAACATACCACGACAGCTATGACTAGAGAGAAAAATTAAACAAAAGTCAGAAATCATGATGATGTTGTTGATAATAATAATAGTAATAATTCTATATAGGTAAACGCAGCATTTCATTGAGGGGGGGGAGTGGCACAGGGGAGGGGAGAGAATTTTCCCTCACTTATATATTTATTACACCCCCTTTGAAATAAAAACCCTTTAGCATGATTCAACCCTCCTCCTTGGGGAACTCGGAATACAAAGAGATATTCCCCCATCCAGCCAAAACCCACCACTAGTTTAGGTGGTTTAAGAACATATTACAATACATATACACATACACTATACTACATTAGAAGCATTGTGAAGTTGAGCATGTTTGGTTAAATAGGGAAAAAAATATCAAAACTTTTTTCCCTATACCAACTTATAAAAATCATTGACATAACAGTTATGTCTCCTTTAAAAAAAAACACCTGTTGAATTCTATTTACTGCCCACCCTTTTCTGAGGTACTTCATAATGCTGTGGTACATCTCCTTGAACATCTCCAAGTCTTCTCTCTCTCCAAACAGAATATAAGACTTGAGGAGATACTCGTAGTAAGAGTCTATGCCTGCTCCAATGCCACTCATTCTGCCTGTCCACTGACCGGTGTGGAGATTGATAATGTTACCTGTCAGGAGAGAGGGATAAAGGAGAAAATAAGAGATGGTTTCCCCTGGAAAACTGGATGAAGTGGTGTTGTCACATACTACTCTACCACTCTCTGGGAGAAACTCTCTGGGGGGAGAAAATCTCTGGGGAAGACCCTTTCACCATTTAAAATCTGGTGATCTATATAGAGCAAGGCTTCACTTTGCTCCTCTCTGGGGAAGACCCTGTCATTAAGATCTGTTAATTTATATATAGCAGTATTCCACTCTGCCCCTCTCTGGGGAAGACCCTAGCTGTCATTAAGATCTGGTGATTTATATAGAGCAGTGCTTCACTCTCTGGGGAAGACCCTGTCATTAAGATTTCTAGACTCACAGATATACTTATCTACGAGTGTGTTCACCAACTAGTCCAGTATTTCTATGTCTTCTGTCCCAAATAGCTCTAATAGCTCTCCTGGCCACATTTTCAAACACTGGGTTTCCAAGGAGACGACCGAGGAGGGTAAACTCCACTGTGAGGGTACCAGCACCAGCTGTGCAAGTCTGTGATTCCTGCTGTTCTGCTCCAGAGAGACCACTACAGAGGTTGACCTAAAGAAGTAAACAGTAGACAAATGAGGGGACCAGTAAACAAATGAGGAACAGTAAACAAACAAATGAGAAGAACAGTAAACAAATGAGGGGAACAGTAAACAAATGAGAGGAACAGTAAACAAATGAGAGGAACAGTAAACAAATGAGGAAAACAGCAAACAAATTAGAGGGATAATAAACAAATATAACAACAAATGATGAAAGAACAAACAAATATACAACAAAGCGTATACCAAATGAAGTAGTCACATGATCATGGAAGTGAACTACAAACTGACATGACCATGAGAAACAGTCACCTTACCCTGGGGTGCGGAATGCCTGTGGGCGTCTGATCAAAGGCAGGGAGGAGTCTCAAGGCAAGGTCACGTGCCATATCCAACAGTTCTCCATTGTAGTTGACAGGGGCAATCTTGCCAAATGGTTCAGTTGGGTCCATAATGAGGAGGTGTGCAGAGAGAAGAGGTCCCAGGACTCTGTGGGTGGAGGGTACATAATTATACTATGTACAGCAGGTCAGGAATTTTGTGCAACAGGTCAGGGGTTTTATACAGCAGGTCAGGGGTTTTGTGCAGCAGGTCAGGAATTTTGTGCAACAGGTCAGGGGTTTTATACAGCAGGTCAGGGGTTTTGTGCAGCAGGTCAGGAATTTTGTGCAACAGGTCAGGGGTTTTATACAGCAGGTCAGGGATTTTGTGCAGCAGGTCAGGGGTTTTATACAGCAGGTCAGGGGTTTTGTACAGCAGGTCAGGGGTTTATACAGCAGGTCAGGGGTTTTATACAGCAGGTCAGGGGTTTTGTACAGCAGGTCAGGGGTTTTGTACAACAGGTCAGGGGTTTTGTACAGCAGGTCAGGGGTTTGTGCAGCAGGCCAGGGGTTTTGTACAACAGGTCAGGGGTTTTGTGCAGCAGGCCAGGGGTTTTGTACAGCAGGTCAGGAATTTGACAACATTACTGGCAATTATTTAGATGTCCAAACAATTAGAAGAATGACCTCACCTCACTAACCCCTCACCCCTTAAAGTTAATTAGCCATTATTAGAGAGACTTCTACAGAGGATTCCCTATTCCAAGGGTAGTGCTGCACCATACATTACATGTCCTTTAATCTTTTTATCATGAAACAGACTAACCTTATGGTTACCTCAAAGACTTGGACAGTGGTACATGGACCACTGAAGGAGATGTTGTCCAAAATTAACTGCACTGCTCTTATGAATTCACTCTTATTCCCCATTACCTGCAGTAATGTATATAGTGGTCACCCATAGGACACCACCAGTTGGCTGTTATACAGAGGTGGTCTGCTTATAAAGAGGAACCTATATATAGTGGTCACCCTTGGGACACAACCAGTTGGCTGTTATACAGAGGTGGTCTGCTTATACAATGGAACCTGTATATAGTGGTCACCCTTGGGACACAACCAGTTGGCTGTTATACAGAGGTGGTCTGTATAATTGACTCACTGCCAGTGTATCTAAAGTGTCCACCAGTGTCAAACAGTAATCACCAAGAACATCATTGATGTTAATATTAGACCTAAAGTGCAAAGTACAATAATATTATTAGTAAAGTACATAATATTAGACCTAAAGTGCAAGGTATATTAGATCTAGAGTGCAAAGTACAATAATATTAGACTTTAAGTGCAAAGTACAGACTGACATCCAGCACACAGCATGCCAGAAACTTGTAGTAAGAATCAGGAACTATTAGACAGTACAGTGGAACCTCTGATAAAGGACCTTCTGAAGTAAGGAAAACTAAAAATGTTCCATCTATTCTTAAGGACAGCCTCCCTACGAGGGACAGTGGACCTGATCAAAATGGGTCTTTTAATCAGAGGTTTCACTGTACTACAAGGGACAATAGACCTGATCCCAATGTGTCCTTTATTCAGAGGTTCCACTGCACTACAAGGGACAGTAGACCTGATCCCAATGTGTCCTTTATTCAGAGGTTCCACTGCACTACAAGGGACAGTAGACCTGATCCCAATGTGTCCTTTATTCAGAGGTTCCACTGCACTACAAGGGACAGTAGACCTGATCCCACTGTGTCCTTTATTCAGAGGTTCCACTATACTATACCTACAAGTCATCCCAGTCGTGTCCTCTTCCCGTGCAGTTGATGGGGTTAAGTTCATCAAAAGGGAAGGCATGTGTGATGTAGTTATCATACCCCCACTGAAACATCTTTCTTGCTTCCTCCCTCAGTTCTAACTTCCTCTCATTGGAGAATGGTCTGTGGGTGATGTCAGAGAGAGGGCTTATCCTGGTGAAGTTCTCACCGGACTGTTGCTGGAGATTGGGAATGAAGTGAAGAAGTTGAGGCACGAGGCTCCAGAGAAGGTTTCCAATGGCAACCATCAGAAAGAGTTTGTTACATAAAAACCAGCACAGGAGGGACCTTTGCATCGAAAAATACTACAGAGTCTTTAAAACTGAACTCTCTCATGCTTCTGGGGTTAAAGTTCAAAACGGGGCGTGGCCAGTAGGTGGCGAGAAAGAAGTTGTAAAATTATAGCTAGCAGTCTTTTCATAATAACAATGCCAGAAGGGAGGATTAACTTAGAGGAGGGGTTAGAGGACTCACCCCAGGTAAGCTGCGCGTTTCCTCCTATTATATTGCTAATTACATTAGTCGCTATTGGGACCCTGCCAAAGGGAGACTTTCTCAAAAGGAGGGGAGGTTGTATTATCGGCTATTAGGAGTAATGTATGGTTGTAGAGGTAGGCGTATTATTTTCCTAGCTACATGTGTAGGTTAATGACTGGCTATAATATTATTATACTTGCATCATCCTAGTGGTGTAGCTGGCTAGCTAATGTTGCTAAGTAATGGAATAATCTTTATTATTCTAGTGTATTGAGGACACCTTGGGACAAATTAAAGTGTATTAGAGGATAGACTCATTTCAATGGGGGTGAAGTTCTATTGGGACATATCCAAGTGTCCTTAAGTAGAGACCTCATTTCAGGGGTTGGAATAGATAGTACTTTCGGTCCCTTTGAGTGCTTGAGGTTTTTCTATAGCTAAAAATTTGTGTTTTACAAATGAGTCTTTTTTTATCTCTCTTTTAACTACTTGGAAAGAACTGTTTGTTATATGTACAGAGTGCAGGACTCATGAAATGGTACAAAATAGAAATTATCATGTTACAACAGTTTTTGTTTCCTCTTCTAGGTTCGTTCTCGAGTCAGCAAACTAGAAAAGTACCTCCCACCTCTCAAGGACTACACTACTCTGCTTAGAGACACTTTCCAAGCATGTAGCATACACCAGGTAATTCCTTTGGGAACAATGGGACCTTTCTTGCATCAGCCTTTATAAAGAGGTTGTCCTTGATTCAAGAGGTAATACAGTGGAACCTCTCTATAAAGCACACTTTGGGACCTTGTAAACTGTCCTTTATATAGAGGTTGACCTTGATTCAGAGGTAATACAGTGGAACCTCTCTATTGAGACCTTGGAAACTGTCCTTTATATAGAGGTTGTCCTTGAATCTCTCTATAAAGACCTTGGAAATAATAGATCCATTCATGCACTTTGACTGACCAGCAACAACAAACAACAACAACAAACAAGCAAACTAATCCAACAACTAGTAATCTTTATGAGAATCTTTGTTTGTTTATTTATTTATTAATTTTTTGTTAGCAAAAGGTTTGTGAAGGGACGGATGCTCTATCAAAGTTACTCAATTCCTTCCAGAATGAGGTCAGACATCAGTTAATAATGTAGTCCTCATGAAGGAAATGTGGGAAGGAAGTTGGAGGATAGAAAGAGAGTTGGAGTAGTGTGTGGGAAGGAAGTTGGAGAGGATAGGAAGAGAGTTGGTGTGGGAAGGAAATTGGAGGAGATGGGAAGGGAGATGGAGTGGGGAAGGTGGAGGAGATGGGAAGGGAGATAGAGTGGGGTGTGGTAAGAGGGAGATGCAGGAAGGGAATTGTGTGGAAAGGGAGTTGGAGAGATAGGGTGAGGGAAAACTCTAATCCTCTAATTTTCTTTGACATAAAGACAATGGGAGAACAGGAAACCTTCATACCAACTGCCTTTTTTCGTCTAGGCAGGTATCTCAGTGAGGTAAGCAACTATTATATGCCATAGGAAGAAATCCTAATACCCTTAGGACAAACTGTATTATGAGGGGGTGTCTAGGGGTAGGAGTAATGATGGGAGTGTCCTCTTCTGGAGGTTATAGAGGTGTTTTCATTCATCGTGGGGCTGGTTTCATCATTCGGGAGGACAGTTATAATAGCATTATTAATAATAACAATTATAATAACATTATTATTATTATGGTTTCAGGAAAATAGCCATTGTGTGCAGGTATCCCTGTTTCAAGGGATTTGAATAGGGGATTGGAATGGGGAGTCAGAATGAGAGGTCAGAATGGGAGGTTGGAGTTGGTAGGGTCAAAATGGGAAGCTGGAGTGGGTGGAGTCAGAATGGGGGTTGGAATGGGGGTTGGAATGGGTGGAGGGGGAAATAGTAGTATTATTGGTATTTTTGTCTACAGCTCCATTCCTGTCAGGAAATGTTGAGTACACAACTACAGAATGCAGTGATTGAGCTTCTCTCTCAGTTCATTACAAACGACTTTGGAAAATTAGAAAAACTCAAGGAAACTCATGAGGCCGCTTCACAGGGTAAGGGGTTGACATACAAAAGTACTCTTTCATGTGGGAAGAAGTCCCATAGCAACTGAATATCAGTCCTACAACCTTTTACTTGTGAGAATTCAAGCCTGTCTCCATGATGTGAGGATCACATCCATTAAAGGACAGTGCCTAAATCTTTGGTTCAATGTTCCCATTACGGCATTACTGTTCTAGGATACATGTGCATGTTCCAAGGGACTCTCTGGGGCCTATAGGCTAACATCCCATGACCATATTATAGGAGTCTCCTGGTCACAATGTCCCAGGATACATGTGCATGGTCCGAGAAACTCTAGCTAACATCCCGTGACCATATTATAGGAGACTCCTGGTCACAATGTCCCAGGATACATGTGCATGTTCCGAGGAACTCTCTAGGCTAACATCCTGTGACCATATTATAGGAGTCTCCTGGTCAGGAATACTTGTGCATGTTCTGAGAGGCTGTTCTTTAATCATCAACCCACTGCAAAATGAACTGTATGTTCCACAAGCAAGTACACAGCATGCCCCTAAACACACAGACAGAACACAGACAGCTCAGAAGAGTGAAGAAATTATAACTGGGGCCACCTGCAACATCATAACTAAAAGATTTCTTGCTGTTAATTAATAGAATTAAATCTTCTACCTTCTCATGGCTTCAGGTGAACTGAATGGCTTTAGTTACAGAGTAATTATTAGCTGACAGTCACTAGTCACACTGGCTGGCTGAAGAGCCGAGCTTCTTGTCTGTTGTGTGTTTCAACAACACAGAATGAAAAGAAGTTTGTTTAGTTAGAAAATGATTTCTTAACAGTTTACAAAAAACTAAACACAAAAGAGGCAGTTGACAGCTACAGCCATGAAAAATTAGGAATATATTAATTCAAAATTTGGTACTGTGTCAGTAATGACAAAAAATTTAAAAATTTTTTTCCATAAACCCATTCAGTGAATATTTAAAATAACAGTGGTGTAGTATTACTGAGGGGTATTATGTTAAGTCACCTACACTAACACTGTTAATATTAACTCTAACACTAGCACTGTTGACACTAATGCTAACACTGCTAACACTAACACCAATTGTAAAGAAATCTTGCTGAAATTCTTTGGTCAGCCCTATCATGAGCATTGAAGCCTGAGTTAGGAAAGTTTACTAGAAGCACTGTATGTGATCATTGACTAGTCTTTTCTAAAACTTTAGATCATGAGCAGGCTGTCCATAAGTTTAGCCGGCTGTCGAGAAAGAGAGACACTGAAAAGGTAATGGGTCTTTCTAACAAAAAAACATTGTGGCTGGCCACCTTGGGACTAGTTAGAAGGGTAACTTTATTTCAAGGGATAAAGTTCTATTGGTATCAATACCTTATACGTATAAACTGCTATGATTGATATTATTCCAGACACCTTGGGATAAGTTATGTTCTGGTTAGAGTGGTGGTCTCATTTTAGGGGGTTGGAATAGAGGAGTTCTACTGTAAGGTTGGAATAGAGGGGTTCCACTGTAGGGTTGGAACAGAGGGGTTCCACTGTAGGGTTGGAACAGAGGGGTTCCACTGTAGAGTTGGAACAGAGGGGTTCCACTGTAGAGTTTGAATAAAGGGGTTCCACTGTAGGGTTGGAACAGAGGGGTTCCACTGTAGGGTTGGAACAGAGGGGTTCCACTGTAGAGTTGGAACAGAGGGGTTCCACTGTAGAGTTTGAATAAAGGGGTTCCACTGTAGGGTTGGAACAGAGGGGTTCCACTGTAGAGTTTGAATAAAGGGGTTCCACTGTAGAGTTGGAATAGAGGGGTTCCACTGTAGAGTTGGAATAGAGGGGTTCCACTGTAGAGTTTGAATAAAGGGGTTCCACTGTAGAGTTGGAATAAAGGGGTTCCACTGTAGAGTTGGAATAAAGGGGTTCCATTGTAGAGTTGGAATAAAGTGGTTCCACTGTAGAGTTGGAATAGAGGGGTTCCACTGTAGAGTTGGAATAGAGGGGTTCCACTGTAGAGTTGGAATAAAGGCGTTCCACTGTAGAGTTGGAATAGAGGGGTTCCGCTGTAGAGTTGGAATAAAGGGGTTCCACTATAGGGTTGGAACAGAGGTTCCACTGTAGGGTTGGGAATAGAGGAGTTCTACTTTAAGGTTGGAATAGAGGGGTTCCACTGTAGAGTTGGAATAGAGGGGTTCCACTGAATAGAGGAGTAGAGTATTCATTATAACTTTTAATGGTCCATTTAGACAAGGTTTGAAGCCAATGCTGATCTCTTTGCTGCAAGAAGGAAATTTTCAGAGAGCTCTCTGGATTATTATTCTGAACTAAATTGTTTTCAGCACAAGAAAAAGTTTTCAATCATGGAACCTTTGCTTACCTTCATGCATGCTCAGGTAAACCCATGCTATTATCCTAACTTTACCTTCTCCCCCTCTCTTCTCCCCCTCCCTTCTCTCCCTCCCTTCTTCCCCTCCCTCCTCCTCCCAATGGTGGCATTAAGTTGAGTAGATGCTCTCTTTATTTTAGATGGCATACTTCAAGGTTGGTCATGAGATATTGAACAGAGAACTAGGAACATTATTGACAGACCTAAACACAGAAGTTCAAAGGTGATTCAACTTCTTTTTTTCTAATTAATAGAAAAAATAACTTCTTCATTGTCAGTTGCCACATGGTCATACCACATAATATTATTGCCAATAAGCTACACCTATACTATACATAGTACCTTAGATCTGGTTATTACTGTAAGTAGTAGTTGTGCTATGACATTATAGTTTCACTGTTGTGTGAAATCATAAAAATTGAAATACTTAGAATAGCAGTGAAATTAAGAATCTATAGTACTTATAGTGTAACTATTCATGAGATGCCTCTGTATACAGTGGAACTCCTCTATTCCGACACCCTGAAATGAGGACACCTCTGTATACAGTGGAACTCCTCTGGTCCAACCCCCTGAAACGAGGACACCTCTGTATACAGTGGAACTCCACTATTCCAACCATCTGAAATGAGGACACCTCTGTATACAATGGAACTCCTCTATTCCAACTCCCTGAAACAAGGACACCTCTGTATACAGTGGAACCCCTCTATTCCAACACCCTGAAATGAGGACACCTCTGTATACAGTGGAACCCCTCTATTCCAACACCCTGAAATGAGGACACCTCTGTATACAGTGGAACCCCTCTATTCCAACACCCTGAAATGAGGACACCTCTGTATACAGTGGAACTCCTCTATTCCGACACCCTGAAATGAGGACACCTCTGTATACAGTGGAACTCCTCTGGTCCAACCCCCTGAAACGAGGACACCTCTGTATACAGTGGAACTCCACTATTCCAACCATCTGAAATGAGGACACCTCTGTATACAATGGAACTCCTCTATTCCAACACCCTGAAATGAGGACACCTCTGTATACAGTGGAACTCCTCTGGTCCAACCCCCTGAAACGAGGACACCTCTGTATACAGTGGAACCACTCTATTCCAACCATCTGAAATGAGGACACCTCTGTATACAATGGAACTCCTCTATTCCAACTCCCTGAAACAAGGACACCTCTGTATACAGTGGAACCCCTCTATTCCAACACCCTGAAATGAGGACACCTCTGTATACAGTGGAACTCCTCTATTCCGACACCCTGAAATGAGGACACCTCTGTATACAGTGGAACTCCTCTGGTCCAACCCCCTGAAACGAGGACACCTCTGTATACAGTGGAACTCCACTATTCCAACCATCTGAAATGAGGACACCTCTGTATACAATGGAACTCCTCTATTCCAACACCCTGAAATGAGGACACCTCTGTATACAGTGGAACTCCTCTGGTCCAACCCCCTGAAACGAGGACACCTCTGTATACAGTGGAACCACTCTATTCCAACCATCTGAAATGAGGACACCTCTGTATACAATGGAACTCCTCTATTCCAACTCCCTGAAACAAGGACACCTCTGTATACAGTGGAACCCCTCTATTCCAACACCCTGAAATGAGGACACCTCTGTATACAGTGGAACCCCTCTATTCCAACACCCTGAAATGAGGACACCTCTGTATACAGTGGAACCCCTCTATTCCAACACCCTGAAATGAGGACACCTCTGTATACAGTGGAACTCCTCTATTCCGACACCCTGAAATGAGGACACCTCTGTATACAGTGGAACTCCTCTGGTCCAACCCCCTGAAACGAGGACACCTCTGTATACAGTGGAACTCCACTATTCCAACCATCTGAAATGAGGACACCTCTGTATACAATGGAACTCCTCTATTCCAACTCCCTGAAACAAGGACACCTCTGTATACAGTGGAACCACTCTATTCCAACCATCTGAAATGAGGACACCTCTGTATACAATGGAACTCCTCTATTCCAACTCCCTGAAACAAGGACACCTCTGTATACAGTGGAACCCCTCTATTCCAACCCCCTGAAACAAGGACACCTCTGTATACAGTGGAACCCCTCTATTCCAACACCCTGAAATGAGGACACCTCTGTATACAGTGGAACCCCTCTATTCCAACCCCCTGAAATGAGGACACCTCTGTATACAGTGGAACTCCTCTATTCCGACACCCTGAAATGAGGACACCTCTGTATACAGTGGAACTCCTCTGGTCCAACCCCCTGAAACGAGGACACCTCTGTATACAGTGGAACTCCACTATTCCAACCATCTGAAATGAGGACACCTCTGTATACAATGGAACTCCTCTATTCCAACTCCCTGAAACAAGGACACCTCTGTATACAGTGGAACCCCTCTATTCCAACACCCTGAAATGAGGACACCTCTGTATACAGTGGAACCCCTCTATTCCAACACCCTGAAATGAGGACACCTCTGTATACAGTGGAACCCCTCTATTCCAACACCCTGAAATGAGAACACCTCTGTATACAGTGGAACTCCTCTATTCCGACACCCTGAAATGAGGACACCTCTGTATACAGTGGAACTCCTCTGGTCCAACCCCCTGAAACGAGGACACTTCTGTATACAGTGGAACTCCACTATTCCAACCATCTGAAATGAGGACACCTCTGTATACAATGGAACTCCTCTATTCCAACTCCCTGAAACAAGGACACCTCTGTATACAGTGGAACCCCTCTATTCCAACACCCTGAAATGAGGACACCTCTGTATACAGTGGAACCCCTCTATTCCAACACCCTGAAATGAGGACACCTCTGTATACAGTGGAACTCCTCTATTCCGACACCCTGAAATGAGGACACCTCTGTATACAGTGGAACTCCTCTGGTCCAACCCCCTGAAACGAGGACACCTCTGTATACAGTGGAACTCCACTATTCCAACCATCTGAAATGAGGACACCTCTGTATACAATGGAACTCCTCTATTCCAACACCCTGAAATGAGGACACCTCTGTATACAGTGGAACTCCTCTGGTCCAACCCCCTGAAACGAGGACACCTCTGTATACAGTGGAACCACTCTATTCCAACCATCTGAAATGAGGACACCTCTGTATACAATGGAACTCCTCTATTCCAACTCCCTGAAACAAGGACACCTCTGTATACAGTGGAACCCCTCTATTCCAACACCCTGAAACAAGGACACCTCTGTATACAGTGGAACCCCTCTATTCCAACACCCTGAAATGAGGACACCTCTGTATACAGTGGAACTCCTCTATTCCGACACCCTGAAATGAGGACACCTCTGTATACAGTGGAACTCCTCTGGTCCAACCCCCTGAAACGAGGACACCTCTGTATACAGTGGAACTCCACTATTCCAACCATCTGAAATGAGGACACCTCTGTATACAATGGAACTCCTCTATTCCAACACCCTGAAATGAGGACACCTCTGTATACAGTGGAACTCCTCTGGTCCAACCCCCTGAAACGAGGACACCTCTGTATACAGTGGAACCACTCTATTCCAACCATCTGAAATGAGGACACCTCTGTATACAATGGAACTCCTCTATTCCAACTCCCTGAAACAAGGACACCTCTGTATACAGTGGAACCCCTCTATTCCAACACCCTGAAATGAGGACACCTCTGTATACAGTGGAACTCCTCTATTCCGACACCCTGAAATGAGGACACCTCTGTATACAGTGGAACTCCTCTGGTCCAACCCCCTGAAACGAGGACACCTCTGTATACAGTGGAACTCCACTATTCCAACCATCTGAAATGAGGACACCTCTGTATACAATGGAACTCCTCTATTCCAACACCCTGAAATGAGGACACCTCTGTATACAGTGGAACTCCTCTGGTCCAACCCCCTGAAACGAGGACACCTCTGTATACAGTGGAACCACTCTATTCCAACCATCTGAAATGAGGACACCTCTGTATACAATGGAACTCCTCTATTCCAACTCCCTGAAACAAGGACACCTCTGTATACAGTGGAACCCCTCTATTCCAACACCCTGAAATGAGGACACCTCTGTATACAGTGGAACCCCTCTATTCCAACACCCTGAAATGAGGACACCTCTGTATACAGTGGAACCCCTCTATTCCAACACCCTGAAATGAGGACACCTCTGTATACAGTGGAACTCCTCTATTCCGACACCCTGAAATGAGGACACCTCTGTATACAGTGGAACTCCTCTGGTCCAACCCCCTGAAACGAGGACACCTCTGTATACAGTGGAACTCCACTATTCCAACCATCTGAAATGAGGACACCTCTGTATACAATGGAACTCCTCTATTCCAACACCCTGAAATGAGGACACCTCTGTATACAGTGGAACTCCTCTGGTCCAACCCCCTGAAACGAGGACACCTCTGTATACAGTGGAACCACTCTATTCCAACCATCTGAAATGAGGACACCTCTGTATACAATGGAACTCCTCTATTCCAACTCCCTGAAACAAGGACACCTCTGTATACAGTGGAACCCCTCTATTCCAACACCCTGAAACAAGGACACCTCTGTATACAGTGGAACCCCTCTATTCCAACACCCTGAAATGAGGACACCTCTGTATACAGTGGAACCCCTCTATTCCAACACCCTGAAATGAGGACACCTCTGTATACAGTGGAACTCCTCTATTCCGACACCCTGAAATGAGGACACCTCTGTATACAGTGGAACTCCTCTGGTCCAACCCCCTGAAACGAGGACACCTCTGTATACAGTGGAACTCCACTATTCCAACCATCTGAAATGAGGACACCTCTGTATACAATGGAACTCCTCTATTCCAACACCCAGAAATGAGGACACCTCTGTATACAGTGGAACTCCTCTGGTCCAACCCCCTGAAATGAGGACACCTCTGTATACAGTGGAACCACTCTATTCCAACCATCTGAAATGAGGACACCTCTGTATACAATGGAACTCCTCTATTCCAACTCCCTGAAACAAGGACACCTCTGTATACAGTGGAACCCCTCTATTCCAACCCCCTGAAACAAGGACACCTCTGTATACAGTGGAACCCCTCTATTCCAACACCCTGAAATGAGGACACCTCTGTATACAGTGGAACCCCTCTATTCCAACACCCTGAAATGAGGACACCTCTGTATACAGTGGAACTCCTCTATTCCGACACCCTGAAATGAGGACACCTCTGTATACAGTGGAACTCCTCTGGTCCAACCCCCTGAAACGAGGACACCTCTGTATACAGTGGAACTCCACTATTCCAACCATCTGAAATGAGGACACCTCTGTATACAGTGGAACTCCTCTATTCCAACTCCCTGAAACAAGGACACCTCTGTATACAGTGGAACCCCTCTATTCCAACACCCTGAAATGAGGACACCTCTGTATACAGTGGAACCCCTCTATTCCAACACCCTGAAATGAGGACACCTCTGTATACAGTGGAACCCCTCTATTCCAACACCCTGAAATGAGAACACCTCTGTATACAGTGGAACTCCTCTATTCCG
This sequence comes from Diacarnus erythraeanus, assembly GCA_964016965.1. Classification (NCBI taxonomy): domain Eukaryota; kingdom Metazoa; phylum Porifera; class Demospongiae; order Poecilosclerida; family Podospongiidae; genus Diacarnus; species Diacarnus erythraeanus. Next base: position 6,775,942 of record OZ024671.1, read on the forward strand.
ACACCCTGAAATGAGGACACCTCTGTATACAGTGGAACTCCTCTGGTCCAACCCCCTGAAACGAGGACACCTCTGTATACAGTGGAACTCCACTATTCCAACCATCTGAAATGAGGACACCTCTGTATACAATGGAACTCCTCTATTCCAACACCCTGAAATGAGGACACCTCTGTATACAGTGGAACTCCTCTGGTCCAACCCCCTGAAACGAGGACACCTCTGTATACAGTGGAACCACTCTATTCCAACCATCTGAAATGAGGACACCTCTGTATACAATGGAACTCCTCTATTCCAACTCCCTGAAACAAGGACACCTCTGTATACAGTGGAACCCCTCTATTCCAACCCCCTGAAACAAGGACACCTCTGTATACAGTGGAACCCCTCTATTCCAACACCCTGAAATGAGGACACCTCTGTATACAGTGGAACCCCTCTATTCCAACCCCCTGAAATGAGGACACCTCTGTATACAGTGGAACTCCTCTATTCCGACACCCTGAAATGAGGACACCTCTGTATACAGTGGAACTCCTCTGGTCCAACCCCCTGAAACGAGGACACCTCTGTATACAGTGGAACTCCACTATTCCAACCATCTGAAATGAGGACACCTCTGTATACAGTGGAACTCCTCTATTCCAACTCCCTGAAACAAGGACACCTCTGTATACAGTGGAACCCCTCTATTCCAACACCCTGAAATGAGGACACCTCTGTATACAGTGGAACCCCTCTATTCTAACACCCTGAAATGAGGACACCTCTGTATACAGTGAAACCCCTCTATTCCAGCCCGACATCTCTGTACATAGTAACCCCTCTATTCTAACTTCCTGAAATAAGGACACCTCTCCTCTATTCTGACCCCCTAAAATGAGCACACCTCTGATAACAACTTGTATGTTAACATTAATGAAACACTTCACCCCCTAAAATGAGACCACTCCTCACTTTAATCTGTTTAAAGGTGTCTGGAATAGAGAATAACTTACTCTTTGGATCCAACATGAAATGTTTTGTTTGACAGAGTCCATGAAGCCTTTCAGAGTGAGGTTCTGTTATCAAAACAGACTCAACAGGATATTGAGCTCCAGTTTCCTACCCTCTGCCTGCCAGATCCCGACCCCACTGGTGAGACCCTGGTCGTTAAGTTAAAGGGACCATGCATAAGGTTTTCCACAACTGAATAATATTATATGTGTGTGTTGGGGAAGGGAGGGGAGGGGAGAGGGGAGGAGATAGGGGAGGGAAGAGGGGAGGAGATAGGGGAGGGGAGAGGGGAGGAGATGGGGGAGAGGGAAAGGCTGTTTATTCAGGACCACATCACATTAATTTTTAATTGGCTATAGCATAGGTGTAGGAATGAGATTTTGATGGGGGGGGGGGCGCACTCATATGGAAAGGAATGGCTAAGTGGGTGTGTTGGCAAAAATTTTGAGTGACCACACCCACTAGCCACACATTTTTAATACAAACCAAAAATGCTTATTTTCACCTATAAACTTCTCAGCAATATGTACCTAGCTCTAGCTAATACTGAGTAGCTGCTACATGCATCAAGAGAGACACCATAGGCCACAAATGTAGATACTAGGTATAGGGAGTCAATAAGGACTTATGTAAACTGCCTATTCATCAGCTAACTTTAAGTGGTTGCTTGAATAGGACCTTGATTCCTTCAAGCAACCTGTGTGCAATCTATTTTGTTAGATTGGGGGGGCACAGGAATAATATTTGTATTAGTGACCCAAAATATTGGGGAGGCACATTCCCCCAGTGCCCCCCCCAGTTCCTACACCTATGCAATAGTACATCTCAATATATAATATTTGGTGTCACAGTATTCCTGCCTCTGATTCCCTGTTGATTTGTCTATAACACTTTCACCTTCACTGCTGCCATAGCCCTAGCCCTTGAAAATGCCACATAGAGCTGCTGACCATAGGATATGTTCCCACCTTTTACATTCCACAGGGACATGATCTATCCTATAACATTGTTTCCAGACAATCAATAAGTGATTATGCTAGCAAGTAATTGTACTTTTTTACTCATAGATCCCTTTACCGACCAGCCACTCCTACCCAATACCAGTCTAACCTCCAAAACGGGCTATCTATTTATAAGAACGTAAGTAAATGCATGCAAAGTACAGTGGAACCTCATTTTATATAATTATAGACCCTATGGGACTGGCACTAGTCTGTATAAGTACACAGTATGTAACCTCAGTTATACAGACCCTATGGGACTGACACTAGTTTGTATAAATGAAGCATCCTTATATTCATGTGAATCATAAATGGAAGCAGTGTTCTATTCTAACATAGCAAATTGGCAATGAATATCATCAATTTTTTTTTTTTAAGAGTCTTATAATTGAAGTCTGTATAGATGAGGTTCCATTGTGCCATTTTATCTGATTGTGACAATCATGCTGTTCCTGCAGGCAGACTGGTTTCCCTTCAAAATGGGATAGAGCATACTTCTTCACAAAGAAAGGATATCTCTATATGCACATGTCCCCTAAGGTAAGTGAGTATACAGTGGATCTGAACACTTTCAAACAGTGTCCTGATTTGAGTGGTGTCCTCACTTCAGGAGGTTAGAATAGAGTGGTTCCACTGTATACAGAGGTGTCCTCATCTTAGGGGTTGGGATTACACTGTATACAGAGGTGTCCTAATTTCAGGGTGTTGGAATGGAGGGATTCCACTGTATACAGAGGTGTCCTAATTTCAGGGTGTTGGAATGGAGGGATTCCACTGTATACAGAGGTGGGTTGGAATAGATGGATTCCACTGTATATAGAGGTGCCCTCATTACAGGGGGTATATAAAAGTGTCCTCATTTCAGGGGGTTGTAATAGAGGATTTCCACTCTATACGTTTACAGAGGTTTTGTTTAGAGTATGATAGTATTTTGTGATTATTATTTCTCCAGTCACCAGAGTTGGTTGTTCATTTGAAAGGGGCAGAAGCCATAGCTACTGAAATGGATGACCGTCGCTATGTGTTCGTCATCAGCCACTCCTCCCTTAAGAGGTAAAGGATCAGCACAAGAGAAACAAACCTCCCACAAGCCTCAATTTTAGGTGCCAAAAAAACCCCCAAATTGTATTTCATTGGTAAATTAATATAAATTTATTAATATTATTTACACATGTAATTGCCAATAATATACAATAATAAATTATTTATAAATGTAATATTATTATTATTATTATTATTATATATTTGTGGCCTTTATAACCACAAAATAAAATTTACATGAAAATTTCAAATTGAATTGTAATTCATTGTTAAATGTTGTCTATAAAATTTTAGACACAAAAAATTCCGCATATTATTATAATCATAATATTTGTAACCCCCCATCCAGGCCAGTGTACTTGTTAGCTGAAAGTGAGACGCTGAAGGAGGAGGTATGAATTTTCTCTAGTGAAACTTTCCTATTCCAAACCACTAAAAAATATAGACACACTTGTGTATTGTCTTCAATGGCAGCTTTAATAGATGAGGGATTCTTATTCATAGTTGGAATAGAGAGGTTCACTGTATACAGAGGTGTAGGGTGTTGAATTCCACTGTATATAGAGGTGTCCTCATTTCAGGGAGTTGGAATAGAGGAGTTCCACTGTATACAGAGGTGTCCTCACTTCAGGGGGTTGGAATAGAGGAGTTCCACTGTATACAGAGGTGTCCTCATTTCAGGTTGTTGGAATAGTGGAGTTCCACTGTATACAGAGGTGTCCTCATTTCAGGTTGTTGGAATAGTTGAGTTCCACTGTATACAGAGGTGTCCTCATTTTAGGGGGTTGTTATAGTGGGGTTTCACTGTATACAGAGGTGTCCTCATTTCAGGTGGTTGGAATAGAGAGCTTTCATTGTATATTTTATTTCGAGCACCATTATCAAAAATTTTGTTTTGTTTCCTTCCAGTGGATTTCTACCATCAATAACATTAGCTATGAGAGAACTCATGTTCAAGTATGTAAGAATACTTTATTCATGAATCCGGAATGGAGAAATTCATGTCTTGTTGCCTTGTAGTAACAGTATGCACTATTCCAGCTGCCACTTTATTTGTTATTTATTTATTTATTTATTTGTTTGTTTATTTATTTATTTATTTATTTATTTATTTATTTATTTATTTATTTATTTATTTATTTATTTATTTTATTATTATTATTGGGGGGGTGGGTTCTAATGGTTGTTGTTGTTGTTTTTGTTCTTTATTTTTTATTGTTTGTTTTGTTATTGATTCACAGCCACAGTCAAATGTGAAGAGAGATGAAGCCGTAATAAGGTAAGCACATGTACATACATCACTGCATTTCATGGTGACACATCACATGATCATCATGTGACAGAATGGAGAGGGAAAAGATCCGCTCGTGGGTAAACAAAGAGATTGATCCAAAGAAAGATGCAAAAAATTCTATTCCAAAGTCACAAAAACAAACTCCTCCTTCTTCATTTGGTTCCCAAACCACATTCCCTTCCCTTCCGTCCTTCTTGAATTTCCTGGACTCGTCAAACCAGTCTGACACCTCGTCCACAAGGAGGTCCCCTATTTTTCAAAGGAAGTCAAATGCTAACAAGTCCCCCGAACGATATGTAGTTCCAGCAGCCGAGGGAGAGGAGGTTATGGCAACTCCCCAACCTCCTAATCTCCCCATGCCCCTCCAACCAGAAAGGTTGACGACTGGTGCCACACCCACAGGACGTCATCACTTCTCAAAAACGTTTTATGTGAAGTATTTAGGACACATGGAAGTCAAAGAGGGGAGAAGTAAGTGTGTGTATCATACTACCTCACAGGACACTTGTAGTTATTCAGGGAGTACTAAGGGGAAATGAGGACACCTCTGTATACAGTGGAACCCCTCTATTCTGAAATGAGACACCTCTGAACCCCTCTATTCCAACTCCCTAAAATGAGGACACCTCTGCATACCTATTCCAACCCCCTAAACGAAGATACCTCTTTATACAGTGGAACCCCTCTATTCCAGCCCCCTGAAATGAGGACACCTCTGCATACCTATTCCAACCCCCTAAACGAAGATACCTCTTTATACAGTGGAACCCCTCTATTCCAGCCCCCTGAAATGAGAACATATCTATATTATGCACACTTGGATATGTCCCAAACAACAGCTTGTGTATTGACATTACTTTGGAAATGTGGCCACTCCTCTAATCAGAACACTTTAAAGTGTCTGGACCCATGTGCTAGGATTCACCTATATAGGGATAATACAACATACCAGAATCTCTTTCTAACCCTTTCAATGCAGATATAGCGACCATTACTGATACGATTCAGAAGGTGATGATGGCAAGAGCTGTCAGGAATGTGAAGGATGCACAGGGAATAGAATTGACTATCACTCACAAATCTATTACTTTGTTTGATCATTCCCTCAAGAAATCCATTGGCCAGATAGTTCTGAAGGATATTCTACGGTGTGCTGTTCAACCGGAGAATGTCAAGTGAGAATTAAGCTATAGTGGAACCTCAGTTACACAGACCCTATGGGACTGACACTAGTCTGTATGAGTACAGTGGAACCTCAGTTATGCAGACCCTATGGGACTGACACTAGTCTGTATGAGTACAGTGGAACCTCAGTTATGCAGACCCTATGGTACTGACACTAGTCTGTATAAGTACAGTGGAACCTCAGTTATACAGACCCTATGGGACTGGCACTAGTCTGTATAATATACAGTGGAACCTCAGTTATACAGACCCTATGGGACTGACACTAGTCTGTATCATCCTTATATTTATGTGAATTGAAGCAGTGTTCTATTCTATTTAATACATAGCAAATTGGTAATTTTCACCAATTTGAAGTCTTATATAATCAGAGCACCCAGATAACTGAAGTCTGTGCAGTTCCACTGTATTAAAATACATAGGTTACTTGTTAATGGTCACAGAGGGTGTTAGAATAGGGTATATCAAGATGTCCTCATTTCAGGGTGTTGTTATGTACCTGCCATGTACTCAGGATTATAGTTATTGTTGTATGTGTTATTCTACACTAGGCTCTTTGGGATTGTGAATAGGACAACAGGTGATTTGGACAAGCAGAGATTTCTCTGTCATGTGATGGAGGCTGACAAATCAGGATCACAAGTTGGTTACTGTGTGTGAGAGGGGATCTCCTTCCCACTCCTTCACACATTCTCCCATCCCTACCCTTACTCACTTTCTCTGTACTCACACTTCCTTCCACCCTCCCTCCCCTTCCCACTCCTCACTCCTCTCTGCCCTCACCTCCTCACTCCTCTCTGCCCTCGCCTCCTCACTCCTCTCTGCCCTCACCTCCTCACTCCTCTCTGCCCTCACCTCCTCACTCCTCTCTGCCCTCATCTCCTCACTCCTCTCTGCCCTCACCTCCTCACTCCTCTCTGCCCTCACCTCCTCACTCCTCTCTGCCTTCACCTCCTCACTCCTCTCTGCCCTCACCCCTGGAAAGGGGAAGAGCACTGACTCTGGGTCTGGATGTTTCTATAGTAATGTTATGTATCTCTGTGTGTCTAGGTTTGTTCTGCTGTCAATGAGGCCATACAAGCAGCTATCCGACTAATGCAAGCCAATAAACATGGGAGGTCAAAGTCCAGCACCCCAACAGTCCAACCTTTTAAGCCAGTGCAAAAAGTGAGAGTAACACACATGCACACACTACACATGCAGCCATCTATAAAGTTTACGCTATAACATTGTTTTATTGGTAGGATCAGACTGATTCCTCCATGGTTCCTATGACAGGGCAATTTCCCTTGACAAAAGTCAACACAAATAATGGAAAATTGATGGTAAGGATATATAGGGAACCTCTCTATTCCCCTGAAATGAACACCTCTGTATACATGGTAGAACTCCTCTATTCTAACACCCTGCCTCTGGAACCTTTATATGTATTCTAACCCCCTGAAATGAGGACACCTCTGTATACAGTGGAACCTCCCTATTCTAACCCCTTGAAATGGGCACCTCTGCATACAGTAGAACTCAACTTCCTGAAATGAGGACAACTTTGTATACAGTGTAACTTCTCTATTCTAACCCCCTGAATTGAGGGCATCTCTGTATTAAGAGCCATTGAATATGTCCACTTGTATATTAACATTATTAGAACTTCACTCATTCACTCCTCTAATCAGGACACTTCAATAATCTGTCCTAAAGTGTCTGAGGTTTCACGGAACTATCATTCAATGAGCATGTAATATTAAATTTTTCTGATGTGTCCAGACTATACAATCATTTTACCATACATAATTAATGGGTATGACATGCACATTAAGTTCCTCTTCATGTTTACAGAACAAACAAGAGAAATCTGCTAGTTATTCCAATCTGGTATCCGTGGATGACAGCCAAGGAGCATTCCCTACCTCCAACTCCACTTCTTCTTCTCAATCCTCCATCAATTCTGGAGTATTGGAGACCACTTTCTCTAGCAGACAAGCTCCCGATTATATTACAATGGATGGCTCTCACAACAGCACAACCACAAGCATTGCTGCCACTCTGTCTACTCGAAATGAGAACTCAAGTGGAGCAAACAGTTTGGGAAGTATTAAAATTCCCAATGGCTCGTCAGCTAGAGGCCATGTAGCAGTCTCCTCCAAGCTCTTGACACAAAAACAGTCCAAACCATCTACTTTAACCAGTGCAGCCATGAGTACAGATTACTACCAAATGCCTAGCTCCATGCAAGGACTTTCTCTTTCTTCGGATACACTGAGTGAGGAAAATTCTTTGCCGTCTTTTGATGTTCTGATCAGCTCTTCTTCAGAGTCGATGCAGTTTGGGCAAGGAAGAAATACAAACAATTCCAACAGTGACCTCTCTAATGTGGATTCAGGATATTTTCGGATGTCAAGGAATTCAGATGGTAATTCCGACGAGATATCAAGTTCTGTGGCACTGTCTCAGTATGGGATGATAGACTCAGACCCTTATGTAACTCAGCCCTCTGTTCTGAACACACCAAATGAAATGCCATCAGGAGATAGCGATATTTTCAGTGAACTTTCCTCAAGCGATGCAGTGTATGTTTCTTCATCTTCTCAACAAGGGGAATTATTTAATGGTGGCAATCAGTTACTGTCTTCAACAAGTGCAGCCAATTCAGAATACATCCCTGCCGCCATGCAACCCGACATGGTATCCAGTGGTTTCTTTCTGGGTGCTGAGAACCAGAATACTGCTGACTCAGCTTTCAATAACAACAACATGTCTGCTGGTGTCAGCAGCAGTAGTGCCAGTGTGGGGGTCGGAGGTGTGTTTCCAGGGGACAAGATGGAATTGGATGATTTTGATCTGCCCCCTCTCCCTGATGTGGTGGACCCCCCTCCACCCACTATGGGAGGATACACAGGGTCAATTGTAACATTAGGAACTGCAAGGAACAAATAAAGCTACTCGCCAAATTAACATAGCCTATTCTATACCAACTCATAATGTATTATCTACATTTACTCATAGCAGCTGTATACTATACAGGTTTTAGCCAACATCTCATCTTTATATTGCTTTCTGCACATTATTTTTATATAATGTTCTTGTGTTATAAAAGAGAAACGAGAAAACATCCAGAACCCTTCACAAAATTCACCCTAATATAGCTAATACAGTAGAGCCTCTGAATATAAACGACACATTGGGATCAGGTCTACTGTCCCTTGTAGTAGAATGGAACCTCTGAATAAAGGACACATTGGGATCAGGTCAATTGTCCCTTGTAGTACAGTGGAACCTCTGAATAAAGAACACATTGGGATCAGGTCTACTGTCCAGTGGAGCCTCTGAATAAAGGACAGTTCTCCTTTGTACAGAGATTGTCCTTTTCTTTTATTGAAAGAACTGCTGTTCCTTGGAGTTTCTTGAAGCACAAGATTATAATATTAGTTTTATGACTGCATGACAGTATATAGGTATAGTGTATTGAGAATGATCTGTTGAGTGCAATTATAATATTCCTTGCTCCTTCCTACACTGACTCAAGAGACTCTGTAATTGGTGGTCTGATAGACAATGCTATAGAGAAAAATGATAGAAAGTTATTATTATTATTATTGTTGTTGTTGTTGCTGTTGTTGTTGTTGTTTGTTTATTTATTTATTTATTTATTTATTTATTTATTTACTATTATTATTATTGTATTATTATCATCACTATTATTATTATTACTACCTGGACACCATTTTCATTTTCCATGTGGATAAAGTGGAGTTTCTCTTCTATGACCTTCAACCTCTCTCTTTCATCTTCTATCCCTGCATAGTTACAGGAGGAGTAATCAATTCTTTGGACATGGCATTTGGATGAAAAATGTCGTATTCAATACCCACAGCTCTACACTAGCTAATGATATACAGTAAAACTTCCGAATGAAGACCAAATAGAGGACAGGTTCTTTGGCCCTTGTATAGAGTTGGCCTCTTCTTGACATTATGCACTTTAAGTAATGGGTGTGGCCCATGGTTGTTATTTAGAGGCCAATTAGTACGGATTTAGTAGATGGCCGTTGGCTGTTGTTCAGAGTTGAGAGGTGGTTGCTTGAAATATACTAGTTCTAAACTGATCTGGTCACTCTATAGAGGTTGTCCACTTCTGGGAGGGGTCACTAATAGAGGTTTTACTGTATTAAGAAAAACGTGGAATTAATCCTGTACTATGAACTATCATCAGTCTGTAACCCACTCAATTTATGACTAATAATTTTCTCATTACTTGAGCACAAATATCTATAGTGGGTTAAATTATTCATGGAAGATTTCCCCCTTATCTTATGGTAAATGTTGCACAAGCTTACCTGTGTGTCCGACAAAACTTTCCTTTTTTTCTTCCTCCTCCCAACACACTGACAACATCTTGGGTGGAGTATCATTCATTATGTCTGTTTTGGTATTATCTTCCATCCTGGACACAGGCATGTCAGTGAATGGTCCCCCTTCCATCCCAGCTGCTTTATGTAGTTCCCTTTCCATCCCAGACATAGGTGTGTTAGTGGTGCCAGATTCCTTTTCAATCTCAGACACAGGCAAGTTAGTGGTGTCTAATTCCCCTTCCATTCCAGACACAGGCATGTTAGTGGTGTCTGATTCCCCTTCCATCCCAGACACAGGCATGTTAGTGGTGTCTGATTCCCCTTCCATCCCAGACACAGGCATGTTAGTGGTGTCTGATTCCCCTTCCATCCCAGACACAGGCATGTTAGTGGTGTCTGATTCCCCTTCCATCCCCGACACAGGCATGTTAGTGGTGTCTGATTCCCCTTCCATCCCCGACACAGGCATGTTAGTGGTGTCTGATTCCCCTTCCATCCCAGACACAGGCATGTTAGTGGTGTCTGATTCCCCTTCCATCCCAGACACAGGCATGTTAGTGGTGTCTGATTCCCCTTCCATCCCAGACACAGGCATGTTAGTGGTGTCTGATTCCCCTTCCATCCCAGACACAGGCATGTTAGTGGTGTCTGATTCCCCTTCCATCCCAGACACAGGCATGTTAGTGGTGTCTGATTCCCTTTCCATCCCAGACACAGACATGTTAGTGGTGTCTGATTCCCCTTCCATCCCAGACACAGGCATGTTAGTGGTGTCTGATTTCCCTTCCATTCCAGAGGTAGGTATGTTAACCGATTCCCCTTTCATGTCAGTGTGGGGTACATCATTCACTGAGTTACTATCTAAGTCTGTGGTTACAACTGGTACATCTTTACCAACTGTGAGTTCAGGTGTTAGCTGGTTGGAAGCAATGGGGAAGCAGATGGACTTCCATTTTATGTCAGGGAGTGCAGCTTGGAGTTGACTGGAATGTGATATTAAGCTTATTACAGTGGAACTCCTCTATTTCAACAGTGGAACCTCTACCCTGAAATGAGGACACCTCTCTATTCCAACCTCCTGAACCCCTGTATACATCCATTCCAATACCCTGAAATGAGGACAACTCTGTATACAGTGGAACCTCTCTATTCCAACACCTTGAAATGAGGACACCTCTGTATACAGTGGAACCTCTCTATTCCAACACCTTGAAATGAGGACACCTCTGTATACAGTGGAACCTCTCTATTCCAACACCTTGAAATGAGGACACCTCTGTATACAGTGGAACCGCTCTATTCCAACACCTTGAAATGAGGACACCTCTGTATACAGTGGAACCTCTCTATTCCAACACCTTGAAATGAGGACACCTCTGTATACAGTGGAACCTCTCTATTCCAACACCTTGAAATGAGGACACCTCTGTATACAGTGGAACCTCTCTATTCCAACACCTTGAAATGAGGACACCTCTGTATACAGTGGAACCTCTCTATTCCAACACCCTGAAATGAGGACAACTCTGTATACAGTGGAACTCCTCTATTCCAACACCCTGAAATGAGGACACCTCTGTATACAGTGGAACCTCTCTATTCCAACAGGACATCTCTGTATTAAGGACACCTGGATTGTTCCAAATAATAGCTTGTGTATTAGAACTTCACTCCCTGAATGAGGCACTTGAATTTGTCTATTATACATGCATGCCATGCCAACACAAAGATACCTGTCTATTTCCTTCATCCTCTGCAAGTCCTCTTCATCGTAGGTAAATGGTTTAGCTAGGCCACACAAAGATGGCAGACACTGAACATTATCATCACATTCCTGTAGTTAATACACTGAGTTAGTGATGAGTAAAATTCACCTTTTAAAATAATACCTTACTCCATAGCTAGATACACTTTGTAAACTACTTATAACCTGTGTATCAATTTTTGGCCATTAAAAATGGAACGCTATAGAGATAACCACATAGCTATCTTAATTGTGCCTAATAATTTGTGTGTGAAAAATTTCTGTGGTTACAAAGACCTCACTGAGTGGGAATTTAATATTATTGTCAGTTATTAACAGTGAGAATTATAGTATGTACCTTCATTTCATCATCCTCTTCTGACATTAGCTGTTCCAGTCTATCTTTCTCTGTCTTTGTCATCCTTACAATTGCACCAACATCAGCATCTTTCACTAGCTGATCACCAGTATTTGTGGAATGGGTGAGGAAGAAAGGGAAAAAGGGCGGGGGTGTTGAACGAGGGATAAAAGTGTGGAATGTATGAGGTGTACACACATTATTATATACATGGGGAAGGGGAGGGGAAGTGGAACCTCCCCCCCCCTCCCGACACCTCTGTATACAGTTGGGACACCTCTATTCCAACCAAGGCCATCTCTCCACTAAGGACACTAGCACTAGAACAGCATATTAAATAGAACCCCACACCCTAAACAAGGCCACACCTCTAATTAGGGTCTTGAACAGAGAGGTTCCATTGTAGTGGTTAAGGTGTATCAAAATGCCAATCTAAATTCCATCCACAAGGACAATGCCCACATGCCATAGGAGGTCCATTATTATTATTATGCCTGAGGTGGACATGCACTCTAATGTGCTGAGAAGTAGCTAAATATTTATATACTTCAATATTTCTCTTAATAAAATTAGTTCTCGATACGCCATCTTCGTTGAATCTCTTCTTCTTTTCCCTTTCTTCCCCCTCTTCTCCCTCCTCCCCCTCTTCTCCCTCCTCCCCTGTCTTCAGTGGGAGTGGGCTGCTCTCCTCTTCTATTAATGTGCTTAGATCAACTCCTGAGTTCAAGGGATAGTAACAGATTCATCAAGGGACTTACCAGCTAAGCCTTAGGTTAAGTTTACCTGTTTCAGTTGGCTGAGTGGGGAATACAGGAGAAACAGGTGACAGAGACACTGCAGTAAATATTACAATTATGTGGTGCATATGATAAGGAACCACTGTATTCCAACTCCCTGCCTCTATATTGGAACCACTGTATTCCAACTCCCTGCCTCTATATTGGAACCACTGTATTCCAACTCCCTGCCTCTATATTGGAACCACTGTATTCCAACTCCCCGCCTCTATATTCAGTGGAACCACTCCCTGAAATGAGGACACCCTCTGTATTAAAGATACTTGGATATGTCTTGTTTAATAGCTTATTGATAGAACTTCACTCCTGAAATGAGACCACACCTCTAATCAGGACGATTTGATCTTAGGTACCCAGAATAAAGAGGCTATTCCACTGTAGTATAGAAAATAGCAGACACTGTTACTACATACCATACTGTACTGGGACAAGAGAATTAGAGATTTGATAACAGTGGCCGGATTCTCTATCCATTTTTTTCTCCAGTAATTCCCGTTGTTTCTTGACTTCCTTTTCTCTTCTGATAACATTTTCTAGTTTTTTGTCAAGCCTGAGCATTTTCTCGTATGCCCTCTGAGTCTTTGGGTCTTCAAACTGAGATGCTGCACTCCCACTGCTTAGGACGCTGGATGGAGTTGGAGAAGGATGGTGAGGAGAACAAGAATCTAGTGGTTTTGAAGTAGCCTCATTTCCAGGAGACAGTTTCACCTTGCTGTTTAGTGAATAGGAATTTGAGTTACTTGAAGTATTTAAAGAATGATGAGGCAAACTGGAATCCAGTGACACAGAGTTATCCACTGGTTCATTATTAGGCGTACTTGGAGATAATTTCACTTTACCAGTGCTTCTGTGTGGTGATTTCTCGGTATCAGATTGTAAAATATCAACTTCTTCCCCTTTAATAGTAGTACTTTCACCAGATTGAAAGTTACCTCCATTCAAACTGCCTCCTTCTCCATCCACTACAGTTGAGTTTGAGCTAGAGTCAGTTTTTCCATCTATTACAGCTAAATGCAAACTAGAATTAGCCAAATTGCAATTGAATTCATGTGATTCTTGCCGGCTCTTCCTAGCCTCTATTTCAGTTTGAATCTTCTCTGATAACATGTATATCCGGTTATAAAATTGCTCTGTAGTATCCTTGCCCACTCCTTGTATCACACTCCCTTTTCCTCTTATGGGAAGCTGTTCCTCAATGAGTTCTTCCTCCATATCTGCCTCGTCAGACTCATCTGAGCTATGGATAAACTTGTCTCGTCCGCATATAGTGAAATAAGGTGCTGTAATGAGTCAAATATAAGGAATTCTTGAATTGTAGGATACCTTGAATTACAGGACACCTTGAATTACTATAGGACACATTGAATTATTACAGCCTTGAATTATTATTACAGGACATTTTGAATTATATTATAAAACATCTTCAGAGGAAGTCTTGAATTATTACAGGACACCTGAATTACAGGACACCTGAATTACAGGACACCTGAATTACAGGACACCTTGGATATCTCCATACTAATACCTAATTGAAGCTAAACAAGAACACTACTACACCTAACAAATTCTTTTAAATATCTGGCTCTATTCAATTGATGTCTGAAATAAGGATGTCTCTAAAAGGGATGCCTCTATACACAAAGTCTCAAGGTGCATGTATTGAGGGTTTCACATTTATTTACACGTACCTTCTGGTGGGAGGTATTCCAATGAAAACTGTGACCCTGAACACACCTATAACAGAGATTGCATTACTATCAGATCAGAGCAGATCTTGTTCCCTTTACATGAACTTACACTGCAGGATGTTGAAGATCGTGAAGGGTTGCTATTATCTTCAAAGGCATGTAAGGAAGGTCTATTACATACACAGTGCATGTGGATGGATAATTAGATAATAATCCTTGAGGTCACTATTAGGCCAGTGTTAATGATAATCTTGTTTCTGGTCAGGATCAACTTAGTGGGCGGGCAGAGATTTTTATTCATTCTGTCATTATTCAATTACAATTTGATGAATGGATACTCTGCCATGGTAGCACCATTGTCTTTGATGAACTGGAGTGTAGCTTAGCAAAGTCATCTTGATCTAGAAAATTATCTAGGTTCTGAAGTAGCAGCTAGCAGATAAAACGCAGCTAAACACAAAACTATCAGCACTAATTTGCAGCTGCTTGTAGAGTCAAAAGTCAATTTATACTCTTAAAGTATAACTTTTGAGCAATGTCAGTTTCCTATGTCGGCGGTTGACCAGAAACAGGAATGTCATTAACACTGGCCTTATACAATTCCTGCACCAATTGTAGCCAGTGAGCATAAAAATTCCTGTACCATGTCATTATAAGTTAATCAGGTTTACCCTCTAACCAAACCCTGTAATGCCTATACTCTGTTATGTTCTATTAATTTTGTTTTCTTCTGCTGTTATCGCCATGACTACACCTCCAATTAGAGCACATCACCCGTTCGAGCTCCGCTCTACCTGACATAGCATGCATATTACTTACTTTCCCTTCGAGATAACTTCCATGAGGTTCTGTGACATGATAGCCTTCTCTTTATAACCTCTCAATATTATTTATACCATAGTAAATAGTAATTCACAAAACCGCTAAGCCCCGTCCACGAAGTTTACAGAGGATATCCGGAGAAAGTAATAGAGAGCGAAGATGAGATTATTGACAAGCTGGAAGCATCTTTGGAGAGGGCGTCAGGCACTTTTACGAAAAAGAAAATCTACCACTAACGCAGCTGAAGAGCCTGAGCTACCGAATGGCTTTCTTTTCAACGAAAAGGTAATAATTTCTATTTAATGCTCATCATACTGATGCTGTGATATCGTAAACAGCCCTTACTTCCAGGAGAGAAGAGAGTCAAAGAACCATGGGAGAACATCTGGGTCTATGGGATGTCATTCAACTTCCTCCTGATGGTGTTAATAGTAGCTTTTAAACCAGACACAAGGTACAATATTGAGTAGCTGACTCTTGTATATGAGATGGGCATAGTTTTTGTGCTGTCAGGCAAGTGGTTGATATCTTTAGTGGCTAGGCTTAGAGATGAATAAATCCAGAACTTTATATTATATTATAATCAAGTTGCACTCAGTACATAACTGCATATGCTCAGTGTAACAGACATTTTTCCCACCAAGGGTCTGTTTTGGGGGATATTTTTATGAGCATATTTCACAGTGTATGAGATTTATCCTTTTTAAATTCATGCACTCAAATCTTCTTGTGTTATCCAGTGTTAGCAGTTGGGCAAAGCAGAAAGCCTTGGAGAGACTGTCAGATGCAGAAGAGAGAGCCCTTGCTCTGACCAGAATCCCTAGTGATGATGACAAAGATGACGATGACAAAGATGATGACTCATAGTGACATCATTATTCCAGTTTGAACTGTTAGAAAATGTGGTTCAAGGTGGCAATGAATCACATTATAAACAGCATTTTCCATTAAGTCATTAAAGAGCAGTAATGAACACATTGAGATTATTATTTAATTTTAGGTGATTAGGAGGGGGGAAATCTTTAAGTTGGAGCAGTAATAATGCTTCTATAGAAAGGAATGATACTTATCACAATTAGAAGTATCCAACAGCCTTATATATGCCATGGCTTTAATGGTAGAACGAACTAAAGTGAAGTGAGTTCAGAGGGGGTTAAAACTTAATTAACCTTCTTCCCCTTTCTATTTTTTAAGTGGTTAGTTCTTAGCGTAGAACTCATTTCAGAAAAAATTGGGGTACAGTGACTAACATGATTGTCTTTGGTGCCTCCATTTGTCCAGTCATTGTGCCACACCTACAGTGCTGCCAACTTGATTTTAAAGAAATCCTAGGATAACATCCTTAATATCCTAATATTTCATCCACCTAAAATCCTATTATTGTCCTATACATTATTAATCTTTTTTTTTTTTCAGAATGATGAACAGTATCTAATATGGAAACAGAAAAGTGATATCATAGAAGTTTGACAGTTTAATACTAGCTAAATCAGCTATTCTATACAAATAGCATTCTTCCACCTCTGAATCATATCTTGTGATGGTCTAAACTCATAGCATTTATATGGGGTGTAAAATTGGATGGTTAATAGAGAGTTCAATGTATCAATAGATAGGCAACTCCTGTGTTTGGTTTTGTTTAAGCCAATATGACTAAACAATCGCTCAGTGTCAGAATTTCCATGTGGTATTATAAGCACTGCTTTTGCCAATCCTGACAACAAAGGGTATTTATAATCAGTGTCACTGTATAGTCAACCTCAGAGTGGGAGTCAAAAGTGCTAAGGAATCACCAGTTGCCATACCATAATCACTGTAATTAAAGCACCACCATAATTTAAGTGACACCCAGACATGGAATTATTTTTCTAGCTCTATACTATGGCACCACCTCCTTCCTCAATTAGTTTTTCCTGTCGCTTAATTAATTAGAGCCCATGTGGTTTTTTGTAGTTTTGCTGTTAAAGAGATGTCCCTGAAGTTGATCAAAAGCTTTTTCACCCCTACTGAAGTCCACACAGCCTTGTAAACGTGAAACCCCCTCACAACACTCTGGATACAAACATGAAAGTAGGTGTAGCCATCACCAGATACAGCCATGTTGCAACAGTCCATCTTAGCTCTAATTATTTAAGCGACACTCTAATTTAGGCGCCACCCCCAAGTGATGTGTATTTTTTTGGTCACAATGTAAGCGCCAACCTCAGCTGTAATTATTTTTTTGTGGCGCTCTAACAGTGAATACGCGACGGTACGTAATAATTATAGAAAGGTCAAAAGTCTGGAGATCAAAGTCCGGCTATCCGACTTTCTTTCGGTAAGTCCGATTGTCCGTTTTAGAACTGTCAAATCCGAAGTAGTCGGACTAAATCCGACACTTTGGCAGCACAGCACCTACCTACAGTATGGCTTTCCCTAATATTGTTTAATATCACCAAATTGAGGTATCTATTTGACAGGGACACATTTACAGAAAAAATTTGTCTGAACAGTGTTGCGAACAGGAAACTGGATGTAGTATGCATGGTGATGTGATGTCATACCCGCATAATTGTGTTTTTAAGCTTGTGCAATAATCACCAAATTGTCAGTCATGTAGTGAATACTGAAATATACCACTGGTAACAATTGCTAGCTAACTGAGAGGTGTAACTTAATTTTAATGATATCCAATAACTCAATTCTATACAAAATTAATAACAGGTAATTTTGGTGGTGAAAATTTTTGCAGATGAATACAATTGGGTTAATGTGTGCAACATTAATAATGCCATATAGTACACTTCAGATGATTCTAAATCAAAAATATATACATGTACAATTATATTAAATAGAGTGATTAAATTAATACATGTGATTAGAGAATCTCTGTGATCATTCAGAATGGCGAGGGATTAGGGGAGTCTATTGATCTAGGGAGAGGGCTACAATAGTCTCATAGAATCAACCATACCTTCTGTCTCGAATAAAATATAAAAATAAAAGCTAATTAATTTTAATGAAGTAATATTAAAATATTTTAAACTCTGGTTGAACACAGCACTCTTGGTATAACTTCTATTCTTTCTTGTTCCATTTTATACTCCTCTAACTCCGTACTGAGTTCCAGTTTCCTCTGAATTGTCTTCTCCAGGGAGATCATTAACTCATCATAGTCTTGTTTCTGTTTCTCGATCACTCTCTTTGAATTCGTAATCTCATCGATGTAATCTTCGCAACGTTTGGCGTACATAGTCCTCAGGCTCAAGTGCTCGTCTCTTTCCTTTTTAAGGATTTTGATCTGGTATTTCAACTTGGTGAGTTCTGTCTGGTAGGCACGGGCTTGTCCCTCCAGTTTACTCCGTAAACTACTGGTAGCAACCTCGGCTGTAGTGGCACGTGCCTTCATGATGGATCGAAGGTTTGCAATCTCTTCTGTTTTATGCATGAATTTCGACTTCCACTTACTGATGGCTGCCTCTAGATCAAGTGTGTTCTTCCGAGAGGTGCCAATTTGGTCAGGAGAAGAGGGAAGAGATGAGTTCTTCGATGAGTGGATTAGCGACCGCTCAAGCATGACCTTTGTGAACTGTTCCAGCGGTGATCTGACCAACTTTAGCTGCTCACGAAGGTTGATGATGGCACGGAGGGAGTGGTTTTCGTTGTGTACCTGAACGGACAATTTCTTTTGCTTGAGCTTCAAGGAGTAATAACACGACTCGGAAACATCTTCTTCGACTTCCCCATTGGTGACCATCTCTGTGGTGCCCACCTCAGTACCCTCTGAGGTGTCATCCTTCAGAGTACCCTTTTCCTCCATCATATGAAACACAGCTTCGTGCTTGTTCACTTTGGCACTGGTAGGGGAGAACTTTCCCTCAGTGCCAAGTGTTACGATTACCTTTTGTAGGTTTTTGATGTCTTCAATCATGGATCCTACCTCACTTTGTGAATTATATACAATGTTCTCCAATTTCTCCACTGCACTGATGTATCCAGACACCTGTTCTTCCAAAATGACAATTTGGCTCTTCAGTTCTATAGCTTTCGTTTGTTCCTGGGCTTGTTCCCTTTGAATTTTATCCATTTCAAGTCCGGATATGACTTTCAGACGCTGTATCTCGCTATTGAGGCCATCCACTTCAATTTCCAAGGATGTCTTTTCTGATGTGACAACACTGAGCTTCGTTCGGAGTTGTTCAATCTGCTCATCACGTATGATGATCCTTTGGTTTAAATCGTCGATCGTCTTGTCCTTTTCGCATACATTCTTCGCATATTTATCCCTGAATTCCTCCAATTCCTTCAGCTGCTCTGTCTCTCGGACAGAAGATACCATTATGTTCTGTTCTAGAACTTTCTTCTCTCTCTGTAAGGAACCCATTGCCTCTTCCAGTTCAACGATCTTTTTATGCAGAGTCTCGAGTTCTTTCTTCTGCTCGTCTGACATAAAGGAACTCTGTATCTCGCTAAGCAGGCTCTGTGGTGGATTTTTAGAAGGGTATGGAGTTGAGTGGATTTTAGCATCAAAGGCTTCAACAGGAGGCAGTGGGCTTGATAATGATCGAACTTCTTCCTTCTCATCCAAGCTAGACGAATCAACTTTACCTTTATTATCAGACTGATTTACCAATCTTTCCCCACTTCTGTTTTCTTCAGCCCAGCTCAGGTGAGTTGGCATACTGTATGATTCCTCCTTCATTTTCATCTCGAGTAAACTCCTCGTCTCCCTCTCCTCATTCAGGGCTTCGAGTGTCTCTTGTGTTTGAAACTCTAAGTTCTCCTTCTCTATAATCACACTCTCGAATTGCTCCTGAAGTGCACGAGAGTCCTTCATCAGGTTGGAGTTCTCTTCCTGTAGGCGATGGCATTCATCTTCAAATTTAACAAGGTTCTCAATTCTTCTTTCTAGTCTCTCAATGTCCTTTTTAAGGTCTTCCGTTTCCTTGGATACGATGTTATTTGTTTGTTTTAATCTACGGTTATCATCTTTGAAATTTTCAATTTCTTTTCTGCATCTGCAAAAAATATAGACAACAGCTAGAGTGGGTTCCCATGCACATTTCCAGTCCATTGGAGTGGGTCCCTATTTGAAGTGGGTCCCTATGCATTCTAAATGGTTATTTTCATTTGAAGTGTGTCAAGTGAGTATTTGATGAAGGTGTGAAGACAAGCTCCCTTTTGAAGTGGGTCCCTATGCCTTCTAAATGGTTATTTCCCTTTGAAATGGGTCCCCATATGAAGTGGGTCCCTATTGAAGTGGGTCTCAATTTGAAGTGGGTCCCTATGCCTTCTAAATGGATATTTCCATTTGAAGTGTGTCAAGTGGGTATTTGATGAAGGTGTGAAGACAAGCTCCCTTCACACAACCAGGAGATTAATGCCCTAAGCCTAACCATAGAATCACGAACATATAGTATAGATTAGTGGCCCAACAAAATCCTTCCCTCATCACAACCCCCCTCCCCCCCCACAACCCCCTCCTCTCTCTAACCTCCATCTCACCGCCACCCTCTTCCCTCCCTTCCCCTCTCCAGACATTACCTTTCTAGTTCTCCAGTGAGGTAAGAATTGTGTTCAGTCTGATAGTCATGTTCTGTGATGGACTGCTTCAGCTTCCTTTCCAGTTGTCTCATCTTCTCCTCTCCTTTATCTACCTACAAGAGACAGTAATCTAATCCTCTCTGTGTACCTCTTAATATAACCCCCCCTATGTGTACCCTCAATCTAATCCCCCTGTGTACCCTCAATCTTAATCCCCCTGTGTACCTCACTAATTCCCCTGTGTACCCTCAATCTAATCCCCCTGTGTATCCTCAATCTAATCCCCCTGTGTACGCTCAATCTTATCCCCCTGTGTACCCTCAATCCTAATCCCCCTGTGTACCCTCAATCTTAATCCCCCTGTATACCCTCAATCTTAATCCCCCTGTGTACCCTCAATCTTAATCCCCCTGTGTACTCCCCAATCTAATTCTTTTAGTGTGTACCCCTCAATTTAATCCCCTATGTACCCCTCAATCTAATTCTTCTACATACATGTTCCTCAATTTAACCCCCACTACATGCATTCCTCTATATAATCTCCCTATGTGTATCCCTCCTTCCCCCTCCCCCCCCACACACACCCTCGTGCACTAACCACTCTCACTTCCCTTCACCTCTTAAGATTCACTAACACTCTGTAATAAATCCTGGCTCTCTTCTAACCTCATTAATTAGAGAGTTCTCCCTTGACTCCATTTCATCCAGCAGCTGTTCTCTCTGTGATTCCACATCCTTTAGCCGTTTCTCATAATCTGCTTGTACCTGTTTTAGAGCCTACGGAATTATCCAAAGGGAAATTACATGCATATTCTGGGAAGAATGTTGGGAACAGAGGAACAAACAAGAATACCTCTGTATACAGTGGAACCTCTCTATTCCAACCCCCTGAAATGAGGACACTGTCTGTATACAGTGAATAACAACTTGTGTATTGATAATAATAGAACTTCACCCCCACCCTTACCCACACACACCCACCCACCCCTTACCCTCCCACACCCACCCACACCCACCCTTACCCACCCTTACCCACCCACCCCCTCCCTTACCCACCCACACCCTCCCGCCCTCCCGCTTTATAAAAATACACCCCTTACTTGGAAGGCAATCTCTCACATAAACACATCATTGGCTTGGATATTATCCAATACACACATCCTGTACAATCTGAGAGTTTACTAGCCTCCTGTAATGCCCTAAGAATGCTCTAGATTAGTAATTGTCTGGGAGTGAGGAGTATTGGGAAGGAGGGGAGGGGAGGGGAGGGGATTTTTAACTATCCTGGAAAGATCACAGCCAGAATACAAAGCTCGCTCACCTGGACCGAATTTTCCAGCTCTCTCTTTGTACTTTCATACAGACCACTGAGTTCCTCGTACTGTAACTGAAGAGTTTGCTTGTCCTCCAAGAGAACCAGTCCATACTCCGCAGCCTGTGCCCGCTGTTCATTGGCCTCAGTAAGTTCAGAGTTCAGCTGTTCGAGTTCCTCCCGCAAGGACTGCAGATCGTCCATTGGATGGGAAGAGTTTAAGTTCAAAGAGTCCAGAGTCTCCATTTTGTTTACAGATACCTGAGTCTTTTAGTTGTTGTTGTCACAACTGTAAACAATACAAAAATGTTTATTGTTATTGAGAGGTTCCAAAAAAATAATCTGTCATCAAGAAAATGGGGGGAGGAGGATTCCAGAGTACAGTCATCTTGAGACTGCCGTGATTAGAGAGGGTGTGGTTTCAATTAATACACAAGCTATTATTTGGGACATATCCAATCATCTTCATTTCAGGGGGTTGGAATAAAGTGGTTCCACTACGTACAGAGGTGTCCTCATTTCAGGGGTTGGAATAGAGGGGTTCCACTATATACAGAGGTGTCCTCATTTCAGGGGGTTGGAATAGAGGGGTTCCACTATATACAGAGGTGTCCTCATTTCAGGGGGTTGGAATAGAGGGGTTCCACTATATACAGAGGTGTCCTCGTTTCAGGGGGTTGGAATAGAGGGGTTCCACTATATACAGAGGTGTCCTCGTTTCAGGGGGTTGGAATAGAGGTGTTCCACTGTATACAGAGGTGTCCTAATTTTAGGGGGTTGGAATAGAGGTGTTCCACTGTATACAGAGGTGTCTTCATTTCAGGGGGTTGGAATAGAGTGGTTCCACTGTATACAGATGTGTCCTCATTTCAGGGTCCAGACTATAAGTAACGGAACATGACCTCTCCATTCCCAGACACCTTAGACAAATTACAGTACTGTGATTTCAAGGGTGTCTTGATTACAGCAATGCTCCTAGACTGCCAGCAAATGGATAATGTTGCTATTAGTTAGCACTGGGATTTCAAAGTAGTGTTAAGCACCACCAGTTTGTAAATTCTATAAAAGGAAAAGCCAATAATATTTTGACCTACAAAGATCAAGAACTAATAGTGTTGTAACCAGACCCCAGAAAGGAAACAGACAAATATGCTACATATATACACAACATTATTATTATTATTATTATTATTATTATTATTATTATTATTATTATTATTATTATTATTATTAATTTTTAATAATTTTTAATAATTTATTTGTTGCTGTTTTACCTACAAAATATCCTTTGTTACATAATCTGACACTAACTGTATCATAAATAGCAATTGGACAAACATAAAGATTAGCTTGCATTTGCTGAAACATTACTTGTAACTGTCAAGTATCAGATATTCAATATGTAGGCTCAATATAGTCACTTTTCCTTCCTCACAGAGGCTAAGATTCTAACAAGGCCCTGATAACAACTAGTCACATTCATCTCTACGTGTGATGTGAGTGTATATAGCTACTATCAGAGCATTTTAGCTAGCTAGCTAGCTAGCTATCTCGGGAAAGTTCTTACTCACATCACAGCGACTCTTCGCCCCGAGAGTACAGAGGGACCAAGTGTAATATTTCGAGTGGATACCAACGGCTAGGGAAGTCATGAATCCCTTCTCACCACTGGCAATCGGCAACCTTGTAAGCAGATAGAGCTTCCTGTACACGACATACAAGTATCCTGTACAAATATGTACACATGGTACAGCTTCCATGTAAGAGCGCATGCGTATTGATACTATAAGATTGAAAAATAATATTGCGTGGGGTACACTTTACACTTTATTCTTTTGCTATGTTCCTAGCCATTAGCCACCGTTGCTGCTGCATGCATCCCTCAGACAGACTCTCTTGATCTATATTCACGCTGGCATTGCACACTGGCGGCTGAGTATTAATTTGTGTGAACGGGCGCTGTACCTATAATGGCGGTGAGAAGTGACAACGGTATAGTACGGCAGGGTAGCGATCTCCCGGGCTCCCCTGAGGAATCTAGTAGGCAGTTTATGGTGGAGGAAAGAGAAGAATACAGAGAGACTACAGACGTGATCTCACGGCCAAGGCAGTTCTCCCGTGGAAGGAGTGGAAGGAGAGTTGAGTTGTCTGGAATCGATGAAGAAGAGAGCATGTTTAGGTGGGTGATAAAGCGTGAGACCATTGGTATGTATTAAGTATGCTATTAATTAAGTACATCTCTGATCTCCCTCTCACTAACCTGGAAGTGATACATGTAGTGGCTAGAGGATGCATAAGAGATTTTTGGGGGAGGTAAAGCATGAGACCATTGGTATGTATTAAGTATGCTATTAATTAAGTACATCTCTGATCTCCCTCTCACTAACCTGGAAGTGATACATGTAGTGGCTAGAGGATGCATAAGAGATTTTTGGGGGAGGTAACATTCCATGCTATGGTATTGCAAGTCACATTGGGAAAGATAATGGTACAAAAAAAAAAAAAAATCAGTGCATATCTGATTCTCTATTTTTATATAATTTTCTTCAATAGCAGACGTCCCTTTTCAATCTCAAGGGAGAACTCCTTCCTAGTGAATCGAGATCGTACCAAATCCATGGAAAGTGGAATACTCCGACAATTTCATAACCAGAATGTGTTATATCATAAAAGTTCGATTGCAAGGGACTTCCAACCTCCTTATAATCTCTTAAGCAAGGTAGTGAAAAAACTCGACAAGATTAGAAAGGACAGGGAGGAGAAGGAAAAGGAAGAAGTTAAAGGCAAAGTTTGGGAAGAAAAGGCCCGGATAATAGTTGATTCTATGTAAGGATAAAGGAAGAAAGAATTGTGTGTGTGGGGGGTGTGCAGGGTGGTTTCATTAGGAAAGGTCCCTTTATGATGGGAAATTAAAATGTCTATAAACTTTGTTTGTTCCTATGTGTTAGAGAGTCTAGTTGCCAGTGTTACAGTTGGTTTTTCGAGGTGTTATGATGTTATTGAAGTGTGTAAAGACAATAATGAAGTCTAACAGTGTAACTGTTTGTGCAGGTGGTTGGGGTCATTGTTAATATTTCTACAGTCCAGTCTAGGCCTGTCCCAATTATTCCAGAATAATTTTGGGAATAATAAATGCCTGCTGGAATGGAATAAAAGAATACCTAATGGGGCTTTAAACCTTGAAAAGGTAAAAATCAACTGTTCTAATAGTACATATGCTCAGCTACACTACAAACTAGAGTCATTGGTGTACAGCTTTCAAGGTAGTCCTTCTGGTTCAACTAAGTTCTGCTGCTTCTGAATGAGTATTTTCACTTTTACAGTACTCACTCAGAGACAACCTTCTTCACTTGAAGATTATATTATAGAAGCCTCATATTATGTTTCAATGTAATTGTTGAATCACAAGAATCACCACTCAATTTCCTGAGAATAATAGGACAATCCTTGGGAAGTATTTTGGGGAAATTCTAAATAGAAAAAAATCTCTACCATCTTTCCATTCTCTGAAATGAGAACAGCTCTGTATTGAGCACCCTTGGATACGTAGATCTGGTTAATTTCACTGTCACTTTAATTTCACTATTTTTTCAGTAGGTAAAGGGAAGCGAAAATAAAAAACTTCAATAATTATACGTACAAATTCAAAAGCATTACCTAATTGAAATCCCACCCCCTCCCCGCCACAATGAAAATAAAAAATGTGAATTGCTTCACAATACAAGAATTTATGAGATCAGTGAAAATAAAGTGTCTTGAAAATAACCGGATCTACGGTATGTCCCAAATAATAGCTTGTGTTGTAATATTAATAGAACTTTACTCCCCGAAATGAGACCACCCCTCTAGAAATGAGACCACCCCTCTAGAAATGAGACCACCCCTCTAATGAAGATTTTAAAGTGTACAGGCTAATGAGGTTGGAGGTAGCGTTTCAGATAATACTCCATACTCAATATACAGTTTGCTTCTTCTGTTTGTTGTTTATTGTTATTTTATTGCTTTGTATGTGTGTTTATTGTTGTTTTTTTATGAAATTATGCAGATTTTTCAAAGTCTTCATTTTCTTGGTGGTTATCATCCATGCTGGTCTTCTCTGTTTCTACCAACCTGAAGTACAAAGTGATCTCCATTCACTAAATGACACTATAGTGAGTAACAGGTTATTCTAGAGTGGGGAGCTAGGGGTTATTCTAGAGTGGGGAGCTAGGGGGCAGGGGATCATAACTTTGAAGGGAGTGGGGAACACAGGAACTCAATTATTGTTGTTGATGTTGTTGATGTTGTTGTTATGCTGATGATGTTACAATTTGGAGGATCAACTTAAGAGCAACAAGTTGTTGTCATCTTTTGTTGTTGTTGTTTGTTTGTTTGTTTGTTTTGTTGGGGGGAGGAGGGGGTTGGTAGGACAATGGCTCCAAAGAGGACAAAACTGACCCAATTCCCTCTCAGCTATAACCTTCTAAGACAGATTTACAGTTCAGAATCACTGGAACCTGACATAGAAAACAGTAGCTCAAAAAAAAAATGTCCTCCAAGTGGATTAACTCTTTAAGCTATGAATACTCTCTGTGTTTGTGTACAGCACAGGGTGACTATTGGATTTGTGGTGATATACTGTATCGAGGCAGTACTGAACATCATGGCGTTCGGTTTCATTCTGAAACACAACGTATCTTATCTTCGAAGAGCTGACTTCTTACTGGATCTAGTTGTGATTATCTTTGGGTAAAGGATCATCATAAGTTAAACCTAGATTGTATTGTCATTGGGTAAAGGATCACCACGACATTTTTGTCTTTAGGTAAAAAATCTCCCTGTTGTTGTCTTTGGGTAAAGGATCGTCATTGATCCGAGTTATTTATGTTCATTGATGTCTGGAACTCACCGAGTCCAGATTTCCTGACCTGCTTGATTAGGACACAATTTTATTATAATGTCCTGATGTGTCTGGAATAGATAGATTCCACTCTAATAATTATAGCTAGTGTTGGTTGATGATGGAATGTTTTCTTCCATAGAATTCTCTATTTATCATTGAGATACTCACTGCTGGTTATAGCTGAAGTACTTAGCACTCTGATGGTACTGAAGTTGATTAAAATTCTGGCTAGATTTAAAAGTTAGTTTTTGTTTGTTGTTTTTAGTTTTTTGTTTGTTTTATTTTGTTTTGGTTATATATTTTTCTTATTCCTCCCCGTATTTCTTTATCCTCCTCTCTCTTTCCTCCCCTCCCCCTCTTCCCCCTCTCCTCCCCTCCCCTCTCTCTAGGTGTGAGGTTTATGCTGAAGGCCCTAGCTAAATCAGGGCCACCTCTCTTCTATCTCAGTGTCCTCACTTTTGTAGTCATTATCTTCTTTGCCCTGCTGGGGATTGAGTTCTTCCTAGGAAGGCTCCATGGAGGTTGTTATGCCAACTACACCACGCCAGCTGGTAAGATTCATTCTAAGTTTAGCTGCTGGAAAGGTTGTACTGTGAAACAGCCACCTCTTAATATGACCACCTCTTAATAAGACCACCTCTCTATATAGACCACTACAATGAAGCCTGTCTAATCAAATCACCCCTTAATAAGACCACACCTCTCTATAATAGACCGATACAGTGAAACCTGTCTAATCACATCACCCCTTAATAAGACCACACCTCTCTATATAGACCACTACAGTGAAACCTGTCTAATCACATCACCACACCTCTCTATATAGACTGCTACAGTGAATCCTGTCTAATAAGACCACCTCTCTATAGACCGCTACAGTGAAACCTGTCTAATAAGACCACTCCTTAATTAATAAGACCACCTCTTTTAAATAAGACTAGTAACCCAAATAATGGCACACGATGTCATTCCCCACCTACCAACTCTTAATGTATAGGCACCTTTCGACGAGTGCTCGTGAGTGAATTTCCATGTCACTATGAAAATGAAAGTGACTTTGTTTCCATCTCTGGAGATCACATCTGTCCATACAACAGCCAGTGCCTCTACTGGGACAAGGGTCCTGTCCAGGGTGTGGTCTCCTTCGACAGCATCTTCAGAGCCTTTCTGATTGTATTTCAGTCCATTACATTGGAGGGTTGGAGCAGAGTGTTTTATCTGGTAAGGGATAAGGGAATAGGAATAGAGAATGTAATATAGAATGGAATGGAAGGAATTGGAATAGAGAATGTAATATGGAATGGGAATAGAGAATGGAATATTGAATTGAATAATATAAAGGGATGGTTGGTGTCATGGGGGGGATGGAATAGAGACTGGGAAAGAATGGAATGGAAATTGAAATAGAAAGAATGGAGGAAGACATTGAGGTGCAGGGAATACAGGTAGACACCTTTTGTTTAGGATTAAAGTGTGTCCTTACTGGAATTACCTTACCTCTGATCATATAGCACTCTCCTCAGGGAAGTCCTCAGGAATGCCCTAAGGTATATGTTTTAGGGTGTCCTCAGAGGGTGGGTATTTTAGCACATCATCTAGAATTGAACAGAGGAGATGGAAAGGGTAAACAGTGGGTGGGTATTTTGAAGTCCATCATTTAATTTTGTTCTTTGTCTTTCAGTTTCAAGCTTCAGTTGGTCAGACGTTTGCATGGGCATATTTCCTCTTGGTCATCTTCATTGGTTCTGTCTTCATACTAAACCTTTTTTTTGGTGTGCTCACCATGTGAGTTATACAGTAAAACTCCTCTAAGGACAGCAATGGAATCTGTCTATTCCAACCCTTTGAAATGAGGACACCTCTGTATACTCTTTATTCCAATCCCCTGAAATGAGGACACCTCTGCATACAGTGGAACTTCTCTATTCCAACCCCCTGAAATGAGGACACCTCTGTATTATAGGACACTTGGATATGTCCCAAATAATGTTGACATTAATAGAACTCCTATTCCTAACTCTCTCTCTCCCTCCCTCCCTCTCTCCCTCCCTCTCTCCCTCTCTCCCTCCCTCTCTCCCTCTCTCCCTCCCTCTCTCCCTCCCTCTCTCCCTCCCTCCCTCCCTCCCTCCCTCTCTCCCTCCCTCCCTCCCTCCCTCCCTCTCTCCCTCTCTCCCTCCCTCCCTCCCTCCCTCTCTCCCTCCCTCTCTCCCTCCCTCCCTCTCTCCCTCCCTCTCTCCCTCCCTCCCTCTCTCCCTCCCTCTCTCCCTCCCTCCCTCCCTCCCTCCCTCCCTCCCTCCCTCCCTCTCTCCCTCCCTCTCTCCTTCCCTCCCTCCCTCCCTCTCTCCCTCCCTCCCTCCCTCCGTTCCGTAGTGTATTTATTAATGTGAGTGAACGAGAGCAGAAGACTGGAAACAGTCATCGGCTGAAAGAGAAAATAAAAATTGAAAAGGACTTGGCCAATTACAAACATTGGCTAATTAGAGGAGGTGAGGTGGAGGGTTAGACATGCAGGGAGAGGGGGGTTAGACATGCAGGGGGAGGTGAGGTGGGGGGTTAGACATGCAGGGGGAGGTGAGGTGGTGGTTAGACATGCAGGGGGAGGTGTGTAGAAAGGTGAAGGAGAGGGGGGTAGAAATGATAGGGAAGGGGAGAGAGATGGAGGAGGTGTGGAGTGGGGGAGGAGAGAGATGGAGGAGGTGTGGAGTGGGGGAGGAGAGAGATGGAGGTAGGATATATAACAGCTCACGTTGAGATGGAGGAGGTGTGGAGTGGGGGAGGAGAGAGATGGAGGTAGGATATATAACAGCTCACGTTGATTTCTTTGTCTATATTTTTAGCCAAGTTGCAACATCCAAGTGACACAGAAAGTATAGAAAGATGTAAGACTGCCATCACCAACATTGTACATGAGTACACACATGTAGTGATCCCTTACCACTTACCACATAGCACCTTGCATACATTAGAATTACAATATAGAACCAGCATACATAATGACCCCTTACCACATAGCACCTTGCATACATGGGTCATGTATGTTTGCATATGTAGTGACCCCTTACAAGGCAATACAGAAACAAGTGTTTCTATGTGTAAATGCAATTACTACCTATAATATACCATAATATACAATAAGATTACTGTAATATACCATAATATACAATAAGAATACTGTAAGGAATTTGCACATAGAAGCACCTCATGCAATCCATTCGTTTTGTATCTCTGCCATTTTTGTTGCATCTTGCAGATGACATGGACCTACCTACTCCCCATGAAAAAGAGGAGGACACTTCTGACAAGGAGGAGACTGACATTAAGAATGAACACAATAACAAGAATACTTGGTTAGTATATTATGCTTCTGTTAGTATACTAGTATTAGTATATTATTTACTACTGTTAGTATACTACAGAAATCAGGTAGCTATTACCTTGGGGGTTCTGTATGGAATCCAATGATTGGAACCTCTTTATTCAGGACAGATTGCGGCCTTATTTTAGGGATTGAAGTGTTAATATGCAAGCTGGGTTGCTGGGTTTTGAGGGGGTACATATCAGAGGTGTCCTTATTTCAGGGGGTTGGAATAGAGGAGTTCCCCTATATACAGAGGTGTCCTCATTTCAGGGTGTTGGAATAGAGGAGTTCCACTGTATACAGAGGTGTCCTCATTTCAGAGTTGGAATCCTGTATACAGAGGTGTCCTCAAAAAAAATAGTTATTTGCTAGTAACACACACAGTGAGAGATTTCTCATTTTGTGTGATATTATTGCACACACACACACACAGGTGTGATTGTTATAAAAGATCAAGTGAGAAACTGGAGAATAAGGTGCTGAAGTCTAGTGTTTGGTTCTGGTTCATTATCATGGCTCATGTCATTAATCTTGGTTTACTAATGTCCTTCCACTTCCCTTCAGACCCTCAGTTTGATGAAACTATCTGTGAGTTCTTACAATGGAACTTTTCTATTCCAACTCCCTGAAATGGGGACATCTCTGTATACAGTGGAACCTCTCTGATTCCAACCCCCTGAAATGAGGACACTTCTGTATACAGTGGAACCCCTCTATTCCAACCCCCTGAAATGAGGACACTTCTGTATACAGTGGAACCCCTCTATTCCAACCCCCTGAAATGAGGACACCTCTGTATACAGTGGAACCCCTCTATTCCAACACCCTGAAATGAGGTATACAGTGGAACCACTCTATTCCAACCCCCTGAAATGAGGACACCTCTGTATACAGTGGAACTCCTCTATTCCAACCCCCTGAAATCTGTATGCACTATATACCCCCTTGGGTGTACCCTGTTTTATGTTCTGTTCTTATTCCTCTCAGTCATTTTGAACTACTTTTTCTCTGTCCTGTTTGTTGTGGACCTCATTCTGCAAATATATGGACAGGGACCTTTGAAATTCTTCTTGAAAAAAGAAAGTTTTTTTCACGTTACTTCAAGATTATTGGAATTTCTGGTAAGTATAATAATTATGGGATATATATGCGAAAATTTAGCCCACAAAATTAGATTCTGTGTATGTCTGCACAGACATATCTGTGAAAAATTAGTCCACAAAATTAGATTCTGTGCATGCTAAGTAATATTATGGGACATATCTGCAAAATTTAGCCCACAAAATTTGTATGTCTGTGCATACTATTAGTAAACTATGTTTTAAAATTTAGCCCATAAAATTAGTTTCTATGTATGTCTGTGCATGTACATATTTGCAAAAATTTAGTCCACAAAATTAGATTCTGTGCATGTCTGTTAGTAATACTATGAGACAGACATGTGCAAAAAATTGGCCCACAAAAATAGATTCTATGTATGCTATTAATAACACTATGAGACATACATATCTGCAAAAATTTATATTGGGAGGGGGTATGCCACACCTCCCCGTGTTAAAAGAATAGTAGCATGGACTATGCCACACCTCCTTATGTTAAAAGAATGATGGTAGCAGACACCTACCTTAGCTCCCCTCATGTTGTTCAAAGAATAGTAGCACGGGCTGTGCCACACTCCTCAGGATCAAAAGAATAGTATCACAGGCTGTGTCACACACCCTCATGATCAAAGGATAGTAGCATGGGCTATGCCACACCTCCTTGTGTTAAAACGGGATATACCACACCTCACTAACCGTCTGATTATTTTAGCTTGGAATCCTGAGTATCTTGTCTTTGACTGTGTTCATCTTCATAAGTCCTTTGAAGGAGTGGCAGATTCCAGTTATTGTTAATGCCATTTGGTCCACAAAAATCGTCTTGCTTGGAAAAATCTCAAAGTATGTTATGTTTACTAGCTTAATGCCATAGTTACCAGAATACAGTGGAACTCCTCTATTCTAACTCCCTGAAATGAGGACACCTCTGTATACAGTGGAACTCCTCTCCTGAAATGAGGACACCTGTATACAGTGGAACTCCTCTATTCTAACCCCCTGAAATGAGGACACCTCTGTATACAGTGGAACTCCTCTATTCCAACCCCCTGAAATGAGACCACCCCTCTAATCAGGACACTTCAATTTGTCCCGTGGTGTCCAGAATAGAGAGGTTCTCGTGAGTGCATTTTCTGTCAACTTTTTTTGCCAAATGTAGGAAAAACTGGAAGAATGTGAAGGAAGTACTAAAGACATTGGACCAGTCCTCGGAGGCCATCCTTAGCCTGATGGCCTTGATTGGTGTCTTCCTGTTGATCTTCACTATTAGCGGCCTTAGAATGTTTGGAAACAAGTCAGTCAGACCGGTTTTATTGTTACAGTGAAAACAATAGACCATCCAGATAGATATTTTTGAGCAAGAAGGGTTTTTTTAGGCAGCCGGATAAGTGAAGACAAGTTTGTGTCATGTGGGGATGGATAGTGGGCTAGCTGGCTCTCAGTAATACACAAGTGTGTGTCATGTGGGGATGGATAGTGGGCTAGCTGGCTCTCAGTAATGCACAAGTGTGTGTGGTGTGGGGATGGATAGTGGGCTAGCTGGCTCTCAGTAATACACAAGCGTGTGTCATGTGGGGATGGATAGTGGGCTAGCTGGCTCTCAGTAATACACAAGTGTGTGTGGTGTGGGGATGGATAGTGGGCTAGCTGGCTCTCAGTAATACACAAGTGTGTGTCATGTGGGGATGGATAGTGGGCTAGCTAGCTCTCAGTAATACACAAGCGTGTGTCATGTGGGGATGGATAGTGGGCTAGCTAGCTCTCAGTAATACACAAGTGTGTGTCATGTGGGGATGGATAGTGGGCTAGCTGGCTCTCAGTAATACACAAGTGTGTGTCGTGGGGATGGATAGTGGGCTAGCTGGCTCTCAGTAATACACAAGTGTGTGGTGTGGGGATGGATAGTGGGATAGCTGGCTCTCAGCAGTACACCATGAAACATCCCATGGGAAGAGGACAGTGTGTCTGGGGGAGTTTGATAGTCCAGTAATGCCTTGTAAGAGGGTCCATTGGGTCCATTGTATAGCATTATTTGTTTATTTGTTTATTTGCTTGTTTGTTTGTTTGTTTTAGGTTGAGTATAATAAGGAATGTGCAGCCTAACTTTGACGACTTCTTCAATTCTTTTCTCCTTGTGTTTCAGGTAAATTAACACACATGCACACACACATGGACACACACACATGACACACAACATACACATGCGTAAACACACATTTATGCACATCTATTATAACATGAACACATACACTAGTACTTGTGTGGTGTGAGGTACTTTACCATAGCACAAGTCATCAGGCATTTAAGCACAGGAGATAAAAAAACAGCAGTTCTCTGATTATTAACGTTCATTACATTACCAAATGCTTTTGATAGCACTTAACGTCCACATGTTATTTTGACAGTTATTGACCACAGAAGACTGGCACAATGTCCTCTACTCATCAGTCGGTTCATTAATATTTCATAATTCCACTTATGGGTACATAACATCTCTGTACTTCCTGGTGGCTATCATACTGGGAGCATGTATCCTCTGCAACATAATCTCCTCTCCCTCCCAGGTGTTCCCAGAGCCCCCCCTCTCTCTCTCCCTCCCAGGTGTTCCCAGAACCTTCTCTCTCTCTCCCTCCCAGGTGTTCCCATAACCCTCTCTCTCCCTCCCAGGTGTTCTCGTAACCCTTTCTCTCACCCAGGTGTTTCCAGAACCCTCTCTCTCACCCAGGTGTTCTCATTACCCCCTCTCTCTTTCAGGTGTTTCCAGAACCCCCCTCTCTCCCTCCCAGGTGTTCTCATAACCCTCTCTCTCACCCAGGTGTTTCCCAGAACCCTCTCTCTCACCCAGGTGTTCTCATTACCCCCTCTCTCTTTCAGGTGTTTCCAGAACCCCCCTCTCTCCCTCCCAGGTGTTCTCATAACCCTCTCTCTCACCCAGGTGTTTCCAGAACCCTCCCTCTCACCTAGGTATTTCTAGAACCCTCTCTCCCTCCCAGGTGTTTCTAGAACCCTCTCTCCCTCCCAGGTGTTTCTAGAACCCTCTCTCCCTCCCAGGTGTTTCTAGAACCCTCTCTCCCTCCCAGGTGTTTCTAGAACCCTCCCTCCCTCCCAGGTGTTTCTAGAACCCTCCCTCCCTCCCAGGTGTTTCTAGAACCCTCCCTCCCTCCCAGGTGTTTCTAGAACCCTCCCTCCCTCCCAGGTGTTTCTAGAACCCTCCCTCCCTCCCAGGTGTTTCTAGAACCCTCCCTCCCTCCCAGGTGTTTCTAGAACCCTCCCTCCCTCCCAGGTGTTTCTAGAACCCTCCCTCCCTCCCAGGTGTTTCTAGAACCCTCCCTCCCTCCCAGGTGTTTCTAGAACCCTCCCTCCCTCCCAGGTGTTTCTAGAACCCTCTCTCCCTCCCATGTACTGTAGTTTTGCTGTCACATGATCTATTGTATGAATCTACTCCACCTTCTCCCCAATTTAGGAGGTAGGAATCTTCTCTCTTTCCTCCTCCACCTCCTTGTTTCTATTTAGGAGAAAGGAATTCCTCTCGTTCAATTTAATGTTTATTACATATTAATACTTACCTACCTCCCCTTCTCCCTTGCCTCACCTCTTCTTCCTCCCTCTTCCTCTTCCCTCCCCTCCCCTCCCCTCTTCCTCCTCCCTCTCCTCACCTCTTCCTCCTCACCTCTTCCTCCTCCCTCCCTCCCCTCCCCTCTTCCTCCTCCCTCTCCTCACCTCTTCCTCCTCACCTCTTCCTCCTCCCTCCCTCCCCTCTTCCTCCTCCCTCCCCTCTTCCTCCTCCCTCCCCTCCCCTCCCCTCTTCTTCCTCCCTCCCCTCCCCTCTTCTTCCTCCCTCCCTCCCCTCTTCTTCCTCCCTCCCTCCCCTCTTCTTCCTCCCTCCCCTCCCCTCTTCTTCCTCCCTCTCCTCACCTCTTCCTCCCTCTCTCTTCCCTCTTCCGCCACCCTCTCCTCCCCTCTTCCTCCTCCCTCCCCTCTTCCTCTTCCCTCCCCTCTTCCTCCTCCCTCTCCTCACCTCTTTCTACTCACCTCTTCCTCCTCCCTCCACGTCATGTATAGGTGCAAGTACTAATCTCTTTATTTCCTTGACTGGTTCTCTGTCTGATTAGTTATTTTAGTTAGCGTGTTTCTGGCACTTGCTGTTGATAACCTCTCTGAGGTTCGGGACCTTGAAGAGGAGAAGGAGGTAGACGAGAACTTGGCGTTGAACGAGAGGAAGAAACGAAATGAACAGATAAATGCTCTCAAAGATTCCAAGCCTGAAATCAGAAGAAGAACAATACGACACCTTCTTCAGTTTGAGTCACACAACCCGGCTGAGAGATCACGAGCTCTCAAAGAAGGTGGGAAAAGTCGAAAATGGTGGAAACAGATCTCTCTGCCACAATTTAGGCAAGATTCACAAAAGATCGATTTTCACCGATCCATCTCTAGCCCACCACATTCTTCCATCTCCCGAACCAGAACCGACGGAAGGAAAATGAGCATTATAGAGGAAGAAAAAACACCAGATGATGTATTTTCAACTTCTCCTAAGAGTTTGACTTCAAATCAGGGAACAATAAAGCGTATTAACCCACTAAGCTATGTTCGGGGTTCATCTGAGTACTTCGATACAAGATTTGATGTTGATGCTAGTGAGAATTCTTCACATGTAGCATCGTCTGGTAAGATGAACTCAAAGAAGAAACCTAAAACAGACTTGGACAAGATGGAGGAATCTGTGTTTCATTCTAATATCAGACAGATGAGTGTCATGTCCTCACCTGGAGTAATGGTGACATCTAAGAGGAATCAGAGTAAAGTGGCAGAGTTTCAACAGAGGTCACATTCTCTTCCTGTCGGTGGTCTTAGTACTGAGGTGAATTATTCTTCATGGCTGCAAAGAAACTATGTTTGCCTCCTTGTAGGTGTCCTCATTTCAGGGAGGTTGAGCTAGAGTATACAGAGGTGTCCTCATTTCAGGTGGTTGGAATAGAGGAGTTCCACTGTATACAGAGGTGCCCTCATTTCAGGGGGTTGGAATAGAGGAGTTCCACTGTATACAGAGGTGTCCTCATTTCAGGGAGTTGGAATAGAGGAGTTCCACTGTATACAGAGGTGTCCTCATTTCAGGGGGTTGGAATAGAGGAGTTCCACTGTATACAGAGGTGTCCTCATTTCAGGGGGTTGGAATAGAGGAGTTCCACTGTATACAGCTAGAGGTGCCCTCATTTCAGGGGGTTCAGGATAGAGGGGTTCCACTGTATACAGAGGTGTCCTCATTTCAGGGGGTTGAAATAGAATGTTGAGGGTGTATGTCTCTGTGTCTTATTTCTTTATTATCAATCATATGAAGGTGGTGTCAGCCTGCAATGTGGTTGCGTTGGGTGCCATAAAGGAAGAGGGGGATTTGGATAGTTGGTCTGGTAGTACAGCCATTGAACTGCCGGTCAGACGACACTCTGGGTAAGGAACAGGGAAGTCTATTCAGTTCCACTGTTAGGCTCTTCTCCATGTAGCAGTAGATATTACATCATTGTCAATTGTGTGCTATTGTTACTGTACTGTATCTAGCCCTACCCCTAGCCCATAGCAATAGTACAATTAACAATGATGTAATCTGTTGCATGGAGCGAGAAGGAACCCATTGTTAGGATTAAGAATGAGAAGAGTAGAGGGGGATATTCATCGTGATGCTATAGTAAAGGGTCATCAACTTTCCAAACAGGATAAAAATTGACCTTGCAAACACTCTATAAGGTAAAGGGTCGTTAAATTAATAAACCCTGTTTATAGGTAAAGGGTCGATCATTATGAAGTGTATAATGTACCAGTGATCTCATACCTACATCAGAGGTAAATATGTCCACTGAAGACATAGAGATCGCTAATCATGCATCTAAGCTATGCCTGGTAGTTATAGTATATTCTTGTAATCTATAGTGGAACATTACTCAATAATGATATACATTGCTGTTTTGCTGTGCATTAAATAGAGTGGACCACTGCTTTCATTTAAAAATTAATTCACACAAGATGCTTCATTTACAGACTAGTGTCAGTCCCATAGGGTCTGTATAACTGAGGTTCCACTGTACTTATACAGACTAGTGCCAGTCCCATAGGGTCTGTATAACTGAGGTTCCACCGTATATTATGCATTATCAGGTGACTTTCTGTTCCTTATAGTATGTTATCTCGTCAGGATTCTATTCACGATAGCATAGACCTAGACTTTCCTTCCTCTCAAGCAATTTCTCCCTCTCAGTCCTCTCTAGAGGACAAGGCAGCCTTTGATTTGTCCAATCGGTACACGCGAGGATCGTCTCTTGAGCCAGTTCGCTACTCCTTCAGGTACCATAAATTCACATTAGATTCTCACTATAAAGGACACATTGGGACCTTGGAAACTGTACTTTATATAGAGGTTGTCCTTAATTCAGATGTAATACAGTGGAACTTCTCTATAAAGGACACATTAGGACCTTGGAAATATAGAGGCTGTTCTCAGACAAGACAAGTGACCTTTTGTGTAAAAATTTTTAGTTTTTCCTTTACCAGAGGGTTCCATAGTACATACATACAGTTATCAGTGTTGAGATAAATGTTCTTTTCTCTCTTTATATGCAGTAACAACTCACCCAAGCCAACCAAAGAGGTATATACAGTACCTAGGTTTTATAGTCTAGCTGACTTAGTCAAACAATGGGGTAGTATATATACATGCAGTACCTAGGTTTTATAGTCTAGCTGACCTAGCCAAACAATGGGGTAATATATATACATGCAAGTACCTAGGTTTTATAGTCTAGCTGACCTAGCCAAACAATGGGGTAATATATATACATGCAGTACCATAGTCTAGCTGACCTAGCCAAACAATGGGGTAATATATATACATGCAGTACCATAGTCTAGCTGACCTAGCCAAACAATGGGGTAATATATATACATGCAGTACCTAGGTTTTATAGTCTAGCTGACCTAGCTATGAACTATGGGGTAGTATATACAGTACCTAGGTTTGGCTACAGTGTGTGTAGCTGTAAGAAATAGGAGCAGAGAGTGTGGTTTTAATATTATTTTATTATAGAAAGAATCTAAGATGAAGAAGAATGGTAAGTGTGTGTGTGTGTGTGTGTGTGTGTGTGTGTGTGTTTGTGTGTTTGTGTGTGTTTGTGTGTGTGGTGTGGTGTGTGTGTGTTGTGTGGTGTGGTGTGGTGTGGTGTGTGTGTGGTGTGATGTGGTGTGGTGTGTATGTCTTCCTATAGTAGAGACCAGATGTACATATTTCACTCAGTGATGAAGATCTTTGACTGGATGAAGGAATATTTTGGAACCATTCAGTTAGACCCCAATAAAGAGTTGGACAAGATTCCTCCCCATTCAGCATTCTTCATCATCGATCACGAAAACCGGTAAGACCAGTCAATCCACCCTCTAAGCAAGTCAAACATATTCACTAAATGCTGCATCTCCTGTAGTTTCCGTGAACTCTGCTTCAAGCTAGTCAAGTCACGATCATTTCAAACCATCACATATGCCGCCATCTTCCTGAGCAGTGTCTTGTTGATGTTGGAGGTTCCTAATGGTGTGAGAAGATGCATGCAAAGAGATTTCTGTGCCTTCCAGCAGACCATCATTTGGATAGACCTAGGAATTGTCATTTTTTTCCTGATTGAAGTTCTCCTTAAGGTCAGCTGTAACTCTACGTACTCTATGGTGATATCGCTATGGTGATATCACTATGGTAATATCTCTATGGCCACAGTTATTATAGGACACAAAATTGGAGGACATTTCTGTATACAGTGGAATTCCAACCAATGAAATGAGGATATTTCTGTATACAGTGGAACCCCCTCTATTCCAACCAATGAAATGAGGACATTTCTGACAGTGGAACCTCTCTATTCCAACCCACTGAAATGAGACACCAGTGCAACCCCTCTATTCCAACCCCAGACACCTCTGTAAAGGACACTTGGATATGTCCAAAATATCAGCTTATGTATTGACAATAATAGTCCTGAAATGAGGCCACTCCTCTAATCAGGACACTTTAATCTGTCCCAGGGTAACCTGGAATAGAGTAGTTCCACTATAATTTGTGACTTTAATCCAAGATGATCCTTACCAAATACTTTCACCCCACAATGCCTTGTATTCTTCTAATCTGTTGTTGTGGTTTGTTGTTGTGTGTGGGTGTTGATTCTAAGGCCCCATATACGAGAGTTCTTTACCTTACCAGATGTGGTTCCTATTGTTTCCTATTAGATGATATCTCTTGGGGTGATTGTGCATCGAGACTCCTACCTCCGAGGACTCTTCAATTTTGTGGACTTTGTAGTGACCATTTCTAGCCTAATTCCAATCCTCGTCTACTTCTTGAGGATAGATCAGAGATCAAATGACATGTAACTACAGTATAGATCTCTCTGTCTGTTGCATACATGTGTCTGTCTCTATCTGTGTGTCTGTCTCCCTGTGTTTCTGTTCTGTCTGTGTGTACATGTGTGTGTGTCTGTCTCCCTGTTTGCATGTGGGGGTTGCGCGTGTGGGGGGGGGGGGGGGGGGGATTGCGAATTCAGTGCTGTATGTAAGTGTTTTGTGTGTGGTACATTATACTGATATTGGAAACTGTTAAGTTCAAACATTTTCCATCCTATTTAACCATGTTTTGATGTTATGTTCCAATGTCAGCTGCATCTCCTATGGGTATGATGAAGCTCTTCCTCCCTCTATCGGCATCTTGAGAGTTCTTCGAGTGCTCAGGCCATTAAGAGCCATCAGAATAAGTGGACTATATGTGAGTGACATATCTAGTGCCAACAACATTGGTGTGCATTACTTTTCACACCTTCTTTTTTCCTTTCTCCTCTCCTATCTTCTCTCTCATTCCTCCTCTTTTCTTCTCTCTCTCCTCTTTACCTTCCCCCCTCTCTATTCTAGTTGGTAGTCACCGGCATCTTCTCCTCCTTCAAAGCCATGTTCACAGTGCTCTTCTTCGATGCTCTCATTATTGTCATATTTGCAGTGATAGGAGTCCATCTGTTTAGAGTAAGTGTGAGGACTTATCAAAGTCCTGATGTGGG
This sequence comes from Diacarnus erythraeanus, assembly GCA_964016965.1. Lineage (NCBI taxonomy): Eukaryota > Metazoa > Porifera > Demospongiae > Poecilosclerida > Podospongiidae > Diacarnus > Diacarnus erythraeanus. Next base: position 6,816,471 of record OZ024671.1, read on the forward strand.
AAGAGATTTCATTGTATGTGCTCCTCCCCCTTCTTCCCCACACACACACACACACACACACACACACACACACACACACACACAGGGAACTTTTTTCTACTGTACTGATCCCGAGATACAGACTGAGGAAGAGTGCATGTAAGGGATAACATTATCTTTTTAATGTGTATGATTTACTAACCTTTCATCTCCCTTCTCTATCAAACACCTCTTGATGAACATCTCTCTCTCCTCTCCCTCTCCTACCCCTCCTCTCTCACTCTTCTCTCCCTCCCCTCTCCCTCTACAAGTGGCTATTACTTCAAGTATGACTATAGTCCTGATTTGAACCTTACTGTTCCTGGTCTCTCCTGTCCGATAGCCGAAGAGAGAGTCTGGACTCAATATGACCTCAACTTTGACCACATAGGACATGCTTCACTCTCTCTCTTCACCATGTTGACGGCTGAAGGATGGCAAAAGTATGAGCCAATGCATTGATTTTCAAGTTTTACCTGTAAAACTATTGAAAATGCCAAAATTTTGTCATTAGCTAAATGTACCAGACACCTCAGGGAATATTTTGTCATTAGCTAAATGTACCAGATACCTCAGGGCATATTAATTAGATTGGGCTTACTTCGTTGATACGCATGTTGCAGGTAATATCCAAATGTTCCTAATACAAAACTGTCCTCATTTTAGGGGGTTGGAATAGAAGGGTGCCCTCATTTCAAGGGGTTGGAAAAGATGTATATAGAGGTGTCCTCATTTCAGGGTGTTGGAATAGAGAGGTTCCACTATACACAGAGGTGTCCTCATTTCAGAGGGTTGGAATAGAGTGGTTCCACTATATGTATACAGAGGTGTCCTCATTTCAGAGAGTTGGAATAGAGTGGTTCCACTATATACAGAGGTGTCCTCATTTCAGAAGGTTAGAATAGAGTGGTTCCACTGTTATCTTAACTAACATAACCTCTCATACCAACCCAGTATAATGTACAATGGAGTAAACTCCAGGAGGCCTCTTGATACACGGACTCCTCTAGCTTCAATTGTCGACAACTCAAAATATCTCTCTCTCTACTTCATCCTGTACATGATAATCATGACCTTTATCATGCTTCAGCTCTTTGTCGGGTTTGTCATTGTCACTTTTCAAGAGATCGGAGTGAAATCATTTCGGGATACAAAGCTGGATAGGAACCAGGTTAGGAGTTATGTACTGAATGCATGTCATTTTCTCACATTGTTTATAGGTAAATTTTGGTTATAACCACGTTGTAAATTCTCTTAATCTCCATATGTACTCCTTTTAAAGCCTTCTCTCTCTTCTAGCTCTCTCATTCCTCCTCTCCACCCTTTCTTCTCCTTTCCTCCTCTTTCCCTCTGATCCTCTCTTCTCCTAATCTCCTCTGATTGATCCTCTCCCCTTCTGCTAGCAAGCTGATAAGCACCATGATTTTTTTAAACACTTCATGTTAGGCACACCTCCGGCTTTAATCACTGGTAGCACTTTAAGTTTTCTATTTCCATATCTGCTTCCAGTGGGGTTTGGTGGTGTATACTCTAAATAATGCACACCAAAACCTGCCTTGGTTCCCTCTACACCATCATTGCAGATAGGCTTACTTGTAAGTAATAGGTATCATTTTTTTTCCTTTAGAGAAACTGTCTCTATTTTGCACTCACAACAAGACCGATTCATCAATATGTACCAAGACACAAACCACAGCGAAGATTCAGGGAGTTTGCTCTTCCTATAGTAGATAGCACTTGCTTCAAAACACTCATTGGAGCTGTTTTGTTGTTTAACACAGTTCTCCTGTGCTTCCAACACTATGGGTGGACTTATAAATATGATGGCAGTAGGGAATACAGCGACGGAGTGATTGTGATCTACTATCTTAATGCTGCATGCACGTTCTTCTTCGTCTTTGAAGCACTTATCAAGCTGGTCGTTTTGACCCCACCAATATATTTTCGTAATCTGTGGAATACTTTTTCATTTCTGATTGTTCTTGGGTCTGTGATTGAGTTTATTGTGCAGCGTTCAGGGATGACCGGAGTGCCTTATAGTCACATTGCCAGTACATTCCGTGTTTTGAGGTTGTTACAGTTTATACCGAGAGTTAAGAGGATTTTGTGGACTATTATTAGATCATTAAAGGTATGCTGTTTCCTCTCCCTTCCCTCCCCCTTCCCTCCCCCTTCCCTCCCCCTTCCCTCTCCATTTCCTTCATCGTTATCACTGGATTATGGCATTGTCTATGCTGCAGATCTTCCCGTGGGTTGGCTACCTTCTCGTAATTATTGTATTCACTTATTCAATCGTTGGCATGCACGTAAGTACATAATAGCATACTATGAGGTAACCATTTTTGAGGGGGATGACTCTTTCTCCATGTAACAGTAGAGATTACATCATTCAGATTAATTGTGTACTGTTGTTATTGTACTGTATCTAGCCCTAACCATTAGCCCTAGCCCATAGCAATAGTACAATTAACACTGATGTAATCTGTGGTTACATGGAGAAGGAGTTAGTCAGGGGGGATGGAGAAAACTCTTCATGATTGGTTGGGTAACCTCGCCCTCTCTTCAGCACAGGTGCATCTACGCACGCAGCACGCACACAGCACACACACACACACACACACACACAGAGAGAGAGTTATAATTTCACAAATATGCCAAGATGTCCATGATCACTACCTCTTACAAATTGATGAGCAAGCAGATGCAAAGTGGCAGCGTAGCTTAGAGTTATTGGTCAGGTAACTGCTTGACCTCTTCTGCTACCTGTTCTGATTAAAATTAATATGATGCATTATAATTTTGGTCTACTGTGAAATATTGGCTCAGAACTATGAACCACTAGTTCAAGACTGCCTTTTTAGTCTTTTGTAACAAGATATAATTCAATATTTCATTCTACCAGTTATTTGGAACAATAGAACCTGTTTCTATCGAGGAGTCTGATTCTAAAGGAATTCATCGTTACAACAATTTCAAACACTTTGCGAATGCTCTTGTCCTGATGGTTCGAGTCATCACTGGAGAAAACTGGCAGGATGTCATGGTCAATTCTTTAGGTGGTCAGAAGTGTTATAACCCCGAGCATACCAATTGCGGGAGTAATTTTGCATATATTTTCTATCCATCTTTCTATTTCATCTCTACCATTATGGTAAGTAATAGTGGAGGAAGGAGAGGGAGGAAGGGAAGAGAGAAGGAAAGAGAGAGAGGGAGAGAGAGAGTGGGGAAGGGAGAAGGAAAGAGAGAAGAAGGGAAGGGTTGGAAAGGAAGAGAAAGAGTGGGGGGGGGGGGAGGGGGGGGGGAAGGAGAAGGAAAGAGAGAAAGGAAGAGAGGAGGGGAGAAGGGAGAGAGAAGGAGAGAAGGGAAGAGAGAGGGAGAAGGAAAGAGAGAGGGGGAGAGAGGGAGAAGGAGGGGAGATGGGGGAGAAGGGAAGAGAGAGATGGAGAGAGGGGAGGTATACACATAACTATAGTTTTGACCTTTTTGGCATCACAGATACTGAACTTGTTTGTGGCAGTTATTATGGACAACTTTGAGTATGTAGTGAGAGACAAGTGTATTCTTGGAGCATATGACCTGCTGACCTTTGTCCATTTGTGGGCAAAAACAGATAAGCAAGCAAAGTAATTATACAGTGGAACTCCTACTGAAATGAGGACACCACTCTATACAGAACTCCTCTATTTCAACCCCTTGAAATGAGGACACCACTGTATACAAAACTCCTCTATTCCAACCCCCTGAAATGAGGACACCACTGTATACAGAACTCCCCTATTTCAACCCATTGAAATGAGGACACCTCTGTATACAGTGGAACTCCTCTATTCCAACATCCTGAAATGAGGACACATCTGTATACAGAGGAACCCCTCTATTCCAACACCCTGAAATGAGGACACCTCTGTATTAGTGATACTTGGACATTCCCAAATGAAAATGAGGCCATCCCTCTAATCAAGACAGCTTTATCACTCCCAAGACATTCAGAACGGAGTAGAGACTCTTTGGTAATCATAATGACATAATTTTTAGGGGCAAACTAAAGCCGGAAGAAGTGTTTGATATGCTAAGGAAGATCAATCCTCCTGTTGGATGGGGGAAGCTATGTCCACGAATGACAGCCTATAAGGTATGTATCCTTTAACCCTCTTACAAAGGGGTTAATTGATGCCAATCACCATTCTAATAATAACCTTAACCCTATTACAACTGACGCTGGTTATCATTCTAATAATAACCTTAACCCCATTACAACTGACACTGATTACCATTCTAATAATGACCTTAACCCTATTACAACTGATGCTGATTACCATTCTAATAATGACCTTAATTCTATTACAACTGACGCTGATTACCATTCTAATAATGACCTTAACCCTATTACAACTGACACTGATTATCATTCTAATAATGACCTTAACCCTATTACAACTGACTCTGGTTACCATTCTAATAATGACCTTAATTCTATTACAACTGACGCTTTACCATTCTAATAATGACCTTAACCCTATTACAACTGACACTGATTACCATTCTAATAATGACCTTAACCCTATTACAACTGACTCTGGTTACCATTCTAATAATAATAATAACCTTAACCCTATTACAAAGGGGTTAACTGACAATCACCATAACATATTTGATGTAGAAAATGATAAGGTTGAACATACCACTTGTAAGTGACAAGAGTGAAGAAGGTGTTAAGATGATCACCTTCAATGCCACACTATTTGCGCTGGTTAGGAGTTCCCTGAAGATAGACTGCCAAGGTGTTGTATCTGTGTGTGTGTGTGTGTGTGTGTGTGTGTTTTGTCTATAATTTTGTCCTAGAACAAATTTGGTCGGTCCTTTTTGCCCCAGAAAAATCTCAAACTCTCAATCCAACAGCAGCTAATGTCCTACTAAAATTTGCTAATGACTAAACAAAGATGTGTCTTATTCTGACATGTTCTGACATGCTCTGACATGCTGTTTTAGCATAGATTTTGTTTTATATCTGTCACTGATTACTCTAGCCATGAAGCAGGGTGACTAGACTTAAATCTTTGATTGTGAAGTTTTTATCTTTTAGGTTGTGCAAACTGCAAAACGACATGCAATAAAGTCTTGAAAGCAAAGCTCAAAATTCTCTTTCCTACGATGAACTCCAGCCGGATTGACGAGGTCTTAGCTAGTGAAACAGGTTAGTTTAGGGAGAGCTTGTCTCTAATTAGTAGTGGTCACTACCTAACGCCACAGAGTGTAGAGTGTAACCTATTTTAGGGTATGACCTATTGTTAGGAGGTGTAACCTATTGTTACAGAGTATTAATCTGTCTGGATGATCAAGAATCCACTGTTAACCAACAAAACGTTAATTTCAAGACAATGTAATCTTTAATTAACAGTAAAAAATAATAAAAAAGGGGAAAAAAAATAAAAAGGAAAAAAAAAATAAGTAATTTATAATAATTATTACTATTTTGTTGTTTTTTTTGTTTTGTTCTGTTTGCTTTTTTTTTGTTGTTGTTGTTGTTGTTTTTGAGAAATAAAAAGCTACTTCCAATTTTGCAATAATATAATAAATAGATTATATTGGGCATACTCGTAGTTTATAGCTGCCAAGATGATAAAGATAAGCTTGAGATAACTATAGCTAGCTAGCTACATGTGCTAATATTATCATTCTCTGGACAACTTGAATGTCCTGATTGGAGGCATGGACTCATTTCAGCAGGTGAAGTTCTATTAATGTTAGTACACATTTGGACATATCCAAGTGTCCTTAATACAGAAGTGTTTTCATTTCAGGAGGGGTGAGTTCCACTGCATACAGAGGTGTCCTGTTGGAATAGAGGAGTTCCACTGTATACAGAGTCGTCCTCATTTCAGGGGGTTGGAATAGAGGAGTTCCACTGTATACAGAGGTGTCCTCATTTCAGGGTGTTGGAATAGAGGAGTTCCACTGTATACAGAGGTGTCCTCATTTCAGGGTGTTGGAATAGAGGAGTTCCACTGTATACAGAGGTGTCCTCATTTCAGGGTGTTGGAATAGAGGGTTCTACTGTGTACAGAGTTGTCCTCATTTCAGGGGGTTGGAATAGAGGGGCAAACAGACCTGTAATCTCTCACTTTCTTTATGTTTCAGATGAGACGGTGGCTGCTGAGTATGCTGCACTGATAGTGCAAGCAAAGTGGAGAGCCTTTATGTTGAGGAAGAGAACCATGATGGATATATTCTACAGCTCAAAGGGAAAGGTCCTGAAGGTGAGGAATTAATTACCTAATTAAAGGAAATATTGTGTAAAATTATAATACGGTGGAAGCCATCCGGGTACTGAGTTTTGTATAGAGAGGGAAGTGTCTGGGGAGCCCCCTGAAATTACAGCCACACTACAAACCGCCTACACACAGCTTCTCTGTTAAAACTAGTATTGCTGTTTTCAAGAGTGTATGTGTACACAGAGAGAGAGAGAGACGGTGGTATTTTGGTCATTACTGTTACTCTATTTTGTTTGACCCCTGGAATGAACATGGGAACACAATACTTCACCACATGCAACACATGAGTGCCATTACTGCCAATCTTCAAGGCAGCAGGCACCAGCACTGGAAGAGGCGTACACCACTCCCTCGACCCCCCCCCCCAACTCTGGCCTGATGACCACATAGTACATATTTGCCCCTCCCCCAATCAAAATTCCTTGGACACAGCCCTACAGATCATCTTGTCAGTTCCTGTTGTGGACTGATGAAAGGCATGGAGCTCTAGGCAAAGCACAGAAGCTAAATCTACTTCGATTTTGTGAAAGGGAGGCTAAAAATTGGAGTGAATTACTGCATTAGAACCTCTCAGTAACTAAACACACTTAAAACCACATGAAAATTTATATTTTGCTGAATGAACAAAAATCAGTTTTAGCCAGCCTATATGCACAGGATCACTGTGAGGAAGGGACGTCAGCTATATGCACAGGATCACTGTGAGGAAGGGACGTCAGCTATATGCACAGGATCACTGTGAGGAAGGGAGGAGATACTGATCACATGTAGTACTGACAAGTACTGATCTCCCCACCCCCCTTGCAGACAAACAAGTAAACAAACAAACAAGAAATGTAATTCTGGCAGTTAAGTTTTCATGGGCTCTTTGTAACAACAAAATATAAATTTCTATGTTTTTTCTGTGAAATTTTTTTTTTTTTTTTTCTGTTTATGCATTAGAAATATTTTGTATTCACAGGCCAATAGAGAAATTCCTGATGCTGGGCCAGACCTTATCTTGTCTAGAAGAATTTCAAACTTTGAAAATGATTTAGAAATGTTCGATATTCCAGCTGTGAGTCTAGGTCACAATAACAAAAAACAGTACCTTGTACCATCACCACCACCACCACCAACACCACCACCACCAACACCACCACCACCAACACCAACACCACCAACACCAACACCACCAACAACAACAACAGCCATAATACCAACAGCAACAATACCACCACCACCAACAGCCATAATACCAACAACACCACTACCACCACCAACAATACAACCACTACCACCACCAACAACACCAACAACAACAATACCACCACCAACAACAACAGCCATAATACCAACACCACCAACAACACCACCACCACCAACAACAGCCATAATACCAACAACAATACCACCACCAACAGCCATAATACCAACAACACCACTACCACCACCAACAACAGCCATAATACCAACAACAACACCAACAACAACAATACCACCAACAACAACAGCCATAATACCAACACCAACAACAACACCACCACCACCAACAGCCATAATACCAACAACAATACCACCACCAACAGCCATAATACCAACACCACTACCACCACCAACAGCCATAATACCAACAACACCAACAACAACAACAGCCATAATACCAACAACACCACCACCACCAACAACAACAGCCATAATACCAACAATACCACCACCAACAGCCATAATACCAACAACACCACTACCACCAACAACAATACAACCACTACCACCACCAACAACAGCCATAATACCAACAACAACACCAACAATAACAACAGCCATAATACCAACAATACCACCACCAACAGCCATAATACCACCAACAACAACACCACCACCAACAACAACAACAGCCATAATACCAACAACAATACCACCACCAACAGCCATAATACCAACAACACCACTACCACCAACAATACAACCACTACCACCACCAACAACAGCCATAATACCAACAACAACAATACCACCAACAACAACAGCCATAATACCAACAACAACAACAACAACAGCCATAATACCAACAACACCACCACCAACACTACCATAACACTACTGTTACTACTATTACTACTGCTACTAACAATAGCAACAACAATAACAACAATACTACTAACAACAACAACAACAACAACAACAATGATAAAATGCATTTATATTCTTAGTAACAATATGTTAATTCAGTGATGTGCAATGCAGATACATAGGAAAGTCTCAGAGAGTTCCAGTGATAAATCTAGGCTTGGAAGTAAGAGTCCACACAGTCCATTCTCTCCTCCATTACCCGTTAAAGGTATGTGGAACCTCTATTCAGGACATTTCGGGACAAGTTGCTGTGTCCTGATTTGAGAGGTGCCCTCATTTTAAGAGGTTGGAATAGAGGGGTTACACTGTATACAGAGATGTCCTCATTTCAGGGGGTTGAAATAGAGGGGTTACACTGTATACAGAGATGTCCTCATTTCAGGGGGTTGAAATAGAGGGGTTACACTGTATACAGAGATGTCCTCATTTCAGGGGGTTGAAATAGAGGGGTTACACTGTATATACAGAGGTGTCCTCATTTCAGGGGGTTGAAATAGAGGGGTTACACTGTATGTAGAGGTGTCCTCATTTCAGGGGGTTGAAATAGAGGGGTTACACTGTATACAGAGATGTCCTCATTTCAGGGGGTTGAAATAGAGGGGTTACACTGTATATACAGAGGTGTCCTCATTTCATGGGGTTGAAATAGAGGGGTTACACTGTATGTAGAGGTGTCCTCATTTCAGGGGGTTGAAATAGAGGGGTTACACTGTATACAGAGGTGTCCTCATTTCATACACTGTATAGCTACAGAGGTGTCCTCATTTCAGGGGGTTAGAATAGAGTGGTTTCATTGTAATGGATGCATGCAGTGGAAAACAACAGAAATTAAAAACTGTTAGGTAGTGATGATATTAGGGAATATAATGATTTGAAGAAGCATACAAGTCCTTAGAGTAAGGTGAAAAGTGTCCCTTAAGGAAGACATCTCATTTTCTCTCTCTTGCCTTTCTCAAGAACCAGATGGTTGTGAAGGGCTCTGGGGTCCATCCTCACCCACCAGCAACAAGCAGTGTACTTCTCCCAATTTTCTTGCTACATCTGAAAGTATCACAGAGCGAAGGGTTAATGCAATACCTGATAGTATAACAGAACAAAGGGTTAGTGCTACACCCGAAAGTATCAGAAAACAAAGGGTTAGTGTTGTGATGGAGAGTGATGAGAGATTTTTTGGAAAGCAAAGAAGTGAAGGTGATGATGATTCTTACACCTCGGCTCAATCGAATCCTTCGCCAAAGGAAAAAAAAGAAACACCAGTTTAAAAAGTTAAACATTTTTCATTCAATTTATACATCATTTTTAGAGTAAATTTTGTTCACTTTTATATTCATCAAATGTTGTTCCAATGATCCTCACAGTTAGAGAAAATGAAGCAGATTTAAATGTTTAATGTCCGTTTATCCAGTGTTAAATTAGTTGGATTAGAGGAAGACACTTTAGCTTGAAACTAGGACACGTGTAGTAGTGACTGTGTAGCTGGAACTAAGACGTGTAGTAGTGACTGTGTAGCTGGAATCTAGGACACACGTAGCAGTAACTGTGGCATACCTGTACAAGGTACAATATTATCCAGTATTGACAGTTCCCTAATAGCACTAAATAGTGTCAAGGATTTTGCGAATAGCCCACCTATCTCTCTTATTAGAGCATGCTACATCAAAAAAAAAAAAAAAAAAAAAACTGTTTCATATAGAACATGAAATCTCTTCCCAAAAATATTTTTCAATTTTATGGAGGTTCTTTCAATGTCTTAACAAAACATACCTGGCTTGAGAGGAGTAACTAGTCCAAACTACAGAGGAGTAATAGAGAGTGTAGAGGAGTAACTAGTCCAAACTGCAGAGGAATTTTCTCAAGAGGGTTAGACCTGTACTATATTTATAGAGCAGGCAATTCATTCATCCATTGTTCCAGCCACACACTATTTTATTACTATTGCACACATACAGTAGATCCGGTTATTTTCAAGACACTATTTTCACTGATCTCATAAAATCTTGCATTATGAAGCAGTTCAGGTTTTTTATTTTCACTGGCAGGGGGGAGGGGCCGGGGGATTTCTGATCTTTTGAGTATTATAATTGTAATATTGAAGTTTTTTTATTTTCGCTACCCTTTACCTACCGCGAAAATAGCGAAGTTAAATGACGGTGGAATTAACGTAGGCCTCTCACACATACAGTAATATATAACAGATCAAGATCATGTACCTCAAATTAAGGAACAAAATTTTCCCCTCTCTCCACTCTAACTTAGCACAGACAAAGATATGAAGAGAAATTATAGTATTTCGACATGGCACACAAGAACTGATGATATTTAAAAATGACAAACAAAGCAACACACACTAAAATATTATCTTTAGCTATTAACTGATGCAGAATGAATAGTCTGTGTATAGCTAGCTCTCATGGCTGCTAATAGTTAAACTCAGAGGAGGTATAGGTGAACCCTGTGAACTCTGCCTGGTTGATGGATCGGACTAGCTGGGGATCAGTGGGAGTGAGAACAGCTGGTTGGAAGGTGAAATCATCATCAAAGTTACTGCTGTCCCAGGGGTTGGTCTGGAGAGGGAAAAGTTGTTACTGTCATGTTGGTGCCTAAAGGCATATTCTTGAATACTGTCATGGCAACACTATGGTAACGGCATTGCCAAAATGAAGATACTATGGCAACACTACTGTATTGCCATAGTGGAGATATATACCTGGTAATGTGGACCTCTACTACCATAGCAACATTACTATGGCAACATGACTACCAAGGTGAAGATAACTTGCAGTGTTATGGTAAGGTACTGACATTGTGACCTCTACTACCATAGCAATAACATTACCATATGACAACTAAGGTAATGACATTGCCATAGTGGAGATACCATGGTAAAGTGGAGCTCTAATACCATGGCAACATAACGACATTACCATAGTGAAGATAACTCCTTGGCATAAACATTTTAGTTGGTATCATAACACAGATTATAGTTAATCATAAACCTACCACCATTGGCCTGTAAGGAGGATGCAATTTCCTAGACTCTAAGAGTTTCCAGTCAATTTCCCTGAAGAAGGGGTGCAGCCTAATGGGCTCTCTCTCTTCCATGCATCCTAGACGTTGTATTGGGTCTCTCTTCAAGAGCTGAGTAAGTGGATATAAGAATCCCAGCTAGCTATAGTTTACTGGGGAATGTGATACAGTGGAACCTCTTATCCATAGACAAATTGAAGTGTCCCATGGCTTTGTTTAAGGGTGTTATTACACATGTGGTGATATGAGACAGGTGTCCTGTTATTTCGGGGGTGGGGGGGGGGGGGGGGACGTTGATGGAGGTGTCCTCATTTCAGGAATTAGAAAAGAGGAGTTCTACTTTATATAGAGGTGTCCATTTCAGGGAGTTGGAATAGAGAGGTTCTACTGTACACAGAACAGAGGTGTCCTCATTTCAGGAAGTTGGAATAGAGGAGTTCCACTGTATACAGAGGTGTCCTCATTTCAGGGAGTTGGAATAGAGAGGTTCTACTGTACACAGAACAGAGGTGTCCTCATTTCAGGAAGTTGGAATAGAGGAGTTCCACTGTATACAGAGGTGTCCTTATTTCAGGAGGTTGGAATAGAGTGGTTCCACTGTATACAGAGGTGTCCTCATTTCAGGGAGTTGTTCCACAGTCTGTGACTATACAAAAGACTCATGTTGGTGAGTTACCTTTTGGAGGAAATCTACTGCATATCGATCAAGATATCTAGAGAATGGTATTTCTGAGTATTGGATAGAGTTAAAGAGCTCCTCTTCATCTTCTCCACCAAATGGAGACTAAGATGGAAGAAATGGTGATTATAATGGAGAACTTTATTTAATAACCTTCCCCCACTGTTTAACCCCCAACTCCCCATCATGTTTAACCCCTCACCTGGCCAGTAATCATCTCGTAACATAACACTCCGTAAGACCAAAAATCAACTGAGAATGTATACCTCTTTCCTTGAATAATCTAATGATAAATTATGATATAAACCATGTGATAATCACCTGATATTATTATGCAAACCACATGACTGTCACCTGATGCAAACCACAATTCATATCATTGTGCAAACCACATGATTGTCACCTGAAATTTGTTATTCAAACCACATGACTATCACCTGATATTATACAAATCACATGACTGTCACCCGATGTGATAACAGTGATTAACTGACCTCGGGAGAGATGTAGTCTGGAGTTCCACAGAATGTTCCAGCTGTGTTCACTCCAGGTTTGATGTTTTCTCTGCACATGCCAAAGTCTGCAATTTTGCAATGGCCATCAGAATCAAGGAGGACATTGTCCAGCTTGAGATCTCTGCAAGACGTAGGTTAAATGTGCTGTAATGTTAGGTCATCTGAACCCTAGAGTGTACCCCAGACCCAGTGGAACAGGGAGACCTCTAAAGAGTGACCGTGTACACAGACTAGTGGATCTAGCCCAGTGAAATAGGGAGACCTCTAGAGAGTGACCATGTACACAGACTAGTGGATCTAGCTCAGTGGAATAGGGAGACCTCTAGAGAGTGACCATGTATCTTATAGTGGAGTAGGAAGGGAGAAATAGTGTGTGTGTGTGTGTGTGTGTGTGTGTGTGTGTGTGTGTGTGTGTGTGTGTGTGTGTGTGTGTGTGTGTGTGTGTGTGTGTGTGTGTGTGTGTGTGTGTGTGTGTGTGTGTGTGTGTGTGTGTGTGTGTGTGTGTGTGTGTGTGTGTGTTGGGGGAGGGGGGAGAGGTGGCAAAGAGGAGTTTTAATGGCTGTGTACCTGTATATAATTCCATGAGAATGAAGAAACTGAAGGGCTGCCAAAATTTCAGCTGCATAAAACCTATAGAGAATGTAACGGAGAATGCTAATGTACTCTTTCTGAACACTTAAGGACCTTAATGTCCATATTTCAAAGACTAATTAGATCATAAAGGATGTTCATGTATCAACATCTCTTAATAATGTAGTAGGTAATACAGTGGAATCTCTCTATAAAGGACATTGGGACCTTGGAAACTGTCCTTTATATAGAGGTTGTACTTAATTCAGAGGTAATACAGTGAAACCTCTCTATAAAGGACACTGGGACCTTGGAAACTGTCCTTTATATAGAGGTTGTCCTTAATTCAGAGGTAATACAGTGGAACCTCTCTATAAAGGACACTGGGACCTTGGAAACTGTCCTTTATATAGAGGTTGTACTTAATTCAGTGGAAACTCTCTACAAAGGACAAATTGAAACTGTCTTTTGGGACAAATAACTCCCATGTTGAACAGAGATTGTCCCAGATATGTGATGTACGTACATATCAAAGTGTTCATTAGAGTTTTATAGTATTATTATTATTGTTTGTTTGTTTGTTTGTTTGTTTATAATTATTATTACCTAGCTCTTGTCAGTTTGAATTTCTGTGAGAGCTGTATATGAAACATAAGGTCTCCCCCATTAAGATACTCCATCACAAAGAACAAGTGACTCTATTGATAGGAGATGAAACAACAATGACCTTTCTAGGTACAGATTAATTGACCACACCCAGTGGATGGAGAGACTCACTGGAGTGGTAAAAGTGGAGTGGAGGTGTGTGAGGTAGTGGTAAGAGGTTCCAAGTGCCAGAATCCTTTTTTCTACCATTGTAGCTTCAACGTCATCGTCTTCCAACACCACGTCCTTCTTCAGAGCCTTGATAGCATAATATTTCCCAGTCTTCAGCTCTTGGGCCAATAAAACCTGATGTTAATAATTATTAGATATGAAATCACAATTGACCAGAAATGGTTGATATTCTAATCCTATAGTGGAACCTCTCTATTCCAGATAGACACCTTGAGACAAATTCAAGTGTCTCCATTAATTTACTGTTAGCTATAATGGAACCTCTCTGTAAGACAAATTCAAGTATCTTCATTTGAGTGGTAAGGGTGATCTCATTTGGGGAGGGGGACAGAGGGTGAAATTTTATTCACACAAGCTGGTGTCCTAAATACAGAGGGGGATGGAACAGAGGGTGGTGTCTTCATTAGTGGGTTTATACAGATGTATAAACCCACTCAGGGGGTTGGAGTAGAGGGTGTATTCAGAGGTATCGCCATTTCAGGGGGTTAGAATAGAGGATTTCCACTGTAATAGCTATCATGCCAAAAAAAAAAACATTTTACCTTTCCAAAACTGCCTTTCCCTAAGAGTTTTACAAATTTGAAATCTGTAAGATTGAAATGTTTGAATGATTTGCTGTGCACCAATGGCTTGTGTTGTCCGTGCATAGAAGGGGACACACTTCCATTTGACAGGTGAGGTCGCTGACTATATGTCCTAGGAGGAACAGGGGGTGCTTGGGGGTCAGTGGAACATACGGTTCTGTGACCATTCATCTGAGGAGAGGGGACTACATTTTTACTTGCACTTTCCAAGAGAGAAGCTTTCAACATGGCTACATAATACATAATACATGATGATTTCAACATGGCTATACATAATACATAATGATGATTTCAACATGGCTATACATAATACATAATACATGATGATTTCAACATGGCTACATAATTATGTATACATGATTAGAATGAATGAAATGAATATATAAATTGTCATACTCCTTAAAAAACAACAAAAAAAGATGTTTTTCAAACAACCATGCATATATTTAATAGGATGGCTGGCTGTGGTACACCGAGTGCTATTTTACTCCCTTCCAACCTGCACAGCTCGGGGATATTAATCCCAAAATACCACGAGCCAGCCATCCTATTACATATTAATCCAATATCCCACCATTTTAAACAATAACCATGAAACATAGGTAGGTAGCTATAGATATGACTTAGCTACTTAATAACTATGAACATAAAAAGTTCCTCAAAGTTTACAGCACTTTGTTTCTCTTCACTCTGAGTATATATTATGCTAGACTAGGGCTTAATAATACCGACAGAGCTACTCCTGCCATTGTCTTCACAGTACTGAAACTGTACTACTGTGTAGTTACACTAGATTATAAACCTAACAACCTGTCTTCGGGCGGTGTTGATTGACCAATCAGATTATTACAGGCAAGCTATAGGTAAATTTGAAATAGCATTTTCATTGGTCAGTGCTAATACTATTTCAAAATACGAGCTTCTATGGACCATTATTATTATTATTATTATTATTATTATTATTATTATTATTATTATTATTATTATTATTATTATTATTATTATTATTAAATACAAGGAATTATATGGAACCTCTGAATAAAGGACACAGTGGGATCAGTTTGTCCTTATCTTGTAGGTCATGATAAACCACGTGGACCTTAGAAATTGTCTTTATTTTATTGAGATCAGGTCTGCTGTCCCTTGTAGGTATTATTACCTCAGAGGTTACACTAAATTAAACAAGATGGTACATTTTTAGTTGTCCTTTGTATAGAGGTTCTCCTTATTTCAGAGGGTCCTCTATCAGAGGGTTCTACTGTAGCAGTTTAGATAGAATTTCGATTACCTTCTGTAATTTCCTGATAGTCTTCAGGCCCTTCTGGGTGGGTAGTTAAGGTAGCGTTTATCCGTCCTCCAGAATTATCCTTAATGCTCTCTTCTGACTACGTAGGAATATTATTAGGAGGTGTAAAAGATACCTTTTTAGGCTTTGTAGTAGTCATTGAAATGAAGACAGCTCTAAATACATGTTAGAGCCCTTTATCCTAACCCCCTGAAGTGAGGACACCTCTGTATACAGTGGAACTCCTCTATCTTAACCCCCTGAAATGAGGACACCTCTGTATATAGTGGAACCCCTCTATTCCAACACCCTGAAATGAGGACACCTCTGTATACAGTGGAATTCCAACCCCCTGAAATGAGGACACCTCTGTATACAGTGGAATCCCTTTATTACAATGAGGACACCTCTGTATACAAAACCAAATCACCTGGAATCCAAATATTATGTATGCTGTGAAGCATTCCAAGTCAATAAAGATAGGTATGTATAAATAGTGTTGTAAAGTTTCTCACCACTTTTCTACTCCTTTTGACTTGATCAACACTCTTCAGAGCCTCCGAAAGTAGCTTTTCATTCACCCCACACAAGTTGGGCATATTCTTGGCACACTTGCTGTGACAACTGACACCACAGGCTGAAAATAATAATAATTATGTGAACACCTTCAGTTCAATCAAATACAAAATAATGATACTTAAGTCTGCTCATATCCATGGAAGCTGGAGGTTAGGCTTAAAATTGATCTTGTATTAATAATAAAAACTAGAAATGAGTATTCTCTCAAGCTTTAAGCAGTTATAAAGTATTTTTTAAAGTCTATTTGAGCCTTGAAAGCTGGAGATTAGGCTTAAAAATGATAATATATTAACACTTAGCCCTAGTTCTTAATGATCACTTATTCTCTTCATGAATATTATAATTTTTTCTTAATACTTCTTGAGCTGGTTAGATTCTCTGTGGTCAATGGTAGGCCGTGTATTTGCCTATGGGACATATGGCTACTGGATAATGCAGTATAGATAATGCCAAAAGAGGGGCCTTGTGATCAGGAGTCTCCTAGTGTTTGTAAAAGTTGAGTTAGCTATTAATTAAATTTTGTGATTATAATTTTCGCTGTGTTACAGTGAATGCAATTTACTTTAGATGAGCTTCTAGGGTTAATGCAAACACCAAAAATATCTTTTTTTCCTGCTAATCACTCCTTTTCCGGCCAGCAGACATGTGATTGGTTTGCTGATGCAACTAGCCAAAAAAAAAAAGGGTTTTAGTTGAATAATTCTTTACCTTCGCATTTTACTTGTTGCTTGAAGATTCCGTGCATGAGCTGTCCACACATGTCACAGAAGGTGGGGCCGAGGAACATGTGGTTCTTGAACCGATGAGGAACATCAATCTTAAACCGTTCTTTCAAATACTAGTTTATTGTAAGGACAAAGATAGTTGGTAATGGTCATCAGAAGCAAAAATAATTGGAACTTATGAATATCTTATTAAGTGGTCACAATGAGGTGTGAGAAACACGCCCTCTAAACCTGAATGGAAACCAGCTGGATTAACTCTTAATTATCCTAACGTACTTTAGAGTGAGTCCCCGAAGTGGTTGCTCCTGTGCACTGAGCGAGAATGGTCTCCAAACAACGTTTGTGCGAAGTATAATGGCAAACTAATAGACGATATAACATTACTGTCATGTATAGTAGCAATAATACAATAAACACGTATACATTATAGATATTTGAGACAATTAATGGAACTCCCTCATAACCTCAATCTCTGTGCACCATGAACCCATGATAGCCATTGTATGAGGGGGTTATGGCCTCCTCCCTCTCACTCACTTGGACTAGTAGAGATTTGTAATATATGGGAAGGGTTGACCCCTCCCCCCTACCCCATATCTCCCTGGTCCCCATAATGGTTATGATATAGGAATTCCAGCGATTTAGAGAGTTATCCACCACAGAGGCTACAGGGTTAAAGGTATAGAGATTCCAAGGGTTATCCATTACATAGGCTACTAGGTAAAAGGTATAGAGATTCCACGGATATAGAGGGTTATCTATGACAGAGGCTACAGGGTTAAAGGTACAGAGATTCCAAGGATATAGAGGGTTATGCACCATTATGAATCCCTAGTCTACATAAATATAGGGCCTTATTACTCCAAGCTGAGGAATGGAGCAGATTATAGAGTATTATTATAAGGATTCCATGAAAAACCTTCCCTTAGTAACACTGCAAGGTGAGGAATGGAGCAGAGAAATGAGGGAGGAAATAGTGAATACTTTAGTGGGAGAGTGTCAACTATGATCACTCATATAGTCAGGACATCAACTGGCTCATTGAGCAAGTCCTGAGACAATAAATTATTCATAAGAGAGCCACCAAAATAGCTCACTCACTCGTTAAACTATAGGACATACATCAAAGCTATAGCCCTCCACTGCCAAGTTCTATCCCAAAACTGAAGGATTATTAGGCTAACTGGATGGCTGAAGGTGACTTATTTTCCTGTTAGACACTGTTACGTGTATGCATAATGTAAGCATGCATTGTATAGTGTGTGCATGACAAAGTTCATGCACCTGCAGGGAATGTTTGTGCTCGAGATGCATGCTAACTACATAACTGCATGCTAGATGCACAGCTGCATGCTTTGTTAAGTGGTGTTTGAGTGGAAATGTAAGACTGGAGCTACTTAAAGTCCTCTGAATTTGAATACTAACAGTAGAGACAAGTGAGAATGTGATTAATAATAAACACTATTAGTTATGACTAACACATAACCCTATCACTACTATATATCCATATATAACACATAACCCTATCACTACACTTGCTATATACATAACCCTATCACTACTATATTTCCATATATAACACATAACCCTATCACTACACTATATACATAACCCTATCACTACTATATATCCATATATAACACATAACCCTATCACTACATTATATTTATATAACACATAACCCTATCACTACTATATCCATATATAACACATAACCCTATCACTACTATAATATATCCATACTATAACACATAACAACACTATCACTACTTAACCCTATCACTACTATCCATATAACACATAACCCTATCACTACTATATATCCATATATAACACATAACCCTATCACTACTATATATACAACACATAACCCTATCACTACTATATATATATCCATAAAACATAACCCTATCACTGCTATATATCCATAACCATTCACTACCTATTAGTGTACTTAGGAAGTAGAGGTACTATAGAATTAACCATGCAAGAAATCAACAAGGAGCCAAAAATGTTGTAACATAGTTGAGTTCCTCCCCATTCCAGAGCTAATTAAACACTTGGGACAGTTCCAAAATGACATTAATAGCTAGCTCATTAAAAGGGTCAGAGTATCCTGTTGGAATAGAGTATGTGGTTTCACTGTAGACTATAGAGGTGTCCTTATTAAGAAAAGATCAGTTCCATTGCATACAGCTGTCCTCATTTCAGGGGGTTGAGGTTCCACTGTATACAAAGGTGTCTTCATTTCAGGGTGTTGAAATAGAGGAGTTCCACTGTATACAGAGGCAGTAGCGTCGTGAGAGAGGTGCAAATGGGTTCATTTGCACCCAGAACAACTTAACTTGCACCCATAACACTTACTTGCATCCCTGCAGAGTAGCTCAGTCTTTAGCTACCAGCTAAAAAGCATTATATTTTACGTAAATCTAGGCATAGAACTGTGGCTACACACTAGAACTTGCGGCTGCTGCAGCACAGCAGTAATGATCACACAAACAAAGGTTCAAAGTTCACTGAGGTAATAAGTATATTATTATTTTTATAGAGATTAAGTAGAGAATAAGAATAAGTATTATGCATGCAACTATAGCTTGCACCCAGTATTCAAAGTGGCTAGAGACGCCGCTGT
Organism: Diacarnus erythraeanus; assembly: GCA_964016965.1. Classification (NCBI taxonomy): domain Eukaryota; kingdom Metazoa; phylum Porifera; class Demospongiae; order Poecilosclerida; family Podospongiidae; genus Diacarnus; species Diacarnus erythraeanus. Next base: position 6,836,306 of record OZ024671.1, read on the forward strand.
ACAGAGGTGTCCTTATTTCAGGGGGTTAGAATAGAGTGTTGGTTCCACTATATACAGAGGTGTCCTCATTTCAAGGGGTTTTACTGAAGACAGGTGAGTTGGTTCCATTAAGTAATATAAAATCTGAAATATTTACTCACCTTCACATTGGTAGCCTTTCTTGTTAAAGCCCCTGGAGAGAGGAAAAATAATGCAGTAAAAGTTTATTTTGTGGGCTAAATTTTCACAGGTAGCTATCTATGTCCCATAGTAATATTATAATAATTTTGTGGGCTAAATTTTCACAAATATGTCCAATAGTAATACTAATAGTATGCACAGAAATCAATGTGGACACAAACTTCTATGGGATACAGAATCACAGACCAGATAATGCAATACCAACCGAGGCATTATACAAGGCCAGTTCATTATTCCAGTTACCATAAAAACTCGTGGCAGAGAGAACAATAGGTCGGTTGTCGGAAATATTTCTTCAGGAACTTGTGACCTTTTATTTCATCAGCTGTTGCCTTTTTCCTGTACACTGCTCCAGTCCTGCCTCTACGTGCTGTGGCATTCTGTGGCAACGAGTCAATCTTATCCATGGACCTCATTGCTAGACTCTCTCCACTTGAATCTGTAAGAGGAGGAACATCAAACATTGACCATTTTGCCGCGTCTTTGCATTAACAATAATTGGTGGTACCCCTCTATTTCAATTCCATGAATTGAGGACACCTCTGTATACAGTGGAACTCCTCTATTCTAACTCCCTGAAAATGAGGACACCTCTGTATACAATGGAACCACTCTACTCCAACTCCTTAAAATGAGGATACTGTATACAGTGGAACTCCTCTATTCCAACACCCTGAAACAAGGACACCTCTGTATACAGTGGAGCTTCTAACTATTCCAACACCTTTAAATAAGGACACCTCAGTATCAAGGACACTTGGACATGTCCCAAATAACAGCTTGTGTACTAACATTAATAGAACTTTCACCCAGCCATTTAATAAGGCAATTCGTTTAATTATCCTAAGGTGTCTGGAATAGGGAGAACATTACTATCAGTCTAAATGCTGTGTCCTCAGGTGTGGGCAGTTTCTAAAATGGTGAAAAAAGCACACACTAAAGGTGATAACCAACTTGCATAATGGTAACTGTAAGTTTAACCCTCTTCCTACCAGACACAAATTAACCATCAGTTTAACCCTATTCCTACCACATTATCAATGCAGTTAGTAATTTGTCACAGGACACTCAGCATATCAAGTCTGATAACAATTATACTGTCCGTGCATTATAGAGTATAAGTACACTCAATATATCAATAATAATGACTAAGTGACATAAGGCCCAGGTTAGTAGAGTTGTCTACAGGTGATGTACACATTATGTTAACAGAGGAATCTCTCTATTTAGGACACCTCAGCACAAATTAAAGTGGCCTGATTAGAGAGGTGGTCTCATTTCAGGGGGTAAAGTTAATGATACAATTTGGCCTCATTTCAGGGAGTTGGAATAGAGGAGTTCCACTATATACAGAGATATGAGTTGGAATAGATGAGTTCCACTGTGTACAGAGGTGTCCTCATTTCAGGGGATTGGAATAGAGGGGTTCCACTGTATACAGAGGTGTCCTCATTTCAGGGGGTTGGAATAGAGGAGTTCCACTGTATACAGAGGTGTCCTCATTTCAGGGGGTTGGAATAGAGGAGTTTCACTCTATACAGAGGTGTCCTCTTGAAATAGAGAGGTGTCCTCATTTCAAGGGGTTGGAATAGAGGATTTCCAGTTACTATTTTTTTTTACAATAGCTAGCTTATCATGTAATGATGATGTTTTTGAATAATAATGATAGAGTATTCCCTATATACCCATAACTGATAACACATTTACAAATAGCACAATATGGCATATCCTAATCTGGTGTTTGACAATATCCTGCAATTTTTGCTTAATGACCGTAATAATAATAAATAAAAATAATTATATATTTATTATAATAATAAATATGCACAAAATGAGATAATTGAATATCTATAAATAGATTCATTTGGCACCATTTGAAATTCCCCTTGACATTGAGAGGAATTTGGTTTCTCAAAAGCTGGGTAAGCCTGAGATGATGAATTTGCCATATCTCAGACTAGCTACTTTGTTGGAACAGCTGTTTCAGCACACACAACAGACACAGCAACTATAGTTATAGGTTACAGAAGTAGGCTGTTTAATTGGACACAGTAGACTAGCTACATATTGGGACATTTACAGTCTACATGGGTTAGTTGTTTAATGGGACTAGCTACATTTTGGGACAGTTACAGGCTATAGAGGCTGGCTGTTTAATGGGACACAGTAGACAAGCTACACATTGGGACTGGACAGGCTAAAGAGGCTGGCTGTTTAATGGGACACAGTAGACTAGCTACACATTGGGACTGGACAGGCTAAAGAGGCTGGCTGTTTAATGGAACACAGTAGACTAGCTACACATTGGGACTGGACAGGCTAAAGAGGCTGGCCTATTGGCACACTACTAGTTATAAGGCTAGTATTATTGATGCACAATCTCTTAACTAACACATTATCGTAATAATAATACTAAATATTGTCCCGGCTATAAGCCAATGTGTTAGCACATTAAGGTATTACACATTACTACAGTTTACTGAGTTCTGTGTGCATATCGTACCTTGCTGAGCTCCATACAACTTTATCTGCATAATAACCTTCCCAGAAGGTCTCAGATCAAGCTATAAGAGAAAAATACAAGAGTTATGATTCAATTGAACTCTTTTTCCAAACTCATGAAATGAGGACACCTCTGTATAGAGTGAAATCCCTCTATTCCAATACCCTGAAATTAGGACACCTCTGTATACAATCTATTCCAACCCCCACACCTCTGTATACAGTGGAACTCCTCTATTCCAAATGAGGACACCTCTGTATACAGTGGAACCCATCTATTCCAATCCCCCGAAGTGGACACCTCTGTATACAGTGAAACCAATCTATGAAATGAGAACACCTGTAAAATCATACAAAATCATCATTAAAACTTTGATGAGAATGACTGAAATTACGACTGAAAATTATAAATATAAATAATATTATTATGACTGATCATCATCAGTCATAATATTTTCTTAGCCACACGTCATCACTCATTACAGCTAAATATATAAAACTATAGTTATATATATATATATACAGTATAGTAACTATTGTTGCAACTATTAGGGTAACGAAGAATTGCACGTCATCACTAAGCTAACTCTTCGCAATATTGCCTGCCATGTGTCAGTTGAGTTGAAATGGCATTACTGCACCACAAGAATGATGACACTGCTAAGGAACGTGCCACTGTATTTGTTGTGTGTAAGCTATGTGTGTGGTGCAGGATTCTATTTGTATGATCAAGGGACTTTGAATCATGAAGCCCTGAAACAGAGAGATAATTGTATCATCATAATTTAGGGGTTTCTCTATTACCATAAAAAAAATTTTCACATGAAAATTAATTGCATGGAATGTGGAACCCCAAACTTGCAGTTTCTCTCTTGTTTGATTGCTAGAAAGTGTTTCATAATGAAACATGGTGCCCAAATGCAGTGGAACATCTCCATTCCAGACACTTTGGGACTAATTAAACTCTAGTTGGACTCATTTCAGGGGGTGAAGTTCTATTGACCATAGTACACAAGCTATTACTTGGAACATGTCCAAGTGTCCTTAATACAGAGGTGTCCTCATTCCAAGGGGTTGAGATAGAGGGATTCCACCATATACAGAAGGTGTTCTCATATCAAGTGGCTGGAATAGAGGGATACAACTGTATACTGAGGTGTCCTCATATCAGGGGGTTAAAATAAGAGGAATTCAACAGTATACAGAGGTGTTCATATTTAAAACAGAGGGGTTCCACTACTGCATGTTTATACAATCAAGAACTTGTAACCCCTTAGTTACCAAATTTTCCTTACACCTTAAAACTGCATTTGCAAAGTGCAGATGATCCAAACACAAAGTAGTTTAAAAGTGCTGATCTAAACAACTTTGATGTGGGAATCTGCATGTATACAGCTTCTGTTATGGACCAGGCATCCAATTGAACCTGTGACAATACATGCTTTAAGTTGTTAATTTGGAATCCAGCAGCTTGTGTTCTATACATAGATTTTTCCCATTTAGCTGTTTTTTAGACTTGGCAAGAGTGCAAAGAAATGATGACTAGTCTGCATTCATCATCTCCAGAGATATAAGACAGAGAGAGTCAAATATCTTACATTTATATACAGATTAAACAGAGTCAAGCCGGCTTGCCAGATTTTTAAAATCACTTGACAAACCATTTCCGAATGTCTATATTGTTTTATCATCCTGCAACAATTTCTATTGGAATGGTGATCTAGAGGCATAATAGATATTATACTGCATACAATGGAACCCCAACCCCCTGAAATCTCTATTCTAACCCCCTGACATCTCTGTATACAGTAGAACTCCTCTATTCCAACCCCCTGAAATGAGGACACCTCTGTATATAGTGGAACACCTCCATTCCAGCCCCCTTGAAATGAGGACACCTCTGTATATAATGAACACCTCCATTCCAGCCCCCTTGAAATGAGGACACCTCTGCACACCTCTATCCCAAAGGTAATTCCCTGAAATGAGGACACCTTCTGTATTAAAGGTCACTTGGATAGGTCCCAAATAACTACTTGTAAATAATCCCCTGAAATGAGGCCACTCATACACTTTAATTTGTCTCAAGGAGTAGTCTAGAAGTGAGAGGCTCCACCATAAACTAAATCTGCCAAAACCACAGAGTGTCTGTAATAATAATAGTCAATGATGTAGCTAGGAATAATCAACTGTTGGATTCCACCCCAGCTATATTATTTCAGTACACAATTAGAAGACTAATGCAATAATAATAATATTATTTTCATTAAGTGACATAAACCACCAAACTATATATAATATAATAGCCCTCTGACAAAATAATGAAACCTGATATATTAGTCATCCCACAAACAGCTGGCTACTAGGCAAAGCAGTTGGCAAGCAATTACAAAGTGGTTTTTAATGAATCCTATTTCCATTAACTGTGACAATAAACTCCAATGCTAACTTGAACATTAACAACATTAGTAGCTCCTGCAAACATTGTTGTTGTTGTTGTTGTTGTATATGTGTGTTTTTTGAAATAACCACAATGACCACTAAGCCTGTAATGATGTACTGATATGCATCTTCTTACTCACATGTCATCATATTGTTAACATACTTGGTTAAAAACTCATAGGACTATTTGGCATGTGTCTAAATATATGCCTAGCTCTTATGACTGGTAAGTAGTATCCTTTTTTACCATAGTTAGCCTTAACTCACACTTGAACATTTACCAAAAGGGATTTTTATGGAAAAAAACATCATAATTATGGTGTGAGGGTTTCTTTGGAAAGTGCATTGTAGAACCCCCTCTCCTAAAATGGGGACACCTCTGTACACAGTGGAACCTTTGTATCTCAACCTCCTGAAATGAGAAAACCTCCATATACAGTAGAAACCCTATTCCAATTCCCTAAAATGAGGACACCTCTGTATACAGTGGAACCACCTCTATTCCAACATCCTGAAATGAGGACACCTCTGTATACAGTGGAACCCTGTGAAATAAGACTATGGAACCTAATAGAATGGTTAATAGTAATAATAATAATAATAATAATAATAATAATAATAATAATAATAATAATAATAATAATAAGATATTATTTATTATTACATAACTAATGTTTATATAAACTGATCAGAATATGTTATCAAAGGTGATAGAGTGGCATTATCTGCAGGACTAACAACGTTGAAAATAGATTAGAGATGAAATTGAAGAAGTAAGTGCTTTATAGTCACAAGCAACACAAATCTGGTAAGGTCGATACAGCCAGAGCACAGTACCATTGAGGATATTGTTATTGTGTAGATTTCAGAAATGTAAATTCAGAGATGGTAAACAGATGATAAAGACTTATAATAGCTAGTACTACTAGTATTATAGCCAGCTTGTTATCATGATGAAGTTTGCTTGTATAGCTAGCTATATATACTCTGGGTTCTACAATAACAACAACCGATCTTTACAGCTATCTTAACAGCATATACAACAACAACAACAACAACAACAACAACAACCAGCAACAATGAAGCATTTACTGCTATCTTGACAGCATATACAACAACAACAAAAACCAGCCAAAATGATGCTATCTTGACAGCATATACAACAACAACAACAACAACAACAACAACAACAATGAAAAACAGCAACAATGAAGCACTTACTGCTATCTTGACAGCATTGTCGTCTTCACACTGCTCAGCTAAATTCTCGCTCTCTACGGTCACCTCCGCCACAGTAATCACGTCAGCTCCAGGGACATCGGCCCTGTCCATGATATAAATCTGGATACGTCTTCCAGGCTTCAAGTGGGAATCGAAGCATCTGTTCCAATCCGGATAGAACGTCTTCTTGTGCTGCTGAAGAATTATTTTCCCGGTTTCGTCCTGAGCTGCAGCTTCTTTGACGTTCACAGCACAGAAAGGGTTGTTTGGCTTGGTGTGGTCCATAATAGCATCAAGTAACTTAATTCTTATGAAAGCCATGGCCGGCTGCGAGTTAGTAGCTAGTCGATTTAGTTATAGTTGTACGTTTGACAGTTGATTACGGAGATTAAAGGAAAGGGCGGAGCTTATTGCGAGCCACACCCTTAATAATATTACCACAATTATTATTAATAATAATTATCAAGCATAACTTTAATGACACCAAAATTATTATCAGTTTTTATGCTGGAGGAGGAGGAGGGGGTGGAGGAGGGGGTGGAGGTGGGGGAGGGGGTGGAGCCCCACCCTCCCCAGGTGGTGGTGGTGGTGGTCCCCCATCTGTGGCAGGAGGAGGTGGTGGTGGTGCATCTCCTCCTCCAGTTCCACCCTCGCCAGAGGCCCCACCTTCTCCACTCCCACTTTGTTCGTCATCTTTCTTCTGCTCACTTTCTTCCTCAGCAGTGAGATCTGCCCGGAAAAATATCCGAGCACTACTCAGAGAATAGTGAAGAAGATCAAATTCCTGAGGAAAGAAAAGAACCTTCATCAATTAGATATGGAATCTATTGAAGGCTACTCCCACACTATGATGGTTACCTCCACACTAGGATGGTTACCTCCACACTATGAGGGTTACCCCTCATATTCTCATACTAGGAAATTGACATATGTGGTATTGTATGATGATTGAAAGTGCCTTCTGGTACAGTGGAACCTCACTTAGTTATACTGACCCAAGTTATCTCTGGCTGTGCTGATTATATGACTCAAAATTGATGAAAATAATGCATAGAACACTGCTTCCATTCAACATGTATTGCTTCACATACTCCACAACTTCCAAATCAGTTACGGCAACCATCATCTGAAGGCTGACTTGCTCCTTCCACCCTTAAATTCCACATGGCAATACTGTTCTGGCATACGGTATGGATTGAAAACACCCAGCATAGATATTTTAGCTGACTGGTTGCCACAGGTGTGGTGATTTCATACAATCATGGCCAGTGACAGGAAATAACTCTGAAAGAGAAAGCTGGGTTTATCAAGATCTTGAAGATGCATAGTCAGAGAAGTATGAAGATCTTGAAGAAGTATGAAGATGCATAGTCTTGTTTGAGCATGCCACATGCCAAGACTCAAAGTTAGGATAGTATTTTGTCTATGCATGAGACACTGTACAATACATGACAGTAAAATGTCACACAGTTCAGAGCATGCCAAAGTCAACAAGACATTACATGGACTGCATACTCTAGCCTCTACAGCCTGCTCTAGCCTACTCTAGCCTACTGGACATTTAACATGGAGGCCTACACATTGCGGCAAAAGAAAGAAAGACAACTTCAGTATTTGGAAAGGCAGATTTCAAAAAACCAATGGCTGACTGGTGAAATGAAAGAAAGCCCACTTTTTTTTGTTTACGTGATGGAATCAGGTGATGTGTGTAGACGGACAATTGGTTCTTTGGAAAGAATGGCCACCAGAGATACTGCAAGGCAACAAGAAAGATAACATTCTGAAGCTAGACCCGTGGATTTAATGAAAAGTGGAAGGGAGTGTGAGGAAGATCAAATAACATTTTGTCTTTATTGTTAGTGCAGTAGAGGAAAAAAGAAGAGCCTGCAATAATACTTAGAAAAACCACGATGTTTTAAAAAGTCTCTTGCCTATATCAAAGACATCTGAGGAAATCATGGAATCATTTTAAGCAAAAGTATATACCAGTATAGTGCTGCTTTTGATGGAGAATGCTGGATGCCATTCTGAAGACTTCAAGTCCAAATTGTATTAAAACTGTAGCCCTAGTCCATCCTGCCAAACACGACATCAAAACAGGATTTTGGCATCATTCAAAAACTTAAGCTGGTGATGACGAAGAGTCTGTGTCAAAAAGTGCAGTGAAGGAAATGAGATTAAACTCTTTCTTGATTTCTTGAAAGTCATGGATATATCAGGGAAGAAAGTGCACTCAGGTCTGCAGTAGATAATGGTTACTGTTGTTCTCTTACAGCTATAAAGCAAAACTCTAGAAGAGAAGATGATAAGGGACCATGCATTTTGTCCTTTGTCTGGAGGTTGTCCTCTCTTAGAGGTTTCATCTCAAATGAAGTGAAGAAACTGTTAATTATCATTATTATGTTATTATCAGTGATGGATTCTCTGGGTCAGAGAGTCTTGTAGGATGGTCCACTGTATAGAGATGTTTTACTCATACGGAATAGCACAGGTCTACTAAACAAAATATGATTGTTCCTTACAATTGTCTTGCATTTTCTTCTAATGTGGTACACCTTTCAAACTACATTTAGGGAGATTTTCTATAGACTATCAAAGAAATCTTCAAGTAGCACTAGTTTGTACTTAACATCCCCCAAAATACCCCCATCAAATATTTACAGGCTATAGTGGAACATCTGATAACCTCTATACAAAGGATATCTGTCCTATCACCAACTTTGGTGTGTTATATTACCTCCGATAACCTCTATACAAAGGACAGTTTCCAAGGTCCCAATGTGTCCTTTATAGAGAGGTTCCGCTGTATTACCTCTGAATTAAGGACAACCTCTATATAAAGGACAGTTTCCAAGGTCCCAATGTGTCCTTTATAGAGAGGTTCCACTGTATTACCTCTGAATTAAGGACAACCTCTATATAAAGGACAGTTTCCAAGGTCCCAATGTGTCCTTTATAGAGAAGTTCCACTTTATTTTTTTATAATGGACTCACTCTAGTATAGTTCTCAATTCTCTTTACAGATAGAGAGATGGTGGCTTGGAGTTTGTTGTCTTCTCTCCCTCGCTCACTAGAGTCACGAACAGTTTTCTGAAGATAAAAGAAGAAAGAGATCAGGAACAGTCAGATTATTCCTGGATATTCAGAACTATTAATGACCAGTACCTTATCAGCTTCATATTTGGCTTTCACAGATGCCATCCAGTGTAGAGAATCAAATGCATGATACTGATCCACCAACTTCAGAATATAAGCCACACCTGTGTCCCAGATAGAGTCATCATGGTGTTGGGACAGGTTTGGGGATTGAGATATTGGTGGGTTGGGGTATTGGGGTATTGGGGGGTTGGGAGATTGGGGATTGGGATATAGGGGGATTGAGGTATTGGAGGGTTGGGAGTATAGGGGAGTTGGGGTATTGGAGGGTTGGGGGTATAGGAGAGTTGGGGTATTGGAGGGTTGGGGGTATAGGGAAATTGGAATATTGGAGGATTGGGGGTATAGGGGAGTTGTATAGGGGAGTTGGGGTATTGGGGAGGTTGGGGGTATAGGGGAGTTGGGGTATTGGAGGGTAGGGGGTATAGGGGAGTTGGGGTATTGAAGGGTAGGGGGTATAGGGGAGTTGGGGTATTGGGGAGGTTGGGGGTATAGGGGAGTTGGGGTATTGGGGAGGTTGGGGGTATAGGGGAGTTGGGGTATTGGAGGGTAGGGGGTATAGGGGAATTGGGGTATTGGAGGGTTGGGGGTATAGGGGAGTTGTATAGGGGAGTTGGGGTATAGGGGAGTTGGGGTATTGGAGGGTTGGGGGTATAGGGGAGTTGGGGTATTGGGGAGGTTGGATTGAGGCTCACTAACACACTACATGATATGATTAGGGAGATCATCACAATACTCACCCATGGCAAATCCATCATCAGTGAAGGCAGCTCCCTGTTTGTTCTTCTTGTTTATCTTGTCTTTTGAAGTCATCATGTACTCAACATAGTTCATCGTCTTTCAAAAAAGAAAAAAAAGAAAAGAAAAAAAATAATAATAAATAAATAAAACAAAACATAAAGCCGAAAAGTAGGAGGGAAGAAAGGAAGAAAGAGAAGGGAGTTTAGAAAAATATGAGGAAAGAAATAAATAAAGAAAAAGGAGTTTAGATAATAAAGAAGGTGTCTATTAATCTTACCAATGGTGGAACTATCATGAAGAAATTCTGTAAGTGTCGGTTCTTTGGGTTTCGGAAGACGGAAGCAAACACATCCACGAGGAGCTACAGAACAAAAGACAGAATATCATACAAGGAACCCTCACACCCTTATCCTCTCACCTTAAAATACTCCGTGCCTTCAGCGAAGTTCTTCGCAAGGTTTCCGATCACTGAATCTAGAATCCTAAGGTATGTGAGGAAACAGAATTTAGATTTTCAAAAGACCAGGTTGAAACCGTGTCTATATACCCAGCAGAGTCTTTTGCTTCCTTTGGGACTTCTCCTGTCATCAGTTCCTCAAATGATACAATGTCTTCCAAGTCGGGAACAAACCTTGTGGAATAAGGAAGATGGCAAGTCAGTTGTTTCTCTATTCCAGACAGATTAAACTGTTCTGATAAGGGAGAAGTGGTCTTATTTCATGGGATAAAGTGGAGCCTCTCCATTCTGGACACATTAGGATAAATTAAAGTGTCCTATTAGAAGGGTGGCCTCATTTCAGGGGTATGCAAACATTTGAGACTGAAGGGGGCAACATTGAGAATGAAGGGATAACATTGAGACAGTGGGGGAAACATTTGAGACTGAAGGAAGCAGCAACAAACCTTATGGCGTTGCTACAGCAGTGAAGACCTCCTGAACGGATCATGCGAATGTAGCCCATGGCATTGCCTGCATGTTAACCACACCCATGTGATCATTAAAGGGTCACTCAGTGTGACCACACCCAGTCATGAACATTCACTTGGTGACCACACCCACAATCATGAATATTGATAAATGTTCAAGTTTAAAGGGAAGGCATTACACATAGAAAAATTTTAAGGCAAAAATATTTTGGTGACTTAATATTTGCAGGTTAAAATTTTCACTGAAATAAGTTCAAGTTTTTACTAATATGAAAAAAAAATTACCCACTAATTAATGACCCATGACCTATGACCTATGACCTACCAATCTGAGTAATAAGAATTCTGAACTGATCCAGGTAGCTCTGCCCATCAGGACTAGATCCTAACTTGCGGATGACCTTGTTGAACTTTTCAGCTCTGGAGAAGGGATACTAAAGAGAAGAAAGGGGTGTGGCAGGAAACACCAGTTATAATTATGACATCATTATCATCATTTGCAGCTGTATAATATATCTAAGGGGACACACCCATCTAGGAGGTCCACTGTACTGTGGACACACCTATCTAGTGCACTGTGGACACACCCATCTAGGAGGTCCACTGCACTGTGGACACACCTATCTAGTGCACTGTGGACACACCCATCTAGGAGGTCCACTGCACTGTGGACACACCTATCTAGTGCACTGTGGACACACCTATCTAGGAGGTCCACTGCACTGTGGACATACCTATCTAGGAGGTCCACTGCACTGTGGACACACCCATCTAGGAGGTCCACTGCACTGTGGACACACCTATCTAGTGCACTGTGGACATACCTATCTAGGAGGTCCACTGCACTGTGGACACACCCATCTAGGAGGTCCACTGCACTGTGGACACACCCATCTAGGAGGTCCACTGCACTGTGGACACACCCATCTAGGAGGTCCACTGCACTGTGGACACACCCATCTAGGAGGTCCACTGCACTGTGGACACACCCATCTAGGAGGTCCACTGCACTGTGGACACACCCATCTAGGAGGTCCACTGCACTGTGGACACACCCATCTAGGAGGTCCACTGCACTGTGGACATACCTATCTAGTGCACTGTGGACACACCTATCTAGGAGGTCCACTGCACTGTGGACACACCTATCTAGGAGGTCCACTGCACTGTGGACATACCTATCTGGGATGTTTACTGGTATATTGTACTCAGGAATGAACATTCAGGAATTCGGAGTTAATGGCACCATTAAACTCACTTTCTGATCCAGTTGGTACTTGTTCTCTTTGTAAAATCGAATTTCCTATAAATAGAAACAACAAAGTGTTGTGCTTGTTGTTTTCAGTATACTAAGAATATACTAACTTTCAACAGCCTGGCTTTAATGTATTCATCGTACATGAACTGTGAAAAGATGAAGAACTTCTTCCGAAGAAACTGATAAGTAAAGTTCACCTAAAACAAGGGAAGAGGGAGATAACGGACACTCTGCAAAACAAGAGTCTCTTCACATAAACCACACCTGTCCTGTCCCTCTGACAACCTCTATATATAGGACAGTTTCCAAGGTCCCAATGTGTCCTTTATAGAGAGGTTCCACTGTATTACCTCTGAATTAAGGACAACCTCTATATAAAGGACTGTTTCCAAGACCCCAATGTGTCCTTTATAGAGAGGTTCCACTGTATTACCTCTGAATTAACCTCTATATAAAAGTCCTTTCCAAGACCCCAATGTGTCCTTTATAGAGAGGTTCCACTGTATTACCTCTGAATTAAGGACAACCTCTATATAAAAGACAGTTTCCATGAGTCCAACTAACAATTCTATTACTCTATAGAGAAGTTCCTCTGAAATCCATACAAAGAACACTTGTCCTGTCTTCTATAATCTTAGAACTCTAAAGAGGTGTACACCTCTAAGAGGGATACACCCAGGGCTCACCGTGGTATTCATGATCCCGGTTCCATGGGTCCGAATGGAGTTAGCAATGTGCCTGATGTTAATAGTATTCAAATGTTTATTATTTGAACTCCTCTCCACAAAGATCTGAATGAGAAAAATGAGAAACGAGAGGGGGGGGAGGGGATAGGGGTTGGCAGAAGGAGAAACATGGGGTTAAAATCATAACTAAATTTATGATACAAAGTATAAAAATATTTTTCTAAGACAGAAAAAATAGCTTATAACAATATTCTTTCTCACCTCCTATATTAATTAATAACTACTCCCCACCACACACCCCACCCTCTTTCACACCCCTACCCCCTCCCCCCCTCCCAGACATTACAAAAAAAATCGTGTATGTTTTGAGTTGTCTTCTAACATATTACTACATGAAGCAATGTGACACAGTGTGATACAAGAGACATTCTAGACCACACCCACTTGCCTGGTTGTTGAGGTTGTAACAATATCTGGTGACAAAGACATGGATGTGTCTCATTATCTCAAGCACATCAAGACCCTGTGGAATGAGAGTTCTTGATTATCTATCTATCTATCTACTCCTCACTCCCCCCCCCCCCTCATCTATGCCCCTCCCCTCCTCCTAATCCTATCCCTCCCTGTCAATCTTGTTAATCCAGCTTTGGTTCCCTTAATATAATTAGTATTCTGGCCTCCCCCACCCCCCCTTTCCCCTCAATTTCTACCCCTTATTCTCAATTTATTGTCTCTACCCCCTTCTCAACAATTTCTACCCCCTTTCTTCCTCTGTTCCCCTCCCTTAAGGATCCCTGATGATTTTCACCTTTATAGTTCTTCCTCAACTACCCCTCCTCTGCTAAATCTTCCTCTCCCCCCTCCCCCCATTTCTCCTGTCCCCTCCTACCTGCTCTAGCGTGGCACTAGGGAGGTGTGGCTCTAGCATATCTAGGCCATATTTCTTGTTAGCAAGGTTTCGCATGTCCCCGTAACTTTTCCAGTCGTGGAGAGCCACTGTTGTCAGGTTATAAAACGTCTTATCAAGATAATGCGTTACATAAGCTGGAGAAGAAAAGGTTAATTATTTTCTATGTACCTTTAGTTATTCCTTGTACTATAAGAGAAGAAAGGGTTAATAATTCTTGTATCATTAGAGGAATTACTATAAAAAATAACAAAAGGTTTGTCCTATTTCCCAACAGACTACCAAAGCCATTATCAATTTGATCATAAGCCTAGATTTCGGTATAAAAGCACTCAACCGTATACAACAAGCTGGCAAAGCAGGTATAAGCGTGATTATATTCGATCATTACACACCACTCTTCACCCCTGCCCCTCCCCTTACTTTTCCCCTGCCCCTCCCCTTCTTCAACTATACCTCTGATGTCAATGGCTCTGTCAAAAAACCTGATTGGTTTGACATCCATGAAATGTTTCAAGTCACGAAGACCAATCTAACAAGATAATAGGAATAATATAGATTCATGTACAAAAGTAGGTCAGTTGAAACAGGTTCAAAGAGAAGTCACTGTGTAAGCAAGTTACCTATTGCTCAAACTCAAGTCTAAAGATACTGATGACCACAAAACACACACACAACACATAATACACACACACAACACACATAATACATCCACACACAACACACATAATACATCCACACACAACATACACACAACACACACACAACACACACACAACACACACACAACACACACACACAACACACAATACATCCACACACAACATCCACACACAACACACAACATCCACACACACACACACAACACACACACAACATCCACACACACACACACAACACACACACAACATCCACACACACACACACAACACCCACACACACAACATCCACACACACACACAACACATACACACGACACAATACATCCACACACAACATCCACACACACACAATACATCCACACACAACATACACACACACACAACATCCACACACACACACACACACAACACATCCACACAACACATCCACACAATACATCCACACACACACAACACACACACAATACATCCACACAATACATCCACACAATACATCCACACACACAACACACATAATACACACACACACACACACACACACACACACACACACACACACACACAACACACAACACACACACACCTTGAAAGGGTTTCTGTCGTCCAACTGGAGGTGAAGATGAGTGCTAAGCCTAAGATCCTCCTCTGTAGCCTTACACAATGGTTGTAGTATCTTCTCTTCCATATACTTGTCTATCTCCTTCTCAAACATACCCAGAAGCTCCTCGGGGTCCTCCTGGTGCAAACACATCCTCATAGCCGGGATGCAGTCTCGAAGAGCGGCAAACATGTACTGAAAACAGCAAAAAAAATTTTTTTTTTTAAATAAAATACAAATAAAATTTTGTGGGATTAATTTTGCTAGTTATACTACTAGTGCATAAATTAATACCCACAAAAATATTCATTATACAGCATATTTACATGGAGCCTGTGTGCTTCAGCAGGAAATTGGTAGATGTCTGCAAAGTAGAGGGGCACCACTACTTCCTGTATGGGTGGGGCAGGAAATGTTAGGACCACACCCATTGGACACACCCACAAACCTTGTGCCAGTAGAGAAAACTGCAATCACACACCTCCTGAACTCTGAGACAAGAAGGAAATAGTATTTAAATGGTTGCCCTGCCTTCAGCTGTTATACAGAGGTGGTCTGCTTATACCGTGGAACCTGTATATAGTGGTCACCCTTGGGACACAACCAGTTGGCTGTTATACAGAGGTGGTCTGTTTATACAGTGGAACCTGTACATAGTGGTCACCCTTGGGACACAACCAGTTGGCTGTAAATTATACATACGGGAAGTGGAACGATTTAAAACATAGCCCTTACCTTGTCCTCAATTCACAGACAGCATCAAGCTTTCTCATCAGCCCTGGAATACGATCTTCTTCCTTTGAAGGGCGCTGTTGAAAAGAGAGAGAGAAATGTGTGAAGTCTATATTATGTACGTATACAACAGTCCTTACAGGAAGAGTGAAATGATAAGCCAAACGAGCTATCAGTCTTCTTTCCTTTGTACCTATAAGAGCAAAAGGAGCAATCGCAATTGACTACCCTTTACCATATTACTATAGTGTATCTATTAATAGCATTTGTCACTTTGATAACCCTTTACCATATTCCATTTCTTACAACATCCTCCCTCCCAGGAAGAAGACAGACCCTCTTCTAGATAAAGTGTGTTACCTGACTTACCTGGACCATTTAACACAGATTTCATTAAATTTCTGGCAGCAAGAATGTCCTGTGTATTGTGTAGAGAAGATACATCACCATAGCAACATAGTAGGAAAATAATATCATAACAATGAGCATGCTTAGGGGGAGAGGGGAGAAGAGAGGGGGGGAGAGAGGGAGGAGGAGGAGAATGAGGCAATCTGGAATAATTGCATACTGTATAAGAATGGAATAGAGTTATGTAAAATATAGTTTTGTCATTATTGCCTCACCAATGATCTTTCTGAATAGCCTTTCGTAGACTCTCGATTTCTAACCTAAAGAAAAAGAATGACGTCATTTTAGGACTTAGAGGGAATACCTGAATAGACCATTATAGACCATTATAGACCATTATAGACCATTATAGACCATTATAGACCATTATAGACCATTATAGACTATTGGAAAGCCTCTTTGGGAGAGTTACATTCCGGCACTTGTACCAAATCTCTGGGAACAAGTGTGGCCAAGTTATCCCTCTAGAAGATATTTTCCTCCTTCTGACATGTTTTACCGGTCAAGGTAACATTTAGGTAAAGGGTCATCACACGTGTATATAATACCTATATGCTGGTGTTTATAAGTTGCCAGATTTAGCTAAGTGGACAGGGCATCTATTCACTAGCTAATGTATCTATTAATAACCAGTCACGGTATCATTTAGGTAAAGGGTCATCACACGTATCTACAACACCTATATTATGCTGATGTTTATAAGTTGCCAGATCTAGCTAAGTGGGCAGGGCATCTGTTCGCTAGCTAATGTATCTAGATGACCAGGAGACACCTGATAGATCATCGAGAGTTGGCAGACCTGTCATAGTCTTGTAAGCCAGTCTGGCACTCGCTAGACTAAGCTAAACTAGGTGCATAATACGTATATGAAAAATACCAGGTAACAAAAAATACTGATCTGTCAATAATCCACAAGAGGATAAAAATTTCACTGCTAATATTTTAACAACTTCTGCATACTCTAAAATCTTTTCATGTTCATAAAATTACACAGTGTTAGAGTATAGAGTTACACAGTGTTAGAGTATGGAGTCACACAGTGTTAGAGTATGGAGTTACACAGTGTTAGAGTATGGAGTTACACAGTGTTAGAGTATGGAGTTACAGTGTTAGAGTATGGAGTTATAGTGTTAGAGGTAAACCTATTGATGGCTGTGGTATTATATATTATACAGACAACTCAACACATGAGAATCAGACTCAACACGGACTCAACACATGGGAATCAGATTCAATACATGGGAATCAGACTCACATCATAGTTTAACTGACTGAGTAGTCCCAGTTCATAATGGTTGATGATGAGGACAAGGTACTCTGCCACGATCATTGCTCTTCTGTGAAAAGTGTACTCGATGCACTTCAAAAGTTCCACTAATCGACAGATAGCAAGGACGCTGGACTTGGTCATGGGCTTGCCAAGGTGCTGATGGAGGCCCAGTAGTGTACGGATAAGATTACTGATAGAGTATGCTAGTAGCATGCCCTGGTGAGAGAGGAGGGTGAGAGAAGAGTGAGAGAGGAGGTTGTGAGAGGAGGTTGTGAGAGAAGGTTGTGAGAGGAGGTTGTGAGAGGAGGAGGTTGTGAGAGGAGGGTGAGGGGAGGTTGTGAGAGGAGGGTGAGGGGAGGTTGTGAGAGGAGGGTGAGGGGAGGTTGTGAGAGGAGGGTGAGGGAAGGTTGTGAGAGGAGAGTGAGGGGAGGTTGTGAGAGGAGGGTGAGGGGAGGTTGTGAGAGGAGGGTGAGGGGAGGGTGGAAGAATGGAAAGATGGGGAGATGGAAGAATGGGAGATAGTGAGGGGAAGGAGATAGAAAGAGAGGTGATGGGTGAGGTGATGAGGGAGTTGATAAAGGAGGTGATGGGGAAAGTAAGATGGTGGCGAAGCCATCTCAATTTCTCATGTGGAGATAACATATACCTAAGTACCACACCTCTCCCCTCAAATACCACACCTCTCCCCTTATATACCACACCTCTCCCTTCACGTACCACACCTCTCCCCTCACGTACCACACCTCTCCCCTCACATACCACACCTCTCTCTTCACATACCACACCTCTCCCCTCACATACCACACCTCTCCCCTCACATACCACACCTCTCCCCTAGCATACCTGCAAGAAGAGATTAGCTCTACCCGTGATCTCAGTCCTATAGACGTCTGGTGTCATCTTCTCTCGTCCTGACCGGGTCACAAGATCAGTCTCCATGCGTATCATCCATGCCGACACTTGCATGTAGTACACCTGACTTGACCTAGAAGTGGGTGTGGTTTAGAAGCTATTGACACACCCCACAAGACATACTGCACCTGGTGAGACTCTGACTTTGATCAACAAGAAAGTTCCCTTGGAGTTGTTCGGGAAGATGTAGCTGCTTCTTGTCCAGTACTTTTGACATGAGTGGCAGGTGTTGACGAAGAAAGTCCGTGTGAAACCACATTTCACTGCCAATGATGTGAATTCCTGGGATCTAACAACAGCAGAGAATAATGATGAGAGGTATGAGATGAGAGAGGAGGTTAGAGGGGGAAATGAGAGGGAGACAGAAAGGAGATGGGAGGCAGTGGGGGGAATAAGGAGGTAGATGGAAAGCGGGAGGGAGAGGAAGGTGGAAAGCGGGAGAGAGAGAAGGTGGAAAGTGGGAGGGAGAGGAAGGTGGAAAGCGGGAGGGAGAGGAAGGTGGAAAGCGGGAGGGAGAGGAAGGTGGAAAGCGGGAGGGAGAGGAAGGTGGAAAGCGGGAGGGAGAGGAAGGTGGAAAGCGGGAGGGAGAGGAAGGTGGAAAGCGGGAGGGAGAGGAAGGTGGAAAGCGGGAGGGAGAGGAAGGTGGAAAGCGGGAGGGAGAGGAAGGTGGAAAGCGGGAGGGAGAGGAAGGTGGAAAGCGGGAGGGAGAGGAAGGTGGAAAGCAGGAGAGAGAGGAAGGTGGAAAGTGGGAGGGAGAGGAAGGTGGAAAGCGGGAGGGAGAGGAAGGTGGAAAGTGGGAGGGAGAGGAAGGTGGAAAACGGGAGGGAGAGGAAGGTGGAAAGCAGGAGAGAGAGGAAGGTGGAAAGTGGGAGGGAGAGGAGTGGAGAGGAGTGGAGAGGAGTGGAGAAGGGCGTGGAAAGGAGCAGGAGAGATGGAAGAAAGAAATGAATAAAATATAATAATTGTGAGTTCTCTATGATACCTTCTTGTGGATGTCCCATATCTGCTTAACGAGTTTCTTGTCCGAGTAGCCACAGAGTTCATGATTGAGGACAAGGAGTCCGCACAACCCAATGAGCTTCTGTCGTTGTCCCATTTCATTGGTTTCTCCGATTCTACTCTCCAGGAAGGTCAAGATGTTAATAATGTTTAACTGAAACTCTTTCATCAGCTCTTGGTTCTGTGAGACATTAACTTCTCTGGTGTCAAATATTTGCCGGACACAGGACTGAAGATTGAAATAACAATTGTTATAAATACAGACCTCATGTGGCCTACCTATATAATAGTGGTCATCCACCAGTTGGCTGTTATACAGAGGTGGCCTGCTTATACAGTGGAACCTGTATATAGTGGTCACCCTTGAGACACAACCAGTTGGCTGTTATACAGAGGTGGCCTGCTTATACAGTGGAACCTGTATATAGTGGTCACCCTTGAGACACAACCAGTTGGCTGTTATACAGAGGTGGCCTGCTTATACAGTGGAACCTGTATATAGTGGTCACCCTTGAGACACAACCAGTTGGCTGTTATACAGAGGTGGCCTGCTTATACAGTGGAACCTGTATATAGTGGTCACCCTTGAGACACAACCAGTTGGCTGTTATACAGAGGTGGCCTGCTTATACAGTGGAACCTGTATATAGTGGTCACCCTTGAGACACAACCAGTTGGCTGTTATACAGAGGTGATCTGCTTATACAGTGGAACCTGTATATAGTGGTCACCCTTGAGACACAACCAGTTGGCTGTTATACAGAGGTGGTCTGCTTATACAGTGGAACCTGTATATAGTGGTCACCCTTGAGACACAACCAGTTGGCTGTTATACAGAGGTGATCTGCTTATACAGTGGAACCTGTATATAGTGGTCACCCTTGAGACACAACCAGTTGGCTGTTATACAGAGGTGGTCTGCTTATACAGTGGAAGCTGTATATATACTGGTAAATCACCTTCAGAGATGGCTGTAAAGATGGCCAGTAAGTATAATTATTAGCTCACCATAAAAATTTGTCCTTCCATGAGTTTTCCTTCAAGTGTCTGCAAGAGCTTCTCAAAAGGTTTTAGTTTGGACTCATCCACTCCATACTCACCTGGAGACCCCTTGATGGACGTGATGATCCTACAACAATAGGAGTTAATCTAAGGGGTTAAACTAAGGGGTTAAAATATAGAAACTAAGGGGTTAAAATATAGGAACTAGGGAGTTAAAATATAGGAACTAAGGGGTTAAGCTATAGGAACTAAGGGGTTAATCAATTAGAATTAAGGGGTTACATTAAATGGGCTAAATTGATATGTGTTAATGGCACATGATAGCCACATGACTGACCTCTTGTACTGGTTCCAATGTTCCCTAATGATGGGACTGGTCTTGAAGATGTGGTCTAGAGTGATGAGGATGGCAAGGGCATCTCCAACATGTTCAAAAACAGTCTAAAAAAAGAAAAAAAAAGTACAGGAGTTCATTGGCAAGGATATTCTGATTGGAGGCCCTCCAGTCATGTTTGAAGCAGTAATTTCATTGATTGCATCACCTTGAACATTTGATTACCAAGTAATATTCCATTGACCTTATTCTTAGAGGGCAATATCATACTAAACCTTAACTCTTAGCCCTAACCCTGTTACAGAGTGTAACATTGTGTTAAACCTTAACTCTTAACCCTAGCCCTGTTGTTACACAGTATATTTACTAGTGTTACACAGCATATTTACCTGTAAGTGTATTCCTGAAGGATTCATGACACTGAATGCACTGTAAAGAAACACACAGAAGGATAAGTGCAGATATACATGGCAGTCATGTGACCTACCCCTCTTTGCTGTACAGAGAGGCCATCTGATGGAAAATGTTCTTCACAAGATCGTTGATACGACTGATAAACTGTGTCAAGTCCTGACAAAAAGATAAACTTACATTTAATTTGATCTAAAAACAAGAAGTTTTGAGTACTTGTAAGACATGGATCATTCGTCCCATCATGAGATGTGCCTCGCCCTCTTGGAGACCCTTTTCCAGATCACCTGTTGTCATGGAGATAGATATTTCAATGTGGTTTAAAGAGAAATGATGACATTAAGCACTTACCTCCTTCACCATACATCAGCAATGGAATGTAGAACTTGACCTTTGCCTAGAGCAAACAAAGAAATGAAATGAGGACATGAGGACACCTCTGTATACAGTGAAACCACTCTATTCCAAACCCCTGAAATGAGGACACCTCTATATACAGTGGAACTTCTCTATTCCAACACCCTGAAATGAGGACACCTCTGTATACAGTGGAACTTCTCTATCTTAACACCCTGAAATGAGAACACCTCTATATACAGTGGAACAGCACTCCATTCCAAACCCCTGAAATGAGGGCACCTCCATATACTGTATAGTGGAAACCCTCTATTCCAACTCCTTGAAAGGAGGACACCTTTGTATACATTACTCAATAACTGTGTGTTTATAAGGCCTAAGATGGAGGACATTGGAGGACATAATATCTCCCTCTACCATAGTGAAAGCTGATTACAATGGATGACATAAGCCTAACAGTCAATTGATCACCTTGTTGCAATGCTCATCAATCTCTGAACAGAGAGCTGCGAAGACAGTCACCACTTTGTTCAAGATCTAAAAGGGTAAATGATGAAATGTATTATCAGTTCTGCTGGGGCTATTACAGTAGCATCAGGTGGCTGAGCCTCATTTCGGACAGGTGGCTGAGCCTCATTTCGGACAGGTGGCTGAGCCTCATTTCGGACAGGTGGCTGAGCCTCATTTCAAGGAATAGAGGGGCTCCATTGTATACATTTACTTAGGGATACCTCTGTATACAGTGGAACTCTACTCTTTCCAACTCCATGAACGAGGACACCTCTGTATACAGTGGAACTCTACTCTTTCCAACTCCATGAACAAGGACACCTCTGTATACAGTGGAACTCTACTCTTTCCAACTCCATTAACGAGGACACCTCTGTATACAGTGGAACCTCTCGCACTTTGACATTGGGCGTGTCCCAAAAACAGCTTGTGTATTAACATCAATAGAACTTCACCCCCTCTGAAATGAGGACACTCCTCTAATAAGGATGTCCCAGGATGTCTGGAACAGAAAGGTCCCACTGTATCTCCTTAACTAGTACAGCTCCATTGCTGCTAACTACCTTTAAATTCAAAATTACCTTATGGTCTGTTTTAATCAGTTCTAGGAGTGTGGCATGTTCATAATGGGAGGTCTGTGGTGTAATCATGACAACAGCAACACATTAAACAGTTGGAAGACTAATGAAGCCACACCCACCTGTAGGGCAATAGGGTCAAGGGTGAAATCCCAAGCATCTCCTAGTGTTTCATCCAAAGCATCCTCAATCCCTCTCAACTGTTCAGCATACTCTGATATAAAGTTCTTGTAGTTCTCTAGTTCTTTTTTACCAGCTAGTTCTAGAGATGTACAAAAAAAAAAGTTCTAAAGTTCTAGCATAACCACCAGGCTATTAAAATGACTCACGTTGAGTGCCTGAGTCAAAGGCATCAAAAGTCCACCCTTTCTCTCCGTCTTTTACCGCCATCTCTTCTACTTCCAAGACGGAGAATACTATTCAGTCATCAATATCAATCTAGTTTCGTCATCATGTGACCTCTCCTAGTCATTATTCATATTTTGGCGGGCACTTCCCGCGCTGCTAATTAGCCCCACCCATAATTGCGGGCAGCTGCAAGGCTGCGGGAAAGAAGGATAGTAACTGAACTTGCATGTCTTGTCTAGAATGAACTGGGTTGGTGGAGCAAGGTATGTATCTATTTTAATGTATCAGGTGGTCAGCTAAGCATATAGGGTTAGCAGTGGCGTAGCCAGGATTAAACATGTGGTAGGGCACCAGTAGGGCACTGACCTATAGACTAAACTGCTCACTAAGGACTATCAATCTTTTACCAGATTCAGCTAAAATTATGGCAGATAGTGGTAGGGCGCTAAGAGAGTTTGGTAGGACATGTGCCCTAAATGCCCCTATGTAGCTACGCCACTGAGGGTTAGTAGCTGGTTATTTTAGCTAAGATATCTAGTTAATGCATTGAAATTTGACGCCTTGTGTCAATGGACACCATCTAAAAGTCACTCGGAGTTTCAGGAAGCTGGAGGTTGGCTTAAAAATCTGTTGTACGGTGTTTCCATCAATTATATTTATTTATTTATTTATTTATTTATTTATTTATTTATTTATTTATTTATTTATTTATTTATTTATTTATTTATTTATTTATTTATTTATTTATTTATTTATTTTAATTTTATTAATAATAATTGAAACAAAAGCATGCAAAGTAACCAGCACTAAGCACCAAGGAACAAAAAAAAAAAAAAGCAACCAGAAAACAAAACAAACCCACAGTAGTTCTATAAAAAAAGAACTGAATTCAATACAGGACAATGTCTATGAAAGTAAAACAAAACAAAACAAAACATGAAAGAAAGTCAGAGTGGTCCACAAACGGAAGTCGGGTTGCCCATAGTTCCAAGGACAGCTATTTATTTATTTATTTATTTATTTTTTGCCCACATGGCCAGATCACCAATGTGTTTCCTTTTTTTGGTGCTCAGCCAGTGGCATAGCTAGAGTATGGCTGAGTGTGGTTTTCGCCACACCAAAGCAGCTATAGAGCTACAGTTACTTGTACTGAGTATTGAAAAAGAATTCATAGACAAAGTTGACTTCAACAGCGTCATTGATGCATTTGCTTCTTTACAATGGCGGCCCATGATGGCGGCCTGTATGCAAATATAGCTACTTATCATCATAATTATCTCATAATTAATATCATAATTATTCTAATGAGAAATTTGCTAGTGTTACATCTAGCTAAAGTGCATTCAGCTGTGTTCACAGCCACACCAATTCCAAGAGGCTAGCTATGCCACTGGCTCAGCTGATATACAGCTAGCTGTTTATACTGTGCTTATGGGACACACAGCTGAGCCTACTCCTCTGGTTATGGCATATGGAACACACAGCTGAGCCTTAAAGTTATGGGACACAGAGCTGAGCCTTATGGAACACACAGCTGAGCCTTAAAGTTATGGGACACAGAGCTGAGCCTTATGGAACACACAGCTGAGCCTTAAAGTTATGGGACACAGAGCTGAGCCTTATGGAACACATAGCTAACTTGCTTCCTATGGGCCTTGGATAATAACTAGTGATCTGGAGGAATTATTAAATGTTTTTTTTTTTGTTTTTTTTTTGGCAAGTTAATTTCGATTTTTGCTAGGGCCCAAGTGACATAGACATAATAATAATTATTCTACACAGAAGCAGAGTAAAGCAACATGCAGAAAAGAAGATTCAAAAGGTATCAGATAGCTACCTATGTATATTAATAGCTTGCTGTTAGAATTTTTTGCACAATACATTTACAATGAACCTCTCTATTCCATATAGCTACTTGAGACGAAATTAGTCTTATTTTAGGGAGTGAAGTTCTATTAATTGTCCTCAATTCAGGGGTTTGGAATAGGAAGATGTCCTCATTTTGAGGGGGGGGGGGGAGTTTACTATATACAGAAGTGTCCTCATTTCAGGGTATTGGAATAGAGGTTCCACTGTACCTCTAAGAGCTATGTAATATGTTTACACTATTCATTCTGCTGTTGTCACAAACCTAGTCTTGTCATAGTGGTGCTATAGATAAATAGATGGAGTACCTGACAGATGTATATAGAATACTGATTTACAGGAATACTTTGAGAGGAAGAGGCTAGCTAATAAAGTACAGCGAATCCGGCCATCCCTTTCTAAAGTGAAGACTTCTATAAGTCATGACCTTCTCTTTCTCAGGGCAACTGTCTCTAATGCCAGTCATAAACCAGGTGAATGGATAGATCCATGCAAGTTTATAGTACAATTCTAAGAGTCTAAGAAGACCTCTAAAGTTAGCTAATATGTCCCTAATAATGGCCAGTATTAGGAATCCAACCTTAATAATATATGTTATGAGTGCCATCCTAATGTAAGTGCTTATCAGCATCTTGGCCCATACAAAGCCACATAAGTTCGTACTATAAACTAGACTATTCCAACTCTCTATACAGTGGAACCCCTCTGTATACAGTGGAACCCCTCTATTCCAATCTCCCTGAAGTGAGGAAACCTCTGTATTAAGGATATCTGGATATATCAGCTTATGTATTGATAAGACTAGAACTTCCACCCCCTGAAATGAGGTCACCCCTCCAGAATAGAAATTTTCACGGTTATTATTGTGAGATTCCACAATACCCAGTTTATTTGTTTGTTTATTTGTTTATTTTCAAATGATTTGCTGTCACTCTCACTCCAGCATCTCCCTCCCTTGTTCTTCCTAAGCCTCTCAGCCTTGAACCAGGCAAGGACAGGACTTTGGTGAGGCCCCAGAGAGACCTGGAGCTCCCAATGTCCCCTATCAGGAAACCCTCTAGACTGGAGATCATGGATACCAGTACTATTCTCTCCAATAACCTTGGAAACATAGAAGGTATTAAGGAATTGGGGAATCATGATCCACCTCGTGTGTCCACCCAGAAAATCCCACATCCAACAGTATTGGATAGTTTCGGACCACCTGAGATCAAGGTGAGAGTAAATCATTATTAAAATGTGTTTGTGCTCACTTCCCAATCCTCTGCATTTATAAGCCTTAAAGTAATATTTCTATAGTGGAATCTCTTTATTCTTGACACCTTGAGACAGATTAAGGTGTCCTGATTAGAGGAGTGGCCTCATTTCAAGGAAAGAAGTGCTTATTTGGGACATATCTAAATGTCCTATAATACAGAGGTGTCCTCATTTTAGGGGATGGTTCCATATACAAAAGTGTCCTCATTTCAGGAGGTTGGAATAAATGGGTTTCATCCACTGTATATAAGTGTCCACATTTCATAGGGTCTGAATAGAGCGGTTCCACTATAATCAATTTAGTCACTCAAATCTTGTTATTCAAATATTTTTTTTATCAGGACATGGGTGAAACTGGACAGTTTTTCTCGTCATTAAACTTCTGTGACCAGGAGCCTCATACTGTCCCCTCTGCTGACCAACAATTCCTGAATGTGTCCACTATGACAGAGTCTTTGTTTCCTCCACCAGCGAAGAAGCCACGAAAATACCAGGATAATACTGAAAGGAAATATAAAGACAGAGGGTGAGTTAGTCCAGACCTTGCAAATAAGGTGAAACCCAGTGCTAACTAAATACAGTGGAACTTTATTCCAGACATCCCACCTCTGTATCCAGGGTATACAGTTGAACCTCTCTATTCCAACCCCCCTGACACCTCTGTATACAGTGAAACCAACTCCCTGAAATAAGGATATCTCTTGTATTAAGGACACTTGGACAGATCTTACTTAATAAAACTTGACCTCTTGGAATGAGACCACCCCTCTAATCAGGACTTTTATTTCTCTGAAGGTGCCTGGCATAAATAGACTCCACTGTAATATTCTGATTAAAAGAGTGTCCTAATTTCAGGGGATAAGATGTGAATAATTAAAGTTGAGGAGTGCATATTAACTGTAGTTGCAACTTCTTACAAAATGAATTCCTCTTTCACAGAAAGTACAGAGGAACCAAAAAGTATAGCCTTGATAATATCTTGAACCAGCACCACCAGTCACGTGGCCAATCTTCACCCACCTCTAAGAACAATGACCCACTACCAGCCATTCCTAATCCTTTCGATGCACCACCTCAACAGATGAAATATATTGCCAGAGGTCATCATATTCAAAGACCTAAGAAAGATCTCGATTCTGTTCTTAAAGATGATAAAAGATTCAAAACTATCTTTGGTCAAGGAGCAAGAAATGAGCAGTTTGTAAGTTAGATACTGTTTGTGTTGTCTTTAACCATCATGGCTACATGCATGACTTCGTTGTAGTTATAAACCAAAAACTTGTACCTTCCATTATTTGGTTAGTAGGTAGCTAAGGAAGGAACTCTTTTTGTACCGATGATGTACCTGTGCTCAAATACAGGAAAAGGGGCTCCTATTGTTCCTATTATAATTTTTTCTATGGGATTTGTGCCTAGCCGGAAATAGAAGGGGTGTGGCTTTTTGACTATTACTTCCTGTGTGAATGTCTCACTACTTTGTTCAATTGAACTAAAAGTGTTAGGACAAAGATTTATCATTATAGGAATAAGTTACGTAGCTATAATAATTATTATTAATTCTAAACTTACTCATAAAGAGTTTAGTGGTTTTAATTGGCAGTGGGTTAGTTTAGAATGTGGTCTTTCCATCATTTTGACCAGAATAAAACTTCACTATTCTCCAGACAATGTACCAGTGAGCATACATTGATATTGGGAGGTACTCTCACTGAAATTGCCTAAAAATCACGGATAATAACTACTATTAATGTTAACATTTAAATAGTAATAGAGGAGGAGGAAGATGTATGCATTAGTCATGTTCTTTTATTGTTCATTTAGCCAGTCTATAATTTTGATCTGTGGGGACAATCTGCCAAAAACCCAACTCGTCACAGTCACCCGAAGGAGATGGCTTCTGGCAATGCAACATTAGAATTACACTATGCTAAAGAAGATAATTATCATGATACAAAGATCCACTTCAAACCAGACACTGCTGTGAGTGGTAGATTATTATCATAAAGAACTATAATATGTATGATAAAATATTAGGTTTCTTGTCAGCAGGTTCCAAACTATGGAGAGAGAAACACTTTCTTCCAAGAGAAGAAGGTGTACAAAGATGAATTGGATGGAGAAAATGAAGCCGATGTTCACGAAAAAGCAACTAACTCTAAGTTCAGGAGGTGAAGTTCTATTAATGTTAATACACTAGCTGTTATTTGGGACATATTCAAGTGTCCTTAATACAAAGGTGTCCTCTTTTCAGGGTGTTTGAATCACTGTATACAGAGGTGTCCTCATTTCAGGGAGTTAGAATAGAGGAGTTCCACTGTATATAGATGTGTCCTCATTTCAGAGGGTTGGAATAGAGGAATTCCACTGTATACAGAAGTGTCTTCATTTCAGAGGGTTGGAATAGAGGAATTCCACTGTATACAGAGGTGTCCTCATTTCAGGGGGTTGGGATAGAGGAATTCCGCTGTATTGTCTGTGCACAGGGAAAGTGGTGGCTCTAGTTTCATATCATCAGTACTCAGTGAAAATCCTTTTTCCAGAAGAAAAATTGTGAGTTTCTACTCTAGTTAGTGTAGGCCTAATAGGTATTCACCCACTAAATAGAATTACAGGAGTCCTCAGTGGTATGTGATACCTTTTATTGTCACTAATGCTCATTTTGGTGATTTTTATAAATAAATAAATAATAAATAAATAATAAATAAATAAATAAATATAATAAATAAACAAATAATTATAAGCATCACTGTACTATTAGTCTTTTTGTTTTCTGCTGTTCAAATCACTAAAAGATAGTTGTTTTTAATATAATGGAACCTCTCTATTTCAACCCTTGCACCTCTATATGCAGTGGAAGCCCTTGAAATGAGGACACCACCATATTTGGATGTCTTATTAATATAGCATACAGAACTCCATCCCTCAAATAAGGACACTTAAATCTGTCCCAAGGGGTCCAGAATAGAAAGGTTTCAATAATAATAATAATATTATTATTTATAATACATTTTTAATGATAATTTTTCTTGTGAGTTAATTATTGTGCAAATTGTAAAATATGTTACTTAGCTCGAGTTATATAGTTATTTTTACTTCATGAAAACTCTAGCCTTCTGTATCTGTGGGGCCTCCTGTGTCCACCAGCTATGATTTTGATGAGAGTATTTTTGGACCTCTTCTTTGCCACAAACAAACTCAAAGAGAAAGAGAGAAAGAGCTCACAAGACCTCCAGAGTTAATCGTTCCATCAAGAGAGAATGAAACTTTATCAGGAGATAGCAATAAATCTTTTAACACAGTACAACGTAAGGAAGCCATTATGGGTCCAATCACTGTGGCCAGACATGGGAAGAGAGATGAACAGTTAGAAGTTGCTTCCAATGCTGATAACTGTTATTCCAATGAAGCAGTTTGTGGCTCTAATGATGTTGGAAAGAAGTCAAGAGTGAGCACTTTTGAAAAGATGATGGAGTCATTGGAAAAATCTATAAAGCAGCAATGTAATTCATCTGATTTGGATCAAGGCTGTTCAGATATGGAGAGAAAAAGTAATGGTATATTATAGCGGCAGATTAACATGTCCTGATTAGAAGGGTGGCTTCATTTCAGGGGGTGAAGTTCTAATAATAGACTATTATTTCCAAGTGTCCTTAATACAGTGTCTTCATTTCAGGGGGTTGGAATAAAGGGGTTCTATACAATGGAACCTCTGATGATAAATGATCCCAATGTGTCCTTTATAGAAAGGTTCCACTGTATTACCTCTAATAAGGACAACCTCTGTTTAATAGCTGTAATGAGTCCTTCATAGAGTGGTTCCACTATGACATTCTTATCTGACTGATTTCTAAGTAATATATAGTCGAAATGATCTCCTCTATTACATGTACAGGTATTGGAAAGGGTGAAATATCTTTTCATGACATGCACAAAATTCAGACTAGATCAGTTGTTGGTGCTAAGATACCCATCCACAACTCTAACTCATGTGAAACTAATCATAGTTCACTGCTACCTGATTCTGGTCCAATGCCTACAGCACCAAGAAGTGGAACAATGGATTGTAAGAGGCTGTAGAGATTGCAACTACGTAACTTGTTTCTGTTTTGTTGCATTACCTACTGTGTTGCTATAGTGGCTGATCCAGGATTGAAAGTGGGAGGTGGCTAGAAGAGGGAGGGTTAATTTTGACCACACCCACTATAATACCAGTGGCTATTAGCTATAGCAGTAGTGAGTCTAGTGGTTCTGGAGATGCTATTTCAACTAAAACAGCAGCTATTATGAACCTTTCTGTTGGTGTATATACGTATTGCCATTAGAATCCTAATATTATAATACTTGTAATCTTGAATATACCATAAATCTAGAAATTTTCCAAAGTGAGATATTTTTGGAAGCCAGAATTATATTCTATTAATTATCTAATTAAAGGTTCTGTTCTGAAATTAAACTTTCTCAAGCAATGAAACTGCAAAATATTTCAATCCAGATTTACGGTATTTATGACTTAAATGGATGTGGCTAGTCACCCCACCCGCTCACCCACCCACTCACCCACCCACTCACCCACCCACCCCACCTTGTGTTGATACTATTAGGTAAGAATCGTTGGGAAAAGTCAAAAGTCTCAAAGAAAAAGTTTGGAAACATCTCTGTTCTTCATGAGGTAATTACTCCATGTAGTCCTGCTGAGTCCTAGGGTTGAGGTCAGGGGTGGAGCTAGGGGGGTGGTTTGTGGGGATGGGGTTGCAACTCCCCCCTTTTGCTTTTAACCCCTTCCCCTCTTAGCTAATGCTTATCACTTCTGCTTTATAACTCAGTATTGTAAAGTAACCGTATTTACTCTATACTAATCATTGCTAATGTGTGCTGGAGTAAGAATGCACATCCCCACTCTAGGTGTCATGACCTTTGACCAAAGATACAACACCCCCCCCCCCCCCCTTTTATAAATTCCTGGACGAGCCCCTTATTCTGATCTCACTTCAAATGTATGTAGTTGATGTCTCTGGAAGAAGAAATTGATGGTGAGGATGATTTTATTTCCCAAGACAACATGGTCATGTTGACTAGAATAGGTAATTCTCCATAAAATCATAGCTACTATTAATTTCTCTGTCACTTTATTTTTGCTGTAATATTCATTGTTTTTGGCAATCGATAATGAATTACATGTTCCATAGAAACTGGAAAATTTCACAACCAAAATTTTATGAACAAGATTTACTGATTTATTAATTATTTGGGCTAATGCTTCTGTCTCCTCACTTCTGTCTCCTGTCTTCTGTCTCCTCACTTCTATCTCTTCTCTTCTGTCTCTTCTCTTCTGTCTCTTCTCTTCTGTCTCTTCTCTTCCATCTCCTCACTTCTGTCTCCTCTCTTCTGTCTCTTCTCTTCTGTCTCCTTGTGAAACTTGTGAACTTTTCCAGTCCTGATAATAGGAAACTCCATTCATAGGGTCAGAGTACAGTGGAACCTCAGTTGTATGGTAGTCTATGTAAGTAAAATGTCAAATGTCTATATGTGAAGCAATGCATTTTGAATGGAAGCAGTGTTTGCAGCAAATTGACAATGAATATCATCAATATGGAGTCCATGTAATCAGAGCAACTGAAGTCTGTATAAATGAAGTTTCACTGTATAAAATGTAATGTTAACCAGATCATTGTTATTATCCTTCCTTGGTCTGTCAATCTTGCATTTCAGAAAGCTCTGAGGATCCTCTATTCAACAACATGCATGGATCTAGTCAAGAGCACAGGAATAAATGTCCCTTTGATAGCAGTCAAGAATCAAGCCTTGAAGCAAACAAGAAAGCAAAAGGCTCAATGTCTCTTGTTGGAAGCTCAATGGTGGAAAATCCCAATCATGTGGCATCATCAGAAACTGCTGAAACATGTACTGTCAGTCTGAGGATCGCAGATCAGGAAAAAGTTATTGGTAATGGAGGATCTGAATGCTTGAAGGCTGAGACTAGAAACAAGAGTGAACCTTGTATTAGTAGCATCCGTTTAGAGCAAGTGCAGACAATTAATGTTGAGTCAACTGGCCTATCTACACAGACTTCAGCAGGTTTGAAGATGGAAGGAGTTAAAGACAAGAATCTTGAACAGTCTTTCTGTGTTTCTACAGCATTGGAGAAGACAAGTGATCTCAAACAGTCTACACAGACTTCAGCAGGTTTGAAGATGGAAGGAGTTAAAGACAAGAATCTTGAACAGTCTTTCTGTGTTTCTACAGCATTGGAGAAGACAAGTGATCTCAAACAGTCTACACAGACTTCAGCAGGTTTGAAGATGGAAGGAGTTAAAGACAAGAATCTTGAACAGTCTTTCTGTGTTTCTACAGCATTGGAGAAGACAAGTGATCTCAAACAGTCTACACAGACTTCAGCAGGTTTGAAGATGGAAGGAGTTAAAGACAAGAATCTTGAACAGTCTTTCTGTGTTTCTCCGGCATTGGAGAAAACAACTGATCTCAAACAGTCTGCACAGACTTCAGCAGGTTTGAAGATAGAAGGAGTTAAAGGCAAGAGTCTTGAACAGTCTTTCTGTGTTTCTCCAACATTGGATAAGACAAGTGATCTCAAACAGTCTACACAGACTTTAGCAGGTTTGAAGATGGAAGGAGTTAAAGACAAAAATCTTGAACAGTCTCTCTGTGTTTCTCCGGCATTGGAGAAGACAGGCGATCTCAAATTATCATGTTTATCTACACAGACTTCAGCAGGTTTGAAGATGTGTGTGGAAAATAGCTACACATTGAGTACATGTGACAGAGCATCTTCAAAGGGATCCATATCCACTGATTCTTCACGTACTTCTTCACTTATCCAAATCTCCTCCTCATACTTGAAACAAGATAAACCAGCCATTAAACTGAGCATGCCCCACACATCTGGTTTGCAAGCTTCGGTGTCATCGGATAGACCTCCAGATGCCACGGCCATGATAAAGCCTTCAAAGAAGAAATTCAATCCAGTTGGTTCCACTACAAATGAAAACCTTACCAAAGCTTTGGAAACACAAAGTGTTCTGAGGAGTACCAATTCTTTTGAGCAAGTTAAGAAAGGAACTGGAGGAATCATTGTTAGAAATTCTGAAATGTCAAAATACTTGGATAATAGAGAATTGAAGGAGAAGGTTGAGATATTGGAGCAGAGACTGGCATCAGCTGAAAACACTATTATATGGCAATCTATCATGATCAGCTTATACCAACTAGATAATAATAATGATTATAATTATTAAAAACTAGCAAGTACCTGCCAAACAGTGGCGCTTGGTGTAATAATGTAGCTAATAATCGAAGCAAAGGAGAAGGTACTGTTGTACTGCCTGATGTTTGCTGCCAGTGAAAAGGTCCTTCAGTGATGAAGGGTAGTCACCAAGTGGTGGCAGGCTGACCTTCCCATTGTGACAGCAATTGAGGGGTTCACCGGGGGGATCTCAATGCCTGGCAATACTGACAAACCCTTGTCATAGGCCCCAGGTAGACTCTGCCACTTGTAGTAACTGCTCTCTCTCCTTCTCCTCCTCACACTTTCTCTTCCCCTGTTCCTCTTTTCTTCTCCCATTTGTTCTCTCCTCCTCAACCCTTTCTCTTTCCCTGTTCCTCTCTTCTTCTCCATTTGTCCTCTTCCCCTGTCCCCCCCTCTCTCCTTTGCAGCAGACATCTCTACTTTCCTCCTGACCTTTCCTTTCTCTTTCTCTCTCTGTCTGCCTCTGTTCCTCAAAGAGAGAAGCTCTTCTATTCCTCTGTTGCAAAGCTCTTCTTTCCATAGCTTGCTAAAACTGTCACAGTAGACAGACAACTGAAGGATCAGTCAGTCCCCCAAAAAGTCTTGGTCTATGCTTCAAGAATGCAGTTCACCAGATTAGAAACACAAAAAGAAGGTTCACTGCCCCTGTATAAGAGTTAGGTGGCATTTCACTTTACCCCTTCCCCCCACCCCCCCCAAGATGTATGGAAATTCTGGAAGCTTTTATAGAAGAGCTAGAATTCACTTTTCAGAAGGTGGGTGAAGTTTCTTATTTTGGATGATCTTATAAGGTGTCAAGTTGAGGTAAACATAGCTTTCCTCCACACTCCACAACCTCACACAGGTGTAAAGTCTTTAAGATCAATGCAATCATTAGCTTATGAATTATTCATGAATACGTCGTCGTTCGCGTAGATGCGGTTGTGCGTGGGTGACGTGTGCATTAAATAGAGTGATATTGAAAATGTCTGGAGCTGACTCTTCTGAAGCTCGCACAGCTGTGTCTTTCACCTTTCAGAAGAAGAGTACACTCTCTAAAGTCAACCCAGTCGTAGAGGAACCTGAAAAGAAGGATTTTGTACTCTCACTTGATGGAAAAGTTATTAACAGGTCAGTCGGTAAGAATATTCTACTCCACTCGCTCTCCTGGTTCTACTCAGTCTGAGTGAGCCTGGAAATTATCCAGTTTATTATGTACTGTCAGCATCCTTGAGATTAAAGCTCAATGCAATGATAAATTAAACTTGTGGAAAAGTGATGCCAACTTGACAGTTACACATTGTAAACTACACAGTTACATTTGTAAGACCTACAACCATAGCTCTTGTGCATGTCATCCATCAGAATGTGTACAGGTATTGAGTTTTATCATACTTCCCCCTTCCCTTTCTCTCTACCCTCACCACACCCCTTTCTCTCCCTCTACACCTCTTCCTAAGCCCTTGAAGTTATATACTGTGTTCACTTGTACAGCACAAAAGTGACAAAACCCACATTTCAGAAGAAGGAGTATATCATTCCTGTGAGGACCAGAGAAAAGGGGGCTCCCCTGACTACAGTAAAGAAGAGAATCAAAAAAGAAAAAAAGGATAATGAAGAGCTGAATTTAATGACAACAGAAGAGCTCCAACTTGAGAAAGAGGCTGCAGAGGCTCTCTTGAAAGGCGAGTAGATTTTAATTAAATACATTGTGATGAACATGGCAACTGGTAACCATGGCAACCAACAAGCATAACAAGACTAACCATTTAGGAGAATTAGTATGTACATTTGCTGTGTTTTGAATACAGTACCTGTTAAAATTTGTGAGGACATGATTCCCTATATACCCTGTATCTAGTCCCAAGATGTCTTGGAAGAGTAGAATTGTAAAAAGACTACACCATACATTTAAACTTTATCTCAATGGTTCCACTGTGTTTATGGTGAAATTTCTGACAGAGGACCCTCTGAAATAAGGACCACCTCTCTGCAGAGGACAACTAAAAATGTACCATCTTCTGAGATAAGTCCCTACAAGGGACTGTAGACCTGATCCCAATGTGTCCTTTATTCAGAGGTTCCACTGTACTACAAGGGAGAGTAGGCCTGATCTCAATGTGTCCTTTATTCAGAGGTTCCAAGGGACAGTAGACCTGATCTCAATTCAGAGGTTCCATTGTATTACAAGGGACAGTAGACCTGATCTTTATTCAGAAGCTTCACTGTACTACAAGGGTCCCAATGTGTCCTTTATTCAGAGGTTCCATTCTACTACAAGGAACAGTAGACCTGATCCCAATGTGTCCTTTATTCAGAGGCTCCATTGTAACTACAAGGGATAGTAGACCTAATTCCATAGTGTCTTGTAACAGATAGTTTTTATCACACTTCAGAAGCAAAGGAGACTGGAAACAAGGAAGAGTCTAACAGTGTGATTCCTCTTCTCCAGAAAAAATCTTCGGGAGTAGATGGAGATGAGACATTGCATGAAGAAGTAAGTAGCTGCATGTTCTTGGCTCTTTCTCCATATGTAACATATTACATCATTGTTAATAATTATGTACTATTGTTATTGCACTGTAGCCCTAGCCCATAGCAATAGTACAATGATGTAATCTGAATAATCTGTTACATAAAGAAGGAGCCATGTTCTTAGGGTTCATGTTGCTGATGGAGTTAAAGGCACAGAAGCCCCGTGTTTCTCTCAGCATTTAGGAAAACATGAAGGGATGGATGCTGGTGATAGCATTATGCCAGATAGAAAAAAAAAAAGGGGGGGGGGGGGGAGGTAGGTGTGGCTAAATTACTGCTGACTAAGCAGAAAATTATCTAGAGTGGGTGGGGGTGTTACTGTTACACTAAATAAGTAATCAGTGTTTTTGGTTTGTAAGTTTTAAGACCCTTTTCCAGTTTAAGGTCCTAGTTCTAAGGAAATCTAAACTAAGCAGTCAAAATGTATAATATAGAAAATGCAAAAGAGTTTTCTTTCCATTTTATGCTTCTTCTATTTCTATTTCTATTTACGCTTCTATTTTTATTATACTTCATTTTTACACTTCTTCTATTTTATGCTTCTAAGAGTGCTTACACTTATTCCAATTAGCCAGATTTCCTATTCACAGGATTCCAATTAAGTGAGTTTGACTTTAATATGTACTGATACATTCTGTTACAATAGAACTCAGCAGTGCAGGAAGTGCACCATCTAGGGGGATCTGGGAGCATGCTCCCCCCGGACTATGAAAATATGCCAGTGGAAGAGTTTGGGAAGGCTCTCCTTCGAGGGATGGGATGGAAAGTTGGAGAAGCAGTTGATAGAGCAAACAAAGGGTGAGTCTACGGGGCCATTAGTAGAATAGTAGCTTCATTTCATTTCCAGGGGGAAGGGGGAGGGGTTTTATTGTACTATTGTGAAATTTGTTATGTGAGACATATCCCAATGTGCTTAATGCAAGGGTGTCCTCATTTCAGGGGGTTGGAATAGAGAGGTTCCACTGTATACAGAGGCGTCCTCATTTCAGGGGGTTGGAATAGAGGGGTTCCACTGTATACAGAGGTGTCCTCATTTCAGGGGGTTGGAATAGAGGAGTTCCGCTGTATACAGAGGTGTCCTCATTTCAGGGTGTATGAATAGAGGGGTTCCACTATATACAGAAGTGTCAGGGGATAAGAATAAAGGAGTTCCACTGTGTACAGAGGTGTCCTCATTTCAGGGGGTTGGGATAGAGTGGTTCCACTGTATACAGAGGTGTTTTCATTCAGGGGGTTGGAATAGAGTGGTTCCACTGTATACAGAGGTGTCCTCATTTCAGGGAGTTGGAATAGAGGAGTTCAACTTTATTATAAAAAGGATATCTTATTATATCTAGGCTATTTATCGATAAGTATTAGCCATTAATAATAATAATAATAATAATAATAATAATAGTGGTATGCATTTTTGCATATACATAGCTTAGCTGAACCAATCGAGTTTATCAGGTCCGGACATCATGTGGGGATGGGTGCAACTCCTAAAGCCCCTGAACCAAGGAAGAACTGGATCAAGAAACCAGGCGAAGAACCTAGAAAGGTTGGATGCATGTCTCATTTGGGCCAGAGAGGTGTGGCACATGTGTTCATACTTAGTAGTGCAGGGCTCTAAAAGTTGGTGAGGGGTTAGGGGTATATAGTGGCACTCTAGCAACTCAACAAGCTGGCCAATCACATAACCTAAAAGTTGCATGCATACTTCATCAAGCTAACTGAATAGCTAGCCTGCTAAGAGAACTGTCTCATCTTCTACCCGAACCTAGGGGGGAGGGTCTGGGGTGTGGTCTGAGTATGAGACTAGACTTTCAATAGACACTTCTGGTGTAAACGTGGGTGGAGTATTGGGAGGAGTCAGGGATTAATTAGCCTTCAATGGAGTCTAGATTATAGGTGTGGGTGGAGCTTTGATGATGTCTGAAACTCCACCTATTAATCCCTTCTATTTACCAAAATTTTGATATATGTCTTCTTTGCAGGTTGAAGGACCTTACATTGACAAAGATGGCCGGGTGAGGCATATAAAGAAAGTTGGTGAGACCATCCCTCAGCAGCTAGTAGGTAAGTATATACTGCATACAGGGTAGTGTCTTCTCTCAGAGAACTATTGAGCAGTGGAGCAATGCTCCTGGTGAAGGTGGTTGAGTGAACTGCATAAATAGCCAGAAACTACTTGTACTCACACTAATTTACTGTGGACCTGAGAGAGCTTGTGGGTACCATATTTGCTCAAATTTTCATCGTTGTTTTAATTTCGGATGTCACTTTTATTACGAAATTTAAAAAGTTGAATAATTGTAGATGCAGAGCTCAGCATGCCTAGGCTCTTCCAAAATTAAAACAACATGAAAATTTGAAAAATGAATTATTAAGTAACGAAAATTTCACGAAATACGGTACTAAGTCTTTTGGCAGTCTTTGGGCAGTCTTTGGACAGTCTTTTGGCAGTCTTTGGGCAGTCTTTGGGTAGTCTTTTGGCAGTCTTTGGGCAGTCTTTTGGCAGTCTTTGGGCAATCTTTTGGCAGTCTTTGGGCAATCTTTTGGCAGTCTTTGGGTAGGAAGGGAAGAGAGAGCCTTGTACACACTTTCATATTTTTATAATTAACTTTGGGAACTTGTTGTCATGGATATGGTGCATGATAGCCACTTGCACATGAACAGATGAAGATGTACAATTTCCTAGCCTTTTCTGGAGATTTTAATGCCAGCAAAGACAGATTCTCTTTCCCTTCCTACCTGAAGAAACCTGTGGGTCTGAGGCTGACCTCTGGTGTTTGTAGAGACCTGTGGGATCATTGAAAAATGTGGAACTTTAACCTCTTAGTATACCAGCTATATGTACTATATCCAGAGAAGGGAGGAGTAGTGAATATCCTTTTTAAACAGGGACCCTTACTGTTGAAGTGGAGGGAAGGGGGCCCAAAGAGCAGGAGGATTTTAGCTCCAACTGCTATGTTGACTGTGAGTCTGGTGGCAATGAGTCAGGGTAAGGAGTAAAATGTGGAAGGTAGCGGAATTCTGGAAAGTTTTAATTAGAACCTCTGGAAAGTTTAATTAGAACCTCTCTTTTCCAGAAGTGTCCTTATTCTTATTACATAGGGTTTGAATGGAGAGGTTCCACTGTATACAGAGGTGTCCTCATTTCAGTTGGTGGGGGGTGGGGGGGAGTGGAATAGATACAAAGATGTCCAAATGTCCTTGTTTTGTTTCAGGGATTGGAATAGAGGGTTTTTCTATTGTAGTTCCATACACACACCTCTATATACATCAAAGAGGAGTGCATATAGAACACATGCCACATTCAGAAATCTCTTTTCCTTTATCTTGATCTCTTTTTAGTATGTTTAAATCGTCTTTTAGGATTTGTCGTTGGTAACACTGCTAAAATCATTGCTGGCCCTCATGAAAATCTCTACGGCAAGGTACGTAAATATGTATTCATTAGCCTTTTATGGGGAGGGGATGTCATACACTTCACAGGGAGGTACCTTATTATGGGAGATGGAATTTAATCTCTGCCCTACACCACACCCATTTTTATTTATCGGTGGGAAATATCCATCGAAGGCATACAGAGACGGAAATAAGATTTGCATGTCAGAATAGGTGGTGTCTTTTAGTAAGACAATTTTTTCCACTGTTGAACTGGAGTTTGAGATGTGGCTAAGAAAATGAGATTTGATAGGACAAATGGCTTGTCTTTAAAATGGCCACTGACCAGCTATTAATAATTCTACATCTGGACGTAGAGGGTACATACTCTCCTCTACCTCTAGACATACGTATGGTTCTCTACCTCTGGACTTAAAGGGTA
This sequence comes from Diacarnus erythraeanus, assembly GCA_964016965.1. Lineage (NCBI taxonomy): Eukaryota > Metazoa > Porifera > Demospongiae > Poecilosclerida > Podospongiidae > Diacarnus > Diacarnus erythraeanus. Next base: position 6,876,159 of record OZ024671.1, read on the forward strand.
CATACTGTCCTCTACCTCTGGACATAAAGGGTACATACTGCCTATGGTGTGGGGAGACACTGGTGTGTAAGTTGTATCCTTTCTCTGCAATGGAGTACCCTAAATGCTCTAATTCTACATAATGCTAATTAAATAATTAGAACAGTCTCTGTGGTAAATTTAGAACAGGATTCATCCAATTAGATTCTGTGTACTATGTCTTTTCTCTTCTGTTTGAATTTACCTATAGATTGTTAAAGTGGATGAAGCTACTAAGCAAGTAATGTTGAGGATGTCAATTAATGACCAAGTAAGCAATGTCTCTATATATACTCTATTAACCAACATATTGAAGTGAGGATACCTTTGTGTACAGTGGATCTCCTCTATTTCAACACACTGAATTGAGGACACCTCTGTATACAGTGGAACTCCTCTATTCCAACCCCCTTAAATGAGGACACCTCTGTATACAGTGGAACCTCTCTATTCCAACTCCCTGAAATGAGGGCACCTCTGTATACAGTGAAACTTCCTCTATTCCAACCCCCTAAAATGAGAACACTTCTGTATACGGTGGAACTTCCTCTATTCCAACCCCCTGAAATGAGGGCACCCCTCTAATCAGGACACTTTAATTGTCCTAAGGTGTTTGGAATTGAGAGGTCCTGCTGTATGATGGAAAGATTGTTTGGTACAATGAGGAGGAGACATGGTCCCTGAAAGGTGTCCGAAGTAAGAATGTCCCACTATCCTATAATCTAACTTAGGACACACAAGGTGTCCGGAATAGAGATATCCTAATAATCTAACTTAGGATACACAAGATGTCCTAATAGGACACACAAGGTGCCTAGAATAGAGATGTCCTAATAATCTAACTTAGGACACACAATACAAGGTGTCCTGAATAGAGATGTCCTAATAATCTAACTTAGGACACACAATACAAGATGTCCTGAATAGAGCTGTCCTAATAGGACACACAAGGTGCCTGGAATAGAGATGTCCTAATAATCTAACTTAGGACACACAAGGTGTCTGGAATAGAGATGTCCTAATAGGACACACAAGGTGTCTGGAATAGAGATGTCCTAATAGAACACACAAGGTGTCTGGAATAGAGATGTCCTAATAGGACACACAAGGTGTCCGGAATTGAGTGGTCTCACAGGCTTCCTGTATAAATGTCTCCAACCTTTGGATGGGGTGTCTGTCTCTCAGGTCTCTTTGATGTCAACTATTAGTGGTTTGTTATCAAGGTACCACAACTGTCTTTCCAGGGAAAGTTCCCAGCTAATTAGATAAAATCTTAAATTCTTCATTCAGACATGGACAGTAGATATAAATGGACAGAGTTTATCAAGGTTCGAGCGTTTGGAGTTGCCTGATATCCACAAACCATTTCTATGAATATGACAGTGTCCTTGGTTAGAGGGGTGGCCTCACTTCAGGGGTATTTTTTATACCTTGGAACCAGAGGCATGAGTGTGGCAATGGAGGCAATCATTAGTACAGCATAGATCCCTACCCTGAGTTACATCTATAACTTAATCTTACCCTGAGTTACATCTATAACGTAATCTTACCCTGAGTTACATCTATAACCTAGTCTTACCCTGAGTTACATCTATAACCTAGTCTTATCCTGAGTTACATCTATAACCTAGTCTTACCCTGAGCTACATCTATAACCTAGTCTTACCCTGAGCTACATCTATAACCTAGTCTTACCCTGAGTTACATCTATAACCTAGTCTTACCCTGAGTTACATCTATATCCTATGCAAAATAATTATAGAGGAGGGCTTTGGAGCCTGAAGTCTCTCCCAGAATTTTATAATAGCATTGTCTTTAGGACTTATTTATAGCTTCCATAAAATGGGCATGGTTTAACAAAAATGGGCGTGGCTAGATAAAATTGTGCTCCAGGTAATAAATTGATGTGCTATCTAAAAACGGGAAGCTATCAATGTTTTGCATGTTAGATAATAACAACTTGTAATAAATATGATGGAGCAGAAAGTTAGGGGTGATTCTATGTGTGAATCCTCGTCATTATGTCATTTGTAATATACTTGTAATATAAAATAAGATTACTGACTATAAAATAAGATTACTGTAATATACTATAAGAATACTGTAAGGAAATTTACACATAAAAGGACCCAAAGTTAGAGAGTCTTAAGTTCTTGTCTTTATAGAGAGTGAGATTACACTCTATTTTGGCTTTCACTACACATCCCAAGCAGTTATAACATGTCTTTATAGTGTAACTCCTAAGGAACATTTCAGGGCTCTATATAATACCCTACATTGACATTGAATGAACTGATTAAGGTTTTTTGCCTACAGTATTAACTCTTTTGATGATGACGTTAACTCTTTATTTATTTCTTAAACTAGCTGGTTCTTTTTCATCTTGCCATGAAATGACCTGCCATTTAATGTGCAACTAGATAAATGATCCCTGCAGCATATAATACTTTAGACCACCATCTCTCCTCTCCTCCCCTCTCTCCCCCATCCCATCTCCCCCCCCCCCCTCTCTCTCTCTCTCCTCCCTCATAACCTACTATAATTTTATAATCTCATAATCTCACTGTCTCTTTAGCATTCCATTGGTACCAGCCACATTCCCACTGCTTACTGTAACCTTGGCAACAGCCGTCATTAAGGCTTGGGCAGTGTTTAGATCTACCCTATCAGTGGTACTTGTGGTGGTCACTCAACTATGAGAAAATTTTAATGAGGAATGCTCCATTGAAGATAAGACCTGCTTTGTTGGTATAGTGCATGCTGTTGTACTTAATTTAGCTCCAGCTCAACTTTGGAGCTTATCAACATCACAATAAGACTCCAAGACTCTGTGGTTTGAAGTGACATGCTCTGGGATCTTTGTTGATAGTAAATTGATTATTATATAGCCATGTCTTGGAGGAGATTTTTAAGGTAGATAGATTCTCTTTTGGCTCAAATAGAGGTTACAAAAAAAGCCATGAAATGGAGGAGGAGCTGAGGGGAGGGGAGGGTATGGAGGAGGGAGAGGAGAGGAGAAGGGAGGGTATGGAGGGAGAGGAGAGGAGAGGGGAAGGGAGGGTATGGAGGGAGAGGAGAGGAGAGGGGAAGGGAGGGTATGGAGGAGGGAGAGGAGAGGGGAGGGGAGGGTATGGAGGAGGGAGAGGAGAGGAGAGGGGATGGAGGAGGGAGAGGAAAGGAGAGGGGATGGAGGAGGGAGAGGAAAGGAAGGGGATGGAAGAGGGAGAGGGGAGTAGATGGAGAAGGGAAGGGAGGGAAGTGGAGAGGAAGGAGAACGGAAGATATTTTGATTAACAGTCTAAGGACAGCAAAGTTACATCACTTAACTCTCAACCTGCTTGTGTTACTGCTCTACCAACTTCACACACACACACACACACACACACACACACACACACACACACACACAGGTTCCCTCTTCCAGTTTGCATGTATTCCCAGTTAGCATTGAAAGGTAGCAAGTGGATTCCATCATGGCTAGTGTGCAGGAGACAAAGCTGAAAAAATATCTCATAGTTTGTTAATTTGAATTTTACAGTCTTGAGTATTAACTCACTCCTTTAAATGAGACTGTCCCTCTAATCAGGACACTCTAATTAGTCCCTGGGTGTCAGGAATAGAGATTCCACTGTACAGTTAATTATTATTAAGTTGTCTGGGCACTTAAGGTGTTGAGTAGTGATCCAAAATGTGTAGGAACCTGAGTTTTCATAACTTCTACATGGAAGCGCCTTGGTCAAAACTTAATAGACCATTGGAAAGCTCTTTTAACATACAATATTTTGACACCAAAATCAACCTTACACAGTAAGGAACAAAAAAGATATGAGTGATATAAAAACTGCACTAAAGTACTATTTACAACCCTTAACCACAAATAGTTCGTATGACCTCACATAATGTAGTGTTATAAGGCACCTACTACTGAGATTAGTGGAATAAAATACCCTTGAAAAATAACCAAATCTAAAATAATAATTCCATCTGACTGATTTTCCAAGCAATGATTGACCACACCTTTCAATCTTATCCCACAAATATGTCTTTTTTTTTTCATGCTGATCTTATTAAGCCTCTGCTACACCACTGGCTTGTTTGTGGTCGTCCAAAACTGATACTTTTCTAGTCAGATGGCATGATGGTTTGTGCTATCTGACAATCCCTTCCCTCTATAATTGGATTTTACTCCCCCTCTTCTCCACCTTCCTCCCAGAACTCCCTTATCTGCTAGCTTGACAAGCCTTTATCATTACCTGTGGTTAACTGAAACACCCACTTTTTCTTGATTCCATGTGTTTTCTTTCTTATTTCTTTATTTTTTGAATTCTTTCTTTTGTTCTTCAGTCTCTCTAGACACTTTCAGGCAATTTAAAGCTGTCCTGATTAAAGTGGTGGTCTCAATGTTTATGCACAAGTTGTTGTTGTTTGGGTGAATATACATGTGTCCTTGATATGCAAAGGTATCGTTGAAAACAACTGTATGTGTCATTGCAGACCTTCTGAACTGAGGTTATAAAGTGCTATATACATCTCAGAAATGGAGTTAGAATACTATATATACTAATTTTGAAAAATGTTTTTATGCTATGGAGTTCCTCTATTTCAACCTCTTGAAAAGACAACCTTGAAAGAGTTCCTCTATTCCAACCTCTTGAAAAGACAACCTTGAAGGAGTTCCTCTATTCCAACCTCTTGAAAAGGCAACCTTGAAGGAGTTCCTCTATTTCAACCTCTTGAAAAGACAACCTTGAAGGAGTTCCTCTATTCCAACCTCTTGAAAAGACAACCTTGAAGGAGTTCCTCTATTCCAACCTCTGGAAAAGACAACCTTGAAGGAGTTCCTCTATTCCAACCTCTTGAAAAGACAACCTTGAAGGAGTTCCTCTATTTCAACCTCTTGAAAAGACAGGAGTTTCTCTATTTCAACCTCTTGAAAAGACAACCTTGAAGGAGTTCCTCTATTTCAACCTCTTGAAAAGGCAACCTTGAAGGAGTTCCTCTATTTCAACCTCTTGAAAAGGCAACCTTGAAGGAGTTCCTCTATTTCAACCTCTTGAAAAGGCAACCTTGAAGGAGTTCCTCTATTTCAACCTCTTGAAAAGGCAACCTTGAAGGAGTTCCTCTATTCCAACCTCTGGAAAAGGCAACCTTGAAGGAGTTCCTCTATTTCAACCTCTTGAAAAGGCAACCTTGAAGGAGTTCCTCTATTTCAACCTCTTGAAAAGGCAACCTTGAAGGAGTTCCTCTATTCCAACCTCTGGAAAAGACAACCTTGAAGGAGTTCCTCTATTTCAACCTCTTGAAAAGGCAACCTTGAAGGAGTTCCTCTATTCCAACCTCTTGAAAAGACAACCTTGAAGGAGTTCCTCTATTCCAACCTCTTGAAAAGACAACCTTGAAGGAGTTCCTCTATTTCAACCTCTTGAAAAGACAGGAGTTTCTCTATTTCAACCTCTTGAAAAGACAACCTTGAAGGAGTTCCTCTATTTCAACCTCTTGAAAAGGCAACCTTGAAGGAGTTCCTCTATTCCAACCTCTTGAAAAGGCAACCTTGAAGGAATTTCTCTATTCCAACCTCTTGAAAAGGCAACCTTGAAGGAATTTCTCTATTCCAACCTCTGGAAAAGACAATCTTGAAGGAGTTCCTCTATTTCAACCTCTTGAAAAGACAATCTTGAAGCATATCTAGACATATAATGATTAGAGAGGGATGGCTAAGTATCACTAACATTACCTCTTCTAGACACCTTGAGACGGATCAAAGTGTACTGATTAGAGGTGTGGCCTCATTTCTGGTAGTGAAGTTTAAGTATACAAGCTGTTATCCAAGTGTCTTCATGATAAGGGGGTTGGAATAAAGGGGTTCCGCTGTATACAGAGGTGTCCTTATTTCAGGGAGTTGGAATTGAGGGATTCCACTGTATCATTTCAGGGGGTTGGAATAGAGAGGTTCCACTGTATACAGAGGTGTCCTCATTTCAGGGAGTTGGAATAGAGGGGTTCCACTGTATACAGAGGTGTCCTCATTTCAGGGGGTTGGAATAGAGTGGTTCCACTGTACATAGTGGTGTCCTCATCCCAAGGGGTTGGAATAAAGGAGTTCCACTATACAATCAATGCTAATATTAGAAGTGTTCTTAATGTCAAAGAATGAGCACATAACCAGCCCCACCCCCTGTCTCCAGAAGCTGCTATGTACACTGAGTTCATATCTACACAACTTGCTGTTATCTATCTCAAGCGCCATCTGCTTAGAGCCCGCCAAAATAAAACAAACTCTCAATCATAACTGTATTCACAGCTGACCTCAGGGCTCTGAGGACTTGAGGCTTGAGAATTAAGATTGGATTGACCTCAAAGCTCACCTGTGTCTCCTTAGGCAATGTGTATATAGTCTAGTTAACCTCTTAAGAGGTTAACTAAATGCACACAATATGGTAATGGCTTTGTTTTGTTTGTAATTGTGTATACTTACCAGTATGTAGTGTTCATAAGACTGCAGTCTTGTGTATACACTTCTTTTTAGAGTAGGTTTAAATATTTGAAGCCCTAAGTGGTATCACTGGTATGTAGTACTATAAATACTCAGAGCTTAATTGTGTGTTTGTTTAGAGCCCTGTTGAAGTAGTTGTACCTTGTCCAAGCTGAGTGGAGCCCTGTTGAAGTAGCTGTACTTTGTCTAAGCTGAGTGGAGGGAGCCCTGTTGAAGTAATTGTACTTTGTCTAAGCTGAGTGGAGGGAGCCCTGTTGAAGTAGCTGTACTTTGTCCAAGCTGAGTGGAGGGAGCCCTGTTGAAGTAGCTGTACTTTGTCCAAGCTTAGTGGAGCCCTGTTGAAGTAGTTGTACTTAGTCCAGCTGAATAGAGCCCTGTTGAAGTAGCTGTACTTTGTCTAAGCTGAGTAGAGCCCTGTTGAAGTAGTTGTACTTAGTCCAGCTGAATAGAGCCCTGTTGAAGTAGCTATACTTTGTCCAAGCTGAGTAGAACTCTTTTGAAGTGTCCAAATGGAGTAGAGTTGCACTGAAGTAGCTGTACTTGTCTGAGCACTCTTGTTGCAAGCTCCTTAGCTAACTATCCAGTATATACTATATTAGTCATTATGAAATTACAATTTGATTAAGGACAACACAGACATCTCACTTTTCAACTTTTTTTTTTACCTCTGAAGAGGAAAGAACCTTTTTGCAATGACTCAGAGGTTGGGCTCATCTTGAAGTGAACTTCATCTTGAAGTGAACTTACAATACTATATCCTTTACACAATAAAGTTGTCTGGTGTATGTACATGTGTGAATGCACAGAGTCCCACGGTGAATTCTAAAGGAACCTGGTCATCTGATCAGCTTGGGACTCAATAGAGAGGGCATTTTACACAGAGATAACCTCATGAAGAATGGAAAGTGGTTCATATCTGATCAGCTTGGGAATGTCTCACTAGAGAGGGCATTTCACAGAGATAACCTCATGAAGAATGGAAAGTGGTCATGAACTGATTAAACGCTAGATTATTGATGGATTGAGAATGTGCAATGAATGTGATAGTTTAACTATAGGCTTAGACAACCACAGGGTTCAGTTCACACAGTTGTTATCATGAACCCTAAGTTCACCCAAGCTCTTCCGTCTAGACAATTAACTACTGATTTGATAGAGGAAATGACATAATTATCAACTTTAGCCAAGGGAAATTTTGTCCTTCCCTCCTGCAATATGCACCCTTGACTGTCATTACACACTCTCTTGAGGCAAATCAAAGTGTCCTGATTAGAGGGGTGTCCTCATTTAGGAAGTTTGGTTACACTGGATATCCTCATTTCAAGGAGAGGGATTCCACTGGGGTCCTCATTTCAGGGGTTGGAATAGAGGGGTTCCACTATATACAGAGGTGTCCTCATTTCAGGGGGTTGGAATAGAGGGGTTCCACTGTATACAGAGGTGTCCTCATTTCAGGGAGTTAATCTAAGCGGCTATATATAATGTCTTATCTCCTTCATTCCAAGAACTGACCACCATCCAAAAAAGATGGTTCCTTTACACTTTTAAAATGTAGTAGTGTTAATAGACGTATTTTAGCCTTCAATTGTTCCAAACTCCATGAAGCCTGTCAGAGACCAGCTGCTTAGCTGGTGCTGACATTAAAATGCCAATGAGACTGTGTACACTCATGAATTTACACCTATGAGGCTGTGGTGGTTAGTCCTGGAGATAGTCTGAGAGTGAATTTCTTTGTTATTTAATACACACATTTTCTTCTATGAAAATATCATGGTATTGCTCTACCACCCCACCCACCCCCCACACACACTATGATTTTCTCCACCCACATCACACACCCATAGCGGCTCATTTTCTTCTATGAAAATATCATGGTATTGCTCTACCACCTCCATTATGATATGATTTTCTCCACCCACATCCCATAGCGGCTCATTAATTTGAGATAGTTAATTAATGAAAATTATTTTTAACTCCTATTAGTTTCGACCTCTTTCATTGAAAGGGTATTAGTGATCTTAACTCCTTTTTCTCCTATATATGAGAGAGATTAATCCATCATAACTCCTTTCCTCATGGTTGATCCAGGTTCAAAGATTCAAGCAGCATTACCTTGAGCTGGTGAGTGAAGCGGAGTATAGATTAGGACGGCCTCTTCCAGAGAAGCAGCGGAAGCAGACAGTTCATGTTGAGGAGAAGAAATGGATAAAGATGTATGGACTCATTACTAAGGAAGACAAGTGAGATATGATTGTGGAGTTAGAAATCTTTGAATTAGGTAGTTAATGTACAGTGGAACCTGTAGTGGTCACCCTTGAGACACAACCAGTTGGCTGTTATACAGAAGTGGTCTGCTTATACAGTGGAACCTGTATATAGTGGTCACCCTTGAGACACAACCAGTTGGCTGTTATACAGAGGAGGCCTGCTTATACAGTGTAACCTGTATATAGTGGTCACCCTTGGGACACAACCAGTTGGCTGTCATACAGAGGTGACCTGCTTATACAGTGGAACCTGTATATAGTGGTCACCCTTGGGACACAACCAGTTGGCTGTTATACAGAGGAGGCCTGCTTATACAGTGGAACCTGTATATAGTGGTCACCCTTGGGACACAACCAGTTGGCTGTTATACAGAGGTGATCTGCTTATACAGTGGAACCTGTATATAGTAGGACACAACCAGTTGGCTGTTATACAGAGGTGGTCTGCTTATACAGTGGAACCTGTATATAGTGGTCACCCTTGAGACACAACCAGTTGGCTGTTATACAGAAGTGGTCTGTTTATACAGTGTAACCTGTATATAGTGGTCACCCTTGGGACACAACCAGTTGGCTGTTATACAGAGGTAGTCTGTTTATACAGTGGAATCTTTACTTTCTTTAATGATAGAACTAGTTACTGTATTAACCTTTTCCACACACTTTATTCTTCTCACAGAGAAAGTGCTAAACGTAAAATACAGGAAGTGGTAGAGCCTCCTCCCAGTAAACGTCATCACAAAGAAACTTCATCTAGTGATCATGAACTCAGAACTAGTAGTCATCATAGTGATGACCATCACTATGCGGACAAACAACAGCTACATAGTGGACATAGTGACGGTCACCACTATGGTAACAAAAAACAAATTTTAAAGCAATCGTGTCCATCTAGAATACAAAAGTTGGATCAGCACAAAAGTGGCGACTACTGGTTGTCTTCTGACTTGGTGGTTAAGATGGTGGATAGGGTATACAAGAAAGGTCGATACTATAACACAAAGGTACTGTCTGCATGCATCCTTGAGGCCAAATTTAGGGAATCCTCATTTTTGGTACCAAATGCAAAGTGCAACTCATATGGATATTAGCATCAGGAGTGGTCACCATGGTGACACTTTTATAATCTCTCCTTTTCCAACAGCTTGGTATGCTGCATTACCCAGACACTGTATATAGTTTAGAAGTGGATTGAATGAGAGTAAATGACTATTAACTTTGTGATAACGATATTCATTTGGTCTCCACTGCCAAAATCTGAGTCTAGGTTTCTGTCCCACAGGTGTTTTGAGGTTGTACTGTTTTATAACTGTTTTATAACATTCATTGCACAGATGACAGTAATGGATGTTGTTAGCTTGGAGTCCTGTGTCTGTCAAACTGCTAATGGCAAGCTACTTGAAGGTTAGATCATCTGTCTCAACTGTATGTAGCTACATATAGGGAACTCTCTATTCTGGACACCATGAGACAAGTGTCCTGATCAGAAGGGTAGCTTCATTTCAGATGGTGAAGTTCTGTATAATGTTAATGCAATATTTCAATGCTATTAATCTCTCAATAGGAATTGGCTTTTTTATTGCTACAATTATTTCTATTAGTGTTTCCTATAATTAGATCTATATAGTGCTTCTTTTATTTAATGCCACAGTCTGAAAAAAAGTATTATAACTTTCTTATCACATCTCGAGATAATTATCTGTAATTAATTTTATTTTCTAAAGTAAATGAAGACATGCATAATTTATCATTTCCTAATATATATATCGAATCCCTTTTCTCACCGTCAACAGCTGGATTTTAGCGATGTGGGAGAACTGATGAATTGACAGTAGACATCCCAGGCTAAGATAACACTTTGCTATATAACTGTGTTATTAAATCCAATGATAGTTGGTATAAGTATACTGAGCCCATCTGTCAAGTTGGCATTAAGCACATGTATTTTTTATTTGATCTGATCCCACAACTGCATGGCTTGAAGCTCTCCTTTAGTGGACACAAGCTGACCTACAACTTATTATAGTTTTCCACTTGTTGGTGAGAGTGGGTTTAGTAGCACTAATTTTTCCCACCAGATTACCGGTTTTTGAAGCCATTGCATGCTGCAGTTGTGTTTTATATCAACTTTTGAGGCCTGTAGATATGTGTAGCAAGAGATTCTATCAGATGTAGGCAGCCGGTAACTGGGGAGAAGCCTAGCAATGATGCAATGAATACAGTTATTTTAAGTGGCTCACACTTCACCAGGAATGCTGTTTTCTCTGGCTGCATCAAAAAATTATATGGTTGTGTGGCCTTCTTTTATTAAGGCTTCACCTTAGGCTATATTTTCATCTGGTTCCTTTTTGTATCCCAACTTAAGCAGCTGCAGCTTCTGGTCTAGACAGATTCCATAATTTGATGAAGCTAGCAGTGGTCTACAGAATGAGTAGCCACTACCCCCGGAAGAATCTCATGAATGCCTTATACACGTGTGAAGCTTCATACACTAGGGGAAACCTCTTTGGTTTCATAGTAATTTTTTTTGAATTTCAAGGGCCTCTGCATGCACTATTTGAATACCAACATTAGATTTTGATGTGAGATTGCATGGTGGTTATCTTGAGTTTGTAGGGATGATGAGCGGGGTAGATCTGGAGTGTGTGTGTGTGTGTATTTGGTACTGTTGTGGTCTACTTTCAATGGTGCACACATACAGACATTTATTATAGACACACATGCCATAGATACATATATATTCCAGAGCCATTGCCTGTATCTACAGTTTGTTCTTTGATATATTTTGCTATTGAGCTCAGTAGCAGAATTTGAAGTAATATAATTGTTACTGGCTTTGTGTGAAGCAAGTTCTGAGCTCTTTCTCTCGACATAAAATTTTTTTACATAACCCACCATGCCCACTTTACTTCAACTAAAGCACTCTGGTGTGTGTGGGAGTGGGTGGGTGTGGTGCACATGCGTGTGTGTATTAGGAGGGGGAAAAGGAACAGAATTAGCTGAAATATTAACATTCTTTAAGCTTGACACCCTAGCTAAGGAACATTGTAAGAGAAAGTGTAGTTACATAAATGTGGTGGGGAACCTTGGCCAAGTGAGGGTGCCATCGTACTGCTTATTCTAACTGGGGAGGTAATCCTGTGAGTGATTGTGTGGTAATAGTATATAGTTTGTGTATGGGTTAGTGTTGTATTGGTGTGGTGTATAGGGATTTCTACAATTTTTAGGACTCTCGGTGTTATCCAGAGCTTAGTGTCTGCTGGGAGTTTAGAGATAGCCTGATAATATTTTAGTGGGTACTGTAGTTCTGGTTATTTTCGTGGTATTATTATGATCTGAATTCAAGTTTTATATATATTCGAGGTCATTCTTCTACTAATAAAATTTTTTAAACACTTAATTTTAATTTTTCACAGTTAAATATTAGAAGGGGAGAACGGTTAGTGAAATCTATATATTATATGTGTTTGGGGGAATATAGGAGTTTCTGGAGGATTCTTGAAGAGAAATTGTTGTATTATATTGTTATGTCTTTTCCAGGGATTTCTGAAGGAATGCTGGAAACCGTTGTGCCCAAGGAACCTCTCTCTCTAGTCAAAATAGTCAGAGGGAAGAGGAAAAACAATGTAAGTTAATAATACTATTGCAAAACAACAACATAGCATTTTGTTGCCAGTTAAAACTTTCTTATACAGTGAAACCTCTCTATTCCAATCCCCTGAAAAGAGGACACTTCTATATTAAGAATAGATCTACCCCTTCCAAAAAAAAAAAAAAAAAAAGAGGACACCCTTTAATCAGAACATTGTAATCTCTCCTGAAGTAGAGAGGTTCTGCTATACATATAGCATTATAATTAAGATATGTTCATAGTTATTATTGTACGACTTCTCTATTCCAAATACCTTTGGACAAATTATATATACTGTCTTGATTACATAAGCTTTGTATCTAAGTATAGGACTATTCTCTTTAGTGATTGTGTAATCTAAAAAACATGTATTAAGTATCAGCGTGTACAAATGTTCCTAAATAGAATATGGGCTGACATTTCAAGTGGTTTGCTTATACAATGACCACAATAAATCTACAGTACTATATACATACAGTGTATTCACACAGCCAATTGAATATTAATATACTAGTATTACTTCCTGTCCGGACATCTGTTTAGCCTGCTACTTCTATCAGAGTGGGAATGAACTAAACCAGTGAAGAGGTTTTCTCTGCTCTAACTTAATCATAACCTGCCCACTGGCAGCCAACGTAAACAACAGGTTTCTCATACTAGGAGGTCACTGATCTCTGTTTACATTTCAGGATGTTGTAGCCTCAACAGACATGTTAATTATAGACTCTTTGTTAACCTCCCCATATCCTGTCTGGTGGGGTCAAAATTACACACGTCTTGCTCCAGTGTGGAGCCTCTCCATTTTCTAGAACAGACTAATTAGATCTTCTAATCAAGACACTTTTTCTAATCAAGACACTTTTTAAGGATACTCTAATCAAATAATTAAATTGGTCTTACATTAGAAATGTAAGACCATTATATAATAGAACTACTATATTGGTCTTACCCACTATATAGAACTACTATATATTTCAGGGTACAACATTTTTGAGGTTCTAGACTCAATAACTTTCAGAAGGTTCAAGTCTTAATAAACCCCCATCTACCAAAATATGAAGTGAATGGATTTGGCCTTTTAGGTGTGTGATTGAAAGCCTTGAACATTTAGAATCACATAATCAAGCCCTATACAATATGATATGTTTTGGGAAGAGGGCGATAAATGCCATTTCTCACAGTGAAATGAAATTTACATGCATGCATACAGTGTGTATAAATGCATGCAACTAATTATTATTGGTATTGCTAATTATCCTAAAGTACCTGTGAGGCTGATATCATCTGCCATGTCTCAGTAGCAGGTTTCTCTCACACAACACAAACAATCTCGACAATGGATCTTGCATGAATCCCATTCTAAAGGCTATGAATATTACATGATGGTTGTTTATTGGAACCAATCATAATCCTCAATCACATCTCTTCAATGAATATGGTTATTTCAGGGCTTGGACTTGTGTTGGATCTGATCTTTGATGAATGTTTCTGTTGTGCACGAGTTTTAAATGAAGAACTTATATTCATGGCCTGTGCAGGATTTTTGATAGGTGACATTACATATGCTCTCACCTTTACCCGACCCAAAACATGTTTATATAGCAGCACAACAGATTGAACATCATTTATTTTAATATAGAAACTCCTAATTATGGTGTGGTCTTCAGAATCATTACTGCCATGGAGACTTGTTATGAAATAGAGTCTCTTTACCCTTCATATTGTTCAGTGGGTAATTCTCTGTGGTTGTGGTGGAGTAAGAACTGAAACAATGAAATTAAAAATATGTCGAATAATAAACAGAATAATTGACTATAAGTACTTTCTCAAGATACTAATACAAATTTTTGGGCACAACTATGGAGTATGTGGTTGTAAGTGTCATCCACATTGTGTTAAGCCTGTATACTATCAATATTTATAACAGGATAACTACAAGTATTTATAACACAGGATGACTGTAACATTGGATAGCTATTTGTAGCACAGAGAAACTACAAACTTACAGCACAAGATAACTGGCTTGGTTAAATAACTTTTCTATAAGTTTTACTGTGAGTACTACATGTAGCTATATATAGACAGATTGAAGACTATAATTACTTTTCTCGTGGCGTTTAGTGGAAAGCTGACCTAGTCTGTTGTGGTTTGTTCCTGTACTAGCTGCTGGTAGAGGTGGACTTGTATTGCTTCAATTTTGGTCTGGAATTGGTAATTAACAGCTGGATAAATTTTTGAATCAGTTATGTAACGTGATATTTTTGTTTTTATAAACTCAATAATCCTCCAAACATGCAGTACAACTCTTTGTGTAATGTAATCTCACTCTGTGAGGAATTGCTATTACATCCCTGAGGCAATGCACCAGTCCCTCTGGCTATCTATTTGCCTCCTGAATGCATGTGTGGTACATGCATGACCAAATTTTTAAGGTAGAGATGCTAACATTGGCTGCCCACAGTGAGTATTTTTACACACAGGTGCATATACTTATGGAAGGAATGTCCTTTCTGTTGGCCGTGAGTATTTAATGGCTTCTTATTTCTGGACACGGTTCAGTGGGTTTCGTGAGATTGCTGTGAAGTTTAGTTCCCAGCATCTTCCTGGTTGGGTACATTTAGTGAGTCTTAGGTGAACCAAAGAGGAGTACCTGAGTAAATTCCTTTCCACGTTTTGGTTAGGCCTTGACTTCTGTCTTTACACACCCTGTTAGGTTCTACTCCACTGTGGACAGGACACACTGAAGAATCTACTACCACAGCTTTCTTGAAAGGGTATGCATGAGTGAATTTTGGTTAGAATTGAAGACATAAAATTCTTTTTTCTTACACCAAATGTGTAACCTTTGTATGTGTGCAATATTTTGTTCCCAGACATCAAGCATTAAGGATTATTAAATCAATCTAACCCCTGTTAAAGGGTTCCAGTGATATGATAGAAGGTATCCTCCTCATTTTAAAGGTGAAGCTACAATGGCATCCTCATTTTGGGGGGTTATGGTTTCACTTGTATCTGGGCCTCCATAGAATACCTGTCTCTGTTTAGTATTATTATAGCAGAATACCTCCATTTCAACCTCCTGAAATGAGGACACCTCTGTATGCAGTCAACAAGAATGGCATAATTCTATATACAACATCTAGTCCACATTTCAATCATGAATCCAAGGTTTATTATGAATGGACTCTTGTCTATTGGAATCTACTATATACACAGACTAGAAACAGGCTTTGAGAGAATATACATGCCCAATCAAGTGTCTGTGGTAGCTAATGATCTGTAGCAGATATAAATCCAGTTTCCAGTCCTTGATAAAACCATAAACAACTTCTGTAATACTTTTCTGCCTTCTATTGTGAAGTTCACCAATGAATGGATGTTTCAATTCCCTTTTAATTTCCTGCAGTTAGCTACTATCGTTGAGCAGGACAGAACTAAAGGAAAGGCCGTCATTCAGTTGAATCTTAGCAAAGAAGTTATGAATGTTGACTTTGACGATATTTGTGCATATGTCGGTGATATAGAAGATACTATGGATATTTAGGGAGAGGGGGGACAGATATTAAATTTTGTACTCTATTCAATTTCATCTTAATACATGTGTGTGTAAATATAATGATTTTAATCAACAGTCTGTGTTGTGTGTGTGTGTGTGAAAATCATGACACTGTAGCTAGCTATAATAATAATCTAGAGTAGTAACATATCCCTGGAAATACTGTGCTGATCATAATGGCAAGATTGTTACAAGGAACATAATGGATTGAGTTTATCATTCCAGAGCTCTCAATTATCAAGTATTTGTAACCTGCATTGAAGTACAATGGCCTCAGTGGTGATACCACAGTTATGTCATTATTGTATAGCACCTGTCCTTGCCCTAGGCTAGGTTATTAACGTGTGTAAGGGGGGTGGGGGGGAGCCTTTGATGCATAAACCAATACCTGCAGTGGCTGTTTTGGTTGTGTTGCCATAGCAACTGGGGGAAAACCGTTTGTGGATTTTTTTATCCAATTATCCAAAATTGGTAATTAGTCCTCCGAGTACTTTGATTGGTCAAAGTTGATGCGTGCTGGCTGTGACGTCAAAACCCTGTGGTGCGCATGGGTAGCTGTGAATAAAAGGAGCATGCGTGTGGTATTTCGAGCTTCACGGCCTCGAACTAAAGTTTCCAGCAGAGATCACGTTCACTAGGGAACCAACTGTGCATCCTGCTCTATAAAGGCGTTGAATATCAGTAAAAAGTATTGCAACTACATGGCGTGCAAGCTGGAGCCTATCCCTATGAGTTATCAGAACGTGCATTGTACTCTCTTGCCTATCAATAATACTTACAGCATGGACTCGCCTGTCGTACCTACACTCTCGCAGCAAGTTATTGTCAATAGCAGGCCGGCTGAACTACCTATTACTAGTATTAGAGCTTACCACTACCCGTACACTCACTCTATGGCGTCGACAGAATTGACAGTGGTGAGCACTGCTGTTCCTAGCCCGGATCCATTCGGCGTCGTGGATCATTGCCATGCAACTTACAATCGCAGCAGCAGCTGTTCTACGACCTCCAGCAACCCGTACAGTCCCGGCATGGACCTGATAACTGACCTAAATGAAGATGTGTTTGATGATTTTCCACACATAAGTGAGAACAGACATTATGAGCACAACAATCTGCTGGATTCCCTTCACTTGGATATTGACTTTGAGACCAGTATGGAGTCTGAATCTAATTTAGCACAAGAAGCTTTCAACCTTGCATCTCATACGCCTGAAGTATTCTTGATGCCGCCTCCTCCTATTGGTGCCGAGACAGAAATAGGGGTCAACACCATGCCCATTAAACCACCCCCCAAAAGACGAAATACCAAACCAAAGAATGGAGAAATTAAACAGAGGAGGAAATCTGCTCCTGGGGGACGTAGAATGAGCAACTTGGTGAAGCATGTGAAAACAGCTGCAGCTGTTAAGTCCGAAGGGGAAGGGGAAGGTGTGGGAGAGAGTAGTGATCAGATTACTCCAATTGATGGTGTTGGTGGCGATCCAATTCCAATTGCTGATTCAACCACAACTTCAGCTCTACTCGATGCCAGCAAGATTTACTATTGTACGTATACTGGATGTGATAAAGCATATTCTAAAAGTTCTCATCTAAAAGCCCATTTAAGACGACACACAGGTGAACGACCTTTTGCCTGTACATGGCCTGGGTGTGAATGGAGGTTTTCACGATCTGATGAGCTTGCACGCCATGAACGCAAGCATACTGGAGTCAAACCCTTTGGCTGCACAATTTGTGGCAAGAAATTCACCCGTTCAGACCACCTTTCCAAGCATGTGAAGATCCATCTGAAACCTCGAAAACCTCGAGGTGGAGGACGGGCTAGAGGCAGGAGGATCAGCTCAATCTCAAGCCTTGACGAATGTTCATCTCCTCTCTCTTCCTTCTCTGGACCAGACAGCAGCTAATCTCAAAGGTGCTACGGATTAATACATCTACTTACTGACGATACATCAGACAAATTCTATGGATGCATAGCATGCTGTTTAACTTATAGTATTGACATATTTTTAGCTAATTATCCTTTGTGCACAATCAACATACAGGTACTGTTACTTCTAGCCCTATTTGCTAATTTTTTTTAACTTATTCGATTCCTCCTTGTTACAATATTATTTCTGGACGGCAGCCTGATCATGGACCATTGATTGCCAGTATATTTGTAAGGCACAACAATTTCTTTTTTTTTTTTTTTTTTCTATTACTTTTTTTTCTTTTTACACACTTTAAATTTGCAACCATCATCACTTTTATGAGAGAATTATTTATAGTCTTTTTAACGTAAATTTTTATACTGTATATGCAGTTTTTTTCTTAAAGGACACACAACGACTATGCCTTTGTTCAATTAACTTTGATGTATATTTTCGCTGATATCACTTATTTTTCTCCTCAGATCTAGCATGTGGCAGTCATGTACTCACAGGTAGAAAAGAAAAAAATAAAAATTGCACCAAAATTAATGATGTCTGATGCATTGAGGGTTCATTTGGAGCAAAATAAAAATTTTTTTTTTGTGACCTATAATGCTCATTCTCTACCTGTGGCTACCACGTTACTGTACATTTTATGAATTATTGTGGACTCCTTCGCATCTGTAGTGGTCACTCTCTCCAGATAGTAACCTGTATGACTAGCTTGTCATGAATAGCGACATAACCCAACTGACCCTAGAACTATTAGACGTGGTCAGTTGGCATCTGTTGATTGACTGGTAGCGGTATACTTTAAGTGACCAAAAAGCATTGATCATTCATTACAAGGAACTAAAAGTCTTATCAAACTTGGCAGTGAATAGCGTATTTTGCATTCCTTCTAGTTTAATGAAGTTAATCTATTTCCAATGATTACTGTCTGTTGGTAGATCCAAAGGTGATAAATTAATTATTGGAATTTAGACATTGCTATAAAGTATGTTTATCCACTTAAAGGTAGAACAAGATTAGGAATTTTGGGACAATGTTTATGACATACTATTTAACGACTTCAGAGTTAGGAAGAAGGAAGCTAGCTAAAAGTTTACAATGAAGTTCCAAACATTAACACTTTAAATTATTTTGCAGACAGTCTACTGGCCCTTATAATTATTATGATAACCCTTTCTTCTCTCGGTATGACCCCTGAAATGAAGGTTTTTGCCAAAGAGAGGTCAAGAACGTGTTTCCAGTCAACAAATAGTTATCACCCACAATCACTGACTGATGCAAGTCCATAAACAAACTGTGGTTCAAGAGAGTGCTTTGTAGCTACCAATTTCCCATCCTAATGCTCAAGTCCTCTATAGTGTGTCCCATTAAGCTCTATAGATTATGCTTGTTTATGGGTATCAACATCTATTTACAAAGTGGCAATCAGCTGTGTCAGTAATGTGCTCATAATAATAATTAAGTATGTGTCATGAAATTAAAATCTCTGTAATGTGCTCATAATAATAATTAAGTATGTGTTAAAATCTCTCCAATCTTTATTCATTGGTGAAGAAATAGCTATAAATTTTAGCCTATTCTTGCCAGCCAGAGCAGATGATCAAGACAACACTTACTATAAAGTGTTCTATTGTGTGAGCACCACATTCAGTGTAATGATATTCCATACAGCTGCAGTACATTTTTACTCTAATGGTTTACAATTTCTCTCTTTGTGGTATCAAGAATGTGATTAAACACTATATCTGTGGTCTTTTTCATACTAGTTTAGTGTAATAATAGTTCCTGTGTGGTTATAAACTTATCTACCACCAAAAAAAAGAGGTTGTGATTAAGTTAAATGTTGCTTTGCTGGCCATTTAAAACCATATACATTATTTTGAAGTAAGAGGAATCTCCTATCTCCATGCAGCTTCCCTATAAATTTTGGGGTTATAATAGGAGTTAATCAGTTTCTAAGGTAACTTTTACAGTTTAAATAGTTTCCAGGAAGTTTATTTTTAGCAAACACAGAGATGGGAAGCCAAGTGGTAGGTATAAATAACTGACATTTTTCCATCAAAGAAGATGAATAGCATTGAACTATTTGATGCCACACAAGATTTGCCTCTAATGATATTTACAATCACTTCCCTTTTTAAAGACATGGGTGTGGTGATGGGAGGGGTCTTTAGCAACCTGATCAAGATTTCACTTTATTCATGAAACTGTGGCCTAGGCTTTGCAGCATGAATAATGCTTTGATATGCTAACTATTATGCAAGAAAAATTCTGCTTGCTCTTTGTTCTCAAAATGATAGTTATAATATAATTATTATTTACACTTCCCTCGAATAAAAAGTCTCACCTTTTGCCTAAGGCGTGAAAGATATTGAACTTTTGCGGTTAAAGGGGGTGGGGCTCACGACCTGCAAATATTCTTCTCGCTGAATTTTCTACCTTCAGGCGTCATTTTCATTCTCTGAAAGAATTGCATCTGCAGCCAGACTATAAAGATATATAAAATTTTCCGCTCCGTGCTGAGCGAATGCATTTCAGAAATCATCAATCGATACAGATCTGCATTGCACTCGATGCGATAATAAATTAGGGGTGTGTATTAGGAGGCGTTACCTGAATCCCACCCCTTTTTTATGCGCATGGCAATTGGTGCACGAGACAGTAGATATTGCAGATGTACAGTGGAACCTCTCTAGCTGTACATGAATGACACATTGGTCCAGGCTGATTTAGGGTAATATGTTTTAAGAGGTAGCTTATATTAGCTATAATACAACTGCAGTGGAACCCCTCTATTCCAACCCCCTGAAATGAGGACACTTAATTCTGTATACAGTGGAACCTTCTCTATTCCTCCTACTCACTGACATGAGTTTTATTCAGTCAGTGCAGTTCAAAGTAAGAACCCTGACCACAGTATTTAATATAAATTAACAATTTACATGGTCAATCATACAGCTACACATTCCTCTAGTAATGTGCAGCTATGTAGAAAAGGTCTATTATTGAAAAAAATGGCTGAAAGTCTTTTTGTTAATTAGTTATACACTGACAGTGATAGTTGAAAATGAGATGAATGGTATAGTGCTGAACCTGGTCCTTCTATGTGTAAATTTCCTTCTTATTGTATATTATATATAGTAATCTTTATTACAGGTACGTATATTACAGATGTAATGTAAGGAATTTACATAGAAGCACCTGCTGAACCTGATAAACAGATTGATATGACTAGCATTTTACTCTTAAGGCCCCCATACACCAGGCAACTTTGAGGCAATTTGGTTGCTTGCAACAGGTTGCTGGCAACTGGTTGTCTAGTGTATGTTCTGAAATTGCTAGCAATCTGGTTTCCTGCAATATTGCCTGAAGTTAAACTGGAAATAGGTTCAACTTCAGGCAACCAGTTGCCTGAAAGATCACACTTTACTATGGCATTCCAAGCAACCAGTTGCTTGATGGTTGCTTGCAAAAGTACTGGCAACCAGTTGCCAGCAACCAAGTTGCCTCAAAGTTGCCTGTTGTATAGGGGCCTTTATTCAGTCTTCATAAGTAGCAGCAGAAAGATCTGCAGACTTCCACAACAAGCAAACTTGATTGGATCTATTGCCACACCCACTTAGCTATGTTATTATGATAATTATTATTATTCAGGCTACTGTACCTAATTTTGTGGGTGATTCTATGTGTAAATCCTCGATATTACGTCATTTGTAATATACTTGTAATATTCAATAATAATATACAGTATAATAAGATTACTGACTATAAAATAAGATTACTTTTAATATACTATAAGAATACTGTGAGGAAATTTACACATAGAAGGACCCAATTTTGTCTTTGACCCCAGTTACTGCTATCACTGTAAATGATATTATTATGGAAACAATGAAAACTCAAGGAAAAAAAAAAAAAAAATATATATATATATATATATATAGGGTGCTTCTATGTGTAATTCTTTACATTTGTATAATAAGATTACTGTAATATATACCATAAAATACTGTAAGTAAGGAAATTTACATATAGAAGCACCTGTCCATGGTCTCTTTGCCACACTCTTCTAACTTGGTTAGGCAATAATTGGTCTGCTACAACCCTGAGTGTATAGTCAGTGGAACCTCTATATCCAAACACCCTGGGACAAACTAAACTTCTAATTATAGGGGTTGCATTTGGGAGAAGAGGGAATGAAAATTCTAATATATCTGGGACTTTAATACAGGTGTCCTGGTGGCCTCGGTAATTATACCGTATAATATTATTATACTCCCAACAAAAAAAATGCAGTTTTCACCACAGTGGTTATAATTCTGTCAAATTGACTCTATCGATCTCTGAGTTGACTTACTCCCAAGTTTGTTCACAATTTTAATTGGATTGCTATGGAAATTTCAAGAGTGTCTTCATCAGATAAACAAACTCATAATAATAATAGTAAAAAAAATTATAAAAAAATTATTTATTGATTTAAAAAATTGCTATGATTTTGTCCCCTTCTTTCTGTTCTGCTCCTTCCATTCCATATACTCTGAGCGTGCCCCTCCTGACACACCCTCCAGGACAAGGTTCAGCTTACGAACTATTGCTTCTGCAAGAAAGCAATGACTGTTTGTAAAAAGGTTAATCTGGGGGCTCTGAATCTGAATAGTGCTTGACTTTTTTTTTTGGACCTATTATTCCTTTTGACTATTCTTCTAAGCGTTGCCCATTATTCTTGTGTTTCCCATTATTCTACCTATTATTCTTGACTAAAACACAAAAGATATTAAACTCTGTTGTTATATTGGAGCATAATAGACAGACAAATAATATAGTCTTCTAATGAGGAGTTCTGTTTCTGAGAAAATGACACGTTCAGCCGCAGCTGATGATGGTTGCACTAAATATTTGTGGTTACAAGAAACTAGCTGTAACTAACTAACTCACTGCTCAACTGAGTATAGTTATAACTCACTGCAGCAGTGCAGCAGCTTGTCAATGAGTAATTATTCCAGCTGCCCATTATTCCCAGAAAATTCCTATACCAGAAGGCTACCTATTATTCCAAAAATTATGCTGGCATAATTTGTCAAGCCCTAGCTCTGACCCACACTAAGAAGTCAAAATGACAGATTTTATATATAAGGTAGTGGCCTAGAGTCAGTAACCAATGCTCTTTCAATCACCATGACGTGATGGTACATTCTCCAATCACCATGGCATGACGGTGGAACATAGAACTTACTAGCTGTGACAGATGGAACCTCAAAGTCTAAGTTCTTGTAGGTACCGTCCTTGGCCTGTCGTACTATTCTGAAGACCGATTTGGCTGGGTTTCTGTCGTCAATTATTTCACATGCACAAATCATCTTTATTTCATAAGTCATCTGTATTGAATAACAAGTTGTTATGAGTTGGCTGTTATACAGAGGTGGTCTGCTTATACAGTGGAACCTGTATATAGTGGTCACCCAACACAACCAGTTGGCTGTTATACAGAGGTGGTCTGCTTATACAGTGGAACCTGTATATTATAGTGGTCACCCTTGAGACACAACCAGTTGGCTGTTATACAGAGGTGGTCTGCTTATACAGTGGAACCTGTATATATAGTGGTCACCCTTGAGACACAACCAGTTGGCTGTTATACAGAGGTGGTCTGCTTATACAGTGGAACCTGTATATAGTGGTCACCCTTGAGACACAACCAGTTGGCTGTCATACAGAGGTGACCTGCTTATACAGTGGAACCTGTATATAGTGGTAACCCATGGGACACAACCAGTTGGCTGTCATACAGAGGTGGTCTGTTTATACAGTGGAACCTGTATATAGTAGTCACCCTTGGGACATAGTCAATATGGATGCTATGTAATTATTCACAGGCTTCTGAGAGCGTGAAGATCGAGGAAAGAATGATCTTGAATGACCAACTGGTTCCACATCTACTCTGTCTCCAGACACACCTGCACATGAGAGAAAGGGAAAGGAGAGGGGAGGAGGAGAGAGGAGGGGAGGAGGAGAGGGGAGGGGAGGAGAGATGAGAGGAGGGGAGGAGGAGAGGGGAGGGGAGGAGGGGAGGGGAGGGGGAGGAGGGGAGGGGAGGGGGAGGAGAGGAGGGGAGGGGGAGGAGAGGAGGGGAGGGGGAGGAGAGGAGGGGAGGGGGAGGAGAGGAGGGGAGGGGGAGGAGAGGAGGGGAGGGGGAGGAGAGGAGAGGAGTTGAAGACGATGGAGTACAATATAATGTAAGTGATCTCACCTAGAATGACCTCTGAATTTGACCTCACTTTATGAATCATGACAACGTTATAAGACTGAGGAGAGAAAAAATAAATATTTCATCGAGTACAATGACTCACACCACGCGCAGTTGGGATGCATGGCTCACATAACATGCAGTTGGGGTACACGGCTCACACCACATGCAATTGACACACACATGGCTCATATGACGATAGTCAGTTGGGGTGCACATACCTTGTACTGGTAAGAAGTAAGCTCATCTTTCACATCTGGAAGATCATCAGTGTCTTCTTGACCTGAATCTGTAGAGGTCCTAGGACGTCCTGAGAGAATACCAGAGAGAGATAGTCACACAAGATTGTCTAAACTGGTGAGGATGTGAATATCAACCACATCCAGACATATTATTCGTAAACATGTCCTCTTGGAAAGGGAGAAGAGAGAAGGGGGTCTAATCTTGGGAGAGGAGAAGGGGGTCTAAGGAGTAGAGGGTCTAATCTTGGGGAGGTGTAGGGCTCCTCCCTATCCAGGTTAGAGCACTGTGTGTGATTGTTAATGTTGTTGGTCTTGTTATTTACTGTTGTTGTTATTGTTGTTACTAATATGTTAATGTTGATACTATTGCTGCTGTTGTTGTTGTTACTAATATGTTAATGTTGATACTATTGCTGCTGTTGTTGTTGTTATGATTATTGTAGCTATTGCTATATACATGTTGTTATTGTTGTTGTCATTGTTATTGTTGTTGTTGTTGTTGATACCTTGATTCTTCATCAGGACAAAGTCCAGTGTTTTTTGGCTCTTTAGGGTACTGCTAAGATCGACAGGAACATTGGGACTATCTTTACGCTCCAGTTCATACCCTACACAGAAGGAATACCACATCACTCAGATAGAACAACATAATTAGGGGGAGGGGCAGAGCTGAGCACATTAGTTGATGCAGAAAAATCTATTATGTTTATTGTTGTATGTGTCATATTCACCAAATAACCTCAACCCTCACAATATCAATTCTATGGCTAGAGTATTGTCCTAAAAAAATCAATAAAAATAATAATAATAATAATAATAATAATAATAATAATAATAATAATAATAATAATAATAATAATAATAATAATAATAATAGGTCCCATAGGGTCCATATAACTGAGGTTCCAATTACAATGTACAATGGCTAGGTTAACACTCACCATGGATTTGAAGACATCTCTTACGGATAACCTTAGCAAGTATATCTCCCATCTCTATATTGTAGTCCTCGATGGCCAGAGTGGAGAACCCACCATGTTCATAATACCTACAGGAAATACACAGAACATAAGTAACAGCTCAGAAATTAAAACCTCTAATCACTTTATAGAGGAGACATTATAATAAGCCTCTATATATTTAAGCCTCTATATAAAGGACAGGTTGTCCTTAATTCAGAGATAATACAGTGGAACCTCTCTATAAAGGACACATTGAGACCTTGGAAACTGTCCTTTATATAGAGGTTGTCCTTAATTCAGAGATAATACAGTGGAACCTCTCTATAAAGGACACATTGAGACCTTGGAAACTGTCCTTTATATAGAGGTTGTCCTTAATTCAGAGGTAATACAGTGGAACCTCTCTATAAAGGACACATTGAGACCTTGGAAACTGTCCTTTATATAGAGGTTGTCCTTAATTCAGAGGTAATACAGTGGAACCTCTCTATAAAGGACACATTGAGACCTTGGAAACTGTCCTTTATATAGAGGTTATCCTTGATAATACAGTGGAACCTCTCTATAGAGGACACATTGGGACCTTGGAACCAGCCCAAGGTTCCACTTACACTTTGACCACTTGTCTAGGCTGTTCAGCTTTCACTATTTTGGCATGACGCTTGTGCTCTACAATGCCAAGGTATTTAAAACGAAACTTAGCAATCCTGTCTTCTTTCTCTAACTCTGTAAGGGTGAGAGGTAAGGAAGGGGGAGGAGAGAGAGATGGAGAGGAAAGAGAGGGGGAGGGAAGAGAGGGAGAGGGAAGAGAGGGGAGGAGAGGGGGGGGGAGGGAAGAGAGGGGGGAGGGAAGAGAGGGGGGAGGGAAGAGAGGGGGGAGGGAAGAGAGGGGGGAAGGGAAGAGAGGGGGGAGGGAAGAGGAGGGGAGGAGAGAGGGGGAAGGAGAGAGAGGGGAGGAGAGAGGGGGAAGGAGAGAGAGGGGAGGGGAGAGAGGAGGGGAGGGGAGAGAGGGGAGGGGAGAGGAGAGAGGGGAGGGGAGAGAGGAGAGGGGAGAGAGGGGAGGGGAGAGAGGGGAGGGAAGAGAGGGGAGGGAAGAGAGGGGAGGAGAGAGAGAGGGGAGGGAAGAGAGGGGAGGAGAGAGAGAGGGGAGGGAAGAGAGGGGAGGAGAGAGAGAGGGAAGGGAAGAGAGGGGAGGAGAGAGAGGGAAGGGAAGAGAGGGGAGGAGAGAGAGAGGGGAGGGAAGAGAGGGGAGGGGAGATGATAATAATTCAGAATAGAGAAGCTCTAGCAAATGAATGATATAGATAATGTCTGCAATAGAGAGGACACATTGTATGTGTGTGGGTGACACCTTTAAAGGTTCTGACTTCAGTGTATTATGCAGTAATATTATAAACCTGGCAGGTCTGTGTCAATGTCCCCATCCTCTTCTGCTATCCTTAATGAATAATTCTTTACTGATCTCTGGAAACAAATATTAATTAAATTATTATTATTATTATTATTATTATTATTATTATTATTATTATTATTATTATGGGACACCATCTCCTATAGTCTGATTGATGGGTCTAAAAAGACTATTGTATAAATATTGTGGCATATGTGGCCCTTTGTATCCTTTATCCAGAAAGGGGTTAGAAAATAAAGGCTTACTAGTTTCACAGGGTCTTCAGTTCCTTCAACATACTTCCAGAGCGTTAGCCCAATGAGGCCAGCAACAGTGGCATTATCTGTATCCACACACACAACACACACAATGCACACACATGCACAACACACACACACAACACAAACACAAACACAACACACCACACACACACACACACACACACACAATGCACACACAACACAAATACAACACACACACACACACACACAATGCACACACAACACAAATACAACACACACACACACAATGCACACACAACACAAATACAACACACACACACACACACAATGCACACACAACACAAATACAACACACACACACACACATAGACACAAAACACAGACACAAGAAGATGTGATTCATGAAAATTATGGCTACTCCAATTGCTGACTCACGGAGAACAGTGACTGTAATGGGCTTCAAGGGAGTCTAAAAAATAGAACAGAAATAATCTGATAAGGACACTTGTGAATAACCTCCATGAAAAAAAAAATGATTTGCCTCTGAATTAAGGACAACCTCTATATAAAGGACAGTTTCCAAGGTCTCAATGTGTCCTTTATAGAGAGGTTCCACTGTATTACCTCTGAATTAAGGACAACCTCTATGTAAAGGACAGTTTCCAAGGTCTCAATGTGTCCTTTATAGAGAGGCTCCACTGTATTACCTCTGAATTAAGGACAACCTCTATATAAAGGACAGTTTCCAAGGTCTCAATGTGTCCTTTATAGAGAGGTTCCACTGTATTACCTCTGAATTAAGGACAACCTCTATATAAAGGACAGTTTCCAAGGTCTCAATGTGTCCTTTATAGAGAGGTTCCACTGTATTACCTCTGAATTAAGGACAACCTCTATATAAAGGACAGTTTCCAAGGTCTCAATGTGTCCTTTATAGAGAGGCTCCACTGTATTACCTCTGAATTAAGGACAACCTCTATATAAAGGACAGTTTCCAAGGTCCCAATGTGTCCTTTATAGAGAGGTTCCACTGTATTATCTCTGAATTAAGGCTCTATACAAAGGACAGTTTCCATGGTTCCAATGATAGAGCTGTAATAATGACCTCACTGACCTTAGACATTGAAAGGAAGATATGATAAGTATTAGTAACACCAACACCATGATTCTGCATGAAGGCAGGGGAGGAAAGAAATAGGGAGGAGGGGAGAAGGATGGAGAGGAGGGGAAGAGGGATGGAGAGGAGGGGAAGAGGGATAGAGAGGAGGGGAAAAGGGATGGAGAGGAGGGGAAGAGGGATGGAGAGGAGGGGAAAGAAATAGGGAGGAGGGAAAGAGAAAGAGGAGAGGGGAGAAAGGTCATGGGAGAGAAGGGAGTGGGAGAAGAGAAAAGGTGAGAGGAGAGAGGGAAGAGAAGGTGAGAGGAAGGAAACAAAGGTAAGAGAAAGAAGAAATGATTTAAGTATTAAAGAGGTGTTAAACAGCGACACTCACATCGCCATTGAATTTGCTGTATTCAAAGAAAGGATTTGCAGTATGCTTGCCATATTCTGCAAGTAAGATGGAGAGGTGTGATGGCTCTGTGTCCTTGGGTTTCTTGACAATGTCACGACGAATAAACAGCTCAGGCTCCACTGTCAACAAAAGAGGAAGGCAAAAAGTTATATCTCACGCTACACTACAACCACCTTCTGTTGCCTTCCATTCTCCCTGCCCTTCTCTGTAGAAACTTATTCTAACCCCCTGAGATGAGGACACCTCTGTATACAGTCTGTATACAGTGGAACTTCTCTATTCCAACACCCTGAAATGAGGACACCTCTGTATACAGTGGAACTCCTCTATTCCAACCCCCTGAAATGAAGACACCTCTGTATACAGTGGAACTCCTCTATTCCAACCCCCTGAAATGAAGACACCTCTGTATACAGTGGAACTCCTCTATTTCAAACCCCTGAAATGAGAAGACATCTGTATACAGTGGATCCTCCCCCTGAAATGAGGATACCCCTCTAATCACATTAATGGGTTCATATAAACAGGCTGGCCAGTACTGTAATAAGATTACTTGTCATTATGTTTTCACTGTTCCAAACAATGCTCTTCACTTGGCTACTTTTAGCCTTCCTGCAAAAAGAAGATCCAAACTCAAGCTACATCAAAGATAATTTTAATGGCATACTTCTTCTCCATTTGTTCAAACATGTTTGTATCACTCTTTAATGGAGGTCGTCTGGGTAAGGACGGGCTGGCATATATGTCATAGGACTTAGCAGCATAGCGAGGTAGGTGCTCTGATGGTTTGCTAAACATGATGAAGAATAGGGAAAAAATCCCTATGCTAAATGAGCCCACCCCTTTAATCAGGACAATTTAATCTGTCCCAAGGTGTCCAAAATAGGTGTCTGGTGTCTTCAGTCAGGATAATGAAGAACAGGTATAAGTTTTATAAGCTCACCTTCAAGGCTATTCCACCAGTTTCATCTCAGGGGATTGGAATAGAGGAGTTCCACTGTATACAGAGGTGTCCCCACTTCAGGGGGTTGGAATAGAGCAGTTCCACTGTATACAGAGGTGTCCCCATTTCAGGGGGTTGGAATAGAGGAGTTCCACTGTATACAGAGGTGTCCCCATTTCAGGGGGTTGGAATAGAGGAGTTCCACTGTATACAGAGGTGTCCCCATTTCAGGGGGTTGGAATAGAGGAGTTCCACTGTATACAGAGGTGTCCCCATTTCAGAGTGTTGGAATAGAGTAGTATAGTGCTGCTGTGTCAATAGACACCAAGCAGCCTTAAAATGGGAGTGTGCCATCTAGTTAGCTAGCTAGTCAATGCCTTACTATCTCTGTGCCAATCTCAGAGAACGCTTGGAGAATTTATGATCAGTTTTTATTTCCTTATCCGGATCTTCCTTGATCATTATCCTCTCACACATTCCTGGTACCAGGACAACACCGTCATTATAGCTATGGGAATTGTTAAAACTGACCTGTGTCATCGCTGGTGATGAAAGAGTGCCGTAGGTGAGCGGTAAGGATTTCAGGGTCATCAAAAAAAGCCATTATCTTTCTTGAGTCGCCATAACAATAACCAGCGATAATCAAATTCCAATAAAAGCACACCATTTAGCGCTGAAAGTTTTATTTTTTCCCCCCCACCCCCTCATCACAGCCAAGTCCATTATGATATCACACCACATTATCACAAAGTGTAAAGGATTTATATAAAATGTTTGGCCAGTTAAAGCTAGCTAGAGCTAGCTCTCTCAGTTAGATAATATATTCTTTTTCTTCCCTTTGGACTGGACGTACTTTCTCTTGTAAGTAGGTAGACTGTATGCTCCACTGAGAATCGATGATGTAGAAGTCTGGGAAGAAAATTATAGATTGATAATAATAGTGCAAGCAGAGAGTGAGCATGGCAGCTCCTAATGCTAATATAGAGAATATTTAGCATTTCTGGAAAGGAAGCACTAACATGATTTTTAGGGGGGCCCATCTCAGAAATGAGGATGCTTCTGTATACAGTGGAACTCCTCTATTCCAACACCCTAATGAGGACACCTCTGTATACAGTGGACCCTCTCTATTCCAACACCCTGAAATGAGGACACCTAGCTGTATACAGTGGAACTCCTCTAATCCAACCCCTTGAAATGGGGACACCTCTGTATACAGTTGAACCCCTCTATTCCAACCTCATGAAATGAGGACACCTTTGTATACAGTGGGACTCCTCTATTCCAACCCCCTGAAATGAGGACACCTCTGTATACAGTGGAACCATGAAGGCACCTCTATATCCCTTGTTGGCCATTTCTCTTGTTCTTACCTCACAATTATGATCTAATACAGATCCTGAGCTTCTAGACTTTGCTTTAGTCATTCCTTTTAAAGCAGCAATTCCTTCTAAATGAATAATCAGTCCCTCAATAACATTACATAATAAACCATTAAAGATATAACATTGGGCTTTACTTTAGTGCATTCTACCCAGGTTCCAAGGTACTAAAATGAACCTGTAACTGTAACAAATATAGTCTTTATAAAAGGACTGGCATGTCTTTGGCATGTCTTTGGCATGTCTCTGCCATGTAGTTCTAGCTATTCAAGCAATTATCACTACATAGTAATCAGACTTCCCTGCTGTGAGAGGGTTATAGTGTTTTTAGTAGAATTAGTAATGTTAATCCTAAGAGATGGTGTTCTATTCTCACCCCCTAAAGTGAGGATGCCCATTAGATAAGCAGCTTACCAACTAACAGTAATCCCCCCACCTGAAATGAGCTCATCCCCTTTAACCAGGACACTTCACCAGCTGTATAATGTAACCACTTTTCACCCGGGTGAAAGTCAAGCAGTGGTGGTGATGTAGTGTGGTATTTGGTAATATGTCCCTCAACAACCACTATATATTAACTTACGTCTATTCTGAATTTCATTATCAACATCACTACTTGGTGAATATCCAGGCTGAAAACTCTCCCTCATCGCAATGATCTCACCTGAGGTAACTCTATATCTATCGGGAAATGTCTTCTGATCAGATGACTGCATAAATATAATAATCACATCAACTCTAGAGCTGGTAATAACTGGTATTTATCTGTGTTGCA
Organism: Diacarnus erythraeanus; assembly: GCA_964016965.1. Classification (NCBI taxonomy): domain Eukaryota; kingdom Metazoa; phylum Porifera; class Demospongiae; order Poecilosclerida; family Podospongiidae; genus Diacarnus; species Diacarnus erythraeanus. The sequence goes on from OZ024671.1 coordinate 6,907,746, forward strand.
TTAGTATTTAGTTACAGCCTTTAGTCTTTATTTGTACCCTGTAGCATTAGCCTTTAGTCTTTATTTGTACCCTGTAGCATTAGCCTTTAGTCTTTATTTGTACCCTGTAGCATTAGTATTTGTACCCTGTAGCATTAGCCTTTAGTCTTATTATTTTCATGAACTAAGTATCTTAGTGATGGTATTTCAGTCTGTTCAAATGCTCAGTTTATGTCAGTCTCATGTTTATGTATCAGCAACAGCTTCTCGCCACCAGACTTTAAATACAGTGTCTGAAGATCCTGAGCTTGACAAGCTATACTAAGAGGAGCACACAAATCGAGTCATGAATATACAAGGGGATGAAACCCTCTTGTAGAACAAGGTGTGTAGAGTTTGCATAGTCATGAAGTTTGGAGACTTATAATTCTTCATCATCTGAAGTACCGTATAGTGGGAAATTTTCGAGGGGAAATATCTTCATGGTTTTCATGGTTAGAATAAAACCATGAATGTTTTACCCTCGAACTTTTAATTTATAGTTTAATTGCGACGGCACGGAGCTGTAGAATAAATTCATTATTGAAAACCACGAAGATATTTCCCCTCGAAAATTTCCCACTATATAGTATTGAGGCTGAAATACTATTACTATAACTAATAATTATTAGCTAATTATTATTAAGATAGTACTTTGGACCTCGAGGCACAATTATCTCAAAAGGGACAGGATCCTAAATTTTCCCAAGGTCCAGATATACTGCACTACTTCCGAATGAAACCTTACCTCTTCGTAGGTAGTCACACCTTCACTAAGGTTCCTCTGTGAGGAAAGTTTCTTTCTAGACCTTCTACGATGTTCTCTTCGATGAGACTTTCCCCTAGTCCCCCGTTTGAATTCTTTAGCCATTTTAACAGCCCTTGAAATAACATCTTTCACTAACTTGTAAGAAACAGCCATGACTTGTGAGTCAGTGGGTTGAACCTTAATGGCTGGGATGCTATCTATAGCAGATATGGCGGCATCCTTTACCAACTCAACAGATTTACTCAAAATAAGTTGGTCTGAAGCTTTAGTTGTAATATCTCCAAAAACATGCTGAACGGCATTTTGCACTATATCTGAGGAGGCATCGGGAATGGCAGTATCAAGACCACGATCTATAGATGGGATTGCTTTCAAAGCGCGTGAGACTACTTCATTTACTATTTCAATTGATTTATGTTTTTTAAAGGATGGAGTACGTGAAGATGGAATATGGGAAGATGTACCGGTGGAGGACATCTTTTCAACAGCTCTTGCTACAACCTCTTTTACTAACTCTGATGATTTTCTGACTAATCCTGACTTAGAAGTATCAACAACAATGGTTGGAACATCACCTAAGTTAGAAGTGTCACCAGACGTAGCCTACAAAACAGGAGAAAAGTAACGTTGACAACTAACAGCTATATAGCTATCTCTACTACTATTGTACTAGTGGTGTAACCATTGTATGCAGAGGTGTCCTCATTTCAGGGGGTTGGTTTCCAGAGGTACCCTCATTTCAGGGAGTTGGAATAGAGGGATTCCACTGTGTCCTCATTTCAGAGGGTTGGAATAGAGGGATTCCACTGTATTATTCTGAACACACATACCTCTTCATTAGATCTTTTGTTGGTGGATTCCTTTCTTCCTAACTTATGCAAACCCTTTTCAATTTCAGTCAAAATAAGTTGCTTTATAAGCTGGGAAGATGGCATCTAAACAATACAAAGTGAAGACAGTCATCTGTCTGATGTATGATACAATAAAAATAAGAGTAACATTATGTATAGCAGTGGTGGTGATTGAATTTAGATTTCAGGTAAAGATCACCAAATTCTCTCAAAATATTAAACATCACGCAAAGTCTAATAGCCAATTTTTAAATCACCACCTGCTACACTGTAGTCAAGTTCAAACCTAATATAAAACTCTATAATATTATTAATAACCTGATTGCTAGTTTGCTGGGGTAAAGGCTTATCTCCAGGTGTTCCCTGTTGTGATGAAGTATAACATTCTATTGGTGATGAAGGGGGAGCCACTATTCCCTTCACCATCGAATCTGATCGGGATCTTAAACACGTGTACTTGCCACCAAACTATTTAGAAGATTATACTTAGATAAGATGTGACACTTATACAGAGACAGTGGAACCTGTATATAGTGGTCACCTTTGTGACACAAGGCTGTCATACAAAGGTGGCCTGCTCATACAGTGGAACCTGTGGTCATCCTTGTGTTGGCTGTTATACAGAGGTAGCCATTTGTTGTACCATCGATATAGCTTTTAGAGGATTGAAATTTTCACTGATTTTATAACTAATCCAAGAAAAATAATTTAACAACCAAATTTATTACCATGGCCATGAATAATAGCATCATTTGTGTGAAAATCATGAAAGCTTTGTATTAGCTACAAACATTTTTTTTTTTTTTTTTGCATGTTGAACACCATCACTTTTACCAAGCACATTTTCCATTTTCACCTGTTAGTTAAAGAATGTATACTACTCTAATACAACCATGAATTCCAACTCCAGTCATATCTACACTAGCTTGGACACAAGAAGCCCATCTCTCTGAAGGCATTTTTCTAAAGTGGATTCTGGTTTCCACTTGAGCAGAAGAAAAAGTAGAAAAACTCTGGATTATCTTGTAATATTTGGGGGAGGGGGAGAGGAGAAGGGGAAGGGGAGAGAAAGAAGGGGAGAGGGGGAGGGGAGAGGGAGAAGGGGAGAGGGAGAAGGGGAGAGGGAGAAGGGAAGAGGGAGAAGGGGAGAGGGGGAAGGAGAAGGGGAGGGGGAAGAGAAGGGAAGAAGGGGCTCAAGTTGGTGGGGTGACCTAGCTCTATATGAAACCCTGAATGTGTTTAATTAAAAACATACAGGATATGAATCAGAGTCTTCATCTTCGTCCTTTCCATCAAACTAAGAACAAGATAAATAGTTAGTAGAACTCTTATCATAAAGATAGTTACCTCTGTTTGGGACCTGAAAGTATAATTCGAAGCATACATTTCTTCGGGAGACTGTATCAAAATAAAATTGAAAAAATTAGTATATGTAATTCAGTGCAGATTTCACAACAGAACCTGGTTCATTGAGTACACATCCTGCAGGCTTATGTCAGACTTCTCAAGAATTGACCCCAGCAATGAGTCTGCAAATGAATTACCTCTTCTGCTTAGCTGCAAAAGACAGACACAGCAAAATTAATGATGGAATATTGGTGCCCTGTGCTCTATAAAAGACACGCTGCGACTTAGAGAACTGTCCTTATTATAAAGGTAATTTTAAATAATGCTATCCCTTCTGTATGGAGTTTGTTCTCTTTAGGAGGTTCTCCCTGAGACAGAGTTATACACAGTGAAACTTCTCTATTCCAACCCCTGGAATGAGGATATCTCTGTGTACAGTGGAACCCCTACTCCCTGAAATGAGGACACCTCTGTATGTAGTGGAACCCCTAAATTCTAATGAGGACAGCTCTGTAGAGAAAATCCTCATATAGTATGAAGTGAACCATACTACCAAAAAAAGCATATCATAATACAAGAGCCCAATTATGCTCTGTGACAACACTTCATGGGGAGAAGGTCAATATTCTTGTGCCTACTTGTTGTGAGTCAGAGCTAATCCTGCTATCCTTTCTTTGAGTCTCTGAAAGCACAGACTCTAAAATAAACTTTGCAACAGAGTTTTTGTCACTTTTAGCCATCTGTGGACAAACAATAAACATTTGACATGTTTTGTGTTGACATCCATAATTTTTTAATTGACTGAAGGGAGCATTACTGTTAATTACTAGGAAAATTATGCATAATCATTACCAGAACTCCACCCACTACCAAAACTCCACCCACTACCAAAACTCCACCCACTACCAATAGAGAAAATGATAGTTTTAGAACTTGGGTAGCTTTTTACTAATACTATCTTTAGCTAAACAAATTGATGCCATTCTTTTATAATTATTGCTGTTAGTTATGGATACACATACTTATGAGTTACAATGCCACACCCCAATGCCACACCCCAATGCTACAAAATAACTATAACATAGCCATTAATTATTATTTTATTACTGGTAGTGTCCGTGAAGGGTGGACCTTGGTGTCTGAAATTGTTTGAAGTTTCTTCATAGAGATGAAAGGAGCTGACTCTGAAAACTTGTTTTCAGATATCTGCAAAGACACAGGTAATACAGTGGAACCTCTGAATTGGGATCAGGTCTAGTCTCCCTTGTAGGGAGATTGTCCTTAATATTACACTGAGATACACCAGATGGGTACTCCATTGTACAGAGGTTACCCTTACCGGGAGGGTCCTTTATCAGATGTTCTAATGTACCATTTGGAATAATAATACCATGATAACTCCAAAGATTATAAAATAGCCCCACGCCTCACTTACAGGAGGGTTTTGACTGGTTAAATTCACAGATTCTTGGCTTTCTTCAAGCTGGAGTTTAAATAAATGGCATGAAATCACTTCTTTAAACAATGGAGATTTGAGCTCACAGGAATATCTCTAGTGGATATGTTCCCATCACTTCGATATTTAGACAGCACAATGGCTGGAAGTGAACTTGATGCTAAGTCCAGCTCCATAGAATCATCTTGAATCTAGGACAGTTATATGTATAGGGGGCAATTTTTGTGGCAAAAAATTTATACACATTGTGGCTTATGGAGTGAATTTTTGCTTCATTATTGTGCAAAAAGTGTGTCAAACTGCCACACCTTTTATGAAACTTGAATATAACTATCTACTATCTTTGCCCCACCCACTAGTGAAATTTGGGAGCTTAAAACAATTCTTTGCACTCTGTTGACAGATTATTATAAAATTCATGTTTTTAACAATTTACAATTTTTGGGTGTGCTCATTCGCTCTCCACCCATAATTACAGCTGTTAATGATTATAATATAACTCTGGAACTGCTCCATAATATTACTAGCTACACAACATTAAAAATTCAGAAGAGTGGGATAAATTATATGACTATATTCACACTTTCAAGGTAACCAGCTATCCATCTCAGTGACTGTTAGGTTTGTTCTTGGTCTGCAGGCTTTTTTCATTGTGCTACTTCTCCATGCTTGGACACATGGCATGCTTATCAGACATGGTGCACCTTAACAGTATCTATATGCTAAATGTCACTGGAATAACCATACCTTTAATGGAGCTACATGCAAAATGTGGACTTAAGTGGTTCAAAGATGTATATACAAGTGCTTCATTTGAAAGTACAATAGTTCATGGTGTAATACCTCTCACTCTTAGCTTGTGTGTTAGGTGATGTTATGGTACTTAATAGATTTCGTGCTGCTACTCCAAGCAGTTTCAGAGTTATTTATCCTAGTAATTATAGTTTGCAGGGTGGAGGGTGCCCTTTAATGATTTTTGAGCTAGCTATGTTTCAAGAACTATTCTATAGCTAAGGAATATAGTTAGCTTTAAAATTATTTTTTTTAGCCACAGTGCTTTGGCCACATAGCCATTTATCATTACTCTGAACTTACAGTCTTTACAGCAGGCACTGACTGTGATGAGACGTTTGATTTTGGAAGATCTTCAAAACTTGCAGAGTAGGCATCTGATTGGTCCTTGTCTTGATTATTTTCATTAATAGCCTGAAATAACATTTCTAAAGGTAAAAATACTACACAACCATGATGCATATTATCTTTTAATTAAAGGACAACCAAAGAGACCAAGATATCCTATTATTATAGTACCTCTGAATTAAGTATTACCTCTATATAAAGGACAGTTTCCAAGATCCCAACATGTCATTTATAATTGTATTACCTCTGAATTAAAGACCTCTATAGAAAGGACAGTTCCCAAGGTCTCAATAGAGAGGTTCCACTGTATTACCTCTGAATCAAGGACAACCTAAAGGACAGCCTCCAAGGTCTATATAAAGGACAGCCTCCAAGGTCCTTTATAGAGGTTCCACTGACTATTACTACCTCTGAATTAAGGACAGCCTCTATATAAAGGACAGTTTCCAAGGTCCCAATGTGTGAGGTTCCACTGTATTACCTCTGAATTAAGGACAGCCTCTATATAAAGGACAGTTTCCAAGGTCCTAATGTGTCCTTCATAAAGAACTTTTACTGTATTTACCTCTGAATTATGGACCACTCTCTAAATTTCCAGGTAATTAAGGACAACCTCTAATAAAGGTTCTACTGTGTGTAAGTATATATATGTGGATTAAACCTTGCAGTAGATACTTTATCATAAGACAGGTGTTAAATTTACTGACCCTATGATAAATATCATGAAGATTCTTTGATTGCTCAATCAGAATAAGGCTATCCACATGTTCAACAATACTAGAACGACGTCGAGTTTGGTCAATCATTTGCCTTGGATTGTCATCAACATTCTCTGAACTTTGAGCAATAACTGAGAGATGCCTTCTTTTGGGGTGACAGAAAACTGATGAGCCTGAAGATGACTGCACCACATTTGAGGAAAGCTCTGTATCTTCATGACCATGGCTTAAATGAGTATGAGACTGCACTGGTATGCCATCAGAAAATGATATTCGTTTCTTGCATGGCCATTTATCTTGGAAATGCAAGCTTTGTCTCCTTGATGGATGGGCAGACAATGGACGAGGAAGATTTTTTGTGGGTAGCATATCTTTTCCAGATGAGCTAGTGATTATCCTATAATCATTAAGGTTGTTGGAACTGCTACTGGTGCTAGCTGTTGGTAAAGAGCTGAGATTTGAGGATGTAGTGGTAGTATCCACAATGAAGTTTTGTCGTCGCTTTTTCTTTGCCTTTCTGCTGGGCCGTTCTTCAACAAAATCAGTATCTCTTTTAGTGGAGCTAGATTTCTCCCAATCGTCAGCCCATTTTAGCTCTGGATGTCTTCCACTTTCCTTTTTAACTTTTCTTTTTTCCATTTTCATCTTTTTACCTCTCTTATCTCGTTCTGTGCAACTACTCTCTTCCTTGGATACTCTATACTGATCATCAGTAGGACTTAACTCACTAGCAATGTCACCAAAACTGGTACTTCCACTTTCATCAAGCATTTTCATTCTGTATTCATTCCTTATAATGTTGAGGGATTCTTTCCCAAGACCAACACTCTCTCTTCTTTCCTGTCTTATTACTAGAGATCTTATTGGTTCTTTATTTACAAGTAAGTCTGCTTGGTCTTTTATAGGATAATGATGTCCAATAGCATTATCGCTCTTCACTTTGTGTGCTTCTGTTGGATTCTTCTTTGGTTTAAACAACACTGTATCACTTTGCCCTTCTTGCTTTTGTTTTTGTTTCGGTTTGTGTTTCTGTTTCTGTTTTTGTTGTTGTTGTTGTTGCTGCTGCTGCTGCTGTTGTTGCTGTTGTTGTTGCTGTTGTTGTTGTTGTTGCTGCTGCTGTTGTTGTTGCTGTTGTTGTTGTTGTTGTTGTTGCTGCTGTTGTTGTTGCTGTTGTTGTTGTTGTTGCTGCTGCTGCTGCTGCTGTTGTTGCTGTTGCTGTTGTTGTATCAACGTCCTCAGCTCAGCCAATCTTGAATAATGTCCTAAAGAGCTATTTCGTCTTTTAGTGTACTCCTCTTGCCTCTTTTCCAGGGATTTTCTCCTCTGGTTATCTCCAGCATACACCTCCTGCCTCTTTTCCGGGGATTTCCTCTTCTGGTTTTCATAGCTATCTCCAGCATGGGAAGGGTTTTCAAATTTTAATACTTTCATCTCCTTTTTCTCTCCCTCTTCCATTCCATATTCAGTCAATTTCAGTGCTACAGATCTTGTGGAGCCTTTTAAATCTGCTGATAGAACCACTTCTCTCCTGATTACATCAGATACTATTGTGTTGCTATTAGGTAGTTTAGACACGCTGGAGTTGTTCTCTATGTAAACACTGTTGTTTTCAGATAGTTTTACCCCATAAGTTACTGCCTTGCTTGGGTCTTCTGATATAAAATTTTTCTTCCAAGAGACATCATCTGCCCCTGTTAATTCCTTCTGTCCTTTCTCTTGTTTTTCCATTTCATTTTGTTGCTGTTGTCCCTTCTCTTTTTGCTGTTTTTCTTGCTGTTTTTTTGGTTCTTTTTGTTGTTTTTCTTGTTGTTTTTCTGGTTCCTTTTGTTGTTTCTTTGGTTCCTGTTTTTTGGCAGATATTGCATGTGAAAGTTTGGGCAGAAATAACTCATAGGCTTTCTTGTCCTGTAGTCTTGAGAATGAAAGACCTTTCTTGAGTGCTTTAGGGATTTTCTTTGATCTTGAAAACTCACAGGATTTTGCACATGGCACAACTGGTTCTATTATCTTTACTGGAGAAATAACCTCCTGGTTAGATGGTGTTTGACATAAATACAGAGTGCTATCATCTTTGCTAAGTTCATCAGAGATTTCTGGCTGATATGTTCCCCAATTAAGACCTTCCTGGGATCCTTTATCAGCAGTGATACGCTGTTGCTTTCTAGCATATTCCAAGACTCTGTCTTGATAATCATTCTGTTGCTGTAACTGCCTGTTATGTTCTGAATTAACACATTCTCTACTGTTGTCATTGAAAAATCTGTGCTGAATGCATCCATGGTGTGGACTCTTTCTGGATTTTTTCTTCTGACATTCTGAAATGATGCGTTCTTTGTGTTTCTGAAGAGCTTTCTTATGATCTTGGTATTTTTTAGAAGTCTGGGCTGGGATTAGAGTCCAAGATTTCCTCTTCAGTGAGTCTAAGTACAGCTGGTACTCATCCTACAATGTTAGATTATGCTATAATACAGCTCTTTTTTCTCCATGTAACAGAATCCAATGTACAATAGTCCTAGTCCTTGTCCTATACTCAGACTACCAGTACCACTGAGACTACCAGTGCTGCTACTCAGACTACCAGTGCTGCTACTCAGACTACCAGTGCTGCTACTCAGACTACCAGTGCTACTCAGACTACCAGTGCTGCTACTCAGACTACCAGTGCTGCTACTCAGACTACCAGTGCTACTCAATTGTACATTGACAATGATGCAATCTGGATTCTGTTATACATGGAGAAAGAGCCATAGATACAGGTAATGGCATACTGTAACCTTACAATACTTACATCTAGAGTTACTTTGACCACTCCAAAGACAATTTCTTCCTCCATCAGATCATACAACTGCTTCTGTAGCTCTTGTATGGTGTTATTTCGCCTAAACTTACCCATGGCAATGTCTTTCTCAAGATTTTTGAGTTTCCTATTGATACAAAGCCAAATATTAAAAATTAATAGTAAAATTTATGCTAGTCAAAACTTTGTAAGTAGTTTGGTTGGGATGTTGCAAAGGTTTAACCTATTACAAAGTTTATTTGCAATAGTGAACCTCTAAATACTGGACATCATGGGCCAAGTTCTGATTAGACTGATTAGAGAAGTGGCCTAATTTCAGGAGGTGAAGTTCTATTAATACACAAGCTACTATTTGAAGTGTCCTTAACACTGAGGCTTCAAGGAGGTGGAATAGAGGAATTCTACTGTATACATAATGGTAACTACAGGCACCTGTAGATGCTGTTATTCAAGGCATTATTTTCACTAATCTCAGTATAGTATTATATTTATTATGACCATAACTGTGAGGTCACCCTAATAACATTAGTGAATAAACCAGTCTATGTTAACTATTATTACTACAATCAGAACAGCCATAAAATGTATTAACAATTCATTTCTATTATTATTTGATTCCTTGCTTCTTTCTTAATGAGGAAGGAAGATCATTGTCCATTATTGGCCATTATATAGAAGATATAACTACTGTAATTCAGGAATTTTTCATTGTAAATAAATTTTCGTGGGGTCTCTATAACCTCAAAAATTTTCACTTGAAATTCTCTAATTCAGGTAAATTTTTGTGGGGTCTTGAAATTTTCTTTACATAAACAAGCATGAAAATTTCCGTGAATTATGGTAGATCACATGAAGAAGGTGTACAACAATAATGTGGTGATCTAGAATCCATATCGGTCAGTAAGTAGTGAGAAATGATGAAGCTACTTCTGGCCTTATCAAAAAAATACTCACTTTATAGCGTCTCTGTATTTCTCCCTATCTCTTCCAAGACATAATCTCAATGCTTCTTCTTCCTGCAGGTACATTTCTCTACATATCTGCCTTTTCATGTGATCAGCCTCACCACCACTACACTCATAATCAGAAAATTCTGAAGGCCCTAACTGGCCAACTGATGAGAATCCATCTGAAGTATAGTCAATGTTCTCTACTTTCAGAGTTTGAACTGGCTTGCGTGGACTATGCTGATCTGTTGTAACAGTGAATGACCTACGTCTCGGTATTCTTTCAGGTATAGCCAATTTAGTTTGTTTCTCGTCTGCTGTTTTTGGTCTATCATTGCCTTTACCAACCAGTTTATTTTGAATTTTTGGAAGAGACTGCCCCTGTGTTTGATCAGATGTCATAATACTATTTTGAAAAGCAGCTTTTCGTTTATTCAAATGCGTTTTTAGCTGGTTGGATCTTGTCAAAGTTGCCCAATTCTCACTGGTATACTTTCTCCTTCCTGGGCAGGGACTTTGTAGCCTGAGAAATGGAGCCACTTTGTGATGAGTGTTACATACGCCACATGCAGTAGACTCAAAAACTCCTTCCCTGGTAAAGATGATTTCTCCAACTTTAGCTGCTCTTCTGAGCCGTTGAAGACGTGCACGATCGAGTTGGCTCATCCTTTCTAGAAGAGACCTAGTCTTGGCTGTACCACACTTATAATCAGCTGCCATAGAACCAGATGTTTCTATCCCAATCTATTTAATTAAAGATAGACATGGCCATTAAATTATTTCTGGAATAAATAATAACAAATAAAATTATTATAATATGTTAGCATTTTAACCATATTCATGTTACTATTATTATGCATGTATATAACATTTATTCCCATTATCACTAATCAAGGTCTCTTAATATGTGTTGGAAATCATTAGGCTATAGCTAGCTAGTCAATTATGTCAACCATAGGAAACTCAAAGTTACAAATACATTAGGAAAGTCTCCTTCGTCACTCTTCAGCAACTCAATGAAGGAAGCTGTATCCATGTCACCACCAGCTACACATTCAGAGTTTGTTCTGGACGGGACTACGTTCTCTGCTGAGAAGGGTCTGTCAATTCCTGGCGTGGTTAAATCTCTATGTGAACGTGGATCCATGGTATGCTTGACTCCATGCAAGTGGTAGCGTCCCTGGCATTCAGACAAAGCTAGCTAGCTTTTTAGTTCTAGAATTATACACCTGGTTACCGCGCGCGATAGCTTCACACTCTATTTGAACCATCTGCGCATGCTCGCAATGGCGTTGCCAGACGCAAATTTTCCACCTTTGAAAAAAAAAGCTTCAACTCCAGCGCTCAAGCTGAAGAAAGGAAATAAGACAGCCTGTTCAGATCGATCAGGAACTTTGTAGATCTTATAAATCTAGCACATTTCAAGTAATCACATCGCATACTGAGTGAACTATGGCTGCAAGTGATGGACAAATCAATTGCTTAACATGTGGAGTTACAGTATTGAGTTTGCAGAAAACAGCATGCCTTCACATTTTAGTGAATCTAAAGCAGTATTCCCTTGATGTGCTGTCTTTGATCCCAGTCAAAATACGTCAAGAAATGTTGGTAAATATCCCTGTCCATGAGTTATGGTGGCTGGAACAATCGAGATTTGTGGACGGAGTAGACATGAAATCAGTCTGGGCCACCATAACTAATGAACGATTGCCATTTATATTCTCAGATAAATTGAACACATCACCAATTTCAAAACGTGCTCGGTCCCTGAAAGAGAGATACATGGAGATCCTAGGCTTCATCATACTTAACAAAGTATGGAACAGAGGAGCTAACATCAATCACTATCAGTTAGCATTAGACCTGGTATTTTCAGTCCATTACTCTCTTGGGATCATGAATTGGAGAAAATTCCTAAACTCTAATCCATACTGGAGGCACTATTTTCATTCTTTCTCTTCCCCAAGACAGCACATAATAGTTCCCCTGAAGTATTACAATAAATATTATGCAAATGGGCAGGGAGTGTCTGATGTCCAACTGCTGAGTCTCTTATTGGATGGATGCTGCTATTCTCCAACACAGATGAATGTTTTTGCTTCTTCTTTCTTTAGTACCCCCATTTGGGTTGAGATCAAGTATCCCTCGGTTTTAGAAAGGTTTCGTCGTTTTATTTCAAAGACAGAGAGTCTGTGGTTTTGTACTTCTGGCTCTAACGAGCCTCAACCAGACTGCAACACTGTTAAATACTTCCCTGAAATGCTTTCGTTTATAGTCACTGAAATGATAGCTTCATCTGGTGTTGGCAATAATTTCAAACATCTCTATCTACAAACACCAAATGTCACATCTCTTTCACATCTTGTGAATTCAATAGCTTATTTCTTTGCTGTGTTGACCAATTATGAGAATATTCGGACCAATAACTGCACTCCATATAAGCATTTGAAGGAGCTAACCTTAGTTCACGATGAACAAGCTCAGCACACGGCCCTTGATTTGGTATCACTGGACTGCCTGTTCCGTAACTTGATGGATATTATTACACATCAGAATAACCTGGAAGAGATCACCATTGGAGGGATGAATCTAGCATGCCTGACGCAGAATTTGAGAGGGTTTATCACTTCTCTTGTTCATCACATGAACAGACCTACATCGAATGTTCTTTCCATCAACACATGCAAAATGATGCTCTACTGCTTCCAAGTAATCACAGAATCATTTCTGCTTGCTAATACCTTCAAGAACCAACTCCTGCACTTGTCACAAGTAGTTATTGATCATACAACCATCCCAGCACAGGCAGAGTTTTATGCACGCGTTATCACAATGTGTGAATCTGGCTACGACTTCAAACACTACAAGTTCAGTCACATGTACTTCCCGCATCCAATCTCATACTGGTTTCTACATAGAACACACCAGTTTCGTCTACATACACTCGAGCTTCATGATATCAGAGTCGATCCTGGTTGTAGCCTCTTGACTCAAATAGCTAAACATCCGAATCTCCGAGTGCGCAGGATATGTCTGTCCAAAATAGACATTCCTCATTGCTACTTCACCGTTCAGGATTTCCAGATTCTATTGGTGAAATCTGATCTTGAAGTCTTGAGCATTGCCGAGTGTAAACTGGGAGAAAATGGAGTTCTTCAAGATATTACAATAGCACTCAATCTCCTCTTCAGCTGCAGACTCACGATGGTTAGTGTCCTTAATCTTTACGGTAATAAGATTGGGTTAGAATCTGACAAAAACCTCCACAATTTCTTTTCGGCTCTCTTCAGTACATACTCTATCAGTGATATGGGACTAGATATCCGTCATAATCAACTGAAACAGAGACATTTTAATATTATGTGTGCAGAATGGAAGAGATGTGCTGGGAGAAAGAAACTGAGGCAACTCCAATGTCAAGGAAATGAGCTCATTGGCAAACAAAAGTTTACTGTAGGAGAGATATCAAAGTGGACCTTTGTTTGAAATTTAAAGGAACCTCTATGCCTAGCTACTTGCGCTGAATAATGTACTAGTTACCTGTAAATTCTATTGTAATATCCTACAATGATTATTACACTAAATAGTAACATACTACCAGATAGGCTCTCACTATAAACTATACTTGAAGATACTAGGCCCCCACTAAGCTATACTTCTGTAATTAATGCTATTCTTAATTTCTCATGCACCCATAATGCATTGAAATTTGGCCCAAAATCCTTGGCAAAACAAGAGCAGACCCTCATGCTATTCTCAAATTCTCATGCATGACACCCATAATGCTTTTCACATCTAAAATTCGACCCAAAATTCTTGTACAATTATTATTAATAATAAATTATTAATAATTTTTATAGCCGGATGTAATTTCCGTACGGTGGCCCTGAAGGTCATTAGCTGCGTCAATTTCAATAACAATAACAACAATAACAACAACAACAACAACAACAACAACAACAACAACAATAATAACAATAACAATAACAATAACAATAACAATAACAATAATAATAATAATAATAATAATTGAAACAAAAGCATGCATAAGTAACAAGCACCAAGGAACAAAAAACAAAAGCAACCAGAAAACAAAACAAACCCACAGTAGTTCTTAAGAAAAAAAAAAAAAAAAAAACAATACTATGAAAGTAAAACCTAAAGTGACCTTCAGGGCCACCGTATTTCCGGACATAAGTAGTCTGCTATTCAGAAAGCCAGCTCCGTCACTAGTACGCTAATTTGCATCCAGCGGTGCCTGCGGCAGTGGCGTAGCTCTAGCCTCTTCGAATTGGTGTGGCTGTGGACACACAATAGCTAGTTCAAGTTCATTAGTAGCTCCACCCAGCATTATATCACATGTTGTAGCTCATGCTTTGGTGTGGCGAATTAAAGCAGCACACTTAATTAACCATACTCTAATTATGTCACTGCCTCTGTGGGTAGGGATCTAGCACGGAGGTAACTTTCGTGAGGAAGTGGGTGGAGATTGGGTAGGGTCTACAAAATTTACTGAGTGGTGTGACTATAGTCTGTTCACGTTCACCTTGCACCTGGAAGTGCTGCACGTACAATGGAATGCAAGCGTATGCTCTTAATTGCATGTTTTTGGTTATGACGTACTTGTATATCACGTGCTCCGCACGAATAAAAGTTCCCGCCCATCTTGCGCACAGTGTGCCAGCTGTTTTTGGTAAGGAAACATGGCTTGCAAAGGAGTGTGTAAGGTCAGACACAAACGCTGTTGTTTGCAACGTTTATGATTACTTTGAAAGAGAGAGCAAGAAGAACAAGAAGATCCATCAAGGAATCGTGAAGCTGAAGAAGAAGACGGTGGATGCTACCGGATTAAGTAAGCGTACTGTAGAGTTTGTTATAGAGGTGGGAGGGTCTAGTTCTAGTGAAGATGACCACAGCTCTGATGGGCTTAGCAGTGATAGCTCCAGTGTCTCTTCAGATAGTGATTAAGAGGAATGTTTTAACAGAGAAGTGTTTGAGTTCTCGTTCTGTAGGTATGTCAAAGATCTGTGCCTGTCCAAGGGTGCCTGTTGAAGATTTTTGCCAGTTCAGATGATCAGGATGTTTTGGGGTAACCTGCAATGAATGCAGTAACACTTCATTATGATGTTTTCTCACTGCAGTGTACAAATTCCAAGTCAAAGAGCAACAACAAAGACCAATAACATTATCCTTGCACGCAATTATTCACGCAATTATTTTGATTCTATGCGCGCGGTTACGTCATGAATTAACACATTCCTTGTGGTGGCTGGTATGCCCATAGAGATGTATGGGCTATGCCGGTTGAGCAGTTTCCACTGATTTTATTCTGTAATGTTATATTTGGACGTTTCCGGGTTTTTAAGCTGAGCAGAATGGTGTTTGAATCATATTCATAGCTAAAAGTACCAGGAAGTTATTCGAGGTCAAAGTGGTGCAAGGTGAACGTGAACAGACTATAGTGCTCAAGCTTAATTTTCCAGCTGCACTGCATTGCATGTCAGTGCTCAAGCTTTTCCAGTTGCTCATCATTAACTTTATAATGTTATTCATAGAGGGTAGGACACGATTTAATTGGTGGGTGTGGCTTGTCCCGGTCAGACACTTGGAGAAGTTGGAAGCTATGGTATTAACATACGATAAACGATGACTGAAAACTGTCTAAACAACTGCATTCTCCTTGCTATCCATAAGGAATTTACAGATAATTCGGACTTTTAGCTATTACACTAAAAGAAGATAGGAAGAAGTATTTTGGTACATTCACTATTTTGTAACTTATCTCTATAATTATTATAGAATTTTAAGAATACTTTAGCATGAAGTAGTGTGCCTTGGAAAGTTGCCCCCCCAACCAGAAGGGCAGTGAGCCTCCCCTGCATGATAATTTCTTACTAATACTAATAATGATAAGACTGATAGATAAAGAATAATAGTCAAAATTTTAAGAATAATAGGTGGAAACTGTGAGAATAGAATAATAGGCAAACTTTGTGGCATAGGAGAATAGAATAATAGGCAAAAAAAATTTACATATGGGCAACCCCTACCTGTGGGTGAGAGTTCATTTGTACACTATATCAACTGCTGAGTTAGTATTATAACACTACTATTAGTACTACTAAGAGTGATATGTACATGCGCATGCATGATGTCCATAAAAACTACAACTTGTGTATATGTACTAGAGTAAGTTCAAGTATTAACAACAGCAAAAGATAACTTCATGATATTGGCGTTTAATGCGACTGTCCTCACTAAATGAAAAAAAAAATATTATAGTGGTTACAACCCCCTGAACTGAGGATACCTCTGTATACAGTGGAACCCCATCTAATTCGGATATCCTGTATATAAGTGGAATCACCCTCCTGAAATGAGGACATTGTCTCAAGGCCACTCTGGATTATATCCTAAATAACTACCAAAATGAGAATGACCCCACCCCTTTAATCCCAAAGTGTCCCAAGATGTAGAGAACTCCCAACTGTGCCAAAAGCACAAATGTGTTTACTACGAAAATTAGTTCTTTGCCAATAGCTCCAGACAACAGGTGATCAAATTTCATGAAATAGATAATAGTAACGGTGCATTATTAAGATCATGAGAATTTAAATAAGTTGTAAGGATGTCGAGAAAGAAAGGAATGATTTAAGTATAGAACTATCAAAATAGTCCAAACGATCAAAAAATGGTCCAGTCACTATACAACAGTTAGCAATAATATACCCTAGTATCCAAGTATAGTAAACTGGCAGATTACTAATACAATTTTTAGCAATAATCTTGGAATCTTGTGATAAGGATAGAAGTTCAGATTTGCTGTATGTATGTCAATCTTATGCAGGCATATTCGTCATATTAAGCATGAAAACATCTTTAATTTGGAGAGCTATTTCTTCATTGGAACCTGTGATGCAAGCACTTTTCTACTTTGCAAAGGTGTTCTTGGAACAGTATAATTCAAATCGTAACTACTTGCCGATGACTTGCTATGAGACAAGTGATAACTCTGAGCCCCTCTACTTCCCACACAACCACCTCCGATAGCTAGAGAATCGTGGCAGTGAGAGAAAAGTGGAGACGAGGGTACAATAGGCGATCTCTCACTGTATAATCGAGATTGGGACCTCGTTTTGATAGGAGAGGAAGAACATGGTAACTTGTTGTTACCTAATACCTGCTGTGAAGATCGACTCCCTCGTAGAGTTGAAGAGTTAGGACTAAGTGATGACTGGTGACAGTAAGCATGCTTGTGATGAGAGGACGATGCTTTGCAATACTTAGAAGATGAACCACTGGACAAGAGAGCAGATGAATATGAACTCAATGATGTTGAGGAGGAGCCTGGGGAGGAGTTTGGTTTAGTGCTACTAGATGAAGAGGAACTGGAGGTCTTCAACCAAGGGTGGTTAAAAATTTGTTCAATGGTAGGTCTCTCCCGAGGCCGAACAGAAAGCATCCAGCGAATGAGGTTTTCAGCATCTATTTAAACGAAACCACCACAATATAACAATTATAGGACACTAGTTAGTAAGTATACTTGTTAGTTAGTAAAGAATTTCATTAACTGTCAATATTAAAAGGTACTACATGAATGTTCTAATAGAGTGGAATATGGACCCTAAGGACCCATATATAATTAAGTTGGTGGTAATGGTTTAGTGTATAGCAAATTGACAATCTCTATTATCACAATTTGGACTCAGTATAATGAGAGCAGCTGGGTAACTGAAATCTTGAGGTTTCAGTGTTATAAAACTCTGCACCTGAACACTCCCCCTCCCCCTGTTCAAAAGGATAGCCATAATAATTTTAAGAAATGGTGGAATTAGTCCTCTCCTGAGCTATAACTGAGCTGCTTGTGTACTAACTATACTGACCTTTAGATATACTGACGTGGAAGGAAAGGTGTGCGGTGATTATTTCAGAAGAATTCACAAAGGGGATGTCTCCCAGGAGCATGGTATATAGGAGAATTCCAAGAGACCAGACTGTGGCAGGAATGCCATGATAACGTTGGTTCAGCTCCCACTCTGGAGGGCAACACACTCGTGTGCCTGAGGTATAAAGAAACGTTACCATCACTGGGGTTCCAATCAATATGGGAGGTATATACTGCACATATTGTGGGTATACAGTGGGACCACTCTATTGATCCCAACCCCCTTTCCTCATTGGGGAGGGGGAGGGGTTGGTTCCATTCTACTATACATTGCTCTGAGACTCCACCTCACAAAAAGGAGGGGAGGGACACTCACCTTCATACTCTGTATATTCCTCTTCTTGTAAAAAAGTCCCTGATCCAAAATCAATCAATTTGACTTGATTACTCTTCAAGTCAATGAGAATATTTTCATCCTTCACGTCACGATGCAGTATGCCCATCGAAAGACAATATTGCACTGCCTCCAAAATTTGACGGAAGAGATACCTGGATGATCGATCACTAACTGTTCCTTTCTGTGTGATGTAGTCAAAGAGGTCAATGTATTTCTCTGGACGCTCCATCACAATGTAATACATTTTACTGTCTTCAAAATGGTCAAGCATTCTTATGATGAATCTCTGTCGGAGACTATGCATCAGGGCCACTTCCTTGGGTACTACCCTGTCTCCAATCTGTATAACATTGGTATATTATTGTATAACTAGCAAGTACCCACCACACAGTGGCGCTTGTGGGGAGTTTGTGTAAATTATTATTTTTTTCTTAACCACATATCATACTTTAAGTTTGCATCCCAGTTAGCATCAGAGTGCCCTCTGACCCCAGGCTCTAGTGGGCTGGTGTGAAGTTACTCCAGCTGGGAAACAACTTACAGAAGCTTCCACAGCCCCCATACAGTTAGATGTCAAAAAGAAGACAGTGGCTTATGAATTATTCATGAATATGGTTAGCTCACTGATTATTCATGAATACCATTAGCTCATGAATAGGGACCAGACAGGGGACAGACAAATGTACCTACAAGCAAGCTACAAAATTTAGATGCTGTTTACTTCTATACTTTGTAAGAGTTCATACAACATGGGTGAGCTAGTTGTTGGCTCATTTAGGGAAAAGGGAAGAGAAGGGGATGGGAAGGAGAAAGGGGAGGAGAAAAGGGAGGAGAAGGGAAGGGAAGGAAAGGAGAAAAGGGAGAGAAAGGGAGATATGCTATTCTTTAAAGTCAGATCAATAACAAAAATTGTGTCTCCTCCACACAGTTTCTACATGGACACACATGATATCCAAGGTTCAACTAGCTTCAGGTGCCTCTGGGCTAGGATGGACAGTTTGGACCAAAGCATAATTACATCATTCCAACTAGCACCTGGCAACCAAGGTTCAACTAGCTTCAGGTGTCTCTGGGTTAGGAGCTTGGACAAAACACCATTCCAACTAGCACCTGGCAACAGCAAACTTCATTACACACCTAAAAGATCTGCCAATAACCCATTGTAACTCTGTCTAAAGTGCCCACTCCAGGTAGGTCTAAAGTGGATGTTTTAAAATATTCACAGGAAGAGGATACCAGTATAGTGTATAACCTTACATTATACAATGTTTTGTCCCACTACCACCAGAAGTAGTCAAAACTTAGCAAGAAGTGCTTACCTAAGCTTTTACCAGGCTGAGCTAGACAAAGGGCCCTGAAATGAGGACATCTCTCCATATAATGGAACCCCTCCATAACAACCTCTTCAAATGAGGATACCTCTGTAATAGTGGAACAAGTCTATTCCAACATTCTGAAATGAGGACACCTCAGTGAATATCCTTATGTAAGTACACTTGAATGTGTCCCAAAATAACAGATTGTGTAATAGAACTTCCCCCCCCCCCCCTGAAATGAGGCCCTCAAATCAGAACAGTTTAATTTGTCCCAAGATGTCTGGAATGACTGTAACAGTAAGCATGCTCAGAGGAAAGTTACTCATCTTCTTGAAACAGAGTTACCACATAGGATACTATCTACCATTAGCAAAGAGAAACAGGAGAGTAAATATCCTTACTCCTTAGCTACAGTGTAGACTTCAACCCTTACTCCTTAGCTACAGTGTAGACTCCAACCCTTACTCCTTGGCTACAGTGTAGACTCCAACCCTTACTCCTTGGCTACGGTGTAGACTCCAACCCTTATTCCTTGGCTACAGTGTAGACTCCAACCCTTACTCCTTAGCTACAGTGTAGACTCCAACCCTTACTCCTTGGCTACAGTGTAGACTCCAACCCTTACTCCTTGGCTACAGTGTAGACTCCAACCCTTACTCCTTGGCTACAGTGTAGACTCCAACCCTTACTCCTTAGCTACAGTGTAGACTCCAACCTTACTCCTTAGTTACCACATAGGCTTCCAAGCTGACTGTATACCAAAGATCCTGCAGCCCAGGTGAAAACTAAGGGGAAGCTAATTAAAGTTACACACCACTACCTTAAAGGGAAGTCCAACAGCAAATCAACAAGGCCACCTACAACAAACCAAAGAAATGGTGCTTCCCATTGGCTCTTAACTGTGGTAGTCTATGAAATTAGAACTTGTCTGAACAAAAGCTGGCTCTGCTGCATTGCCAAGTGAACACTCCCAAAGAAGATAATGGATAGAGTAAATATTCCAAAGAAGATAAAGATTAGAGAGAGACCCAGTAAATATTCTGTAGAGGTAATGGGAATACCGTGAAATCCCTCACCAGGGAAATCTAAGAGACATCCCATCCCAATTACCAACTTTGGTATTAACACGACACCCCTAAACCACTCTCTCACACTTTTAATCTGCACCACACCTGGGAGAACTAGTCAGCACCAACAACTCTAATTTCCCACGAATAGAGGATACATACTGTATTAAGTTGAACTCTGACAGCACACTAATGGAGGATACATACTGTATTAAGTTGCTGACAGCCCACTGATACATACTATATTAAGTTGAACTCTAACAGCACTAATGGATACACTTTTAAGTGAACTCTGACAGACAGTCCACTAATGGAAACATATTAAGGACTGGGAGACAATATAACACATTAACAGACACAAAAACTGGCATTCCACCACTGAATCACATGATAGCATCTACTACTACTACACTACAAGATGAAGAACATAACATCAAGAGGTTACAGAGGCCATACTTGGCATCTCTGCCACTTTTGAAGGCAATGAACCATACACAGAAGCATTGCTACAAAAGGTTTTATCACAGAGGTTTTATTATATAAGTTTTATTATGGAGCACAGCTGCTATATAAAAACTACAAACCACTACACACAGTATATACTCCCCTAAAATATCTATCTCTAGTAGGCACAGTAGACCCACAGAGACCAAGAAAGGGTACTCAGTAGTGGGCACTGAGGTGAGTTACTGCAATATACCAAGAGGGTGTAATGAAGTAGCCCCCCCCCCCCCCCCCCCCCCATTAAATAGGGGGCCTTTAATAAAAATTTACAATCTATCCATGAACTGCATAATCTGGGTCCAACAGGAACACATAACACTAGACAGTCCCCCCCCCCCCCCCCCCCATAGGAGAATACTATCACCTCCAATTTCAGTATGTTCACACCATGTTATGACATTTACCTTACACCAAGCATAGACCTTCTTCTTTGGAATAACTTTGATAGCAACCTGATTGAAAACATAACACAACTTACTATTAGTACACAGAATTTTTAACCCTCTAAAGTTTATTATGGCGGAACCACCATTACAGTTACCTAAAATGAAGCTACCTCTATTATAAAAACCTGTATTAGACACTAAATAACAGCAGTTTGTGTATGCATTAATTCAAAATATGGCCACCTAGGTACATACATTTTTTACTTTGTCCCGTGGTGTCCAGAATAAAGAGGTTCTAGAAATTTTTTTTGGTTAAATGAAGCTAGATTATACAACCCAAAAAGTAAACATCAAAATAAAATAAAACCACAAGAACAAAACAAAACAAAATTGACAACTTACTGGTATTCCAGTTTTCTTGCAAGTTCCAGCATACACTGAACCAAATCCACCTTTGCCTATGCTACCTTCCAGCTCATAGGAATCAGAAAGTTGTCTTTCACTTGGAAATTCCACTGAAAAGAGAGAAACACTGGCTGCAATGTCAGTATAACAAACAACTTTCTTTTCTTTCCAATATTTATATGGGGAGGGGGGAAGACATGCTTACTTTGAAGAGTTCCCTTGTTGGTGAAGGGTCTGCTTTTGTGGTTGAATGAAAGTTTATCCTCAGGTTTGGTCCCACCAACGTAACACTGGCCAGCCAAGTCATGAGCTAAAATACTTAGTTGATGAGTGAGCATCATTGTGAAGAAATCTGCAAGAAACCTAGAAATACAAGTGTAGAGTCATTTAAAAAGATGACCATAGTAACTAGAACTAAGCTAGCTATACACTTCAATGTCTATAATCATGGTTATGAGTGGAGTTAGAGTTCTTGAATTCTCTCTAGCCAGCATAAAAATCAAACAATATATTTGCAACACACCAAACAAGGCCACAACTCACCATGTCCAATTCTTTCTTTCTGGTTGGCTAGCTACCTATAAAATACCTCCTACTAGCTACCAGTAATACTAAGACCTAATGCTGTAACTTATAATCTACATAACCACCAAGAGAGCTGAGGTTAGAGCATCAGAACACTTATACTAGCTACCTATGACAGTGACCTCTCACAGAGATATACAGCCACAACTTTGAAAGAGAAGTAACATGTGGTCACGTTCACCACATCACACACGGAATGTGGTGCACATGTGTAGCTATGGTCTACGACGCATGCTTACAACTGCACTCTAAGAGCCACATTAGCTCCAATTATATTTCTATCTGAGTTACCTCTTAAAATAAATAGCAGCAGTAGAGAGACTTCCACGCGAAAGAGAAGCAGTTTTTTTTTTTTTTTTTGAATATCGACAAATAAGTAGCTTGCTATTTTTGGCGGCAGAAGTTTTAATGACCCGCCAAAAACAAAAATTGCGCATGCCCGAAACAACCCTGCGGTTAATTAAAGGCCAGCTAGCTAGCAGTGTTAATGAATTCTTGTTTCTGGTCGGTGATTATTATTCATTATGTCATTATTATGAACGGATACTCTGCCTTGGCAGTACATTTGATGAACTGGAATATTCTGTGTAGTTTAGCAAAGCCATCTTCATAGGTTCTGAAGTAGCAGCTAGCAAGCAGCTATCAGCTAAAACGAAACTAAACATCAAACTATCAGCACTAATTTGCAACTGCATGCAGCTGCTTGTAGAGCCAAAGGTCAATTTATCTCTTTTAATAATACAATAATGATAACTTTTAAGTGGTGTCAATTTCCAATGGGCCAGAAACAGGAATGTCATTAACACTGGCATTATTAGCTTAGGCCTGGAATTTATACACTCTTTAGTATCATGACATAAAGCAATTTAACCTTGAGGAGGTGAACATTACAATGGAGTCAATGTCTAAGAAGCTGATCATGAAGGTGCATCTAGTCATCACTGTTGACACTTGTGAGCCATTTCTTTAGAGTGTCAATACCTGAATATATATGAACTATAATTTCCAGCTGTAAATGTTAGAGATTATTATTATTCATCCATTTGACTATACATTTGCAGGTTCTCACTAACTTCATCAGTCATTCTTGAGTCCTAGAAATCTGAAAGCAGTGATAATAGCTACTAAAAACCTGTTGTTGTTATTGTTTATGTTTATGTTGTTGTCGTTGTCATTGTTGCTGCTGCTGCTGTATTGTACACTAAAAATGCCAACATAATAAAGAGGTATAAAAAGCTAAGTGAAATGATACATAGGGAAATTAGTTTTGTTTTGGAGTACATGGATTATTAGACATTACAATTGTTAGTTCCAGATATTTAGCTACAGATAATTTTTCATAGTGTCGTCACCATATCACATTGTACAAACCACACAAGCAAGCTCTTTCTCTGGATCATATGGTGGGCAATCCATCCCGTTACAACTTGCTTCCACATGGTACAACAGTGCCCCATTACGATTCAAAGGTCGTGTTTCAGGAATAGGTTCTTGGTTGCTGTCCACACACTCGTACATGGACCGCTGTAGATCTTGCCGTTCAGTCATGAGATAACCAATGTACTCCTTGGTCCATGAAGGGGGACAGCTCGTCTTTGCTGGGATCATCATCACAGTTGATCGGGTTGTATAGCAGACTGCACACGGCACATTGCTGTCGTCTGTACCCACTATAGGATTTTCGTACTCTGTGCCATACACATAAGCATAGCCTTGAATCCATCTTCGGGTGGCGAGAATATAATCTGGGTTTGGTGGCATACAGATGTGGTTGGCTCCTCCTCCATTATTGGCAAAGCTACCTCCAGTTTTCCCAGCATACACCAGCTGAGTCCCTGGGACATCAGGACACAGACTATTCCCCCACCTGGTATAAATCGATCCTACTGAACCATTTCCAGGGATCCCTGGTTCTCCTCGAGGTCCCGGTTGTCCAACATCTCCTGGTGGTCCAGTGATTCCTGTATCACCATCTCTACCATCATTTCCAGGTAGACCTTGTAGGCCTCTAGCACCTTGACGTCCTTGAGGCCCCACAGGACCTCTTAATCCTGGTTCCCCTTGAGGACCAGTAGCACCTGGGGAACCAGTAGCACCTGGGGGACCAATTTCACCTGGGGAACCTGGTTCACCCTGTTCACCCTTTTGGCCTATAATACCAGTTTGCTGGCTTGATATCTGCAGCAATGCAGCAATTACTATCAAAATTGGTAAGATTTTCATCTTGAATCAGCTAAATTTTTGTATCTTAGCTAATAAAGTGAAGCATAGGATGGCCACTTTTATAATCATGCATCGTCCTTGTGTGTGGGTGGGTTGGTGGGTGGGTAAATAAGTGGTAAGAGTGGCTGTGTTCTGGTTTTGAATATTTGACCTAATTCCTCTATAAAGTTGTGAATTTTCCTTATATGGGCTGTCTCTGCGGCAGTGACTGCTCACTTAGAAGTGCCTTTTATCTCAATATTGTAATGCTTTGTGGCTGGATGTAGCTAGGCCATAATTACATGTTTTGGAGGAAGTTTTATTGGTGTTGAGGAAGTTGTAATTACTCTAGCTGTAGCTAATGACTTTGACAGGTTTAAAATAGAGACAGAGAGTTTTAGCCTTTTGTTTAATAAAAAACCTATTAAATATCCTGCTATGTGAATAATTAATAGTCTGAAACAAAACCCAACTCTCCATCCATAAAGTTAAGGGCACTTGTCTGACCTTCAACCATTAGCTAGCTACTTTTCTCTCAGCTCAAACCTCGTGTCTATGTTAGCTATTAGGAATAAATTATTATGCTTTCTAGCAAGCACAAGGATTCAATGCAGCTATAATCATCCTGAGTTTCATCATGTGGATATGAAATACCACAACTTAGGAAATTTTAATTTTTGTGGTGGCTCAATAACCACTTACATGACGTGGATTATACAATCTTATTGTGGATATTCATTGCAGGGGGTGGATCTAGAGTGGGGATAGAAACAAGAATGCTGTCTTCTGGTTTCCCATCACTATGATGGAGGACTGCATAAGAGTATAATGTAGATTGCAACCATCTGCAAAGACATGAAAGGTTAAGTCAATGTTCATGAAAGGAGAAGAGAAGAGATGACTAATGGAGTCAGTAAAGAATATATATTCTCAAGTTATATAACTCCATTGTGATGGTTAAAATTGGAAACCACTTCACTCTGAACTAACATGCTGAGCAGTGTCTACTGCACAAGGTCTGGTAACCTATCTTTACTATACCTATGTACATAACTGTATCTTTCTGGTCTAGCTGAAGTCTGCAATTATCCACATTCACTCTCCTCTCCAGAGTTGATAAAGATTTATCACCAAGAAACTTCACCCACCTTTATGCAGTACAACAGTGCCTTCTTCTCCCTCATTATTGATTTGTCCTTTGGAATTATTATAGTGCCACTATGTGGCAGGTATAATAATACTTGCTAATAGATACCCACATTTTCAATACCCACATTTTCAATACCCACATTTTCAATACCCACATTTTCAATACCCACATTTTCAATACCCACATTTTCAATACCCACATTTTCAATACATAGATAGGAGTCAGAGGTGATCTTGCATTGAGGCTGGCAGATCTGTGTTAGCCTAATTAATACAAACAACCTGAAATGTAGTTATACTTACTGATTTCCATTTTAGACTGTGACATCAAACCATTCCCTAGGCTCCTAAAGTGGTAAAAAGCTGACGCTGTCGGTATGTAACTGACCTAGACTATATTAACTGCCAAATGGACATGATCAATAACAAATTGATATTATGTGTAGCAATCATGAAAAGAACACAAAACCATACCTGCACTCAGTATTTTTTCCCCTTCCTACTCCACTGAAAGTTGTTCATTAGTTACTCACAGTTTATGGTCATGTAGACACCTTCATAGCTCCTCAAAACGTTTTCTGTGACTGAGCACTATGAATTGCTGGTGTGTTTCCTCCATCTTGACTAGTTTAGTCTAAAATCTCTCTCTTAAGAGAATGCTGAACTTTCTTGATATATGGCAGGGACAGATATAGTGACAGGCTCTTTGAGTTCTATTCCTTTATATCTAAAATCCGCAAGCAGGTACTGTAGCTAGTATTTGTTTTGGCTTTAGCCCGCATAGTTGCCACACATGCAGCTGACTGCAGGAGCTATAAGGGCTAGCTTTAGTATCACGCCATATAATTAACCTAGATAAGGTGACCATTACAATGGCATTCATTCTCCTGAAAATGAAGAGCATGTTGTTGCTGTTGTTGTCGCCATTATCATTGCTGCTGACACTAAGGATGCATAAATTGCGAAATGATAGATAGGTAAAGATTCGAAGAGAGGTTTAGTCTTGGACTGCACAACCAAGAAAGAACTAGTTGTAGTGTCTCTAATGCAGAGGTGTCCTTGATCATTTCAGGGTGTTGGACTTTCACTGTATACAGAAGTGTCCTCATTTCAGGGGGTTAGAATAGAGGAGTTCCACTGTATACAGAGATGTCCTCATTTCAGAGGGTTGGAATAGAGAGGTTCCACTGTATACAGAGGTGTCCTCATTTCAGAGGGTTGGAATAGAGAGGTTCCACTGTATACAGAGATGTCCTCATTTCAGAGGGTTGGAATAGAGAGGTTCCACTGTATACAGAGGTGTCCTCATTTCAGAGGGTTGGAATAGAGAGGTTCCACTGTATACAGAGGTGTCCTCATTTCAGAGGGTTGGAATAGAGAGGGTTCCACTGTAGTGATAGAGGATAGTGCCTAGATGATCATGAAGTAAATTTACAGGATTATATTATAATAATTTCACACATGACATTACAACAATGGTTAGTTCCACATATTTTAGCTACAGGCTACAAATAATGTTTCATAGTTTCGTCACCATATCACATAGTACAAACCACACAAGTGAGCTCTTTCTCTGGATCATATGGTGGGCAATCCATCCCGTTACAACTTGCTTCCACATGGTACAACAGTGCCCCATTACGATTCAAAGGTCGTGTTTCAGGTATAGGTTCTTGGTTGCTGTCCACACACTCGTACATGGACCGCTGTAGATCTTGCCGTTCAGTCATGAGATAACCAATGTACTCCTTGGTCCATGAAGGGGGACAGCTCGTCTTTGCTGGGATCATCATCACGGTTGCTCGGGTTGTATAGCAGACTGCACACGGCACATTGCTGTCGTCTGTACCCACTATAGGATTTTCGTACTCAGTACCATACACATAAGCATAACCTTGAATCCCTTTTCGGGTGGCAAGAATATAATCTGGGTTTGGTGGCATACAGATGTGGTTGGCTCCTCCTCCATTATTGGCAAAGCTACCTCCAGTTTTCCCAGCATACACCAGCCGAGTCCCTGGGACATTGGGACACAGTCTATTCCCCCACCTGGTATAAATCGATCCTCCTGCAACATTTCCAGGGATTCCTGGTTCTCCTGGAGGTCCTGGTCGTCCTACATCTCCTGGTGGTCCAATAAGTCCTGTGTTACCATCTCTACCATCATTTCCAGGAGGACCTTGTGGGCCTCTAGCACCTTGACGTCCTTGAGGCCCCACAGGACCTCTTAATCCTGGTTCCCCTTGAGGACCAGTAGCACCTGGGGGACCAATTTCACCTGGGGAACCTGGTTCACCCCGTTCACCCTTTTGGCCTATAATACCAGTTTGCTGGCTTGATATCTGCAGCAATGCAGCAATTACTATCAAAATTGGTAAGATTTTCATCTTGAATCAGCTAAATTTTTGTATCTTAGCTAATAAAGTGAAGCATAGGATGGCCACTTTTATAATCATGCATCGTCCTTGTGTGTGGGTGGGTTGGTGGGTGGGTAAATAAGTGGTAAGTGTGGCTGTGTTCTGGTTTTGAATATTTGACCTAATTCCTCTATAAAGTCTTATTCTGTGAATTTTCCTTATATGGGCTGTCTTGGCGGCAGTGACTGCTCATTTGAATGACTTAGAAGTGCCTTTTATCTGAATATTATAATGCTTTGTAGCTGGATGTAGCTAGGCCATAATTACATGTTTTGGTGGAAGTTTTATTGGTGTTGAGGAAGTTGTAATTACTCTAGCTGTAGCTAATGCACTTTGACAGGTTTAAAATAGAGACAGAGAGTTTTAGCCTTTTTGTTTAATAAAAAACCTATTAAATATCCTGCTATGTGAATAATTAATAGTCTGAAACAAAACCCAACTCTCCATCCATAAAGTTAAGGGCACTTGTCTGACCTTCAACCATTAGCTAGCTACTTTTCTCTCAGCTCAAACCTCGTGTCTATGTTAGCTATTAGGAATAAATTATTATGCTTTCTAGCAAGCACAAGGATTCAATGCAGCTATAATCATCCTGAGTTTCATCATGTGGATATGAAATACCACAACTCAGGAAATTTTAATTTTTGTGGTGGCTCAATAACCACTTACATGACGTGGATTATACAATCTTATTGTGGATATTCATTGCAGGGGGTGGATCTAGAGTGGGGATAGAAACAAGAATGCTGTCTTCTGGTTTCCCATCACTATGATGGAGGACTGCATAAGAGTATAATGTAGATTGCAACCATCTGCAAAGACATGAAAGGTTAAGTCAATGTTCATGAAAGGAGAAGAGAAGAGATGACTAATGGAGTCAGTAAAGAATATATATTCTCAAGCTATATAACTCCATTGTGATGGTTAAAATTGGAAACCACTTCACTCTGAACTAACATGCTGAGCAGTGTCTACTGCACAAGGTCTGGTAACCTATCTTTACTATACCTATGTACATAACTGTATCTTTCTGGTCTAGCTGAAGTCTGCAATTATCCACATTCACTCTCCTCTCCAGAGTTGATAAAGATTTATCACCAAGAAACTTCACCCACCTTTATGCAGTACAACAGTGCCTTCTTCTCCCTCATTATTGATTTGTCCTTTGGAATTATTATAGTGCCACTATGTGGCAGGTATAATAATACTTGCTAATAGATACCCACATTTTCAATACCCACATTTTCAATACCCACATTTTCAATACATAGATAGGGGTCAGAGGTGATCTTGCATTGAGGCTGGCAGATCTGTGTTAGTCTAATTAATACAAACAGCCTGAAATGTAGTTATACTTACTGATATCCATTTTAGACTGTGACATCAAACCATTCCCTAGGCTCCTAAAGTGGTAAAAAGCAGACGCTGTGGGTATATAACTGACCTAGACTATGTTAACCACCAAATGGACATGGTCAGTAGCAAATTTCATTACTTGATATTATGTGTAGCAATCATGAAAGAACACAAAATCCTACATTTAAACTTCTCTTTGTCTAAGATCTCTGTCTTAGGAGAATGGTGAACTTCTTGATATATGGCAGGGATATGCAGATCTAGTGATGGGTCTTTGAGTTCTGTTCCTTTGCATTAGATCATGCAGCACCACAAATCCACAAGCAGGTATATGTAGCTAGTATTTGTTGTTGCTTTAGCCACATAGTTGCTGCTGACTGCAGGACTATAAGGGCTAGGGCTTTAGTATCATGGCATAAAGCTACTGTACTTCTAATTTAACCATGATAAGGTGACCATTAAGGTTACTCAATGTCTAAGAATCTGATGCATCTAGGCATCATTGTTCAACCATTTCTTTACATATGATGATCTTAGAGTGTCTTTGACTGAGGATTTGTTGAATATATATTAGAACTGCATATGTGGACTTCATAAGTGATTTTATAGCTGTAATTTCTAGCTGTCATCCATTTGACTACATTTGTAGGTTCTCCTCCACTTCACAACTTTATCAGTCATTCATTCTCCTGAAAATAAAGAGTGTTTTATTGCTGTTGTTGTCATCGTTGTCGTCGTTGTCATTGCTGCTGCTGCTGCTGTATTGTACACTAAATTGCTAAGTGAAATGATAGATAGGGAAGAAGAGGGGTTTTTTGGACTACACAACCAAGAAATAAGCAAGTTATCTCCAAGTGTCTCTAATGCAGAGGTGCCCTCATTTCAGGGGAATAGAGTGGTCCCACTGTATACAGAGGTGTTTCAGGGTGTTGGAATAGAGGAGTTCCACTGTGTACATAGAGGAGGAACAGAGTGCCTAGATGATTTTTACATCATGGAGCTAATTTACAAGTGAATTATATAATAATTTCACATTAGTTTTGATCATTTATGATTACACATTACAACACATATTTAGCTACAGGCTACAGATAATGTTTCATAGTGTCATCACCACATCACATGGTACAAACCACACAAGTGAGCTCTTTCTCTGGATCATATGGTGGGCAATCCATCCCATTACAACTTGCTTCCACATGATACAACAGTGCCCCATTACGATTTAAATGTCGTGTTTCAGGAATAGGTTCTTGGTTACTGTCCACACACTCGTACATGGACCGCTGTAGATCTTGCCGTTCAGTCATGAGATAACCAATGTACTCCTTGGTCCATGAAGGGGGACAGCTCGTCTTTGCTGGGATCATCATCACAGTCGATCGGGTTGTATAGCAGACTGCACACGGCGCGTTGCTGTCGTCTGTACCCACTATAGGATCTTCGTACTCAGTACCATACACATAAGCATAACCTTGAATCCCTTTTCGGGTGGCGAGAGTATAATCTGGGTTTGGTGGCATACAGATGTGGTTGGCTCCTCCTCCATTATTGGCAAAGCTACCTCCAGTTTTCCCAGCATACACCAGCAGAGTCCCTGGAACATTGGGACACAGGCTATTCCCCCATCTGATATAAATTGATCCCCCTGAACCACTTCCAGGAATCCCTGGTTCTCCTCGGGGTCCCGGTGGTCCTACATCTCCTGGTGGTCCAGTAATTCCATCTTTACCATCATTTCCAGGTAGACCTTGCAGGCCTCTATCACCTTGACGTCCTTGAGTCCCCATGGCACCTCTTTTTCCTGGTTCCCCTCGAGGACCAGTAGCACCCAGTTCACCCTTAGGACCATTTAAACCTCGAGGACCAGGGAGACCAGGGACACCCGGGAAACCCTGTTCACCCTTTTCGCCTTTAATACCAGATTGCTGACTCGATATCTGTAGCAATGCAGCAATTACCATCGAAATTGATAAGATTTTCATCTTGAATCAGCTAAATTCTTGTATTTTAGCTAATAAAGTGATACACTGAAGTTTTAGTTGTTTGGAGGAAGTTATAGCTAGTCATTTGGAGGGAAGCATTGGTTCCTTTAATGTTACTATAGCAGAGAATGATGTGTACATATATTTACTATACAACAATCCAGTAATAACTTAACTTTCATTATGTATAGATACTGTAGACAGCTTACATGTTACTGACAGGAGGACAAGCTTGAATTATGTAGGGACAATGATTTCTTCTTCTTTCTTCCATTTTGAATAACCTAGCTAATAGCAATATCACATAAATACAGGGGACTGATCAGTAAATATTCAAGTTTGCTAGTAGGAAAGCCAGGACAGACCAATGCAGCAGAGCACCAGATAAACCTGAATTCTACAAAGCCTACATTCGACTCCCACCCTATCGAATTCCTCATGCCTACAGGAATTCAGTAAATGAAGAACTACGAGAAATGGAAGAAAGTGGCATCACCAGGAATTTGTAAAAGGAGTTGTATCTACAGCCAAAGGTCATGACACCTATAGGATGGGGGATGTGCATTCCTTCTCCAGCACACAGTGTGATAATTCTCTGAAGTTGCTGGTACTGATTCAGAGTATATTTTCTGTATACAGTATCATAGATCCTCAAGTATTGGTGGGTGTAGACAGTGCTAGATGAAATTTAGGGGTGTGGTTTCTTTTAGTGCAGAGGTTAGTACTACAGTGAGCGGTGATAGAAGATGTTTCACACTTCATAGCTCCAGAATTCTGACAGTATCATAAAATCAGCTGCTCAGTTACATAACAAGTACTGTATATAACAACTAGCTATATATACATAAAATACAGCCAAAGAAAATCTATAGCTAATACAGCTATAGAAAATCATGATTGATGATGAAATCTGTTTTTCATTTCCATGTGGCTGGAACTCTGTCTCTGAGGAATAAGCCATTAGGCTCAGTGGTTCCAGGAGGTAACAGAGACAGGTATACTGGTGTGTCAGCACCTAGATAGATACAGAAGATTCATTAGCTAACATTTAGTTTGTTGCTATAATGCAAAATTATTCTCTTGATTGAATCTTTGAACATCAGTAATTAAAGGAAATTCAAGTAAAAAATTATCTTACTTCCGTTCTTTCACAGGAACATTTATAACTACACTGTGAGATGATGTCTGAAGAATTAAAAAAAAAAATTGTTTCACTGGCTACTGAAGAAGTTTATTTTAATAACATTGTAGTATGTTTTTGGTTGGACAGTTAACAGAGGATACTATTCACTCTAAATCTCTGAAAAGAGTGATCAAAGGCTATAGACTCAAACCTAGTGTATACCATAATCTGTGGGTTCCATTAAAGTACTTCACAGCAATATGTAATAGAAGTGCACACAGGGATTTTATAGCTGGGCAAATTATACTGGGCCCAGATGCAAAATGCCAGAACATAATGATGAAGGTAAAATAAGGCTGGCTAAGCATGCTCACAAAAGTCACATAATATGACAATAATGTCAGAAGGTACACAGACACACACACAGACACACACGCACACACACATGCACACACACACGCGCACACACACACACACACACACACACACAGACACACACACAGACACACACACACACACACACAGACACACACACACACACACACACACACACACACACACACACACACACACACACACACACACACACACACACACACACACACACACACACACACACACACACGCACAGAGACACACACGCGCGCGCACACACAGACACACGCGCACTTGCACGCACACGCGCACGCACACACGCACACACACACACAAAGTAGAAAGTACAAGTTAATACAATTGAATGCGTTTAAAAACAGGAATCTCATTCTACAGTATTTTTTTCGTTTATTTATGCAAGTGACTAACTAGCTAACTGCAGATCACAGTTATACCAAGTTTCCAAACCTGCTACAGTGACAGATATTCTATGACAGCATATATCAGGCTCTCTTTTCCCTTCCTACAAATTAAATGAAGAGAGCCTGGGGTTAACACTGATTCAGTGTTCAACAGAAGTCTACAGAACTAACTCCACATTGTTAAAAAAGAAATAGAGTCTTCTGAAGCTACAATGCACTGTAAATCTAATAGGGTGCAGTATAGAGATGTTGCATATCATCTAAAATCACTATACATACATATATAGTTATGACTTGATAAGGAATAGTTTTCATGCTGTGTCAAGAATTAGTCCAGAAAAAATGGTGGATAAACTGAGCATGCTCAAAAGAATAACATGAATAATCTAGAGGTGCAAACCTTTCTTCACTGATCTTGTAGCTACCATGGTCCCCATTCTGGTCCTAACCCATCCTGGACACACCTGAATATAGGACATAGGAGAGAAGTGATAAAGAAGAGAGAATGGTGGCAGTGAATATCATTCGTAGCTAATGAGATTATTACAGAATTGATCAGAATTCCAGCTTTTGATGGGTCTTTTCCAAGAGTTCCAACAAGTAACTCAGTCAATCTAGAGACACCAATCTTAGACACACTGTATGTAGAATACTCTAAATAAAAATAAATAATATTATAAAATATTTCACTTTCAAGGAGAAGCTGTTACTAAAGTATCTAGTAAGTGTAAAGAATGAATTTCTCCTGGTAAGGGCAAATACAATAGTGAAGTTACTACATTTGGACAGTGTGGATTCATGCTCACATTATGGAATACACGATATTGTGGGGGGAGGTTAGTGTATTCTAGTTAAATAAAAGTACCAGAATGTACATACCATATAATTACGCCAACTTTCCATTGTGGGGGTCCACTCCCACTGGCCCCCTATCTCTATAATATTATTATTATGAGAATGACTATTATACCTCCATTTGGATCAATCCAACCTTTAGCTGCATAGTCACTTGACTGCGAGTCACTGCAGAGAGGGAGGAAGAAGCATGTTGTCCGTTGACCTAGAAGTTCATTATGATCTGATCCCTTTACCTCCTAACTCTTTCTATCTCTTACTCCCTCTACAGACCACTATCTCAACATTTTCACCTGACAAATTCATCCATGAGGCTAGTCAGTTGGTCAATTGTTGTGACAGCTAAAATTTCTTTCTGTCTCTTTGGACCGAGGTATTTAATGTTTCCCAAGCCAGAAGATATGTTAACTATCCTATTCGTGATAATACATTATAATACAATACAACAACAACAACAACAACAACTATATTTCTACTAAAAGACAAGCGCACTTGGCAAAAACAAGTCATTAAGAGGACACACAACAGACTCAATCTCAATTAACACTGCCACTGTTACTTTAATATATTATATCATTATATTTGGCAGTGTTAACAATATTACCAGTCACAGAGGTGAGAGGTTTGGAACACTATTATCTCATTATTCTACAGTTAATTAATATTGCTGACCTACTGTTGGGCTGTAATAATGGAGCAAATATGGTAGTGACATTGGGGTCCTTTTTCTTTTTCTTTTAAGAAAAAAAATAAAGGACCCTTTTCATGTGGCTAGAGTATAAATGACCTTAATGAAGTAGCTAGCTAGCTAGTTAATGTTGCAGACCGAATTGCATATGTCCCATTATAATATTATTTTTAAAGATGAGCTGAGCTACCTAGAGGCCGTGTGAGATCAATGGTACACATGCAGCACAAGCCTGGCTGTAGACACAGTAAAGAATACAGCCTTGTAATCAGGAGTTGGTCCCTGTTAATATTTTAGAGTGAATGGGTTGGACTTTTTGGCTAGCTAAGACAAAAATTGGCACTATGAATATGAACTGCTCATATTATAATCAGTATGATTATAATATTGTAGAAACAATCTCAGAGCAAGAATATTTGATTTTTAGCTCTACATTAACAGTATCATAATAATCAGCTCAGTAACAACTATTAGCTATAATACAGCTATAGAAAATCTATTACAGCTATAGAAAAATCTATTACTGTAGTAACCTTACACTAGATTTAGTACTTTTCAAAATCTTATTATTTTACGGACTAAAATCACATTTACAGGAAATATATAACAATGAAAACCAAAAAAGGAAATGATAATACGTAAATGAGATAATATAGCTATAAAGATAATCACTACAATTAATTTGTTTTTTCATTTCCATGAGGCTGGAACTCTGTCTCTGAGGAATAAGCCATTAGGCTCAGTGGTTCCAGGAGGTAACAGAGACAGGTATACTGGTGTGTCAGCACCTAGATAGATACAGAAGATTCATTAGCTAACATTTAGTTTGTTGCTATAATGCAAAATTATTCTCTTGATTGGATCTTTGAACATCAGTAATTAAAGGAAATTCAAGCAACAAAGTTCAAAGAACAGACTATAATATTACTTCTGTTTTTTCAACAGGAACATTTTATAACTACACAGTGAGATGATGTAAGAGGAATTAGGTTGCTGAATGAAATGTTGCAATGAGTACAATGACACACACACATACACACAGAGTAGAAAGTATAAGCTACTACAATATTGTTTTTGAATGTGTTTAAAGATCTCATTCTACTGTATTTTTCCCACTATTTATGCAAGTGACTAACTAGCTAACTGCAGATCACCAAATTTCCAAATCTGCTAGCTATATATATACAGAGACAAATTCTAAGAAAGCATATATCAGGTTCTCTTTCCCGATTAAATGAAGGGATCCTGAGTGTTCCCTGAGCCAACAGAAGTTTACAAAACTAACTCCACACTGTTTGAAGAAAAATAGAGTCTTCTGAAGCTACGATGCACTGCAAATACAATAGAGTGCAGTAGAGATGTTGCATCTCATCTAATATCAATATACATATATAGTTGTGATTTGATAAGGAATAGTTTTTAGTTAGTCCTAGTCAAACAGACAAAATGGTGGACAAACTGAGCATGCTCGAAAGAATAACATGAATAATGGAGAATAGTCTAGAGGTGCAAACCTTCCTCCACTGATCTTATAGCTGCCATGGTCCCCATACTGGTCCTAACCCATCCTGGACAAACCTGAATATAGGACATAGGAGAGAAGTGATAAAGAAGAGAGAATGGTGGCAGTGAATATCATTCATTATACATTGCTAATGAGATTATTACAGAATTGATCAGAATTCCAGCTTTTGATGGATCTTTTCCAAGAGTTCCAACAAGTAACTCAGTCAATCTAGAGACACCAATCTTAGACACACTGTATGTAGAATACTCTAAATTAAAATATAAAATCTTTCACTTTCAAGGAGTTGTTACTTAAAAACATCTAAAAATGTAAAGAACCAGGAAAATGGTTGTGATAAATTTCTCCTGGTAAGGGCAAATACAATAGTGAAGTTACTACATTTGGACAGTGTGGATTCATGCTCACATTATGGAATACACGATATTGTGGGGGGAGGTTAGTGTATTCTAGTTAAATAAAAGTACCAGAATGTACATACCATATAATTACACCAACTTTCCATTGTGGGGGTCCACTCCCACTGGCCCCCTATCTCTATAATATTATTATTATGAGAATGACTATTATACCTCCATTTGGATCAATCCAACCTTTAGCTGCATAGTCACTTGACTGCGAGTCACTGCAGAGAGGGAGGAAGAAGCATGTTGTCCGTTGACCTAGAAGTTCATTATGATCTGATCCCTTTACCTCCTAACTCTTTCTATCTCTTACTCCCCCCTCCCCCCTCCTTCCCTCTACAGACCACTATCTCAACATTTTCACCTGACAAATTCATCCATGAGGCTAGTCAGTTGGTCAATTGTTGTGACAGCTAAAATTTCTTTCTGTCTCTTTGGACCGAGGTATTTAATGTTTCCCAAGCCAGAAGATATGTTAACTATCCTATTCGTGATAATACATTATAATACAATGCAACAACAACAACAACAACAACAACAAATATATTTCTACTAAAAGACAAGTGCACTTGGCAAAAACAAGTCATTAAGAGGACACACAACAGACTCAATCTCAATTAATACTGCCACTGTTACTTTAATATATTATATCATTATATTTGGCAGTGTTAACAATATTACCAGTCACAGAGGTGAGAGGTTTGGAACACTATTATCTCATTATTCTACAGTTAATTAATATTGCTGACCTACTGTTGGGCTGTAATAATGGAGCAAATATGGTAGTGACATTGAGAACTCCATGATAATTTGTCCTGATTGTTTCAAAGGCTTTTTCAGAAAAACTCTTCCCAGAATTAGTCTGTCAAAAAACAGAGACAAACAGAGACTATTCATTTAACAGTGAAAGGCATGCAGTATGCAATCAATAATAATTATTATTATAAAACAGCTAAAGCTAGCTGCAAATACACAGGGAAAATAAACAACAACAATAACAACAACAACAACAACAACAAACTGATTAGGAGGAGTCTGCTAGTATTGGTAATTTTGAAAGCAAGTAGTTCTCTGTATTCTTCCTGGGCTCAAGTGAATAGAAAGGATTTTAGCTATGTATATAATTCTCTAGAAACATGTAACCAGTATTTGCAGAGATTACAGACAATGAATATCATTAAATGGCCATTAATTATCCTTGAATATTTACTCTTCTACCCGGCATCCAAGGATCTACCCAGCATCCAAGGATCTACCCGTCATTATGTGCTATAATAACATACTCTAATAAGAACACCAGCATTGTTGATCAGAACATCCAGTCGGCCATGGTCTGCTTCCACAGTGTCTCGGGCAGCTCTGATGCTATCTTTGCTATTCACATCAAGTTCCAGCAGAGAAGTAAAAAGACCCTCTGATTCCAGCTTTTTTTTCGCCTCTTCTCCTCGATGTATACTACGACCTAGAGGTAAGGAGAGAGAGAACAGAAAGAAAGGGGAGCTCTATAACTGACAGGTTCCATAAAATAGCAGAACCTTGAATAGATTTTCAGGAAACACCTCACAGAGGGTGAAGTGGCTGTGTTGAGCTCATAAAAAAGTTGTGATCAAAGTTAATATTGATATCCAAACTAATAAAGGAAACAAATGTAGCCTGAGTAGAAGTTTCTAACCCATTATAAACCCTTCTCCTATAATTACTACACACAGGCGAGAAGAACTCTTCCATCAAATTGCTTGCAAAGTTGTCTCACTATTTCTAATCCTATCCCCTGGTTTCCTCCAGTTACCTAGCGAGAGGAAGAAACAAACTTCACAGTCACTGAAAAAGGGATATGTTGTCACATACCAAAGCAACTCTAGCCATGACGATCCGTTTATGCACAACAACCCCCGCCCCGCCCCCACATACGCGGGGCGGGGCTACAGCATGTGATCGATCGAAGGGGTCAAAGGGTACGCGCGTACATAATTATTATGCCAAAATAATGGTGGTGTGTAAAATGTTGAAAGTGTCCCCAAATATATATGTGAAAAGATGAAAATTGGCACTATGAATATGAACTAGTCCTGTCCCAAATAATTTTGGGAATAATAGGTGCCTACTTGAATAAGAAAATTAATGGGGCTTTAAGGTCCAAAAAAAAAACATCAACTGTTCCAATAGCTCAGCTACACTACAAACTAGAGTCATTGGTGTACAGCTTTCAAGCTAGTCCTTCTGGTTTAACCAAGTTCTGCTGCTTCTGAACAAGTATTTTCACTTTTACAATACTCCCTCTCAGAGACAATCTTCTTCACTTGAAGATTATATAGAAACCTCAATTATGTAGCAATGTAATCACAAGAATCACCACTCAATTTCCTGAGAATAATAGAACAATCCTTGGGAAGTATTTTGGGGAAATTCTAATAGCCAGAAAAATTAGGGACAGCCTTAATATGAACCACTCATATAATCAGGTTGTTTAAAAATTATTATTGATTTCAGAGCAAGAAGATTTGATTTTTAGCTCAAGAATTCTGACACTAACAGTATTGTAGTAATCAGTTCAGTTACATTACAACTAGCTATTAATACAATTATAGAAAATGCTATAGAAAATCTAATACAGCTATATATAGAAAATCATGATGAAATCTGTTTTTTTCATTTCCATGTAGCTGGAACTCTGTCTCTGAGGAATAAGCCATTAGGCTCAGTGGTTCCAGGAGGTAATAGAGACAGATATACTGGTGTGTCAGCACCTAACATTTATACAGTAGATTCATAAACATTCACATTTATAATGCAAAATTATTCTCTTGATTGAATCTTTGAACATCATTAATTAAAGGAAATTCAAGTAAAAAAGTTCAAAGAATAGACTTCTTTCAACAGGAACATTTATAACTACACCGTGAGATGATGTCTGAGGAATTTAAAAAAAATTGCTTTGCTGGTTGCTGAATGAAAAGGTTGCAACGAAATCAAGAGTACAATGACACACACACACACACACACAGTAGAAAGTACAAGTTACTACAATATCGTTTTTGAATGCGTTTAAAGATTTCGTTTTCCCACTATTTATGTAAGTGGCTAACTATATAGCTAACTGCAGATCACAATGGTACTAAGTTTCCAAACCTGCTATATTATACATTCTATGACAGCATATATCAGGCTCTCTCTCTTTTTTTCCCCTACCAATTAAATGGGTTAACTGTTCCCTGAGCCAACAGAAGTTTATAGAACTAACTCCACACTGTTAGAAGTCTTCTGAATCTAATAGGGTGCAGTAGAGATGTTACTTATATCACTATACATAGTTGCTTCATGCTGTGTCAAGTTAGTCCTAGTCAAACAGACAAAATGGTGGACAAACATACTGAGCATGCTCAAAAGAATAATGGAGAATAGTCTAGAAGTACAAACCTTCCTCCACTGATCTTGTAGCTGCCATAGTCCCCATACTGGTCCTAACCCATCCTGGACAAACCTGAATATAGGACATAGGAGAGAAGTGATAAAGAAGAGAGAATGGTGGCAGTGAATATCATTCATTATACATAGCTAATGAGATTATTACAGAATTGATCAGAATTCCAGCTTTTGATGGATCTTTTCCAAGAGTTCCAACAAGTAACTCAGTCAATCTAGAGACACCAATCTTAGACACACTGTATGTAGAATACTCTAAATAAAAATAAATAATATTATAAAATATTTCACTTTCAAGGAGAAGCTGTTACTAAAGTATCTAGTAAGTGTAAAGAATGAATTTCTCCTGGTAAGGGCAAATACAATAGTGAAGTTACCATATTTAATCAATGTGATTCATGCTCACATTATGGAATACACAATATTGTGAGTATTGTAGGAGATCTACGCCACTGCCTCCCCACCCTGAAGCCCTGATTCTGATCATTACGAGAATGACTATTATACCTCCATTTGGATTAATCCAACCTTTAGCTGAATAGTCACTTGACTGTGAGTCACTGCAGAGAGAAAAGAGTTGTCCATAGAGGTCTGGTGTCTACAATCACCCTACCTCCTAACTCTCCTCTACCTCCCCACCCCCTCTATCTCCTCACTCCCTATACCTCCTAACTCCCCTCTACCTCCCCACCCCCTATACCTCGTAACTCCCTCTACCTCCCCCACCCCCTATACCTTCCCACCCCCTCTACCTTTTTACCCCCTCTACCTCCCCATCCCCTATACCTCTTAACTCCCCTCTACCTCCTCACTCCCCTATACCTCCCCACCCCCTCTACCTCCCCAACCATCATCCTGGACTATGTAACAATTGGAAAGGGTTACCTACGTACTAAAGAGGGATAAGATGCATACAAGGGAGGAAAAAGGGTGTGTTAATTTGTAGAACTGGAAGGTCATTTAGTTTCAAAGAAAAAAATTTTTTGTAGCTGAATCTTTAGATACAAGTACAAAACACAGATGCCAAATATTATCACCGAACTATCTCACATGTAATAACTCCATTTTTCACCTGACAAATTCATCCATGAGACTAGTCAGTTGGTCAATTGTTGTGGTAGCTAAAATTTCTTTCCGTCGATTTGAACGGATGTATTTAATGTTTCCCAAGCCAGCAGACATGTTAACTATCCTATTCGTGATAATACATAGGCATAATGTTGTACAATGCAATAATAATAATAATAATAATAATAATAATAATAATAATAATAATAATAATAATAAATTTATTATTATTATTATTATAATGACAACAACAACAATAATAAAAATAAAATAATAATAATTGCTACTGGGGGACAAGCGTGTTTGACACAAACAAGTCATTAAGGGGACACACACATAGTCTATTGTCATAATTATTCAACTCCCTAGTATGGGACTCAGCCTCAATTAACATTGTCACTTCAATCCAAAGCATCCCCCCCCCTCCCCCCACCCTTCCCATTGAATTTTACATACTACATGCAATATAAGAGCCAAAATCCAAAATTATGCGCATTTATTCTTCTCTATTTTGAATGTTTGTAGCAATCTATGACTGCTTCTAGAGTTTCATTCCATAATCCAATCCATCTGGGTCTTCAATACAAATTCATATGTATATGCTTTTGTTTGAATGCTTGGGATGGGGTGGGGAAGTTGGGGTGTTTGGGGGAAAAGCTTCTCCACCTCCCCCTCTGGATAGAGCCTAGATAATTGTACATCTTTGTGTAGTTGCTAGCTGATTACTTAAAGTTCTGGTATAACCTATGTATCATTATATTAATGGCAGTGTTAACAATTACCAGTCACAGAAGTGAGAGGTTTGGAACACTATTATCTCAATATTCTAAAATTAATTAATATTGCTGACCTACTGTTGGGCTGTAATAATGGAGCAAATGTGGTAGTGACATTGAGAACTCCATGATAATTTGTCCTGATTGTTTCAATGGCTTTTTCAGGAAAACTCTTCCCAGAATTAGTCTGTCAAGAAACAAAGAAAACCGAGACAAACAGAGACTCTTTTCATTAACAGGGAAAGGCATGCAGTATGATTATGAAACAGCTGAAGCTAGCTGCAAATAAACAACAACAACAACAACAACAACAACAACAACAACAGTCTATTGGAGTCCACCTTGTTGACAGATGTACTGCTATAGTTTACACATACATGAGAGGTGAACTGTCATGATTCATGTGGTTTACACTTACATGCATTGTTGTCATTATTACACAACATAACAATAATCCAATACATTTGAGCCCTGGAAGCTGGAGTCTTACAAATGGTGTACTTGTTATGGGACATACAGCTAACTATGTAGAGGAATGGTATGCAGGCCTGGAAGGGTCTTGTGATTAGGAGTCGGCTAGTGTTTGTACAAGTAGCTCTCAATATTTTCCCTGGACTCCAGTGAATAGGAAGGACTTTAGCTATGTAATTGAATTCTCTAAAAATTACATGCTATCAGTAGTAATTTGCAGAGATTACAGGTAATGAATATCATTATATGGCTATAAAATATCATTGATTGATCATGAAGATCAAAAAATTAGTGAGCTCTCATCCTAAATACTCACTCTTCCCCTCAGCATCCAAGGATCTACCTGTCATTATGTGCTGT
Organism: Diacarnus erythraeanus; assembly: GCA_964016965.1. NCBI lineage: Eukaryota > Metazoa > Porifera > Demospongiae > Poecilosclerida > Podospongiidae > Diacarnus > Diacarnus erythraeanus. The sequence continues at coordinate 6,950,934 of OZ024671.1, forward strand.
AATAACATACTCTATAAAGGACAGCAGCATTGTTGATCAGAACATCCAGTCGGCCATGGTTTGCTTCCACAGTGTCTCGGGCAGCTCTGATGCTATCTTTGCTATTCACATCAAGTTCCAGCAGAGAAGGAAAAAGACCCTCTGATTCCAGTGTTTTTTTCACCTCTTCTCCTCGATGTATATTACGACCTGGAGGCAGAGAGTGGGGGGGGGAGAGAGAAGGGGAGGGAAGGGAGAAGAGAGGGAGTGGGAGGAGAGAGAGAACGGAAAGAGAACATTATTTTTAATTAACAAATTAAAAGGGAGCTTTATAACTGACAGGCTTCATAAAATAGCAGAATTTGCAGGAAACACCTCACAGAGAGTGAAGTGGCTGTGTTAAGCTCATAAAGTTGTGAATGGTCAAATATTTTAATGCCAAACTGACAGAGGAATAAATTTTAGGTAAGTTTCTAACCCATTATACAATATTACATAACTACACACAGGAAAGAAGAACTCTTCCATCAAATTGCTTGCAAAGCTGTCTCACTATTTCCAATCCTATCCCCCGGCTTCCTCCAGTTACCTAGTGAGAGGAAGAAACAAACTAATTCACAGTCACTGAAATTGTTACGCCATCGCATACCAAAGCAATTCTATCCATGACGATCCGTTCCATTATACACCACAAACCCCGCCTCTATTTTGAAATTAACGCGACGGCCGGCGCGGCCACGGCGCCGCGGGCGGGGCTGCAGCACGTGATGAAGGGGTCAAAGGTGATATGGGAGCTATTTTGTTGGAGAAGATTGAAGTAGATCATTGTCTGTGAGGAGACGAATTGTGCTGTTGTAATCCTTGACGGTGGGCTCCGTGGGTAGGTAGTAACCTAGCACCTTTTCATCGCACCTTATCTTAACGTTTTATCAACGGCCCTGTTGTCTAGTTAGCTAAAAATTTATACCTTGTTTTCATTTGAGGAGAACGCCATCTTTTTTTTTCTCTAGCGGAACAGAGCGTGAAAGTCGTGAAACGTGTTAAGAAGTGTGTTTTTGGTAATCTGGAAGTGTTGAAGATTTGAGCTATTGCTGTGGCACTGATCTTGACCCTCAACATTGTAAGACTTGGCATGTAGCTATAGTTACAGCCTAGTGGTTCTGGATATAAACTGAGAGTTTTGATGTGTAGGAGTGCAATATCTCCAAGACACTTTTCTATTTCTAGACAATTAGAATGTCTAATTCCTCCAAGGTTTGTTGCCATGACAATTCTACCAAAGAAGGCTGAAGAAGAGAGTGATTCAGATGGGGATAACTCTGCTGGGTCACCACATGAGTCAAGTCCACATGGAGCGGCTGGACACGCCCCTCTAGGTTCTCCTAACACACCAGAGGAGGGAGGGTATCATAGTCCTGATGGCTTCTATCACAGGTACAGTGGTCAGTATTTGTTTGAGGCCAACAAAGATAAAATGCCGTGTCCTACAGTACTGTAACTAGCTAGTCACAAGGAATGTACATTTTTATATCACCCACATTTTGCTAGCCAGAAAGACATGTTTCTGTGTGAAAGAGTTTGGTACACTTTCAGTTGTCCCTGGGAGGGTAAGGCATTAATATAATTATATATAATATTATAGCATGCATGTATACATGCATGTATACACCAGGCTTTTGCCAGCCAACAATGTTTTAATGGGTCATGGTGAAATGATTCCTGGTTTTTGAACTGTCCTTGATTCTTGTGTAAGAATAACATACCAGACCCTAGTGATGTGTCCAGTGTCTGTCTAGTGAGGTAGCCAACCTCTGCTTAGTGAGGTGTCCAATGTCAGAGGTGTCTAGTGTCTGTCTAGTGAGGTATCCAACCTCTGCTTAGTGAGGTGTCCAGTGTCTGTCTAGTGAGGTATCCAACCTCTGCTTAGTGAGGTGTCCAATGTCAGAGGTGTCCAGTGTCTGCCTAGTGAGATATCCAACCTCTGCTTAGTGAGGTATCCAGTATCTGTCTACTGTGAGGTCTATCAGTCATGGATGTATGTATCCTCTGCAAATGAGTACAACTCAGAATTTTTACCAGTACTAATTAGGAATTGACTGACCCTTGGAGCAATACTGTTGCCTAAAATAGTACAGACAAGTCCTATTTTTAGCATAATATAAAATAAATATTACCTATAGACGATATGACTTGAGTAGTAGCAGTGGAGAGTCCTCTCCGGAGCTGTCAAAGAGATTGACTTATAGGTCACCTCCTGCAGCTACAGCCAGTGGGACACAGGGAAAGAAACCTCTGGACACGAGTCCTGGGTATAACAGCTCGGAAGAGTATGATGGTTCCCGTCGACCTTATATGGATCCAGAGGTGTGTAACTATGCTCTGTAGCTATGGTTATGTTTTGAGTTTCACATTATGGGGCATTAGAGATCACGTGGAGGGTTTTTATTGCAGGGAGAAATGCATACAGTGAAACCTCTGAATAAAGGGATTCTACTGTATACATAGGTGTCCTCATTTCAGGGAGCTAGAATAGAGGGATTCTACTGTATACAGAAATGTCCTCTTTTCAGGGGGTCTGAATAGCTATGCATACAGAAATGTCCTCATTTCAGGGAGTTGGATTAGAGGATTCTACTGTATACAGAGGTGTCCTTAATTTAGGGGGTTTGAATAGAGGAATTCCACTGTATTCTTATTATGATATTTGTAGAGAGTGAATATTAATACTGAAGCACCATTCATAGAAAATGCCCACTAAAACAGCTATGAATTGCTTAACTGTAGGCCTATTCATTTAGAGACATTTGTACATTCATTTAGAAGCATTTGACACCTAGTATGTCATGCCATGCCACTGAAACTTTATGTAGTGCTTAATTAATTAATAGAAGGCGCATTCATTTTGAAGCATTTGCACCTTCATTAGAGGCATTTAGCAATCCTAATTAAGTGTGTGTAGGTAGGTGGTGGGAATATTCATTATTTCCTGTGCTTTATAATCCTTTTGTCAGAGGGAACGGCAGTTTGAGAATGCCCTGAGGAAGGAAAGAGGTCTAATTATCAAAAAAATGAGACCAGATGGAGCCTGTCTGTTTAGAGCTGTTGGTAAGTGTTTGTAGGACTCTATCCTCTATCCCAGGTGAGGGAGGGGTTCTCTAAACTGGAATTAACTATCTGGGTCTCCTCGGATCCTGTCTCAGTTCTCTCCTGATAGGAACCTGCCCTAAAGTGTCTAGCATTTTTTTGTGTGTGTTACACTTGTAAGGGAGGTACTAGTGGGTGAGGATGGGGCTAGTGTAGATACTCAGAGATATAGCTTCACCTCTCTCCCTCCCTCCCTCCCTCTCGGTAGCTGACCAGGTGTATGGTGACCAGGAGATGCACTCGGTGGTAAGAAATCATTGTATGGATTACATGGTGAGGTCCAGGTCCTAGATTAGAATTTCGGGTGCTTCTATGTGTAAATCCTTACATAACATTACATTACATCAGCACCATACCAAGGAAAACAGGGGAGATTGTTGCTAGGGCTAGGGTAATAGTAATGTACACATAGAAGCACCCAGAAGTTTGGCAAGGGTTAGTAGAACCTTTTCAATCCAGTACAAAGGGAGACTGGGCCTCTGTGTATTTTATACAGTGGAACCCTCCTATTTCAACCCCTTAAATGAGGGCACTCTTGTATTAAGGACATTAGGACCAAAATAACAGCTTGTGTAATAGACCCTCTATAATGAGAACACTCCAGAAGAGGCTGCCTTATCAGAGAGCTGAAATTACAGTTGGCCATTAGCCATTTTCCAATAATTTCAAGCCTTTATCAAACAAAACTCAATTTGATTGGAGAAAAATGTCTACAGTTAGAGCAAGGGCTAGATTGCTTCTCACTTTTACACTGAACAATAATATTGGTTTAAGGCACTGGTTCTTGCACTGTCTACAGTGTTACCAGATTCAGGGAATTGTCCCCAGATTAAGGGAATTTTTTTTTTTAATTCTGAGCATGCCCAGATGGGGCATGTCTGGTCTGGTCATGTACAGTCTGTATACAATATGATGCATGTTCCTGATTCAGACATGTGCAAGCCTATTAATGCAAGAATGCATGGCAGCTCACTTTCAAGCAGTTATGATGATTGTTACTAAACACCCACTCCAATTAGGTGAAATGTAGGGAAATTTTTTCTTGAGGGTATGGAATTTGCATCTACTGAATCTGGCAACACTGACTGTCTATGTCATTGGTTTAGCTTATAGCGCAAATTAGCTAGTTATGTGCAAGTTTTCCTCTGCTAGTCTCAATGTCAGTTAGACTTTGTTTAGAGCCCAACATGAAGAGAAGCTGCTCATTGTCAAGTGAAGGAAGGTGAAGCATGAAATGTGGATGACTGGACACAAGATGACTGACTCATTCTATCATTTGATACTTTGAGTTATAAATTTTAATGTCAAACCAATGGCAGAACAAAATTGAATCTTGTCCAACAAACTGTCCAGCCACATTTTGATTGTGATTTCAAGCTCTGCTGCTTTAATTTGTCCCTAGGTGTCCCAGGGGAAGGGGAGCAGCACACTAACTCATATATAGTTTTAGGTATAAGGTAGGGAGGAAAAAGCTAATAATTATGCTTCTGGTCTGGAGTTTACAACAGTATTATCTCCTAAGTTGTAAATGGTACACAATAGATTACAACAACATCTCCTGTAACTGTAAACAATACACAAAGGTTGTTTGTATTATTAGTTAGATTACAACAACATCTCCTGTAACTGTAAACAATGCACAAAGGTTGTTTGTATTATTAGTTAGATTACAACAACATCTCCAGTAACTGTAAACAATGCACAAAGGTTGTTTGTATTATTAGTTAGATTACAACAACATCTCCTGTAACTGTAAACAATGCACAAAGGTTGTTTGTATTATTAGTTAGATTACAACAACATCTCCTGTAACTGTAAACAATGCACAAAGGTTGTTTGTATTATTAGTTAGATTACAACAACATCTCCTGTAACTGTAAACAATGCACAAAGGTTGTTTGTATTATTAGTTAGATTACAACAACATCTCCAGTAACTGTAAACAATGCACAAAGGTTGTTTGTATTATTAGTTAGATTACAACAACATCTCCAGTAACTGTAAACAATGCACAAAGGTTGTTTGTATTATTAGTTAGATTACAACAACATCTCTGTAACTGTAAACAATACACAAAAGTTGTTTATATAGACAATAAACTAAGCTCCTTGAAAATAAACTTCTTCTTGATTAGATGAAGAACGCAGACTATTTCTCCCAGTACATCTCTGATGAGGGTTTTGAACACTACATCAACCGGAAGAGGATGGACCAGTGTTATGGGAACAACATTGAGATGCAGGCTATAGCAGAGATGTATAACAGACCCATTGAAGTCTTTCAGTACACCACAGGTCAGTCCCTGTGTATCTTTGGTTTGAATTTGGGAGAGGAGGAGTATCTTCAGTTATTGGGCTATTCCGGTATTCAAAGCCCTTGAAATGAGGATGTAATGAACAATTTAAGTAGCATAATTTGTTGTACTCCCTAAAATAAGGCCACACTTATTAACTTGTACATTTTTAATTTGTTCCACTGTGTCCAATGCATTATTTTTCTACTACTACACAGATTTCCAACTTACTTGGCCAAATTTCTCTTCTTGCAGAGCCCATCAATATTTTCTTTGGTGTGTACAAGACAGACAATGCCCCCCTGAGACTAAGCTATCATGGCTCCATACATTACAACTCTGTCATAGACCCTTACAAGGCTACCATTGGAGTAGGCCTGGGATTAGCTGGACACAAACCTGGGGTGAGCTCTCCTCTTTTAATACCTAATCTGACCCAATGCTTGAGAGGAGATACCTCTATACAGTGGAACACCTCCTCTATTCCAACCTCCTGAAATGAGGACACCTCTGTATACAGTGGAACCCCTCTATTCCAACCTCTTGAAATGAGGACTCCTCTGTATACAGTGGAACTCCTCTATTCCAATCCCATGAAATGAAGACACCTATCTCTGTGTACAGTGGAACTCCTCTATTCCAACCCCCGGACATCTCTGTGTACACTCTGAAATGAGGACTCCTCTGTATACAGTGGAACTCCTCTATTCCAATCCCATGAAATGAAGACACCTATCTCTGTGTACAGTGGAACTCCTCTATTCCAACCCCCGGACATCTCTGTGTACACTCTGAAATGAGGACACCTCTGTATACAGTGGTTTCCATGAGGACACATTTATAGGACACACTTATATTAATTAAGGATACTTGGATACACCCCAAATAACAACAGCTTGTGTATTAACATCAATATAACTTTACCTTGTGAAATGAGGGTCACCCCTCTAATCAGGACACTTCAATTTGTCCCAAAGTGTCAGGTTCCACTCTAGATATGAAACATGACATGGAATGATGGTTCATTTATCATTAATCACACAGGTAGCCGATAAGATGCAAATGAATGAAGCACAGAGGGAGTCTGAAAATATTCATATTGAACAGGTGAAGTGTAGAGGACTTGCTAAAACTAAGGTGGAAGGTCAAACTATAGTGTCCTGATTAGAGGGGTGGTCTCATTTCAGGGGTGAAGTTCTCATATCCATGAACATAGAGGAGTCCTCATTTCAGGGATGTTCGAGTAGAGGGGTCCACTGTATATATTAGGGTTTTCATTTCAGGGAGTGAGGTTCCACTGTACACTGATACACTTGTGTGTGTAAAATTCCTGGAGTGAGATATGATGGAATTTAGATTTCACTTGTCCTTTCAAGCATGCTAATTCCCTATTCTGTAAAATTTTGCTTCATGATTAAAATTTTTCAAGCACAAATTTTCTTTACGATTTTAATCCATAAATTCACAATTTGGTCAAGTCAGACTTTAGACTTAACCATAGTAATAATAGTCCTAACGCACATGTTCACATCCGATCTCCAGACAACAGAGATTTCTTTTTGATGCCCATCCTGTGCTGTTTTCTATTCCTATAGTATATTATTAAGTGCATCTGATGTTTCCAATACGATTTAGGCTATGCTAGAAGACAAGAAGCGGAGTAGTGATTGGGAGGCTACATATGATGCCATCGAGGAGGCAGTGGCTCGTGAGTCTTACCTCACGTGGCTGAGAGAAAATGAAAAAAGGACTCTACCGGAAAGACATGCTGGTTCACAGGTAACTCTTTTAGCTGTAACTGCTAGAATGCAGTGGAACCTCTGTTTGGACACATTGGAACAGATTAATTAGACATTTCTGGGGTAGTTCTGTGTCATTTGGGACAGATTTTCACGTGTATAATATAGGGATGTCCTCATTTTGGGGAATTGGAATAGAAGGATTCCACTGTACAATATAATATTGTTATATAGTGGTAGTCAAAAAGAGTTGCCCAGAGCTACTTTTGTCACTACATTCCTTCTCTGAGCACCATTAAATCTAACTTTCAGTCTTCATAGTAGCTGCCATTTTGACGTGTTGGTGGATCAATAATAGTGTTGATCCTTTACCACACTGTCTAAATATTAGCTTCTTGTGCTAGCCTATACATTACTACTTTACCTAGCCATGTCCTCTATATTACTGTGCCATCCTAACAGCACTGCTAGTCATCACCTAGTTACTGTAATGATATTCATATATTCATATGCAAAACCCAATGTAAAGATTATGTTGAGTACACTATAAAGGGATAGAGTTAGAGCTGAGGGGTATATAGGAAGCTTAATAGTGGTTGGGTGGGCTGGTATGGAATATTTTTTGTGTTGATAAATTAGCAGGAGGAACTCCTGATGATAGGACACTATAATAATATAACATTAGAGTAAATTTTCTATATGAAGTTCTTATAATTGGGGGGGGGGCAAATAGCCCCCCCACTATGAAGTTGGTACAGAAAAAGTTGTAGCTTGAGTAATTGTTTTTGTACCTTTATTATTAATGTGCCTAATTTAGGATGGAAAGACTGGTCTAGATTTGGGTTGGTAAAAGGTTATCACACTTATTGTATGGTAAGGGGTTGTCACAAGTGTCTTGTTTCTTATCCAGCCATCATCATCTGCTTGCCGAGGAAACTCTCCCCCCATGCCTTCTACATCCTATTCACCCATTCCCCAGATGACCAGATCTCCAGTTATCACCTCTGCCACTAGAAAATCATCCATTAGTTCTAATTACAGGGGATCCCCTTCCACAGTCCACACCAAGGCTGCTGATATGAAGCATGTCAAGTCACATTCATCAGTTCTGAATCATGTGATGGGAACCCCCTCCCCTAGCCACACCCACCATCATTGTGGTGGAATTCGTCGTTTCACTCCATCTCCTCCATCTAGTAGTCACCATCGAGGGGGGAGTGGCATGGGGACAGGAATGGGAGGGGGTGGTGGGATGTCAACTCATAGGAATGCCCCATACTATTCCCCGAGGGACTCGCCTAGAAACACTGGGGGTGGGAGGGGGTCGGCACGGAATTCTCCTCATTCTCCTGACTCCCCCAGAAATAATGGGGGAGGTGCCATAAGGAGTTCGGCACGAAATTCTCCTCATACATCACCAAGAAATTCCCTCCATTGCCCCGAAGATGTGGGTGTGGTTACATCAATTCCTGTCCCTGGGGGGGATCTCTCAACTTCTCTGTGTTCTCAAAGCCCTTTGCACTCTCCCAATAGGTCCCCTACGGCAATGAGGCGGCCCCTTGTAATCAGTGACGGTAATAACAGCGTGGGTTCTCAGCTCCCTCATTCCTGCAATACTAACTGCATTGTTATAAGCAGCTTGGAAGGACGAGAAGAATTAAATGCCTCCCCTGTTCCGGCTCTTCATAGTCCACCTCTGGAAAGAACTCTTAATCTATTCGAAGGTTCCTCATCATCTTCACATCCTCCTCCTCTCTCAGCTCATCCAGCCCATGATGTCTCCCTCACTGGCTCCACCCTCCCTCAAATGGGCGGGTCACAGTCACCTCCCCACACCTTGGATTTTGAAGATGGACGTGTATTGAGTCAACTTCCCTATGAGTACAGTTCCTTTCTAGATCTGCCACCTTCTGCTCTCGGTAAGTATTCTTCTATCATTATCCATTAGAGAAAGGCTATCTAAGCACTAATGATATTCTAGTGGGTCTCTATCTCTTTGGTGGTTAATAAATTTTAGTGGGGTCTCTATACCGGTGGTTAATAAATTTTAGTGGGGTCTCTATACCCACTAATTTTGGTGGTTAATAAATTTTAGTGGGGTCTCTATACCCACTAATTTTGGTGGTTAATAAATTTTAGTGGGGTCTCTATACCCACTAATTTTGGTGGTTAATAAATTTTAGTGGGATCTCTATACCCACTAATTTTGGTGGTTAATAAATTTTAGTGGGATCTATAGTCACCAAATATTTTTCACATGAAAATTTGTTTATTTTTTTTTTTCATTGTTGCTAATAAAGTTTTCTTTCCCTATAACTACTAACACACTAAACAGACACAAAAATTATGATATTTTAGTGGGCTGTAGTGTACCTTATAAGAGGGACAGTTTATAGGCTTGTAGTCTTCCCCCACCACTGCAAGGTCACTAAACTACTTACAATACCCCGTCCTATTCAAGTTGTCTGCAAAGGATCTAGCCCCAGAAATCACCAAGTTTGATCAGGCCAGCAACCGCAAGGACTTCTTAGTCATTCCGGCAGACTGGCACGGCTGGTGGAGGAGTGGGATGCCAATTTTGTTGGGTAGATGGAGGAGGAGGTATTGGTAGTGTACACTACTCTTTAATTGTTCCTGTTGTGGTGACCAGTATGGAAATGAATGGTGTCTAGGTAGCTTCCTCCCAGCAATAGGCACTCTATTCCTACATTATTCTTGTTGTGGTAACCAAATGAAAGTGAACAGCGTCTAAGTAGCTTCCTCCCAGCATGTAGGGCATTCATCACACCCTATTCCTGTTGTGGTGATCAGATGGAAGTGAATAGTGTCTAGGTAGCTTCCTCACACTGTTCATGACACCCTACTCCTGTTGTGGTGACCAGATGGAAGTAGCTTTACTGTCTAGGTATCTTATTTGGATGCTGGAGTTGCAGGGCTACTAGAATATGGTTAGTCTCTTCCTAGGGTCTATGGGCTAGGCTGACCTTTGTACTGGGTGTAGCATTACTAGCCTGACCTTTGTAACATTACTAGTGGTAGCCCCTGCTCTTTGAACCCTATCAGTTGAAGGGGGAGGAGGAGGGGGTGTTGGTCAATTCTCAGAAATCTGTGAGCCATATTGTATATAGTATATGAGATAGACACTGCAGGACAATTTTGTAGATTTATACCCTTCTCTCAGCTGTGGGGGAAATGACCTTGAAGGGAGGTGAGCTTTCAGAGCATTTTAAGCCCTGCCCCCCTCCCCCTAGGAGACTAGTAGGGGTTAAGTGAACTTTCAGACTACATCAAAACATTATAAGTCTTTCCACACCTAACCAAATTATGCATTTTGCTTCCTGACTCCATCCATCCCGACTGCTGGTGTTTACACAGTTTGGTGGTATGGGTATGTCTGTGGTGTGTCATGTTGCATCATAGTACAAGTGTTATGTACATAAGTTAGAGATTGCTTTGTCATGTCACTCCCACCCCCTCATTTCCATGCCCAGAAAAATATACCAGATTTATAAAAAAAAATGCCAGTAATTTCCATGCTAAACTGTGTTTGTAGTACATACTGTATACTGACTTTCATTAAGGACATTCAATTCATGATTCTGATCAGGAACACTAAATTTAATATGGCAGACATTAAAACACTGACCAGGTGCTCGGTACACTATCCAGGATGGGGGGAAGAGACTACAACCTTACCTATAAATACAGCTTATAAGGTACACTACAGCCCATTAGAGTATCATAATTTTTGTGTCATTAATTTTGGTGTGATTTTAGTGGGTAATACCTAACTGTTGATAGACAGCTAACAATAATTTTCTCCCTTGTTATTAATTTTCATGTTCTTGTGAAAAATATTTGGTGTGGTAATACACCTGCTGGGTGTGGCCTGGTAGTCTCTAGTCCTACCTTTTTGGGAACTCTGTGGTGCTGGGCAGTCTATGAGTGGTGCTGGGCAGTCTATGAGTTATGTTCCTTTATGGGTGGGATTCATTCCTACACTCTTGTGTAGTTCCTATTATAATTCTATGTTGTTATGTAAAAAGATTGGAGAAATTACCTTTTAGAGTGTTCTAGGGTTAATGTTGTAAAGTTATCTACTTTGTTGGTCCTATGAAAAGAACTAAGTATACCTGGCTTATGTACTAGTGTAGGAGTCCCACTGTGGCAAGGTAATCCAGTGGAACCTCTCTATATTCAAGCACCCTGAAATGAGTACACCTGTATACAGTGGAACCACTCTATTCCAACCCCCTGAAATGAGGGCACCACTGTATTAAGGACACATGGATATGTCCTAAATGCAAACTTCACTCCCAGAAATGAATCCACTCTCTGTTTCGAGGTGTCCTGAATAGAGAAGGTTCCACACTAGTGGTTTGTTGTGGTACACAAGTCCACTGAAGTAATACAGACTCCGTTGGTTGTATAGCAACATGTGATAGAGTTTCATCCTCCCTCTGAACACCTTCCTGTACAACATTCCTTATTGTCTCTGACATGACCAATCTAATGGTAACACTATCTCCAACAGTGATTACTTCCCTTCACTATTTGAACTCTAACAGAGTGGGGAAGAGTGTTGGTCACTTCTCAGAAATCCATGAGCCTGATTGTTATACAGTTTCTTTTCTAACTTTTGAGATCAATAGATTTAACTACAGGACAATTTTGTAGAACAAAATTATACCCTTCTCTCAGCTGTGGGGGGAATGACTTTGAAAGGACAGTGTCAAGATGAACTTTAAGTACATTTTAAGCCCTGCCTTCAAAGGAGATTTCCCACTGAAGGCATGGGAATCCAGTGAACCTTCATACTACTACATCAAAGCATTTAAGACCCACCCACACTTAATAACAGTGAACTTTCAGACCACATCAAAGCATTTAAGGCCTGCCCACTCTTACTACTGCCCATTGGTCCAGTGAACTTTCAGACCACATCAAAGCATTTAAGACCCACCCACTCTTGCCACTGCCCATTGGTCCAGTGAACTTTCAGACCCACATCATAGCATTTAAGACCCACCCACTCTTGCCGCTGCCCATTGGTCCAGTGAACTTTCAGACCACATCAAAGCATTTAAGACCCACCCACTCTTGCTATTGCCCATTGGTCCAGTGAACTTTCAGACCCACATCAAAGCTTCCCAAACCTAATGTCCCACCCCAAACCTGTTGCCCTTGAAGACCACACCATGCTTCAGGAGAACACAGCTTCCTGACTCCATCCTTCCTGACTCCATCCATCCTGACTACTGGTGTTTACACAGTTTCTCCCCCCCCCCGTGATGTCTGTGTCACAGTGCATTCTGAGAGAGATGTCTTTAACATTGTCAGACAATGTGTCAGACTGGACTTGCTGTTTAAAAGTGACAAAACTCATAAGTAGTCTGACCTTATTGGACCAAAGGTGAAATGAATTTTTGACCAGATATGTCCTGCTGTGATAATTACTTGGGGAGATTAAAGAGTGAAATTAAAAGAAAAAAAAACAACATTTATCTTCACAGAGAATTAGTTCATCCACACTTACTCCTAGAAACTTGCTTCAAGTAGAAGTATGACCTCATACAACAGTGAAGCTTGTATTAGGGTCATAGTAAGGGTCATAGTACAATATTATTAGAATTATTATTATTAATACCTTTGAAAATGGTATGTGTCTATAGATAACCTCCTAGGGCACTGTGCTTCCCTTATGGTTAAAGGCAAAATAATTAAGCTCTATCCCACTCTGACTCGTGCCCAGAAAGGGGTGGGGGTAGGGCTGGAATTCAGCTAGTATAAGAGTTCTATATTGTCAACCTTGTTACATTATCTCACTGCTTCTATAGGTTTCTTGCAAAGGTATTTGAGAGAGCTACATTTTAGTACATATAGAGAATATAACAAAGTCAGGTATATGGTATATGTGGAACCCCCTCCATTCCAATCCCATGAAGTAAGAACATTTCTGTATACAGTCAAACTCCTCTATTCCAACTCCCAGAAATGTACCATGGAACCCCCTCTATTCCAATTTCATGAAATGAAGACACCTCTGTATACAGTGGAACTCATCTATTCCAACCCCCTGAAATGAGGACACCTCTGTATACAAATGGAATCCTTCTATTACAACCCCCTGAAATGAGGACACCTCTTTATAAAGGACACTTGAAAATAACAGCTTGTGTAATAGAATAGAACTCCTAAAATAAGACCACCTTCTAATCAGGACACTTAATTAGTCTCGGTGTCCAGTATAGAGATAGAGATGTTCCATTATAATTAATAACATTGTCCTGGTCTATATAAGAGTCACCAACTGTTACAAAACAACAAACAAACAAACAAACAAACAGAAACAGAACAAAACAAAGGGAAAAAAGGAAATCAGCAATGGTAGCTAGAACTAATAGAGTGTAGTGGGTTTTGTAAGGACCCATTAGAAATGCCATTCATGTCTGCCATAAGAATAAGGGGGCAGAGAGGACAATGCCCCCCCCCCCCCACACACACACACACAAAAAAAAAAAAAAAAAATTGGCTGGATAACCATGATTCATTGATAGATGTAACGTTATTGGTCTATCCATATCCCAAGAGAGCCCAAAAATTGTGAACCACCCTCTGATGACCAGACTCTTCCCATTGTTCATAGATGAAGGGGGACTGGCCCTTGAGACTCTGGTTGGGTGGTGGTGACTGGGATAACAGGGGACATGTACATCACATACCAATATGGCCTTGGAATGTTCTATTCTGGCACCTACTGGGCCTCACTGATTCAAGTTTTGTTTACGTGTACAATCTTAATAGCTTCTATGACATCACATTAGACTAGATGATGTAAAGTAAGGAATTCTGTGTAGTAACTGTGTTTAGTTTCTTAAAGGTTTCTTGCAAAGATGTAAGTGATTCGGTTATGAGGTCACGAGAATAGTCCTACCTGTCAAAAAATGATTATAATGCTGTGAAACCTGTCTAATGAGACCCTCACTTGATTAATTGGTATACATACCTGTACTGTCCTTACCATTGCAAATAGAGACCACCTTACTATTTAGCCCACTTGTGGGGTGCTAGAGGATGGTGCTGTAGAAAGGTTTCACTGTGGTACAGTGAAACCTCTCTATTCTAGACACTTATAGACAAATTAAAGTGTTCTGATTACAAGGAAGGCCTCATTTTGGGCAATGAAGTTCTGTTGATTGTAATACAAATCTGTTACTTGTGTACAGAGGACTTCTCATTTCAGGGGGTTGGAATAGAGGGGTTCCACTGTATACAGAAGTGTCCTCATTTCAGGGGGTTGGAATAGAGGGGAATAGAGGGGTTCCACTGTATACAGAAGCGTCCTCATTTCAGGGGGTTGGAATAGAGGGGTTCCACTGTATACAGAGGTGTCCTCATTTCAGGGGGTGGGAATAGAGGGGTTCCACTGTATACAAAAGCGTCCTCATTTCAGGGGGTTGGAATAGAGGGGTTCCACTGTATACAGAGGTGTCCTCATTTCAGGGGGTGGGAATAGAGGGGTTCCACTGTATACAAAAGTGTCCTCATTTCAGGGAGTTGGAATAGAGGGGTTCCACTGTATACAGAGGTGTCCTCATTTCAGGGGGTTAGAATAGAGGAGTTCCACTGTATACAGAGGTGTCCTCATTTCAGGGGGTTAGAATAGAGGAGTTCCACTGTATACAGAGGTGTCCTCATTTCAGGGGGTTAGAATAGAGGAGTTCCACTGTATTCCTATCAAGAAACTTGACCATGTAGTTTTGTTGTTAAAATTTATTCACTTAAAGCTTGACTTATTTATTATTGTGTCCTCCAAAAGCACTGATCACATCCACAAAATAATTTTAGCCATTGCCACACCCTCCCAGTATATGTGCCCTTTGGTATATTCATGAATGAGAACAGCTGTTGTCCTTCAGGGAACATTTTCTGTGATGTGTCAGTGTCTCTGACTGTTTTTCACTTCCATATAGATTCATAATCAAACATAATGCCATTTTTTAAAGTCTAATCGTCCTGACACCCTGCTTCTTTAGTCACAGTCCTTTGACATGAGTGAACACTTAGATTCTTAGCCTTACTCTGGCTCTGAGACTATTACTTGGTGCCCAATTTTTGAAATTAGCAACATTCAGGACATACCTGTGTATAATTATTTGAAAGTTGTTTTGATGATGGGTCATAACGTAGAAGGTAGGTCATCTTCCTTGTTATCCTTAAGATGTGTTCTGTAGGATTCCTTTGATAAGGGGGGGAAGGCTTGTGGCAATGATTAAGCTATGATTTAAGCTTTGAGTCATTCTAAGCCAGACAGTGGGCAATTATTTTTTACATGGGCCTGCTTAAGTAACCTGAGTTGTGTTGGAGGGCCATAGGAACATAACTTGAACTTAATTTTCTCTGTAAAAAGCATCAATCTCTGTAAAAAGCATCAAATTGTATATTTTTGATAAGTTGCTACTACACAGAGTGAGAGTGTCACCAGTAAATAAGAAACTGGGTAAAATTAAATCAACATAGCCACAGAGGCCCTTGTTTTGATTTTTCTTCTAATTTACCTAACCTCAACCAGGCCATGCAGGGACAGCCATTGGCCCACCAGCAGGCCATAAAGTGCCCTGGTCTGTTCTAAGCACTTGACAGCTGTTTTTGATAGGCTTTGGGATTTGTGTTTATAAACTTAATGTGTGGTATGGAGGTATAAAAGCAATGTACCAACGAGAAAGGGTGAGAAACCTTATGAATACCCTTGTGCACTGTGTTTCTTTTAAGTGGGAGGTCTTTCCTCTGACTGCTGGAGGCGGGAGTGTATTAGGCTGACAACAAAATCTTGCACAGATTACATTTCATCAGGGTTTTTTTTTATAGAGAAAAGTCTACAGTGGCTTAAGAACTCCACAGTGCACAAATTGTGTTTACAAATTGGTAAATAAATAATATAGAACTTGTGTATTGACACAGAGCCAGTGATTTTGAAAAGAAATTAGGAATGTAGCCTTACAAAATTTGGAATGATGTTTGGAGTTGGTATGTGTTAAACACTTACTTATAGGATGGACAGGCAAAACACATGTTTTACCTGAGAATCATCTAGTTCAGCATTTCCTTCCCATTAAGTTTTTGTTTAGTTGTTTGTTGGAATAGTTACATATAAATAATAAACAATCACACTTGTTCAAAACAGTTGTTCACAATCCTGCTTCATTGGCAAAATATTCTGGTGGTGTGCTAATAAACCCTCCATCTGTCAGGAATCTGGGAACTGCATTTAGCATGATATAGTTATGGCTATAGGTCCTTCTGATGTGATAGAATGTCTTTTAAATGTGTCTCTTATCCATATATGGACATAACAACTTTCCCAGTGCTAGTGGAGTGTGAAATACATAGCAGACTTCAGAGGGATTTATTTTTGGTATATATATATATCTAGAGTTCTATTGGACAACTATTTATCAAAAAGAGTCCTTGTATGCTTGAAGGAACGGGTACAGTTAGAACTTCAGTTATGTGGACCTTATGGGACTGGCACTAGTCCATATAAATGAAACATCTGTATATTGTAATACATTTTGTAATGTTATCACAGTGGAACCTCAGTTATACAGACCCTATGGGACTGACACTAGTCTGTATAAGTACAGTGGAACCTCAGTTATACAGACCCTATGGAACTGGCACTAGTCTGTATAAATACAGTGGAACCTCAGTTACACAGACCCTATGGGACTGGCACTAGTCTGTATAAATACAGTGGAACCTCAGTTATACAGACCCTATGGAACTGGCACTAGTCTGTATGAGTACAGTGAAACCTCAGTTATACTGACCTTATGGGACTGGCACTAGTCTGTATTAGTACAGTGGAACCTCAGTTATATAGATCCTATGGGACTGGCACTAGTCTGTATACCTCAGTTATACAGACCCTATGGGACTGACACTAGTCTAGTGGGAACCTCAGTTATGTGGACCCTATGGGAGTCTATAAATACAGTGGAACCTCAGTTTATACAGACCCTATGGACTAGTCTGTGAAATATGTACATTTTGAATGGAAAGTGTTTTCTATTTAATGCATAGCAAATGAATATCATTAATTTAATCACTTTGGGATGATAACTGAAGTCTGTATAAATGAGGTTCCACCATACTGAGACCAGTTTACCTTGAAACACACACACCAAAAATAAACTGGTCACTTTGTGATAGCTAGGCTGTTTATATAGCGACACCATCTCTTCGCTTTCCCACCTATCATCTCCTAGTGTGAGATCTGAGGTCCTGAAGATATAAATCTTCACAAGCTACTTCAAACGAGCAACTTGTTAATTTTCGGGTTTAAGGATCCACTTTGTGTATCTTTCCAGTCATAGCAGTTCTTGGTAGGAGACACAGCTTGGGAGATCAGTGAAAGTTGCTCTGCTTGAAAATGGTCACTGACAAGAGATCAAAGCTTGTATTTTGACAATATTATTGGAAATTGATTGACATGGTGGAAATTGGGTCACTACTTGTATCTGAACACTATTCTTATTTGGTTATACATGATAGCCTGAATGGAAACATTTTAAATGCCTTCATTTCAGCCAATTTAAAATCATGGTGGTGTTGTCTGGGGAAAAAATTAGAAATGTGTTTAAAGGGGTCACTTCTTGTACTGTGTCCCTGACTTTTAAACCATGAATTTGTGTGAAATGATCTAAGTGGTGTGAATTATGTATTGCAACTTGCTGTCAGTCTCTTTGTTACAACTTGCTGACATTTTCAATTTTTCAGCTCCAAGTAATGCATCTCTTCCTCCTTCCAATATCTGTTCCTATGATTTTATAAGTTTTTTATTAATACTTTTCCAGGACTGTCTGAGTGGGAAGATGATAGAATACTTGCTGCAGTGCTTGCAGCATCTCAGCAAGAGTACATTGACAGCCTTAGGCGTTCCAGGACTCCTGGTGCAGAGGGACACTAATACTATTACTACTACTAATAATAATAACTCAGACAACTATTATTACCTCTGATCTGTAATAAAAAAAAAAAAAAATTTTTGTTAAACGTGTTTTAATTAGCCATAAGTGGGCGGTGTTTGCTTCCCGTTGTTAAGGTAACCCGGGCGTGTTTCTAGCGGTGCTTAGCAACTCCGACCGCTTTATGTTGACGTTTTGTGTGTACTTTTTGTGTTTCAGCTATCAAGAACGGGAAAAAGAGAAGCTCAAAGCGAGAGAATTGTATGAGGGAAGTGATTCTCAGTCCACTAACTGTGCAATGGCTAGGATATAGATAGACTGCAGTTGAGACCAAGCCCGATCTAGCTACTCGCCATTGCATATTGATAGTAAAACTATATTCTAGCTACCTAGCAATCTACTACATAAGCTGGATATTTGGATAAACGTAACTAGCTAATTCTGAACCTCCCAAGCTCATTTCAGATCGCTGTCTACTCGTGCAGACGTTGCCTTGCCTTGTCTCTGCTGACTTCCCTGTGCTGTACAACAAGTCGAGGGAGAAGCTCAGTGTAACTATTAATTCGATGATAACTGGTATATAATGCTTGCTATGCACAGTGAACAGCCATTGACCAGAAGTAATTCATACCAGGGCACTGGTGTTTTTCACACCACAAATGGTTCAGCTCATCATCACCAGACACAGACTCAGAGAGTGGCTCCTCTTGTTCCTTACTCTTCTGCTATTCACACTGGACACCACAATGAGCATGATTACCCTCACTCCTCACACAATCGATCACAGCCACCAAAAGTTCCCATTCTTCCACCTCTGAAAGCATCTCTCAGCCAAACTCTCATGCAATATGGAAGTCTGCCTGATAACAGATCATCACACACTTTGCCACAGATTTCTGGCATACAGGTACAGCAGATGTTTGAGAGTGAGCCTAGTAAACTCAATATGTCGGCACAATCAGGGACATCAAGACATTATCCTAATAGACAGACAGGTCAGAAAGAGTCATTACCAACCATATCTAATCGTCCTCTCACTGCAAGTAGATCACAGAGTCCGAATGCAACAGATTCAGGTCGCTCAACAGTCACGTTATCACACAAACCCAGGCACCTGACCCCAGAGCAGGCAGTAAAACTCTACGGTAGCAAGCTAAGTCCGTTTGAGCACCAAGAAATCTCTAGTTTCTCAAATATATACTTTGTTGGTCAATATGCAAAGAAGAGGCAGAATTTGCCTGGAGGTCCAAATAATGCTGGGTTTGATGATGATTCAGGATCTTATCAGATGGTTGCTCATGACCACATCTCGTACAGGTATGAGATCCTGAAGATTCTTGGCAAGGGAAGTTTTGGTCAGGTTTTAAAGGCCTACGACCATAAAACTCAACAACATGTTGCCTTGAAGATGGTACGTAATGAGAAACGTTTCCATAAGCAGGCTGTCGAGGAAATCCGAATATTGGAACACCTCAAGAAGCAAGACAAAGAAAACACTAGCAATATAGTCCATCTGACAGAACACTTCACCTTTCGAAACCATGTCTGTATTACCTTTGAGCTGCTAAGTATGAACTTGTATGAGCTGATTAAGAAGAATAAATTCCAGGGATTCAGTTTGGCTCTAGTCAGAAAGTTTGCCCACTCTATTCTCATGTGTCTTGATATGCTCCATCGGAACAGAATTATCCATTGTGACCTCAAACCAGAGAATATCCTCCTGAAACAGCCTGGAAGAAGTGGAATAAAGGTGATTGATTTTGGCTCAAGTTGCTATGAACACCAGAGAGTCTACACTTACATCCAGAGTCGTTTCTATCGTGCACCCGAGGTAATCTTAGGGGGAAAATACGGCATGCCCATTGATATGTGGAGTTTTGGGTGTATATTAGCCGAGCTTTTGACTGGATATCCTCTTTTCCCTGGTGAAGACGAAAGTGACCAACTGGCCACAATGATGGAAGTCCTGGGAATGCCTCCACAGAAGATGCTTGATAACTGTAAGAGACAGCGGATGTTCTTTAGCTCCAAGGGCCATCCCAGATACTGTACTCTGACCCAGAACTCAGATGGGACCACATCATATAGTGGTGGGCGTTCAAGAAGAGGGAAATTTCGAGGACCCCCAGAAAGCAAAGAGTTAAGTAGGGCACTGAGGGGATGTGACGAGCCCTTGTTTTTAGATTTCCTACAACGGTGTTTAGACTGGGATCCACTGGCAAGAATGACCCCAGCCCAAGCCTTGAGGCATGGTTGGTTGAGAAGGCGTCTAACAAGACAGCTGGCAGAGAACTCTGTAGGAACAAGTCATGGAAATCAAGCTGTATCTACTTCGTCCAGACTCCCTCCAAGTGGTACATCCAAAGTCCCCATAACATCAACAGTCAGTGCTCGAAAACCAAGACCCTCCAATCCCAATACCACAAACTCTAAGATAGCTTCTTCTCCTGTCTCAAAGGTGAACGGAGAACACTCAAGAACTGTGTTGCCTAAAATCGTTGGACGATAACAGGCAAAAGCAGATTTTTTTTATCAGTCATTGATCATTCGAAGCATTTTATTTCCTGCATCCATCACCTTCTAACCAGCTCCATTCATAATGTCATGTGTTGGATAGTTTTAAAACTAATAGTCAGCTATTATTCATTTTTAATTCTTTGTTTTTTGTTTTTGTTTTGTTTTATTTATCAAATCTCATTCTCTCAGTGTCATAGTATTGTTCATAGTAATAATAATGATTGTTATTATTTCTGAGAACAAGATACAAACCATTAATTTTATTATGGAACAAACGTCAATGTAGGGTTAGATGAAGTCACAATGAGTATAAGAACAAAAGAGAATTGGGTGAAGTCACAATGGATATAGGAACAAAGGAATATTGGGTGAAGTCACAATGGGTACAGGAAGAGAGGATTGGTTGATGTCACAATGAGTATAGAGATACAATCTATCATTCTAACACCTATACAGAGGGTATATAATCATTCAGACGCTTAAAACAGTAATATTAATTATTTTAATGGGTATGAATATGGGTCTATCACAGCAAACTGACCTACTTGACATGACCACATCACTGCAACATGCCCATGAAGTCACAATCAATTAGAGTTCAAGGTTTCTAACTGCAAAGTACACATTATTTGCTATAAGAGTCATGTTGTCGTAAAGGGGAACTTGTGGCAGTGAGCAGTGTACAAACTTCAAAGCTAATATCTCAGTGTCAATTCTAATATAGAACCATCTCTATTCCGGACACATTATAATAATAGCATGTAATGTTATAGAGTGTAATGTTTCAGAACCTTAAAAACATTTATGCCAGCTAGCTACTTTTCTGAAAACAGTATAATAGAGGGTAAAATGTCTGTAATTTCTTGGAGGAGCCACACTCCAATGAAACCTGAATTAACCACTAGACAAATATGAAGGACTCTATCTCCCTCGATTCTTCAGAGTTGAACAACTGCTGAATTTGCAATCCTCCAATGCACTTCACACCCCCTTGTATAACAAGGTGGAAATATTATAGCTAGGTGCTAACACTATTATTATATTCCTACATCTTATCAGGTGTCAACACTTTGTTTGTTTGTAAACTTTAGGAGGAGTGTACCCTCTTGGAGACACAATCTGTCCACCACTATGTAATGTTACCCAACTTCCTATAATAGTAAACAGTATTATTAGATAAGAATGTAGAAATAAGTGGAACCTCTGATATTGTATCCATCTGAATTCTAACAAGTATGGGATGGCTTCTGAACTGAGAACAACTTCCATGTAAAGAATGACTGTCTGTTCTAAAGAGGTTTCAGTGATGGTTTGGTTTTACAGACTCAATGGAGGCATTTCAGGCATGCTGGTATCACATTTTTGTGTTGAGTGTACAAGTGCTTCTGTATCCATGCATCCGGTCATGAAGCATAAAATTCAAGATTATGTTGGCTAATTGCAAGGAATTTGACTCATGTCTTGGCAGCAACAGACCATCTGTAAATCTTTCTTTCCTTGCCTGTCTCTCTGTAGAACCTACTTATTGGGATCCTTCTCCATGTAACAGATCGATTGCTCAGATTACATCATTGTCAATTGTACTATTGCTATGGGCTAGGACTTAAGCTAGGGCTAGGGTTAGATAACAATTTAACATAAGTACATATTGACTAATCTGAATGATGTAATCTGAATGTTTCATAGAGAAAGAGCTATACTCATTGAGAAACTCAGTAAAATTTCTCTCCTTACAGTTTCAAATGAACTTAGTAGTGCATGTTGAGTGGTTGTCATCTTGGACCTAGTAGCTATTAAGATTGCCACAAGGTCAGGTGTTTAATAGCCTCAAACCCATTTTGACCACCTACACAAGTTTAGCCAATAACTGATTGAAATCAGTTAACACTTGAGGTCTTCTATACCTCATGATTTATCATTTGTGGCAAGCTAAAGAGATTAGTTAAACACACCTCGATCCATCCAGGTCCAGGTGTGTGGGCTTTCTTGAGAGTGCATCGAGCAGCACCTTCTCTATTATGATTTCATAACAAAACTGCTGTACTGGAACATTGTACAGTGGAACCTCTCTATTCTAGAGTGCCCTTATTAGAGAGGTGAGCTCATTTCAGGGGTGAAATTCTATTAATGTTATGTTACTTGGGACATATCCAAGTGTTCTTAATATAGAGATGTCCTCATTTTAGGGGGTGAAGTTCTATGTTATTGGATCCATCCAATGATTAATTGTGGACTCTTAATAAGTCCCCAACAGTAAATCAACTACAGGACAAAGTTTAAAATGTTCAAGATCATTTGGTCACCAAACCACTTCAATCCTTTATCCTACAAAATAAAATTCCAAATTCTGAACCACCTTTCTTCGTTTAAATGTCCCTGATGCAATGCTGTCCTCATTTCAGGGGGTCAGAATAGAGGGTTTCCACTGTATACAAAGGTGTCCTCATTTTAGGGTGTTGGAATAGAGTATTATATTTTCATAGTTATATAATTGCACAATAGAATCTCTGACAAACAAGACAACCTAAGACAAGGCTGATCCTGGCCCAAACTAATCCTTTTAGTGCATAACTTAACCTTCAAGGTCTAAGTGTCCTTTATAGTCAGTTCCATACATGTAACACTATATTATCAATTTAGTGAGTAGGCAGGTGGGTGGAATAACTGGATTATAATTTGCAGAAATTTATCAAAGAACTCTTGGCAGGCAGGCTTGGACTCAGTATTGTCTTTCAACCACCTGGAATTATGTCCTTGTAGCTTAGTAACCACTCCTGTGTGGGGGACACTTTTAGGAAGTCACTGAAGAACGTAGGTGGTGGTTGGTCATGTCTTAAAGTTAAAAGCCAATGCATGTACAGGATGTCCTCCTCCTCTCCTGTAAGGTGTCAGTTTCACAGTATTTCAAGTCAACTATATATTACTTTATCTCTATGTCTGTGTGGTCCTAAAGTACAAGAGTTCAACAATACTTCATGAAGTGTATACTTAATGAAGTGATCCTACTGGGAACTTTAAAGGTTCACACACACACCTTCTTCCCTCCCCACCCCACCAACTTTGACTAAATACATTGGCACAGTTTCTCCTCAGCCAGTTAGCAAATAGCAATATAGCATTCTACCACATCCTGTCAGCCTTTGTAACACAAAATGTTGGCAGGCAGCCAGTCCAGAGCGCCATGCAATTAGCTAGTGTTGGAATGCAAGAGCAACAAGGTGAACACAGACAACTCAAAGTTCTGGTCTAGCTTGTCACAGTGAATTCCAACCATTTCCTTGCTTTACAAATCACTGATTTGTCCTTTCTCCCAAGAGTAAATAAACTTGGAACACAGTAGCTACAAGTCCAGATCTTCGTTAGTCAGATTATAAAAAAGCATTCCCTGAGCATGTATGTGACCAGGCATGTAATGTAAAGACATTACCCAATTCTTTTGAGCTGCAACAGTTGGGGTATTTGGACACATAAAGATGATAATGATAGCAGTAACTAGTTGTGATGAAGACAATTTTACATTAGAGACACAGCTGTGAGCATTAATTTTAGAAACATTGAAAGCAAATTATAAGGGGTTAAAACAACAGAAATCATGAAGAGTTAATTGTCTGATAGTGACTGCACGATGGAAGCATGTAAAAATAAAAGGGGTATATTATATATATGACACATACTGGACATTTACATGATCAGATTACATTTAAAACTGCCTACAGCATTGAAGGCTAGTGGAACCAATGTTTTGACAACCATTGGCACAGTCCGAGTAAGGTCCAGCCATGATGTTGTCACAGTAGAAGAGGAGGTCAGGTGGGAGGTTAGGAGATGCTGAGACAAGAGCACTGAGACCCTTCTGTGTTATGTTGGGAAGCCCCGAAAGGTTTAGGTAGTGGAGGTGTGGCAAGCCAGGGGAGATTGCCAAGGACCTATGGGGGAGAAGGTAAAGAGGGTGGGGAGGTGAGGGAGGTAGGGAATAAATTAACAAACTTCTCATCAGAACTAAGCAGAGGGAAACATGAAGGGATGGATAGTGGGTGAGGTGGAGTTTCAGATCACATCAAAGCATCAGAGCTCCACCCCACACCTATATCAAAGGGAAATTGTTCACCAAAGATAAAGTGACCCACTAGGGTCTTCAGAAACTCTGTTACAAGAGAATAATCAATAAAATATACCCACAATAGCATTGCCTAAGATGGCTTTAAAATCAAAGAGCATGGTCTACCCAGTGACCTTTCAAGTACAGGTCGGATAATGCTGATGGCAGATCATGGAAACTGCCATACCATTACATACAAGCAGTACCCGACGAACAGTTCCAAGGATATTTAGTCTATAAAGACATACACATTCAGTGGGTGTTAACATGCATAATGGCAGGATTGGGCTGTTATAACACATGGACTATACATTCCCAATATATCCCATGTCTCAAGGCTGACAACAATAGCTAACAGGCTGTCACCACTTGGGACATACTATAGGATGGAGACATCTTAATGATATCACCATTACCTAAAAGAATGACTAATGACAGTCAGCTAGAGAGCAATAAGTAAATAGTTGGCGGTTGTAAGCATGAAAGTTGATGCATGTTAGTACACTACTACATGGAGATTACCAAAAGAAATGATTACATGTACTGAACGATAGCAATATGTCCATTCAAAGATATGTCAGACCACAGACAACTCCAATATCAGACAATCTGGTGGTTCCGTGCCAAGCAGCCACTAATCTTGTTGAGTATTCACCAAAATATGCTCACCAACAATCATTTGCATGGCTTTCATACCCAAGAATACACTAGGACCTTTTGATCTTCTGTAATTAAACACTTTAGGTACTCCAATATTATTGATCAGTAAGTACTAACATAAACACACAGATTACAAACAGATTACCGACAGATTACCAATAGATTACCAATAGATTACCGGCTAAAAGTTCTTAACCCAAAACACAAAATTTCTGGTTAAAAACAGATCACCTAGAGTAGATTAAAGGTAGCGTAAAACACACTAAAAAGATAAATCATGCCCCTTTTAAATTTTGTAACCAGAGGAAGTACCCTATCCTCACATTGGAAGGTGTATTTCCTATGGAAAGAAGTATAATAACAGAATATAATGAAATAACCACACTACTACACACCAGTACTAATATAATGCGAGGGAGAGGGCGCCACTTAGACAGGCCATTCCATGGGAATGGTCAAAGACCCCACAACTAAAAGCATACCAGACAATTAAAGCTAGCTGAATCATAAATAACCAATAGACATTCCTATCACCAGGGAGAAATCCTGATGTAAGCATGACTAAGCATTCCTCTCCCGTGTGTAGTCCCTAATATAGGAGAATGGAAGTCCTCTAATACCTAGGAAACTTGTAGGGCTGGAGTTCCTATGTACATGTGCCCGGGTAATGTTCACCGAGCTGATTAAAGTTCTGCATACCTCTCCCAGGGAACATGCATGTTTGAGAGTAGGAGGGACGCATTTTAAATGTCTATATTATAGTAGATAGTTTAGACTAATCTCATTAGTTACCTTATGATTGTACATAATTACATAGTTACAAATTTTTGTGGTTTTAAAAAAAAAACTAGTTATTTTCATGTTTTTAGACTATAGATAGTTAGAAACATGTCACTTTTAACCACGTGAGACAACAAAAAATAAGCTCAATACCTATATCAACCAGAATACAAACCACAAGGTATTTTAAAAAACACAAGCAAGTCTCATTAATCTGGTCACTGTCTATTTTCAATTCCCAAGGCTACATAAAACACTCTCTCTTACACATATCTATCTAGAGACATCGGGGAAGAATCTTAACTAATCTAGGGGCACCGGGAAAGAATCTTAACTAAAACCACAGTCCATACCCTTCCACTCTGACTACATATGGAAGCATTAAATTACCATTACTGTGGCATGTTTTATGACCAGATAAACAGCATTTTTTGAATATCATTATTATTACAGCATAGCATTGGCCTTGTTTCATTTGGCAATAGTCTTTCTATCAATCATTTGAATGTCCCTAGACAAACTCGTGCATACATGGAACCTATGTTTTCTCTAGACATACCTGTGCATACATGTGTTTGAGTTTGCCAAAAGTATATATTATATAATTTTTTATTATACCTTGTGATATACAATTAATTATGTGGTTGTGAAATTACTACTAAATTGGTATTCAATGTGATAATAAACTTTGTGGTAGCAATGATTTTCCATGACTGAGCATGTACATAGTAGAAGTATTTGGGATCCAACTGTACACAGAGGTATCCTCATAGAGGGGTTCCACCATTTACAGAGGTGACCTCATTTCAGGGAGTTGGAATAGAGACTGAGGGGTTCCACCATATACGTACAGAGGTGTCCTCATTTTAGGGGGTTGGAATGATATACAGAGGTGTCCTCATTTCAAGGGGTTGGAATAGAGGGGTTCCACCACATACAGAGGTGTCATTTCAAAGGGTTGGAATAGAAGGGTTCCACCGAGGGTTGAATAGAGGGGTTCTAGAGGTGACCCCATTTGAGGGGTTGGAATAGAGGACATAGAGGTGTCCTTATTTCAGGGTATGTTGTGATAGAGAGGTTCCACTGTATAAGAGGTATCTCCTCTCAAGTGAACAAACTCACAACACCGAATAATCTCAAGCCACTAAACAGACCATCACTAGTTCATAACAAGAAATCTAATCATATCAAATCCTATTACCTTCCCACCATTTAAAAATTGCATCACAGAGACAGATAAATTAGACAAAATCTCAAACCTTGTTAAGACTAGCACCTACCAATAGCTTTCATATAATATTATAGACTATACAATATATTATAGTGGAACCTCTCTATGTGACAAACCTAAGTGCCCCAATTAGAGGGGTAACCTCATTTCATGGGAGGTTAAGTTCCATTAATGTTAACACCCAAGTTTTTGGGACATATCCTGGTGGCCCTGTTTCCTTAATATAGGGGTGTCCTCCTAGGGTGAAGTTCCCACTAATGTTATCACACAAGCTGTTATTTGGCACATATCCAAGTGTCTATAATGCAAAGGTGCGTTCACTTCAGGTAAGTGGTTAGAATAAAGAGGGTCCATCATATACTGAAGTGTTCTCATTTCAGAGTGTTGGAATAAAGAAGTCTCACCATATACAGAGGTGTCCTCATTATAGTGGGTTGGAATAGAGGGGTTCCACTGTTTACAGAGGTGTCCTCATTTCAGGAGGTTGGAGTTCCACTGTATACAGAAGGTGTCCCCATTTCAGGGAGGTTGGAATAGAGGGGGTTCCACTGTATACAGAGGTGTCCTCATTTCAGGGGGTCCTATGACCGTTAAGGTTTCCATGTCTAGTGTTAAAGACACATGTAACTGTCTGAAGTTGACTCTACTCCCTAGGACAGCTCTAATAGTGTTCAGATCACACCTTACTGCAGCAATTGTGCCACAGGAAGTTCTGGCAATGAGTTAACAACACCTACAGTCAGTGTTGTATCCTGGTGCTGTACATGTCATCTCTGTTACCCACTTTTTTTAGACCTCTCAAAAGTATTCTTGTAGTCTACACCAAAACCACCAACTCATAGCACAAGTTGGTGAAATCTATACAGTGGAACTCCAACCTCCAGAAATGAGGACACCTCTGTAAACAGTGTAACCTCTCTATTCCAACATTAACTGTCCCACCAATCAACAACAACAACAACAACAACAACAACAAACAAACAAACAAACAAAACAAACAAACTGCTAATTTTTATGATTTACACCTGCAGAATATTAGGTGATAAGTATCACTCTTTAAAAAAATCAACGACACAACAATTACAAAACCAGCCTAAATCAGCCAGGCTGGTTGTGTCTCGAAGGGTGACCACTGATTTGTATAGTAGGCTAGTTCTATTAACTATCCACTATCACAACACCTCTGTATACCTCTGTATTAAATAATAGCACTTCACCCCCCTGAAATGAGGCCACCCCCTCTAATCAGGACACTTTCATCTGTCCCTTGGTGTCTGGAACAGAGAGGTTTCATGCCATAACAGTAGAACTGGCCATAAGAGAACTTCTTTAATCTGGCAGCAAGTATACATCTACCCCTGGCAACCCATTGGCAGCCACCCAAGGGCATGTCCCACAACAAGAGTTTCGGCCAGAGTAGGAGATTCTTTACAAACAGCACATCAAAGCATAATGGCTAAGGGAATTTATTATGTTTACAAAATCTTGTTAGAGATGTTCTGAGCAGAGTGACTCACAATAAAGATGTGTTTCAACCGGATATGCTTACAACACTCCCAGCACTCCGGTACAAAGAAGGCATTTCTTTCTAGTGTGTGTGTGAAGTGTGTACTGATAATGGTGGATTGTATAAAGGAAACAAACGTACAAGAAAAACTGAGTTTTGGTGCCAAACTTCTTAACTGAGTCACCCTCCCTTTGCCTAAAATGTTTGACTTCAGATAACATCTCATGTAGCATCATTAAGACTCAGCTGAGTATTATAGTACATTAGAACTTCACTTCATTACTCTGCCTCTCTGAGTAATAGGATTCCTACTTAATGATATTAATGACAGGTTTGCTGTGCATCAAGAATGTCATTCAAAATGTACTTTTTCACATGTTGTATCATCACATGGACTAGTCCATTGGGTCCGTATAACTGAGGTTCCACTATACACTACAATAACATTGTGAAATACATTAATTCATAGTACCACACCCTCTTTATCTCCCTAGACACTATCACAACACCTTTACACCCAGATACCAATAGAGGTGCCACACCTAAGCCAGTACTTACAGTACAGTTTAACCTTAACACCCTAATATTCAGAGGTGCCACACCTAAGCTAGTATACAGTTTAATCTTTACTACCACACCTAAGCCAGTACAGTACAGTACAGTACTATTTAACCTTTACACCCTAATATTCAGATACCAATCAAGGTGCCACACCCAAGCCAGTACAGTATTACGGGACTGTTTTAGGGAATGAGCCGGAAGACCCACCTATACATGTACTAGACTCAACTCAATTACTCGTTTACCTCAAGCCTACATCTGTAACAGAGTGACAGCCAGACAAAATCAGGCACTTTAAATGTGGCAATTCTCCACTCTCTCCCACTCCACCCCCTAAGTCACTCCTCCCACAGCACTGGGCAGGAGTGAGGGACAAGGAGGAAGTGGGAGGAGGGAGGAGGCGAGAGGCAGCGTAGGAAGAGGTGAAAGACTGGGCTAGTCTTTGTAGGGCAGTGTCTGTGATGAGTGAACATCCAGAGAGATCAACGTATTCCAGTTGCCAACCATTACAGCCCTTTGACAGCAGACTATAATATATAGGAATGTAGAAACACATTATATTACCAAAATTACTTAATAGAGTATATATGTAAGGTTACCCTTTACCCATCCTTGCAGACAGGTACAGTGGAACTCTCAGATTGGAATAGAGGGGTTCCACTGTATACAGAGGTGTCCTCATTTCAGGGAGTTGGAATAGAGGAGTTCCACTGTACACAGAGGTGTCCTCATTTCAGGATGTTGGAATAGAGAGGTTCCACTGTATACAGAGATGTCCTCATTTGAACAGAGGAGTTCCACTGTATACAGAGATGTCCTCATTTCAGGGGGCTGGAATAGAGGGGGTTCCACCGTATACAGAGGTGTCCTCATTTCAGGATGTTGGTTACACTGCTTTACCAATGTTACTTACTAGAGTTTTTATTAATAACCCTTTACCCACTGAAATATCCTCACCCTTGAAATGCAAAGTCAGACACCTTGGTATAGGAGAGGTCAAGGTACTTCAAATTAGGACACTGTCTCAGCATTCGGAATACCTAATGAAAAATATTGAGTAATCATCCCTTCTCTCCTCCCCCTTTCCCCTTCCACCTATGATACTGTACATCACCTCACTAAAGTCACTACACTCGCCACATCACCTCACTAAAGTCACTACACTCACAACATTAATGCACTACACTCGCCACATCACCTCACTAAAGTCACTACACTCGCCACATCACTTCACTAAAGTCACTAAACTCACATCACCTCACTAAAGTCACTACACTCGCCACATCACCTCACTAAAGTCACTACACTCGTCACATCACCTCACTAAAGTCACTACACTCACAACATTAATGCACTACACTCGCCACATCACCTCACTAAAGTCACTACACTCACCACATTACCTCACTTCAAAGTTACCTTTTAGAGCACAAAACTAGGTCATTCTACTTCCATGTTCAATTACATTAGCTATACATTAATGAGCTGTACATTAGCTATACATGGCTATGCATGGCCATATAGCTTCTATAGAAGTGTTCCTACCACCACAGGTTATATTACTACTTAAGGTTACGGCATAGACTTTGCTCATAAATATTCACGAGAGACACTTTTAAACTGGAGGGTGACTTGAAGAGTTTCTAGCTCTGCTATCAATAGAGGTAGTGATATAGACTCTTATGTTGCCTAAAGAATCATTTCCCATTGATTGGGTGATAAAAACAGACTCTGCCTCAGCTGTCAATCATTCTCTCAGAGAAGCTGCCTTCCAGTAAGTGATAGTCTAGTTTTAGAAATGATTGCTACACGATCTGGCTTTCAATAATTTGATGCAGGAACTCGGGTGCAAGAAGAAGTCCTCAGGAGCTCTCTACTAGCTACCAGTCATTGACTGCTGAACTTCTTACAATAAATCTTCATATGTATAGGAATACAAAAATAAGTGTTGTATGATCTCTTTGAGCAAAGTCTATTAACCATAACCTTAAGCATAGCTGAAGAGGATTGGGTTTTCAGTAGGTGACACCCCCACCCCCTCTACCAACACGGCAACACCACAAGGTGATGACTCCACTACCACAGGTGAAGTCTCCACCACAGTGGGTTGCCACAGGTGATGTCTCAGCTACCACAAGGTGCTGTCTCTACTACCACAGGTGTGTAGGCTCCAGTAAATTATGCCAGGCATAATTGGAGCATAATAGGCTCAACCATTATGCTGGGCATAATGGAGCATAATAGGGAGCTTCAACCATTATGGTTGGCATAGTTTGGAATTGATCATGTTACTGACTAATACATGACCTAAGTGCATGTTGTAGCTAGTTAGCTGAATTAATCCTGTGGAGTTTTCCTGCTCTACTACTTCTAATCCTGAGATTGAGAGTAGTAGCAGCAGTGAATCATAGAGTGAGAGCTCTTTAGTTCAACAAAAAAGGACTGCTTCATTGCTAAGTAGATTAAGAGTCCCAACTAAGTCTGATTTGTGTTGAAAAAGGAAGATACTGACTCAATTTGTTCATAAAAAGTAGGGCATAATGGGTAGAATTCAGAGCATAATAGGGTTAGATTTTGAGCAAGCTCCAAAGCATAATGGGCAAAAATTTGAGCATAATTTACTGGACTCTACAGGTGTGTCTCTACTACCACAAGGTGCTGTCACCAACCACAAGTAGGTTTTTCTATTGCCATAGGCTGTTTCTACCCAAGCATATCCAATTTTCAGCAGGTTCCCAACACTACCAGGATTTATGAAGAGGAAGAGGGTTAAAACTAATACTGAATATCCTAATATTATGAGATTGGACACCCACAAAGAGATTACACCCACACAATCTTTATGCTCCCATACACTTTCAAAAAATCTGCACATATCACCTAGGATACTTCACTAAGGAAGTTAATCTCAAGGACGGACCAGACAAAACAAATTGGACTATTTCTGGCTTAGAATCCAGCCCACAGAGACTACTATACCATTGATATAGGACAAACATTATTCTATAGTATATTTAATTAGCTACCAGCTAGTGAATAAATTGGTCAAGTTATCAAAAAGGGAGAGGTCAAGGTATAATCTGAACAGCC
This sequence comes from Diacarnus erythraeanus, assembly GCA_964016965.1. Classification (NCBI taxonomy): domain Eukaryota; kingdom Metazoa; phylum Porifera; class Demospongiae; order Poecilosclerida; family Podospongiidae; genus Diacarnus; species Diacarnus erythraeanus. The sequence continues at coordinate 6,983,501 of OZ024671.1, forward strand.
TCACTGCACTTCATCTCTTACCACTTCATTGGAGATTGCCTTGCCATGAGAAAGATCCAGTGTCTGTACGTGGGAGCCAACACGAGGAAGAAGGTGCTCAACCATTCCACGAAGCACACATAATTCCTTCTGTACCCATCCACTCTCCACTTCATCATCATATAAACTAAAAACAAACAAACAAACAAACAAACAAAAAAACCAACCAACCAACCAACCAACCAACCAAACAAACAAACAAACAAACAAACAAACAAAAGGTACAGTATTGTCAAGACACAGACAAATTGGTACAGGGTCTCAGGTAATCATGTAGATATGGGAGTGGCTCCAATCCTGACCTTGATTTGAAGAGGTTGGCATTGACCATTGTCCCAGTACTCAACAGCTCCTTAATAACATTATTATCTTCAATGTTCCCACCTGACAACAATTCCTGTGGTGGGGTGGGGTCAGAGAAGGGACAGGGGAGGGGACAGAGGAAAAAAAAAATATTAGGAACAATTATGTAAAACTAACAAGTACCCACCACACAGTGGTGCCTGCAAGTTACTGGAGGGGGGAACACAAAACATAGCATAGGCTCATACAGTTAGGCCTTACAAAGGCATTAGCACATTAGCTCATGAATTATTCATGAATACCAGGTCATGAATGGGTGATTCTATGTGTAAATCCTAGACATTACGTCATTTATACTTGTAATATTCAATAATATATAAGATTACTGACTATAAAATAAGATTACTGTAATATACTATAAGAATACTGTAAGGAAATTTACACATAGAAGGACCCTCATGAATACCATTAGGTCATGAATTATTCATAATACTCATGGACAGACAGACAAATGCATGTACACAGTACAAGCATATTATTATATAGATAGGAGGAGAATAGTAACCTGTGTCAAAACAAACAACAAAAAACAAAAACAACACACCAGGTTATCAATCAGTGGAGGTTTGAAGAACTGGTTGTTACCAGCTGCCCAGCGTACAGGATGCAAGTGTTGCCAGAGGGTGACGTCTTGGGTAAGGCGGTGCAAGGTGGAGTGAAGGGGGGCTAGTCGGAGGAGATCATGCGGGGAGAGATAGGAAAGGATCTGAAGGAGAACCTCTGGTGGTAGGGTGAGGAGAGAAGGAGCTAATACTGGATTTGGGAGAAAAGGAGGGAGATTAAAGAGTCCCTGTGTTGCTAAAAATAGTAACACTATAGATCATGTCACTTCCACAATTTCTTTCTACTTTCTCTTCATACTATTACTATGACCTCATTCAATGGTTCTATGTATGGAGAACACTGATGAAGTGTTCTTAGGCACCTGTGGAAGGTTCCTGAACATGTTTTGGGAGCTGGTGGAGCTCCAGGACTCGAAGAGTAAGTTGTCGAAGTTCAGATTCTGTAAAGTGCTCCAGTAGCAGAGGAAGATAGACCTGGAAAATGGAGAAAAGTCATAAAACAAACAAAAACAACAACAAAACTACCTTCTCTATTATAATCTGTACATGCATTTCAACAAACAAACAAACATCTCCCTTCCCTTCTATTACATACATTTCAAAAAACCCAAACCACCCAAAAACAAAAGAAGACCACTCCTTCTATTTTTTATACATTATAGCCTAGACTAGGAATTCTATTGCAGTACTTTGAACCTGTGATGCATAACCCCTTTCTTATACCTCCTCTTCTTCCTCCATGTGAGGAATGAAGTCAAGGGTGAAGCTGGAAATGGAGGATTTTAGCATGTTCCCAAATTCCATACGTTCCCTCTCACTTCTCCTGCATGCCTCCAACTGTAGGCTATCATCCACCCAGGTCACAAGGTCACTCAATCTATTAACAGAGAAGTTTCCTATAAACCAATACTGCATATCAGCTATTATTGACGAGAGGACAATCTTATCTAACAAGGATTAAAAGTTCCACCCAGACCACACTGTCAGGGACTCACATCGGACATGTGATGTCTCACACTAGCTACAGCTGACGGGACTATACTATGTAAGACTATTTTATTCTCATTGACTATCATTATTATTAATTTGTATTATCATTCTCATTATTATCATTGTATCACTGAACTGCACATGCTGAGTAGTTTGTTTATGGTTGCTAGGTCAGAGAGTTATTGTTTTTGAACACCATTATTACATCGGCTATAGCTACTCAAAATAATATTTTTAACTACTAACGCTACGTGTTAGTTTTAAGAACCCTCACACACACCTACATTAAATGATGACCCCAATAAAATAGGGAAAATTTTAAAATTATTGGCTATACTGTAATAATAATATTCTTTTAGGAACAAATAAATCGTTGTTACCTGTTGTCTGAATGAATATCATACTCTAGAGCTGCCATGGCAACAGATGGGAGGCGTGGCAATAGTTCCTTGACAATGTACTGGTTCTCAATCTCCTCGTGAACTTTAAACTCTCTAAACCGACTGAGGAGGTGAGCCAAGAGTGTGTTCATGGCTTCAGAGTCAGCGAAGTTTGTACCATGGAGCTAGAAGTGAATGATTGAAATGGTACACAATTATTTCCTATAAGTTTTGGGACCTCAGAACTGACTGTCTGACAGGAGTGAGAGAAGATGAAGAGAAATTGGATTTATAGTGGAGTCCAACCCCCTGAAATGAGGACACCTCTGTATACAGTGGAACCTCTCTATTCCAACCCCCTGAAATGAGGACACCTCTGTATACAATGGAACCTCTCTATTCCAACACCCTGAAATGAGGACACCTCTGTATACAGTGGAGGAAAGCGCTTACTCAGAAAGAGGCCATAGCTATCACATGACAGTTGCTATAGGACTATTCATCCTTCACTGCAGTTTAGCAAAAGGCCCAGGTTAACACACAGCTAACTAGCAAGCAAGGCTGGTTATAATCTATTATCTACTTCTTAACCTTCTTAGCTACTTACCTCAATTTCTATATCTTTGATAAGCTGCTTCATGTGACAATGCGGTCTACGAAAGACGTCCATATCTTCTGGTACCTCAGGCATGGCTTCACATCTTTACCGGTAGTTACCTAACTAGAAGTGGCTTATCTTGTGCTACCACGCTTATATGTGTTTACATTCTTTGACAGCAACAATTAACCGCACAGCACCTTAATGACCTTTGACCTTGGAGTCCACGCACGTGCCTGTAAGATAGATATTGATTATAATTAATTAATAATTAATTTGCGCATGTGTGCGAAGAATTATTAGCTAGTAGACGTCGTACGTCTTGACTGTGACCTTTGACCTCGGGAACCCACGTGCCAAAAGGGGATTTACTTTACAGGTTCAGTAGGAGATGGAGGAATCTTCTGTGGAGGAGACAACGCTGAGCTTGTTTCAAAGCATAGGACTAAGTGAGGCTAAAGCGAAGGATACTATCAAGAATGCTGCGGTGTCAAGCGCCTTAAAATCTCATATCTTTGAGGTATTGGCTGATAATTGTTACATCATAAGGCTAGCTATAGTCGTCAGAGATCTTCCTGTATTTCTAGGTACGGAGTAAGCTGAACGGCAACTCCATCAGCAAAGTTATGGGGAATCTCCTCTATCATACAGCCACTAGATTCAAGGGCTTCAAGGAGCATGCATCCATTTTACTGGAATATATTGCACTTGGAAAGATTTCCACTGAGTTGCAACTGTCAGGTAAGTTGTATGTGCTGAAGTGTTGGAGATTTGAGTTACTGCTGTTTTTCTGAAGTCAAGCTTATTATTAGGCCAGTGTTAATGACATCCCTGTTTCTGGTCAATGCCCTCCATTAGAAATTAAAAGTTATCATTATTGTATTTTTAAGAGTACAAATTGACCTTTGACTCTACAAGCAACTGCATGCAGTTGCAAATTAGTGCTGATAGTTTTGTGTTTAGCTTTGTTTTATCTGCTAGCTGCTACTTCAGAACCTAGATAGTTTTCTAGATCAAGATGACTTTGCTAAACTACACTCCAGTTCATCAAAGACAATGGTGCTACCATGGCAGAGTATCCGTTCATCAAATTGTAATTGAATAATGACATAATGAATAATAATCACCTTCTGCCTGCTAGGCTGTGAAGGGAAATATTGACCAGAAACAAGAATATACACTGGCCTTAGTTATATTTATGATGAAGATGTTACTTTTTTATTTAATTTATGACTGTATAAAGTTCTGCTTCTATTGTGCACAGCTGCCCTAGACTACTTCAAATCAAATCCCATGGTCACAGTGGACAGAGCCACCTTTGAGACATCCTGTGGAGTAGGTGTGGTCATCACAAGGGAGCAGATCACCGAGAAGGTATGTGTTTTTAACCACCATATTTTCTTACGGTGTTTTATAATTACATTAACTAATTGTTTGTTTGTTTGTGTAAGGTTTGTGAGGTCATTGATCAACAGAAGGAGGAATTGGTTGAGAGACGGTATGCTTTTCCAATTGGAAAGCTGATGGGTGTGGTCAGAGAGCAACTCAAGTGGGCTGATGGAAAATTAGTAAAAGAGATTACGGAATTTGAGGTAAATGGTCGTCAGACTCCTTTGAAAATTACTAAGCTAATGTATAAGTTTAAAGGGAAGGAAAATTACTTTCTCCTCTCTTCTCCACCTCTTTCCTTCCTCCTCTTTCCCTCCTTCTCCATTTCTTTGCCTCCTCTCCTCCCTTTTCTCCTTCCTCTCTTCCTCCTCTCACTTCTCCACCCCTTCCCTTAATCTTCCTTCTTTACCTCTTTCCCTCCTCTCCCTCAACCCCCTCTCCTCCTCCCCCTCTCCCTCCTCTCCCTCCTCCCCCTCTCCCTCCACCCCCCTCTCCCTCCTCCCTCCTCTTCCTCCTTGACAATTCTCAGGTTGAGGCCTTGTTAGGACCAAGGACTGCAGCAGATCTTGGCTCCACTAAATCAAAGGTGTGTATTATTCTGTGTACTACAGTAGAGTGGCTCTACCTATAATTAGAGGTTAATGGATAATGGTTTAACACTGTAGAAACGTTCTGGGATAGCATCATCTGGGGACTCAAAGATACCCAAGAAAGAAGAAACCAAGGTTATAACAGGTGACCCTGAGGAGGTGAAGTTGATGGGAGAAGCTCTGAATTTCCATAAACCAGGTGAATAATTACATGATCATTTTCAGCAGTCTGTCTGGAGGTGCATTTTCTAGAGGTCTCCCAGTCTAGATCCACTAGTCTGGAGTACACAGTCACTCTCTAGAGGTCTCTCAGTCTAGATCCATTATTTTGGGGTGCTTGGTCACTCTCTGGGGGTCTTTCAGTGTAGATCCACTAGTCTGGAGTACACGGTCACTCTCTGGAGGTCTTTTAATCTAGATCCACTAGTCTTGGGTACACGGTCACTCTCTGGAGGTATTTTAATCTAGATCCACTAGTCTAGGGTACACGGTCATTCTCTAGAGGTCTCCTGGTACATGGTAACTCTGGTCAATTGCACCATGTATTTGCTTATGGGATGGTGCAGCTAACTTAGGAATTGGATAGTGCACATTATAATGAGGCTGCCCCCTCTAATCCGGACACTATGATATGTCCCAAGGTGTTGGGAATAGAGAGATTCCACTGTTTCTACAGGAGAAAACTACAAGACCGATGGATACGTCATTACTCCCAAGACTATGGACCTCATGAAAGAGCACCTTCGTGTCACTGGGGGCAAAGTGATCACGAGGTTCCCACCAGAACCAAATGGAATCCTTCACATCGGACATGCCAAAGCCATCAACTTTAATTTCGGGTATGCTACAGCACATGGTGGTATCACTTACCTTCGTTATGACGATACTAATCCCGAGAAAGAGGAGGAGCGGTTTATACGAGGGATAGAGGAAATGGTGAGGTGGTTAGGTAAGTGAGAGGGGGGAGGGGGGAGGGGGGGTTTGGGACTGTGGGGTGTGGGGGGGAGGGGTTGGGGATAGGGGGGAGGTTTAGTAGGAGGAGATGAGAGAAATGGTATCTGGAGATGTTTTTGTTAGCTCTTTTAAACAGTAGAAGCAATTCTCTTGAGACATGGATGGAGTGGAAAGGTATGGGGAAGGAGGGGAGATGTGGGGAGGGGTGAGGAAGGATGGGGAGGGGAGATGTGGGGAGGGATGGGGAGAGGTATGGGGAGGGGAGATGTGAAGAGGGTGAAGAGGGATGGGGAGGAGGGGGAGAAAGCTTATTAAAACCAGGTATGTAGTGGTTATGGGGTTGAGATTTATGGTGGATCTATAATTATAGCAGAAAGATAATATAGTATGATGAAGTGTGGTGAATGGTGACCAGGTGAGAGAGGTGATGAATGGTGACCAGGTGAGAGAGGTGATGAATGGTAACCAGGTGAGAGAGGTGGTGAATGGTGACCAGGTGAGAGAGGTGGTGAATGATGACCAGTGGTTAATATGAGAGAGGGGTAAACTGATGTTTGGTGTTAAAAATAATGAAGATCTTTGTCATACAGGTCACGAGCCCTATCAGGTGACCTTTTCCTCTGATTACTTCCAACAGTTGTATGACTGGGCAGTGGTTCTTATAGAAAGGTTAGTGTGATTATGCAACACCCTCTAACCCCTCCCTCCCATATGGTAACCCCTCCCCCAATATGATAACCTCTTCCAGGCACAGTAATAAATAAAATAATAATAAATAATTTTAATAAATAAATTTAATTTAATTTTTTTTTTTTTTTTTGCTAATTAATAATATTTTCAAAAATGAAAATTACTGGTTAATTGAGGGGTCATTCAGACCCTCCATCTTCTGAGTCACCTCCTACTCATAATATTATTTCGTTATTTCAAGGGGACATGCGTATGTCTGTCATCAGAAGGTGGACGAGATCAAAGGTCACAACCCCCCACCATCCCCATGGAGAGATCGACCGATAAGAGAATCCTTAGTGCTCTTTGCAGACATGAGGAAAGGGAAATTTGAAGAAGGAGAAGTGAGTGTTTTATACAGTATCTAATTGATACAGTATCACAATTGAGGAACTCCCCTCCATTCCAACCTCCTGAAATGAGGACACCTCTGTATACAGTGGAACCACTCTATTCCAACCTCCTGGAATAAGGACACCTCTGTATACAGTGGAACTCCTCTATTCCAACTTCCTGAAATAAGGACACCTCTGTATACAGTGGAACTCCCCTCCATTCCAACCTCCTGAAATGAGGACACCTCTGTATACTCTATTCTAACTTCCTGAAATGAGGATACCTATATATTAAGGACACTTGGATATGACCCAAATGACAGCTTGTGCATTAATAGAACTTCACCCCCTAAATTGAGGCCACCTCTCTAATCAGGACACTTTAAGTGGTCTGAAAGGTTCTCATCCTTTCCTACCCACGAAGAACACTAACCAAAAATCAGATACTGTCCTACCATTTCTTGTCAGGCCACTCTTCGAATGAAGATGTCGTTGGAGGACGGGAAACAGGATCCCGTGGCTTACCGTATCAAGTTTACCCCTCATCCTCATGCCGGGGACAAGTGGTGTATTTACCCCACTTACGATTATACACACTGTCTGTGTGATTCCATAGAGAATATCACTCACTCTCTCTGTACCAAAGAGTTTCAGTCCAGGTATGTGCTTGCGGCTGTTTGTTTGTTTGGTTGTTTGTTTGGCTGTTTGTTTGAAATGTTTTTCTTATAGATGATGTGTGTTCGGCTGATGATGTGTGTATTATCTTCAACCTCTTTTTGTTTAACCCCTCCTCTCTTCCGTCCCCACTCATGCCCCTCCCTGATCCCCACTCATAACCCCTCCTTTCTTCCCTTCCCACTCGTGCCCCTCCCTGATCCCTACTCATAACCCCTCCTTTCTTCCCTCTCTACTCATTCCATCATACTCTACTCACTCTCCCCCTTACCCTCATCATATACCTCCCTTTCTCCTCACACACCTCCACATACATGCTCTTCTCCTCACACAACCTCTACCCTCCCCTCACACACACCCTGCCCATCCCTCACACATTCTCCCCTCACACTCACCCTCTACCTGTACACACCCTCTCCCTTCTCCCCTCCCCCCTCACACACACACCCTCTCCCTTTCCCTCACATACCCTCTTTCTTTCCTTCCCTCACACACCCTCTCCCTTTCCCCCCCACACCCTCCCCTCTCTAGACGGTCCTCCTACTATTGGCTATGCAATGCTCTGGATATCTATTGCCCTGTCCAGTGGGAGTATGGGAGGATGAACCTCCTCTATACTGTAGTCTCCAAGAGGAAGATACAGAAACTCATCACTAATGGGATCGTAAAGGACTGGGACGACCCGAGGCTATTCACCTTGACAGCCCTCAGACGAAGAGGGTTTCCTCCTGAAGCCATCAATAATTTTTGTGCCAAGGTGTGTTTCTGGCTGTGTGGTGTCATCTCTGTTTAATATAGCTGATTTGACCTAGATTGGTGTGACCATGGCACAGACTATTTTACATCCAGATCTTCTTGAAGCTTGTGTGAGAGATGAACTTAACATGACTGCAGTGAGGTAAGTTGTATAGCAAACTGGTTATGTCCCAAGGGTGACCACTATATACAGGTTCCACTGTTTAAGCAGACCACCTCTGTATGCCAACTGGTTGTGTCTCAAGGGTGACCACTATAATATACAGGTTCCACTGTATAAGTAGACCACCTCTGTATAACAGCCAACTGGTTGTGTCCCAAGGGTGACCACTATATACAGGTTCCACTGTTTAAGCAGACCACCTCTGTATAACAGCCAACTGGTTGTGTCTCAAGGGTGACCACTACATACAGGTTCCACTGTATAAGCAGACCACCTCTGTATAACAGCCAACTGGTTGTGTCCCAAGGGTGACCACTATATATACAGGTTCCATTGTATAAGCAGACCACCTCTGTATAACAGCCAACTGGTTGTGTCTCAAAGGTGACCACTATATACAAGTTCCACTGTTTAAGCAGACCACCTCTGTATAACAGCCAACTGGTTGTGTCTCAAGGGTGACCACTATATACAGGTTCCACTGTTTAAGTAGACCACCTCTGTATAACAGCCAACTGGTTGTGTCTCAAGTGTGACCACTATATACATGTTCCACTGTATAAACAGATCTTCTCTGTATAACAGTCATTAAGAATGATACTGTATAAATGTCACACACAGAGTAATGGCTGTCCTGGATCCAGTCAAGGTTGTAATTACCAACCTCTCCTCTGCTCAAGCTGAAGAACTTGAAGTCCCTAACATTCCCCATCTACCAGACAAGGGTGTACATAAGGTGCCCTTTGACCCCTCTGAAATTTACATTGACAGGAGTGATTTTAGAGAGGTGATGTAATAACTAACATTTACATCTAGCATTTAACCAGTTAACCCTTTTTCAACAGCTAGAGGCCGAAGAGGGTTATAGACGTTTAGCTCCAAACCAACCAGTGGGACTTAGACATAGTGGGTATGTGATCTCTATGGAAACCGTTGTCAAGAGTGACAGTGGAGATGTGACTGAAGTGAGAGTGACTGCATTGAAGTCTTCAGAGACTACCAAGCCAAAAGCCTTTATTCACTGGGTGTCTCAGCCTCTCCATTGCACTGTTAGACTTTATGAGAGATTGTAAGTATCATGACACTCAACTTAGATAACACAGAGGACATTTAACTCCCAATAAGTGATGGTATAGACTAACACAGAGAAGACATGTCACTCCCCATAGTAGAACCTATAGATACTAACACAGAGAGGACATATCACTCCACATAGTGATAGTATAGACAGTCAAGGACCTATAGATACTAGACATGTGTAGCACTTTGTCAGTTTTAAAATAGAGACAGAGAGTTTTATCCTTTTCTTTTAAGAGTTCTTTTCAAAAACTGCTACTTAGCAACATGTATGATGCTATCTAGCCTCTAGCTACATATATTAATATCCTGTAACTATGTGAATAATTAAATAGTCTTTAGGTTTAGTAAGTTTTACATCCCCCACTCCACTTTACATCATTCATCCACCTTCATCCTCAAATGACTTTGCTTCTTCTATGGACGACTTTTTTTTTTCTTTGTCTTTCTGGCTGGTCAGAATTCATCTCCAAGTTCTTTAGAACATTTTCTGAGTCTTTCAAGGCTTACCAAGATGGGTTCTTCTTGATGTACATCAACTGGCCTTATTTTGGGCATTATTTGCTGTCACTTCAACCACTCTATAGGGTCCATGATAATGTCTTGTGAGTTTTCTGGCATCTCCTGTGCATTCAGCTGGTCTCAGGAGAAAGACTCTATCTCCAACTCTACATTGAAGTGGCTTAGTTTTCCAATCATATTGTTTTTGCCTTTTCTTTGCCTTTTTTAAATGAATTTCTTTGGCAGTCTCCCAGGCTAGTGACATCTCGGAAGCAATCTTTACTCCATATTCTTGTAAATTTAGGTTAGCTCGCATTTTGGTTGGGCATGCAGTAGGTCAACTTCTCCTTTTTCTTTCTTTCCTCCTCCTCCGAAGAGAGCACTCCCTCCCTCCACAGTTTTTGCTAACATTGCTGTCAAGGTGCGATTAAAACGCTTTACTGAGCCATCAGTTTGTGGGTGGTATGCCGTTGTGTGTTGGGCAGCCGTGCTTGCTGCTATTATCCTGAAAGTAGCCTGTCTTTGAGTTAACACTGCTCCAAGCCCTAGCATGAATGGGAATCCAAAGTTTGGGAAAGTAAGCACTGGAGCAGTGCTCAATAGCCTCTTCAGCTCTTCAAATGCTTCTTGACATTATAGAGTCCAAGCATACTCAATATCCTTCTTGGTCAAGGTGTGAAGAGGTCTAACAAAGGGAGGGATAATCTCCTGTAGTATGAAGCTAAACCAAGGAATGACTTCAGTGCCTTGACATTCATAGGTGTTGGAAATTTCTGCATAGCTGTGAGCTTCTTTGGATCAGTCTTGTATTCCCTCAGCAGACACTGTGTGTCCTAAGTGTTCAACTTCCAACTGTGCAAAGTGACACTTTTTTAGTTTTAGCATCAGTCTAGCTTCACGAAGACGCATAAAAACTTTCTTCAGATTTGTGTCGTTGTTTTCCCCAGAACAATGATGTCATCCAAGTACGCAAGGCAACATACGTCTCTCGCTAGTCCAGCAAGAATTTGCTCCATCAGTCGTTGGAATGTGGCTGGTGCATTGATGAGGCCAAATGGCATTTTTCAAAACTCAGATAGTCCAGACCATGTCATAAATGCAGTCTTTTCCTGCGACTCTGATTCCATGGCTACTTGCCAATATCCTGAGGCTATTTTGCACCAGACAGCAAACTGAGAGTGTCATTTACCCTTGGGAGTGGAAAAGCATCTGATTTTGTCACTGTTGGCGGAAGACTTCAGTTTCCAGATTCTCTCCTCCGCGTATCCCCCAAGGAGCACTTCCTTTAAGAGATCTTCATCCGATAATGTTGGCGGAAGACTTCAGTTTCCAGATTCTCTCCCTCTCCTCCTTCTCTCCGGGAGGGATGGCCGCCTTGGGAGGTTTCTTGCGGGTGCTCTTGACGGGGGTTTCCCCTGGTTCTGTTCTCTCTGTGGGACCACGAGGAAGTCCCTTTATGTTTCTGAGCCTCGGAAATTCCTGCTCCATCTGTCTAATCTCCCTTGTTCTCCCTCCTTTTCTAGTAGCTGTAGGTACTTCGAAGAGATCTTCAGGAAGACCCTTCAGGACCACACAAACCGTTGCCGGATGCCATAGTACTTGACCTGCCCCAGGCTTCTCTGACTATCATGTTCAGCTATCTTCTTTTGTAACACCTCTCTGAGGTTTGAAATTTCATTCTTGTTGTCTTCCAACCTAACAGTGAGCTCTTGACTAGCTTTTTCCTCTAGTTTAACCCTCTGTTTTGTCTCATCTAGCTCCCCAGTCAAGCTTTAATGTACATGTTGCAGGCCTTGGTACTCTACTTGCTGCTCAAGGTCACACTAGTCTTCTTCACTGCTTCAGCCAACTCTGTCTCTTTTTTCAGCTAATTGTTACTGAAAGAATTTTAGCTGCTCTGTCACTATGACTACCTCTCCTTGTGCTTGCTTTAGCTCTCCTTCCAGGTCAACTCTCTCACCTAGGTCAAGGTTATCTGACTGCAGCTTCCTGTTTTCTGCATCCAACTTGTTTAATTCCCATTCCAGATTCTGAACCTTTAACTTTAGAGCTTCCATCTTCTTTTTCAATATTCTTAACTAGCGCACTAGAAATAAATTTGGCTAAAGGGCTTTCTCAGCTTATCTTCTAGCCCTTTTTCTCACTTTCTCCCGGACTGGCCCCCCAAATGTAGCACTTTGTCAGGTTTAAAATAGAGACAGAGAGTTTTATCCTTTTCTTTTAAGATCAAAAACTGCTACTTAGCAACATGAATGATGCTTGATTAACCCCGGCTATTATCAGACGGAAGTATATAGTTTACGGACACTTACACTTGCGCAGTCCATAAAAATTGAATAGAGGTGCGGGAAAATTAAAATTTTGCAGATTGGTGTAGCTGGATCTATTGAGAAGAATTGCTGAAGAATTGGTATGTTTAAATTAATGTATAACAGGGAATCATGCTTATGAATGGATGATAGTTTATTTTGATTTTTGTAAAGCTATCGACAAAAATAGGTTGTAAAATGTTCCTAAAATTCTTCCTACCCCAAAATTCCACCCTTTCTTTAAATAGAAGCATAGAAGCATAATGTATATCAAAACGGAGCATTTTTAATACTGCATTAGAATATACCAAAATCTTTTAAATACCAGTTAAAGTGGATGAGATATTTTACAGTAAAGATAGGGTACTCATGGAGGCAGTTGGTGGACAGAGGCAAAATATACACAACCACACAATATAAACTACTCCAGACAACCATTGTAGTCACAGTCTCAACATCAAATTGTTTACATATCATAGAGTAAACAATGGCTTGTGCAAGGGAAGAGGAGGAATTGGGCTTTTGAAGATCTAGAGAAGGCAGTTGGTGAAGTACAGGAAGGATCATTGTCGGTCAGAGAGGCGGCTACTAAATACAATGTACCAAAAAACACAATTCATGATCATGCCTGCTTGAAAGTCAAGCAGGGTTCACGGTCCGGGACCAGCGCCCGTATTAACAGAAGATGAAGGGTACACTTGTTTAATTTGGGATGGTACTTTAGGAAGCTGTGCCACCTATCTCTACCTGGTAGATTATCAGTAAAGGGGTTAAGCCTTCCAATTTTATCCAGCATTCTCTTTACCATTATACATACTTGTTGTTTACATTGGCCATATCCAACTTCCGCCATTTTAATAACCCACTTCACTCATTCTTCTTTTCTCAATTATTAGAAAGTTATCGAGCAAAATCATGCACACACAGTGGATTTAATAAGTGGTATAGTGATTTTGAGCAGTTTCTATTCCTTTACAATCTTATTGACAAGCCCAACCAAATTTGGAATTGTGATGAAAGCGGTTTTTTTGCTCTGTCCAAAAAGTGACAAGGTATTAGCAAAATTGGGTGCCACTACTGTAAATCAGGCCAGCAGTGGTAAAGGACAGATCACAACCTTTGCTTGCATTAGTGCATCTGGTGAAATTAATATTCCACCCATGCACATTTTCCCGGGAATTAAGATTTTCATATATATCCCATGAAGGGCTGTGTGCATGGCGCAATACTTCGGTAAATCTGATAATGGGTCGAGAGTTGTTTTATGGCTGGCTCACCAAACACTTTGTACATCATTATAACAATGGCTCTCCCATCTGGGTTAGCAGTATTACAGCCTTTATCCAAGCTCCTTTTAAGGCTGAGAAAAAACCCACATCAAGTGGCTGTGTGATGTGGGAAGAGTGAGGGGGGCAGGCAATATAGAAGAATATTGTTGTCATTGCAAAATTTTGAAGTCTCTAAGTCAATGTGTGATTTATGACCATCAACAAGAAGACACACGCAACAGTCAGTAAAAGCACATTTGCCCATGTGTGTTCAGGGAGGCATACTTACAAACAGTGGAGCCAGAAACTATCATCAATGCATTCAAGCACTCTGGAATATGTCCCCCTAATAGAAAATGACAAGAAAAAAACTTTGTCCATCACAAGTGCATACACAAGATGAGAAAGCAGAGACAAGCCAATAGCAGCCAAGAAGCTTGCTCTAACTGCTTTAGAAGAAGAATTAGAAAAGAAAACATTAGAACAATATGTGGAGCGTTGAAAGGAAGAGCATGATCTAGATACAGACATACTCTATAATACCTGGAAAAGGTTGAAGCAGCAGTGCAGTCGTGTGTCATTAGGGGATATCACCAATAAAAGTGACCTCTTTCCAATTGTTTCTTCTTTTTTCGTTCTTCCTTCTGTTGCTGGCATTCTTCCTTTTTATGTTCCTCCATTTCTTTCTTGCCTTTTTGTTCCTCCAGGAATTTTATGACTTCATTACCAGAGATGTGTTTAGGCAGAGAGGCTGTCCCACGGAGTGACTTGGCAGGCTCTGATACTGCAGTTGCTGATGGAACTTGAAGAAGAGGAAAAGGCCAGGAAGAAGGAAGAACATTTACAACAGAGAGAACAAAGGAAGGAGAAAGAAAAGGAGGAATTGGAGAAAGCAGAACAGAAAAAGAAGAGAGAGAGTGCAAGTGCCCTGGATGTGGTAAAGTATATGAGGATGATTCAGACACAAGTGAAACTTGGATCGAGTGTAATCTATTTTATCATTTAGAGTGTACAGATTTCAATATAATAATAGACAAGGAATTTATTTGCCAAATGTGCTAGAAACAAGCATTTGTAAACTGTGCTCTGTGGAATCATAACCCATGCATCTTTACCCTTGTACACCAGGCAACTTTCAGACAACCAAGTTGCTATAGTTCAAAGTTGCCTGGTGTATGGGGGCCAAATAACTCACTTTTGAAGAGGTGTCTGATAACTGCCACAATTGTCCAGTAACGGCTGCCACGACATAGTAGTGTTTATTCATAATTGAAATCCAGCACCAGCGGAGTTAACACTTCTCTCTCAGTTCCTTTATAGAGCATGCCCTAAGCTTACAGAAAAGTTACACACACACATGGATTTCAGTTCTTCCCAGCCGTAGCACTACCGCAAACCTTAAAGTGTCCGTAAACTACCTCCGTTAATCTATCTAGCCTCTAGCTACATAATATTAATATTCTGTAACTATGTGAATAATTAAATAGTCTTAGTAGGTTAGCTATATAAAATAGTCTTTAGGTTTAAGTGTTACACATGTAACTCCCCATAATTATAAGAATAACTTCTTGTCTTCTAGATTCATCCATAAGAACCCTGAAGACCCATCCACTGTTCCTGGAGGATTTATCACTGACATCAATCCAGTGAGTGAGATTAAAGAAGATGTACACATAACTATAAGTGTGTTATAACCCAAGGGGTTAGTTTCACCTTAGGTAAGGTCTCCTATGTTACCTAGACAACTATTTACATATTGAACACTGTTTAGACAGAAACTGTGTGTGCCTACACCTTATTTAGTTAGTATACCCATTACCTAGACTATATATTATATTTGCACAGAACTCCCTGAAAGAAGTTGACGGTGCACTGGTGGACAGAACTGTACTGGGTGTTTCACCCCTTACCAGATTCCAGTTTGAAAGAGTGGGCTATTTTTGTGTGGATTTTGACACTACAGAAGAGAAGGTTTGCTAGAAATATTTCAATAACTTTCATATCTTCTTTAATAAATAAATTTCAGTAAGTGTTCAGTGGAACTCCTGTATTACAACTGCTGTTGTATACAGTGGAATCCCCCCCTCTATATCCCAGTTCCCTGAAATGAGAACACCTCTGTATACAGTGAAATTCCCTCTATATCCCAGTTTCCTGAAATGAGGACACCTCTGTATACAGTGGAACCCCTCTATATCTCAGTTCCATGAAATGAGGACACCTCTGTATACAGTGGAATCCCCTCTATATCCCAGTCTCCTGAAACGTGGACAGGACACCTCTGTATACAGTGGAATCCCCAGTCTCCTGTGAGGACACCTCTGTATACAATACCCCCTAAAATGAGTAATTTTGTCCCAAGGAGAGTGGTTCCAGTGTAATGACCTAATTTATGCTCCTTACCCACTCCATTTCTAATTCCATTCTAATTTGTCTTATCCCTTCCAATTCTATATCCCACCCATTTCTAATTTATACTTTCTTTATTCCCTCAATTCAGCAATGAGTATGGTTTCCAATATCACACCAGACCATCTCCCACCTGGTCATGTCCTGCACTTATACCATTAGAATTTGACCTCCTTATATATAGAGACCACCTTTATCTCCCACCTGGTCATGTCCTGCACTTATACCATTAGAATTTGACCTTCATGTATATTATAGAGCTCCCACCTGGTCATGTCCTGCACTTGTACCATTAGAATTTGACCTCCTTATATATAGAGACCACCTTTATCTCCCACCTGGTCATGTCCTGCACTTGTATTTACCATTAGAATCTGACCTCCTTATATATAGAGACCACCTTTGCTGAGTGTTATAGAGACAGGTTTCACTGTCATATCTCTCATATATATCTCTACACAGATAATCTTCAACAGGACAGTGACTTTGAAAGAAGATGCTGGCAGGAAGAATTAGTTTTTATTAACATGGAATTTTGAAATAAAGTTTGTTGTATATCTGTTTTAAATTTTAACCAGGAGGAATCAAATTCTTGTAGTTTAAGGAGTTAATAGTTTCAATTTCAGAAGTTATTTGAGTTTAAGGGGTTAATAGTTTCAATTTTAGGAAGTTATTTGAGTTTAAGGGGTTAATGATTTCAATAATAGGAAGAGACTTTATAATAATTATACATAAATATTTAAAAAAATAATATTATTTAGAGTTTATAATCATGAGTTGGCACTATTGATTACGGTACTGGCTAATTTTGATAAGAAACCTGTTAAACCTGCTAATGTGCCACTAGATGGGTTTTCTGGGGCCTCAGGAATGGAAGTCCTAAATGCTTTCAGGAAGAGTTCTCTGACATTGTTCAGTTTCTCTGCTCTGAGGGAGTGATGTGATATGCTGTGTAATTAATCAATACATGAATACAATTAGAGGAGCTGACATTGTACAGTTGGACCTCTCTGTTCTGGACACCTTGGACAGATTTAAAGTGTCATGATTTGAGGGATGGCCTCGTTTTAGGGGGTGAAGTTCACAAGCTGTTATTTTGGTCATATCTAAGTGTCCTTAATACAGAGGTGAGTTGGAATAGAGGGATTCCATTGTATACAGAAGTGTTCTCATTTCAGGGGGATTGGAATAGAGGAGTTCCGCTGTATACAGAGGTGTCCTCGATCATTTCAGGGTGTTGGAATAGAGAGGTTCCACTGTATGCAGAGGTGTCCTCGGAATAGATTTAACTATACCTTCCAGTGGCAGAGAAGGAGTGTTCCGGCGTACTACCACTACTACTAGTGGAGTCTGTAAAATGAGTACTAGCTGCACAGAAATTGGAGGAGGAGGATGAAGAGGAGGTGTGACGGGACCCACCCACCCAGCTCTCACCTAGTAACAAAAATAGAACAATTAAAATGTCCTATGGTCTCATTTGGGGGGGGGGGGGGGGGGAGGGATTCCACCTTAGCCTCATTTTAGGGGTTTGTAAAAGAGGCTGTACTTAATGAAGTGAACCCATTACCAAGTTCTCCATGGACTCTTGTTGGATAGACTTCAAATTGTTGTAACCTCTCCAACCTCTCTCCATTCCCTGAGACTACAATGGGTGTGGTATTAGTGCAAGAGGGAGTGGCCTTGGGGTGTGGTCTCTTTAACCTGTGAATAAGTGGTTAAAATGATCTATTACCAATAGTTTAACCTATGAATAAGTGCATGGTTAAAATCTCTACAAAGGTCAAAAACCAATGGTACAAGTACTATTGGGACATGACCAAGTGGGCTATGATAGAGAGGTGGTCTTATTAAGAGGTGTCTGGTTAGACAGGGTTCAGCATAAAACTGAGTCAAAATGGCTGTCAGTCCCAACATGTTGACTCGTGAGGTACAGGTCTCACATCTGGGGACGTCATGACCATTTTCTTTAAATCTCTAGCTAGAACCTAACCACTAACTTCCTGAGGCATGCATGATTAACATGCAGTATAACAGACCTCTTTGCCGACTTTGCTGATTTTGGCTGTCTACCAACCACAGAGAAGTCTTCTGTCATCATGTACTTGAGAAAGTCAAAGCAGAAATACAGCACCTTTGGGATACGAGTTATGGGAGGAGTTGTGGGAGGAGTTAAAAGGGTATTATCCTCTGGGGAGAACACTCACCTCTTCACCTTTATCATGTCTCTCCTTCAACTGATGTCTGAAAGGAATAGTAATTCAGAGTCTGTCAGTCTCATACTAATACTGTAACTTCACAAAGCCCCAGGCCACAGCAACACATGCACAGTAAACTAAAAGACCCATATTTTGGTAAGGGGACTCAACCATAGCAAGTCATAATGGTAAGGGGACTCGCCCAGAACCAGTCACCATATTTTGTTAAGGGGACTCACCCATATTATATAAGCCAGTCGTAATTTTTGTTAAGAGGACTCACCCATATAATATAAGCCAGTTGGTAAGGGGACTCACCCATATATAAGCCAGTCATAGGCCAAGGTGAAATACAGTATCTCAGCTGCACAGAGAGACTTGTGTATCTTACCATCCTGTATGCATCAACATACAAAAAAACCAGCTATTCCAGCTATTTCAGACATCTTAAGAGTGATTACTCACAGCCCAGAGGGTCAGTCTGAGGAGAGAGATGTAGAGTGGAGTTCTATCCCAACCAGAGATACAGTGAACCAATATTCCTCCTTCACCTGGATAGCACACAGTGTATGACAGAAAGAGCGAGGGGAAGTTAAAAAATGTTTTTAATCATTGCTAATGCCTTTGTACTTGCTGACTACCAATACCATGGCAGCATCATTATAATACATGGTAATACTATGGCATGATAATGCCATGACATTTGTAAGTACCCCCTGAAATGAGGCCACCTCTGTATACAGTAGAACCACTCTATTCTAACCCCCTGAAATGAGGCCACCTTTGTATACAGTAGAACCACCCCCTGAAATGAGGCCACCTCTGTATACAGTAGAACCACTCTATTCTAACCCCCTGAAATGAGGCCACCTTTGTATACAGTAGAACCACTCTATTCTAACCCCCTGAAATGAGGCCACCTTTGTATACAGTAGAACCACTCTATTCTAACCCCCTGAAATGAGGCCACCTCTGTATACAGTGGAACCACTCTATTCTAACCCCCTGAAATGAGGCCACCTCTGTATACACTCTCTATTCTAACCCCCTGAAATGAGGACATCTCTGGAACCACTTTATTTTAGCCCCCTGAAATGAGGACACCTCCATATTAAAGACACCTGGATATTGTTCCAAATAACAGCTAGTGTATTAACATCAACCCACTGAAATGAGGCCACCCCTTTAAGATCTTTTGTCCCTGATGACCCTTTCCAAACACACTTGCTCCCACAATGCCTTAACAAAACTATAGCTGAGCATTGCAATAATAAAGACAAGTTATTTGTTCATCATTCAGGGTAACCACTGCAAACTCCAGTTAACAGGTAAGTATCTCATACACATGTGATAGTCACCTGATTATAACAGAATGTCACCTGATCATAACACAATAGCACTTACTCTCCACAATGTATTGAAGAAGCATTTTCATGTAGTTCTGTGTCATCTCAATGAGATCCCATTCCTACAGACACACAGTGGTACCATGATTACACTGGGACCTCTCTAGAATTTGAGACAGATTAAAAGTGTGCTGATTATTAGAGTAGGTGGCCTCATTTCAGGGGATGATTCCCTATAATCAGAGGTGATATTATACCTGATAGTTTTTACAAGAGATCCCAACGGCTTCCTCTAAGTTGGCTGGCACATTCAATTCAGCATCAACAAAAGTCTATATAGAGCAGAACAGAGAAAAGTTTACAGACTAGCCACACCCACACAGGAAGCTATGAGCCCAGGAAGATATCCTTAAGGTTGAGCACAGGAAGATATCCTTAAGGTTGGGGTAAACACTGACACATTAGTGGGATCATAGGAATGAAATACACTTCACAACGAAAGATGAACATCCCTCTCTCTTCCCCCCCCCCCCCTCTGTATTATACCCCCTATTCATTGAAATAATGACCCACGCAGATTAGTCTAGCCAAACCACCTCTAAGGAAGATACAATAGGAGGGAATTCGTGCTGATTTAACACAGAGCTCTGGGGAGGGTTAGTCTAGCCACACCACCTCTAAGGAAGATACAAAAGGGGGGAATCTGTGCTGATTTAACACGGAGGGTTAGTCTAGCCACACCACCTCTAAGGAAGATACAATAGGAGGGAATCTGTGCTGATTTAACACAGAGCTCTGGGGAGGGTTAGTCTAGCCAGATCACCTCTAAGGAAGATACAATAGGAGGGAATCTGTGCTGATTTAACACAGAGCTCTGGGGAGGGTTAGTCTAGCCACACCACCTCTAAGGAAGATACAATAGGAGGGAATCTGTGCTGATTTAACACAGAGCTCTGGGGAGGGTTAGTCTAGCCAGACCACCTCTAAGGAAGATACAATAGGAGGGAATCTGTGCTGATTTAGCACAGAACTCTGGGGAGGCTTGGATGGAGCTACTATATACACACACCTGATTCCAGTCAAACTTGAGTGACACTGCATTGTAACCATTGTCTCTGTAGTCTTTGAAGAACTCACAACCTGATAGATGAGGTGGAAGGAGAGACAGAATGTACACAGGAAAGAGAGAGGGAGGGAGAAAGGGAAGAGAGAGGAAGTGAAGAAGAGAGAGAGAGAGGGGGGGAGATAGATGGAGGGAGATAGATGGAGGGAGAGAGAGGGAGGGAGAGAGAGGGAGGGAGAGAGGGAGTGGGAGGTGAAGGAGGGAGTTGAAGGGGGAGGGAAAGGGTGGGAGGATACCAATAAGGTACTGATGCTAACACTAACCTGGGTAAGGCATGGATGCAATGTTGAAATCGGCATATCGAGCCCACTTGTCCACTTTCTCAGAGGAACACACACTATAAGACAATGCAGTAACAGAGTACAACAGAGAAACTGAATCTGACATTTCAAATCACTATAAAAAACATGGATCTTCAGAAAACAGTGCCATTCTCACTAGATATTGGATGCTTTTATAAAGTATAGCTCAGAGAAATACAGCACTAGATTTTCATCTAAGAGCAGTGAGGCCACAGCACCCTACCCAGACCAGCCAGTTACACAGTGAGGCCACATCACCCTACCCAGACCAGCCAGTTACACAGTGAGGCTACAGCACCCTACCCAGACCAGCCAGTTATACAACAAGGCCACAGCACCCTACCCAGACCAGCCAGTTGCACAGTGAGGCGACAGCACCCTACTTGGACTGTGGTCATTGATTATAATTATATTCATAGTCATGGTATAAACCCAACTAAAATGTTATTTCCACATGGACTATAAAAACAACCAACATCCTCGTCTCTTCGCACCTTTCTCTAGAAATTATTTTGCAACCTTTGCTATTTTTTTTGGAAAGCTTATGAAGCTTGATGTACAAATGACGAATATAGAGGACCAGGTCTCTCTCAGGTTTACCATGAGAGTTCTGTAAATCTACCCACCACACAATAAAGGGGTCACCCTAACACAAATAAGACCAAGGTGAACCTAGCCCCTAACATAGCCAATAAAAAGTATAGGGTCACCTCAACACAGTTAACAAATGACCAACAAAGAGGGTCATCCTAACACAAAGCCAATCTAACACAGCCAAGACAAAGGTCAATCTAAACACAAAGCCATCCAACACAGGGGTCAATCTAAATCCACCACAGCTAAGACAAGGGTCAATCTAACACAGCCAAGACAAGGGTCAATCTAAACACAAAGCCAATCTAACACAGCCAAGACAAGACAAAGCGTCATCCTAACACACCCTAACCACTATCATAAAGAATGAAACAGCCTCACTTTGTGGAGTTGGGATAATAATAATAATAATCTAGAGGTCAGAGGGTTCAGTATGCAGAGGTTGTATAACATATTCACTTTGTTAGGTTGGGACTGTACAGGCATTTTCCATATCCATCATTAACTCACTAAAGGCCATATTTCAGTTTCTTCTTCTCCACCATGAGATCACAGATCAGGGTGACCCCGAGAGCCTTTAGCAGCTGTACATCCTGACCCCGTATCTTGTTCAACAAAATCCAGTCTCTAGAGACAGAGAGAAGAGAGTGAAGTTCTGTGTGAGATTAAGGAGTGTTGGGTTATGTTTGTTGCAACTTACGATTCTGAAGAGTTTGTTTGACCATTAGAAGTGGGTGGATCTACTGAACTTTGACCTCTGTCATCTATATCATTACCTGAGTGGGAATGGTTAAAATGTTATATAATGTGGAGTCTGTAGGAATAGTCTAGGTGGGAAAGGAAGAAGTGGAATAAGGTGTCTACAATGGTTATTTTAGGTGAAATGAAGGGGTAAGGTTTTAAGGCAGTAAGGTTCAGTACTCACCAATAGTGGGTAATGTCAGGTTTTAGGGCAGTAAGGTTCAGTACTCACCAATAGTGGGTAATGTCAGGTTTTATGGCAGTAAGGTTCAGTACTCACCAATAGTGGGTAATGTCAGGTTTTATGGCAGTAAGGTTCAGTACTCACCAATAGTGGGTAATGTTAGGATCCAGTCAAATCCCGAGCGTCCATACAGTTCAGCCATCGTAGACAATGTAGATGAACGACAAATATTCTGAGAAACAAACAAACAAACACCTGGATCATTTCACTGGGCCCCTTCTCAAAATCTTGCCTTAAACCCTCAAATCCCCACAACCTCCTGTATATCTCTGAAACCATGTCACATGACCGACATAGTGAAACCCTGACTGTCACA
The DNA here is from genome assembly GCA_964016965.1 of Diacarnus erythraeanus. Taxonomy (NCBI): domain Eukaryota; kingdom Metazoa; phylum Porifera; class Demospongiae; order Poecilosclerida; family Podospongiidae; genus Diacarnus; species Diacarnus erythraeanus. Next base: position 7,006,450 of record OZ024671.1, read on the forward strand.
TGACTGTAGATATATATAATTATACCTACAGTGAAAGTTAATGATAGTGAAAGTTAGTACACTGAACGGACTAATACACCTGTGAACGGTGCACTTTGTACCACTAGTTAACAACAGCTGAGCTGTCTCTACCTTGTTCTCGAAAAGGATGACAGGCATCACAAATCTTGACCGACAACGAGCAAACCTAGCTGTTGGAATCAACTCCCTAAGCTTTGAAACATTGTTTACACACTCCCTGGTGGACAAATAATAATAATAATAATAATAATAATAATAATAATAATACAGTGAATGTAGCCTCAGTTATACAGACCCATGGGACTGGCACTAGTCTGTATAATATACAGTGGAACCTCAGTAATACAGACCCTATGGGACTGGCACTAGTCTGTATAATATACAGTGGAACCTCAGTAATACAGACCCTATGGGACTGGCACTAGTCTGTATAAGTACAGTGGAACCTCAGTTATACAGACCCTATGGGACTGGCCTAGTCTGATAAGTACAGTGGAACCTCAGTTATACAGACTCTATGGGACTGGCACTAGTCTGATAAGTACAGTGGAACCTCAGTTATTCAGACTCTATGGGACTGGCACTAGTCTGTATAAGTACAGTGGAACCTCAGTTATACAGACTCTATGGGACTGGCACTAGTCTGATAAGTACAGTGGAACCTCAGTTATACAGACTCTATGGGACTGGCACTAGTCTGATAAGTACAGTGGAACCTCAGTTATGCATACCCTATGGGACTGGCACTAGTCTGTATAAGTACAGTGGAACCTCAGTTATTCAGACTCTATGGGACTGGCACTAGTCTGTATAAGTACAGTGGAACCTCAGTTATTCAGACCCTATGGGACTGGCCTAGTCTGTATAAGTACAGTGGAACCTCAGTTATACAGACCCTATGGGACTGGCCTAGTCTGTATAAGTACAGTGGAACCTCAGTTATTCAGACCCTATGGGACTGGCACTAGTCTGTATAAGTACAGTGGAACCTCAGTTATTCAGACCCTATGGGACTGGCACTAGTCTGTATAAGTACAGTGGAACCTCAGTTATTCAGACCCTATGGGACTGGCACTAGTCTGTATAAGTACAGTGGAACCTCAGTTATTCAGACCCTATGGGACCAGCACTAGGGACATGTAAATTATGCCAGCATAATTTAAGCAGGCATAATGCTGGCATAATAGGCTCCAAAATTAGGCAGTGTTTATGATGTGACTACAAGTGAGCACATGGTTAATTTGTAGTTGTAGCTGCTGAACGTTGTTTTTCTAACTAAACATTTGAAGGTTAATTTTGAGTTTATAATAGAGGCATAATTGGGGCATAATAGGCAATGTTGTGGGGAGGAGTGAGTGTAAAGCATTGGAGCATAGCATAATAGGAAGAGCACGTCAGTAACCAGCACTAGTCTGCATAAGTGAAATATCTGTGAATTAAATGGAATGTCTAGGAAAGTGGCAATCAACATCATTAACTAGGAGTTTGTATAATTAGAACTGCTAGATAAAATGAAAATGAGCTTCCAAAGAAGTATGGCACCAATACACAGGGGAACCCCCTCCTACCTAAGACACACCTCTTGTCTCTGGTCTCTTCCTCTCCCTCCTTCAACTCCTTCTCGATGACGATCAACTCAGAAGGGTAGTGGGCGCAAAACTGCCCTAACTTGTTGTCTATCACCTTGTGTATGTGTAGGAGAAATTAGGGTTCCTTTATATTAATGACAAATTGACTAATCTATGGAGATCTGATGTTGGCATGTGAGCTAGGGGCTAGACTTATAGATATCACTTGCTGATATCTGAGATCAATGAGGATTTATAAGGTCACTGTTATAGATAGGATACCACACTAGAATGTTGGCATCTAGGGAACTCAGTTAGGCAGGTTGGGGGACTCAGGATGGGGGTAGTTGGGCTGGAGGACTCAAATTGGGGGACTCAGTTAGACTGGGGGGCTCAGGCTGGGGGGAGGATTCATGCTAGGGACTCAGTTAGGCTGGGGGACTCGGGCTGGGGACAGTTAGGCTGGAGGACTCAGGGTTGGGGGACTCGGGCTGGAGGCAATTAGGCTGGAGGACTCAGGTTGGGGGATTCAGTTAGGCTGGAGGACTCAGGCTAGGGATTCAGGCTGGGGGACTCAGTTAGGCTGGGGGTAGTTAGGCTGGAGGACTCAGTTAGCTTTGCTAACACTTCAAAGAACTGCCTCCTAACCTGTGTAGGTATGTAACTAGTTACAATGCATTGATACACAACTGTACATGTTCCTCTTCCAACTTACATCAATCTTATAGTCTCTACCAACTAAGTGGATGCAACACTTATGGATCACTTCATACTGTAGGAGAGGAGGGAGGGAGGGATGGAAGGAGAGAGGCATGGAAGGGGGTAAAGAGGAAGGAGGGAGGTGGAGGGAGGGAGGGAGGAGGGATGGAGAGAGAGGGAGAGAGGAAGAATTATCAGTGTACTGAACATTACAATTTGTCTTTGAGTGACTACACAGTCAGCTGTTTTTGCTACAGCATCTCTACATTTTTATGAACAAGTGTCATTGTGGGTCAAAGGTCACAGAGTGGTGTTACAGTGGGATGCAATTCCTTTATTCCAACCCCCTGGAATGAGGATACTCCATGTATACAGGAGAATTCCTCTATTCCAACCCCTTGAAATGAGGACACCTCTGTATACAGTGGAACATTCCAACCCCCTGAAATGAGGACACATGTATACAGTGGAACTCCTCTATTCCAACCCCCTGAAATAAGTGCAATTTTTTGTCTATCAAGAGAGTGGTATGGGAAGGGTATGTACCCCTTTCTACTCACAGGGAGTTCTTAAGTGTCAGCTAAATAGTTTAATGCATACAGTGCTGAACAAACCAATAGGTTAGTACCTCTCCTAGTATATAGGAACCCTATCATTAAACCCAAGGAGATTTAAGACTAGTTATCTAATGGTTGAATCCACGCTTACCCGCCTGTCTACGTTCCTAGCCTTGTAGGCACTCTTTATGAAGAAGTCGAGCAGCTCCTGCAAGCATTCCTCGGTCACTACACTCGACCCATCCACCTTCGCCATTTACAACAGTCTTATAAGCTTAAAAGGCAGTTTTAAAGAGTCGAGGAAGTTTCCTCGGTTTGTATAGCAAACGGCAGAAACAGGATATTCGCTAGCTACAATCGCTAGCTACAAAATCAACAGTCTTGTGACAAGATAAAAAGGTCAAAGGTCAAAGATTTTTGGGTGTAACCCTTGGCATTATTATTAATGAATGTCTATTAGTTTAATTAAGTTTTGATATATCTTCATAAGGTACTCCTTCAATGATCCTCCCTTTGGTAGGCCCCTACAATTAAGCAGAATAACAATTTGACAGTATTAGAAGCTATTTATTAATAGTTTATGTGTACCTGATTGATTCTCACAGTTGCACAGTAGTTGGAAACATCAATAGATTCCAATATTGCCTGCAGTCCTCTGTAAGCTCCATTTACCACAAGCACTGGTCTACCTGTATAGAACAAAGGTGACTGTAAAAACTCCACCTAAGGAATTCTTTACACTTTAATTCACAGAGGAGGACATAAAGCAATCTCAAAAGGGAAATATTTCAACAATTTCTCTCAGGTTGATTGTCACCCCCTAGCCAAAAGTTGGATCTTTCTCCATGTAACAGATTCAGATTCAGATTACATCATTATCCCATCGTTTTGGGAAAGGGTCATCACTGAAAAACATCGTTAGGAGAGAAGGTATGGAGAGAAAGTGTGTACTAACTCCCCTAGTGTGGGGCTCGCCCCATTTACTATAACAATCTGAAGGACTGAGTGCAAGAAAGGGTCAAGTTCCAAGGACAGTGTGCCCTTTAAGGTTCACTGCATTACACCTGAATAAGCAGCTTCCCAATGAATCCTTTACGGAGTGATCCTTACCTAAAGCTGGGATCACAGTCTCCAGATAAGTCTGGTCAATTTTGATGATGTCTCCTGTTTCGATCATCTTGATGACAGCTGTATACTGCTCTCTCACCTCCTCTATCACTCCTTTCTTACGATAGAACTTCTCTCCAAGTTTCTGGTGTAATACCTTCACAATGATACCCTGAAAAGGCCACAATGTTTATAACTCACTCTTGTTAATGTGTGGTGCTGGTGGAACCTTTATTCCTAGCCCTTGAAATGAGGACACCTCCGTATACAGTGGAATTACTCTATTCCAACCCCCTGAAATGAGGATACCTCCGCATACAGTGGAACCTCTCTATTCCAACACCCTGAAATGAAGACACCTCTGTATACAGTGGAACCCCTCTATTCCAACCCCCTGAAATGAGGACACCTCTGTATACAGTGGAACCCCTCTACTCCAACCCCCTGAAATGAGGACACCTCTGTATACAGTGGAACCCCTCTATTCCAACCCCCTGAAATGAAGACACCTCTGTATACAGTGGAACCCCTATATTCCAACCCCCTGAAATGAGGACATCTCTGTATACAGTGGAACCCCTCTACTCCAACCCCCTGAAATGAGGACACCTCGTATACAGTGGAACCTCTCTATTCTAACACCCTGAAATGAAGACACCTCTACATTTGAATATGAAATGAAATTTCACTCCCTGAAATGAGGCCATTCCTCTAATGAAGAGACTTTAATTTGTCCCACTGTGTCTGGAATAGAGAGGTTCCACTGTATGTGTGTGGATACATTGCTCACCTCTGCAATCCAGTTATCTCTTCTGTTGAGTTTCTCCTTCTTTCTCTCCTCCATCTAATTAACATTGTAATTTAATTTGAAAGAAATTATAAGAAAAAGACACACTTATTAGTTCAGAGGTAATACAGTGGAACCTCACACATTGGGACCTTGGAAACTGTCCTTTATATAGAGGCTGTCCTTAATTCAGAGGTAATACAGTGGAACCTCACACATTGGGACCTTGGAAACTGTCCTTTATATAGAGGCTGTCCTTAATTCAGAGGTAATACAGTGGAACCTCACACATTGGGACCTTGGAAACTGTCCTTTATATAGAGGCTGTCCTTAATTCAGAGGTAATACAGTGGAACCTCTCTATAAAGGACACATTGGGACCTTGGAAACATTTATAGAGATTGTCCTTAATTCAAAGGTAATATGCACAATAGAAACATTGAAAAGTATCCTTCATACAGATTCAGAGGCTGTGAATTATTGATAAAGTGAAGATCACAATGTGTCCAATTAAATACCAATAATAAGTGATATCAGTGTTCACCTCTCTAATCTCTTCCAAAGCAGTTCGCTTTCTCTTCCTGCTATCAGTTTCCACAGCCGGTTTCTTGTCTTTCTTCTTCATTGAGTGTCCACTTACTGCCTTGAAAATGTTAGGGTGAGGAGCTGCTTGGCTCCTACAATTGAATATTAGATAACACCACCCTATAAAGATCTTGGAAACTGTTCTTTATATAGAGGTTGTCCTTAATACAGTGGAACCTCTCTATAAAGGACACTTTGGGACCTTATAAAATAGAGGTTGTCCTTTTAATTCAGAGGTACTAACATACAGTGGAACTTCTCTATAAAGGACACATAAAGACTATAGGACAAGAGTGGATGTTGCCTTAACCCTGAGTGTCCTTAATTAAAAGGTTCCATTATAGTCTCTGACAACTTAAAGCTAACCTAACAGGTAATTTGGACACAGCAAAGCCATCTTCCTTCTTTACACTACCGCTTGCCGAAGATGTCCTCTTGTCAGTTTTGGTGGACTCTTGGAATTTTCCTTGCTCCATTTCCAAGGAGGCCTTGTCATCTGTTGAAGAACTTCCACTGGTAGTCTCACTGGCTTCAGCTGAGGAGGAGTGAACCAAAGGGTTACCAATTCCTGCGCCTTTGAAACTGAGGACAACTGTAAGGATGAGAGACCAGAGGGAGGGAGGGAGGTTCAAATGAATAGGCGAAACACAGCGGGAAGCCCTTGAGGCAGTGTTCTCTCCAATAGTGGGCTCTACGCCTTTAATGAATGTGCCATAAATGTGGGATGTGGCTTAAACACTTTGATGTGGTCTTAAACTCCACCCCACCACTATCTCCTACGGTTACACATACTTGAATAGTACAAAACAAGTGACGGTGCTCAAGGATAGTGGTGGGTGGAGTTTCAGGCCACATCAAAGTATTTAAGCTCCACCCCACACCTACATCAAAGGGAAATGTCCACTGAAAAGCATATTGTGGTATCTTCTTGAAATCTTATGCTCAAGGAATCCCCCAAACAAGATTAAAACTCACTTTTTTCCTCTTCAGAGGGTCGGTTCAACTCAGTGTAAACAGTTTCCGGCTCTTCATCCTGTAGAATTCCAGGGAGAAGCAAGAAAAAAAAAAAGAGTTGTTTGCTCATTCAAGATAACTGAGATATCCCTTACCTTCTTTGTAGCTAGAGCTCGAGTAATTTGTTCTTCGATAGCCTTTTGGATTCTCTCTTCATCGTCTTTGTCCATCTTCTTCTTCTTATCTGCAGCCTGTTAAAATTATATTGCAATCAACAGGTCATAGGTCAGCTCTCACAGTCTGTAAAGGAAAGGAACCTCTGAATTGGGATCAGGTCTACTGTCCTTTGTAGTACAATGGAACCTCTGAATCTAAAGAACACATTGGGATCAGGTCTACTGTCCCTTGGCTGTCCTTGTCTCAGTGGTTGAAGACAAACGATATGGTATATTTTGTCCTTTTAGGAGAGTCTTCATATCCAAGATTTAGATATAAGGTCACACATGCATTGACATGCATGCCTACATACATACCGCCTGCCTTGCGAGTGTTTCAGGTCTCCTGTCAATGTACTTGATAAACCAACCCTTTGGAGTGGGTTCCACTTCACAAAAACCTAGGGCAGGAAGAAGAGAAGCAGTCCAGTTTATTCATAGGAACATGTGACTCACCTGTTCTCCCAAGGAACATCACAAACCCAGTCAAGGTCTCCCACTGTGCATAAAAACATACATATTTATGCAAGTTCAGATTCTCAATTGATAAACTCTCTTTTTTAAACCTCAGAAAAGGATGAAATGCTGCAACAGTTTATACAGTCTGCTGTTGTTATACAGAGGTGGCCTGCTTATACAGTGGAACCTGTATATAGTGGTCACCCTTGAGACACAACCAGTTGGCTGTTATACAGAGGTGGTCTGCTTATACAGTGGAACCTGTATATAGTGGTCACCCTTGGGACACAACCAGTTGGCTGTTATATAGAGGTGGCCTGCTTATACAGTGGAACCTGTATATAGTGGTCACCCTTGAGACACAACCAGTTGGCTGTTATACAGAGGTGGTCTGCTTATACAGTGGAACCTGTATATAGTGGTCACCCTTGGGACACAACCAGTTGGCTGTTATACAGAGGTGGTCTGCTTATACAGTGGAACCTGTATATAGTGGTCACCCTTGAGACACAACCAGTTGGCTGTTATACAGAGGTGGCCTGCTTATACAGTGGAACCCTTGGGACACAACCAGTTGGCTGTTATACAGAGGTGGTCTGCTTATACAGTGGAACCTGTATATAGTGGTCACCCTTGAGACACAACCAGTTGGCTGTTATACAGAGGTGGTCTGCTTATACAGTGGAACCTGTATATAGTGGTCACCCTTGAGACACAACCAGTTGGCTGTTATACAGAGGTGGTCTGCTTATACAGTGGAACCTATATATAGTGGTCACCCTTGAGACACAACCAGTTGGCTGTTATACAGAGGTGACCTGCTTATACAGTGGAACCTGTATATAGTGGTCACCCTTGAGACACAACCAGTTGGCTGTTATACAGAGGTGGCCTGCTTATACAGTGGAACCTGTATATAGTGGTCACCCTTGGGACACAACCAGTTGGCTAGAATATGTATACAGTGGAACCTGCATACATAGTGGTCATCTTTGTCATAGAAATATGACCTGTTTGTGTTACTGTATCTATCTATAGTGCATACTCACTCTAGTGGCGTTCATGTGATAGTGGTCTTTATCCTTAATGTACTGTTGATATACTTCATTTGCGTGAACACGTCTAGTGCCTGATGCATGAGAGGGCATCGGAAGGAGATAAAAAGAGGTTTAAATTTAAGTGTTACTTACCATACGAAGTTCTAAGCAGATGCATAAAATCTCTGAGGAACTCTCTATAATGACATCAAAAAAAAAAAGGGTCAACTTGTGTGGTGTGCATTATTTAGAAACAAAAGCCTCTATACTTGCAACAAAATCTGACAACTGAACTTTGTCCCACTTCCATAACTACATGCTCTCAGACATACATTACCCTTCCGGTAAGAGGTCTAATGTGTGAAACACTTAGGTATAGCTAATCCTCTGGGACTTGATGACAGCACAGAGTTGCTAAGGCGAGTTGCTAAGGCTTTAGCTATAATGTATAGAGTCAACCTTTAATATTACATATGTACTGTGAAAATGATCCAATGAATTTTCCAGGATTTTCTGCCACTAAGAGAAGCTGTCTTTGATGAGATTCTGATGACATATGACACTTGAATCCATTCTGTGAATTACAATGAAAAGAAGCCAACTATAAAATCTATTTATCTATAGCTAAACCAACCACACCTCATCTCTGCACTGCTTTTGGCACATTTGACAGTACCATCTTAGCTTTTGTAGTCCCTTGGACTTTATTCTATTCGAAATAGCTTTCGGAGTAAGAAATTCGTGTTTCGGCATTCTTGTGAAGTAGAAGGTCAAAGTTTATCTTTCACCACGCCTACTTAAAACACACACCCCTTCACACCCCCACTGTACTTCTTGTAAAGAAGGCCTGTTTCTGCGTTTGATAGTGGCCATTTAACAAATGTCTGCATAGTCATAGTTAAAGAGCATTCTCCTATATCTACCTACGTTGACCGACTGCTGAGTTGTGAGTGTAAGTTCATTAGAGCTAGGGCCAGAGCTAAAAGGACCTGTCCTTGAAAGTGTCCATAATACTACAGAGGTTGTCCATAATAAGAATAAAGGATTATTTCCAAGGTCCCAATGTGTCCTTTTTAGAGAGTTTCCACTCTATTACCACTGAATTAAGAACAACCTCTATATAAAGGACAGTTTCCAAGGTCTTTATAAAAAGGTTCCACTGTATTACCTCAAAATTAAAGACAGCCTTTATATAAGGGACAGTTTCTAAGGTCCTTTGTGTATCCTAAATAAACTTGTTTACAAATCAAACCACAACAACCTGGTAGGATTTACCACACAATCATTAGGTGAATGGTCAAAGGGAAGACTCTTCATAGCAACAAGGGAATTCTTACTTCCTCCAGAAAGGGATGTGGTGAGGAGGGAGAGACGTAGGATGATTTGGGGTAATGGTGATCACTGCATCAAAGCATTCATCCCTTTAACCTCAACAAAGGAAATTTGAAGAGGGAGAGTCATTTACTCAAAGTTGTATATCAATTTTATAGTTGATAATGCTCTCATCAAAGTTTTGCCCCAAGCTATTCTTTCCTGTGAGACGTTATGTGTCTAGTTCTTCAGTAGTCTTGGGAAAGGTGCTTGCCATACGACGAGAGGACAATTCTATATGGGAACGTAGAGCTCCCTTGTCACCATCACATGTGGAGTCCTTGGTTCAAGATGGAGTCAAGGTAAGTGAGGTTATGATTGTGAGGCAATTTTGAGGAGAAATGAGGACACCTCGTAACTCCTCTATTTCAACCCCCTGAAATGAGGACACCTCTTTAATCCAACACCCTGAATTGTGGACACATCTGTATTAAGGACACTTGGATATGTTCCAAATAACAGCTTGTGCATTAACATTAATAGAACTTCACTCCCTGAAATGAGACCACCCCTCTAATCAGGAGGTGTCCACTGTATGTTCATGACTACCTCCTAAAATGAAGACACTCTTTGTTATGACATGTTCGCGACTGTCTGAGCATGTTCTGACTGTATGTTTGGGTGCAGGTGCTGGTGCAGCCATCCAATAGGAGGTCTTACTCAATGCGGGATTACGAGAAGAAAGGGGCCATTATTAAAGAGGACATTTCAGAGGCCAGTACCATTCTAGGTGAGGAGAGAGGAAGAGAGGAAGGAGAGGAGAGAGGGAGGAGAGGAGGGAGGGAGGAGAAGAGGGAGGGAGGGAGGAGAAGAGAGAGGGAGGAGAGGAGGGAGGGAGGGAGTAGGGAGGAGAGGAGGGAGGAGAGGAGGGAGGAAGGAGAAGAGGGAGGGAGGAGAGGAGAGAGGGAGGAGAGGAGAGAGGGAGGAGAGGAGAGAGGGAGGAGAGGAGGGAGGGAGGAGAGGAGAGAGGGAGGAGAGGAGGGAGGGAGGAGAGGAGGGAGGGAGGGTGGAGGGAGGGAGAAGAGGAGGGAAGGAGGAGGGAGGGAACCCTTCCCCTAATATTTTCATTTCATTATATCAATGTTTAGGAGTAAAACGTCCTAAAGTCGAAGACCTGATCCCTGATAAGACTTATGTCATCTTTTCTCACACCATCAAAGGACAAGCTGAAAACTTAGATCTCCTGACTGCCGTGTTAGAGAAGGTATGATGTGCATAGAGTGGGTAGGTGGTGGGTGGGATATTGGTAAGGAATGTGACTTATTAATGTCGTTTCCTGGTGGAACACCTCTGATAGGAAGACACTCTGAAATACCATACCAAAATGAACCTTATGATTTCTAATGTCCCAATGTGTCCTTTATAGAGAGGTATTACCTCTGAATTAAGGACAACCTCTATATAAAGGACAGTTTCCAAGGTCCCCATAGAAAGGTTCCACTGTATTACCTCTGAATTAAGGACAACCTCTATATAAAGTATAAAGGACAGTTTCCAAGGTCCCAATGTGTCCTTTATAGAGAGGTTCCACTGTATTACCTCTGAATCAAGGACAACCTCTATATAAAGGACAGTTCCAAGGTCTCAATGTGTCCTTTATAGAGAGGTTCCACTGTATTACCTCTGAATTAAGGACAACCTCTATATAAAAGACAGTTTCCAAGGTCCCAAGGTGTCCTCTATAGAGAGGTTTTCATACATATACTTACACACACTATTGTTTGCATAGAGAATTCGACTGGTGGATTATGAGTGCATTGTGGATGAAAATAACCGTCGGATTGTGGCATTTGGGAAGTATGCAGGTGTCTGTGGCATGATAAACATTATTCATGGACTAGGAATGAGACTGTTGGCTCTGGGACACCACACTCCATTTATGGTAGGCAGAACTTGATGTTAGATAAAGTAAAAAATCTGAGTTTCCATTTTCAAATCACAAAATTATTATTATTTTAATTTATTATTTATTATATTTATTTTTATTATTTATTTTATGTATACACAGCAAAAATATTTTATCCACGAAATTAAAATTAACTCCTGTTCTATATGGCACTCTTACTCTTAGCATGTTGGAACAGCTCACAATTACATCACATTGGAAGCAGCCAAGAAAGCCATCTTTAGTCTAGGAAGAGAGATTCAGGATTCCTTAATGCCCGAGTCTCTAGGTGCCCGAGTCTCTAGGGCCCATTATATTCACTTTCACAGGGTCAGGAAACGTCTCACAAGTAAGGAATATTGGATAGCATAGGGACTATGGGTTCAGGGGCAGGGCATGACACCCAATTAGAGAGTTGTCTCATTATAAGTCAGGTGTCCTCATTTCATGCAGTTGGGTTCGTTATAGACATAGGTAACCTCATTTCAGGGTGTTGGAATAGAGAAGTTCCACTGTACATAGAAGTGTCCTCGTTTCACGGGGTTGGAATAGAGGGATTATACTGTATAAAGGAGGTGTCCTCATTTTGAATAGAGTGGTTACACTATATACAGAGATATCCTCATTTCAGTGCTTATACTTTTCCACCTCTTATCTGCAGGGTGCTCAAGAGATATTCCAACAACTCCCTCATGAATACGTGTCCCCAGACTCCCTGAAAGATGTTGTTGAAAATGGAGGTGTGTTTATGTGAGAGTGATTATCTCAGTTACCTTAAGACTCATATATTTCCTCGTCCCTCCCCCCCCTTTCTTCAATATTGCCTATTTCTCCTTCTCATCAGATATTCGTAAGGTATATGGCACAGTTGTGAGCAGAAAGGATCATCTGGTAAGAAAAGATGATGGGAGTTATAGTGTTGAAGACTACAGTGCAAACCCACAAGATTACAAGTCTGTATTCTTTGAAAAGGTAAATATTGAGATTGGAAGAATAGAAGTGTCCTCATCTGTAAGAAATCACAGGGATTTGAGGAATAGAGATGTACTCATATGTAGGGATTTGAGGAATAGAGGTGTACTCATCTGTAGGGATTTGAGGAATAGAGGTGTACTCATCTATAGGGATTTGAGGAATAGAGGTGTACTCATCTATAGGAATTTGAGGAATGAGGTGTACTCATCTGTAGGGATTTGAGGAATAGAGGTGTACTCATCTGCAGGGATTTGAGAAATAGAGGTGTACTCATCTGCAGGGATTTGAGGAATAGAGGTGTACTCATCTATATGGATTTGAGGAATAGATGTGTACTCATTTGTAGAAATTCCAGTGGGTGGAGTAGAGGTGTCCTTATTTATGGATCTAATGACTTATAGAGTCTAAAATTTATTTCGGGTTTGATCACATGTTTTACTGGAATGTCTTTAACCTCCTCCAGATAGTGCCCTACAGCACATGCATCGTGAATGGGGTATTTTGGGCTCCCGGGCTCCCACAGCTGATCTCTAAGGAGCAGTCCCACTTTCTACACCCACGAGCTGAGTCTTTCAATGCCTCTGACTTTCTCTATGAAGGAAGACCTAAGCTTCCACAGAGACTCCTGGCTATTGCTGATATCTCCAATGACCTTCATGTATGTATGGGTGTGGTGTGGTGATTAAAAGACAGTTTTACCTTAATTACCATACACATGCATACACAAACACACACATGTACACACACACACACACACAACACACACAACACACACAACACAACACACGCACACACGCACGCACACACACACACGCGCGCGCGCACACACACACACACACACACACACACACACACACACACACACCACAACACACACACCACAACACACACACCACAACACACACACACATGCACACAACACACGTGGTGCATACACACATCACATGTGCATATACACACATGTAGGGATCTTTTGATATCATCAACTTCAACACCACCATTGACAATCCATTTGTCATCTATGATGTCCATAAAGACACCAGTTCCTACGAGTAAGTGCCATAGACTCACATAACATGGAACATGGAAATTAAAGTCTTGTAAATAGTTTCCTGGCTTTCTGCTTTTTTTTGTTTGTTTGTTGTTTGTTTGTTTGTTTGTTTGTTTTGTTTGTTTATTTATTTATTTATTATTATTATTATTTTTTTTGCACAAAATTGATGAGGAAGGTTACTTTACCAAAACTTACTGAGGGAAGGATAATGGTGAACACTTACACTGGCCATTGTTTCAACATATGTATATTAGCACTGTGTAACATGTGTAATATACCGTATTTCCTAAAATTCTCGTATACTTAATAATTCATTTTTCAAATTTCCATGTTGTTTTAATTTCGGAAGAGCCTATGGAGCCCAGCATGCTGAGCTGTGCACCTCCAATTATTCAACTTTTTAAATTTCGTAATAAAAGTGACATCCAAAATTAAGGAAAATTTCAGAAAATATGGTAATGTAAGCACTGTGTAATGTAATATGAGCACTGTGTAATATAATATGAGCACTGTGTAATGTAATATGAGCACTGTGTAATGTAATATGAGCACTGTGTAACATAATGTAAGCACTGTGTAATGTAAGCATAATGTAAGTGCTATATAACATGGTGTAACATGACACTGATACCTAACAATGTTGAAGCAATTAATGTTACATTATATTCTGTTAATCTATAATATTGACACTGTGTTATTGGTCATGTAGTATGATGGCAAATGGCATTCTCTTCATGGTAATAGAAAACCTACCTGCTCAACTGCCCTGTGTGGCCACTGATTACTTCGGATCTAAGCTCCTCCCTCTTATCCATGACTTCGTAAGGATATCTTCTCTCCTTTCCCCTCCCACAGTGTCCAATATGGACACCTCCCCTCCCACAGTGTTCAGTGTGGACACCTCCCCTCCCACAGTGTTCAGTGTAGACACCTCCCCTCCCACAGTGTTCAATATGGACACCTCCCCTCCCACAGTGTTCAGTGTAGGCACATTCCCTCCCACAGTGTTGTTATTGCTGTCAGAGTAGACTCCTTTCCTCCTAGTATAGATACCTCCCCTCTCATGGTAATGTGGATGGTGTTATGTCAGTAGAACTGTTTCCTTGTTCAGATGAAGTTTGACTGTAAGAAGTCCATGGATGAATGTGAAGTCAGTGTTACTGCCAAGAATGTAAGTGTTGTATTTGCTCAGAATTACTAAGGCAGTGTTTCAGAAGGCAGGTTTAGTTGGAAGGCTACAACCTCTGAATAAAGGACACATTGGGATCAAGTCTACTGTCAGCTATCCTTATCTCAGAGGTTAATTTACACTAAGATAAACCAGATGGTACATTTTTAGTTGTCCTTTGTACAGAGATAGTAATCAGAGGTGCTACTGTAGACCCACAATGCCTGTGAAGTGTGGTTGGGCATAACCTTTCAACTTCCAGAATTATATACAGTATTTATACCTCAGAATATTTAGTAGCCCCACCCCCTCCTCCTCTCCAGCAGTGACCAGTGAAAGTACAGTAGAACCTTCTGATAGAGAAATAAGGACATCTGTACAATGGACAGACAACTAAAAATGTACCATCTGGTTTATCTTAACCTCTGAGACAAGGACAGCATCCCTACAAGGGACAGTAGACCTGATCCCAATGTGTCCTTTATTCAGAGGTTCCACTGTACTACAAGGGACACTAGACCTGATCCCAATGTGTCCCTTATTCAGAGGTTCCACTGTACTACAAGGGACAGTAGACCTGATCCCACTGTGTCCTTTATTCAGAGGTTCCACTGTATAAAGATAATAATATTATTATTATTATCTATCATATAGTCTCTCATTGCTTATAATGGCCAACTAACAAGTCGTTTCCATTACCTTGAAGATTTTGTCCAATAATTTTATGCAACAGCATCTTGAAGAACAGTCTTACATATACAATGCTGCACTGAGGATTATAGTCAGACTATCAGGTTGATCGGGAGTTACAGGCTTTTAGTCTCATTCTCATAAATATTATAAGTCCATTCCACACTAGCAACATTTTTTACTCATGTGGTGCAAATATTTATTGTGATTAACATTATTTTTAATGCAATGATATCTGAATCATTACAAGTCTAACATGTGTAGCGACCTTTACCAGAACTAGGCTTCTAACCAATCATCTGTGTGTGTGTGTGTGTGTGTGTGTGTGTGTGTGTGTGTGTGTGTGTGTGTGTGTGTGTGTGTGTGTGTGTGTGTGTGTGTGTGTGTGTGTGTGTGTGTGTGTGTGTGTGTGTGTGTGTGTGTGTGTGTGTGTGTGTGTGTGTGTGTGTGTGTGTGTGTGTGTGTGTGTGTGTGTGTGTGTGTGTGTGTGTGTGTGTGTGTGTGTGTGTGTGTGTGTGTGTGTGTGTGTGTGTGTGTGTGTGTGTGTGTGTGTGTGTGTGTGTGTGTGTGTGTGTGTGTGTGTGTGTGTGTGTGTGTGTGTGTGTGTGTGTGTGTGTGTGTGTGTGTGTGTGTGTGTGTGTGTGTGTGATAATTAACAAAAACACAAAATGGGCAAGTCCTCTTTGCCAATATAAAATGGTCTTAGTGACACTGGTTTACAATTTTGGGGGCTCTCTTGGAATGTGATCGAATACTCCAATAGCCTCACAACTCTCATGTAATAAATAGCCACACACACAATACTCCAGAACCACTGCCCAGCTCTATAGATGCATGATAATTAAGTTAGCTACTTAATCTTGACACTAAGTCCTTATTCTACTATATAACTACATGCTGAATTACAAGAGTTTGGACAGCTATTAAAACTTTTGTGAAGGGCTGGGTGAGGCAAGTGCCAGTAAAAGCAATAGGATTTGATTGGCAAGGTATAGCTAACTTGTTAACAGTATTAATAAAGCCACTCACAAAAACTGAATGATAAGCTAACTTTCTGGATAATAAGCATGACAGATAGGAAAATCCTTGCAGCATATTAATTGTGACTGTATGGTGGGATTAGGACTGGACAGATCATTAATAGAACACATGCAAGCATGTCAGGGAGATGACTGACTCTGGAAGTGTGTGGATTAATTCTGTTCCAATGTTAATATTATAAACTGCCCTAAAGAAAGTTTTTGTTGACAGTCATTCAGCTGTTAAAATTGATTTATATCTCCTCCTCAGAGAGGTGTGTCTGGGGTAATATAGACTCAGTGGTGTGGCCCAGTTTTATCTGTTGTACTATAATTATCTAGATAGATTGCTATATAGTGGCAATAGAGTAGTAGCTAGCTACATATAGAACAGTTGGGATAGAGTTCCATCATAATATTATACGTAGCTATATTAGTGCAACACTACTGGAAAGCTTAGATGACTGCTATTATAAGACTGTCAAATAATAATTAGCTATTGATTTTTAAATGACATAATAATCTTTCAATGAGTGAAGTTATCGACCCTTGCCCCTTGAGACACAGAAGTCAAGAGGGTAGGTTTCACCAGACTAGATGGACAATATTATGTATGATAACAAGCACAACTCCTCAGTGCATGCTTGATGCACTAATCTCAATCAAAAGATAGACCAGTGCATGTGCTAAATCACTTCAAAAATTATTGGCTAGAGGGTTTAGCCAAGTGAGAGTGAGCACAGTCATTATGTCCTCTATCTTATGCTTCACTCATAAGATTAGAAGAATAAACAATCCTTTTCAATAAATAATCCTACATTTCAAAAACAAGAACTAAAATTGTATAATATTATACTGAAAAGGGATAAGCTGGGCGTGTTGCATTCCTGTAACACTGCTCTATCACTAGTATGTTGCTGCTCCCAGCTAGCTAGCTAGCTGCTTCAAAGTTCAGTGTTTCCAGGTTGCTGTCTAAAAAAATCCACAGAGTAAACAACGACCTGATGATTGTGTGGTCAAAGCCCCACTTTTGTCCCCAAGATTCACCACTACTTTGGTTACTACTACTTGCATTGAGCATTGCTAATCAACTAGATAGAGGGACACTAAATTTCATGTTAATATTGGGACAAAATCAGTAATAAGCAGAAAAATCAATAGAACTCTACTTTTGGCCTTGATACATCCACAGACAATTCTCTGCTCCAAAAATCCACAGATTGTGGATAAATCCACGAACCTGGCAACACTGGGGGCACCATCGATTCCATTAAGGCCTTGACCATCAGAAATCATAGGTGTAGGAAGATGATTTTCTATGGGGTGGCCAGCCCAGTGTTGAATTTGAGTAACATGCAACGCGTTGCCATAAGGCCATGGTGAGGGAAAGGGTGCGGGAGGGGGATGGATATGCCCTCTCCCGAGTGGAGCATGTAAGAAAATTTCTTTGTTATATGCAAAAAGTCAGCACAAGTGCTAGCTGACATCATTCTTACTCCTGTTTAAAAAGGTCAAAGTTCATCACATGTAACACACATAATTAGCTAATGCTTTCCAAAATAATTAAATCAACATTATAGCTAAGTCTTTATCTACGAGGGGAAGAAAAGGATCTTTCAGAAGTCACAGAAGTGGCAGGAAAAGTGAAATAAATCTTCAAAAGTTTGTCAATTGCACTTAGATGCCTCTAAATATAGCTAGGGTTGTACATCAGCAATAGTCCTAACATTTGTCACTTTAACAGGTGGCACAAAAGATTTTGTACCTAGATGTAATCCTGGGATAGAGTTGGTACCAGCTTGTTTGTTGAGGGGCCCTTACAATGCCTATACGTATCTTTCACCTTGGACTCATGGACATCTTCAGGTTGATGAGCAAAATTCACATCCAAACAACACGGAACCTGGCATGCTGTATCTTTATCATAAACATTTTCTATGTCATCCACTTTAACATCATTCTGAGATTGAACCGACTGCTATCTGAATCATTATCTAATTCTAGATTCAGCATCTAGTATATTTGGTTGAAGCTAGTTAATAGGTAGGTACAGCACTAGTAGCTAGCTAGCTATGTGTTCACTAACCTTAAGAAGACAATTTAAATGTTCAGTCTCTTCTGTCTTATGTGACATGATTGCAGCTGCAAGAAGCTACATGTGGCAGGTCTGATCAGCTGAGCTAGCTAGCTAGTTGTGGTTTAACAAGCAACAAGATTGCAAGCCTGGCAACATTCCAGTCAACCTACAGCTGCTTGTGTGCTTGTACAAACTGAGCCAGAATTTTTTGGGGATGGCCAAGGTAAAAACTTAGGGTGGCCCTACGCCTATGGAAATACCGCAGTTGTCCTCCTGCAGCAACATATAATGGGCAGCATGTGCAGTAAGTAAATATGACGCAAGTTAACGTCACATGCACTGGTGTTATATATAGGCGTGTACCAGCCAGCTATCTTCCTGGCCCTTCATTGTTGTAATCTATACTCAAGCGACAGGAATGGAGACTAGACTAACTGTGTCCTTGGGTCTGGCACTCAACCTTGCCTCAGCCATTGGGATTGTCTTCATTAACAAGCTAGTTTATGTCCAATACCAGTTCCCCAGCATGTCTCTGACACTAGTTCACTTTGCTATGACATCCCTGTGCCTACTGTGCTGCAGCTGGTTGGGTGTGTTTTCTCCAAAGAGACTTGAAGTGTTGAAAGTTGTTCCACTTGCAGCTTCTTTCTGTGGATTTGTGGTTTTTACTAACCTCTCTTTGCAGTTCAATACTGTCGGAACATACCAGCTGGCCAAGTCTATGACTACGCCTGTCATAATCTTTCTCCAAGCGCTGTTCTATGGCAAACAGTCATCTCTCAAAGTTAAACTTACTGTGGTTAGTTAATTGGTTGGATTGCAGTGGAACCCCTCTATTCCAACAGAATGAGGACACCTCTGTATACAGTGGAACCTCTCTATTCCAACACCCTGAAATGAGGACACCTCTGTATACAGTGAAACCCCTCTATTTAAACTCCCTGAAATGAGGACACCTCTGTATACAGTGGAACTCCTCTATTCCAATCCCCTGAAATGAGGATACCTCTATATACAGTGGACCCCCCTCTATTCCAATCCCTTGAATTGAGGAACCTGTATCACTTTGAATAAAACTTTATCCCCTCAAATGAGGCCACCCCTCTAATCAGGACTTAATTTTAGTCCAGATTGCACTGCATTGTGGCTGTAATGGAAGGAATCCTCTAATCTAACTGTCCAGGAATAGAGAGAAAGGATAATGTTATCCAAATCCGTTACCACTGACATTACTGTCGTCACTGTCCAACAAGATTACCATTATGTTACCACTGACAATACGTTACCACTGACTGTACTGTAGTCACTGTGCAATGAGATTACCATTACCACTGACAATACTACAGCAACTGTCCAATGAGATTACCATTACCACTGACAATACTACAGCAACTGTCCAATGAGATTACCGTTACCACTGACAATACTACAGCAACTGTCCAATGAGATTACCGTTACCACTGACAATACTACAGCAACTGTCCAATGAGATTACCATTACCACTGACAATACTACAGCAACTGTCCAATGAGATTACCGTTACCACTGACAATACTACAGCAACTGTCCAATGAGATTACCGTTATCACTGATAATACTATAGCAACTGTCCATTGAGATTACCGTTACCACTGACAATACTACAGCAACTGTCCAATGAGATTACCGTTATCACTGACAATACTATAGCAACTGCCCAATGAGATTACCGTTACCACTGACAATACTATAGTAACTGCATTTAATGGTCATTCACCTCCATCTCCAATCGTCTTATAGATACCAGTACTTCTGGGCATCCTGCTAAACTCCTACTATGATGTTCAATTCAATATGACAGGTTCTCTCTTTGCTGCCTTGGGAGTCTTGGTTACCTCTGTCTACCAGATAGTAAGTGGGTGTGGCTCTATTAGTAGTAGGTGGAGCTAGCTTTATGTTCCTATACAGTGGGTGAGCACGAAACAGATGGAATTTGAAGTCAATTCAATGCAGCTGTTATATTATCAGGTATTTGGTGAGTCTGAGCGATGAGAAAAGAGAATCTGGGCCTACCGTAGATCTGGTTAATTTCACTGTCACTTTAATTTCGCTATTTTCGCAGTAAGTAAAAGGGAAACGAAAATAAAAAAAAACTTTAGTACAAGTTCAAAAGTATTACCTAATTGAAATTCTCCCTCCTCCCCCCCAGCCCCTCCCCCCTTCCAGTGAAAATAAAAAACGTGAATTGCTTCATAATGCAAGGTTTTATGAGATTAGTGAAAATAAAGTGTCTTGAAAATAACGGTATCATGGTGTGATGGGGAAAAAGAGTCTGGGCCTATTCTGGTATGATATGGAGAGAGAGTCTGGACCTCTTCTGGTGTGATGGGGAAGGAGAGTCTGGGCCTCTGTATTTTCATCAGTTTATGCTGCTTTTTTTTTGCAAGAGTGGCTATCTGTAGATCATCAAGACGTCAAGTTTTTAATACAATGTGTACCAGGTTCTTTGCCAATAGAAGCCCACGTCAGAGGATATGTTAATAGAGGCCCGTGTCAAAGGATATGTTAATAGTGCTAGTGGTCTGTGTCAGAGGATATATCTGTGTTAGAGGCCATGTTCACCTGTGTTCCTCTACCTCCTGCCATATAACTCTGTACACATGCTATTGCCTTTACCAATAACATTCACTTTGTTCACTCACAGGCTCCTATCTCTTCAGTTATGCTTCTCTGTGTAGTGCCTTTTTTTGAGCCAGTCATAAGCTCTGTATCTTCCCTTACACTGAATGGAGTTGTGAGTTATATGTATGACAGAATCTCTCTATTCCAACCATTTGAAATGAGGATGCCTCTGTATACAATGGAATCCCTCTATTCCTACCATTTGAAATGAGGACACCTCTGTATACAGTGGAACTCCTCTATTCCAACCCCCTGAAATGAGGACACCTCTGTATACAGTGGAATCCCTCTATTCCAACCCTCTGAAATGAGGACACCTCTGTATACAGTGGAAACCCATTTGAAATTAGGACGCCTCTGTATACAGTGGAACTCTTCTATTCCAACCCCCTGAAATGAGGACACCTCTGTATACAGTGGAATCCCTCTATTCCAACCCTCTGAAATGAGGACACCTCTGTATACAGTGGAACCTCTCTATTCCAACCCCCTGAAATGAGGACACCTCTGTATACAGTGGAATCCCTCTATTCCAACCCTCTGAAATGAGGACACCTCTGTATACAGTGGAATCCCTCTATTCTAATCCTCTGAAATGAGGACACAGTGGAATCCCTCTATTCCAACCCTCTGAAATGAGGACACCTGGAATCCAACTCTCTGAAATGGGGACACCTCTGTATACCTCTATTCCAACCCAGACACTTCTGATGGATTCCACTGTATACAGAGGTGTCCTGTTGGAATAGAATGTAGTAAGTATTCGTAAACATTAGTTGTTTTTTTCTTTTAGCTGTTAATACTGTCATCTGGTTTGGTAGCATTCCTCGTCAATCTCTCCATTTACTGGCTCATAGGCAAAACATCACCTTTGACGTAAGTTACACTTTATGTAAAACAATATTGGAGCATTTGGTCTGGAGAAGAGAATCTTATGCATGTTCTCACCCAGAGGAGGGGTCATTTTCCTTTCAGAGGGATTCCACTGGTGTGTTGTGTGACATTACAATGGAAGATTTATTGGCATAGTGAATGGTGTCTATATTTGGTTGTCAGCATTCTTTCTGTGTGTGTTTTAATGCATTCTCTTAACCAAGTTTGATAGGGGGGTTTAACAGTGGAACCAGTTCCCCCCCCCCCCTGAAATGAGGACACCCCTGTAATTAAGGAGCAGTGTGATGTCATTGAGGGAGCTTAACAGGTGAAATGAGAACACCTCTTCTATTAATCAGTAGGCACTTGAGATATATAACAGCTTGTATATTAATACATTAATAGCACTTAACCCCCTGAAATGAGACTACCCCTCTAAATTTGATTCCACGGTGTCCAAAATAGAGAGGTTTTATCCCTGTATGTTTGAGTCCACATGTCTACAAGTTTTCATTATGCCTTTTTTGGAGATAGATATAACATGGTCGGACACTGCAAGTTCTGCATCACCCTTTTGGGTGGGTACGTCCTCTTCCAAGAACCTGTGGCAAGCAAGCAGCTGTTCGGTATCTTCTGGACTCTTAGTGGAATTATTCTGTACACATACTTCAAACTAACAGAAGATACCAAGGATGAAGATAGGGTTAAAAGAAAACCTTTGCAGAGTGCTTAATGGAAATGACTATCACATTTCAGTTTCTATTTTTATCATCCAATAATTAATAATTATTATTTTTAATAGTAAATAATTGATTATAAGACATGAATCTTGTGGAATTTTATAGATTGGTCCCAGTCTTGGGTGATAACTTTGGCCATTCTGGGAGTTTCTGGACTGGAAATTGTTTTTGATATTTTTATTTGACAGCTGTATTGATATCTAGACTCTATTATTACATTTGGACAGTTATTAAATTGTTGTGGAATCTCTTGAGACCTTGGAATTTTCCCCTAGAAATTTACTTTCTCTAGACCTTTCAGAAACTAGCTAAAAGAGGTGTCATTAGTGTCCTGGCTATAGAGGGTGTCCTGATTCTATAGAGGGTGTCCTGATATAAAGGAGGTCCTGATTCTATAGAGGGTGTCCTGATATAAAGGATGTCCTGATTCTATATAGAGGGTGTCCTAATGTCCTCTGCCTATAGAGAGTAACATGACTGTCGTGTATTGATAGCACACTTGCAGCTGCATGTCGTTGATAGAGGCACACAAACTGAATGACAACTTCCAACACAACACAATACTCAACTGAATGAATTACACATTCACATGAGTATACCGTAGATCCGGTTATTTTCAAGACACTTTATTTTCACTGATCTCATAAAATCTTGCATTATGAAGCAATTCATGTTTTTTATTTTCACTGGGGGGGGGGGAGGGGGAGGGATTTGTACTAAAGTTTTTTATTTCCGCTTCCCTTTACCTACCGCGAAAATAGCGAAATTAAAATGAGTGAAATTAACCAGATCTACCTAGCTATTATAATGATTGCAAGTAATAATACACAATGACTTCAGGGTGTCCTAATTATAAAGGGTGTCCTAATTATAAAGGGTGTCCTAATTATAGGTATCCTAATTATAGAAAGTGTGTCCTAATGTGTCCTAATTATAGAAAGGGTGTCATTGTTAGATAACTAGTATGAAAGTTATAGAACCTTGATGATATTCATTATCACAACCTATGAATACTATTAATTCTTAAAGGGTGTGGCTGCATCCTCCATGACAACAGCATAATACTCTCTGGGTCAGTGATGGTTAGCAGTCTGTAGAGGAGGCAAGAGATTACAGGTATGAGTGCATCACCATGTTATGTGTCCTAATGTGACTGTGTGGGGGGTTGAGAAGATGTATACTGCAGCCTATAGGAGTTCAGAATGGAGTGGCTGCATTATAGATTATTATGAATAGCAGAGGATTCCACTTCATTAGAATAGAACACTAAAGTGGTTATATAGACTATAGGGCCACACTGCATTACAGTGGTTAGAATAGAGGGTCCCACTGCATTATATAATAGAGGGTCCCACTGCATTAGAATAGAGAGTTCCACTGCATTACAGGGGTTAGAATAGAGGATTCCACTATATTACAGGGGTTGGAATAGTGGGTTAGAGAATAGAGGATTCCAATGCATTATAGAGGTTGGAATTTTTCTGTTTTACTGGATAAGATATAACAGTTTCCACTGCAAAGGTTCTCCTTTGTAGCAACAACAGATAACATGTCTCATTATGAAAATTCTTTAGATGTTAGGTGTAGTAGATAACTTCTTCTTCGAGCAGAAAAGACGATTGAGATTTCAGCAGCGAAGAGTTAGGAAATTTGACGACACATCTTCCCTCTTTGGTGACAGGAGAGAAGGGGTTTTATTCCAGCTTGGTGAAACAGAGGAGAACACGAGTATAATTGTGCCATCATTGAAGTCTTTCCGAGGAGAAAGAAGACGACCCGGAACTGCAGGACGACCTGGAACTGCAGGACGACCTGGAACTGCAAGTATGAGTTAAGACATGTTATGTGAAGTGTCCCTGGTATTTTACAGGACTACATTTAAGCATGGGGTCACAAATACAACTATTAACTATATCCTTCATTAAAGGATGTGTTAGCAGCTTTGTTTTAAAAGAATATTTTTTTAAAAAGTGAGGGTGAATAGAATTTGAATGGGGGGGGGGGGGGGGGGGGGGAAGGGGGTGCACAAATCATCCCACTCCACAACATCCCTCCTTATGTAGCACCTGACAATATATTATATATCTACTATATACAGGTCGTCGATTGAATCTGCACAAGATTGAAACAACTCTTCCCGTTATCAATCCAAAAGGGCCAAAATTCTTGACTAAGCAAATCACAGAAGAAGCTGTTGAAACCAGATCCATACTCAGTGAAAAGAAACTTACCTTCTTACAAGAAGTTGAGGAAAAAACAAAACCCCAGAAGAAAAAGCTTGGATCCATCTGGAAGCTGAGTGAAGCTAAGTTTGCATCAACAGGAATCCTTTCAAAACTGAGCAAACTCTTTATTGATATATCTGAAAAGAAGAAAACTATCATTCTTCCAGTTGAACTGGTTGAAACACTCTCTCAAGACTTTGATTGCCTCACTGAAGACGCAGTAATAGAGAAGAGAGAGTGGCAAACAAACTGTTATTTAGATTTTCAGACAAGAAATAAAAACGAGTTTTTTACAGCACCTCCAGACGTATCCCTTCAGGCAGAGAACCAACAGGCTCTTGAGTCAGTCATTAAACAAAACAATAAACTCTCTCCCAAAAGCACCAAAAAAGGAGAGAAGAAGGTAAGGATGAGTAAAGAGACTATGAACACTGCTAAATCACCTGAACGTCCTCACACGGCTCGGAGCATCATCTCCACCATCTCCATTAAATCGGAAGCATCTGAAGATGGAAAGGGATCCCAAGTGACTACAGATTATGACAGGTTGCCAGCTGATTTACGTCCTAGTATATTACACTATCGACGAGAGAGTACGGTTCCTACAATTAAAGGCAAACCTCCTCAGACTAGGATGGAAAAAATGCAGAAACAGCTCAGGGAGAAGGAACTACAAATCAAACAAGCTAAAGGTTAGTTTTAACTGCTTTCTAATAAATTGTAATGATATTGAGACATAGCTAATAATATTGATTGGATCATGTAAGAGTGTACATACAGGCAGTAGCGTATCCAGGATTAAAAATGTGGTAGGGCACCAGTAGGGCACTGACCTATAGACTAAACTGATTATTAATCTTTTACCAGATTAAACTAATTTTTATGGCAGATAGAGGTAGGGCACTAAGAGAGTTTGGTAGGGCATGTGCCCTAAATGCCCCTATGTAGCTATACAGGCCGTAGATAATTAATATTACGTCATCAGTTTTGCTGCAAATGAACTTTATTTGATACAAGAAAAAAAACAAACTTATGAGCCAATGTACAATAATTAAAATAGCGACTTAATAGCTATAGCTACAGAGGTTACTACAATAGAGAGGTGGCCTGCTTGTACAGTGGTCTCACAGGTGATCTGCCTATACAGTGGCCTCTATAGACACTGGTCACTCACTGTAATAAAGAGGTGGTCTGTGCTTATACAGTGACCTCTATAGACAGGTCTCATTGTAATAAAGAGGTGATCTGCCTATACAGTGGCCTCTATAGACACTGGTCACTCACTGTAATAAAGAGGTGGTCTGTGCTTATACAGTGACCTCTATAGACAGGTCTCACTGTAATAAAGAGGTGGTCTGCTTATACAGTGGCCTCTATAGACAGGTCTCACTGTAATAGAGAGGTGGTCTGCTTATACAGTGGCCTCTATTAGATATAATAAAGGAGTGTGACTTACTCTTATAGGGACAGGGTTCACTACAATAGTTTGTTTATATAATCATTCTCATGGTTTCTAGTAAAAGTGGCCCTGTCAGTAGCAAGCACACCAAAGAGACCTATGTCATCAATCTCCCCCAAAGCAAACATGTCACGAAAACGTCCAGTTACAGCCAAACTTACCAGTGAACATTCTTCTGAGGGACCTGGCAGAGACAGAGAAGAAGGTGCATGTGAGAGGAAATACATTAGAGAGATACATGTCATTTTGCTATGATATGAGACTGGTGTCACATTAGAGTTTATGTAGGAATTTTGTGTCTATGGGTGTCACATTAGAGGTATTATAGAGTGAGGTGTCATTAGATATGTGGTGTCACATTAGAGGTATATTGAGTGAGGTGTGGTGTCATATTAGAGGTAGAGTGAGGTGTCAGTCATTAGAGATGTGGTGTCACATTAGAGTGAGGTGTCATTAGAGATCTGGTGTCACATTAGAGTGAGGTGTCATTAGAGATCTGGTGTCACATTAGAGTGAGGTGTCATTAGAGATGTGGTATAACGTTAAATGTGAGGTGAGGTGTCAGGTGTCATAGGGTAGTTATTAGAGGTGGATGTTGGTAAGTGATGTCCATATATATAGGGTAAGGTGTCATATTAGAGGTGGATGTGTGTAAGGTGTAGGGTGAGGTGTCACATTAGAGGTGGATATTGGTGAGATATCACATAGAATTAATTTTTATCTCATGCTGATGTTAGGAAGTCATGTGCCGAAGACTACAATCACATTTTCAGTGGATAACTCAAGCCAAGTAAACCAAAGTAAGACAGATCACTGACACCTCAATATGAATCCCAATCATGGACCACCTCACTTTAATACAATGGAACCTTTTCAATAAGGGTTGGGAAGAGACATAGAGGTTGTCCTTAATTCAGAGGTAATACAGTGGAACCTCTTTATAAAGGACACATTGGGATCTTGGAAAATGTCCTTGTATAGAGGTCCTTAATTCAGAGATAATACAGTGGAACCTCTCAATAAAGGACACATTGGGACCTTGAAAACTGCCCCAATGTATAGAGAGGCTCCACTCTATTACCTAATGTTGAGTTGTTTCGGCTTTCATTGTATGATTTATAGATTGGCTTGTCCATCCAAGTGATTCCCAAGACCCAGAGAACCACACCCTCAGAATGTGGGACAAGAAGCTCAAAGAACTTCAAAGGAAAAGGTTTGTAGCCATGATGTCCAGGTGGTTCACGACACTAGTCTGTCTGTGGGGTTCACTGTGAGTAGATTCTGGGGGAGTGGAGCTATTTGGGGGTTATTTGTGGGGGAGGGGGAGTTATTTGTTTGGGGAAGAGGGTAGGGGGGCAACTGCTATTATGGTTAGAGTGAATCTAGTGGTGTTGAATTGTTTATAGGTTCACTAGTCTTTAAGGAGGGTGAGAGATTGGGAGGTCCACTATCATTAAGTATTCAATCCACACATTATACTATTAATAGCTGGTAATATTTTGTCAGCTAATTATTGTGTGTTGTTGTACAACATTATTCATTGATTGCATTCTCATCACATCATGAAAATCCAGGTTCAAAGTTCATATTAAATAATAATAATAATAATTATTATTATTATTACTTCTAATTATCTGAAAGCAGTGACAAATATTTTTTCTAACTATATTATTTCCAGTTATTAGTATCTGTTCAATGGGCATTGGGAGACTGTTAGTGAGGAACTCTCTTTAATCAACAGTTAATCCATTACATTTTGTGTGAAAATGGTACCGATGCTTGTTTTCACACAGTTATTTTGTGGGTAGACATCATCTTCTTGTTATATCTATTGAACTAATAGAAAAGAATCTGAATACATTGACAAAAAACGAGGAGCAGACAAACCACTTGTTGTAAAATTCTATAACGAGCCTGGAATTCGTGCTTTGCGAATCAAGCACCAACGATCAGCTACTGTTCCTCTTCCTTCTTTTCTCAACAAGTTGCCTCCCAGCATGGGTAGCTTCTCCACTCGAGTTACTACCAACGATACGTTGTTGATAGGGGAAGGTGTGAAGTGCTTCATATTGACACTTCCTGATGGCTCTGGCTATTGCAAGTGAGAGATGAGATGATTGGGTGGGGGGTGGTGGGTGGGGGTGGGGAGAAGAGAGGAGGAAAAGACAGGGGGTGGAGGAGTGTGTGTTGGGGGGAAAGGATGTGGTTAGGGGTGTTGGGAGAAGTGAGGAAAGGGATGTTGGGGAAAGAGATAAAGTTGGGGGGTTATTGGAGGAGAGAGGGGAGAGAGCCATGGGGTAAAGAGAGAAGAAAAGGAGTAGGGTTGGTGTAGATTAATGAAGGGAGGTACTAGGATGAGAGGGAAGAAGGGAGGATGAGAGGGAGGGAGGATGAGAGGGAAGAAGGGAGGATGAGAGGGAGGGAGGGAGGCAATACTTTAGCACTATTTCTTACTTTGACTCTTCCAGGTATCCATCTGGAAGACAAGCCATAAGCCTGAGCCGCTGTGACATGGATGGTCCCTTGAGAGGGAGCAGAGGCCTCTATACCCACGTCTTTGATGATACCGAAGACTGTACTCTTCTAGCTTACTTCACTCCCAAGGGGAAAGGTTGCTGTTACTATCAAAGTGGAGCAATTCGAATGCTGTCAGACAGAAAAGGTGGCAAGCTTTATAGTGAAGTGAGTCTAAATACAAGATATTCAAAAAACCAGAGTCTTTAGCCAGCTTGAGTATTTCTAGCCATAACAAGGATAGAGGTGGTAGAAAGGGAAGAGGAGTGGGAGAGGAGTGGGAGAGAGAGATAGGGGAGAAGAGGAGGAGGGGGGAGAGGAGGAGGAGGGGGGAGAGGAGGAGGAGGAGGGGGGAGAGGAGGAGGAGGAGGGGGGAGAGGAGGAGGAGGGGGGAGAGGAGGAGGAGGGGGAGAGGAGGAGGAGGGGGGAGAGGAGGAAAGTGAGAGGGGAGATTAGAGGAGTGAAGCAGAGGGAGCGGAGCGGAGAGAGAGGAAGAGGAGGGGAGGGAGAGGTGAAGAGGGGGGAGGGATTTAATAATGAAAAGGAGTTGAGCAGTTAATATAAGGGGGATATTAAAACGCTTATCTTTCACCTGCTTGGATTGAACCCTGTGAACCCAATCCTTAGCCTGTTGTGTATAAAATTACTATACTTGTCAAAAAAAGAAGTCACAGTGATCACATGACTACATATATAGGATGGTGATGTAATCAGGAAATGGGAGTGGCCTCCACCTAAACTGAACATGGGTGTCTCAGTCTCCCTCCATTTAAATCTCCAAATCTCTCTAAGCTGCACTAATTTGACCTCCATGAACCTTCGAGTTGCCATCAGGAGGCAGAGCTACAAATTTTCAGTAGGTCCCTCAGTTGAGGATTTGGAGGGATTTCAGACAAAGGTGAATGAGAAGAATTATATTTATATAAGCTCTCTTCAGTTCTTTGAATTGTAGGATATGTCAGAGGGGCACATGCTGTGTAGGGGACCATTTTATTCTAAAGCTGCCAAAGTGAGTATTGGAAGAACAAGAACTTCTGTAATTCATTGGGACATGTCCTCTATACATACATATAGAGATTTAGAGGTAGCTAAAAGACACATTGGGACCTTGGAAACCGTCCTTTATATAGAGGTTGTCATACGTAATACAGTGGAACCTCTCTATAAAGAACACATTGGGACCTTAGAAACTGTCCTTTGTATAGAGGTTGTCCTTAATTTAGAGGTAATACAGTGGAACCTCTCTCATTGGGACCTTGGAAACTGTCCTTTGTATAGAGGTTGTCCTTAATTTAGAGGTAATACAGTGGAACCTCTTTGTAAAGGACACATTGGGACTAATTCTTTAGAGGTAATGGTATTAGGACAAGACAAGTATCCTGAGTATTTTTCTGTTATCTGCAGATAATGCTAATGTGATTTTTCTTTTCACAGAGTCGTATGCCTGATGGGATAGCAGCAGATATTATCAATAAAGTGGGTCAGAAAAAGGTCAAAGAGATCGAGAGGAAACCACAAAAGTCCCATAAAGTTAGTTATAACACAGATATCACATCATAGTTTAAGTACACTATACTGGATTGGGTGGACTTCGATAAAGGACACTCTAAACTAAGGACAACATCTATAATAATAAAGGACAGTTTCCAAGGTCCCAATGTGTCCTTTATAGAGAGGTTCCACTGTATTACCTCTAAATTAAGTACAACCGCTATATAAAAGACATTTTCCTTTATAGAGAGGTTCCACTGTATGCATCAACGTAGCTCTAGATACTAATGCTGAATAGACCAATTCAATGAATCGTTTCCTTTAGGTTCCATCAAAATCTTTATTCTCAGAAGATGACGAAGATTCATTTGTTAATGACCCTTTACCAGGTCTTCTCGCAGAAGGAGAGAAGTTTTCCAGGCAATTAGAAGTGTTTCAAAAAGGAATACGTAATGTGGTTGAAGACTGGATGCAGATGTACTGTAAAGCCTTGGGAATAGATATTCCAAAGTCTGAATCTTCTAATCCAATGACTCTTTCTAGCTCCCATGTTAGGAGTGTGTCCTCTCAGACTAGAATGGTGAAAAGTTCCCTTGGTTACGCTACAGGTTTGTCTGGTTCTGTGTAGTAGGGCTTTTCCGGATTTGAACCTGTGGAATCACTGATCTTCCAAACAGTGGAGTGGCCCAAATCTATTACATTTTAATGAATGATTAAGGACAACCTCTAGAGTTTTCAAGGTCCCAATGTAGAGAGGTTCTACTGTATCACTTCTGAATTAAAAACAACCTCTATATAAGGGGTCTTAATAGAGAGGTTCCACTGTATTACCTCTGAATTAAGGACAACCTCTATATAAAGGACAGTTTCCAAGGTCTCAGTGTATTGAGGTTCCACTGTAGCTATATTATCTCTCCTGATAGCTAGGAGCTAAGAGGTTTCAATATTAGAGAAGCACAGGTGTTTATGTTCATTGCATTAATAATGATGTTGATGATTACAAAATACAGGAACCACTCATCAGTCTCGATCAGCACATCAGCTACGTCGAACCCGTTCTATGACACACCCTCTCAATTCCCGAATGAGTTCACGTGGTGTGTCACGTCCCATTAGTCCCCTTGTTCCCTTCAACTATCCTCCTGAGGGTGGAGTCGAAAGAGACGCAGCCAGATCCCCTCAGGCTACAACATCTCCACTGCCCCTCTTACGGCCAGCCACACCTCTTGATTTGTTAGTACTAACTGGATAAACTTGTTGTATAGATATTTAGGGAGTGGAACCTCTGAATAAAGGACACACTGGGATCAGGTCTACTGTCCCTTGTAGGGAGACTGTCCTTATCTCAGAGGTTAATTTGTACTAAGATGGTAATTGGTCCTTTGTACAGATTTGGTCCTTTATCGGAGGTTCTACTATACAACAAGGTCTATATATATATTTTTCCCTATACTGTTCTGTAGTGTACAACCTCCCGCAGCACACGGGCTACACAGAAAACCTTTCACCTGTGGCAAAGCCAAGTCCTCTAGAAGTGCAACAAAATCTGCCCATTATTGTCCTGTGTATCTTATAATATTTATAAAACACTATTAGTATACTACTTAGTATACTAGGAGTCATGTTATACTAGCTAGTAGGAGGAATCATAGTTAGTATACTAAAATACCAGGAGATCTGATACAGTAACCATCAAGAGAGTGAATTTTATGTCTATAAGAGACACATTGGGACTTTGGTATATGGTATTCAGAGGTAGTATCGATACTTGTTAGTGTACAGAGTAATCCTTTTTGCTTGGAAGCTAATGTTCATATTCAATTTTCTTGACTGTGTTGATTTTTTAAGTGCACTCCATCACATGTTATGGAAGAAGCTGGATGTAATGCCTCCATGCAAGTGAGTCTATTGGTTAATACATACAACTTCTCTATAAAGATGGAGACTGTCCTTTATATTATAGAGGTTGTCCTTAATTCAGAGGTAATAGAGTGGAACCTCTCTATTGGGACCATGGAAATTGTTGTCTTAATAATATAGAAGTTCTACTCTTAACAGAATGCCATTCTATTCTCTCTCTCTGTGTGTAGGTGTGACAGACGTCATGTTCCCTTTATCTTTGATTTGGAGTATGATGTCTTCCTGCTCTCCCATGTTCCCAAAGACCAGCTGGTCATCATCTGTGTCATTTCTAGCTTGTAAGATGATGAGAGGATGGGAAGGGAGGGGGGAGGGAGGGGAAAGTGGGTGGAGAGTGAGTGATGGGAGAGTGGGTGGAGAGTGAGGGGAGAGTGGGTGGAGAGAGTGAGTGGAGAGTGAGGGGAGAGTGGGTGGAGAGAGGGGAGGAAAGAGTGGGCAAAGAGGAGATGAGTGGGTGGGAGAGAGGATAGTGGGTAGAGAGGGTGAAGAGAATGAGTAGAGAGGGAAGTGAAGGTGTGTGTATATACTCTATATGCATTGATCTCTCTCTCCACAGGAAAGTGGGATCTTGCAGTTGTGAGCCCATGATTGATGCTCTCTATACTCAACAGAATACAATGAGGTTTTCTCCTTGCCAGCAGGTGTGTGCTTAGCTACAGGTTACACTCTATAGCCATTCACCTTATTGTCACTATTATAAAATACAATTTTGAAGCTTATTACACAGCTATATAATAATATTTCATTGATAGTTTTATCATTATAACAATATCCTAAAAAGAAGAGGGAATCACTGAAATCATTACCTATTAAAAATATATTGATTTTTTTCCTATGAATATCATTATAACAATAATCCTATAAACAAGAGAGAGGCAGGAATCACTGAATGATTACCTATTTAATAATAATGACAGTGTAATAATACATATTACATAATGGAACTCAATATAATATGGTCTTCCTTGCATGGAAAGAGATGGGCATAATTCCATATTATCACAGGGATCATGTGTCCTTTATTATTAGTATGACAAAATAATAACACTTTTATCCTCTAGGGGTCATGTGATTCCTATAGGTTGATAAAATATGACCTAGATCAGGCAAGAGCAGGTATGACAAAGGAGGGAGGAGAGAGACCTCTCCTGGCCACGAGACACAATGCAACACCTGGAATGTTTCTGGTAAGGTATATATTCTCACCCAGTTTTCCTGTGAAGCTTAATTAAAAGTATAGCAAAGTAAGATTTTCCCCCTTGCATAAGGAAACTGTCCATTTAGAACTTCACTATCCTATTTTACTTAAATGTTGGTGGAGCTTAAGTGATGGCTCCACCCTCTATGAAAAAGGTCATTTCTCTTTAGTGATGAAATGGAGCACATCAAGGCACTGAAGCTCCACCCACACCATATTGTAGTTACTAAGGGTGGAGCTTCTAAACACATCAAGGCACTGAAGCTCAATCCACATCATATTGTAGTTAGGGTGGAACTCCAGAGCTGGCACATTATCATCTGGTAAAGGAGAGCTAATAATTGGCTCTTTCTCCATGTAACAGTAGAGATTACATCATTCTGATTACAACATCATTGTCAATTGTGTACTATTGTTATTGTACTGTATCTAGCCCTAGCCCTAGCCCTAGCCCTAGCCCTAGCCCTAGCCCTAGCCCATAGCAATAGTACATTTGACAATGATGTAATCTGAATGATCTGTTACATGGAAAAGGACCCTATTATACTATAATGATGTTGATGTTAGATGTACATGGAAGGGAAGTTGGTGCATGCAGACTACATGTTCAATGGTTATGGCCACAACAAGAGGGACTTCTTAAAGCAAGTGAGTAATAGGTGAAGTGTAAGCTAATCTATAAGAATGTTAATTGATACTTATCAGAAAAAATAAACCTATGAATTTAATGAGGCAGATCTGGTTACTTAGCTGAGACAGAACTGGCCACTTAGCTGAGCTTAGCTGAGACAGAACTGGCTACTTAGCTGAGACAGAA
This sequence comes from Diacarnus erythraeanus, assembly GCA_964016965.1. Lineage (NCBI taxonomy): Eukaryota > Metazoa > Porifera > Demospongiae > Poecilosclerida > Podospongiidae > Diacarnus > Diacarnus erythraeanus. The sequence continues at coordinate 7,040,577 of OZ024671.1, forward strand.
CTGGCCACTTAGCTGAAGCTAAGTCACATCCATATTTGGAACAGAGAATTTCCTTTAGTATATAACAGTACAATATTATTAGTAATGTTGTTTGCTCATACAGCAACATAATCATCTTTCAGTTCTTTGTCAGTTGCTTTATTCTGTCATCTATAGATTGAATATTGTACTCAGCAAGGAAGAAATGGACGATTCTTACCCTATGACTTCAAATTCACTCACCAAACTGGAACCAAAGTTCTTGGTTCCAACACATGGGCTTATCCAGTATCAGGAATAATGCAAGACCTCATAGCATTCACACCGTTGTCCGGTTCTCATGTCACTTCAAGAAATTCCACTCCTAAACCATTGCATGGTGCTAAACAGGTACCAAAAACTGGAATGGAACTGGAAGATATGGACATGAAGGAGTTAATGGCGTGTTCTCAGCTTACAATGTCTCTTACAGATTCAGTCATTAGGAGTAAGCTGTCAGAGCTTGATGAGTCTGTAAATGAAGTATCATCACGGCAGAAAGAATAAGGATCAGCAGCCTCTGGGATAAAGAAATGTATGTATGTTAAGGAAGAAACAAAGGCTGACTCTGTATTGTAGTATTATGAGAGGAAAAGCATTTCTTGGGAATGTTAGGGATGGATGAGGTTACAATGTACAATCTAGAGAGAAATAGACACTCGTATTAAGTGGACAGTTGGAATTACTAGCTGCTGGTCACAATTATTCTGATGCAATAATGATGGATTCACAATCCTTCACTCTCCCTACATAACCTGTTGAGTGGGATGGGCAGTTTGATGACCTTCTGGTAAAATAAACACAGATATTATTAGCTAATAGTGAAGTTGCTCCCCTTAGAAATCATTCTTAAGGTGACCACCACAGTGAGCCACATTCTGCTCTAGCTAAAAATCACATTAGGGTATTTTATTCTCTTCTACTCTCTTCAGAAACTTCTAGAAATTATATTATCTCTCTTTATTAAGAGCACCTACTATAGAAGATTCTATTAATTAGAAGATGTTTATCTACTCTACTATTAATCTTGAAGCATCTATTCATTAGAAAAGAGTATTACATGTTTTCTTCTCACCTATTCAGTGTATAGAAAGTTCATCTACTATAGAATGCAGCATCTACTATAGAATGCAGCATCTACTATAGAATGCAGTATCTACTATAGAATACAGTATCTATTATAGAGTACAGCATCTACTATAGAATGCAGCATCTACTATAGAATGCAGTATCTACTATAGAATACAGTATCTATTATAGAATGCAGCATCTACTATAGAATGCAGTATCTACTATAGAATACAGTATCTATTATAGAATGCAGCATCTACTATAGAATGCAGTATCTACTATAGAATACAGTATCTATTATAGAGTACAGCATCTACTATAGAATGCAGCATCTACTATAGAATACAGTATCTATTATAGAGTACAGCATCTACTATAGAATGCAGCATCTACTATAGAATGCAGTATCTATTATAGAGTACAGCATCTACTATAGAATGCAGCATCTACTATAGAATACAGTATGTATTATAGAGTACAGCATCTACTATAGAATACAGCATCTACTATAGAGTACAGCATCTACTATAGAATGCAGCATCTACTATAGAATACAGTATCTATTATAGAGTACAGCATCTACTATAGAATACTATATATATTATAGAGTACAGCATCTATTATAGAATATACAGATTCAATCCCACTCTTCCATTTTCACTGTAGGTGTTGGTATGTAGCTAAGCTTTTTTCCAGTAACCCTATACCATGCTTCACAGATAGCAAACATGTAGGGGTTAAAAATGAAAGTGTTTCCTGAGCAATGTTTAATTATTGGAATTTTTAGTAATACTCTCATCATGAATACGTGACATGTAGCAGTATGATGTGACACTTCAGCAAGTCTATGTAGTCAAGATGGGTAGGGATAGGTGATATACATGGGCAAATCTGGGCAGTTGCAAACCCTCCCTCCACTTAGCTAATGCCCTTAGCCAATATTGTTCTGAACGAGGAGGAGTCCAACAGTCCACCTTAACTCCCTGTGCCTATAGGTAGGACTGTTAGAGGACATACAACTGTATTCTAATCTTCATGATGGGGCAGTAGTAGAAGTTAATTTTGGTTTCCTTAAGTCAGCATTCACTGATAGCAGGGTGATGTAATAACAGCCCAAAAATTGACTTGTTTCAGAGCATTCTTTTGGCAATAAGAGATGACTAACAGATGAAGGAGGATTAAAGGGAAAGTATACAGATCATCTTGCTAATATCCTAGAGATATTTTACTTTCCTAGAAAATCTAAGTCTCAGTATTGGTCTGGTTATTGAATCTACCTATAAAAGGACATTTTTCATCATAGTGGAATTGTCTTTTCCACTGTATTACCTCTGAATCCTCTATATAAAGGACAGTGTGCTTTATAGAGAGGTTCCACTGTATTACCTCTGAATCCTCTATATAAAGGACAGTGTGCTTTATAGAGAGGTTCCACTGTATTACCTCTGAATCCTCTATATAAAGGACAGTGTGCTTTATAGAGAGGTTCCACTGTATTACCTCTGAATCCTCTATATAAAGGAGTGTGCTTTATAGAGAGGTTCCACTGTATTACCTCTGAATCCTCTATATAAAGGACAGTGTGCTTTATAGAGAGGTTCCACTGTATTACCTCTGAATCCTCTATATAAAGGACAGTGTGCTTTATAGAGAGGTTCCACTGTATTACCTCTGAATCCTCTATATAAAGGACAGTGTGCTTTATAGAGAGGTTCCACTGTATTACCTCTGAATCCTCTATATAAAGGAGTGTGCTTTATAGAGAGGTTCCACTGTATTACCTCTGAATCCTCCATATAAAGGAGTGTGCTTTATAGAGAGGTTCCACTGTATTACCTCTGAATCCTCCATATAAAGGAGTGTGCTTTATAGAGAGGTTCCACTGTATTACCTCTGAATCCTCCATATAAAGGAGTGTGCTTTATAGAGAGGTTCCACTGTATTACCTCTGAATCCTCCATATAAAGGAGTGTGCTTTATAGAGAGGTTCCACTGTATTACCTCTGAATCCTCCATATAAAGGAGTGTGCTTTATAGAGAGGTTCCACTGTATTACCTCTGAATCCTCTATATAAAGGAGTGTGCTTTATAGAGAGGTTCCACTGTATTACCTCTGAATCCCCTATATAAAGGACAGTGTGCTTTATAGAGAGGTTCCACTGTATTACCTCTGAATCCTCTATATAAAGGAGTGTGCTTTATAGAGAGGTTCCACTGTATTACCTCTGAATCCTCTATATAAAGGACAGTGTGCTTTATAGAGAGGTTCCACTGTATTACCTCTGAATCCTCTATATAAAGGAGTGTGCTTTATAGAGAGGTTCCACTGTATTACCTCTGAATCCTCTATATAAAGGAGTGTGCTTTATAGAGAGGTTCCACTGTATTACCTCTGAATCCCCTATATAAAGGACAGTGTGCTTTATAGAGAGGTTCCACTGTATTACCTCTGAATCCTCTATATAAAGGAGTGTGCTTTATAGAGAGGTTCCACTGTATTACCTCTGAATCCCCTATATAAAGGACAGTGTGCTTTATAGAGAGGTTCCACTGTATTATATACCTCTGTTATAGAGAGGTTCTCTCTCTGAATTAAGGATAAGGACAATTTTTAAGGTCACAATTCAATGTGCCCTATATAGAAATTCAACTATATTACCTCTGAATTATGGACAACCTCTAAAGGATATAGTTATTAAGGTCCCAGCGTGCCCTTTATAGAGAGGTCCCACTGTAATTAAGGACAACCTCTATATAAAGGACAGTTTCCAAGGTCCCCCAATGTGTCCTTTATAAAGAGGTCCCACTGTATTTCCTCTGAATTAAGATATAAAGGACAGTTCCCAAGGTCCCAATGTGTCCTTTATAAAGAGGTTCTACTATAGTTGAGGCCCCTAATATTCATTTATCACAAAATTGTCTCTTTCTTTCAATCACAGCACACTAGTCCAAGGCAGTTAATAATATATCTTCATGTACTGGGAAATCAACCATTATTTGTTATGTGGTGTATTGCATTATATTTTTGTCTATAATCTATTGAAAAAATTTTTTTTTTTAAAAAAACCATAACATCATTTAACATAATGAATTGTTAAAATATGAAATAACATTTGGTGATATAATATTTTTCATGTTTAATATTTATACAAACAGCAAGAAATAACTTCCAATAAATCCACACACATAATATATATTTTGGTCAGAATCATAGTTGTTTATGAACAGAAATTAATATATCAGTGATTGTATTAACTTATAAAGAACAATTAATACTACACCATGTGTATTAGACTGCATGACCAGCACATAAAATAATGTTATTTACCTCATGACTACAAGTCAATGGTCTGATGAACTTGAACTGGTACCTCCACTTCTCATTGCCAGACTGACATGAGCAATATTCTCCCACGAGCTATTTTGATTTCTGCACATGCTCACACTGAGTTTCCCACAGAGGAGTTGATCAGAACCGACTGAGGTCATCTTCACCCATTTTGTGTACGTGTTGCTGTACTTATTCTGTACATTCACCTCAAAGAGGAGATCGGTATCCCCCAATTTTACATCCGGTTCGAAGTTACCTTGCATCTCTAATCGTAGCTTCTCATTGGGGTAAGCTTGGAACGTGTGAGGAAAGGAGGCTGGGACGAAATTTTCTGGTATTTGGTCCTTCGAGTGTGAGTCATTTTGATCGCATGGAACCAGGAACACGGCAATTTGGACACTCCCCCTCTCTGTATCGTGATAGCAATAAACGCTGAGACGTAGCAAGATTGGTTCGATAGAGATAGACTTCAAAACCATCTGCGCAATCAAAGATGCATCGAATTGAATCACAGAAACTGCTAACCATCCGGTGAGGTTTGTCTTCATGTGTATCTTCCCATCCGATAGAGTCACTCCTGACAGGGCATTATCAGTAACATCTTGCCAATGACGAAGATAGTTGCTGTGCATCAGTCGAACTAAACAGTGAGAATTTACCATAGCTTCCTCTGGTGCTATGGTGGAGATCTCTATAGCCTTATTGAAAGTATCAATAGGAGGGCTACACTCAACATGGAGAGCTGTGACCACTTGTACAATTTTTGCCCAGCCAGATGCCTTCAACATGGGCATCAGGTGTTTGGTATCAGAAGAACTGAAGGAGATATTTGTTGTATTTGACACTGCACCAGGAGGGACAGTGACCTGGATGCCTGCAAATGTAAAATCTCCACCTTCTGTGGTGATGCTGTTGGAGTGTTCCAGGATTTTGTCGTTTAACGAAGCTGTTCTCTTGAGATCTGTTAAGAATAGAGTACTAGTGAGCATATGCCATATTATCAAGGTCTTAACTTATATCAGTCAGATGAATTAACAGAGTATTAATTATTTTTTTGAGTTATATTGTCAAAGGAGTAAGCTATTTTGATAGTTTTTTGACTCGAATTGTACCCTATAAAATATTTTACTACAGTCTTCTAAATAGATACTATTATGACACCTTTAATGTCTCCAGTGAAAGGAGTACGTTCCTATCTAAATTTCATAGTGCTGAGTAGGAAAGAGTGCTTAGTGCTGAGTAGGAAGGAGTGCTATCCAGTTACCACTTGGGAATGTTTAAAATGCCTTTAGCAATATGCACACACCATTGAGTAGCCCATCTAGTATAAAGACATATTATCCAGTGTTGAATAACATTATGGTTGTGGTGGTTTTGTCTCAAGAGTAATCACTAGATCCCACTGCCACCTGAGCAAACTAGTTGCGTCTCAAGAGTGACCACTATATAAGCTATACAGGCTCCACTGTATATATTAACAACCAACTATGAGCAGACCACCTCTGTATATATAACAGCCAACTGGTTGTGTCCCAAGGGTGACCACTAATAACTGTATAAGCAGACCACCTCTATATAACTGTATATAAGCAGACCACCTCTATATAAGCAGACCACCTCTATATAACTGTATATAAGCAGACCACCTCTATATAACTGTATATAAGCAGACCACCTCTATATAACTGTATAAGCAGACCACCCCTAATATAACTGTATAAGCAGACCACCTCTATATAACTGTATAAGCAGACCACCTCTGTATAACAGCCAACCATAGATCACTATTAATAAATAATGTCTAAACACCAACAATTCAGGAGTTGAAAAACACTTACTTCCTCTTTTCTGCTTTTCTTTCATCAATATTTTCTGCATATTTAGCTCCTTTTTGAGTTGCTTGACTAACTGTATTGTACGTGGCATCTTTGTACTGGCAGCTGGGCCCTGTTCACAAATATTGACCAACTTGCTAGATGCTTCTACAGCCTCCATTGTTGTCTTCAAAGACATGGAGTGCCTGTAAGTGCGATTTGGGAATTAAGTAAAGTGTAAAGTCTGAATCTGGAATGTACATAACAATAGGCTGTAGAGGACTATGGTAATATTCCAACCCCCTGAAATGAGGAAACCTCTGTATACAGTGGAACCCCTCTATTCCAACCCCCTGAAATGAGGACACCTCTGTATAAAGTTGGAACTCATCATCCCCTGAAAGGAAGGCATCTCTGTATTATGAAGACATAATAGCTATCTGTATTGTGGACACTTGGGTCCCTAATAACAGCTTCACGCCCATAAATTCTAATCAGGATTCCCATGGTGTCCAGAATAGAGAGGTTCCACTGCAGCTTTCATATAGCTACCATAATTTTTAAACTAAAATATTTTTGGAAACCAGAATCCTTCTGAAACCAATTACTTTAATTGTTTCTGAAATTAAATTCCACCAGACAATGAAAATAATACTTGTTTAAACTATGACTAGACTATTTTAGCTATTTGACATAGGTCACCACTACCCATTCATCACAGCCATTAGAGAACTAAAGTTGCTCTATGTCAGGGTAAGATTTGAAATTACAACATTGAAGTACGCATTATTCTTACCCCTGGTTCACTCTTTTGTTTGCAATGACAGCAAGGCAGATGTACACGAATGCTTTGATTGGTACACGCTGGAAGTCTGGTAGATAGAGGGCCTGGCTGAATATGATCTCTGCCTCAGCAAGCTTTCCCTTTACCACACACTGGAGGCCGTGAGAGAGAACCAGTTTGATACTGTCTTCCTGTAGGTTTAAATTTGTAATGTTATAATAATTATTGTGACTTGAGATAATTAAGATCCCTTTATAGAGAGGTTCCACTGTATTACCTCTGAATTAAGGACAGCCTCTATATAAAGGACAGTTTCCAAGGTCTCAATGTGTCCTTTATAGAGAGGTTCCGCTGTATTACCTCTGAATTAAGGACAACCTCTATATAAAGGACAGTTTCCAAGGTCTCAATGTGTCCTTTATAGAGAGGTTCCACTGTATTACCTCTGAATTAAGGACAACCTCTATATAAAGGACAGTTTCCAAGGTCTCAATGTGTCCTTTATAGAGAGGTTCCACTGTATTACCTCTGAATTAAGGACAGCCTCTATATAAAGGACAGTTTCCAAGGTCTCAATGTGTCCTTTATAGAGAGGTTCCACTGTATTACCTCTGAATTAAGGACAGCCTCTATATAAAGGACAGTTTCCAAGGTCTCAATGTGTCCTTTATAGAGAGGTTCCACTGTATTACCTCTGAATTAAGGACAACCTCTATATAAAGGACAGTTTCCAAGGTCTCAATGTGTCCTTTATAGAGAGGTTCCACTGTATTACCTCTGAATTAAGGACAGCCTCTATATAAAGGACAGTTTCCAAGGTCTCAATGTGTCCTTTATAGAGAGGTTCCACTGTATTACCTCTGAATTAAGGACAGCCTCTATATAAAGGACAGTTTCCAAGGTCTCAATGTGTCCTTTATAGAGAGGTTCCACTGTATTACCTCTGAATTAAGGACAACCTCTATATAAAGGACAGTTTCCAAGGTCCCAATGTGTGAGGTTACACTGCATTACCTCTGAATTTAATAAAGTGGGTTCACTATGATTTTCTTGTGAACAATTAGCTACAGTGGAACCTCTCTATTTCTATTTTGGATACCTTGGGATAAGTTGATCAAATGGGTGACCTCCTTTCAGGTGTGAAGTTCTATTAAACTGGTATTTGGGAAGTGTCCTTAAAAGAGGTGTCCTATTTTCAGGGTTGCACACTGGCATACATACCTTCTGTTCCTTCATTCCAGGTAGCTGTAGGTGAGATATTCTTCTCCTAGATATTCTCCTCACTTCTGAGCTATTAACAAATACAGTAAGGTTGATATATCATAATTTAATATATTTTAATGTGAGATCTATTCTACTTGAAAATTAATCACAACCATTGATTATATTTTTCGTTGTCAATAAATTTTCGTGGGGTCTTGAAAAACAAAAGTTCTCATTATGGTGAGATGTTACAGTTTTTGGTTGCACTGTAAATGAAGTTAAAAATGAAACTTTTAGACATATTATAATACCATTTGGACACATTGGGACCTTGGAAATGTCTTTTGTATAGAAGTTGTCCATAATTCAGAGGTAATACAGTGGAATCTCTACACATTGGGAGCTTGGAAACTTCTTTGAATAGAAGTTCAGAGGTAATGAATTGTTAGTTGGAGTATTACCATTTATATGGAAGATACCCTTAATTCAGAGAGCAAGGTGTTCCATTATGGATAATTATAATAAAAATATACCATTTCTTTGTTTTCATGATGGCATATCTTCGTGTGACATTCCAGACAGGCTTAGCATCCATCGTACAGAAAAACAGCTCCACTGCAAACATTTCAGTCATGTTGGGATTGTTCGGAAAAAACTCAACGGTATCTTCCCAATTCTTGTATGGTCCCAGAACTTTAAGTCCTTTAGTTGGATACACAACTTTAGATGAGAAGACGGTCGATTGAGAATAGGACCTAATCGCAAACCCAATTTGCTTTGCAGAGCTGTTAAAGACCTTTAAGGTGACTTCAGGCTCAGATGGATTAATTCCTGTTACTGTGTTGGAGAGAAGTCCGACTGATGTTTTCATTCGAAAATCTATCTTGAAACTAGGTTCCCACCAGACCAGTGGGTAATGGTTGCCACCATGCTGTGCAATGATGGTGGTGTTATCGAATATTCCTGTATTCCAACCTGGAATAAACCGACTCTCACTTAAAGATGTGTCTGATCCAGTGGAATCTCCTCGACTCCTATGAAGAAGAGGCTGTAGTATTCCGCTATGTTTTCGTAGTCTCTTTTCACTAGATGCAGTTTTCACTAGACTTGGATGTTTTGGCTTTTGGTCTAGTTTCCAAGTGGCACCATCTCCTACCTCCTCATCAATGGTATCACCGTGCAGAGTAGAACCAGATGAACAAATCACTCCTTTACTTTGGTGCATAAGGGAGTCCCCACTGTCTCTTCTGTTTGTGTCCGATCCCTCACTTCGAGGTAAAGAGCTACTACTCGTGTAGTGGTTTGATAAAGAACTGTATGTTGAGAGTTTGGATGATCCTGTCGTAGACATCTCCTCTGTTGCAGACAGGGAAGATGTGCTGTTCTTGTTCTGCATTGTTCCTCTGGTAGAAGGTTGTAAGGCAAATTCCATTAAAGGCTTTGAGTCACTTGGGAGTGAGTTTGGACGACAGACTTGTGATTGAAACTTTACTATTGAGGGCATAGTCAAGATAGATGCAGGATTATTGATATAACGGCCATTCAGCGTTGTGTCAATCAGTTCTTCAGCTTGACGTGCATTTCTAGCAGAGTGGCTTCGTAACAGGACGTAGATGGCTGTGTCGACGGGAATAGCAAGTCGGATGTGGCCATTAGCAAGAGCTTCATCCAAGTTATTCACGGTAATGAAGGCATCATCATCATCAGCATCGGTGATGCTGAGTGAGTCAGCATGGTTGAAGAAGGCATTCTGGAGCATTTGTGGAATTAACTGAGGCATCTCCTTTTCTGAGGCCTGGAGGTTGAAGATAGCTGGCTGTAATTTTGTCATATCTATAGGAATATTACAAGAGATTGTAAATGGGGAAGGATGTGAGTGGAAAGTGAGGAGAGTGAGGAGAAGTAAGGGGGGAGACTGAAGGAGTGAAGGAGAGTGAGTAGAGAGTTAGGTGGTTGAGAGGAGAAAAAAAAGTGATGGGAGAGTGAGTAGGAGTGAGGAGAGAAAGAGGGGAGAGTGAGTAGGAGTGAGGATAGGAAGAGGGGAGAGTGAGGGGAGAGTGAGGGGAGAGTGAGGGGAGAGTGAGGGGAGAGTGAGGGGAGAGTGAGGGGAGAGTGAGGGGAGAGTGAGGGGAGAGTGAGGGGAGAGTGAGGGGAGAGTGAGGGGAGAGTGAGGGGAGAGTGGAGAGTGAGGGGAGAGTGAGAGGATACACTGGAATCCCACAATTTAAATGATGATATCTCTGAAACCCATCTATCCCACCTTTTTGATGCAGTGAACTCTCTCCTCACAACTACACATATAACCACACTACTGTTAAAAAGATTGTAATCTTGAAATTGGTGGAGTAGCTAATTGGCTATTTTCCCTTGAATTTAAGTCTCTAGATAGCAGGTACTTGTGTTTTTAGAGTTCTCTCAATGAGCAGCAGCTGCAGGATGCGTGTAGTTTGTAAGTTTATCATCGTGTCTTAATCCTGAAAGTAATTATCAGCTAAGCAAACACAGTTTGGCAAAACCTTGTCTTTCTAGGAATGGTATATTTGTGTATCAATCCTGCTTATAGGGAAAACATCTGCTCCAGTGTTAGGCAAAACAATAATTTGTTTACTGTAAACATATAATTATTATTGAAGAGATCTATATTTACTTAGATTCTATCAAAGTTTCTGTAACATGCATTACTGACAGTTATTTACTACTGCCTATAGAGAGCTTATGGCATTGTTAATGGAAATACTCAAGTGATATCTGGTAATACCTTTCACTACCATAAAATACATTTTTAGCAACCCCCCCTCCCCCCCCCACCAATCATTCTCCCCTTCCCCCCTCACTCTCCCTCTCCCCTCCATCCTCCCTCACTCTTTCCCCACACTCTATGTTGGAATAGAGTGGTTCCAGCTATGGATAAAATAACTTGTGAGTTTGACCATATTTAACTGCCTAAAATAACAGGGAAATAGCAGTTTAAGACAAAAACAAAATAGCTAGTTGTGTGACAGATGTCACACTTTGTAGAATTACCTCCGGGTTCTCCATTAATAGTCAGCCTTCCTGTTCGAAGAATTGAAGTGGCTAGATCTTCGATTCCTTCCATGCAGTAATTCAATGGGTCTCTGTACACATCTGTAATTACGGTCTCTGATATTTCAGGTTCTTCTCCTGAAGGTAAAAAAGGAGAATCATTGTTTGTTTCACAGTTTTTAAAGGTATCTTTAAGTTATAATGATGTCAAGGAGGTGGGGTGGGGTAAGGTGGGGAGGGGTGGAGAGGGGTGGGGTAAGGTGGGGAGGGGTGGAGAGAGGTGGGGTAAGGTGGGGAGGGGTGAGAGTGTGTGTATTTGGTAGAACCCTTCTATTCCAATCTCGTGAAAGGAGGACATCTCTATATACAGTAGAATCTCTCTATTCCACAAGTATGTATATTAAAAATACTTGGATATGTCTCAAATAACAGTTTGTCTACTCCCCGAAATGAGTGAGCTACCCTCCTAATCAGGTCATTTTGATTTTACCCAAAGGTGTCCGGAATAGAGTTTCTTTGTAAATTAATACAAAACCCTGGAATAGGCCCCCTGTTTACAGAACTTTTTTTGGGCGGAAAGAACCAAAGATAGTTTGTATGTTTGGGAGAAGTTAGTTTGCTATAGAACTAATGGAAATCACAAAACCACTGATGTTCCAACCATGTATAATACAACTCAGAAAAATAATAGCTTGTACTTTCTTCTCTGGGGCATGTTGCCATGACTTTTACTTCCTTCCATTCCTTCTGTGTTGTATCGTAATTATAACCACAGCTTATAGTGGAATGGAACAAATTAAACTCTCCTGATTAGAGGCCTCATTTCAGGGGGTAAAGTTATGTTATTACTCAAGCTGCTATTTGGGAAATATATATTCAAATATAGAATTGTTCTCATTTCAGGGGGAGTTGGAATAGAGGGGTTCCACTGTATATACTTCAGATTGTAGTATCAAGTTGCGCTATATTATACTAGACACGTGCTAAATGTTACCTCCTCTCTTTAAAGAGTATATCACTGTTACATACCCTACCTCCCATTATTTGGTATGACAAGCTTCAGGATGGAGGTTATGTTTCTCAGGCTTGTCAAATTATGCAGGCATATTTTTGAGGAAAATTCCCCCCTCCCCGCCACCACACCCATTTTTAGTATATTATTACAGCATTCTTGTTGCTCTTGCATGTATTCTACTATAACAAGTAAACAACTTTGCTAGCTAACTCATCAAAATTCTTTGTTAGAAGACTACATAGAAACATCTTTAATGCTATAATACAATTAAGATAGCTATATACCTCCATAATAACACATACATGATAATATCTCTTTCGATATTAAGAATAATGGGAAACTGCTTGAGAACAATAGGCAGTTTGTAACAGCTAAAATCATAATAGGCAAATGTTTGGTGTAATTGGGCAAGCAATAGTTGTTTGAAAAATTCTTTGCTACTCTCAATTTATTTATAATATTATATATATATATATATATATATTTATTTATTTATTTATTTATTATTTTAATTTTTTTTTACTTAGAAAGGACCTGAATAAACCATTGGAAAATAAACCATTGGAAACTCTTTGAGAGAGATACATTTTGGTTCTTGAACAAAGTTTCTGGGACCCTTCATGAAGCTAGATGAGGATATAATATTATGTAAGTCTTATCTTCCCAAATCTACACACCTGAATCGCTGCCACTCGATAGGAACATGCTGATATTATGAGCTTGTGCTTCTGCTGACAATTCATTGTCCCAGGGTTCGTCAAGCATCTCCTCAGGCTCCTCGACCATCGTAGATAGCTTTGGATCTGAAAATGATGCTGGCAACATGGCTTCAACTGGGGGTGTGGGCCTATGGTGTATCCCATTCGAGCTATGTCCATTTAAACCATCTGTGGACTGCAATGTAGCTTTCTGCTTCTTGCACAGTTCTGTATGAGACAACATGAGAGTAATTTTTACTGCCTATCTGCTGTGCTAGTTATCTAGCCCTTAGCTACAAGGTCAGTCAGCTAAATTCTTTGCAGGAAGTCAATGAAAATTGTAGCACAATGCATCATAATTATGCAAACAATAGCTAGCTAATAGTATGAACATTAAGTAGTTAGCTAGATAGCTAGCTAGCAAGACGAAAAAAAAAAAAAAAAAAAAAAAAAAAAAAAAAAAAAAAAAAAAAAAGAGGAAATTTTTATCTACGGCTTAGGCTAGCTAATTATGCTGCATCTAACTTTACTAGCGAGTCTGTCTACTTGTAGCTAACTAGCTGATGTTCAAGTATGTGCATCTCAGCGATGCAGAAAATGGGACTCACCATCTACCACCTCTGTATTCACGCAGGTCATCATCTCCACTTCGAGCTAGATACTGTCAATGAAGCTGCTTACTGCAAGAAAGTATCACGCAGATCGACCTACCCAACACAAAATATGCCAGATCTGTGCCACCAGAGGGAGTTTTATGTAAAAGCTTAAGTTATTATAGTAGTAACTTTTCCGCATTCCAGTCTATTCTCCATCATCAACCATCAACAACCCCCCCCCCCTCGGGACAACCCCGCCCTGTCCATCTGGCCGTTGCCCGTGACAACATCTTGCAAATAATAATAAAAAAAATGTTGATCATGCTGATATAAAGTTATGTCTGCCTCAGCGCTGAGCCCAGGATCTTGGCGAAGTGGCCAGCAAGGTCGAGGACACCTGACTCATTCTGCCTACGATCCAGCCCAGTCATTCGCTTATACTTCTGCCTGTTCGGGCGCTAGGGCTGCCAGTGTCAATGAAGTGTCTTCTGGAGGACCGCCTGTGAGTTCTAGACAAGTGTAATATCTTTATAGTAGTAGAGGAGATAGAAAATTTCAAAGGTATATAGAGAACAAACAAACAACAGCAAAAAACAAACAAACAAGCAAACAAATAAACAACTCTCCCCCAACAACAAACTCTATATTCTATTTAATACTCACCATGACACACACCCCAGCCAGTTCATACTCTTTTTTAATAGTACTCAAGATTTTAATAGTACTCAAGCTAAAGATGTTGGTAACTACTGGGAGATTAGTTGATCAATGTACAAAGCTTCCTTTCATTCACTTTAGGATGGAGTGCTAACGACACAACTTGTTCAGGACGGCCTGGCTGATTTAGGACGGACTAGTGATGGGACTAAGATGACATATCTCAACCTTTCTATTACAGTAAGAGGAAATCTGTAACACCTTCATAAAAAGGACACTTTCCCATCTCTAATATATGGTCCCATTGTATCCTTTATTATTGGAGAGGCTCCACTACAAGCCTCACAGCCTTCATGATCTCTTTAAACTGGTCAAAGTTTGGGAATTCTGTTAGCCTGGAAATTTATGATTGTTAATGATACTGAGTCTATACATGTTAAAATTATATAGAATAACAATAGCTACAACAGTACTAACAATAATAGCAGCAATAACACTACACATTGTTATTATGTAGAATTCTATAAACTTGAAAATCAGGGTATTAATAACTCCTATAAGGAGTCCTAAAAAATGTGTCCTGTATATAATCAGAGAAAAGTTCCTCTGTCCATGTTTATGTTTTGTTCAACATGTAGTATAGGTTTTTCCCTTAGCAAAAAATTATCAAGTATCAAACTCTATTTTACAACATAGCAATAACAATATAGTTATTCTGACCCTTTGAAATGAGGACATCTCTGTACACAATGGAATCAACCCCCGAAATGGGGACACCCTCTGTATGCAGTGGAATCACTCTATTCCAACCCCCTGAAGTGAGGACACCTCTGTATACAGTGGAATCCCTCTATTCCAACCCCCTGAAATGAGGACACCTCTGTATACAGTGGAATCCCTCTATTCCAACCCCCTGAAATGAGGACACCTCTGTATACAGTGGAATCCCTCTATTCCAACCCCCTGAAATGAGGACACCTCTGTATACAGTGGAATCCCTCTATTCCAACCCCCTGAAATGAGGACACCTCTGTGTACAGTGGAATCCCTCTATTCCAACCCCCTGAAATGAGGACACCTCTGTATACAGTGGAATCCCTCTATTCCAACCCCCTGAAATGAGGACACCTCTGTATACAATGGAACCACTCTATTCCAACCCCTGAAATGAGGACACTCCTCTAATCAGGACACTTTAATTGATCCCAAGGTGTCCAGAGTAGTGAGGTTCCACTGTAACAGCAAGAGTAAAACGTTATATTATTTATACAGTCAATTCCTTTCTTATTTCCGTATTTATAGCAGAAAAGATGGGGGAAAAACTACTTATTTTGTCACTTTTGCTGACTCACCACCCCTGATACACAATTTTTTTTGCTTCTTTAAGAAGCAAAGAAAGTGTTAAAATCTTTTTATTGCTTCTGTGCCAGGAAGTTATTTCAGTAGGAAGAAGTTAAAGTTATGGGGTAAAAAAAATTAGTAGTAGAGATCCCTTGCAAATGCTTGTAGTATTACACACAGGCCACTTGCATACATTATAACATCTACTGAATACATAGATGTATATATGAGCTAACTAAATGTTATGTCCCATTATTAGTGTTACCAGTCATTATGCTTATAATGACATTTAAACTGTACAAGGGGCATGACAGTGTTACTCTATTTGTCCCAATTAGAGAAATGGGCTAATTTCAGGTGGTGAGGTTCTATTAATGGTAATAATAATATTATATCTACATATCCAAGTATCCTTAGTACAGAGGTGTCCTCATTTTATGGTGTTGGAATAGAGGGGATTCCACTGTGACAGCTTGTGTTTTAAAATTAACTTTACTCACTGAAATGAGTCCACCCCTCTAATCAGGGCACTTTAATTTATCCCAAGGTGTCCTAAATAGAGAGAGGTTCCACTGCAGATGTTATCCAAAGTGTCTTTAAAGTACAGGGATGTCCTCATATGAGGGAGAGAAGTAATTATTCAGAGTTAGAATTTGGGATTTAGTATCTTTTTTCATAAGTATACAAATACATGATCATGTTTTCTGCTTATGAAAAATCTTCACGAGATGGGATAACACAAACTAAACACTTTTATTGAGTAATTAAAAGCGTAGGAATGTGTTTTTCCATAATGTTTTTCCATGATGTTGTGTTTACAGCTACAATAAACAGTTTAATGTATTCACTAAAACACTTGAGTTTGCTACAGCTGTGAAACTTATTACGATCTTAACAGTTATTATAATGATGTTATGTAGTTTTTTTAACATCTGTTACTGTTGAGTGAGAGAGGGGGTCCCTTCAGCTAGGCTCAAGGGAAGATTTTACCTAGAGCATTGTCCCAAAATTGTACCCCCAAATTTTCCCATAATCAAACCATTATTATTATTATAACATAGCTAAGTGATGCCTACAAGTCTAGTCTACAAAATAGTACTGTACAATAGCACACAATAGCACAGAGCATGCATAACTAGCATTAGTTAGTTGATTACTCTTTATATAATTATTATTAATGGCTGGCTCTGTCCATTAGCATTATGCTCAGTGCTCAGAGGTACCTGTTATTATGTCAACATATTTCCCTCAAGCCTATCTCCTGTCCCCTAGCTCTCCAATATTGCAAGGAAACTTGTCAATTTGGTCATTTTGGCTTGATAATTATAATGACTGGGTCCCTCTGACTTTAGTTTCCCTTCTTGGTAATGTTCATAAAGGGATTGGTAGTATCTCCTCTTTGCTTAATGGTGGTGGTGGCTGATGGAAGTCCTTCAGGACAAGTGACCTTTATAGATAGGTTTCATAGTAGCCGGCCGACTGGCTGATTGGCCAGCTGGCTGGCCTTTCTATACTGTGACCTTTATAGCCAGATTTTTGTCAGTTGTGCCCTTTATAGCCAGAGTTGTGCCCTTTATAGCCAGATTTTGTCAGTCATATACTACTGACCTGTATTATGTATATTTTTCACTTTACAGGGTTATGGTTTATTGGATATCACTCTCATATCTTCCTATCCTTACATCCAGAGGCTAAACATGGCTTCTAACAATTTAACAGGTCAGATAACCATCTCAAAGTGTGTGGTAAGGTTTAGTATATCAAGTTTCATTGTCTTGTCTTTAGTCAATTACAGACTACATTCTAGCTAGGGCTATAAGCTTTCTCGCATAATTAAGAACCTTTTTGTCTGGATAAGGAAATTTTTTCAAGAAGGAGATGAGAATCTACCATTATATAGCTATTTTAGAGGTGGAGAATGAGCAATGTTCAACTTTCATGCATACATTAGACTACTCAGTACAAAATCAAGTATACATTGCATTGTGTGACTTTGCTGATACTTGCATGTGGCATGGATTGGACAGGCTCCATGTATTCACGGGTTTCCTGATACTTGCGTGTGGCAAGATACCAAATAGTTTGGGAGAAGTATAATTGGACATGGTATGACTATGAATTATCCTCAGATTTGTCACCTTTGGGGAACCTCCCACATCTCATTTACCTAGATGTATCCTATAACAAGCTCACATCCATTCTTGACTTCCAACCACCACCAAAAAACCTTCTAGTAAGTCCTGTTGAATTAATCCAGACCATTCTAGACTAAAGAAGTGACACTTTTGCTGTATCTTCCCCAACACAGGAGGCTAATTATAGCCATAATGAAATAGAAGTGATGTGTGACCTATCATCCCACCAATCCCTCTCCAAGCTCATACTTGATTGTATCCTAATATAGTACTCTCTATTCTAATTCCATGTAGATTCTAAATTCTAATTCCATGTAGGTTCTAATAAATATAAATTCTAATTCCATATAGATTCTAATAATAGATATAAATTCTAATTCCATGTAGATTCTAATAAATTCTAATTCCATATGGATTCTAAATTCTAATTCCATGTAGATTCTAATAAATATAAAGTCCTAATAAATATAAATTCTAATTCCATGTAGATTCTAAATTCTATTTTTCTACTTCCATAGAAATACCTTACTAGGTAACAGCCACAAACTGGCTGGCTGCATGTTTAATGATGTGAAAGTATCCAGGTCTACTAAAGTAAACATCAATATGAAACACATTGGAATTTTCCAGTTGTGTCCAATAGGACCTGTAGCTATGTATGTTTATTATTGGTACACAGCCAGTTTGCTGTTTTTATGGAGGTACCTTACTTGGATGATGAATTTTAGCACACAATTAATATTCTTTGAACCTTGACTCGAATGCTGATAATATTGTGGGCAGATAACCAGATCACAGAGATACTAGGCCTCTCTTCCCTCTATAGACTGGCTCACTTCAGCATAGCTGACAATAGGATAGAGAGAATGTCTGGTCTTGATTACCTCCCCATCAAATTCTTAAGACTTGTAGGTTATGTATTGGAGGGGGGAGAGGGAAATAAATGAATTAGTGTAGGGTATTGATCATATGTGAAGGGTGAGGTCATATGATGAAAAATGATGTATCTCCAAATGAATATCATCAGTATCTATGGTGAAGGTTAAAAGAATGTATGTGTTATCTTTTGTAATAGCTATAGGCTGTTATATAGCATTCTTATCTGTTGTGGTATGTTGACGGTCATCCTGTTATTACTATGCTTCTTGGGTCAGTTGTCAGATGATATTGGCAAAGAGGCTAGTATTGTCATAGTTGACATAAGGTAATGATTTTTCTTATAGCTAAACAGCCTTTTGACAACTGAATAGCACAATAGAAATACAATGGAATCCTTCCCTGAAATGAGGACACCTTCTGTATACTCTATTCCAACTACCTGAAATGCCTCTGTACTAGAGTTTACACAAGCTGATATTTGGGACGATATGTCCTCATTTCAGGGGTTGGAATAGAGAGGTTCCACTGTATACAGAGGTGTCCTTATTTCAGGTGATTACAATAGAGGGTTTCAACTGTCTGGACTTTAAAATACATCTGAGGCAGAAAAACAGTACTATACATGTGCTATCAGCATTCATCGTGGTCACTTATGCAATCTCTTAACCCCATCCCACTTACAGGGAGTGCACCTTCTTTCTTAAGGTGAATACCATTAGGTTTTCCTTGTTACTTGGAAATCAGTCTGTCTGGATGTGAACCTTGATTTGAGTCCTTCCTTTGTAGACCTTGCCAATGCAGCACAACCCAATCTTGTGTTCTATATGGAGATTTATGTGGAGAAAACAAACAAACAAACAGACAAACAAACAAACAACGTAGCCATGCAGCAATATTATGAGAAAACAATATTCATGGAGTAATTTGCTGTCATAATCTTGCTGGGTAATATGAGTAGGGGGACAGGATGATTGAACAGGTCGAATTAGTAGCCTAGCTAGACAATAATTATATAGTTTGTGAGCTCAAAGGGGTACAAGAGTGTAGGAAATTGTTGTTAGGAACATTGGTGTACAAGGCTGGTGATTGCCCACTATGGTATATATAACCTTTTAACCTATGTTTCTCGGCAAATTGCTGTTTCACTGAATAGTGGGTAACTCGGCCATCCTGGTAAACTATGTTATACAAAGACGTTTGCTTATTGATCAGGACTTTGTACTCTACTGTGTTTGTTCTTTTATTTGTGAGTGTACTAAATCACCAATGATATTCACCCAAATATCTTGTCCTAATTTATTTTCTAATAACCCCATTCATGGAGTTAATAAAGAATATTTAAGGCTTCTGCAGGTGTTAAATAACATATGATATTCATTCTATGGAGTCCAAGTTGCTCAAATTCATTGCCAGTGTGCACCCTGATTTTGATAGGACATTAAAACAAGAATATTGTACACTTGTCTGTTCCTCTAAGTATCTTGGTATTTCTGAATGCATTGGTGTAATCACATGAATGAGTATAACTATAGCTATAGGATTGATGTGAAATCTTCCCAATCCTCAGAGATCTGACGTCACCATGTGGTACTAGCCCTTAGCTATAGTCATAACTCTGTGTTAACATCGGTCAATCTGAATTGTTAATGATGCCATATTTTGTCATATATATATTTTTTTTTTTCCTTAGAGCAGGAATGGAATCAAAGTTATTGAGAATCTTGGTACACTGAACCATCTCCAGGTGAGCTAAGATTCACCTGTGAATAAGGGTATTTCCGGAGGTGTTAAGTGCTGTTTATTGCTAATTATAAGATAATTGGTTAGTATTATACCTTATATAGTTACCCAAAGAGCTTAAGGTTAATGATAATTATAACTGTGCTCTTATAGCTTTTGGGCTGGTTAAAAGAACTAGTAATAATATTTTGTGAGTTGTGGGGTCATGACAGAAATATTTTGAATAATAGAAATATTTATGACTGTGCCTAGTTATATTAAAGTGGCTTGCTACCACAGCACAAATTCTCCTTTCATTAGAGTCAGACTTTCTTTCATTAGAGTCAGACTCTCTCATTAGAATCAGATTCATTAAGGTCATTAATAATATTTAATTTTTGCTATAATTAATAGCCTTTTTGCTTAATATAATCATAATAGTAGTAATAATAATAATAATAATAATAATAATAATAATAACAACAACAACAGTTGATAATACAACACATTAGCTAGAACAATTAATAACACAAATATTAATAGCACACAATTTCAGTAACTATAACTAATTCAGACAGGTAATAAGGACCATCCATATAATAATAATAATTATATAGTGTAGCTAATATTAAAATACTGTTTTTAGGCCACTCTGTGGAGGGTAGGTGACAGTTGACCTCACATTCCTCTGTAATTGGCTTAGTAATAGATATTTTGTTGTCAAATTATATGCATGCTAGAGTTCAATGATATTTATGACTTTGGTTTGGTTACCAGCTTGAACTTTGTGACTGTGGTGGTTACCAGCTTGAACCTTTATGTATACCTGCCAGAACTTGCCAGAAGTGGTAATTGACTGGCCCTAGGGAGGATTAAGTGACAAACCATATACCAGCAGGTATCCACTGATGTGGTTGTAATCTAATGACTCTGATCTCTTACTCATACTGGTAAAATTAAGGATTTTGCTATAGATACCTCTATATATTAAGGACACTTGGGGCTATGTCCCTAATAACATGAACTTCACCCCCCCCCCTCACCCCTCAGATGAAGCCACCACTCTAATCAGGACACTTTGATTTTCCTTGGTGTGTCCAGTATCATGTTAATGCACAGCTATTTGAGTTCCCACACATAATTATGATAATATCATGTCTTTAAGTGAGTGGTCTTATTTTTTTGAAAGGCTCTACATGTGGGAGAGTTGTACTTTTGTTTGTTGTACTTTCTTTGATGTGATCTCTATACTCTGTAGGTGATAGATTTGTCAGGGAACAGTATCTCTAGTCTTGAAGGTTTGGGATCTCATCCTTACCTCACTGAAATCAATGTGGAGGATAATCAGGTAGTAATAATAATACTAATGTTGTAGTAAATTTTTGTGTCTTAAATTTTTGTGTACTTTATTTTTGTTATAGAAAGCCCATGCTGATAACAAAAAATGATTACTTTTGTGTGTAAAATTTTGTGGCTATAATAATTTATTAACAAGAAACAATAATAATAATAACTGAAGTCCATTCATGTACTTGGAAAAATTATCTACTCATTACTTTTACAGTTCTTTTGATAGCAGAGAAGATGTTTTAGCTCCAATTATGTATACAGTTTTATGGAAAGTACAGCCATACCATTGACCTACAACTTGTGCTCAATTTCTTAGTAGCAAGTGAACATGTAATAGACATTTATAATAAGGAGGTGTTTTGATATTATAGTATGATGGGACAATTATAAGCTCTATTATGGCATAATTATTATAATGGGGTCAGACCATTTTACCTAGACTGCATCCATTGAATCAAATTACTAAGGTAAAAAATGTGCTCTGTTAGCTTCTTGCACAACTGAAAATATTGCGTTACAAATTCTTGAAATACTGGTACCTTTTAATGGTATAGGTGTCTAAATGATCCATGGTATTGCTTAATGGGACCATTAACCATTATGAACACAATGAGCTTCCCAATAAAGAAGATAATGAAATCCCAGATGTTCTCTAATAGATTTCCGGGGAGACCTAGGCAATGCTTAATAGAATATTATTATTTAATGGAGTGCCTCTGAATAGCAATGACTGTTATTGTTATGTGAATTTTTATACAATCTGTGTGTCCTGGTTGAAGTTCAAAGATAAAATACATTTTACCTAAGGTAGAAAAATGCTCTAGAATGTACAAATGTGGGAACACAGTTTGAATAGCTATAAAAGGTAATTGCTTGTGATAGTAGAGAGGAGTGGCTGACAACTCTGTGCATGTGTATCCACCCTCTGGCTCACACTCTGTGCATGTGTCTCCACCCTCTGGCTAACCCTCTGTGCATATGTCTCCACCCTCTGGCTCACCCTCTGGCTCACCCTCTAGCTCACCCTCTGGCTCACCCTCTAGCTCACCCTCTGGCTCACCCTCTGTGCATGTGTCTCCACCCTCTGTGCATGTGTCTCCACCCTCTGGCTCACACTCTCAGACTGGACATTCCCTATTACTGGTATGATAACTATTATCGTAGGAGAGTTATTATTATTATTATTATAGGACAGTGCTAAATATAGAGATGATGCTACAAAGTTGATGTAAGGAATTTAGGGTGTGTAATGAGGTGCTTTTCTTAGTTTGAGGAGGGGGGAGTCCTCCATTACTGTATGAGCTAACAATGATTTTAAGGGCTTAGGAATAAGAATAATGTCTGGTTGTGTTTATTTTCAATGCATGTACTTCTAGGATTACATATTAGAAACTTAACTTGTAGGCTTATTAGAATAACATGCACTATGCTTATTAGAAATGATGTGCTTATTTAAAACTTCTAGAGAAATTACCTTATACTTCCATAGAGGCTCATTAGATTAGAGATTAGGCTTATTGACTATACTTTTTGCTTATTATGCTGTATAACATCTGTTAAAAAACAACAACAAAACAAACTTAAAGCATGTGCTAAACTTGAGCTTCTAAGTTCTCTACCACACTCAGCAGGGGCGTAGGAAGATGTTTTAGCCTGGGGGGGGGGGGGACGGTAAAGACTTCGTAGCCTCAAGGGGGAGGTGCGGGAGGGGGATGTGCTCCCTCCTGCGTGAAGCGCTATTTTTCCAAACAAAATTTGGAACTAGTAAAAAAATTAAAAAGTTCCAAAATAATTATTCCTCCTATTATTTACAGACACAAACTCCTTAGCTATCTTGTGTAAGTCCAATGCATCTGTTTTATTAGTATAAACAAAAAGAGTGAATAAATTATTAAGTCAGGTCTGGCACATAATACTTCTCAAAAAATGTTTTATTCTCTGTAGCAGTGAAAATGAATGCTCAGCTGTAGCACTAGTTACAGGAATGCAAAAGTAGATCCTGAGAAGTTTGTCCACTTCAGTAAGCATGTTTATATATATATCACTCTTTTGATTTTGCTCATGCTGAGAGTTCAATTGGGTACTGATACTTGTGTTACCAGAGTGTGCTGCTAACTTCATTAAAGCTTCGTGATGCATCTCATGCTCACGGAATCTTTGGGTAGCCTTTTTCCAGATACTAAAACCATCATCTACAAAGGCGGCAGATCTCTTATTTTTTGGAAAAGTTAATAGGCCCTTCTGGTTAGCTTTTCGACAAGCAACACCAAATATTTTAAAGATTGATGTACACACTGTGATCCAGGGATGCTTTTCATAACATTTAGATTGAATTTACCTTGAGCTATGCTTTCTCACTCCAGTTTTCTTGGAATCAGAAATGTGCTTAGGTTGGTAAGCACTATTGGTTATGGTACAACCTTGACAATCACATGCTAACTCGATACCTTGAGAATCTTCAACTTGAGAATCAAACTGTTCATAATCTGAGGCAGAGCTAGAGTCACTCTCTATTAAATGTTCAGATTCAATGTCCTTTTTAGCAGTACCAAAAAACCTCTTCAGTTTAAGTTGACTCATCTTGATTCAATGAAATACAGCTGGCATAAGTGGAATATGTATTATGTCATGCTCAATTGGCTAGAATTAAATATAGATGTAGATAGCTACATTACATGATATGTATATTATAGCTACGTGTACAGCAGCTGTACATGTAGCTATGGCTAGATCTCTAGATAATTCTTGCATTGAGAGGTCCAGAGTTCATTCATTTTGTGGGATGGCTACTACTCTACCCATCCCACACAATGAGATTTGAGTCTCTTCAACCAGTATCCCAAAAACCTAGGGGGGCGGCTGCCCCCCTGCTTCCAACACCCCTGCTCAGTGTCCAACCTCCATCACACAACCTGGTCCCATCTTCATTACATGCAACCTGGTCCCGTCTCTATCACACAACCTGGTCCCGTCTTCATTACACACAACCTGGTCCCCCCCCCCCCCCCCCCCCCCCCGTCTTCATCACACAACCTGATCCCACTGTAGTTATGTTGTCTGGGTTTTTCCAAGGTTATAGAACATTAATTTGTAGGTTCAACATTAATTATGAGTCTCCATAACTGGTATGCCTATACCATTAGAGGCAAAACCACAATTAAAACCCCAAGCACTTAACAGATCATGTTGTTTATCCTGAGAGAATCCTATGAGTTAAGTTTCAATGTATAAAATTACCACTTAATAATTATTTTGTTTTGACAAGTGGCCTGAAAAGCACAGTAGAGCTTTGAGAATAGAAAATAAACTACTGTGCAAGTAGTATTTAGCTGTTGTGACATAAACATGAAGTTCAGTGTTCCACAAACATGTGTTAATGACATGGTAATGTCAACAAACAGTATATACAGGCAAAGTCTGTAATGTAATGTGGTGTAATGGTAACATAATGTAGTGTAATGTGGTGTAATGTGGTGTTGTTTCTCCTATGAACTGGACCAGTAGGTGCACTATTTTTGTCACAGATATGCCTTCCTAGAGCATTTTATCAAGTTATTTCCTAAAATCATGACCATTCTGTTTTGCAGGTGATCATACTGCCATTTTGATATGTAGATGGATCACATGGCAATTTTTAAACCATACACTGTCCACATGTTTTATAATAAGTATTAAACATCTCTATTAGCTATAACAATTACATTCTAACAGTCTTCAGCACCTTTTCCTACTTAGTATGGAGTGTGACAGTTGACCTCAAGAAAAATAATATTATTATTAAGAGTGACCTTTGCGGTTTAATACTATTGGAGTCAAAATTACTGAGCATTGAAATTTACCACTAAATATCTATATTCTGATATATCCCGTGGGATACTTGAAAGTTTAAAGGTGCTTATGGTTACCACTATAATGACTGTACTCTGTTGGAGGGTTCAGACTAGCCATAGCTATTTCCTGGCCAATGAGGAAAAGACAGTTTCTTGGAAATGATGATTAAACATGCTGGGTGAATTCCCCTCTGAGCTCAGTGGACACAACTGCACAAGTCCTAATCTAGGTCCATGAATATAATTATATTAAATATTCCTTGTGGTGACCCTCAAACCTAACCATAGATATACATAACTACAAGAAAGGATGAAAAAATGGTTTTTAATTGTCTTCCAATCAAGCCATTCCACTCATTACTCTCTGCAAATGTAAATATTTTGTACATACATAATTATCTTTAGTATTGGCAAAATCTTTTGGATTTTTTCCAAGATTAGGACAAATAAAAGGTTTAAATGAGCCATGCAGTCTGTCACACCAAGACTTTTAAAATTATTTATTTAGTTTGCAATTTGGCAGAGACTTGCTTAAATGGATTAGACTTTGTTCTATTAGAGAAAAATATGCAATAATTGCATCTTTAACCAGGAGACATCGACTAAAAAGTCACACTGATTCTGTTATGTCCATAACAATTTCATTCTGTGAAATTGATGGTTAATATTGAAGATAATGAACATGTTGGCAATGCTGGACCTTGTGGGAGAAAAATGTGAACACTAATGCAATATTTGCATCTCTATCCAGGAGACATTGACAAAAAAAGTCAAGCTGGCTCTGTTATGTCATAACAATGCAACAGTCACTTAATATTGAAGATAATAATAAACATGTTGGCAGTGCTAGGCCATGGCACCATTTTTGTTTAGCACTTCAATAGTTTTTCAATATTTATTCTCATAGAACCTTGCTATAACATTATTCATACACTATACACAGATTGTTGATATCAAAGATGCCTACTATCTAAAAGGTCTTGAACTACTGAGATCATTGAACCTCTCTAATTGTCCTGTTGAGGTATGTATGATAACACCATAGGGACTATAATAATATTATGTATCATTTCTCTATGGTAAGATAAGGCAGAGACAACCCCTGTTCTTAAATATCCCTAATAACAGCTATCTTCACCACCTTACTACCATCATCACCACCATTCCTGAAATGAGGTCATGTTGTTTTATTGTAATATTGCATAGACACTAATGGATTATCGTCCTCTGATGATATTCCACCTCCCTACGCTCATCACACTAGATGGAAGAAGAGTGGACTCAAGTGAAAAGGTAAGTTTATTCTATTTAAGGTATAGGGAAGATTGAATTTCAGTACATTGTAATCTACCCTAAGGTGTGGTGTACTAAACCATCATGGCTACTGATTGTCTTCCTCACAGGTTGCTGCTATTAATCGGTTTTCACCCCCAATGGAGGTGGTGGCTGCCAAAGACCACAGAGTCCATATCTCTGGCTCTGCACACAAGCCTACACGACTTCGTTTCAGGTAAATAATTTCTGTTTAAAGTCTATTCGAACCCTCTCAAATGAGGGCACCTCTGTATACAGTGGAACCCCTCTATTCCAACCTCCTGAAATGAGAGTATACAGTGGAACCCCTCTATTCCAACCTCCTGAAATGAGGAGTATTCAGTGGAAGATCTCCCCTGAAATGAGGACACCTCTGTTATACATCTATTCTAACCCCCTGAAATGAGGATAACTCTGTATACAGTGGAAGATCTCTATCCCAACCCCCTGAAATGAGGGCAACTCTGTATTGTCCATTCCCAAATTGTATAACTTGCAAGGTTTCATTTGTGGGGAGTGGGCATTTGCTCCCCCTTGGGACATTAGTACTAATGAAACTTCACTCTCTGAAGTGAGACCACCCCTCTAATCAGGACACTTTAAAAATTGTCCCAGGGTGTCTGGAATAGAGTTTCTACTCTGTAAATTGATCTAAACATCATAGCACACACAGTAAACTCATGATAAAAACCTAATGAGGTTTGTTTGTTGTGTTGAAGATACATAATAATAATTATGACTGTTCTTCCATCTCTTTTTCAGTACTTTAACTCGAGTGGACGAGCCCTACCCAATGCTTGTACTCTGTGGACCCCCTGGATCTGGTAAAGGGTATTTCTGTAAGCTATTAGTGGAAGAATTCCCTGGGTTCTTTGGATTGGGGTAAGTGTCAGCTGTTTTATGCCTCTGTGCTTCACAGGGACATCTGAGTCAATAGTGATCTTACAAAAAAAATTCCTAAATTTAGTGTATCTCATACAACTCGAGCACAGAGGTCAAAAGAGGGTCATGGAAGAGATTATTACTACATTGACAGTAACACCTTTGCCAAGGCAGCTAAAGCTGTATGTCAGTATTATAGCTTCAATTTTAATTCTTGACGTACATGTATGGTACATGCATGTATATAGGGAGAGTTTGTGCAGACCTTCAAGATGAAGGGTAGTAGTTATGGACTGACTATGGCTGCCATAGAGCAAGTTGCCCAGCAGGGTTTAGCCTGTGTCACTCACATGGGATTAGAGGTATGTACATGTTTGTCCTAAAATGGGTTAATTCTTCTCCCTTGCCCCCTCAGTTACAACAGATACCAACTAACATGTACTTTATTTTGCAGGGAGTCTTGACATTGAAGAATACACACTTTGAGCCAAGATATATACTGACTATGCCACTAACAGCTCAGGTAAGATAAATGACAGGTAGATAACCAATAATCTGGCTAAGATTTAAACACAGAAAGTGTTATACTAAATGTAGCAAGCATGGGAGTTACATTTCTCCTTAGCTTGTTGTGTAACTGAACCTTTCATTCTTGTTAGATTCACGAGCAAAGGCTAAAAGCTAAAGGTTGCTATAGCAATGAAGATATCCATAAGGCTTTAAACAGTGTCCAAATGTACAAAAACCTCCACTTGGAAAGACCTGGATTCTTTGACACTGCCATAAACACTGGTAAGTGTAATGTGTGGTCCAATTCACTGAAACAAGATACTTCTAAGCCTTGAAATATAGTTTAGATATTGAGGGGGTCCTCATAGTTTACTTCCTGATCAAGTTGCATTAAAGATATAATCACTTTAATTAAATTCCAGACAGCCTGAGGAATGGGTATTGCCAGTTGCGTGCCTTGGTGATGGCTTATGGAGACATCACTCCTGACTCTCCTCTCTCTCTTTCCTCTTCCTCCCAGACAACATCCACCACAACATCTGAACAGACCACCCCAAGGCTGCCCACTCAGTCTGAAACTCATACACCATCACTGTTTGACCCCTTTGAGATAGAAACTGTATGTATGTGGGTAATTAAGCATCTTCCTTACCTCCCAATAACATGGTAACCAGCTCTGTTGGGAGGAGGTGGTTGGGTGGAGGTGTGGTTGTATCATTATTAATTTATATATAAATATACTGTGGAACCTCTCTATCCTGGACATCTTGGGACAAATTAAAGTGTCCCAATAGATTAGTGGGAAGTGAAGTAAACTATTATATTTCAGTGTCTTTAATATAACATTTCAGGGAAATGGAAGAGGAAGTAACCAGTGTATGTTATAAAGTTCAAAGTAATATAGTCTCTGAAAGCCTTAGCTGTATATTTCTTCCAAATTATAAGTATTTCTGGCTATGTGGTGTTATATAATATGTGAGGCCAATGTGCAAGTGCATTGAATTTAGACCTGGTGTCTTATCATGCAGAGTGCTACTCCATCCGACCTCAAGCGTGCTCAGTACCAAACAGTTGATCCAGAAACCTTCCAGCACATTCAGAACACAGCTAGATCTTGGTCACAAACTCACAACTCTGTCCAAGGATCACCACATTCTGCTTCAGGAAGCAGGCCCATATCTGGTTCTAAGAGACAGAGTCTTACAGATACAATTACTACTGTTGTGAGTATAGAGATTTTGGTAGTATTGACCCTTAACCAACTATTGGTGTACAAAATAAACCCTTTACCAACTATTTTTGCAAAATGGCTGATAGTATATTACAGATACATTACTACTGTTGTGAGTATAGAGATTTTGGTAGTAACCAACTAGTGGTGTACAAAATAAACCCTTTACCAACTATTTTTGCAAAATGGCTGATAGTATATTACAGATACATTACTACTGTTGTGAGTATAGAGATTTTGGTAGTAACCAACTAGTGGTGTACAAAATAAACCCTTTACCAACTATTTTTGCAAAATGGCTGATAGTATATTACAGATACATTACTACTGTTGTGAGTATAGAGATTTTGGTAGTATTGACGCTTTACCAACTATCAGTGTACAAAATAAACCCTTTACCAACTATTTTTGCAAAATGGCTGATAGTATGTTTCCATTACTAACCCTAACTAGCTCTACCTAGCCTTACCTCTGCCCTAACACTGGCAAAGTTTTTTTTTTGATGATGAATAGTACCTGTATAGCCATGTCTAACTAATGTTAATATTACATGCTAGGACACAGAAAGGAGACAGCAAAAATTAATCAGAGAAGCTTTAGCAGGGAAGGTGACGCCTTTGTATATGGATAGGTATGTATGTGTGTATACATTCATAAGATGACGACATGTACAGTAGAGTCTCTCTATTTCAACCCCATGAAATGTGGATACCTCCAATCCAATCCCCTGAAATGAGGGCACTACAGCTAATAATTAAAATTTAACCCCCCCAAATGAGGCCACCCCTCTAATCAGGGCATTTTAATTTGTCCTAGTGTGTCCAGAATAGAGAAAAAGTTCCACTGTATATACTTGTAGAGGGATGTAAACCGTGACTAGTTAAGCGTTGTCCTGCTTTTGAAGGGCATTATTATTACCATAATTTTGTTATTCATTTCAGTGCAAGTAGAACAGGTACCAGTATGTCAAAGTCAGATCAACCTCATTCTCATAATAATGTCTCCGGCATTCACAGTGAGGAAGATAGTTCAGAGGATGACCACACTTCCTCAGAATCCTCCCTTTCCAAGTTATCATCTGAAAGGGGTTTCTCACCAGTTCAATCTGACTGAACTCAATCCATTAACCTTTAAGTACATGGCAATCCATTTCACTCTCTCTGTAACTATTAACTTAAGTTAACGCATGCGCGACCGAAAGATGGTCCCTGAGAGGGTGGAGCTAATTTTAAGATGGCCGCAGTTGAAAAGCCGGCGAAAAGGGCACGTTCTGAGGCCTGTGGACCTCCACCAGTCTACGCATCCATCCAGGACCTCGCCAGCGGGAGCAAAGTGAACGAAGAACGCTATAATAACATCATAACTGTTTTTGAAACCAGATACAGCTGCAAACCCACCTACCTAACCCGAGCACCAGGTCGTGTGAACCTCATTGGAGAGCATGTAGACTACTCTGGCTATGGCGTGCTTCCTATGGCGATTGAACAGGACATAGTCATTGCTTCTCGTCCAAATGATAGGGGGGAGTTTTGTTTTCACAACATCGATGCAGACACTTATGCTGATTATAGTTGCCCAGTAGCTGGATTTGAGATTGACAAAAAGCACATCATCTGGTATAGCTACATCTTGTGTGGTATAAAGGGAATAATGGAAGAATTAGGCATCGAATCTCCAGTTGGTATAGATATGATAGTGAATGGAAGCATCCCTCCTGCATCTGGCCTCTCCAGTTCCTCTGCATTGGTATGTTGTGCATCTCTAACAACAATCTGCATGAATGGAGTAGATTTCCCAAGCAAGAAGGACCTTGCTGAAATTTGTGCCAGGTCTGAACGGTTCATTGGGACACAAGGAGGAGGAATGGATCAGGCCATCAGCTTTCTGGGAGAAGCTGGAAAGGCTATGATGATTGAATTTGACCCGGTACGATCATCTGAAGTCCAGATTCCTGACGGGTTTGGCTTTGTGATTTCAAATACGCTTGTCAGTTCTAACAAAGCCGTCGAGGGTTATTTTAACACCAGAGTAGCTGAATGTCACCTGGCTGCTCGAGTGATAGCAAAGAAAAAGGATAAGAAATGGAAGGAAGTTAATAGGTTGATTCGTTTGCAGAATTCGTTAGATCTTGACCTTGGCGAGATGTCTGGCATAGTGACTGAATGCCTTCATCCTGAGCCTTACACACGCAATGAAATATGCCAAATATTAGAGATTACAGACCAAGAACTCACTAAAGAATGCCTCACTGAGAAATCTAAAGATGTCCAGAAGTTCAAATTACATGATCGTGCCAAACATGTATATGAAGAAGCAAATCGTGTCTATCTTTTTAACTCCACTGCAAATTCTGGTAGTGGTGTTACTACAGCCAAGGAACTGGGTCGGTTGATGGACGAGAGTCATAAAAGCTGTAGCTTTGTGTATGAATGTAGCTGTACTGAACTAGATGGAATAGTTACTCTAAGCAAAGAAGCTGGTGCACTTGGTTCAAGATTGACAGGAGCTGGATGGGGGGGATGTGCTGTGTCTCTTGTCAAGGGTGATGAAATCACTAGGTTTCTTCATAAATTAGAAGAGGGTTATTTCAAGAAGCATGGAAAGATTTCTAATTTATCTGCCAGCTTGTTTGCTACTAAACCAGGTCCTGGAGCTGGCGTGTGCAAATTAGAGATTTAGTTTTGTAAGTAATAACATTAGTGGTTTGTATTATTTTTGATTGTGTCGCAAAATAATTTTTTTTACGGTTTAATCATAGATTTTGGTTTAATGAACTTGCTTAGGTTCAAGGGTCATCATAAAGTTCGCATGCGTGCATGTAACGTGTCTATCTACTCATTTTCAGGAGTAATAATTTATTGATTTAGCATCGACAGTAATAGTGGTTGTGGTAGTAATGATAACAACAACAATAATACTATTAGTTCATGGCTTTAAGGATACTGAGAGTTGATGTATTGAAGAGAGTGAAGTTTTGATATTACAAAAGTACGTGTATATAGCACTAAATTTTAGTAAAAGCCTCATGGAAATAATCACAAATTGTCATGGCAAGATAGAATAATGCAATTTAGATTTGATGCCAGCATGTATATAGATCTTTGTGATGGCTGATTGCCATTGGACTAATGGCTGCTCATCTAGCATAGACACGTAGCTATATAGCTAGATAATTTTTTATTAGTTAGGGAAGTACCAATGGGACTGAGAGGGGAGACTGTAAACCATATAATGTGTATAATACTTGATAGGGAGGATGTAACTACCCATTCATTTCCCTCCATTCTTACACCTTATTATACACCTTATTGTGACGTACCTCCTGCAGATGCATGTATGTTGTGTACAGACATAGAGATATTACAGCTCGTGGCATTTAGCTACAAGCTACAGAAGACTTTTGAATTGTCCCTCAGTCAGCATCTATCTCTGTTAAAAAACCACTACTATCCAGGTCAGAGGTTAGGTATGGCTGACATGTACAGATTTCAATTGTCTTAGCAAAAAATATGACTTCCAAAGCCAAACAGTTACATTTTACTACACCTATGTGTGATCTCTCAATGCAGAAACTTTTCAAATACCAAATTAAGTATATACACTGCTCAACAAGATCAAAGGACAAAAATTATGTGGATATAATTAATGCTGTGTCAACACTTTTATGCACAAAGCTTTTTTGCATTGACCTGTAAAATTCCACAATTGAAAAGTAAGGGATGTCTCAGGTAGAGATTTTTTGGCCACAAATTCAGTCGAGCCTACGTAACTCCAAGAGCACACAGAATGAGAGTTGGTGTTTACTTAAAACTATTAATGCACACAAAAATTTGAAGCAATTATTTTCAATTATTTCCGGTTTATAATGATATTCATATACCAATTACAGGAAGCTTATTCTTCAGTCTACAATATTGTTTCTTATAAAAGAGGCCATTTATTCAGCTATGTAGCTATATCGAGCTAGCTATATATCGAGCTCTGTATACTGTCAGATATTATCGTTAATGTTCTATCTAGTGAGATCGTAACACGGCTGTAGAAGAACTGTTATTAATTTTTTCATTATACTTTATTTGCTGGACTATTATAAATAGCTATTAAAAGATATACACAATGTTCTCTAGCTCTTCAGCAGTTGGTACAGATTTTGTAACAATGACTGAAGAATACCCTGAATTGAAGGAGTTTATTCTTTCAGGTATCAAACGCACTGGTGTCCGCTTAGGATCCGGATCTTACGGAGATGTAGAGGAGTTATGCTGGAATGGTACAAAATGTGCTGGTAAACGTCTCCATGAATCCCTCTTGCAGAGTCAGTCTCCACAGATTGCCCAAAAATTCATTTCTGAGTGTAAAATTATAGCCAAGATTCGTCATCCAAACATTGTGCTCTTTCTAGGTCTCTGCTTCTTTTCAGATCATGAATATCACAGACGACCAGTTCTGGTGATGGAAAAGCTTAATGATAACTTGGGAAACTTCCTTGAAAATCAGCCTAACATCCGACTATCAGTAAAGAGCTCTATTCTTCTTGATATAAGCAGAGGTCTTGTTCACTTGCACAGTCAGAATCCTCCTATTATCCATCGTGATCTCACTTCAAGAAATATTTTACTTACTAGTTCCTTGCAGGCCAAAATAGCTGATCTTGGTACTGCTAGAATCCTTGGTTCTCAGAGATATTCTCGTATTAGTAAGCAAACACCAGTTCCAGGAACTCCAATTTTTATGCCACCTGAAGCATTCAGTTCAAGCCCTACCTATGATACAAAACTCGATGTTTTCTCATTTGGTGGAGTCATGCTTCATACACTAACACAGGTCTCTCCCTGTGACCTTCTCTCCCCAAAATACCAGTCAGGTACCAAAACCAAAGCAAGATCTGAGCTAGAGAGACGTACGCACTACATGGAGATCCTCTATTCCTCTCTTGGGAAGGAGCATCAGCTGACAAAACTTATCACCAATTGCTTAGCAGATTTGCCTAAGAAGCGTCCAGTTACAAGAGAAACAATGCAATTGCTTGAAGCGTTTCACTTGGAGTTAGAAAACTGTGGGAAGAAATATGACCCATTTTCAGGACTGTCTGTTCTTATCGAGGATGCTGATAAGAAGCCAACAAAGATTGTGGAGTCAGTGGAGGAGACTGATGGAGAATGGGATATAGTGCAGAGAAAGAGGACTGCTACATTCATGGAGACTCATATCCTTGTGAGTGATACTTTAATAGATATGGTTAATTCCACTGTCACTTGTACAGTGGAAACCTCAGTCTCTATTCCAGACATCCTGTGACAAATTTAACAGTCTTGATTAGAGGGGTGTCCTCATTTCAGAGGTTAAGTTAATACACAAGCTGTAAATGTCCAATTGTCCTTAATACGTGGGTGTCTTCATTTCATGGGTTTAGATATAGACTGCAACAGTACAATGCTTTATCCCTCATACCCTCATAACTGTAATGGTGTAAGTAAACACTTTCACTTCAGTATAGTGTAGCCACAGTAAAATGCAGAATGACTCAAACCACTGAGATTGAAGACACTGATTTTGTGTTTAGGAATGCTACAGAGAAGGGCCTTCAGATCTCAATACTTAGCTATAGTGAAGAGGGTCAGTTCTTAGTTATTCAGAGGGATACCAAGTGATCTAGAGCTCTCACACTGATGCTCTATTTTATATAGTTCAATGCTTAGCATATAGAAGACAGAAACCTTTTGAAAATATGTAGTGAATGCTGTTAATGCTATTTGAAAGGACTATCAGTAGCTATGGCTGCATTTCATAAAGGGAGAGATGTTTACTGGATAATTGTTGTTATCACTGGCAAAAAAAACCCCACTCTGATTGTTATAAAAATAAGTACAATAACATGAAGATATCTAGTATATAGCATTTGCTCAGTTGTCAGAAGGTTAGGATATGTCTAGCTAAGGTGCTTGTGTAAACCATAAGCTAACCACATCTTCTGAGAAGTGATCTGAAAAACACATTATTATTATAGCTAATTTGCCTATCATGGTGTGTACACTGCAATTAAGTTTATTTTAATGGTCAGAGCAAAATTCCCAAGCAATTTCACTGTTATCATCAACACTCGTGATGTCAGTTAATAGCTTGTTCAAATGGAGGATAATGAACATATGATTAATTTAAGTGAAGTCATAGATATTGTATTTACTATAGCTTCTATCATACCCTTGGACTAAGAACCCATGTACTGGATGATATAATCAGCATCTTTTGGATACAATCAGGACCTTTCAGCTGTTATGTGTTAATCATTGACTTCCTTTTTGTGGGTAGATGCTTTAAAAAATAAACCACAAAGGATATGATTGTAATTTATGGTCAATAGAGGTTTGATATGTTCTAGCATAATGATCATGAAGTCAGTGGGACATAACCTTGTGACCTGTGAAAGTTCACACTAATGGTGGAGATGATGTGATTGTTCTTGCAGGAAATAAAAAAAAGTATTCCCAATCCCCTGAAATGAGGATACCTCTAATCCCTCTATTCCCAATCCCCTGAAAAGAGGACACCTCTATAATTTCAAATCCCTGAAATCAGGACACCTCTGTATACAATGGAATCCCTTTATTCCCAATCCCCTGAAAAGAGGACACCTCTACATAGCTACCGTATACAGTAGAATACCTCTATTCCGACATCCCAAAATGAGGACACATCTAACTTAAATTATTTGTCCCATGGTGTATATGCATGCACCTGTGTGTATTTTTATAAAAATAACTTATAAGAGTTGCATGAGACCTTCCCCACTGTTAAATATGTATTAAGAGCAGCCACAAGTTGCTACATTCATGAGGTTTCTTCACAAACTGATCACTATGCTGATACAATTTGTAGCCAAGATGCAGAAGATGTCCTTTGTATGAAAGTTGTCAATATTTCAGTGTCCTAGGACACTTAAGTACACACCTTAATAGCTGAATTACCCTATGTACATGTGACCAGCAATTTTGATAGGCCTATTGGAACTGGCATGTAGGTACTACAACCCTTTTCCATAATGATACAGTCTTATTCCAAGTTGTTATACTTATATCCACTCTACCATTAATTATTGTAGGATCTATTTTGAGTGAAATTAGATCCATCTTGAACAAAATTAGCTAGTAAAGTTACATTGTGATGTACAGTTGAACCACTCTAATAAATGATGACACTTCTGTATACAACCCCTTGAAATGAAGGCACCTCTGTATACAGTGGAACACCTCTATTCCAACACCCTGAAATGAGGACACCTTTGTATACAGTGGAGCCACTCTATTCCAACACCCTGAAATGAGGACACCTCTGTATACAGTGGAACTCCTCTATTCCAACCCCCTGAAATGAAGACACCTCTATATACAGTGGAACTCCTCTATTCCAACCCCCTGAAATGAGGACACCTCTGTATATAGTGGAACTCTGCATACAGTGGAACCTCCCTATTCCAAACCCTGAAATGAGAGTGTACTTCTGTATTAAGGACACTTGAATATATAGCTTAACAGAACTTCACCCCCCAATGAGGCTATCCCTCTAGTCAGGACACCTTTGTTCTCCCCAAGGTGTCTGAATTAGAGTGATTGTAATCGCAGTATAAGTTTGTTAATAAAGTCTCCATGAACATTTGTGTCAAGTTATCCCCTTTCTGAAATCCTATAATACCTCTTTTATCTCCACTGTCACCATATGTGTAGAGAGGACATCGTGGTGTGCTAGGGAAATACAAGACTGGTGGAATGTTACGTCGGAATGCAGAATGGAGGGATCATGTCTTCAAGATTACAGAAGGGAAACTTCAGTATCATGACCTTAATGATGTTAGTGGTATAGCTATAACTACTAGCTACTATCAATATGTTTGTTGTTTCTGTATAATAATAGTATACAGTGGGACTTCTCTATTCCATACACACAAACTAATGTGGCCTAATTAAAAGCATTACCGAATTTCAGGGAGCAAAGTTTTAGGATTTATCCTTAATATGGAGGTGCCCTTACTTCAGGGGGTTAAACTGTAGTAAAGTTAATTATTGTTTACAGGAAGACCAGATTTTGATTATCCATATTATATCTAG
Organism: Diacarnus erythraeanus; assembly: GCA_964016965.1. Classification (NCBI taxonomy): domain Eukaryota; kingdom Metazoa; phylum Porifera; class Demospongiae; order Poecilosclerida; family Podospongiidae; genus Diacarnus; species Diacarnus erythraeanus. The sequence continues at coordinate 7,078,081 of OZ024671.1, forward strand.
CAGTAGTTTAGATGTTATTGTAATGCCTCTATTAATAAGTGTTATGAACTTAAAGCTAACACAAACAGTATTAAAAAAAGCAGTGATTATTAGCTATTAGGGGTGGGGAAAGGGGTAGATTACAATTACCACCTCTCTTTGCTATAGTAACTGCCAAAATTTTATTTTAGCGTCTGCAAGGTGAACTGGTGCTGTCTAAAGTGGAGTGTGTTAAAGGATTCTGGTCTCCCAACAGTCCTAGCATGTTCCCCTTCCACGTCCACTTCAAAGGGAAGGATTCTCCGTGGATCCTCTCGGCTCACTCAAATGTAAGCCACTTTTTCGTTGAGTGAAATTCACACATACATGAATATAACAATAGAACAGAATATTACTTCACTTTTAATTTCTTTGGTCAGGTAACATGTATAATTTCCACTTTGTATGCCTCTGTAATTCTATGTCAACCCTTTAACCGTCCAACTATTACTACCTCTAGTCATTTTAACTCTTACAGTTACACTGTAACTTTTCTTTCCAACCTTCTGAAATAAATACAGGAAGAACGCCAGAGCTGGATGGAAGTGATTAAACCTGGTTCTACATTGAATCAATGGGTCCAATCCACTATTAAGAATACCTCTCCTGTAGAAGAGTGTCCTCCACCGGTTCCCCCTCGACCACCAAGAACCTTCAGTACATCCCTCTATGCTCCAGCCTCTAATCTGCTCATTGAGAAGGATTCCAATGGTGTTGATGGGAAATCACATCTCCATGTTCTTCAGTCACAGCAAAGTGACTGCCCCTATGTCAGAGCTAATGAAGTGCTCATGCCACCAAATAAAGAGGGCTATGTTGGTATGGAAAATGTTGATGCTAAGACTTTGGAAGCCTCACCATATATCCAAATTATTGCTCCAACGGCTAATGATTCTCTGACTACACTTGAAGAGGGGATAATGAAGGAATTAGGCGAACAGTTTGATCCTGTCCAAATAGATTTACTCATACAAATGTTTAGACCACGACAGCGATTAAGTAGTTCGTCCTCTTCAAGTTCACCTAATGATTCACTGAAGGTTTCTCAGACTAATGAATATGATGGTACTGCTTGTACTCTCTCCAACCAGCACATTGGCTATGCTAAGGAAGGTCAAACACATCCATACAAACGACTTGCAAGTATAGCCCTAACTTTAAATCAGATCAAAGCAGATAGAGACGATGCTGACACAAGAAGTGATAATCAAGAAGATGAAGGAAATCATAATTTTTATTGTCCTGCTGCCGATATGCTTCTAAATAATGAATCAAAAAGGACTGAAGATATTCCACCAGAAAAAGATAATACAGATCCCACGATGTCTTTAAACCATCGACTTATTCGTCGAAATGCCATACGATCTACATACAAGAAAGCTCGTCCTGAAGTAGAGATGTCTGTATCAGAAAAAGTTTCTACACTCCGTAAGTAGAGTATACAATAGAGCCTGTAGAAGTATTACCTTGAAAACTGTCCTCAATCTATTTAGCTATAGAGGTATCAAATAGCTAACAAAGTAGCTACTTATTGTTATTATTTGATTTTAAGGTGCTGTTCTGAGGCAGGCCAGTACAGAAGCTATGTTGGAAGATTCTGCAGAGGACCGTCAATGGTGGTCAAAAGCTAGTGGTGAAGGTATGAGAATCATAATTGTTTAGTTAATAGCTACATAGTGAATACTCTGTTAGCTAATAATTTCTTATGTGCAAGCTGAACACTGACGTTCTCAGTTTTAATGTTAGAGTTACGTAAAAGAACTTATTTCCATTAACACACAGATTTCATTATTCTATATTATAGCTATTAATTATTGTGAGTCTAGTGGCCCTTTTCATGCCTCACTATACTTTCTTGAGTTCTTGAGTTATTATTTCATCTGTGATGGACTGCCTACACCCCCATCCCAACCCATCCCAACCCATCCCAACCCATCCCAACCCACCCCAACCCATCCCAACCCACCCCAACCCCCATTAAAAACAACAACAACATTTTCCCACCTACTCCCCCACCTCTCCATCAAAAAACATCTTCTTGTGGCACTGTGATCACCACAAGGCTGAAAAAATCTTCGTAAGTGTGAAAAGTTCAAGAGTAGGAAGAATCTAATTAAGTGATAATAGCTAATTTTATTGTCATCATGAAATAAACTGACTATTGGACTTTCTGTTAGCCCACTGTGAATATTAATAAGTTGAGGTTTTCTAGTCACCTAAGGTATGTAAAGTTGGAGAAAAGCCTATGTGATATTATCCTTGTTTTGGTTTCCAGCTATCAAGAAAGGAGAAATTCCAAAGGCCGCCAGAAGGATATCCACATATGTGGAATATGATCTCTTTCTACCTCAAGAGAGTCTCATCAATATCCAGCAGATAGGAGAAGGTAACTGTTATTACAGTAGCTAGTTCCTATTTAACCTAGACAAATATGGCTTCACTTAACTTAAGTGTTTATAAGTGGTGTAAAACTTGGTAAAGGACAAAAACTTTTTTTGCACTGACGATGTACTTGTGCTCAAAGAGACAGGAAATGGCACTCCTTTTGCTTCCATATTTTCCACCTAGCTGGAAGTAGAAGGGGTGTGTTTTTTGAGGGAGCTAGCTATTACTTCCTGTGTGAATGCCCCAAGACTTTGGTAATCTAATATGAGATAGACTAAAAGTGTTTGGACCTATATATGCATATACATCATTATAGGGATTATCTGGCATTGTTGAACTGGTAAAGATCATCACTCTTATCTGCTTAATTTGTAATAATTTTTAATTAGAGAATGAACTGTAGTAAATTGAGCGTGTGTGCAGTTTTGCATGGAATTTAAACCTTATTGCATCTAGCTAGTAGAGAAACTGCATAAACAGGGATAATTACAGTAGAGATAAGCCAAACATAGAAATAGAGTTGGGTCCTCACTATTGGGACATCTTTGGATAAATTAAAGTGCAGAGCCTCCAACTGGAAGTGAATAACTTCAGTACAAAAATTACTCACTTTTCGTATTTTTGTAGCAAATTCTGTAGAGCTAGCTAGTTTAATGACCTGCATCATTCTTAATCATTATTATTGTTATAAGACACACACCTACGTGTGCAGGTATCTTGTGATTAGTAATGATAAAAAATAGACTAGACTGTGAGCTAGAATTGAGTCTTAACTATCTTAGTGCTTGATAGGAGACACTGGAACAAGCTATAGCTAGCTATATAAAATTTAATAACAATGCACCAGTAAACAAATATTGTAAACGCGGAGGTTTTCTCTATTCTAAAAAAATTAATTATATCTTACAGCACATGCTCAGTACAACACACATAGAATGACATTAGAGTTCAAAGTGCACTCACAATGGAAATTATGGAATGACTAAGTTTACCACAAATGTCAATCAGTATGATAGTCATGTTACAATATCATGAACTGACAATAAATATACTTACTGTTTTATCACCTGTTTTGAGGAATATGAACTGTTTAGACAACTCTTTAAGCCTCTGGACAATGTTGTTTCACAGCTGTTCTGTTAGCTAGCTATACTTCTGTATAAATTGAATTAATTTCCGTAGTCCCTATTTATAGGTGTAAATCCAAAAAAATACTGATAAATCCGTGTGGTTGGAGGCTCTGAAAGTGTCCTGATTAGAAAAAGTGGTCTCATTTCAGGGGTGAAGTTCTATTAATGCCAATACATAAGATGATATATACAATTGTCCTTAATACAGGGTGTCCTCATTTCAGGGGGAGGTTCCACTGGAACTGTGTAACTTTAGAATAGCTATCCTGGAAAAATATTAGTGAGCTCATGTAGCTAGCTAGGTACAATATTTTTTTTTAGTCACAATTAGGGAACCATTGACCAGCATAATGGCATTTTCTCTTCTATATATTCTATTCCTTTGACACAGACTCTAGAGCTTCATTCACTGATGCATACATGTAGATAGTAGCATTAACAGTTTCAATATAACAGTGTATTAATATCTCTGTATTGCAGGCCAGTTTGGTCCAGTATACAGAGCTCATATAGTGACTAACAATGTGCAGATCCCCGTGGCCCTCAAGGCCATAAAGAACTTAGTCTCCTCAAAAGCTGACATGAATAATTTCTTGCACGAGATGGAGATATTGAAGTGTATTCGTCACCCAAATATTGCACAGATTTATGGAATTGTACATGAAGGTATATAGTACTGTATTATTATTTGGGAGTACAGAGGTGTCCTCATTTCAGGGAGTTGGAATAGAGTCTTCCTAGGAGTTGAAACAAAGGGGTTCCACTGTATACAGTGGTGTTCTCATTTCAGGGGGTTGGAGTAGAGGGATTCCACTGTATACAGAAGTGTCCTCATTTCTGGGAGTTGCAACAGAGGGCTTCCACTGTATACAGAAGTGTCGGGGGTTGGAGTAGAGGGATTCCACTATATTAGCGATTAACACTTTTAGCTACATTATCTTTATGTGCATCCAGCAAACCAGATTGTCATGGAGTACTTACCTAATGGAAATTTAAAGAACTTCTTAATTGTAAGTAATACCTATAGTCTCTTTAAGCACACAGTAAAAAATATTCTTAAATATTAGAAATGGCATGTAGTTTTTCCCTGTTGCTGTTCATGTTAATTAGTATTACAATATGTTCTTTGCATAGAACGAGTAATATAGTGTTCTAATGGTTAACAGTCCAGTTACATATTTCCAAATTTTGTTTATCTCTTGTGCAGTGCAATAAGAGACCTGCTTCTCATCTTTTGAAGTACATGTTGGACATTTCCATGGGAATGCATTATCTCTCTGCTAAGGGATTAGTCCACAGAGTAAGTAATATGCTGACATTATCAGCAACTAGTTGGACTAACATTATTAACAATGGTGGAGCCTCTAGTAGATTTCGGCCTTATCACTTTAAATTTCATGACTAATCCATTTTATTTAGTGTAGCTAGTGGTATAATTTAACACCACACTCTCATAGCCACAAATCTATGAGTCACAGTGACTACAAGACTGATTAAGCAGAAGTGGGGATTTAGTGTTCCCTGTAATTGAATTCATAAGGCCACACCCCTACAGGTTAATGATTATACAGATTCAACAATCATTTAGTTATGTACCACAAGGTATATTTCTGATTGGTGGAACCTCTGAATAAAGGGCACAATGTTAGGATCAGCAAGTCTATATACTGACCTATGTAGGGAGGCTGTTCTTATCTCAGAAGTTAGCTAATTTATGCTAACAAAATTGATGTCATATGTAAAGACGTTTTTGTGAGTTCTTTATCAGAGGTTCTACTGTATACTTGCTACTGAAAAACATTATATCTAGGAAACTCACATCACTCTTATACACTTTTCAGAAATTAGCTGCAAGAAATGTACTAGTCAGTGAGAGTGAAGTATGTAAAGTGGCTGACCTGGACCTTGGAGGTTCACAGGTAGAAGAAAACATACTGAATACAAGTCCCCAGGAAGGAGTGAAAGACCCATACAAACCTTTGCGTTGGATGGCACCAGAGAGCATACTCCAACGTCTTTTTTCAGATGCTTCTGATGTATGGAGTTATGGAGTTGTCCTCTGGGAGATATTCAATCCTTCAAAAATGCCTTACGATGAGTGTGATGATAAGGTTTGTGTGGATCGAATTGTGAAAGGGTTTGTGCCAGATGTTCCTAAGGATTGCCCAGAGACAGTGAAGAAAATTATGAAAGCTTGCTGGTATCAAACTCCATCAAGTCGTCCAAGTTTCCTCTACATCTCTACTTTGCTGAGTAATACCATACTTGAGCATGCATAAATTAAACTATTATTACTGCTAACATTCATCATGGTTTATGACATTGTGGCTAAATTTCTTATGCCTCTGACAGTTAATTTCACTGTATAATAGTTTTATAGTATGCATCATGAAATTACCTTCCATTATTTATTATTAGCATGGTTTTAATCAGTTTGTCACCTATTATTATGTGTGATTTTATATAACAGACAACTCATTTTTTAATGTTATGTATGAACAAGCTAACCTAATGTAAATTTTTGTATACTTGACCTTATAAGTATGATGTTGACAAAGGTTACCTACGGTTGCTTGGCTAGCTCAGTCGGTAGAGCATCAGACTCTTAATATGTATAAACAAGCTAACCTACTGTAAATTTTGTATACTTGACCTTATAAGTATGATGTTGACAAAGGTTACCTACGGTTGCCTGGCTAGCTCAGTCGGTAGAGCATCAGACTCTTAATCTGAGGGTCGTGGGTTCGAGCCCCACGTCGGGCGCTTTTTTTTTTTTTTTTAATTAATTATTTTATTTTATTTTATTTTATGTGTTTTTTTTTCGACCACTACCTTGAAAATTGAAACAAAAGCATGCGAAGTGACCAGCACTAAGCAACAAAACAAAACATGAAAGAAAGGTCCACAAATGGAAGCTGGGTTGCCCTTTTTTATTTATTTATTTTTCTCTTCTTCTTTCCATGACCTACTACTTATGTATACCATATAGCTTAGCACCTGTTGCAGGCCTGTCAACCCTCAAGGTTTCACCTAGAGACTCAACCCATACTCAATAGGTCTCAAGGGACATATCAACATTCCTCAAGGGAAAGTGGCAATGACCACTGCCTTTTCAGATTGACTGCTTTTTTTGTGAGCTAGCTATCTCATCTTGCTTCATGTTACATGCATTAGCTAATGGATTAGTGCATGATACCTAAATTTGTGCCAGCTATTATAGCTAGCTTCTCTGTCTATGTGCTGCTGCTGCTGCTGCTGCTGCTGCTGCTGAGGAGTTGCAGTCTTGCAGTTACGGCTGAGAGATTTGATGATGTTTGTGAACTTGGTGAACTGTCTGGTGGTGATGATCTGGGTGAACCTTCACCAAAGAGAGCAAGATATAAGTACAGTATTCAAAGGATTGGGAATCAAAGTGACCATCTATTCCTCACAAACCAATGATTTTGATGAAAATGGATTTCAACAGCACACCTCCAGGTTTTCACTATGAAATCAATTTTTTTTTTCACTGACCTCAATATTTTTTTTATAAAATTAGGTTGGCAGGCCTGCTGTTGTGTTCATTTTGAGGTAGATTGTGGGTTGTCCTTGGTTAGTTTACAGCCAGGCTAGGTCCTAGTCTCGCAGGCCAGACTCTATCACTTTTTCTTTTTCACACAATATACTTCACTCTGGAGATAAAGTGAGAGAGTCTGGTACATTACCATAGAGCAATCCGTGCAGGCCACCACAGCTTTAGCAAACGTATTATCACAATACATGAAATGTGCATGCTCCATTGAGTATTTAGGCGCTATGAACGTTAACCCTTGTGTGTAAAACTATCAAAGAGTTGAGGGAGATAGCTGCACGATTGTATAATGTTCCTGTGAAGACACTTTGTCCATGATAGTTGAGATGAACTGCAAGCTGGGCCCTACTACTGTCCTCACCAAGGAAATAGACAAAATAGATTTCTACAGCCAACATGAGATTTGGGGAGATAATAGACATACGAAAAATCAAACATCCCTTTACAGGCAATAAAGGTGGTTTAAGTAAGTCATCGATTCCTATGCTAATTATCTATACTCCACAACCATTATTATATTGCAGAGCTCTTTGTGCTACTCCAGAAAAATCACCAATTTATTTTGAATCTCATATCCAACCCAATGCAGATAAGTGATATTGATGAGATTTCTTTAGTGAAGAGTATCTAGAAGCTTCAATGCAAACAGGTATGCTTACTCTATAGGTCTCATAACATTCATTATTTTGCTATTCCAATTTCTTTTTCGGTATGTATATATAGTTGGTGTGGTTTTCTTAGAACCCCCACTTCCATATTATTATGGTCTGTGAACCGACAGCCAGATCACTTTTGTAAGAGCTGTGAGGATTATGTAATTGATTAGTAGCTATAAATTAACAGTGGCATTGGGAAAATATCCTATGTGGATTACTCACGTTACATAAAGGAGAATGCTATTATAGCTATAATACTGGTATGTCAAACGTGCCAGATCTAGGAAATTTGTAAAGTAAGGGTTCTAAGACAACCACACCCCATAACTGGTTTAACCACACCCAAAGCAATAGGACAATATAATAAAACACTTTATAATGATTGGCTATGAACAGTCTCAGTCTTTTCATTGTCTCAGCATTTCACGGTTGTTTATTTACTAAAACTAATTGCCTCCCCATGCACTCTGAAAGTGCTTCCTACACAAGGTTGTCTCTGATATACTTACATGTGGTGCTTCATAGTTTTACATGAGAGCAGAGTGTGTATTATTTGGAATTGAACAGTTTTACTTCCTGTACAAAGGAATAAGCTTCATGAGTGGAGGGTTTCAGAGTTCTATAAATATCCTGGAGGCATGCATGGTTATGTTTCCAATCAAACATTTCTGTGTCTCATATAACTGGTGGTCACTATTAACATGAGCATAATAATGGGCTCCTTCTCCATAACAGATTATTCAGACTACATTTATCAACTGTACTATTGCTATGGGCTAAGGCTAAGGCTAAGGCTAAGGCTAAGGTTAAGGCTAAGGTTAAGGCTAAGGTTAAGGCTAAGGTTAAGGCTAAGGTTAAGGCTAAGGCTAAGGCTAAGGCTAAGGTTAAGGCTAAGGCTAAGGCTAAGGCTAAGGCTAAGGTTAAGGCTAAGGTTAAGGCTAAGGTTAAGGCTAAGGTTAAGGCTAAGGTTAAGGCTAAGGCTAAGGTTAAGGCTAAGGCTAAGGCTAAGGCTAAGGCTAAGGTTAAGGCTAAGGTTAAGGCTAAGGCTAAGGCTAAGGCTAAGGTTAAGGCTAAGGTTAGCAGCAGTACAATAACAATGATATAATGTAAAGAGCCTGATTATGAATTTACGCGTACATATATAGCCGCAAATATGGCGACAAGAAGAAATATGAGAGAGATGTCTCTACTGATAATGATTGTGATTAGTGGATTTATGGCGGTGACAGGTATAATATATGTAGTAGGGGAGTAAAATAGTAATGTAGTGTCTATACCATTATAATAAGCTATGAATATGCATGTTGAATGTCTTCTAATAATATTACAATTTTTTGATTATAATCCCTAGTCCTAGAGACAGGCTAGAGATATATATATATAGCCCTAGAGACAGCTAGCTAGCTATAGAGCTACAATTGTGACTTGTAGTATAAATTAAAGGTTGTGTACAGATATGCTGCAGCTAACCCCTACTTACAATGTTCATTTACCTCTGTGAGCTTGTCACTTACCTTTACCATAAATCCTAGCTACTAACCCTAACAACTAACCCTAGTCCTTCACCCTCCAGTCCTTTAACATTTCTTCCATGAATCCCAGAGGTTTATTTATTGGTGTGCATTATTTGGAAGTAAAGAGAAAAAAGCAAGGCTTTTACCTACCAGCTATAAACAGAGAAGATAGTTTCTAGTTATAAACAGAGAAGATAGTTTATAGCTCTCAGATTTCGATCATCTGAAGGTGGAACTACCTTGATAAAGAAAACATGCTAATCTGGAGCGTTTAACTATTGACTACTACTCTTCTGCAAATCAAGCTTAGGAGTGTTTCATACATAAACTAGTCACAAATTAAGTATAGTTAAGCCAAAAAGATTTTAGTTTGAAGTAGCTTCCTTTCCCATGTATAGGCTGAACTTTGACCTTGGAGACCTTTTACCATATTATCATCATGTCATACACTCCAACTTTAAATTAAGTTCTTGAGAAAATATTAATGCCACTAGTTCTTATGATTCATAATGTAGCTGACTGTGCCTTTTTTAAGAAGGTACTTGTTGGCTCATAACAATGAGCTGGCTATGTGAATTGGCCAGTTTTATTGTGAGTATGCTTGACAGTGAGTGTTCTCTTTGGATCCAGATTAGCTGAAAAGGCTAGTCTTATTCATAGGTAGAGGAAGCATTTTCCCCCCTTTTTTTGGGGGGGGGAAGGGAGGCGTGGGAGTGTGTGAATATTAGGTAGCTAGCCAGTTAAAATAAAAATTTGATTGTCTTCTTTCGTTAACTGATATAAAAATAGAGGAAATTTCTTTAAATCAAGTTTACGGAACTCCTAGGGAGGTCTTTCTCCTCATTATGACTTCTTTTAGACATGTAATACTAATTCAGTAAGATAGTTTTGCCATTATAGCTAGCTATTTGATCAGCAAATGCTGTGCATGTGGCACTTTTCATTATGGTGGTTTCACAGTTGAAATGGCTACTAGGCATGGATCATGGCAATTTTTAGGAGGGTGGGCAATGTCCCCCTATTCCACCACCTATGTTATTGTGAATCATTAAAAGTACATGTTCCTCTTCTGCATTTAAGTGACAGCTATTCGAGAAAGGTGTATAAATCTGCCAGTGCCATCTGGTGTTTTCATCATTGAAATATGATGCCACAAAACATCCATTCAGTAATAATAAAGCAGTCCATTTCCTGTTCTGAGTTGTATGGTAATAAATTACTAAGCATATTAAATTTTAAAGGTAGATGTTAGCTTTCTGAAATAGCTAAAATCCTTGTAACAAAATATTCTGAGAAAAGTACTCTTAGGCTTGAGATTGGTCTCAAAATATTGAGACTCAAGCTTAACCCCAGAACTGCTGTATAAAATTTGTATCATCGGTTACCAGTGGGGTCTACTAGACCCCCTTTCCTCTCACTACATTAATGCTTAAACTTCATCAATGTCATAACAAATTGACCCAACAATGGCAGGCTATCTGACTATCTTCTTTGATTCCAGTTTAAAAACAGCAGGTGAAGGTAATCCCATGTAATATCGAACATAAATTTACTCTATTGGTACTAGTTGTCTAGGAGGTGATCTTTAAGAACATCATTATAAGCTGTATACTTTTATGTGGATGTTGACAACCTTGAATTAGAAAAACTAATGAAATTACAGCTCATTAGACCTTACTACCAAGACATGGCAGTACATCAAACATGGTGATGGGGTCTAATGGACCTCAATGGTAGTTCTAGTGTTAAATCTTGAGAGTTGGAGTGTATGTGCTGATACATGCTCCATGTGCTGTTGTTAGTCTCTATCCAGCTAGCTATAAGTCCTACAGCCTCCTTGCAGTTTTCTTACATAGGAAGTGCTGACTAATTAAAGCTGCATGACAAAGATAAAGTGTATACTTACCTTTAGCAGGGTCCCCCCCCCCCAAATATAGTGGTATGTTATCCCCCCCCACAAGACACACCCCAAACCACACCCATTTCATGAAACCACGCTCCAAACCAACCCTACTTCCACAGTTTACTCACACTTCTATCTAGGTCTCTTCTATGTATTTTATAAGCCAAAAGAAAATTGTTATAGATGCTAACAAGCTAGGAGACATGTAAAAGCATGTTAGTTATCACACAGACTCAGTCAACTCTAAGGTCAACACAATCGGTAACAGCTTGATTCATAACTACTGACTTAATTAAGTGTAGTGACAATAACAAAAAACTGAGCACATGCAATATAGAACATTCTAGCCTAAAAATTGTGCTATAATATTAAGTACCATAAACAATACCATTACTACATGTACAAGTTTCTGCATGGTCACACCGCTTTCTTACTCAGTGTGGTGCAATTCTGCCCTAGCATGCCTTTGTAAGGTATTGGTGATATATAGTATTAGTATGCGTGCCTCTAGACTTATAGTACAACCAACTATTTCAATAGTAACATGTTCTGATAACCAATGCTCACATTCTTCTAAGCATGAGGCTGTTTACTCAAACTGTGGCAAGGGTTGGTTTGCAGCAGCCCTTCCACACAATGCCCTAGGTACTGATATAAAGCTAATGAAGATAAGGTTGTATAAAGGAAGTGTTATTATGAATCAACAAAACCAACTAACCATGCCAAATATAGACTGGTATACTCTATTCGGGAAAAACATAATGTACATTTGTATTATAGTGCATAGTCCTATGATCTGTATGTACCTGTCATTCTGCACTTGCTAACTCAGGAAATGCTGTCAACCTCACATCAACAGCACGCCAAAATGTACTCTGTCCTGAAGAATTCCTTTCATTTCATTGCATTGCCAATGGTTCAAGATTAGTCTGGACTTTGAATGATAGGAGTACCTTTACATTTAACCAACATAACATGAGACCTATTGTCTATAGACCACGTTTAGACTCATATGCAACATTACTACGTAAAGATAGATTATGGGAGTCAACATATTCTATACTCAGTTTACAGAGTTCTCATGATGTAAATGTAGCCTGTTTTGATGGGTCAGATAGTGAAAGATTGACCATTTCAGTTGTTAAAGGTAAGTAATTATTAACATGTTAGTGGTAATAACTGCAATTACAAATGATGTCCCAATACACTTCTTGCCATCTTATAGTCATGATTGAAGTTTCCTTCCTCCATGCTGGTATATAGCATGATTTATTTTCTAATGGTATATCTACCTAATGTCCCTGGCACCTTAACTGTTAACCAATTTCTCATTGTTCAGGGTATCTAAGTATTTAGTATAGTGTACCACAGGTAAAGCTGAGGAAATATTGTTAACTAGACCAGTCCTAGATCTAAGTTTTTAATTCTGAAGACTTGACAATGACTAGCTATGGTGTAGACTGTTGAATGAATGGACAGTCCACAGAACTCTATTAAACAATAAAAGCAATGGATGACATGTCTCTTAACCACAGGCTGTGTAATCAGGCAAGGCTCAGGGGTGTTGATAAAAGGGAGATTCTAGATGATTGTGTGCATAAACTCTAAGCCAATGTTTTGCCTGACCACACCCGATTCTAAAATAATGTAGCATGTGTATATCCAAATATTATGTTGCTATAGTTATAGGTCAAGTTTTATCACTATGAAGGTGTAAAACCATGAACTAGATAATTATTTTTAAAATGCTAAACTAATGTTTTACCTTCACTGATGACACTCCTAGAAGCTTGATGTACTGAATCTCAAAGAGCTTTTGTTTCCCAAAATAGCTGATAGTAGTAAAATAATATTTAAACTCAAAATGTGTATAGCTACTATCTCCTTATTTGGTTTATTGTATATAGAGACTATGGTTTGGGCACTAGGACTTCATTTTGAGCATTGAATCAAGTTTCATGGAGTTAATGTAGCCAAGCTAACACTCTAGAGAAAACCAGTCCAGAGGACCTTGGGAGGATAAATATGGTGCCAAAAAGCATTGAGGGTATCACTTTAGAGACTTGACTAGTAGTAGCAATCAATCATTATTGAGAAACATCACCTAGTGTCTGTGGCTAAACTACTCCACTTTCCAGCATAATAATTTCTGTGTATGTACCTTGAAGCACTTACATGTGTGATGAGTAGATGTCTTCTTGTTGAACTGGTTTCAGTTTTTCAAGGTTTTTGGCCCAAGAATTTTAGTAAGTCATCAAAACAAAGAAGTGCCTCAGAGCAAACGATTTTCTATCTTGTTACTGTTTATGTAGTTTGTAGTTTTGTTGTGTAGTTTCTAGCTCCACAGCTCTATGGTTACTCATGCCTGACTGGCCATTTGTCCTACGTTTATCCAGCCACTGGAGGCAAATCTCTTAGCCATTTTACTTGCTTATTTTTGTTATCTAGGTTCATGGCAAGCAGTTTGGGATGTATCTGTTAGTAGTCTCAGAAACACCTGGATCTGACTGACAGTAGCTAGTGAGGGTCTTCATCCTAGTTAACTACATGTTCGACATGATTGTTCAGCACTTTAGGAGTGAAATTATAATGTAACAGACATCGGTACTATAGCTAATTGCTCATAGCAACAAATAACTATGGAGAGTTTGGCTGACTGTAACAGATTGTGAACAGGAGGTGTAGCCTGCAATAATGAATCACATCACATCTAATAGGGTTATAATATGGTCAAGTGGTTCAGTTCTTCATTATGTACCATCCTTGAATCTGTCTCTATGTAGAAATCTATAGTTATTTAGCTGTTATTCATACATCAATAATTGCATGATATGTAATCTCACAATTCAATGCACTTTGGGGAGTACAGTGACACAACGGATCAGACATCTGATTTAAGTTATTGTTAGGAAAACTTTATTGTAGTGGTATTATTTTTTCACAGATGTTCCTGAAGCACCTACCGATGTGACATCATCTTGTATATTATCAAACAATGAAGTATCTGTGATGAATGTATCATGGAACCATCCAAATGATTTGTACTTGGACCATTATGAGATCAGTATGAAAAATGCTGTATATTCTGCCAGAGGCAATTATATGGTCATTGTACCGAATGGTGAAAAGCAAGTTCTCACAATCAAAGCTGTTGATATTTGTAATCAAGCAAGTGTCCCAACTACATATGAATGTAAGCTTTCATTGTTAATCTTACACTGTATCTATAGTACTGGAAGAACTGGGCACTCATATTGTAATATTTTAATTTGATAATTATTTTCACACTGCCCAAAGAGTTTGCTATAGCTCATTTGGTTACTGTTACTGATACTTTATTTCTTTAGTAGCCATGCTGGTGGTGTCAATAGCTCGGTGTTGTACTGAGCTACATATTTACTACTTTATAGCTATTTCATGACGGATTCTGCATTGGTGTTTATTTTCTAGTTAACTTAAATAAGACAAGCTGTTCAGTTGGTGCAGTATCAGGAGCTGGAGTTGATACTGGAGCTGTTATTGGAACAGTAGCTGCAGTGGTTCTCACTAGTCTATTGAAGCTAGTATGAGGTATATATACACTCAATTAAAGCTAAAGGTTACATGTTTTAAAGCTGTGGGTTTTTCAGGTGGATGAAATTAGGAACTGCATGTCTGTATATGCAGCACAAAGAATGACTGTTTTTATGTCATGATGTGGGAAGGAAATAATACAGAATAAGGATTAATAGATCCTGGAATATAGTCCCTGCTATTAGGATATGTTTTCCCTCTAACTTGATGTTTTCTGTTTGGCTCATAATGTAGAAGGGAACAAATAATATTATGTTAAGTGGTACACTCACATAGAGATGTGGGATTCAACTTACTATGGTTCAGGTATTACTATAGGGAGGATTTTAGTATTTGGGAACTGTGTAACTCATTAAGTGGTCAGTGAATAGTGATAAGGACTGTATCCCTAGATTAGTCTTGTATAGTTGACCCTTTACCTTTTTTAACAAATGATTCAAATGTTGGGTATTGGTAAAGATTCCTTTCATCAAGCTGTGTACAAGTCTGTAACAGAAATGATCTTTGACAAATTGGAAGAGAAGTAGTAGCTTATTGCTATTCTTGTTACAAGGATGTGTTTGTGGAGAGTATGTTGTGACAATACAAGGTTAACTCTGTACCATAAAACTACTTCTCTTTCTGACAAGGCCATTTCTGTAAGAGATTTTGAAGCACTGCTTGCTTAATCCTCCAATCTAACTCTTCCTACTTGTTATGTGGGCTTCCAGCTAAATGTTGAAGGAAGAGGACCCTTCTATATATTAGGAATTCCATTCCACTTACTCTAGAATAGACTTCTCTATTCTGGACACTTTGGAAAAAGAGGTGGCCTCATTTCAGGAGGTGATGTTAAAACACAAGCTGTTATTTGGGATTATCTAGTCCCCATTTCAATGGGTTGGAATAGAGAAATTCCACTATAATAGTAATACATAGTAATATTATTGTATTTTTATTTATTTGTTGTCAAACTTAGAGCAAGATGTGAAGAGATGACAGACATAATAATATGACTATAATTCACATTATGTGTGTAGTACTATCAGTTATATTATTTGTTGTATTTATTGTTGTAGGTTCTTTCGCTGATGGGTCGCTCAATTGAAGAGAAAAGTATTATATTGAACATTGAACTGAACAGAACTGAACTCTAAACTGAACTAACTAAATAAATCGAACACATGCGTTTAAATACTAACACAAATAGAAAATGACGTCACAATGATTTAATACCGGTAGAATAACAATACGTGAGATAGCACATTATTTCACTATAATATACATACCATGTAACATTATTTATCCTGAAGCATTATAGCTATATCTTCATTGGCTAGACATAAACAGTCATTTTAATTGGTCATTGTAATCAGCATGTTTACTTATTTTAGTTAGAGTCTTGTTACTGTAAAAGACAGTGTCCTCTTTATCTTCTGTATTTAAATAATAACATTGTTATTACTAAAACACCACTCTCCACAATAAACTGCTAAACTGCTAGCCTGCTAGGTTACTAGTTATACCGAGTTTCTATAAAGCTGTACATTAATACCTGGAGTTAATAAAGACATTGTTATAATGGAGTAAGCTTTTCTTTATCAGCAATTTGCAAGTGCAGGGAACCAAATACAAGAAGTATACCTTTTGTGTATGGCAGCATGTGTCTGTCTGTAATATGAGCAACAATTATTATCATAGTGAAGAGTTGAAAAATACCCAACAACAAAACAGTAGATAGTTACAGATGTCAATTTTGTCATCACACCAAGTTATTTGGAACATGACAGGATATTATTATTTATACAGGCAATAATATACTCTTCTGACACAGAGTATAAACCATGAATATACATCTACACATACCGTCTAGTTACAGTGGAACCTCTGAATAAAAGGCACATGGGATGAAGTCTACTGTCCTTTGTAGAAAGGCTGTTCTTATCTCAGAAGTTAATTTAAGATACATGATGGTAGCTGTTCTTTATACAGAGGTTGTCTATTTCATGGGTTCTTATCAAAAGTTTCACTGTACAATTAACTTTATCATTAATTTACTAGAAGAATATGTATTGTCATTGTGGGGCTGAGCTAAAATAGAAGAAATACTAGAATGCATTTAGCTATATACATACACGAAACATTCATACAATAATTATAGTACTTATTTTCTGTACCATCTCCATAGTTTGGGGTTCCCCCCAATTATGCTACCATTTTTGAGTGCAGAAATAGTAGAAACAGATCCAACTAAATGTATAGGCCTGAGGCTATTATGCTTTTTTTAAAACCTTTTCAGCAATTCCCCCCCCCCCCCCAAATGTTCAAAGGCAGCTGAAGATGGCTGAACTAGTAGGACTTTTCAGTGGAAGCTCTGGAGCATTTTGCTTCCACCATTTTAACACAGAGAAGTCTTCATCTGTGTCAGCACACTTAGATAAATATGTTGGCAGTTCACTCTTCAATTTCAGTATGAAGTCACCATCAAAGAAGGGAAATTCTGATAAGCAGTCGATATTTGGTTGCATGCTGTCAAGGTGAAAAGAGATGTGCAGCCTTAAAAGCAGTCAGAGTTTCATTTACTTTAACATCCATTTGGTTTTTTAAGTAATCAAGAGCTGGTTGTACACATCTACGAGCATACTGGGTCATTTGCTACAGATAGTGCATGTACAGTATGCATTACAGCATTAGCTAGCTAGACATGTCTCAAAATTTTACCTATTATGCCAGCATTATGCCAGCATAATGGAAGTATCTATTATGCCCAAAATTATGCAGGCATAATAGCATCAGGCCTAACTAAATGATGTGATTAGCTATGTTGGTCTCTTAAGGAATGCAATAAGACTAATAGAAAGTGGCATTAATAATGGTCCTTTTAATTAAAGCAATCTTGGGCTTCAGTCAAAAAGGTTTTGGTAGAATCATAGTGGAATAGACTATGAGTTATAATTACTACTGCTATAATTTTGGTTAATAAAATAGTCAAAAACACATTCTAAATGTATGGGACCATTAGTGCAGCAACAAGGTATTATTAAAAATAGCTAATTTAATGAGTATAATGCACTATGAGAGCTTTGCCAGGAGAAGTTTGTTATTTTGTCCTATCATTGTCCTTAAAACACCCTTTAAAGTAACTATTACGTATATCCATTATCATTGATTACTTTTATCCCGATCTATTACAGTATCACATCATTGTCTGTACTAATTTAGTAAACAGGCAGTGCAAATGAACAGACAACACAAAATGATATTATTATGGTCAGATTCCCACATCTTCTCCTTCCTTAACTTGAATGTGCTCATAATGGTTAGTCATGAAATCTTCTGCATAAACACCTATAAATGTTCCTTGGCATCACGAACTTGCTTTTCTACAACATTGGTTAGATTTAAGTGTATTAAGTCTGGTTGAGACTCCCATTAACAGTTTTGATGTACTATCTTGGGTTAAAGAATATAGCTACTCTTTTGCATAAGGTGCGATCTAAATGCAAGTTTTACCAGGAGTGGAATGTATCATAAGGTGTTGCCTAAGTTTTCTCAAACCAACTCACATAAATTTAATTGTCTGCAAAAATTATGTAATTCCTTTCCTCCAATAGACAATTATTGGATAATATAAAGTCAAGCCTAACTGCATCATAGATAAGAGAGAGAGGGATTGGAAACAGCAAAATTTTGCATGTTTTAGCTGTGTTACGTGCCCGTTTCACACGTGGTCGTTAGTTAGTACATAAAATTTTCCAGCAATTATCTATGTATACTTATAACCAGTATATGAATGGTGTTGATTGCTCAGACTAATTTAGCTATGAAGTATTATAATATTTTTCAGTAAAACAAAGAAATATCGGAAGACCCTTTCTTCCCACTTCAATGTGTTAATTCTTATAATTATTCTCTAAAAATCCGTGTAGCTATCAGCCATTTACTTTGGCGAGAGGACTTTGTAATATTGTGAGGTAACAGTACACCAATCAGTGTTTGGTAGAAAGCCTGATTACATGCATGAGCATAAGTCAAAGAGAATGGTAAATCCAAAGAATTATATTCATACGTAGGTACCACCTGACGTTGGGCAAGTTGTAAAGCCCCCTTATGTTTTCTTGCTCGAAACTGCTTCCTTAAGTTTCATCAGTGCATTTTGGGGAGAAAAAAAAGCAGTGGATAAAGAAACAGTCTGCTGGGCAGTCTCTTCCACCTTCAGGGTGACCAAAAGGAATATAGCTCCTAAAGGGCATGGCAAAAAGAAGTGAAAGATATTTCTTCAAATTCGGCATACACTATCATAAAGAATATCAAGTTCATGGTGGATATGAACATTTCCTTTACTGTTTTTCAATGCATTCTGTTCATGTATTGTTTTCATAAAACCAATGTTTTATTGGGGGATGTTAGAATATTTTCTAAATAAAGAAAATGAAAAAATTTCTATCTGTTTGAATATTAATAGCTAAGTCACTTATGCACTTCATTTTTAAACTCACCGTGCAAGTATAGCTAGCTATAATGGGGAAAAAATGAAGACATGCCATTAAGTCCTCAGCGCGACAAACTTCTAAAAGGTATGTAAATAGCTACATACGATACCCTTTCCCCCTACTAATGGATACTCCCCTAGATATCAGACCTTAGCTATGTACTTAGCTAATAGATACTGCATATAGGCTAAATTCCTTCTCCTAGTCCTAAACTAATGAATACTGCATTAGAATGATATCATATGCATTAGAATGATATGCACTAATTGGAGGCAAGCCCCATCAAATCCAGGATTGGCACTTCTCACTTCTTTAGACTAGTGAAGATTATCTATATAGAAGCCTTAATGTAAACAGTTATGCCTATTCTATAAGTCTCATAACATTGATTCTATTCATGATTCCAATCTTTTTCAGTATGTGTAGCTGTTGTAATCAATTATTACCTACCCATCTGGCAAGATTGACTGTAAGATCCTGCAACAGTAAGCAACAAACAATGGTCTAGATCACAATGGAAGAATGGTTTGGAAGGTCAATGTACACCTAAAACTTTCAATAACTCTGCAAAATCTGGTTAGAATCTTCTAAAATCCCTCTCCAGAACAGAAAGCCTTACCAATAGGTAGTATACCAAAACACAGCTCTTAACTCCCTACAGAAGCCTGGAAAACGGAGAAACTAAAAACTGACCTTTGTTCTGGTTGTTCATCTAATAATAATAATAATAATAATAATAATCATAAGATAAGCTTACTGAAGAACTGGCTCTGGCTATAGTAGGCTCAACCAGTTTGGTACCAATAGATAGAGCGGGGCCTCTAGGCTGATCTTTTGCTGTTTGTTTTCAGTTTATCTGTACCTAGAGTTGGTTTAGAATTCACTGCTACTTAATGGGGGGGGGGTTGACATTGTTGTTGGTAAAGGGTCGTGTGAACATGCTCCGTAAGGACTCTGTGTCTAATGTTCTGTTCTGCTTCTACTCCCTTGGACAGCTCTATAGTGTTCAGACCACACCTACAGTCAGTGTTGTGTTTTACTCTAGCTAGCTATAGTTATAACTGTTGTGTTGCACTGTTGCAGCCTGGAAAGGAGCTCTCCTTTTCTTCCAGTGCTGCATTGGTGGTTCGGTGGTTCAGCCATTGATGCTATACTGGTGGTTCAGCCATTGATGCTGCACTGGTGGTTATGGCTAATATTGAGTGCACTCTGTACAGCACAACAAAGACCTTAAGTCACTAGTAGTAACTAGTGCTTCTCACCATTGGCACCAAGTAGCTACATGTTGCATGGTGGAGCCTGATGACTGAAGGTGAAATTGTTCACTAGTCTCAGGGGTTAGGCTACCATGCATTCTCTGGTCCCATCTCATAGCCTGGGGTCAGAGCGTACTCTGATGCTAACAGGAATGCAACTTAAATTAAAGGAAGTATCTAGCTATGTATATATGTACATGTTGGCAAAAATATGACTACACAAACACCTGTGTGGGGGTACTTATAGTAACTACATTGAAAACTTGAATGTTAATAACTAATGGGCAAGGTGTAGCCAAAGAGGCTGTGGTGGAGATTTTGTGTTTGTGATACTGCAGTCGCATCATTGCTCTAGAGTTATACAAGCTAGCTACCTGCTCTAATAAAAAAGGAATGCAAACAAGTAATAGAAAAAAAATTTATTTGTGCTGACCAGGTCTCTATACACACACCTGGTATAGTGTGCTATTCACACTCTATTGTTAAGTGTGCCATTTACACTAAAAGAAGTGTGCTTATCACTCCCAGTAGTGTGTTTATCACACACACCCAAGTGTTTATCACCCCCACCTGAGGTGTGTTATTCACACCTCAGCTAAGTGTAGTTATTTTAGCATGTTAGTAAAACAATATCAATGTACACCAAATGGGGGGGAAAAAATTACAAAGAATGAGAAATTTTGGTAAGTAAGTACTTTACAGAGGGTGTAGCCTTTTCAGGGCTAAAATTTAAGACAATGATTTCCAAAAAGGAATAGAAATTATTGCAACCTTTAGGGTAACATACATTAAAAACAAAAAAAGCTGACATTAATAGAAGTGGTATGTCCTGCACACTTGTCACTTGGTCCACAATCTGCTTGTCTATTACTAAATATGCTAAATCTTCGCCTGTGAGCACAACATATGGCTCTAAACTTGTTATGTTAGAAACAAGTGCCTTCACATCTGTACAGCCCTGCAGAACAACAGAATCTACAGTCAAGTAATGTGTACCACTATTGCACTCATGGAACAGATACTTTTCACTTATACTAACTTCTATATTTATATATCAGAGTTAAATTGTACTGGCCATTTTCCCCAGCAAAATAGGTAGCCAAACTGCAATAAGCCCTTTGTTTATGCCCATGAGGTTGGCGCTTCTGGCCAACCAACATGAGCAATTACTGAATCTGAAACATACAAATTCAATCTGAGCCAGAACATTTGAAACTTAAGAAAAATGTGTTAACTGCTTGTGGTTAAATTTTAATACAAAATTATAAGCCTACTAATTTTGACTATATGCTATGGCCACCCAACACAGGCAAGCAACTAAACACTAACATTTATTTTCATCAACACAATAAGAACATAATGAGGCCAGGATCCCATTCTGCTATTCTCCCACAGCCATAACAAGGTGTATGGAAATAATTTGGACTTCTGTACTGGGGTACATATTATTTTGTTGCCTAATATAGCTGGCACGGGAAACATTGAATCCAGAACAGTATCCCTTTGACTCTATCTCAAAATTTCATGCACATGTTTACCTTGGAAAAAGAAATAATTTTGTTTATATCGACTTTTGTCCTCGCATCTGGCAATAAAGTTGGCACAGCAGGGAGATTGCAACCAATTCAACATTATCTAAAGAGTAGAAGTCATTATATTATTATGGTTGTGCTCTATTTTCCAACCCCCTAAAATGTGGTTATGCATGCACATTGGTTAATATCCCAAGGGTTCTACAAAATTGCATTTACCAACCTTTATAATCTTCCATTAGATCCAAAGCATGCTTAGTGACACGACTATTCTCCAAACGTGATTGGGAAACTATCTGTGGAGCAAGTTTGTTCCACTTCATCTGCATATTTTCTTGCAGCCCCGTGGTACCAATAATTCTTTCAAGTTCCTTTATCAACTGCAACGAGAGCATAGAACAATTAAAATTAGTCTCACATATGCAATACAATGTTTGTACTGTAGCTACTCAGATGTGGTGTTCGGCAAGGTTGCTCCCTCTTATGATCGGAGAAAAAATCAGGGAGGAGGATCCACACTGGGAAAACTTTCTCATTCTTCTCACAATAGTTGATTATTGTTTTGCACCCATTGTTTGTGAAGATTGGGCTGCTTTCTTGCGAATGTTAATTAATGACCATCACATAGAATTCAAGAAGCTTTATCCAGCCTGTCACCTTACACCAAAAATGCACTATATGGTGCATTTACCAGATATCATGTGCAAGTATGTATATATGTCATTCAGTATCTTTGGCTTAATTTTGGTAGAACAACTTACTAGTGCTAACTTTAAACTGAACTACATGCTCTCAACACCTATTAACCACTGTATGTGCCCTCTCTGTATTAGGTATGGGCCAATGGTACAATTCTGGTGTATGCGATTCGAGGGTAAACATGACTACTTCAAAGACTTAGCACACAGGGTTAAAAGTTTTAAAAACATTCCTAAGACAATGGCTTATCGACACCAGGAGTTAGCCTGCTATTATATCAACAGTAGTGACAGTAACAGTCCATATTGCAAAGAAAATAAGGCAGGACCAGGTTTGTACTGTTGTTTTTTAATCATTTATATGCTCTTTATTGTATAGTTGTTTATATTTAGTATCATCTTCTAATGTGGACTCTCTGGATTATAAAGATGCTCTACTAGCGACAGTTCCCCTGATCAAGGACAATGAAGTAATGAGGTATGTACTAATGCTCTTGACTCTATTTTTAGAAATTAGCATGAACCATACCCTTCTTCTCTTAAAGAGAGGTAATATAACTGTGTATAGCAAGTTGATTCACACACACACACACACACACACACACACACACACACACACACACACACACACACACACACCTGGGCGAGGACAGAGACACTTTGTGCATTAAATAGAATTGACTTTATAGTAACCATGTTCACTCTGGTCTCTGCATGGGATATATGGATCTGCAGAGCCTTTGTTCATGCTTTTTATGAACAAAATGATGTTGATCCACAAAGTTTGTTGGGTGTTGGGGTTGCATAGGCTATATCACATTGATTTGGGTGGCCCTGTTAAAAAGTATAGGGTAGATAAGTATATAGACTTAGAAAAGGAAAAAATAAATTGCTATTGAATTTTCCCTAATTAAGTGAAAGTCCAAATAATTTAAAATTTGGGTATGTAGGGACCAAGAAACAAATCAATTTGACAGGGTCTTATACTTTTATAGACACTTGAGAGAGATGCAATCAGTGTTACCTATATCTCTGTGCATATACTTCAAATATTTAAATCTTTATAGACTTTCATGGATTGAGATGAATGGAACAGTCTACAAGAAAGGTGTCACTGTAATCCTTGACATGGATCTCTTGCCTAATTTTGGCACCATTGTTGACATAGTGGTGATCAATACAGACATGTACTACTTAGTCTGTGAAACTCTTGTAACTGACTGTTTTTCTCACCGCTTTCATGCCATCCTAGTACAGAGAACTCAAACTTCAAAATATGTTTGCATAAAGCAGTCTGAACTATATGACTATTCAGTTCTTTCTACTTACACACTTTCTACGCATCCTGACTTATATTTTGTACCCCTGAAGTACCAGCTCATTGAAAATGTCTAATTGATAATTATATGTTCCTAATTAATTCACCTCTGCTGGTGTGTTTTGTCAACACTTGAAGTGATGGCATACTTCTCACGGTAGGTGTGTTAACACTTAATTTATGGTGGTGTGTAAGGCACACTACTGGGCTATAGCTGGTGTGTTAACACTTGAAGTGATGGCACGCTTCTCACATAGGTGTGTTAACCACACCATAATTTACAGTGGTGTGTACAGCACACTAACAAGCTAAACACACCTAAGGTGTACACTTTTAGTGTGTCACGCACACTTCAATTTTTACAGTGTATGCTAACTACCCATCCTCCACAGCCATTATCACGATATTACAGAGCTCTTTGTGCTGCTAAAATTCTTTGTTATAAACGTTTTTCCAATCAGACCGGTATATACTGATCATTCAGGACAACCATAGCTCAGACATTACTGTAAAGTGATTGAATTTGCTTGGGAAAATGTGCATCTACTCTGCTTACCTGCCCATACCACTCACTTGTTACAACATTTTGACAGTGTATTTAAATTCAACTTCTCAAAAATCATGCACTAATTATTGTGCAAAGCAACCTGCATGTGTTATCACACTTGATATTCCAGTTTCACTGTGACAAAAGAAGAGAGAAAGGTGAGAAGGAGAGAGAGGATGTAGCTAAAAGGAAAGAGGAAGGAAAATGATGGAAAGGGAGAAAGATGTGAGAAATGAAGGAGACATACCTTTCAAGTCCTCAGGAAAGGTAAATTTCTTATGTAAAATATGAGACACCCTCTATTGATGTGTCAGTCTATCTAGGCACTGAACTTATGTAGTGTGATGGTAATCCATGTAGGATATTTTCCCAATGCCACCCACTGTTCATTTTCAGCTGCTAACCAATTATGTATTACATACATAGTGGCTATGACCGCTAGTTTATATTTCTTACAAAAGTGCTGATTGGTGGCTCAGAATCGACAGACCATAATATATAAAAATGAAGGCGTGACAATACTTGTACATGTGAAATGAAGGTATGTATTATAATACTTATACATGCACACGTGAATTTTTAGGCTGTTCCAGTCCATCACACTTGAATGCACATAGTAAAGGGCCTTGTAAGGGGGGGTTCATGTCAGTGAGTAATGGGTCTTCATGTCAGTGGAGAAAGATACTTTACTAATGGGTAAAGGGATATGTCCAAGTGGGTAAAGTGTCTTGTTAATTTGTGTCAGTGGGTAAAAGGTCTTGCTATAATATATTTGTGTCAATTGGTAAAGGGTTCTTGCTAGTAGGTTGGTAAGGGTTTGTGTAAAGACTTAGACTCCTCCATGCATAAAATATATTAGCTACATCATTCAAATTACATCGTTAAATACAGTACTATTACATAGTTGTCAACCTTCCCGGTTTTGCCGGTTTTTTTTAACACTTCCCTGATCCCTCCCGGTTCACAAACTTTCCCGGTTATTATCTAGACACTATCTTGTTAACTGTTATTATTTACGTAATCAAGTCTAACTCAATCAGTGGTACTTCAACTACAGAAGGAAAACCACACTCTGTCTGACTAACTTTTCCAGAAGTGCAAAAAATAAAACTACCAGATTATTATAATTAAGTAGCTAGCTGAAATGCTAACTGCAGTCATCGTCATAAGTGCAAAGGTTAAATGCAAGGGGTGTGGCTTTAGAATAGGTGTGATCTAGAGGTGTGGCTTCCTGTCCCAGATTTTGATCTGGAAAAATTGGCAACTATGCTAGCTATTAGGTTGACAATGGTGTAATGTAATCTCAACTGTTGAATGAGAGATGTGCTAATGGGTAAAGGGTTTAAATAAATGAGTGTTGAATAGCAAATTGTCTATACATTAACTTTTTGACTATTTCTAAACAGGCAAGCTTTCCCTACAATGCCTATAGTTAGACACTGAAGAGTAGCAAGATTCTGTTAAGAGTCTGGTAATGCAAGACAAGGGGTTTACTACAAATAGAAATTCAAAGTCTAAACACTATTTGAAGATGTTACTAAAGGTCTGAAGGTTCTAAATATATTACACCAATAATAATAATGTTGAAAAGCAAGGTCCATTTTTCTTGTCTTGCAATTGTCACCATCTATAGTTCCATAGTTAGCTAGCTACCAACTTTTCAGAATCATTTATAGTGAGATGTTCATGTGTGACTAATCATATACTTAGTTGTGTAGCTCTTTGAGTGTTGTATGATGTTTTGTATGAAGCATCATCCTTCATGTCTATTACCTAAGTTAACCTTTACTGGACTGGCAATAAAATTTGCATGAGCATTGAATACATATTGCGACAATGGTCTGGTAAGGGAAGATGACTTACCTACTTTTCTTCATGACAGTGAGAACCAGATCATATTAGCTATCATCCTGTGATATAGCAATGTCTTCATCTGGCTCTGATAGTGACTGACTACAGTTCTCCATGTAACTAAACGTGACATAATAAGCATAGTATAACTGACCTTTTACCCTGCTTGCTATTTACAGTGAGAAAAATGAATTTGCTTGTGAGACTGTGAGAAAAGGGCTAAAACAGTGAGTCTCACTGTGAAACAGTGAGAGTTGGTAACTATGATAGTTCTGTAGATATGGTTGTGAGATGTTAATTATTGTCATATACATGCCACACTGATTCATGCATTATTTTAGGGTGTATCTAATCACTGGACTGGACTACTGGATCACTGGACTGGACTGGACTACTGGACTGACCTTTGACCTACAAGAAAGTTTTTAAAGTACTGTTGTATATCCTATATCCACTGTTCAATGCTATCAATCTTTGGTCCAAAGGAGTCCTGATGGGCTTAAATTAAAAAAAAAAAACAAAAAAAAAAAAAAAAAAACTCTCTCAAAACATTAAGATTGGTATGAAAACAGCATCTAGCCACCAAATGACTTATGCATAGAGCACCAAAAGTGGAAGAAGTTTACATGCATAGAAAGCAAGACTACACAGTTGAACTGCAGATTTGAATTCAGTTTTAAACATGTTCAGGCAGTCATGATGACCTTCAGGAATCCTATAAGCTAGCATGATTCTGCCTACTGACCAAAGCAAGTTCATTTTAGTGGTTAAACATCAGTAGTAACATTATAGCTGTGTGGTCTTGCTTTCTACAGGTGTAAATTCCTATTATGCACATGTACATAGTACAAGTAGTTTGGTGGCTGGGTCACGACACATATCTATACTCCCTGTGCTTGAACAAGATGGTTTTGGCCATGCACATTCTATGCTATGATGTCATCCATAATGGTGCATTAAATAGAAATATACACAACACCTTTGCAACACTCATGCAATATAGCTAACAATATTCACTCATGAAATCAAGGTGAGGGTGGCTGGATTAATCCAAGTGGAGTCCAAAATTTGTTGCCAAGTATTCTATGTGTATAGACGTAAATTGTTCCTTAACCACAGGAGCAAGGGATTGAAATCGGCACACCTGAACTGTACGCATTCAACATTGCAGTGATAGCATACGCTACAAAATTTTGACTGTGTGGTCTCACTTCCGACAGGTGTAAACTCCCTCCATTCTTGATGCTTTATGCACAAGTCATTTGGTGGCTGGGCATTCTTTTCATATCGATTTTTGCACCCAATACAGACAGATATATTTCCTCTAATAAAACCAAGAGTGAATGGGTTTTTGGTAGGAGAGTAACTGGGAGAAGAGTACATGGATGGAGAGTACACAGGAGAGAATGAGGGACAAGGGTACGAGGGAGGAAAATATGGAGGAGTAAATGGAGGAGAGTACGAAGGTCGGCATGGCACCAATGGATATGGGTGATTCCAGGGGTTGGGAGGAAGTGGGGATGAATACAAATCCTGTATTCTATCTCCTACACATGTTGGCACATTAGGAGTAGCATGGGTACTAGCAGTTCCAATGTTACCGGATACTACTTGTGTTCCAACATTCATAGATACTCGAGTGCATGATTCTGCAGCACAGGTTGACTTCCTAGTATGTGGAGGAATACTGCCTTTCCTTCCTCGTCCTTTGGGCATTGTTGAAGTAGCTAGAGCCGTCATGTTTGGAATCTTTTTCTTCCTTTTGACACCCATAATAAATTCTTCCAATTTTCCATTACTTTCAGCAACAGCCACAGAATGAGAACATAGGCCTATAGACTTCCAATTAGAGCAGTTATTATCACAACTGAAACCACTGCCCTTAGTAGGGACAACCATATGTGGCATCTTGCTACTAAAACTGAGTACCATTCTCGCCTCTGAGCTCTGCCCTGGTGCTGGAACAATTGCATTTTCTTTGTGCAATAATTCAGATGCTTTGTTTAAGATTCCCTCAACACACGCAATAGGTAAGTTAGAGCTCTTTGCTAGAGTCTCAGCATCCATAGACAGCTTGCCATCACCACGTCTCATATTTGAGTGACTACTTGTATCGTCAGCTTCCATAAGAGATACTGAATGCACCCAAGAAAGGTGTCTCTGACGTTGTTGAGCAGTCATTGTAAACCATACTTGCTCTTGCACCCCAAGGTATCTATACTGAGACCTTAACCGCCATTTACCACGATTAACAACTGCTCGCTCCACCTCTTGTTTCTGCTCAGCTACCAATTCCTGAACTTTCTCAATAAACATTGGCAATTGTTGTTTCTGGTAGTCAACTTTGTGCTTTAATAGAGCGTTGATGCTCTCACTAGCATTTGTACTGAAAGTAGAAGGTGGGTTCCCCAGACCACAATCCTCCCTTATTGAACGCAACATAGTTTGGCGTATAGCTTGTGGTTTGTTTGCCATAAACCAATCAATAAACTTCTCAATATCAGAGGTGCTTTGTAACTCAGCATTTCTCCAACTTCCAATGACAGCCTGTAATTTATTATCATAGTCATCACTGTTAACACTGTCAACTAGGCCTTCTTGATATACAGATCCCAATCTTTGTCCAAAGACATCATTGAGAATGGTGTTAGCCAACCTTGATGGGAGGTTACACTCATTGATTTTATTTTTGATGTTTCTTCGAACATGGATAAAACAAGTGAGGTGTTGAGCAAAACGAAACTCATGTGTAAGGGCATTACTGAGGGCTCGTTCTCCATCAGTACCTATAACTCGCACCCCTTCTAGTTGACGATTTAAGCCAATAAGGGAAGATGCAAAGAACAAATACGAGGAAAATGTTTTCTTGTAATGTATGAGAACAGGTCCTAAGAAGATAGGTGGCTGGCTGTTCCTACACGTCTCAAGAAGTAGATGTCTATAGGTCATAGGTGTAACATCAAAGGCACCTAAGCAAAATGTGGGGTCGACAGTAATGACTCCAAATTCAACAGACGCAGTACAAAATCGGATCAAGTCAACTATTTGCTGATCATCAGCAAGCACCACTGCTGGCTCTGGTGCTGTCCCGAATGAATTTCTTCATAGGATCTTCTGAATATGCACGTTGCATCACAATAAACAGTTCATCTGCTGCTTTATCAGTGCCATCTCGTATCAAATTGGACCTTTGCTTAATATTTGTAACCTGTTTTTCATTTCTTGGTAACTGTTCTGATGCCACTGCTCCTAGCATTCCACCAACTTCTTCTGAAAGACATTCTATCACAGCTTTAGGACCTTTCGCTGTACTGTCTTCCTTAATTCGAGACATCGTACTTTTCCAGGTAGGAAAAAATGGTTTGTTCTCCTTAGAAATTCCATGAGATACGATAGTCGGAACAAATCCTGAAGGCAGTCGGTAAACAAGTAGACAAAGGTGGTGTGGATTATTGGAACCATCTACACAATGAAAAAATACTTAATATATTGTTGGCACATGCATGTTAGCTAAAATAATTGCCAAGAAATCTAATTGGTCATGCATCAAGTTCAATCCACCACTGTATCCAGTGTGCCCCACCAATGGCTTATAGGAGAGGACACTAAAGACCCATGGTGCTAGTTACAGACGGCAGAATGTTGAGTGTGTTACTAAAAATTAAACCAAAACCCAAGTTTGTTAGAACGATTTTATCTCCTATGCACTGTGTACTATTATTAAACTTGTTGCGTGCTCTCTTCCCTTTAGGCATTGGCCTCACTAGGTTATTGTCAATAATTATTGTACACTCAGTGTCCTTTTGTTGTGAGTGAAACAGGCCAATCCTAGAGGAGTTTGCAAAGTTCAATTTCCTGTGGTATGTCACCTTTGACCTCATAAGTACACATGCATACAACTTGATCAAGAAAACTACCAAGAAGGATGAACAAATTTGACAGGTAAGAGATGATGATAACTTACCAGTAATAAAACAGATGAGTCTCTTAAAATCATGATTGGAAGGATGAGTACAATGAAGACGTCGAAGATAGACCACATTCTGTCCTGTTGCTCCATTCCCACATATCTCCACAGATATATGCCCTGCATCACCACAGCTAACTTGATAAGCTTGAGGGTGCGATCCTGAATAATTCCAAATACCAAACTGATCTTTCTTAATGTCATCAGCATGTTTTAGACTTTGAATGTTCACTACATATGTTGCACTCCTTGTGACATTGGTAGGTTTGCTGGTACAAATTTTCCGTTTGTCAATATCAGGATCAAGCAATATTTTCAAGATGTAGTCTGCACTATACTTGGGTGGAGGAACCTCCTACACTGGCTGATCCTCATCATCTGGCTGATCTGTATCATCACTGCAACTGTAAGAATGGTAGATGACTGAAATATTAGACCGTGATGACATTTGTGGACTGGCAAGGTATGACCATTTGCTTTTTACACCACATTAAGTGGGAATTCTGGTATAGGATCAGATATTTTAACTCATATGATTGGTCTAACTCTTACAGGTATACAACTTCAAAACAGTCGTTAATATTACCTAAACTTCAATTCCTTTTTCAATTTCTTTTTCGTACAAGTATCTACAAATAAAGAGGTAGGGTGAATTAAAGAATAGAGCTAAGTGAAAGATACGAGTGACAGAACTAGAAGAGTGAGAGGGCAAGACAGTGGCTAGAGATCGTAGAGAAAAGTACATCATTCTTACATGTAGTCACACAAAGTGTAGAGTTTCACTATACAGACAAGGGAGTACCTGGATTTTCAGCCAAGTCTTCATCATTGATATCAATATCATCAAGAATGTGGAAGACTTCACTATCAATGACAATACAATATAGGGTTGAAGGTGACTATAGATTAATGACATGATAAGCCACACCATCTTGCAAGCCACACACCCCGGTTATGAATGGGGGTCGGGTAACCAACCTTTGAACTACACTCTTTTTTCGCTGGAATGTAATTACACTGCAATTGGTGGTGCTCAAATTGAGTGCTGCAGTCACAAGCAGAACTACTATTGTTCAGCCATGAAATGGCTGCAAATTAAAAATCATAGCTGTTATATGATAAAAACTGCCTTCCTCCATATTATGAGGAGAATGAGATGGGGATCCAAAGGTTACCAGATTACCCCCATTCGTAATCAGGGGTGTGGCTTGCGTGACTAGCTGTTACTGTTAAATGTATCATATATACAGTGTATAGGCTGCATAACTGGAGCTTACAAAATTATTGGCAACTGAAATTACTGTTAGAAAATTAGGCCTAACACCATTAATACATAAGATGGCTCTTGTAAAATATGATTAAGCTTTCCCAGCCCTCAAATATAATAAGCCAGATCTAGGCAATTTTTCTATGTCCACTGGATGTAGCTGTGCTTACAGCTCAGGGACGTCTACAAGAATCTAGTTACTAACCTGAATTTTCTCTTGGGAAAAATTTTTATGGGCAGTAAATCATCTTCAGAGTCAGACACCACAATGGGATCTGCACGGCTACGCCCGACCTAAACATTAGATATAGACAAAGCTTTCTAAAGTTGAAATAAGACTACACCAGACCTAAACATTAAAAGGAAGACATAGACCAAGCTTTCGGCGAAACAGCTAAGGTAAAAAAAAAAAATAACACACCTTAGCTCTGGCAGCCATTGCCACGATGTCATGAGTATTTAGTACGCATGCGTAGGTCAAAGGTCAGTCCAGTAGTCCAGTCCAGTCCAGTGATCCAGTCCAGCGATTAGATACACCCCTAAATATCCCATCATCATTGAAATGTGATCCAAGTGACACTGATCCCACTAAGAAAAAATGAATATAGTTGTCTGCTATACCCATTTGTGTGTATGCATGTCTATGGGACAGATGTGTTTTCAATTATCTCCCCATGCACTCTGAAAGTACGTACCTCTATTTGTTGTTATTTATTTAAGCACATATACTTTAACATGTGGTGCCCCATAATTTCGCATGAGAATGTGTATTATTTGGAATCAGTTTTACTTTTGTAGGAATAAGCTTCATGAGTAGAGGGTTTCAGAATTCTATAAAGATGTGGTTATATTCCAATTAATAGCTATGTGTCTCATAATATACATAACTGTACTCTGTGGTGGGTGGTCACGCTAAATTTATACAACATGGGCATGATGGAATTCGCATGTATGTATAGGCCATACCAAGAATACATGCAACTATCCTTTAATGGTGGTGGTTAAGAGTAGGATGATTCTAATAATACTAGTTGTGATTAGTGGATTTATGGCGACTGGTGAGTTGTAGTAGTCATGAATGTAGTAGCTGGCTAGGCCACAAATAGAGTAGCTACATGTATGTTGCTAGCTATGAATGTGGGTGTGGTGTTCTAGACAATTTTCTATTTTGTGCTACCTGTTATTGTGTTTGATTAGTCATGAGATGAGATGCATACATTAGACAGTTAGCTAGCTAGCTATATAGCTACAATAGTGACTTTTATAATTGGAGGTTGGTGTTGAGTTAATATATGCCAGTAACCCCACCTACCATTTATTTACCACTGTGAGTTTGTAACCTACTTTTGCCATAAACCCTAGCCCTTAACCCTAAACCCTGAACCAGATATCTACTCATCTGGTATAAATGCTTCATTTTTGTTTAAGAGTAGAGTATTAGTACGTGTGCTTCCATAGATTATAGTACAGTAGGATAATACTTATTAGCCAACCACTATTTTCAATACTAACTTGCTCTGATAATTAATAACCAATAACCACATTCTTCCTAAACATGAGACTATACTGTTATCATCATACAGCATTTCACTCACTCTCACTTCAGCAGTGCTAATTATAAAGCTGATTATATATGTATTGTGTATTAATTCCTTCCTCTTATAGCTGTCTACACAATGTGATCTAGATGATAGTGTGTTCCTGTTTCTTTATAGTAGAGCTCCTAAGCACTTTATTTGTGCACTTTTTGATAAAAGCATGAAACTTAGTACATAGTTTATATACATCATAAGAGTTATTTTCAGATAGGGAGCCACCTCTGATTTGACTATTAATGACCTCTAGAGGTCATTTAAGTGCCAAAAACCACAACTTTGCAGGTTACCATCTTTTTTACAAAAAATAAACATGAAGTGTTTGGTATCAGAGGAAAGCTGACAGTTCAAGGAATAAAATGAGACTAAAATTATGTCTGTACCATATTCCATTCCAAAGATATGAGTATTTCAATTTTTCATATTTCAACTTCCACCTTTACCCCTTTGAGTACAATTTTTTTTTTTTTTTTTTTTTTTGGCATTGGTCGTCACTAGGCAATGCGCAGTGTAGCTAGGTAGCGCGCGCCCCCGAGCCAGAAGGTTTGTGTGCATGCGCAAGGTCGGTGGATGGCGGCAGAGATCAAGGCTGAATGGATGAGCTCCTTGGAGACTCTTGCTGCCCTGATTATGGCCTCTCTCACACCGACGATGCTGTACGGCACTGCCCCATGCACTATGCCACTCTCCTTTTCTTTCCATTTTTTTTTTTTTTTTTTTTTTTTTTTAAAGTCCATATAAAGCAAACAGCAAAGAAACATCAAAGGCAGCTCCTCCCTATGGTCAAACATCTGAGAACTGATGGACCACAACCTATTGTTCTGACTTCCGATGCCGACAGTCAAAGGTTGGCGGCAGGAGGACGTCCTGGTGCCGACGGGGTCCGAGTAACGGACGGTTAAAAAGTGTGTAAAATTACACTCTTTTGGGAGCGAAAGGGTTAGTCTAGTCACTGCAAGGTCAAGAGTTCACTGCTGAATGAAATTCACCCATATCTCTACACAAATCCCAGACCACATCTTCATTTCTTGCACCATTACAGACAATGCTACAAGCTTCAGACCACACACCCTTATGTGACATCACAACGCACCTTATACCCTCATGTGACATCACAACACACCCTTATGTGAGACCATAAATAACAGGTCAAACTTTGATGTAACATTGTTTTAGCCAACTAAAACTAACATATTTAGTACTAGGTATTATTATTTTAGTCACAAACTATATAAAACTGTAGGAAAATTTCATTGAGGCTACACACACCTCCTTGAGGTCTTTCTTCCTGAGAGAGGGGTGCAAGTCCTTTGCAGAAGAACATACCTGGCAAGAAGTGAGTGGTGTCGTCTGTTAGACACCCTGTACTCATCCTCAAGTAGCTCCAAGAAATGTGCAATCAGCTTTAGCCAGCTACATACACAGCTGCCCAGGGATCACCACGAGGAGGCGCTGATTGCATGTAGTACTGATCCCACACACACACACACACACACACACACACACACACACACACACACACACACACACACACACACACACACACACACACACACTTTCATCACTATTTCATCACTATTTCATCGCTATTTCATCGCTATTTCATCATCAATATTAATTAAACAACAACAACAACAACAATGAACAAAGAAACAAAAATGAATAGAGAAAATAGTCTATTGTCGGTGCCCTTCCATGTGGAATTCAGCAAAGCAGGTGGTCTTGCACAGCCGAACACCACAGAAGGAACAGCCAAAGGTGGTGTGCTTCTTCTTCTTCTTCCGGAGGCACTGCAGGCACCTACCCCTGGGCATTTGCATCTGCGAAAGATGCACCAATTGGCAGCCACCCACACCCCTAACATCAATGCCAAAGCTAGACCTAGTATTACCTCTTGTTGGACTTAATAGAAGGCGGACTAACCCCAGCCTAAATTTCAAAAGATCCTTAGGTTGAATCCCCTGCCGCTTACAGTCATGCATGTAAAGGATATGGGCATTGTTGACCGCATAGTCGAAAAACTGAAAGAAAGGCCTGATCCAATAACGCTTTGACTTCCTATCGAAGCCATAATTTCTCCTAACTTGACTGAGTCGGTCAACAGCACCCATAAACTTGTTGTAAGCGGGCAAAAGGGGAGGAACTGATTGATACCTAATGACCCCATCAGGGTGGACCCTAGCCACTTTGCCTTCCATCTCTTCTGGGAAGGCATTTGTGACAAAGGACACCAGGTTCCGGTCATGGAAAACATAGTAGCAAATGTTACCAACCCTTTCCACGACATAACTCCCCCTGGCTGGCCTGGTGTCCTTTAAGTTATTAGGAAACCCAGCTGCCCTCTGTTGAATGGTCCCCGCTACGTAGATTTCTTCTTTATAAAGCTCACTAACAAGAGGCCCACTGGTAAAAAAATTATCTAGGTAAAGAACATGGTTCAAACCAGAGAAAGGGCTCGCAAGTTCCATAACCACTCTCTTGACCATTCCCTTCTCTGGTACCTGCTTTCCTGTGGATGGATCCGTGGGCTTACCCTCATACACCTGAAATGTACAGAGGTACCCACAACAGGAGCAGCAGCAGCACCAGATCTTAAATCCCATCTTAATTGGCTTTTTGGGCATGCGGACCTTTCCCTTGATGTGACCCTTATACTTCACCATTGCCTCGTCTACACACATCTCCTGCCCGGGGTTATAATGAAGAAAAAAGCTTTCACTGAGGACATCTAAAACGGGTTTGAATTTACGACTAAGGCCCTCACTAGGGGACAACCTACTGTTGTCCACAACATGCAAATTGGTCCAAATTTCCCAAAATCGGTTCCTACACATGTACCTTTTCAAGGCAGGTATGCCAAGCAAACCGTCCCTGCTCCAATAATTGCTAATCCTAGGTAACCTATGAATACCCATCAAAATATTAATACCCATAAAAGTCCACATTTCTTCCCTATCCACATCAGCCCAGTTACCCTTCTTCCTAAGCCTGGCATACCTGTTGGTCTCAGCCACAATTAAGTCACATAGTGACTGAGGCCACAGC
The DNA here is from genome assembly GCA_964016965.1 of Diacarnus erythraeanus. Lineage (NCBI taxonomy): Eukaryota > Metazoa > Porifera > Demospongiae > Poecilosclerida > Podospongiidae > Diacarnus > Diacarnus erythraeanus. The sequence continues at coordinate 7,114,379 of OZ024671.1, forward strand.
ATATAAAGGTACTCGTCCCAGTCTGTACATTGGGGATCTTTGGGCTCAGTGGGTCCCTCAATGCCAAGGTATGGTGGGTATTTCCCAGAGTTGAGGGAAAGCCTTAATGCCCGCTCACTTTTGAGCCTAAGAACTTTAGGGGTAGGTGCCAGCACTACCTCTTTCTCTTCCTCTTCCTCCTCCTCTTCACTGTCATCCACACCTACGATACATAGAACACAAAGTGATAATGAAGAGACACACCTTCTTAATTCATTCCCTGGATCACATGGGACTTCACAAACCCCCTCCCACCTTCTTAATTCATTCCCTGGATCACATGGGACTTCACAAACCCCTCCCACCTTCTTAACGAACACCCTGGATCACATGGGACTTCACAAACCCCTCCCACCTTCTTAACGAACACCCAGGATCACATGGGACTTCACAAACCCCCTCCCACCTTCTTAATTCATTCCCTGGATCACATGGGACTTCACAAACCCCTCCCACCTTCTTAATTCATTCCCTGGATCACATGGGACTTCACAAACCCCCTCCCACCTTCTTAATTCATTCCCTGGATCACATGGGACTTCACAAACCCCTCCCACCTTCTTAACGAACACCCTGGATCACATGGGACTTCACAAACCCCTCCCACCTTCTTAATTCATTCCCTGGATCACATGGGACTTCACAAACCCCCTCCCACCTTCTTAATTCATTCCCCGGATCACATGGGACTTCACAAACCCCCTCCCACCTTCTTAATTCATTCCCTGGATCACATGGGACTTCACAAACCCCTCCCACCTTCTTAATTCATTCCCCGGATCACATGGGACTTCACAAACCCCCTCCCACCTTCTTAATTCATTCCCCGGATCACATGGGACTTCACAAACCCCTCCCACCTTCTTAACGAACACCCTGGATCACATGGGACTTCACAAACCCCCTCCCACCTTCTTAATTCATTCCCTGGATCACATGGGACTTCACAAACCCCTCCCACCTTCTTAACGAACACCCTGGATCACATGGGACTTCACAAACCCCCTCCCACCTTCTTAATTCATTCCCTGGATCACATGGGACTTCACAAACCCCTCCCACCTTCTTAATGAATACCCTGGATCTCATTGGACTTACAGCTGCTATCCATGTCGCTGTCCACTTCTTCCCATCCACCATCTTCGAAGCTGGGCGTTTCCTGCGAACTCACCAGTTCTCCAGAAGCCCAGTCCATGTTGCTCGGTCCTTCCAAGGGGTCCATCACTCTTGAAAGATCGTTGTCGGCTTGTAACTTGTAACTTGACACTTGCTTGCTTGCTTTGATAGTCTGAGACTAACCCTTTGAGTACAATTTTTTTTTTTTTTTTTTTTTTTTGGCATTGGTCGTCACTAGGCAATGCGCAGTGTAGCTAGGTAGCGCGCGCCCCCGAGCCAGAAGGTTTGTGTGCATGCGCAAGGTCGGTGGATGGCGGCAGAGATCAAGGCTGAATGGATGAGCTCCTTGGAGACTCTTGCTGCCCTGATTATGGCCTCTCTCACACCGACGATGCTGTACGGCACTGCCCCATGCACTATGCCACTCTCCTTTTCTTTCCATTTTTTTTTTTTTTTTTTTTTTTTTTTTTAAAGTCCATATAAAGCAAACAGCTTCTCCACATCTGTTGGGGTGTTATAGTAGGCCTGGAGGACTAGGAGGTACCGTAACAACCTTCGTAGAGAAAGAAAACTCACAAGGTGTGAATCCTACCAGACTGCCGAGCTAGCTGGTTACACGTGGTGTAAGTTATCTGATTAGCTAGCTACCTTAGCTAGAGTAGTTATTAGCTACCTTAGAGTAGTTATATAATAATATTAGCTAGACACAAATGAATATGAAAGAGAAAGCCTGAATGTCCAGTGTGTGTCTGTGTGTGTGTGTTCAATGGTGAAACTCTGGTACCATTCTTTTGCCTTCCATGATAATACACTCTTGCAGTTGTGGTGGCCTTTATGAATGCTGGTTTTAGGTGTTTTGTGGTAGCTTTTAGAAAAGCTGGTTTTGAAAGAGGCATATATATAAAAAGTTTTAAAAATTATAAAGTGAGTTGTACATGTCAGGTGTAAGCCTAGATGTCTAGGCACATGTCAGTGAAATACAAAATGATCCAGGTTGAAACCTTAAACTCTTCTTTTATGCTACAGGAGGAAGCAGTCATTTAAAGTGCCTGGGTGGCATAGCCATACTCCACATTCATTGCAGAACCACTGGGTGTTGTTGCAATGGTTCCTTTCCCAACAAAAGCTACATATCCCTCTCTTCCTTTCAGAGTTGGTGCTCTGCTTCTTTGCTGGGAAATGTAGGCCTACACTACAGTACTCCCCAATCAGTTGAGTGGTAAGTAGCTCCTGGAAGTGCTTAAGGGTGATATTAGAATAGCTAGCATATTGAACATAACAGTACCAGTTTCAACGTCATCAATGGGTGATACTAAGGGAGATCTTCTATCTTCTAGTTGACTTATAACCAGAGTTGCATGTCTCATGATCCATATCTACATGACAAGAGATAGTAATACTAACTGTACAGTTTTCTAGGTTCTCTATATAATTCCAACATGCATTCAAATTAAAATGGGTCCTTCTATGTGTAAATTCTTATTGTATATTACAGTAATCTTATTATATACTAGTAGAACTCCTAAGCACTTTATTTGTGCACTTTTTGATAAAAGTGCACAAATAAATTGGATTAGAACAATTTGTGGTGCTGCTTTATGATTGTACAATGAATGTAAATGATAGCAGAAAGTATTTGTTTACACAGAAGTCCAGGAGCCCCGAGAACCTATCACCAACTGCAACACGAGCAGCTAGTTAGTTACCAGTCTAACTGCTGGAAGAAGGCTCTAATTGCTAAGCAAGAATTTCCTGACCCAGCAAATTGGGAGTGGAGAAAGGACACTCCAGGTTGGGATGGAAACCACTATACCATTTCAGAAGCGTCCCAAGCCTGCTATGAGCTAATTCAATGTGGATGCAAGAAAAGATGTACTAGGCAATAAAAGTGTGCGAAGGCTGCTCTTAAGTGCACTGCTCTATGTTTCTGTCAGGGAGAATACTAATAGGTTTCATGTGCCTCCCACTTTATATACAATTTCATTCAAGTATCACTAAAATTTTATTGCCCATTCATATACAGTGTACATAGGGTTATTAGCATATGAAATTGCAATAACTTTAGAATGGAATGTGTTACAGACCTAATTCCAGTCTTATTTTGTTCCTTGAAGTGTTAGCTTTCCTCTGATACCAAACACTTCATGTTTATTCACTGTAAAAATGATGGTAACTCATAAAGTCGTGGTTTTCCACACTTAATTGACCTCTAGAGGTCGCCAAAGGTCAAACCAGAGATGGCTCCCAATTTGAAAATGACTCTTATGATGTGTATAAACTATGAACCAAGTTTCATGCTTTTATCAAAAAGTGCACAAAACAAGCCATTTTTGGTGCTAAGGAGCTCTACTATTAGTGGGTAACTCCCAATGGAATTATATGTACTATTTAGGAAGTAATGAACCAATAAACTACCATGCCAAATAGACATACATTCTTCTCTATGTGGGGAGAACATAATGTATATAGTATTAGTCATGTGATTTGTATATTATTATATGTACCTGTAATATTAATCATTCTACACATGCTAACTCAGTGAAGATTATTATTATTATAATTTTAGGGAGTGCTGCCATTAACCTAACATCAACAGCACATCAAAATAAACTTTCTTCGGGAGAATTCATTACTTTTCGGTGCATTGCAAATGGCTCAAGATTTGTCTGGACATTGGATACAAGGAGTCAATTTTCATTTGACAATCTGGAAAGGAAGGAAGAGATTATGCATAATCCTAAAAGTGACTCACATGCAACATTACTACCTCGTGGAGATGGATTGTGGGAATTAACATATACTTTACTCAGTTTACAGAGTTCTGGTAATATGACTGTAGCCTGTTTTAATGGGTCAGATAATGAAACATTGACCATTTCAGTTGATAAAGGTATGTATGTCATGTCAGTGATTATTAACATGTGAGTGGTAATAACATGTGACACTTATATCACAATCATAGAGTCACTGACCAATCCCTGGACAATCAGGTTTTTAAATGCTCGTAGTAAACTAACAAAAAGGGACTAACACTTCAATTTTGCATGTAATTATGAGATTACCCTAGTATAGCTTGCACACAAAAAATGAACCGGCTGGCTTTCTTCACTTCGACCTTGCAGCTTCACAAACCTGCCATTCGAAAACCGCAGAATATGGACAAACTTCTCGGTTTTCAGACTGGGATCATAAAAAGAGCAGGAAGCAAGGAGCATGGCTCAAACTTTCTACTAAACCCCAACAGCTTTGATACACCATGCAGACTGCAGGTGCCAACAGCTGCACAAAAATAAAAATTAAAAAATATTAGGGCGGTCACACAATTAATATTCAGACAGTTATTGCCCACTATTACATTTCCTCTTAGTATAGTATACTCTTGTTATGTCACATAGTATACTAATAATACTAAGGTGACGTCAAATTGATGTAAAATGGTTGGTAAACGTCTGAATAATGATTGAGTGACTGCTCTAATTTTTATTTTCGTGCAGCTGTTGCCACCTATAGTATCAAAACTGTTGGAGTTTGGTAAAAAGTTTGAGCCATGCTCCTTGTTTCCTGCTCTTTTTATGACCCCTGTCTGAAAACTGAGAAGTTTGTCCATATTCTGCGGTTTTTGAATGGCAGGTTTGTGAAGCTGAAAGGTCGAAGTGGAGAAAGCCAGCTGGTTCATTTTTGGTATGCAAGCTATACTAGGGTAACATCTTAAATACATGCAAATTGAGGTGTTAGCAACTTTCAGTTAGCCTGCTACGAGTGTTCGAAAACCTGATCATCCGGGGATTGGTCAGTGACTCTATCATATTGTACTCTGAATAATATTCTGCTTCACTGTGTACTTCCAATTTCAAGCATCTTCAGATAGCTATTGTTAATATGTAGAGTGCTTTTCTGGTCAGAGTATGTTGACTACTGGGAATTTTGTGTTGATGTTAGAGTTTGATTAGTTCTGATGTACGTACATACCTGTGCATACCGTAAACGTATTTAGCTAGCATGTTCTAACTGCACTAGGAATCATATTGAAGAAGAAGACAAGACCAGAGGATCTATGATATTTAGTAATCTTAAGGCCCTTGGCTGTAGCATGGTGTCTCTAATTAACCTGATTGTTTCTAAATACCTGTAAAGTAAAAATAGCTACGTAGAAGCCATTTAAATCAGTCATAAATCAGAAAAAGAAGTTATTGATGAAACTCTTAGATTCTGAAGAGAACTTAACTTGACAATGACTACAGTGTAGACCGTGGAATGAATGGAGAGTCCACAGAACTCCATTAAACAAGTAACAGGATTAAAAGCAATGAATGATGTGTTTCTTAGCCACAGGCTATGTAATCAAGAGTGTAGAAGATTTGAGAGTGTGTGCATAAGCTCACAGATAAATTTTCCTGATCATGCTCAACTTTAGAATAACAATGTAACATGTATAGATGTAAAACTGTTCAAATATGTTCTTATTTTACTGTGAAGGGTTGGAGTCTTGCCATCAAAAAAGTGCCTCAACTACACCTGGTAAGTTTTCATTGTTAATCTTTTATTGGAGTTATATTATTCACTCAATGCATTTTATTTATGAGTTATTGTTGTCTGTTTGTTTATTGTCCTTGTAAAGGACTTGAGGTAGTGAGCCCCAGAGCTATTATTTTATTTAACCCACATAAACATTTATTCTTATTGGTCTGTGCTATTAGTTACTCAACTTGTTTATTTTTTTAATCATTCATTTTATTGGACAGGCAGATTAACCAATCATTTTAATCATCTATGTATCAACTATAAAAGGAGCTGTTTTTGTTTATTTTAGTCAGTTTTTTGAATTATCCTTTGTTCATCAGCTACCTCCTCTGTACTTCTGTAAAGAAAAGTATTTAACATAATAACACTTTACTGTTTAACTAACCTGACTGTGGTTCCTCACAGTCCTGTATAACTGTATAGTCCTCTTGAATATCTTTTGGGGGCTAGGTATTACATAGTTCCCTCTTCCTTTGTGTCCAAGTCAACTAAACACTTATCTCAATTCTTATCCATATTATGTTCTTTGTGAGTTTTGTTAGTAGCTATAAGATTTCATAGAGGAGTTTTAGTTTGAGTGGCCATAATTTGGTCTATGGTTAGATCAGAGCTATAGGATAAGCACTCCTGTGATCTGTATATGATATAATATCTGTAATATTAATCATTCTGCACATAGCAACTAACTCATTATTACAATTTTAGAAGATGCTGTCATTTTCCTAACATCAACAGCACAACAACTTCGTCCTGGAGAATTCGTTACTTTTCTTTGCATTGCAAATGGTTCAAGATTAAACTGGACATTGGATAGTATGAATGAATTCTCATTTGACAATCTGGAGAAAAATATTATCTATAAACCTCTTTCAGAGTCATATGCAACATTATTACCTCGTGAAGATGGATTGTGGGAATCAACATATTCTTTACTCAGTTTACCGAGTTCTGGTAATTTGACTGTAGCCTGTTTTGATGGGTCAGATAGTGAAGAATTAACCATTTCAGTAATGGCAGGTATGTATGTCAGCAACTATTATCATGTGAGTTATAATTATGATTAAGCTGATTTCCTCATCAGTTCTGGCCATCTTGTACGTACTTTTACACAGAACTCTGAACATACTAGACAATATGCTTCACCAGGCACCATCGATAGTTAAACATAAAGTGCCTTTATCAGGTTTGCTCCTAGCCATGGAGTCAGAGTATGTTAGGGAATTCTGTGCTGGTGTTAGAGATTGATCAATGATAACATTCTGATGTACCTGTGCATGTCATAAGCCTAACATGAAGTATACAAAACTACTTCATGCACTGGGATATTATTCTTTACATTGAAGAAGAAGTTACTACATAACAAAAGTATTTGGATATCTAAAGGCCCTTGGCTGTAGCATGGTGTCTCTAATTAACCTAGATACCTCTTGATCCTTTTATTCAAGGCATCTAACTTATAGTGTACCACATAGCAACCTAACTATAGTTACACAGTAACCACCTCAGACCTACTCTAGCAGCATGGACAAAAGTGAAAGTGGCATGACCTGTGACTACCTCAGCAAGAACTTACTTTAAGTGGTTAGAGATGAGTTAAGTAATGGAAGAAACTGAGGAAATATTTCTATGAAAAAATAGCTAGAAACCATCATTTAGATCAGTCATTAATCAGAGAGAGAAATAATTGAGGCAAGGAATATTGACTCTTCAATTCTGAAGAGAACTTAACTTGAGAATGACTATGGTTTAGACTGTGTAAGGAATAGAGTCCACAGAACTCATAACAAGATTAAAAGCAATGGCTCTTAACTATAGGCTATGTTATCAGGTATGTAAAAGATTTCGAGGTACTAGGTGATTTTGTGCATAAGCTCGCAGAAAAATTATCTACTCAACTTAAAATAATGGTGTATCATGTATAGATACAAATATGCTCTTATTTTGCTGTGAGCTTTAAATCAAGTTAGTCAGGTTTTATTATTATGAATAATATGTAAGACCATAAACCAGATAAGATAAATAAGAAATTATTTTTATCCTACACAGAGATCTAGCTCAGCCACACACACTCTTAGAAACTTGATCCAATACATAATGTATCTCACAAAGAGCTTTTTTTAATTGTCTATAAGGTCATCATAATTATAGTAAATCACAACTCAAAATGCTGTGTAGAGAGTATGGAAGTTTATTGTTTGGTCACTGGGAATTGGTTTTGTAGTGGGTAAAACCTTCAATAATGCTCATATTCCTAAGGATGTACTCTACATAAGTCAAGTATTAGGGGAATAGGATATATACATTAGTTATATTATAATATTTTTGCTATGTTGGCCATTTTTAGACTTGATGGGGGCCAGAATAGAGCTCTTGAAAGAGCTAAATTTTTGAACATTAGATCAATTACTTTTGCTTCTAATATGAAGCAACACTAAGGTCACCATCTATTTGGTGTGCTTCAACACCACCATTTAATGATTTACAATTGCCTCACTAACTTCATTGCTAGCACACAACAGATAGAATTAGTGGGTTGTTTAGAAAGATAATATTTATTACAGTTATAACAGTCAACACTATATACATACACTGAATCAGTCTGAGTGAGAGATCGTTCATCACCCTGAGACACTTATCACGCTTTATAGACTTCAAGAAGGCGGGAAAAATCAGTGTTTTATATTCTTAGCTCTCCCATATCATAATATAGAGAAGTGGGAGAAAAATATATAGATAGTTGTGATGGAGAAAAACGGTCCAAAGGTTATTATGTACCAAAAACTGTCCGAGGAGACCACTTCTTGCTACTCTAAAGACTTGGCTAGTAGTGGCAATCAATCATTATAGGGAAACATTATTTTTTGTATCAATCTAGTCTAAGTGTACGTGGCTAAACCACTCCAAAATAATCTTGAAACTTACATGCATGGTGAGTAGATGTTGAAGTGGTTTTAGTTGTTCAAGGTTCTTGGCCCAAGAATATAAATAGATCATCAAAATATCTAGACAAAGAAGCAAACATGTTGAGATTATCATTTTATTCATTATGAAGGAATTTCAATATAGGATTTTTTGCATTAAAACATAATCTTGATTGCAGAATTGGCCTGGTCATAGTTTGGTTACAGTAGTTGAGAGGTGGTGTTCACCACTGCCCTGTGTGGGTAGAACCTTGGTTTTGACTATAATAACAAGTTAGTCATTGTAAAAGAGACTGTCATGTCTTCACACACACACTCCTATATGAGGTTCGCAGCAGTCTCACAATTTAAGTGCACTTTAGAGAAATGATTAATAGGCAATTTCATTAATATTATGGTAGTTAATGTGAATTTGAGTACACAGGTAATATGTGATACAAGGATCAGACATTAAGCCATTGTTGTGATTGTAGTCCTGGTTACAGTGTTCTTATATTTTGTAGATGATACAAGTGTGATGTCACCTGAAGTATGTACAAATGTGACGTCACCTGAAGTACCTACAAATGTGATGTCACCATTTATATCATCAGAATCTGTGGATACATCAGGTGATTTACCAGATCAGTGTGAGAAATGTATTTTCTTTTATGTTAAATTGGAAGATGAATAGTCAAAGTCTAGCATAGCCGGAGAGGGTAAAGGAGGGGTAGGGAGGACTAGTAAGTGGATAATAGTATCATGTTTTAGCTTGTTTTATAGATTTATAGATTTTTAGGTATAGCTGATGTGCTGGGGTAGCCATTGGAGTTTCATTTCCTCTTGCAATAGTAAACTGATGGAGCACTTTCCACTGATTAGAGTGTGCTAGTATTGGAGAGAAGCTACTATTCAGTGAATTGACTCCATACTTCTGTAGTACCAAACTGGATATGCGAGTATACCTTAATCCCTTATTTGACCCAGTATGTCTGAATCAGAGATAAAGCTAGCTCATGTGTCTATCAATTCAGCAGTCATATGGTTGCCACATTTCCATAATATTTCAAATATAAATGCTCCTTTGTAATAAGTATGTAAATAAGTAAAATATATATCATTCGTTGAATGTTTCACTATTATACAGCTACCAACATGCCTTCTGGACATGGAGGACTAAAGATTTGGCACATAATTATAATAGTGGCTGCTGCTAGTGTTCTCGCTGGTGTTCTTTCATCCATGTAGTTATAAGAAAAAAGGTATAATACAATATAGTGTCACTGTTAGGTATAACTCCATCTACTTTTGATCTCAGCTATGTACATGATGAATGTAATGTGCTCTACACTTTTAGCTATAAAGAATGATTGAGTGAGCCAGTTCAATAATCTTCTTTCAGTTGAAGGGATAATATTTTTAGAGCTATAAGCAAGGACTAAGTCACTACTTGAGCTCTACCTCTAGTCTAGTCTCATAATTATAGTTGGCCCTTTAATAATAAGTACATCTCCGTAAGTTAACATAAGGTTAACTCGTACTTGATAAGGCCATTTCTGTAAAGCATGCTTACTACCCTCTAATACTCTTCCTACCTGTTATGTGGGCTTCTCAGGCCATCAGCTGCATGATCTTGACTTGTGCTAAATATTAGTCTGTAATTTTATTGGAGGAAGAGTATTTCTTGTTCAAATTATAATATAGTGGGACCTCTCTATTTTAGACACCTTGGAAAAAGATTAGAAGGATGGCCTTATTTCAGGAGGTGATTGTCATAACTGCAACCATATTATAGTCAAGATACTTTCTTTTAACTCTTTAGGGCCCATAGGCAGATATATCCGCACATTCAAACGTTATGTTAAACACAAATATATCCGCACATTCAAACGTTAAGTTAAACACAATAACTCATTAACTTGAACAACTAAAAATGGCCTTACGTACAACGACAAGATATGACGTCTTAGTTCAATTATGGACTAGTCACAATAATGATATACCACAGTGATGTTCTATAATTTACAAGCTGTTATTTGGGACTATCAAGTGCTGTCCTCATTTTAATTGGTTAGGATTCCACTTTAATAAACAAATAGTTAATACAGCAATACTATTAATAGTTATTATTCCTGTTTTCAGATTTAAAGAACAAGATTTAAAAGCCAGTTTTTACATGGCAAACATGGCAAATAGCTAGCTAGCTAAATTACTATAATTTCACACTATTTCACTTCATTATTGTTCATTATAAAGCTGTCTATAGTAAATTAAATTTATAAATGGAGTAAACTTTTCTAGCCATAATATAATCATTTGAAGATTCATACAAGACAAGGATCAAAATAGCATGGCAGCATGCATGTACTGTCTGTATACTGTGAGGAGTGAAAAAGTCGAACATAACAGTAGATATTGTCATCACACCAAGACATTTGGAACATGACAATGGCAGAGTAGAAATCTTAATACACAAGTACACATAAGTTGAATATATTTATATACATAGTAGTTTACCATGTTGATTCAGTGGATGCATACTTGCCAACCTACAAAGATCAAATCTAAGGACAAATTGACATTTTCCTGGATAATATATGTAGCTATAACAAAAAAGTTTCTTCTGAATCACTAGTGATTTTAATCAACATTCTGAGCTAGAGTTCTCTTTGTCGCAGTTTTGACTGATTTCAAGAAAAACTTGACATGTTGTAGCTTGTCCATTCAGCCTTCCATCTACAAAGTCTCTTTGCCTTTTTCTTGGGTGGTTCTTCAGCCATAGGAAGAACAACTGGCTGCAGCTGTCACTGTCAGGCAAGTCAGCACATTGTTGTGGTCATGTACAATACAATACACCGTACTTATGTAAACATGCTGTGAGGGAAAATCCCTGGACAAAATAAAGTTTTCCCTGGACAAACTCTCAAAATGGGTGAAATCCCTGGACGGTTGGCAACTATGGGATCATAGTTACTGATTGAGGTCACCAAAACCCAACAGCAGGTTATTTTCAAAAAAACTAATTTTTACCACAGCAAATTAATATAATAGCAAGTGAAATAGAACAGCTAGCAAAAAATCAAAGAGCACCAAGCGTGCACACACATAAGCATCACGAGACTGACTAATATGTAAATGTGTAAATTGTTAATTAGTTATACATGGAATGTTAATTAAGTGGGTGTGACATTACCAACTTTTCAGAATCACTTATAGTGAGATGTGCACATGTGACTAAGTATATACATAGTTGTGTAGCTCTTTGAGTGTTGTACGATGATTTGTATGAAGCAGCACCCTTCATGGCTGTTGAGTTAAAAAATGACTTAGCTACTTTTCTTCACGACAGGGAGAACCAGATCATATCATCCGGTGATATAGCAATGTCTTCATCTGGCTCTCTCTGATAGTGACTAACTACTGTACTTCATATGACTAAATGTGACATAAGCATAGTTCAACTGACCCTTTATCCTGCTTGCTATTTACAGTGAGAAAAATAAATTTGCTTGTGAGACTGTGAGAAAAGGGCTAAAACAGTGAGTCTCACTGTGAAACAGTGAGAGTTGGTAACTATGTGGGATGTTATGTACAACTCTCCCTATATATGAACATATGTAACTGATTTTCTGTAACTTCAGTTTTGTCCTCAAACTGGTGGTCATTCCTGAAGAACACTAAATATAGTCCAAGCCATTATCAATACTATATAGCTGTAGATGTAAATAATATATGACAGTTTCCTAAGTGCATAGGCTTGTATCAGTAGGTAAAAGGTTCATGCCAGTAGGTAAAGGGTTGTTACTAGTTCGTCCAGGTGGGTAAAGGGTCTTACAAGGGGTTCATATCAGTGGGTAAAGGGTTATATAGACGTTCTTGCTAGTGGGTAAAGGGTTTATATATATATATATAAGTGTTGGTTAATGTCTGTACACATACAAACAGGTAAGCTTCCTCTACAATTAGTAATAGAATAGTAAGATTCTGTAAAGAGTCTGGTAATGTAAGACAAGGGATTTAGCTACTACATAAGGAAATCCCAAGTCTCCTTATAGCTAAACAAATATAATATATTTGAGGATGTTACTAAAGGTCTGAGAGTTCTAAATAATTATTATCTGATCCAGTTGATTAATAAATATCACAAATGAAGCAAGGTTCATTTTTCTTGCCTTATAACTTGCAGTTGTTACCAGCTATAGTTCTGTAGATATAATGTCTAGTTAGCTACTACACAAACAAGCATTTTTACCAAAGAAATTTATGTATAAATGTGTGGTTTACTGAACAGAGAAGTCAAGCAGAGAGTATAACATGAAGGTATGCCTCTACATTTACTGAAACATAGATGTTAGATGTTTAGAAAAATAATCGAACAGAGTGAGCCCCACACTAGTGAGTTGGTTCAGGAAAAAAAAAGAATTTACATATTCTATTCAACCAAAACTGCTTGCTTCCACAAAACAGTCCATTCTTTTTAGTAATCACTGGAGGTGATAGAATCCCTGATCATTCAAATAACCTGTGACATAATATTATGTACTATGGTCATTGACACCTGCATGTAACTATGTAACACATTGATCCACGTGCATGTAGTTATGTATCACATTGATTTATACATATCATTCCAGCTGTTTGTTCATTATTATAATAATCTAAGTTCAGTGAACACCACATGGTGGCAGCAGTGGCTCTATCTAGCTAAGCTATTAACTCAGCAGTATAGCTATAATCTATGGCTCAAATTCGTTTGCAACCACCTGATCCTTTCAACTTCAAAACCCCTGATGACTGGCCTAGATGGCAAAAGAGATTCGAACAGTTCAGAGTAGCCTCTGGTCTCAAAGGAGATCCATCTGAGAAACAAGTTAGTACTCTACTATACTGCCTTGGAGAGGAAGCAGAGAATGTTCTAGCTTCTACTAACATCACTGATGAAGAAAAGAATGACTATGACACAGTCCTGTTGAAATTCAACTCATTCTTCAAAATACGGAAAAATGTTATATTCGAGCGAGCACGATTCAATCGAAGGAACCAACAGAAGGGAGAGAGTGCAGAGCAATACATTATGGAGCTCTATAAGTTGGCACAGAGTTGTGAATATGGCGACCTGATGACAGAGATGATCCGTGACCGACTTGTTGGAATCAGTGACCGTGCACTATCAGAGCGCCTCCAACTGGACGCGGACTTCATCTTGGAAAAAGCCAAAAAGATGGTACGCCAACGAGAGGCTGTGCACGAGCAAGAGCTTGAGCTAAACAAGCCAGGAGAATCTATGACATTGGCTGAAGTGCACCGCCCTGGACCAACCAAGAAAGGATACAGCAAGAAACCTAGAGTGTTTGGCAGTAAAGCTAATGCCAGGCAAAGCCACAAACCTCAGCAAAAGCAATGTTCTCGCTGTGGAAAGGGTTCACACCCCTACGAGAAATGTCCAGCTAAGGAAGCAATATGTCATCGCTGTAAGAAAATGGGACACCATAGCTCACAGTGCTTCACCAAGTCTATCTCAGAAATCTCTGAAGAGTGTCATCTGGACACAGCATTTTTGGACACAGTTGTAACTAATCAAGCAACTTCATGGACCACTAAAATACAATTGAATGGTCAAGAAACACATTTCAAGCTAGACACCGGAGCTGAAGTCACTGCCATCTCACGACAAACATTAATGAGTTTGGGAAAGCAGAAACTGGATAAACCAGAGAAAAAACTCTATGGACCTTCAAGAACTCCACTCCAAGTTATGGGACAGTTTATTGCTAAGCTCTCAATGGGAGAGAACACTATAATGCAGCCAGTATATGTAGTGGATGGACTAAAAACAAACCTACTAGGACTTCCAGCTATCACCCAGCTAAATCTTGCAGCCAGAGTGGATGCCATTGCAAATATTCAAACGGACATTCAACAACAATTTTCTCCAATCTTCAAAGGTCTTGGAAATCTGGGAGGAGAATACACAATTAAGCTGAAACCTGATGCTAAGCCCTACTCACTGTTCACACCCAGACACATCCCACTTCCTTTACGTCCCAAAGTCAAAGAAGAACTTGAAAAAATGGAATCTATGGGAGTAATCTCGAGAGTCAATGAACCAACAGAGTGGTGTGCTGGAATGGTTGTTGTGCCAAAGAGAGGAGGAGACATTCGAATCTGTGTTGACCTAAAACCCCTCAACACTAGTGTTCTCCGAGAAGTTCACCCTTTACCAAAGGTTGACGAAACTCTAGCACAACTTTCAGGAGGGAAAGTATTCAGCAAACTGGATGCTAATAGTGGATTTTGGCAGATACCTCTAGCAAAATCATCAAGACTGCTCACAACCTTCATTACACCCTTTGGACGATTCTGCTTTAATAAACTACCATTTGGTATTTCAAGTGCCCCAGAACTTTTTCAAAAGAGAATGTCGGAGATACTGGTAGGATTGGAAGGTGTACTTTGTCAAATGGATGACATCTTAGTTTTTGGGAAAGACCTACATGAGCACAATGCCCGCCTGGAACAAGTCCTTCGACGTATCCAAACATCAGGAGCAACCCTTAATCTAAAGAAATGTGAATTTGCTAAGCCATCACTAAAATATCTTGGACACATTATAGATGAAAAAGGGATTCAAGCAGACCCAGACAAAACTGCTGCAATCAGAGAGATGAAGTCCCCAAAGACAGTATCAGAATTAAGGCGTTTCTTGGGAATGGCAAATCAATTAGGAAAATTCTCAAGGAATTTAGCCACCCTCACACAACCCTTACGTGAACTTCTAAGTAAGAAGATCACCTGGACCTGGAACACCCAACAAGAAGAAGCATTCAACAGAGTGAAGTCATAACTGTCTAATCCTACCATCCTTGCTCTCTATAACCCAGATGCTGAGACAAAGATTTCAGCAGATGCCTCATCATATGGTCTTGGTGCAGTCCTAATGCAAAAAGTTGAATCAACATGGAAAGCAATTGCTTTTGCATCACGATCTATGTCTGAAACGGAACGTAGATATGCTCAAATTGAAAAGGAAGCACTTGCCACCACCTGGGCAAGTGAGAAATTCTCAAGCTACATTTTGGGGACAAGCTTTGTGATTGAGACAGACCACAAACCATTGGTCCCCCTACTAGGGTCAAAGAACCTTGACAGTCTTCCCCCAAGAATTCTTCGATTTCGTTTGAAATTAGATCGGTTTGATTATCGTATTGTCCATATTCCAGGAAAAGAAATCTACACAGCGGATACACTGTCACGAGCACCTATATCATCAGAAATTAGTGACCTAAACCTGGAAGAAGAAGCAAAAATGCTAATAGAAATGAGTATTAGGCATCTACCAGCTAGTCCAAAACGGCTAGATGAATACCGAAGTGCACAGATAGCGGACCATGTTTGTTCCACTATTATAAACTATTGCCAACGTGGGTGGCCAAAGAAAAAGTATATTGACTCTTTTCTCAGACCGTACTGGAGTTCACAAGGTGAATTGACTGTACATGACAATCTTCTTTATCAAAACAGGATAGTAGTTCCTAAATCTCTACAAGGAGAAACACTCAAGAAGCTTCATGAAGGTCATCAAGGCATTCAAAGATGTCGATCATGAGCCAGAACATCAGTCTGGTGGCCAGGACTATCACAACAAATTAGTGAGATGATCGAGAGATGTCCAGAGTCTATTAGACATACTAGTCAA
This sequence comes from Diacarnus erythraeanus, assembly GCA_964016965.1. NCBI lineage: Eukaryota > Metazoa > Porifera > Demospongiae > Poecilosclerida > Podospongiidae > Diacarnus > Diacarnus erythraeanus. Next base: position 7,130,651 of record OZ024671.1, read on the forward strand.
AGGAGTGAACCACTTCTCTCTACTAAACTTCCTGATTACCCCTGGCAGAGAGTAGGAACTGATTTGTTCATGCTGAATGGAAACAATTATCTACTGGTGGCTAACTACTTTTCTAGGTATCCAGAAGTAGTGAAATTGAAGTCCACAACTTCGTCTAGCATCATTGAGAACTTGAAATCAATTTTCTCTCGTCATGGAATTCCGGAAACCATTGTGAGTGACAATGGCCCTCAATTCTCATCCCAAGAGTTTGGTGATTTCTCAAAAACCTATAACTTCTGTCATGTAATTAGCAGTCCCCATTTCCCACAAAGCAATGGTCTGGCTGAACGATCAGTGCAGACAATGAAGAGACTGTTGAAAGAGTCCAAAGACGTTTATCAAGCTATACTAAGCTATCGAACAACTCCACTTCCCTGGTGCAACTTATCACCAGCAGAACTACTGATGGGAAGACAGCTACGTACAACCCTACCTCAAGTGGATGAACAGCTAATTCCTAAATGGCAATATTTGGACAACTTCAAACATCAAGAAGCCAACTTCAAGTTTAAACAGAAGAGGAACTATGATCGTTCTCACCGTGCTATTCCACTTCCCCCAATACCAGATGATACAAGTGTACACATCACATCAGGAACAGAAACTACAGGTCGAGTTATTGCACCAGCTAATGCCCCACGATCATACATGGTTGAGACACCTAGTGGAACAGTCCGAAGAAATCGCCGTCACCTTAATGTTATGAGTTCAGCTAAGGGGCTATACGTTTCTCTTGCCAAAAAAGCAGTAAATAAGAAAAAATTTTAAAATGTGTATGTACAGAGTTTCCAGTAAGCATTTTCTTGCAGCCAACAAACTCACACATTAACTGCCTACTTTACGTACAACCTCTTCTTAGCTAAACCATTGTGCAAGAGCTCTTTGGCAGTTAATGTAGGGATTTGTTGGCTGCAAGAAAATGTTTACTGGCAACCCTACATACCCATTTTTATTTAGGATAAAATTTTTTCCTATTACTTGTGTAAGTAGCTATTAGTAAACTTTCTGACTAAACAGAGTTGGGTGGGGTCACGTGATTAGGGCCAGCGTGGGTGTAGCTGACTATCTCAATCTGTGTAAATAATATAACGTAGGCGAATTAACGCTGGCTATTAATCTGATCAAGCCATCTACTGGGAAAGAGTTGAGGGAGATAGCTAGCATGATTGTATAATTTCCCTGTGGAAACACTTTGTCAGATGAGTAAATGCCAGGCCCTACTACTATCTTCACTAAAAGAAAAGGACAATTTGATTTCTACAGGAAGATAGTAGCTAATTCGGATAATGCCCTGTTTGGTTGACATCATCCTATGCTAACTACTCATCCTCCACAACCATTACCACGATATTGCAGAGCTCTTTGTGCTGCTAAAATTCTTTGTTATAAACATTTTTCCAATCAGCACCACAGTAGCTGATCATTCAGGACAGCCATACCTCAGAAGTGATTGAATTTACTTGGGAAAATGTGCATCTACTCTGCTTACTTGACTATACCACTCATTTTGACAGTGTAGCTATTTAAATTCAACTTCTCCAAAATCATATTGTGCCTGCATGTGTTAATATTCTGGTTTCATTGTGGCAAAAGAAGAGAGAAAGATGAGAAGGAGAGAGAGCACACAAAAGAGAAAAGAAGAAAGAATAGATAGAAAGGGAGAAAGAGATTAGAAATATGTGAGAAATGAAGGAGACATACCTTTTAATTCCTTGGGATAGACAAACTTAAAAGGTAAATTTTCTTATGTAAAATATGAGATGCCCTGTATTGATGTGTCAGTATATAATATCTATCTAGGCACTGAACTATTATTATTGCTTATGTAGTGTCATAGTAATCCACATAGGGTATTTTCCCAATGCCACTGTTCATTTTCAGCTGCTAACCAATAATTATGTATTACATACCATACCTACCAACCCATCAATTTTGGTTTGCTTGATTCTTATTTTTGCTTGAATTGAAGCAGTTTTGCTTGATTACACTTGAGTTATTGAAGAAAATATTTAAAAAATGGAAGAAGCAAAGTTAATTGTCATTATAGTATCCATGGCATCATCACCAGTAGTATCATGAAGGCAGCTATTAGCTTTAAGAATGAGTAATATTCTAGAGATGGCAGTACCATGGCCACACCCTAAATTGAGCTACTAATTTTGAGCTATTATTGTTGGAGATGAAAAAGGAGATTGGAGAAGAAAAGGAATTGCACAGTTGCACTGGGATACCAGAAAAGCAGCAGGATTTTCCCGGTGTGGCTGGGATAATTGATAGGTATGACATACACAGTGGCTATGATCACTAGTTTATACTTCTCACAGCTCTTACAAAAGGGCTGATAGGTGGTTCAGAATTGATAGACCATAATATATAAAAATGAAGGCGTGGCAATGCTCGTTCATATTTGTGTCAGTGGGTAAAGAGTGTCTTGCTATTTGTGTCAATTGGTAAAGGGTTCTTGCTAGTAGGTTTGTAAAGAATTTGTTTAAAGAGTTTGGCTCCTCAATGTAACTTAATATTGAGATTTCATCATCATGTGATTACATCATCAATTGTACTATTACTATGGGCTAGGGTAGGGCTAGGGTTAGATGTAGTACTATAAGAATAGTATATACGCAGTTGACAATGATGTAATCTGAATGATGTAATCTTAACTGTTACATCAGGTGGCATGAAGAAAGAGTCAAGAATTCTTGCTAATGGGTAAAGGGTTTGTGCTAGTGGGTAAAGGGTTTAAATAAGTGATTGTCTTTACATTAAGAGGTTTTTTTTGACTATTTCTCCATAGCTATATCAAGTTGAAAAGCAAGGTCCATTTTTCTTGTCTTGCAACTTGCAATTGTTACCAGCTAGTTCTGTGGATATTGTTGTGAGATGTTAATTGAACTGTATTGTCATATAGTAATACATGTCACACTGTGCATACCTCTCAACTCTCACCATTTCATGGTGAGACTCAAGATTTCAATGCATTTCTCAAGATCTCACCATGATTTGGCTAATTCTCACCATGTTGGTTATTATTATGCTGGCATATTTGAGAATAATAGGTGTATGTGAACATAGGGAATTATGCAATATAATAGGCAATTTTGTTTGAGTGTAACAATTCCTAACTAGCTAGTAATACTAGCTATCTCTAACAGTGCAAGCAAATGTGGTGATTACTGTTTAGTGGTTCTACATGTAGTGTACATTAGTTCTAGGCAGTATTATTGGTACAACTGAGTTTTGCACTTCTGGGGAAGCAGAATGTGTATTTCCAAAATCTTGAAAGTTCCTTTAATGACCAATAAAAGAAGGTCATTAGAAGAAACATCCATAATGCTACAATATAACTCAAACTCTTAATCATCATCATCCAAGAACTCAAACAGTTTGCTGAATATGAGAATACGAGGGGAATACTAGGGGAATACTAGGGGAATACTAGGGGGAATAATAGGGAATAATAAGGTCACAGTTAAAGAATAATAGGCAATTTTTTGGAATATGAGAATAGAATAATGGGCTAAAATTTTAGCATAATTGGGATAAGCCTAATGTTGGTTTTCAATAACCACCAAGGCATGTAGAAATGTGTTTTTTTTGGTGTCAGCCAGCTGTCACCTTTGACCTACTAGCAGCTGGCAAGCATGGCTTCTGTCAACCAGTAACTTTTGAGAATGAATTAGTTCCTTTACCAAAAAAAAAGTACACAGGAGCAGCAAAATATGGCAAAATTTAATAGTGAGTGGAAGAAGGAAATATGCCAGTTCAGTGCTGACCATAATCATATCACTCGAATTTATTTATTGTGGGGTTACTTACAGGGTGTAAAAGTTCCAGGTATATCACCACGGTTTGATTTGCTATTTAGGGTGGCTGAAACAGTATTAACAACCCCCCACTCTAATGCTGGTGAAGAAAGGATATTCTCATGCATTTCAAAAAACAAAAACAAACAAAAAAAAACCCTAGCAGAAGTTCATACTTAAAATGCATATAAAAGATCCACTAAGGTGGAAACCAACAATGAGAAAAAGCAAAAAAAGCAAGTCGAGATTATATATAATCCAGAGCATTCAAACAAATAATTATTTTTTTGATATATGTAATATTGTTGTTACTTGTTGCTGTTCTGTTTTTGAGGCTATATATGTATGTTATGAAAAAGGTGCACGTTAGTGCTGATTATAGTATCTCACCATTTTCTATCTCTAGAGGTTGAGAGGTCTGCACACTGATTTGTAATCACTTAATACCACAATCATGTACAGCTCATGCTAGTGTTATGTGCTTGTGATTCTTTGCCTTCTGAGTGACTGGAGTACATGTGAAACACTGAAGTTTGTGTCCTTACCATATTTGCTTCTTTGAGTCCCTTGGCAAAAAATCTCCAGAATTGAATGAGCTATAAATGTTCCATCATCATTGAAACATGGTCCAGGAGACACTGATCCCAGAAATGAATGCAGGTTTATAAAGAGTTAGAGTACACACGCTGATGCCTGTTGGTCACTTTACACCAATCAAGTGTTCATCAGACATTTCTCCTTTCTCAACTTTAGCTAAGCCACTCCATATAATACTGATTACACAGACTACCCTGAGAAAACTTGTGGCTAGAGGCCTGACTAATCTATTGACAATTGTCAGGCACCAACCCTGACAGCAGTCTCATGGCTGCCCAAAAAACTGTGTTGAAACTATTATGTGTATGTGAATGTAATGGGTTGGGATAGCTTAAACATTCTAGATTTCACGTGTGCATGTATAAGTATTGTAGCTAATACCTTCATTTCACATGTACAAGTATTGTAAAGCATTCATTTTCATAGCTATTGTGGTCTGTCAATTCTGAACCACAATCAGCCCTTTTGTAAGAGCTGTGAGGAGTATAAACTAGTGATCATAATGTAATGTGTTTCCAGGTTGCTGTCTAATAGAGTAAATTAGGACTTGATGATTGTGGTGCGGCCAAAGGCCACTGCAAGAGGGAGGGTGCAGGAGGGGAATGTTGTGGAAACCATTTTCTAATCAAAACTTTGACATGGAAAAAAATGATTTTTATGTGTATGAGATAGAGTGACACTTATTTTGAAAGAAATCATAAAGGATAGTCTTATTGGACAAAATCAGCAATAAGCATATTTGGCCTTGATCCATCCACAGACAATTTTCTGTCCCCAAAATCCACAGATTGTAGATAAATTCATGAATCTGGCAACACAGATGTAATACATAGTAGGTTAGCAACTAAAAATGCACAGTGGCAATGGGAAAATATCCTACATGGATTACTGTCACACTACAGTAATAATCAATTAGATAGACTGGCACGTCAATGGGATTGGAAACAGTGGAATAGGCCCTTATATAAACTACCATACTATACATTCATTTCACTCACTTGTTACTTGGCATAGCTTTAAATTTCAAGTATCTTGTGACTATACTTCATCTGAGATAGTTCTTTGATATTATAGATAATATAGATAATATTAATACAATGTTATACTGTGTGTCCAACCTTGGACACACAGTATAACATTGAACACACAGTAGTATATGCAACACTGTAACAAAGATCAAATGTACTCATGCTAATACATAATATTATCTAGGTTGCTGAGTGAAACCCATTTTTAAATCCAACCAAAATTTTTTTACAGATGGTTGTGCAGCCTCTTGCCTGCTGTATATTGGTGGCTATTTAACAAGGAAATGTCAAGCTTGGAGGGGGTCAGGTGATGATTGACCATTTTTTGATTTGCCATTGAAAATTGGTGAGACTGATCTTGTTGTGTCATTCCCTATGTCCAGTAATCTATTGTTATTTAAATTTAATAATTAATCATTATTATACCAAATTACCAAAAATATCATCATCAGGTGAAATTGATGGGGAAAACATGACAGGTTGCAGAGCTGGAACAACTTATTGACTGCCGCCCTCAAGAGTACTTAGCCTAGAAGGTAAAGATCATCATGCAAAAATTTCTGAAATGGGTATGATCTAATTAAGATTCTGTTGATCTCCATACAATAGACACTACGTGTCATGTCCCAGGTTTCAAAGTAACCATGAAGAGTGTTTTATCCTCTAACATTTCACAGTTGTTTTTTTCATGACCTTTTTGTCTATAACTGCTATACTAAAACTGGTAATGGTTACCACTATAATAGTTGTCTGCCACACCCATTTATGTGCATGCATGTCTATGGGACAGGTGTGTTTTCAATTACCTCCCCATGCACTCTGAAAGTACTTCCTACACCTCTATTTAAGGTTGTCTCATATACTTCTCTTACATGTGGTGCCCTATAATTTCACACAAGAGTGTGTATTATTTGGTTTTACTTTTGTACAAAGAAATAAGTTTAATGAGTGGAGGGTTTCAGATTTCTATAATTATCTTTGAGGTGTGGTTATATTATATATGTGTCTCATATAACTGTACTGTTATTTTATTAAATATAATAATTTATATGAGCATGATGATGTTATTATAAATTCACATGTACACATGATACCAAGAATACACATAGGTATCCTGTAATAATTGGCAGTAAATAAGACTAGCAATTTGAGGATGATTCTAATGATAGTAGTTGTGATCAGTGGATTTATGTTGACAGGTAAGTGATATCATAGTAGCTGGCTAGGCTATAAATAGATAGCTATGAATCAGAATGTGGGTATGGTGTTCTAGACAATCTTCTACCTGTTATTGTGTGACATTTTTTTGATTAGTCATGAGATGAGATGTATCATTGTACAGCTAGCTATTAGAGCTACAATAGTGACCTGAAGTTGGTGTTGAGTCAATATGCCAGTAACCCCACCTACCATTTATTTACCTCTGTGAATTTGTCTAGCTACTAACCTAAAGTCACTTAATTTTGCCGTAAACCTTAGTCACTAACCCTAGCCCTTAGTCCTTAACCCTCCTAGTCCTTTTAGCCGTATGGAACAAGATGTCCACTCATCTGATTAGCTAAATACTTCATCTTTGTTCTAGAGTAGGTGGCATACAGTATTAGTAAGTAGGCTATAGATAATAGTAACAGGCTCTGATAATAACCAATAACCACATTCTTCCTAAGCATGAGACTATATTGAAGTACGTATATAGCCTCAGACTGTCTATTATAGATAAAAAGTTGCAGCAGTCCAATCACTCTCACTAACTATAAAGCTGATTATGTACAGGAAGTACTTAGCTAATTCCTTCCTCTTAACGTAGCTGTTGTGATCTAGATGATAGTGTGTTCCTGTTTCTTTAGTGGATAATTCCCAATGAAATTATGTGTATATACTATAAACACTAAATTTTAAACAATAAACTACTAATAACCATGCCAAATAAACTACTATTCTTCTCTATGTGGGGGTAAGTGTAATTTAATAGCATTTCTTGAAACTAAGACAAAGATCATTAAATCAACACACACTTAAATACTACACACATGGTTCTATTACAGAATCTGTCAGCACATACAACTAAGATTAACACTTAAGACATTTATCAAAGCTTGAGTTAGGTTACTACAATGTTACTTAGCATAGACCTGTAATCTGTGTATATACCTGTAATATTAATCATCCTGCACGTGCTAACTCAGTGAAGATTATATATTTTAGGGGATGCTGTCATTAGCCTAACATCAACAGCACATCAAAATCAACTTTGTCCAGGAGAATTCACTACTTTTCGTTGCATTGCAAATGGCTCAAGATTAGTCTGGACATTGAACACAAGGAGTGAATTTTCATTTGATAATCTGGAAAACACGGAGCGTATTATCCCCCAACCTGAAGAAGACTCATTTGCAACATTACTACCTCGTGAAGATGGATTGTGGGAATCAACATATACTTTACTCAGTTTACTGAGTTCTGATAATATGACTGTAGCCTGTTTTGATGGGTCAGATAGTGAAGAGTTGACCATTTCAGTTGATGCAGGTATGTCAGTAATTATTATCATGTTAGTGGTAATAACATGTGACACTTATATCACAATCATTGTCATCTATCATATTGTACTGAACAGTCTATTCTGCTTTACCAATTTAAAACATCTTCATATAGCTAATTATAACTGTAGAGTGTTTGTCAGAGCATGTTTACTACTGGGAATTTTGTTGATAATTCTGATGTACCTGTGCATAACATAAACATGTTTAGCTAACTCCCCTAGGAATCATATCTTTGACATTGAGGAAGAAGATTATACCTAGACCAGAGGATATTATGTTATTTAGAAATCTGAAAGCCCTTGGCTGTAGCATGGTGTCTCAAATTAACCTGATTGTTTCTAAATACCTGTAGATCCTTATTTTTTAAATTATTTATAGTGTACCACATAGTAACCCAACTAACTACACAGTAACCACCTCAGAGCTACTCTAGCTGTAAGAACAGAAGTGAAAGTGAATGTACCTCAGCAAGAAGGTACTCTGTTCTAGAGGACAAAAATGAGTTGAGTGATGGAAGAGCTACTGGTGAAACTGGGAAAATAAAAAAAAATGGCTAGAAGCCATCAATTTTAGATCAGTCATAAACCAGAATAAGAAGTTATTGAGGCAAGGAATATTAACTCTTCAATTCTGAAGAGAACTCAACTTGTTAATGACTATGGTATAGACCATGGAATGAATGGAGAGTCCACATTAAACAAGTAACAGGATTAAAAGAAATGGATGACATGTCTCTTAATCACAGGCTATGTAATCAGGAGTATAGAAGATTTGAGAGTGCTAGATGATTGTGTGCATAAGCTCACAGAAAATTTTTCTGATAAAATAATAATGTAACACGTGTAGATACAAAACCATTCAAATATGTTCTTATTTTACTGTGAAGGGTTGGAGTCTTGCAGTCAAAAAAGTGCCTCAACTACACCTGGTAAGTTTGTTTATCTTACATTGTAGTTCTATAGGTTAGGTAAATAATTAGTACTAATCCACTCAATACACTTTATTCATGAATTGTTTGTTTGTTTGTTTGTTATTTTGTATGACCGTATAGTACCCTGAATATCCTTTAGGGGCCATTTGTTCCCTCTTCCTTTATGTCCAAGTCAACTCAATTCTTTATCCATGTTCTTTGTGATTTTTGTTAGTAGCCAGCTATAGAGCTTTCTCATGTGACGTCACAGTCACGTGAAAATTGATTTTCCGCCATTTTGGTGTACAACGTACAACGGCTAAGATAGCAAGGTGTGTTGTGACCAGCTGTTCTAAGCGTTCAGGACGTGACAACAACGTTTCATTCTACAGAATTATTATTATTAACTTTGAGTATAATACATTGGAATAAAAATGTACAATGTCATGTCTAATATCAATTTTGACTATTCTGGGTTGGAAAAGTAGGAAACAATCTCTTTAGAATATATGGTGAACAATAACTCTGACTTAATTCAGAGTTATTGTTTACCATATGTGACAGGATCTGGGAAAACAGCCCACTTCGTGCGGGCAATCAAAATTTATTTCTTAGTTTTAGGTTAAAGTACGGTAACTTACCTACAGGGTGCAAGTTGAATGGTAGCTCTAGGCGATAACGTTCTCTAGATATAGAACTTCAAAGCCTGGAAGTCATAATTCGTCTTAATTGAGAAAGGGCCTTCTGTTTAATTGTAATGTATAGACATTAAGCTGAGGTGTGAGTTTTCTAATACCCTAGTTCAGTATAAGGGCTGTTTTCCCAGATCCTATCACATATATTCCAGCATTTAAATCTGCATGATTTGGATTCATGGTTTGTTGAAGTTGCTGGTTGTACTTCATTAGCTGCATCGAGATTTATTTTCCTCTTTCTAGCAGATTCGAGGTAAAATCTGTGCTCTTGACAGGCAGCTATTCCACATTCTTCAGGTAAGAGGAATAATCCACTCACACTTGTGTGCTAGTTTGCTTGCCTTTTAACTGAGCAACTGCCTCCAAGTAGAATAGCACTGCAGTAATGTATGTACATGTCTCAACCAAGTCTACTATACAATTACATAACAGTGTGCAAATCACAATTGATTCTTAGCAGTGATGATATTGCTACCACAAGACATTGTGCTCTGGCACTCATGCAGCATTATGTATACACATTTATTAGCTAATAGCTAATAGCTAATAATGTGGAGTACACTTATTTGTCCAGTTGTTACGAATTTTCCTGCTACTTTCCACATACAAACATCCTTGACTCATCCACACACAAACTAGCTGTAGGCCTCGAGTAATTCATGGGCTTAAACTGCTGTGTAGTGATAAAGTTTGTCTGCAGCAATGCCAGGCCTCTACAGGTAGTATGTCTCAATGGTTCACTTGGGCCGCCTCCAAAGGGATCCAAGCCATTTATCATTGCTAAATTTAGTCTCTATACCTATTCTTGGCTTCATTCAAGAGGTTCTTAGCATATTTGACTATGTATCCGCCTTAAGCGATGCACCAGCTGTACATCAACATGGCCAGCGCCCTGCGCCCCGCGCGTAATAAATTAGTATCACATGATGAAAAAGCTCTATAAGATTTCATAGAGGAGAGGAGTTTAGTCTATTTAGGAACTGGGCACTCATACACTATTTAGTTTGCTGCTCTTTATTGTATAACATGACAGTTACCTTTAGTTAGGTAAGAGACCGAAAGGCTATTGATAGGAAAATTACTATGTTATCATACCATAGCAAAAGAAAAAAATATCACAGATCACATACGTGACCGAAAGGCTATTGATAGGAAAATTACTATGTTATCATACCATAGCAAAAGAAAAAAATATCACAGATCACATACGTATAATTCATGAAACTATTCAGCTAACAGCAAATTTAATTATACTAGTATCAGAATTATTGTTGTATAATGTTACTACATAAAATCTAATAGTCCAATTGGCAACTCTTTAATAATTCTCAGTTATTGCCTTTTGTTTGAATTAATGCCAACAGCTATATACAGTGGAACCCCGATTTGGGGACACTTTTGGGATCAACACAAAGTGTCCTGATTAGTGAGGTGTCCTCATCTCAGGGATTTTTAGTTAAAGTCCTAGATAATACTGTATTTTGTATGTTAACCCACTCTAGGCTATATTTCTACTGAAAGCTCCCACTACCACTACTTTGGAGTCTATGATTAGAGCATAAACATTGCATGCACTATGACAACAATTATTATAAGTTTATAATGCAGGGGGGTAGGAAGCAGGGGGGCACCGGGTGTTGGTGCCCCCCCCCCCCCACTTTTCACAGACCTTTTGCAGTTGTAATGTTGTATGTGTGTCACTTTGTGTGCATGTGTGTGGTGATAGTATATAAGTGCTCCACTATTTTACACTTCACTTATACAGTGAATTTATGTATTAACTACAAAATGCATGATCAGCTAGCTTCAAGTATGCTCACATGGCTCAAAGAGAACTAAAATCATACAAGAGTAGCTTCTATCTCTGAACCTTCTGAGTCAGATCAGAAACTTCAATTAATGAATCATCTTTAGAAGATGATTATGGTGTGAATTTAAGAAAGTAGATTCAGAACCATTAGCTGATATTTCCTCTTGTGTTCCTTGGATGTGCTCCATTCCAAGGTGCACATTAGAATAAGAGCATAAAAAGGAAGCTTCTAGTTAGTATGAAAAGTAGCTATCCCTGGATAACAAGTGTTTAGTTTTTGACTAATACCAATAATTATGCTAAGCAGCAAAATTTCCTGACTTTTAGCAAGTGTCAAAGTTGTACATTTATTTGGAAACTGGAGAAAGGCTCTGCATTGGATAAAGGAAACTTATGACCTTTTTTAATATTTTTATCACTATTATTTGTAACCGATTATTAGGACGCTGAAATTGTACTTCACAGATTACTAAAATTTCCTGGAGGGATTTAGATTAAATGGTGCCCCCCCCCACCTAAAATCATCTTCCTACCCCTCTGTAATGTACTCATGAAAAAAGGTTGATGTGTAGCTAAAGTTACACATTTGCATGATATAAAGAAGGGTATTGTTACTATGATTCAGTTGGAAAGTATTGAGTAAGTGTTGACTGAATAGTGTACTTAGTTGTAGAACATTGCAGCCAAGAAACTGTGTTTACCAAATCTTCAGTTTTGGTTGCTTCTGCTATATGATCATTCAGCTTTAGGAAAGGACATACATCTCCAAGGCATGTCATAACTTCGCTGAGATTCTATGTCGTGGTGGAGGGGGTTCCATGTCCTCATGGTCACATTCATCATCATGCTCACACACTTCCTTACTCTGTGGGCTTAGCTCTGCCATAAACTCTTCCTCCCATGTATTGTCGGAAAATTCTGCACAGATAGGAATTTCATACTCTGCAGCCAATAATTCAGATACACTTGTTGGGCTTACCCTGGATCGGTCAGGGTAGCCAACGACTTCTCTGGATAGAGACTTAAAGACTAATTATAAGTACAGTTCACAATAATATTATGTGGAGGTTGGAGGTATCTGACGGCTTGAAACAGGACTGAGTGTGGCCATGATGGATTGGAGGCATGTGGCATACACGGCAGGGTCCGTGATGGTGTCAGGAGTGGTTGGTTGTACAAATTCTCCTGGAACTTGGAGAGGGCTGCCATAGACCATTTCTGCTGTAGTGCACATTATGTCTTCCTTGACTGCTGACCTGATGCCCAGCAATACCCATGGCAGTGCTTCTGTCCACTGATCCTGTGGTTTGTGACACTTTAGAGCACTTTTCAGTTGCCTGTGAAATCTCTCTACCAGCCCATTGGCTTGGGGGTGGTAGGCAGTAGTTCGGAGGTGTTTGGTGCCTAGTGCTGCCATGAGATCACTCCAGAGCCTAGACTCAAATTGACTGCCCCTGTCAGTGGTGATGGTGGTAGGTGTGCCAAACCGGGCTACCCATCCTTGCAAGAATGTTCGAGCAACTGTTTCTGCCATAATGTTTGGGAGGGGAAAGGCTTCTGGCCAGCGGGTGAACCTGTCTATGACCGTGAGGAGGTAGGTATAACCATTGGAGTGAGGTAGTGGTCCTACAAGGTCAAGGTGGATAGCGTCAAACCTAGCACTGGGGGGTGCAAAGGTGGAGAGTGGAGTCGAAGTGTGCTTGATGACTTTGGCTCTTTGGCAGCTGAGACATGCCTTGATCCACTGTCTGACATCACGCTTGATGTGAGGCCATACGAATCTGCCAGTGATGAGATGTTAGGTGGCTTTCATGCCTGGGTGTGATATTGCGTGTAGGCTGTCAAACACCAAACGACGCATAGAAGGGGGTACAATGGGTCTGTGCTTGCTAGTTGAGGTATCACATGAGGTATCACATGTGAGGTTGAGGTGCCAGTTTATGGGGGCATTGGATTTGGCTTTGCCTGAGAGAAGGTTGGTAAGGGGTAAGAGGAGCTTGGCACAGCCTGGCAGAAATCTTCTGTAGAAATTCACCAGCCCAAGGTATTCCCTCATTTTCTTTTGTGTTGTTGGCGTGGGGAAGTTGTGGATGGCTTCTACCTTGTCAGGAAGGGGTTGGATGCCATTCTGGTCCACCAGGTAGCCTAAGAATTTAACGCTGCCAACTCCAAGAATGCTCTTCTGAGCATTAATAACAATGCCATACTGACTGAGCCAGTCAAATACTTGCCGTAGGTGTGTGAGGTGCTCTGTCTGACTTCTGCTGGCTATCAGGAGGTCATCAATGTAATCATAGCAGAAGTCTAAACCTCGAAGGACTTCGTCCATGAATCTCTGAAAAGTTTGGGCGGCATTCCTAAGGCCAAAGGGTATCCTGACAAACTCATATAACCCGAAGGGGGTGGTAATGGCTGTTTTAGGAATGTCAGCTTCTGCCACTGGTATTTGGTGATATGCTCTGACCAGATCCAGCTTTGAGAAAATAGTGGCGCCTTGAAGGGATGAGGAGAAGTCATGTAGGTGGGGAATAGGGTACCTGTCGGGTACTGTGGCCTGGTTGAGGCATCTATAGTCTCCACAGGGCCTCCAGTCACCTGATTTCTTAGGGACCATGTGGAGTGGAGAAGACCATGAACTCTTGGAGGGCCGAATGATCCCCAAGTCTAGCATGTGCTGGAACTCTTTCTTTGCTGAGTGTAAACGTTCCGGAGCCAAGCGTCTGGTTTTGGCTGAGATGGGTTGACAGTTTATGAGGATGGAATGAGTGACCTTGTGCTTGGTGGGTTGCTCATTATAGTTGTGGGGTTGAGTTAACTGAGGATATTCAGCTAGGAGAGTGGTGAACTCGTTAGGAGGGTGGGGTGGTGGTGGGATATAGGGCTTGAGAGATGGTGAGGATGCTAATATACCAGCAATGGTGAGCTGGGTGGTGTTGTCTACCAGGGTTCTCTTGTTGAGGTCCACTGAGAGGTGAAAGTGGTGGAGAAAATCAGCTCCGAGGATAGGCTTGCTAACCTCTGCTATCACAAAAATCCAGGGAAGGGAGCGTCTGAGTCCCAAGTTGGGGGTGAGGGACTTCCTTCCAAATGTGGGAATGTGTGAGCCATTTGCAGCTTGAAGATTAAAATGAAGTTGAGGGTGTTTTCTGTCAGCTGGAGAGGGGGGAGCACACTGACAGCTGCGCCTGTGTCTACAAGGAAGGTGAGATTATTAGTGGGGTCATGTATGTGTAGAAGACGACTGGTAGAAAGGCCAGGAGCACTCGTCGTCGCCAGTGTCTGGCCTGCTAGTTTGGGTAAGAGCATGGGGGGCTACATTTCCTAGCTTCATCTCCGAACTTCTGGTGATACCATCAGAGTTGGTCGGTGGCTGGGGGTGTAGGACTGGGAGCAGGTGATCGTTGTCTGGGGTACCCGCGTGGAGTTCTGCTCCTTGTCCTAGTGAGTGACTTGATAGTGGCCTGGAGCTTTGCTAGCTCGCTCAGTATCCGTTCAATGTCCGCGGAGGTAGGTTGGGGAGCTGTTACTTGGGTAACCTGTGATGGCTGGCTGACATGGGGAACTTCTGGAGTGATAGTAGCCACTGGGTGAGCTGCAACCTCGGTGACTCGGTCTGCAAGTTCAGCCAGGCTCTCCAAGGGAGTGCTGCTGGGGGAGGCGGCCAAAACCATCCTGACATTGTTGGGGAGCCGCTGTAGGAACAACTCCTTGAGGAAGGTTTCATCTAGTCCAGTTCGGTCACCCAAAAGTTGATGCATTCGTCTCAAAAGCTGTGTGGGCTTTCTGTCCCCCAGCTTTTCAGCCTGGAACAGCTGCTGAAGTCGTCTCTGTTCCGAGGCAGCTGTCCTCTTAATTAGGGTCTCCTTGAGGATGTCATAGGGGTTGTCACCTGGTGGTCGAAGTACTAAATCTTTCACTTCAGTTGCTACATCTGGTGATAAGGAAGCCACCACAAAGTCAAATCTAGTCTTTTGGGCATTGAGTCTCTTTGTTGCAAATGTAGCCTCTACCTGAGCAAACCATACTGCAGGGTCAGCAGGCCAAAAGGGCGGCAGCTTAATGTTGATAGAAGTGGTGGCTATAACCGGTGGGTCTGCTGGTGGGGTGGCATCCGGCGAATCTCCTCGAGACATGATAGCTTTATACTTCGAGTCGGGGTCACCAATGTAGAGTTCTGGTTTATTCTAGTTCTCTACTAATATCATTGATTATTAAAATTTTATAATAATAATGCTGACTGAGATATAATAATTATGCACGTGGTGATAGTTAATTGAATGAGCATGCGTATGAAGAGTTAAATTGTTAATAATGTAAATTGGTTCACCACAGTGGTATACAGTATTAGTATGTGTGTTTCCATAAGCTATAGTACATTAGGATAATAATACTTATTAGCCAACCACTATTTCAATAGTAACAGGCTCTGATGCTCTCTTTCCTCTTGTAGCTTTGTACACTAGATGAGAGTGTGCACAGTATGAAACCTGTTTGGTAACTCTTAATGAATTGATAACCACTAGCTATGAAGTTATGAATAAACAAAACCAATGAACTACCTTAAATCTATATTACTTGACAGTATTTAATTTCATAAACAGTCCCATTAATCAGATTAATTAATAGGTAGCTAATTCTGGTTCTGAGTTATTTTCAAATTTAAGCATGCTAAATAATGAATGTTATAGGAGAAAACAATGTGCGTACATAATATTATAATGCACAGTCCTGTGATCTGTATATTGTATATGTACCTGTAACATTAATCATTCTACATGTGCTAACTCATTAAAGATTATTATTATTACAATTTTAGAAGATGCTGTCATTCTCCTAACATCAACAGCATGTCAAGATGTACTTTATCCAGGAGAATTCATTACTTTTCTTTGCATTGCAAGTGGTTCAAGATTAGTCTGGACGTTGAATAGTATGAGTGAATTCTCATTTGACCATCTGGAAACCATGGGACAGATTATTCATAAACCTCTTTCAGACTCATATGCAACATTACTACCTCGTGGAGATGGATTGTGGAAATCAACATATTCTTTACTCAGTTTACCAAGTTCTGGTAATATAACTGTAGCCTGTTTTGATGGGTCAGCTAATGAAGAATTGACTATTTCAGTAATGGCAGGTATGTATGTCAGTAACTATTATCATGTAAGTTGTAATATAACTAAGCTTATTTCTCCATCATGTGATAACAGTTCTGGCCTTTTTACTCTGAACATACTGCCAAGTCTATTATGCTTTACCAGGCACCCTAATTAAACATAGAGTGCTTTTATAAGGTTTGCTCCTAGCCATGGAGTCAGAGTATGCTAGGGAATTCTGTGCTGATGTTAGTGATTGATCAGTCAACAAGAATAACATTCTGATGTACCTATGCATGCCATAACATAAGCCTATAGTTTATGTTTAGCTAAACATGTTCTGAAGAAACCTACAAAACTACTTCATGCACTATAGGAATCATATTCTTAACATTGAAGAAGAAGAAGAAGTTACTACATAACAAAAGGATTTTTGATATTGAAGGCCCTTGGCTGTAGCATGGTGTCTCTAATTAACCTAAATACCTCTTGATCCTATTTTTTCAAGGCATCTAACTTATTTATAGTGTATCACATAGCAACCTAACTATAGCTACACAGTTACCACCTCAGAGCTACTCTAGCAGCATGGGAAGAAGTGAAAGTGGCATGACCTGTGACTAAGAACTTACTTTTACTTTTTTTGGAAGAGCTAAGTGAAACTGAGGAAATATTTCTATGAAAAATATCTAGAAACCAGCATTTAGATCAGTCATAAATCAGAGGGATAAATAATGGAGGCAAGGAATATTGACTCTTCAATTTTGAAGAGAACTCAACTTGATAATGACTATGGTGTAGACTGTGGAATGAATGGGGAGTCCACAGAACTCCATTAAACAAGTAACTGGATAAAAGCAATGGATGACATGTCACTTAACCACAGCCTGTGTGATCAGGAGTGTAAAAGATTTGAGAGTACTTAAATGACTGTGTGCATAAGCTCAAAGAGAACTTTTTCCAGGCCATACGTAGCTACTCAACTTTAAAATGTAACACGTGTAGATTCAAAACTGTCTAAATATGTTCTTATTTTACTATTAAGAGTCTGAGTCTTGCAGTCAAACAAGTGTCCTAACTACACATGGTAAGTTTTCATTGTTAATCTTACGTTGTAGTTCTATAAGTTAGGTAAATACTAATATTTATTAGATACTAAATTATCCACTCAATGCCTTTAACTGCAGAGAGAGTATGTTAGTGTGTAGAGTGTGTAAGTTTATGGTTTGGACATTGGGAAGTGGTTTTTAATTAACAGTAGTGGGTGAAACCTTCAATAATGCTCATACCTATGTATACATAAATCAAGTATTAGGGGAATAGGATATACACATTATTTTGCTATTTTGGCCATTGTTAGACTTGATGGAGGCCTATGAATAGAGCTCTTGAAAAATTTGAACATTAGATCAATTATTTATTTTTAGAGCATTTTTGAACTTCTAATAATATGAAGCAACAGCAAGATCACCATCTATTTGATGCTTCAACACCACCAAATGATTTACAGTTGCCTCACCAACTTATTGCTAGCATACAACAGATAGCTAGAAACTGCTTTGAAGGATTAGTGGGTTGTTTAGAAAGATAATATTATTATTACAGTTATAACAGTCAACACTATATACACTGAGTCAGTCTGAGTGAGAAATCATTCATCATCCTAAGACACTTATCACACTATATAGACTTCAAGAAGGTAGAGAAAAATCAGAAAATTTCATAGAAGGCTAGTCTATCTTCATAAGAGTGGAAATTCCATGGGAATTTTGTTAACTAAGTTCCATTAGCACTTGTTTTCATAATGCTATTCATGCATAGAGTTTATTTCACATGTAAAGGCCAAGAACGTTGTGTTTTATACTTTTAGCTCTCTCATGTCATAGAGAGAAATGGGAGAAAAATAAAGATCATAGTTATGATGGAGAAAACCAGCCCAAGGATAATTATTGTACCAAAAACTGTCCGAGGAGACCACTTCTGGCTACTCTAGAGACTTTGCTAGTAGTGACAATCAATCATTAGCTATAGAGAAACATATTTTTATGTATCAACCTAGACTGAGTGTACGTTGCCAAACTACTCCTGTTTCAATCTCTGTGTATGTATACCTTGAAATGTATGGTGAGTAGATGTCGTCTTGTTGAACTGGTTTTAGTTGCTCAAGGTTCTTGACCCAAGAATATAAAAAATAAGTCATCAAAATATCTGGACAAAGGAGTACCTCAGAGCAAACATGTTGAGATTACCATTTTATTCCTTATGAAGGGATTTCAATAGATTTTTTTGCATTAAAACATTATCCATTGGCTATTATAGAGGTAGTCATAGTTTGTTGAGAGGTGGTGTCCATCACTGACCTGTGTGGGTAGTTTTGACTATACTAACAAGTTAGTCATTGTAAAAGACGTTGTCATGTCTCCACACACACTTCTATATGGGGTGCCATTTATGCAAATGGCACCCCATACTTCTAGCTATGGACTTCGCAGCAATCTCACAATTTAAGTGCACTTTAGAGATGATAAATAGGTAATTGCATGAATATTATTGTAATGTGAATTTGAGTACACAGGTAATATGTGATACAAGGATCAGATATTAAGCTATTGCTGAGACTGTGGTCCTGGTTACAGTGTTCTTATTTTTTGTAGATGATACTGAAGATGAAGAGCCTACAAATGTGATATCATCATTTATATCATCAAGTAAAACAGCATCTGTGGATACATCAGATGGTTTGTACACATTACCAGATCATTGTGAGAAATGTATTTTCTGTCAAATACATTATGTTAAACTGGAAGATGAACAGTCAAAGTGTAAAGCTAGGATTAGGGCTAGCATAGCAGGGTAGAGTGAAGGAGTGGTAGGGAGACTAGTAAGTGGATAATAGTACAATGTTTTAGTCTGTTTTATAGATTTTGTAGGTGTAGTTGATGTGCTGGGGTAGCCATTGGAGTTTCACTCCCTCTTGCAATAGTAAATTGATGGAGCACTTTTAGCTATATCTGATTAGAGAGCGTGCTAGTATTGGAGAGAAGCTACTATTCCTCCATACTTCTGTAGTACAAAACTGGATACACATGAGTGTACCTTTAATAATCCCTTATTTGACCCAGTATGTCTGTATCAGGGATCTATCAATGTGAGCAGTCATATTATGGTTGTCACATTTCCATATTTCAAATATAAATGCACCTTCGTAACATTACAAGTATGTAAATATAAGTGTCATATCATTTGTTGAATGTTTCACTATTATACAGCTACCAACACCAATGGAGGACTGAAAACATGGTACATTATAATAGTGGTTTCTGTTAGTGTTCTCACTGGTGCTGTAATAGCAGGAGTTATATATTATTATGGAAATCAGGTATTATAATAGTGTCACTGTTAGGTATGACTCCACCTACTTTTAATCTCAGCTATTTACATAATGAATGTAATGTGCTCTTCACATTTAACTGATTGAGTGAGCCAGTTCAATAATCTTCTTTCAGTTGGAGTACATGCTCTTGACATGTGCTTAATATTGGTCTGTAATTTTATTGGAGGAAGAGATCCTTAAAAATTGTTCAAAGTAATAATATAGTGGAACCTCTCTATTCTGGACACCTTGTAGAAGGGTGGCCTCATTTCAGGAGGTGATTGTCGTAACTAAAATTCTAGTCTAGATACTTTCTTTTTAGCACAATAACTCATTAACTTTATGTACAATGACAAGATATGACATCTTATTTCAATTATGGACTAATGATAAACCATAGTGATGTTATACACAAGCTGTTATTTGGAACTATCAAGTGTTGTCCTCATTTTAATGGGTTAGAATAGAGGGATTCCACTTTAACAAATAAACAAATAGCTAATGCAGCAATACCTGTAGCTATTGAAGTAATAATAATAATTATTATTCCTGTTTTCAGATTTAAAGAACAAGATTTAAACTAATAAACCAGTGTTGACATGGCAAACATAATTCACACACACACACACACACCACTATTTGTAGTAACCTTACCCTAGATTTAGTACTTTTCAAAATCTTATTATTTTACGGACTAAAATCACATTTACAGGAAATATATAACAATGAAAACCAAAAAAGGAAATGATAATACGTAAATGAGATAATATAGCTAGCTTAGATAGATAATCACTACATTTCCTCCCTCCTTAAAAAAGGAAAGTAGATAAAGATAACACACACTAACAGTACTGATTATGGTACCAGTTCGGTTGAGCTCTGTTTTGAGAAGGATATCAAGCAATAGTAGGTGGAACTTCAGTGGAGGTCTCTGTAGATTCACATGTATCCGGCTCAGTTCCATCTACAGTGTTTTGCTCTAGGAGTGGAGCAACTTCTGGTTCTGTAGACTCAAGAACAGGTGGATCTAGGAACAGGTCAGAGTCTTCCTCTTCGGGTTCTGGAGTAATGGGTATATTCACTTCACCTCTTTTCCTCAAGTGATCCTGATGGTACTTCATGGTACGGCCGTTTTCGATGTTGACAGTAAAGGACAAAGGTCCAGACATCCGGGAAATGATACCAGGTAACCATCTGTCTCCCTGACCATGGTTCCTAACAAATACTCGTTCTCCAATAGCAAACTGACGAACTTTAGATCCTTTGTCATGATTAACCTTCTGTTGCAGCTGTTTCTTAAGAACTCTCTCTTCCATAACTGGTTTGAGAACATCCAGACGAGAACGTGGTTTTCGACCCAGTAGCAATTCAGCAGGAGCAGTACCTGTTGTGGTGTGAGGGGTTATTCTGTACTGAAACAGAAACCTAGACAGCCGGTCTGTTAAGTTGTCACCGTGCTGTTTTGCCAAACCTTCCTTTACCACTCTCACTGCATGTTCAGCAAGTCCATTAGATGATGGATGATATGGTGCTACTCTTGCTTGTCGAATTCCGTTTTTTTGACAAAACTTTTGAAATTCCAATGCTGCAAATTGTGGACCATTATCAGACACGATTGTATTGGGGATCCCAAACTGAACAAACAGTTTCCTTAGTTGTTGGATTGTTGTCTGAGCAGAGGCTGTCTTCAAAGCAATGGCTTCAATCCACTTAGAATGAGCGTCAATCACCACTAACACCATCCTTCCTCCTATGGGACCAGCATAGTCCACATGAAGTCTAGACCATGGCCTTGTTGGCCAGCTCCATGGCTGCATTGGTGCTGATGGGGGTGATGGCTGACTCTGTTGGCATTTGTTGCAATTCTTCACCATTGTCTCTATCTCTTTGTCTAATCCAGGCCACCAGACCAAACCACGTGCTAGAGACTTCATTCTTGAGATTCCAGGATGACCACAGTGTAATTCTGCTAACACACTTTCTCTTCCCTGTGGGGGAACAACAACCCTGCCACCCCAGACAAGACATCCACTTTCTGCCGACAGTTCTAACCGTTTTGGCCAGTAGGGGGTCAGGTCATCGTCTTGCTGATTAGGCCAACCTTGCAGAACATATCTGAAGACTCTAGCCATCAGTGGATCTTTCTTTGTCCATGTTGCTATTTGTGCAGCAGTGATGGGTGCATTCTGCAACTGGTCTACCATGAGAACAACTTCTGCTGGAGTAGTTGTCTGAGAAGGTACTTCTGGGAGAGGTAGTCTACTCAGTGCATCAGCGTTTGCATGCTGAGTCGTGTTCCTCCAGGTGATGGTGTATTCATATGATGCCAATGTCCAAGCCCAACGTTGAATTCTGTTGGCTGCCTGCTGAGGAATAGCTTTGTTCTCTTTGAACAGTGATAGAAGTGGCTTATGGTCAGTTTGGAGAGTGAAATGATGTCCCCACAAGTACGAGTGGAATCTTGTAACACCAACCACACAGGCAAGGGCTTCCTTCTCTATTTGAGAATACTTTTTCTCTGTATCGCTCAAAGTTCGTGATACGAATCCGATCGGTTTTTCTGAACCGTCTGGCATTTTGTGTGAGAGCACAGCTCCCAGACCATAGTCCGATGCATCACATGCCAACTGAATATCAAGGCTTGGGTTGAAATATACCAGGACTTGGGAAGAAAGCAGGAGTTTCTTAGATTCTTCAAATGCATGATGTTGAGGCTTTTTCCATTGCCATTTCTCCCTCTGTCTCAACAGTTTGTAGAGAGGAGCCAGGACTGTTGACAAATTTGGTAGAAATTTGGAATAATATGATAGTAAACCCAGATATGACTTTAGTTCAGTGACGTTTTGTGGCTTAGGTGCTTCCTGCACTGCCTTAACTTTCTCGGGCACAGGATGTAGTCCTTGAGCATCAATCCTAAACCCTAAGTATAGTGACTGATTCTGCCATGAATATGCATTTTTTCTCCTTGAGAAGTAGACCTGCCTCTTGAAGTCGCTTGAGAACTTCCTCAAGTGTGGACAGATGCTGATCATCTGTAGGTCCAGTCACTAAAATATCGTCTATATACACTGCCACAAATGGTATGTCACTTAACAGAGATTCCATAATCCTCTGGAATATTCCTGGAGCTGATGATACTCCAAATGGAAGCCTGTTATACTGGAACAGACCACGGTGAGTGTTTATCACCACATACTTCCGAGAATTCTTTTCCAAGGGGACCTGTTGGTATGCCTGTGACATATCCAACTTGGTAAATGTTTTTCCTCCAGACATCTTGGCAAAAAGGTCTTCAATCTTGGGAATAGGGTATTTGTCAAGTTTTGATGCTCTGTTTACTGTTTGCTTGAAATCACCACAGATACGGAGTGACTTTTTCTCTTTCTTTAGTACGGGCACAATGGGTGCAGCCCATTCAGCAAACTGTACTGGCTCAATAATCTCTTCTTTCTCCAAACGTGCCAGTTCCTCTTCGACCATTCCTCTCAAGGCATATGGGAGAGTTCGTGCCTTGCAAAATCGAGGTTGAGCATCAGGGTCTACGTAGATTTGGGCTTCATGGCCATTCAGTTTTCCTAGACTCTCATTGAATACCTCCTTGTACTTCTCTAACAGCTTAGTGAGTGGCGATCCTTCAGATACAGTTCCAATGGATTTCCAATCCAATCGAATTTTAGACAACCAGTTCCTTCCAAGTAGGCTTGGGCCTGCTTTTTTTGACAATAATGAGTGGAAGTGTGGCTTGCTGTGCATTGTATTTAACAACGACATCAACTTCTCCAAGTACTGGTAGAGGTTCTCCTGAATAGGTGTTGAGGCACACTGAAGTGGGTTTCAGGACCATTTTGAGTTGCAACTGTTTGAAAGTCTCCCTTGAAACTAGAGACACACTAGCCCCTGTATCGACTTCCATTGTCAAGGGCTTATCATCCAACTTTAGTTCTACTGGATAAGGTTGAGTTGCTTTTGAGTTGACAAGGTTCAAGGCTGTGATGTGGTTGAGTGCATCATCTGTCTCAGAGTCAGACTGATTTGGTAACTGAATTTGTACATTCTTAACATGCTGACCTTGGCTTCTTCCTCTATGGGGAGGAGGACCTTTGCTTCTCTTCTTAGGTTGCCCAGAATTCCTTTTCTGCTTACAAGCTTGCTGTATATGTCCTTGTTTACCACAGTTATAACACTTAGTACCCTTGAAAGGACAGTGGGCTGAGGGGTGGTTCTGTCTACCACATCTGTAGCAAGTTGGGCCAGCCTCTTGTCTCGTTACATTGTTAACACCTTTTGATGACGACTCACCCGGACCTGCACTGTTCTGGCTTTGCAGCTGCTTCGTCTTGGAAGCTGCAGACTCCCAGCTTTGTGCACGCTCTACCGCCTGGGAAAAGGTAAGACTATCCACCACCAGTAGCTTCTTCTGGATTGCTTCGCTGCGTAGGCCACAGAGGAATCGATCACGGAGGGCTTCGTCCAAAAATGTCCCGAATTCACAGTGAGCTGACAAACGCCTCAGCTCTGGGGTGTATCTAATCGCTGGACTGGATCACTGGACTGGACTGGACTACTGGACTGACCTTTGACCTACGCATGCGTACTAAATACTCATGACATCGTGGCAATGGCTGCCAGAGCTAAGGTGTGTTATTTTTTTTTTTTACCTTAGCTGTTTCGCCGAAAGCTTGGTCTATGTCTTCCTTTTAATGTTTAGGTCTGGTGTAGTCTTATTTCAACTTTAGAAAGCTTTGTCTATATCTAATGTTTAGGTCGGGCGTAGCCGTGCAGATCCCATTGTGGTGTCTGACTCTGAAGATGATTTACTGCCCATAAAAATTTTTCCCAAGAGAAAATTCAGGTTAGTAACTAGATTCTTGTAGACGTCCCTGAGCTGTAAGCACAGCTACATCCAGTGGACATAGAAAAATTGCCTAGATCTGGCTTATTATATTTGAGGGCTGGGAAAGCTTAATCATATTTTACAAGAGCCATCTTATGTATTAATGGTGTTAGGCCTAATTTTCTAACAGTAATTTCAGTTGCCAATAATTTTGTAAGCTCCAGTTATGCAGCCTATACACTGTATATATGATACATTTAACAGTAACAGCTAGTCACGCAAGCCACACCCCTGATTACGAATGGGGGTAATCTGGTAACCTTTGGATCCCCATCTCATTCTCCTCATAATATGGAGGAAGGCAGTTTTTATCATATAACAGCTATGATTTTTAATTTGCAGCCATTTCATGGCTGAACAATAGTAGTTCTGCTTGTGACTGCAGCACTCAATTTGAGCACCACCAATTGCAGTGTAATTACATTCCAGCGAAAAAAGAGTGTAGTTCAAAGGTTGGTTACCCGACCCCCATTCATAACCAGGGTGTGTGGCTTGCAAGATGGTGTGGCTTATCATGTCATTAATCTATAGTCACCTTCAACCCTATATTGTATTGTCATTGATAGTGAAGTCTTCCACATTCTTGATGATATTGATATCAATGATGAAGACTTGGCTGAAAATCCAGGTACTCCCTTGTCTGTATAGTGAAACTCTACACCTTGTGTGACTACATGTAAGAATGATGTACTTTTCTCTACGATCTCTAGCCACTGTCTTGCCCTCTCACTCTTCTAGTTCTGTCACTCGTATCTTTCACTTAGCTCTATTCTTTAATTCACCCTACCTCTTTATTTGTAGATACTTGTACGAAAAAGAAATTGAAAAAGGAATTGAAGTTTAGGTAATATTAACGACTGTTTTGAAGTTGTATACCTGTAAGAGTTAGACCAATCATATGAGTTAAAATATCTGATCCTATACCAGAATTCCCACTTAATGTGGTGTAAAAAGCAAATGGTCATACCTTGCCAGTCCACAAATGTCATCACGGTCTAATATTTCAGTCATCTACCATTCTTACAGTTGCAGTGATGATACAGATCAGCCAGATGATGAGGATCAGCCAGTGTAGGAGGTTCCTCCACCCAAGTATAGTGCAGACTACATCTTGAAAATATTGCTTGATCCTGATATTGACAAACGGAAAATTTGTACCAGCAAACCTACCAATGTCACAAGGAGTGCAACATATGTAGTGAACATTCAAAGTCTAAAACATGCTGATGACATTAAGAAAGATCAGTTTGGTATTTGGAATTATTCAGGATCGCACCCTCAAGCTTATCAAGTTAGCTGTGGTGATGCAGGGCATATATCTGTGGAGATATGTGGGAATGGAGCAACAGGACAGAATGTGGTCTATCTTCGACGTCTTCATTGTACTCATCCTTCCAATCATGATTTTAAGAGACTCATCTGTTTTATTACTGGTAAGTTATCATCATCTCTTACCTGTCAAATTTGTTCATCCTTCTTGGTAGTTTTCTTGATCAAGTTGTATGCATGTGTACTTATGAGGTCAAAGGTGACATACCACAGGAAATTGAACTTTGCAAACTCCTCTAGGATTGGCCTGTTTCACTCACAACAAAAGGACACTGAGTGTACAATAATTATTGACAATAACCTAGTGAGGCCAATGCCTAAAGGGAAGAGAGCACGCAACAAGTTTAATAATAGTACACAGTGCATAGGAGATAAAATCGTTCTAACAAACTTGGGTTTTGGTTTAATTTTTAGTAACACACTCAACATTCTGCCGTCTGTAACTAGCACCATGGGTCTTTAGTGTCCTCTCCTATAAGCCATTGGTGGGGCACACTGGATACAGTGGTGGATTGAACTTGATGCATGACCAATTAGATTTCTTGGCAATTATTTTAGCTAACATGCATGTGCCAACAATATATTAAGTATTTTTTCATTGTGTAGATGGTTCCAATAATCCACACCACCTTTGTCTACTTGTTTACCGACTGCCTTCAGGATTTGTTCCGACTATCGTATCTCATGGAATTTCTAAGGAGAACAAACCATTTTTTCCTACCTGGAAAAGTACGATGTCTCGAATTAAGGAAGACAGTGCAGCGAAAGGTCCTAAAGCTGTGATAGAATGTCTTTCAGAAGAAGTTGGTGGAATGCTAGGAGCAGTGGCATCAGAACAGTTACCAAGAAATGAAAAACAGGTTACAAATATTAAGCAAAGGTCCAATTTGATACGAGATGGCACTGATAAAGCAGCAGATGAACTGTTTATTGTGATGCAACGTGCATATTCAGAAGATCCTATGAAGAAATTCATTCGGGACAGCACCAGAGCCAGCAGTGGTGCTTGCTGATGATCAGCAAATAGTTGACTTGATCCGATTTTGTACTGCGTCTGTTGAATTTGGAGTCATTACTGTCGACCCCACATTTTGCTTAGGTGCCTTTGATGTTACACCTATGACCTATAGACATCTACTTCTTGAGACGTGTAGGAACAGCCAGCCACCTATCTTGTTCTCATACATTACAAGAAAACATTTTCCTCGTATTTGTTCTTTGCATCTTCCCTTATTGGCTTAAATCGTCAACTAGAAGGGGTGCGAGTTATAGGTACTGATGGAGAACGAGCCCTCAGTAATGCCCTTACACATGAGTTTCGTTTTGCTCAACACCTCACTTGTTTTATTCATGTTCGAAGAAACATCAAAAATAAAATCAATGAGTGTAACCTCCCATCAAGGTTGGCTAACACCATTCTCAATGATGTCTTTGGACAAAGATTGGGATCTGTATATCAAGAAGGCCTAGTTGACAGTGTTAACAGTGATGACTATGATAATAAATTACAGGCTGTCATTGGAAGTTGGAGAAATGCTGAGTTACAAAGCACCTCTGATATTGAGAAGTTTATTGATTGGTTTATGGCAAACAAACCACAAGCTATACGCCAAACTATGTTGCGTTCAGTAAGGGAGGATTGTGGTCTGGGGAACCCACCTACTTTCAGTACAAATGCTAGTGAGAGCATCAACGCTCTATTAAAGCACAAAGTTGACTACCAGAAACAACAATTGCCAATGTTTATTGAGAAAGTTCAGGAATTGGTAGCTGAGCAGAAACAAGAGGTGGAGCGAGCAGTTGTTAATCGTGGTAAGTGGCGGTTAAGGTCTCAGTATAGATACCTTGGGGTGCAAGAGCAAGTATGGTTTACAATGACTGCTCAACAACGTCAGAGACACCTTTCTCGGGTGCATTCAGTATCTCTTATGGAAGCTGACGATACAAGTAGTCACTCAAATATGAGACGTGGTGATGGCAAGCTGTCTATGGATGCTGAGACTCTAGCAAAGAGCTCTAACTTACCTATTGCGTGTGTTGAGGGAATCTTAAACAAAGTATCTGAATTATTGCACAAAGAAAATGCAATTGTTCCAGCACCAGGGCAGAGCTCAGAGGCGAGAATGGTACTCAGTTTTAGTAGCAAGATGCCACATATGGTTGTCCCTACTAAGGGCAGTGGTTTCAGTTGTGATAATAACTGCTCTAATTGGAAGTCTATAGGCCTATGTTCTCATTCTGTGGCTGTTGCTGAAAGTAATGGAAAATTGGAAGAATTTATTATGGGTGTCAAAAGGAAGAAAAAGATTCCAAACATGACGGCTCTAGCTACTTCAACAATGCCCAAAGGACGAGGAAGGAAAGGCAGTATTCCTCCACATACTAGGAAGTCAACCTGTGCTGCAGAATCATGCACTCGAGTATCTATGAATGTTGGAACACAAGTAGTATCCGGTAACATTGGAACTGCTAGTACCCATGCTACTCCTAATGTGCCAACATGTGTAGGAGATAGAATACAGGATTTGTATTCATCCCCACTTCCTCCCAACCCCTGGAATCACCCATATCCATTGGTGCCATGCCGACCTTCGTACTCTCCTCCATTTACTCCTCCATATTTTCCTCCCTCGTACCCTTGTCCCTCATTCTCTCCTGTGTACTCTCCATCCATGTACTCTTCTCCCAGTTACTCTCCTACCAAAAACCCATTCACTCTTGGTTTTATTAGAGGAAATATATCTGTCTGTATTGGGTGCAAAAATCGATATGAAAAGAATGCCCAGCCACCAAATGACTTGTGCATAAAGCATCAAGAATGGAGGGAGTTTACACCTGTCGGAAGTGAGACCACACAGTCAAAATTTTGTAACGTATGCTATCACTGCAATGTTGAATGCGTACAGTTCAGGTGTGCCGATTTCAATCCCTTGCTCCTAGACACATCTGTGGTTAAGGAACAATTTACGTCTATACACATAGAATACTTGGCAACAAATTTTGGACTCCACTTGGATTAATCCAGCCACCCTCACCTTGATTTCATGAGTGAATATTGTTAGCTATATTGCATGAGTGTTGCAAAGGTGTTGTGTATATTTCTATTTAATGCACCATTATGGATGACATCATAGCATAGAATGTGCATGGCCAAAACCATCTTGTTCAAGCACAGGGAGTATAGATATGTGTTGTGACCCAGCCACCAAACTACTTGTACTATGTACATGTGCATAATAGGAATTTACACCTGTAGAAAGCAAGACCACACAGCTATAATGTTACTACTGATGTTTAACCACTAAAATGAACTTGCTTTGGTCAGTAGGCAGAATCATGCTAGCTTATAGGATTCCTGAAGGTCATCATGACTGCCTGAACATGTTTAAAACTGAATTCAAATCTGCAGTTCAACTGTGTAGTCTTGCTTTCTATGCATGTAAACTTCTTCCACTTTTGGTGCTCTATGCATAAGTCATTTGGTGGCTAGATGCTGTTTTCATACCAATCTTAATGTTTTGAGAGAGTTTTTTTTTTTTTTTTTTTTGTTTGTTTTTTTTAATTTAAGCCCATCAGGACTCCTTTGGACCAAAGATTGATAGCATTGAACAGTGGATATAGGATATACAACAGTACTTTAAAAACTTTCTTGTAGGTCAAAGGTCAGTCCAGTAGTCCAGTCCAGTCCAGTGATCCAGTAGTCCAGTCCAGTGATTAGATACACCCTCAGCTCTGCAACATAGTCAGCCACAGTCTCGTTAGCTCCTTGTTGTCTCCTATGGAAGTCGAAACGCTCCGAAATCACTAATGGCTTGGGCTCATAATGATGCAGCAATACTTCAGCTATCTCTGGGAAGGTCTTGTCTCCTACCTTGGCAGGTGCCACCAGGTTGCGTAGGACCTGAAAAGTATTCTTTCCTAGGGTAGTCAGGAACGTAGCAGTCTTCTTGTCCTCTGCCACATTGTTGGCCTCCATGTAGAATGTCGCTCTCTCGATGTAGGCCGCCATAGTATCATTCTTGGGGTCAAACTCCTCAAGATGCCCAACTGCACCAGCTCTGACTGTAGTAGTCATCCCAGCCACTCGTCGCCAATTGTGTAGTAACCTTACCCTAGATTTAGTACTTTTCAAAATCTTATTATTTTACGGACTAAACATAAATCACATTTACAGGAAATATTATAATAATGAAAACCAAAAAAGGAAATGATAATACGTAAATGAGATAATATAGCTAGCTTAGATAGATAATCACTACACTACTATTTTACTTCATTATTGTCCATTATAAAGCTGCCTATAATTAATTAAACTTGTAAATGGCTATATTATAAGCAATGACAATCAATTGAAGTGTTAAGAGATTCATACAAGACAAAGATCAGTGCATGGCAGCATGTGTACTGTCTGTACTGTGAGGAGTGAAAAAAGTCTTATTAAACATAACAGTAGATAGCTATTGTCATCACACCAAGCCATTTGGAACATGACAGTGACAGAGAAGAAATCTCAAAACATAAGTAGCTATAAATAAGTTGAATCTATTTATATACAGGTAGTAGTAAACTTTTCTGACACAGTAACTATTACAGAGTTGGGTGGGGTCATGTGATTATGATATTGATAACTAACTTCATATTAAAGTTTTGTCCTCAAACTGGTGGTTGTTCCTGAAGAACACTAAGCCATTATCAATAAAATTAATAATATATGATATAGTATCTAACAGTGAGTACAATGTTCATACCAGTAGGCAAAGGGTTCTGAATTTCAGGTGGGTACAAGGGTTCATGTCAGTGGGTAAAGGGTTGGTAGAAGTTCTTGCTAGTGGGTAAAGAGTTTATAGTTAATGTTGTCTATACAATAAGAGGTTTTGAAACAGGTAAGCTTCCTCTACAAGTAGCAAGATTCTGTAAAGGGTCTGGTAATGCAAAATAAGGGATTTAGCTACTACAAATAGAAATCCAAAGTCTCTGGTATAGCTAAGCAAATATATTTGAGGGTTCTATTATGCCAAATCTGATCTGATTAATACATATCACAAATGAAGTAAGGTCCAATTGTTACCAACTATATAGTTTTGTAGATAAAATGTCCCGTTACTTAGCTACTACATAGGCATAAACATTTTTTCTAATGTGGTGTACTGAACAGAGAAGTCAAGCAGAAGGTATAACATGAAGTTGTATTCCTCTACTTTTAACATAGGAAAATCATAATTAATAATGGAACAGAGTGAGTCCCACACTAGTGAGTTGGTTCAGGAAAAAATCCTATTCAACCAAAACTGCTTGCTTCCACAATACCAGAGCATTCATTTTAGTAATAACTCAATGAATAGACTCTGTATTAGAATCCCTGATGATGCAAATAACCAATCAGACTGCTTTAAATACTTTACTACTTTCAAAATTCAAATACAGGAATGGAGTATTTTTGGATATATGAAATTTGCAAGTAGCCAGAAAGGAAAGGGAATAGTTTATATAGAATATTTCTGAGGTTAATGGAAGTAGCTAGCTAGCTATAAAGATTTGCCCTTATTATGGAAATATATAGAGTATCACGATAGATGCTGTATATGTAACAACTCACTTTACTGTAACATAATGACATCACTCATAAAAGTTGATTCTAGACATGACTGTTTTCAAAGACTACATAAAACCTAGGAGGCTAGCTACATATAGCTAATAATAATAATAACTAGCCAGTACCCGCAGAAATTTTTGCGGCTTATTCACTCCTCCTGGACTGTGATCCTAAACTTTATGCTGACCTGTTGGCTATGCAAAGGTCTCCCTATTCGTTGACCACAAAAATTCTGTGCCTTGACAAAGTTACTATAATATAGGCATTGAGCAAATTTTAATCAGTTTGTGATTTTAATTGGCTATAGTATCTTGATATAATATTTGGTGTCACAGTATTCCTGCCACTGATTCCCTGTTGATTTGTCTCTAACACTTTCACCTTCACTGCTGCCATAGCCCTAGCCGTCAAAAATGCCACATAGAGCTGACCATGACAAAAAGACAGGATATGGAAGATAAATTCCCACCTTCTCAAAGGTCTGTCCTAGCACCTTGTTGATTGCCATGGAGTAGGCCAGTCACAAGGGAAGTTGATTCCTTTCCAGGACAAATGGTAGATTGATGTCACTTGGTACCAGCTTAATCCTAGGAATGAGGCTTATCTCTCCCCTGTTTTTGCCCTGAAGGATTGTTGCTTCTGGTGCAGGTTGGTGACTTTCAGTCTTGTACCATAACATAGTCCTTGCCTCAATGATAGATTTCTCAGCAGCATCACCATTGAATCCACCTTCAAATGCTCTTTGAGTGGAGATGGATAGTTGCTCAGTGATGGCAAGCTGGCTTTATCATTGTGGTAGCAGTTGATAGCTTCCCCCTCAAATCTCAAGGCTTGGCAGTGTGGACAAAGCGTAGTCATAGGCCCCAGGTAGCAATTCTCTCTCTTATAGTTTCAGACATGTCTGCTCTCCTCCCCTACCTTTCTCTTGTTCTTTCTCTCTCTTTCAGCTTCAGACATGTCTGCTCTCCTGCTTGAGAATCCATGCTCACTGATGCATGCCAGCCTACTGTGTTAATGAACTTCTTAGGTGCTAACTAACTGCCTAAGTCATGATTTTTTTTCATCACACACAAAATCCACAGTGCCAGTGAAGAAAAAGAAAG
Source organism: Diacarnus erythraeanus (assembly GCA_964016965.1). NCBI lineage: Eukaryota > Metazoa > Porifera > Demospongiae > Poecilosclerida > Podospongiidae > Diacarnus > Diacarnus erythraeanus. The sequence goes on from OZ024671.1 coordinate 7,163,470, forward strand.
GAAAAGAAAAGGTTAAAAATAAAACAAAGGGAAAGGTATAAAATAAAGATAAAAAAGGGATGCTCATCCCTGGGATTGAACCTGGTACCTTTGGAAGGGCATGACGCACGTGTTAGGGTATTATGTATTAGCTATAATAATTATAAAAGTAATAAAATAAGAATAATAATAATAGTAATAATTGTAATACGTAGTAACAACAACAACAACAACAACAACATGTGTTCAAGAGAGCAGGTTCTTCATAAAGGAGGTAAATATCGAAGAGGTCCACTGAGCTGAGAAGAATCTTTCCTAGTATTTCTGTATGGTCAGCACATTAGATTAAGCAGAAGAGGTATTGAAGCTTTGACCATCAGCTCTTCTCTGGTGTTATGATCATCTATAATGTTCTATTCCTAGTACAACATTCTGTTGTTACTAGTGTTTTGCATAAGAACCCTAGAGTTTTCTAAATTGCTCTGCCTTGAAATCAAGTTTGGTATTAACAATTGCAAGCTATAATACTTCCTAGTACAATAGCTAACCAACTAGCCTACAGAATTTGTTTTCTTGTTTTGATTTGCTAGTTAGCTATGTTGACTTCTACTATATTCATTATAATATGGAGTATGAATGGTTTCCTGCCATCCTATGGTAAGCTATTAATATATGTAGCTTCACCATAACATTACTTTGATCAGATGGGGGTTTAATGAAACAGACAGATGCTCTTCCCTAATAGGTACTTTGGTGCTAGAACCCACTAACTATGTGAATAGTGGATGTGAAGGGGACAATCTCACCTTCTTTTGTAATGTTAGTGGTATTGGACTGTGGTGGTCATGGACTGATATATCACCAACAAAAAAGGCTTTCAGTGATCTAGATGCTCTCCAAGTGCCCTCACAAGTGGGTGATGGTACTGCTACACTGCTGACTATAGGTACCACATACGTGTATTCATCTCTACACTTCACATTAAACTCTCAACACAATGGAACTAGGATTGGCTGTGGTCCTGGAGTGGACAGGCTAGTGAATAGACTAGTGGTGGTTGAAGGTAAAGAATAATAGTATTGTTTAGCTACTTATTTTATAGGTCTTATGTACAAAACATTAATACAGTAAGTCCCCCACCAGCTCCACAGCAGTTGAACATACTGAATACTACAATGATACAAACACATCTACAGTCACCATTCAATGGGAGAACATGGAGAGACCAGCCACATACCTGATTCATATTTCAAATGCATGCCCTAATTCTCCACCTGCACAATTGCTGTTAACTACTAATTCCACTGCCATAAATATAACATTGTCTTACAACATTGAGTACAGGATCACAGTTCAAGCTGGTAATTGCAGAGGGAATAGTAACACAATCAGATTCACATTGATTCAGTGCTTCTCTCCATCTGCCACCAATGGAGTGTCGATCTCACCTTACACAGCCACAACTGAAGGTTCTGTGATAGTGTTGAGGTGTGAGGAGGGTCTGGTACCAGAGGAGAGTCTAATGACAGTGTGTGGTAATGATAGGAGGTGGTATCCTGATCCCACTACACTTAATTGCACATCAAACACAACAGGTACATAATAGAATTGCATTGTAAGACTCAATTTCGTCCATGTGAGTAGGGGAGAAACATTAGGGATCTGTTTCTTGTCCTATTGCAGGTTGGGATATGTGACAGAGCATAATAACTTGTATGTACATGATTGTACTATTATTTACTGTATTAGCTATTAATAATATTGTTTTAATTACCTTACTCTCATCATTAGTATATGAACTTCTGTACCAGTTACAATCATTCAAATTATGTATGGAGCTAAAGCTCTATATAGTAATACAAAAGTCTTATGGCAGGGAGACCATGGACAAGAAATTAAACCTTTGCTAGTGTGAATGAGGTACATTATTTATACTATAATTTCTGAATAGCTATAAATAGTTATAAAACTTCTTGTAAGAGGTGACATACAGTGAGAGAATAGCTATAAAATTATTCTACATTCTTAGGTAATGACTTTATCCCAGACCAAAATTATATTATTATGAATACTACTGAATCTAACTCTAAAATGGAAGTCATCATTGCATTAGTATGTGTATCAGTTATTTTGGCAATGCTTGGAGTAATGGCATTTGTACTGGGACTACTCATTGGATATAAATTGGGAAAACTACAGTCTGAAATATCAGGAGGTGAATATGGAGCATCAATGACTGACCGAAGTGAGCCTGAAGATGTCATCACAGGAACACAGACAGATCCAATGTATGAGGAAATACTTCAGGAGAAACCAGCCACCATAGAACTTACAGAGAATATAGCTTATGCTCCACTTACTCAATAACAAACTGTTGAGAAAGAGCACTTGTCTAGTGTGTATTGTCTTTTATATAATTATATTTTTTGGGTTGCTAAGTTGTAGCAGCATTATTTATCTCCTCCAGCATAGTTACTAAGTACTTGTTTATTTTAGATTATAGCCTGTGGCACTGGACATTTTAGTTTTAAAGTATGAAAATAATTGAACCATACATTGGAAATGTAACTAGAGAAATTAATATACAGAGCATTGACTTCTCTCACTTTTATCTCACAGTACATAGAGACCACATGTATGATGTCTAAATAACTGTGTATAGCTGCATAGGTACCTAGAATGGCTTTGCATGGAAACTTGTTTGTAAACTAATGAATAAATGGGAAAAATTCTTATAATACTTTCTCACAATGCAGGTATCCAAAAACTTGTCATTAGGATAATATTAGCTACATATAAAGTGACTGTGTACCATGTACATAACTATTTGGCCTGACAGCTGTGTGGACTCACATTACAGATTTAACTGGTTGTTTAGTGACATCTCCAAGAGATGAACATCTGAACAACATGAGGATCTAGTCTAATTAGTATTTTTACTAGCTAACAGTGTCTGTCATGAAACAGCTTTATTTTTTAGTTGCAGTATATAATAGTCATGACACAATGAGCATAAATCAAAATCTAAATACCTATTTTTTATGCATTCCTTAGGATGTAATAACTATAAATTAAATGATATATTAATTCCTGACACTATATAGAGTGCTTTACATAATATTATAAGTGTTAATATTAAATAGACCTGAGTATTGTGAAAAATCTGTTGCGTTTTTTTGCAATACCCATTTATTATGTTTGCGCAAGTACCAAAATTATGCCCAGAGTTTCACTGCTAAATTATTATAATAGTGTTTTACTGTTACAAGTATAGTAATAGTCTTTAGCTAGAGTTGCATGTTATCAGTGACAGTGGTAAATTAGTGCTGGTATAATAGATTTATTGTAGCCATACATAGTAATTGGGAGAGTAGATGTTGTTCTAATGTGAGATATCCATCCCCCAAACTTTCAATTTCATTCCTATTAGTGCTGAAGGTTCTGATTTGTACTTACTGCTATAATGTTGAAGAATGATTCTATAACTAATGACAATAGAGTCCATATCAAATGTTTTTTAGCTACAGTTGTGTGTTGTGGGGAAATATCATTAACTGTTATAATACTCAGTTACTGAAATTGTAAACAGTCTATATAATATAATAATACCAAACACTTCACTATGTCTTGTGTGTTATAGCTAATTGAATCAACCAACCTTTCATGGATAAAATTTGGTTGGGAGAGAGGTGAATGAGTTTGTTTACCTTTGACTGGATGATGTCAACAGCTATTTATAGCTGCACATTATATAAAATGTAGTGTATATGGACATGCATGTACATATCACATAGCATTTCAAGCAAAAATTGAAAACAAATACTATATCGCTAAATTTTTTGATCCAGTATAGGTAGCTATCCACTATGCTACACCGAACTACTTTCCTTTATTCAGTGATCAAGTTGAGGATTAAAAAAAGAATAAACAAACAAACAAACAAAGGGAGCTTCCTAGCTATCTAACTGGCAAAAGTGGATGCTGAAATAGAATATAGACAAAATGAGCTCCTGTACTCATCAGCTGCATGTAAAATGTAAATTAACATAACCCTCTACAACATCAGTTGATAATGCTTTTGACATCTACCTGTCTGAAATTCTGCCCAAATTAATTTTAATCAGTCACAATAAAAGTCTGTGCATCAGTTCCTGTAATTGTATTATAGGCATTATACGTAGAATCATGATTCAGTACCGTATTTTTTCCAATTACAGCACCAGAAAAAAATAATTCAAATTTGGAAATGGTCCGCATTTGGAACAAATTAAAAATTATTGAGCTTTGCTGGTTCTCAATTTAGGGCGGGCCTTAGTTAATAGAACGAATTCGGAACTGACATTGGACTTATTGGACTTGATCGTCCTGATTCAGAGGTACCAGTACCAGTAGCTTGATCCCTGAAATAGAATTGTATGGAGCGTTGCTATGGGAAGCCATGGCTGTCTGTAGCAGCCAGAGCTGTAGCAAGCACTTTTAAGGTGGTACGGCCTGACCACACCCCCATTTCAATTAACCACACCCCACTATTAATTAACCACACCCACTTTTAATTAACCATCAGAGCATAATAAAAATATTAAGGTAAAACAATAGTTTGCTAGAATGTTCCAAAAAAGTGTGATCTTGACTCTTACACTAACAAATTCGTTTACTACTGCTTTCAAATCCAGTGAATCCGTCTCATCCTTGTAGGTATTGAGAATCAGGAGATTGTTCAACCTCAACTGAGTCATAGTTGACCTCAAGTATGTTTTCACTCTTCTGAGGGCAGAAAAAGACCGTTCTGAGGTTGCATTTGTAGCAGGAAGTACTAACAAAAGATTCATGACTATAAACACTTGAGAAAAAGCCACCCTCTGAGCACAAGACAATTCAGACAGCACCTTGACCACATACGAAATGCTGAGATCTCTATCACAATCAGGTGATTCCATAGCCTGCTTGATTAGCCCATGTAACATGGGAAGTTGACATTGAAGTTGGGCCTTGTCAATATCATCCTTGTAAAAGTTACTAATAAACTCTAATTCATCCTCAAATGGCAGACCTTTGCCAACCTTCAATACAAGCTCCTCTATATTTTGATAGACACCATAGCCCTGCTGGTCAAACCTATTGCTAATACCCTCAATTACTAAATCAAGTGCTTCATAGTAGATAGCTCTATAATGGTCTTCTACTGTAGGAGGGAAGTGGCCACTTGAGGATCCAACTTCAAGTCTAGCTGGTGCATGACGCTTACGTGGAAGACAGGGATCTTCAAGCATGAGTTTCTCTTGGTAAGCTACAGCCTTAGTGAAAAACAAGTGAAAGTTATCCGGGGTACAGAGTTTCCTAATAACCTCTAGTGTCAATCTGGCTAATTGTTGTCCTTCTGCAGCTGACATTGACTTGTGCTGAAGAAGTTATCGCTATGGCTGAGCAATAATATTCCCAGCAGCATACCAAACAAGAAATCAAACTTCATCATTTGAAACTCAACCCCAATGACTCGAGATCTAATTTCGCTCTCCAGTAAAGAATCCTTAGACTCTTCCCAAACCCCCTGAAGTACCTCATAGTTGTCTATGATACTCTGTAAGGAAGAGGCTCTAACTGTCCATCTTGTCGGACACAACACTCGAAAACCCGGGGTATCAGGCGAAATGGACTCCTTTAACTCAAAAACATTGCATCCCTCTTGGGTGATTTTTTAATTAACTTACAAATTTCAGTTACAACATTCATAGTAGACTTCATTAGTTTACAATTCTTTATGGTATCATTTATAGCCAGGTTAAGGGAATGCCCATAACAGTGGGTAAAAACAGCTCTACTCTCTTCCTTTGTAATACTTGTTGAGACACCATTCTTTTTTCCTGTCATTACACTGGCGCCATCATAGCACTGGCCACGACACATATTAATACTAATATTACAGCGTAAAAGAACATCTTTAATAAGTGCCACTAGTGTAGCTGCAGTAGTAGAATCTGTTTTATAAAGCCCTATAAAATCCTCATGTATTGAAAGGCTATCATCAACCCAACGTAATACAATCACCACCTGCTCTGAATTAGAAACATCAGTTGCTTCATCAATCATAATGGCAAAGTACCTAGACTGAAGTTTCTGTACAGTTACATGTTGGATTTGTTGTGCCATTATGCAAATTAATTCATTTTGGATTTCAGGTGATGTAAATTTAGATCTTTTGGTCTCTAGCATAGAAGATATTGTAGGGTTGGCTACTACAAGCAAACGGAACAGCTGGTGTAAGTTGGAATCTATTTCTTCTTTATCACCTCGCAAAGGAAGGCCTTGACGAGCAAGATAACGGATAGCTGACAAAACTTGTACTAAGTAATCACGATGGTCTTTCTTCTCCTTTGCATGCTGAGAAGAAAGTAACTCACCCACAGTGCTTTTAACCACAAGAGAATCAACAGCTTGTTTGTGAAAATTTGAGGCTTCATGCTTAGTAAAAGCTCAGGTTGCATCCTTCCAATTTACAAAGCCATTGATTATGAAAGAATGCTCAGTTAATCCTGTGCAGCGTAGTTTATCTTGCTTAAAAGCCTTACAACAAGCGAAACAGAAAGCACTATCAGAAGTAACATCATAGTGAAGCCAAGTAAATTTCTTGAACCATGATTGCTGAAATGCCCTATTTACTAGCTTACTAAGTAACTCCAAATGTACGAGAAGGGAAAGAAATATTTACTGGTTGGTAAGGATTATCTGGTACATCTTTGATCTTATCAGTAAAATTAGTAGCCATAATGGCCTCCTGACCTATGAAAGTCTTTAGCTCTCCTTGCAGCTGGTTAACTGGTGAAGTCCACAAACCAATACCACAATCAGCTGTTAGTAAGGGTGTGTGGTTAATGAGTGTGCGTTATTTAGAACAGCTAGTGTAAGTTTTACTCAGCAGCCAGGAGAGTGAAGTTCTAAGTGTGAGTTTTAGTTTTTAGTATTAGTTCTCTGAAAAGTGGTACGGCCATGGCCGTACCAGCCGTACCCGTTGCTACGGGCCAGGCAGCTGATTCCCAACCGCATAATACATTCTAATTATCTTAGCACCACAAAAAAATAATTTCACGATTAAAATGGTCCATAAAAATAGAGCAAAAAAAAAAAAAAAAAAAAAAAAAAAAAAAAATTAGATTTCGCTGCTGGTTCTACCATTAGTGTGGTGCTGTAATTGGAAAAAGTACGGTAGTCTTTTTCACTTCAGAGGATTTGATAAAAGAGAGAAAACAAGACGAATGGTATGCATGAGAATTTGAGAAAAGTATTGTAGGGAAAAGTGTAATATAACAGTGAGTTTTGTAACTTGCTGAATACATAAATTACATGATATACTTAACACATTAAGTGGTTGCTATTGTACCATCAGTTATTTTGTGCTCATTATGTTTACAATTCCATGGAGTAGTTAATTGCTAATTATTGTCTGCTATAAAAATTAAATGATAATTACATTCTTCATGTTCTTACAAGAAAGCAGGTTCTTCATAAGGAGGTAAATATTACCTAAGGATAATTATAATAATTAATAATTATACTAAAAGTGTTCAGTAGGTTAGATAAGCACTATCCCAGCCTTGATCATGTGACTCTGCCCAATTATCATCATCACAATTGATCTGATAAAGAATTTCTTCAACTGTGAGAGTTACCATTCTGCACATCACATAACGACACAAGAAGCATTAGCTTAGACATATTAATTATTGGCTTGCTATATTATCATAAAATAAGCAAAAAATTTGTAGCCAGCTATATAGCTAACGAAAAAAAACTAATTAGCTTTCTAAGCACTACAATTTACAAATTTCTTTTGAACCACCCTCACCTATAGACCCCTTGCCTCAGTGGGTGCGGCAATGAATGTCACATGCAGTGACACACCCTTAACTCGCGCGTGTAGGGCAAAAGATTTTAGGCTGTTAGTAAAGACTTCTGAGTATTTCCTATTGCTGGACTTAAAGCAGTATTTACAGAAGTTGAAAATAGATTAGTAGGAATTAGCTACCTGACCCATATATTATAGCAGAAAACCAGTACTTGGATGATGGTAGCAGATGACCTAACTTAGATTCTATATGGAAGTTAAAACTAGCCCTTAGACTCTATATGGAAGTTAAAACTAAAGCCTATAACTATTTCTTTAATGGATATATGTCGGGACAGTATTGTAGATAAAATTTTATTACTGTAAATTGTAAAACTAAAGTTGTGATAAAGCAGCTAAAGCTTCATAGGATGGAAGTCCTGTGTAAAATCAGGTCTTGTCACAGCTACCATCCAGCATGGCTGCAGGACTCTTATTTTTCCTCAGCCAATCAAGTTGATGCTGCACAATCACTTCTTCCTTAAATTCATCAAGAGTTTCTTCAGGGGTCTGAACTGTTTCTCTAAGCATCTCTACCAAAGTACATCACTTGGGTAGTTAGCTAGTAGCTACTGCTTTGTCCTCTGAGCAATATAATTAGCAACTGGATATTCAGTGTGACCAATGCTTGCTTCAACTTGATCACTCTGTTCTTGTCTTCTCATTAACCTTTCATATCTTCCCAGTCTTTGATCACTACTAGCCCGTGTACTCTTTGTGAATGCAAATATCAATAATCTAACATGAAGGTTTCCCTGCATATAATTATATAGAAACTGTAGCTAAAACACAAATAATGTACTTAGATACAAACCAACAGCTAGTTAGATAGATAGCTACATTGAACAAATGAAATGAGCAATACAAACTCTGCAGTGAAAAGTTAGGCTGCCATCCTACCCGTTAAATAGTATCGACCTAGGCCTTTTTTCTGTCAGGATCAATAAAATCTTCACTCCTTTCGCTTTGCTGCAATGCTCAGTGTAGCCAATAGCATAGCAACTTGATGGCATTATCAGATCTCCATAAAGACCAAGCTTCTTTTTGCCCTACACGAAATAAATCACGTGATCATTGGTTAGCCACACCCTCTAGAGGCAAGGGGTCTATAACAAACTAATAACTCCTTTTGAAGCGTATTCAAGAGAGATGAGCGTGCTCCAATATTATTTAGGCCAGTCATGCATGACATTCATGACTCAGACAAGAAATAATTTTTACCATTGAATGAACCATGCGGCGGAATGCTGGAGCAGAGTCTCTCCAATCCACCACACACTGATTTATCCGTATTTTACGGATTTACACCTATAAAATTAATACGGAATACGGAAATTGATTCAATTTATACGGAAGCATAGCGAGATTAAGCTGGAGGCTTATAATATTCCTCAAAGCAGGTGATAAGTTTATTTACTGGTGCATTGTTATATTATATAGCTAGTTCAAGTGTCTCCTATCAAGCACTATGATAGCTAAGACTCAATTCTAGCTCACAGTCTAGTCTCATTATAAGATACCTGCACACGTAGGTGTGTGTCATGTAACAATAAATAATGTGATTAAGAATGATGCAGGTCATTAAACTAGATAGCTCTACGGAATTTGCTACAAAAATACGAAAAGTGAGCAATTTTTATACTGAAGTTATTCACTTTAAGTTGGAGGCTCTGGTGGAGGTAGCTAGTAGAGTTATTTTTTAATTTAGTGTGTTGCATTTAATGTGTTTATTTAGTTTTGCCCTGCAGTTTTAGTTTAATTAATTGCTAGTAGCTAGTACCATGTCTGTGAATAGTGGTTTAGCACTCCTTTAAAGCCAGGTAAATCATATGAATTTAAGGCCAGCTGAACTGGTAAGCTAATAATATTAATTTTAGGTTTTTTCAATCAGTGTATTCTAAAATATAGTTTTACTAGCTTGAAAGTGATGTTGAAGATGTTTCATCCACTATCTTCAAATGAAATAGAGCCTAGCCTTTCCTCGTGTACATATTAAAATATTAATTAGCTATTTGAATATTGCTCTCTTACACCTCTTGGATTTTGAAGAAAATTTTTGCCTCTACACTTCGTGCAGGAGGAGGCATATCCCCCTCCTGCACCCTCCCCCTTGACCTGAATTGTAGTTCTTTTGTTTTTACCTTATTAGCCCTCCAGTCCTAAAAAGTTGTCTATACCACTGAAAAATTAAGGATTGTCATTCAGATTTAAGGACAGTTGGAGCCTATGTTTTGACCACACCCAAAACAAGATAATTAGCTAATTCAACATTAAATAAAACACTTTATAATGATTGGCCACGAAAAATGTTTTATTCTCTTGGGTTTGTCTTTCATAACCAATTTGACTATAGCTATATAGTATGCCAAAACTGGTAATGGTTAACCACTATAATAGTTGTCTACCACACCCATTTGTGGGCATGCATGGGATAGGTGTTTTCAATTGCCTCCCTATGTACTTTGAAAGTGCTTCTATTTGTAAGGTTGTCTTATATCTGCATCCATAATTTCACATGAGAGTGTGTATTATTTAATTAAACAGTTTTACTTTTGTAGAAAAGATGAGTGAAGGGTTTCAGAATTCCAGGATGCATGGTTATGTCCCAATTAAACATTTATGTAACTGTAGCTTTGGTCACTCTATATAAACGTGACGTTATTGCTATACAAACAAATAATATAGCTAAGTATGACAGAGCCTCCAACTTGAAGTGAATAACTTCAGTACAAAAATTGCTCACTTCCCGTATTTTTGTAGCAAATTCCGTAGAGCTAGCTAGTTTAATGACCTGCATCATTCTTAATTATTATTATTGTTATAAGACACACACCTACGTGTAGTATCTTGTGATTAATAATGAGACTAGACTGTGAGCTAGAATTGAAAGTCTTAGCTATCATAGTGCTTGACTGGAGACACTGGAACTGTGCAATACAGGCTAATCTCAACGCCAGTTCTCAAGTCGCCATCTCAATACAACCATGCTTATTGTAATCACGTGACATTAATTATGATAGTGATGATGTAATGATAATGTTATACAAAGTCCAGTACACTCCCCCAGTTGGCCACTGCCAACTGTGACACTGAATACATGATAATGTTAACACATTTTCTCACGCCACATCTGCCGAGACATCTGTGCGGCTGCTCGGAGTGGGCGGGTATGCTCGGTTGCACAAATTCTTTTGGGTTCAGTTTCGGTTGACTGCTCTGCCTTTGCGGCATGAACTTCAAGTGGGTACAACGCTTGTACTGGCCTACGTAACATGGACCCTGTTGCTCCAACTCGTACTCGTGCTCCTCTTACTTGGTTATCCCTGCTTCTGATAAGCTCTTCAACCCTTGCCATCTTCCAAAATGTTCGGGGGTGATCCTTGTCATGAACAAGTACGATGTCTCCAACTTCTACTGTACTGCTCTCCGAACATTTTCGCTTACGACCGTGTGCCTCCCTCAACTCAGTCAGGTACTCCTTCCTCCACCTTCTCCAAAAATGATCTAGAATCTTATTTAGGTGTCGCATTCTCTTAGAGAGATCAGTTGGAGAGCTTGGAGTCACTTGGTAATCTGGATCCTCTTGTTTCCTGCTTATCATTCCCGGAAAGCTCAGCAGTCTTCGTCCAGTGATCAAATGGGACGGAGTTAGGGGTTCTTCCAAATCTTCTGTTGACACATAAGAAAGCGGTCGAGAGTTTAGTATGAGTTCAACTTCCGTAACGACTGTTAGCAATTCATCATATGACAGTTTGGAGTTGCCAATCGTGCGCTTCAGACACCTTTTAGCAGATTGAATAAGGCGCTCGAAGAAGCCGCCTTGCCATGGAGCCTTCTCTAAGTTGAATGTCCAAGTCAGTTGTAAATTCGAAAAGAATCTCCGGACAGTGGGATCTTCCAGTGTCATCTTGATCAACCTCTTAGCTGATTTGAATGTCTTCGCATTGTCCGACACTACTCTTTGGGGTAACCCACGACGTGCAACAAATCTTCTAAAACAGTGGATGAATGTCTGGGCAGAGAGCCCTGGAACAATATCCAAGTGAACTGCACGTGTGACACAACATGTGTATAGGCACAGCCATACCTTGTCCTTGCTATCTCGCACAAACAGGGGCCCAGCAAAATCCACTCCAGTGGATGAGAACGGTGGCGCCTCTCTGACACGAAATCCAGGTAGTGGAGCTGGCAACGGGACGGAATAATGCTTCCCTGCAAACCTTCGACAGACAACACACTGTCTGAGTAGTCTTCTAACAAAGTTCCGTCCCCGAACGACCCAGTAAGATGATCTAAGCTCTGTCAGAGTTTCCTTTACACCACCATGTTTGACAGATAGGTGACAGTGTCGCACGATGAGTTCTGTAATGTGGTGATTGGCATTCAGGAGTATAGGGTGCTTGGTGAAGTAAGGAAGATCCGCATTACCCAACCTTCCCCGACATCTCAGGAGTCCCATTTCATCCTTATAAAGTCCAAACTGCACTTCCCAGGATTGGAAGCATTTGTCTCCCCACAGTGGGATTTGCAACTTCTGGATCCAATAGATTGTAGCCTCTTGCATGTCTTCAAGGGTTATTTTAGGGTTAACAGCTTCAGTATCAGTTGGCTTCACCTTTGACTGCAAAACCTGCACAAACTTGAATACTAGTGCCGTGACTCGTAAGAGCTTCTGGAGTGAGCTGTACTTCTCACAGTCAAGGATAGGATCGGCTGACTGAGAACCATCAATAAGTAGGGAGAGTGCCTTTGGTGTCTTCATCTCTGGCACGCATTCACTGGGTACAGCTGAGCTGAAGGGTTCACCTTGTGGTTGCTCCCCTTTAGACAGCCAGGCAGGACCTCTGATCCAACGTGACTCCTTAAGCAGCATAGAGAGACCCACACCTCTGGAGGGCATATCTGCCGGATTCTCAGAGCCAGGGCAATACGCCCAAGACTCACTTGATACTAAACTTCGGATTTGGTTAACTCTGTTCTGGACAAACTGGCGCCACTCTTTGTTTGTAGAGGTGATCCAGTGTAGCACTGCCTTTGAATCTGTGAAACATGATAACTTGACAAGAGGTATCTCTCGTTCGAGTGCACTGAAAACGTTCTTGATGAGTTTTGCCAAAAGCACAGCTGCTAGTAGTTCAAGACGAGGAATCGTCTGTCCACAAATTGGAGCCACACGTGTCTTGGCAGCAACAAATTGAGCATGATTTCCATTTGGTGTTTCTACTTGGAGGTAGACCACAGCTGCATATGCCCGCAGAGAGGCATCACAAAAACCTTGCAGAGTGTATACTCCCCCCATTAGGTCAATCTCCTTGAAGTATTGTCGGGGAACAATTAGAGGTTGTGCTGTTTTCAAGTCGGCAACCAGTTTGCGCCATTTCTCCAACAGATCCCCGGTGAGGGGTTCATCCCAACTAATTTTGGCCTTACACAATTCCTGGAATAACATCTTGAATTGGACAATGAAGGGTGCAAGGATCCCCAAAGGATCATAGAACCGAGTAGCAACAGAAACCACTATTCTCTTGGTTGGGTGAGAGACATCAGCAGCACCAGATATGCACCGGGCATCAAAGATCAGATGGTCTTCATCAAAGTTCCAACACACTCCAAGTATCTTCTTCTCCCCTGGACTGGTAACCTGTAAGTCACCCAACATATTACTGGCATAAGAATCATCTTCTATAGCAATGGCTCCATCTGGATCTGTCTCACTAATTGGCAGTTCATCAGCAGCAATAAGCTCTCTCATAGTCGAAGAGTTGGTTACAAACTTTCTCAGATGAAATCCACCTTCTGCGAGCTTAGACTTGGACCAGTGGTAAAGATCATACATCTTTCTGATGTCAGTAGAGCCATAGGTGACATCATCAACATAGATGGAACGAAGAAACTGATCAACAAACTCTGCATCCATGGAACGGTATTGTTCAATGTGATGCTGAATGGTAGCATTCAAGAGGAATGGACTAGACGCCACTCCAAAGACCACTCGTCTAAACCTCAAAGTCCTCACTTCAGGAACTTTCTTGAAAGGATCATCCACCCACAAAAATCGGAGTGCGTCTCGGTCCTTTTCCACAACAGAGACCATCAAGAATGCCTTCTCAATGTCCCCAGCGAGTGCAACAGTATGTATCCGAAATCGTAAGATGATATCGAAGATGCTCTGTCCGAATGGTGGTCCAACGTACAGGCAGTCATTCAGGGAGGGTCCTGATGTTCTTGCTGATGCATCGTACACAATACGAAGCTTTGTGGTGTCTTTGTCATGTCGGATGACCGCATGATGTGGTAGATAATGAGCATTGGCGGATGCCACTGTCTCCGGCACGAGTTCTACAATTCCATGGGACAGCTGCTCCTTGATAACAGAGTCGTATTCTTTCAATATATCTGGTGATCGTCTAAGACGTCGGAGCAATTTGGTGAGTCGGTCCAAACTCAACTGATAGTGATCATCTAAAGGTAGGTGTGGCTCCTTCCAAGGTAGGTGCACTTCATAGTGCCCATCATTAAATGAGATCTTCTTCACAAAATCTTCATAAACAGAAGGCTCCTGATCTGCAATACCGATGGCTTCCAAGTCCCAAAACCTTTTCAACCAGAAGTCAAGGTGGGTGTCGTCTGCCGAGAGCGACTGTGACTCAATCCTCAAAACACATGTGGGATTAACATTGAAGGGCTCTTGTGCTGCCAAGTCAAGTGGTCCCGACAGCACCCAACCAAACACAGTCTCAACTGCTGTCGGACCATTCTCCCCACGGACCACTCTGCCAGTCACCAATTTCCAGTATAGGTCTGAGCCCACCAACACATCAATATTCGACTCATTCCCAGTATCCACAAGGTCCAGTTCGGCTAAATGTGGGAACATTTTCACTACATGACTTAGTGGCTGACTCACCAGTGGATCGCAGATCAGGGGGACGGCAAGGAAGGACAACTGAAGGCATTCACCTCCCTGCGTCTCCAGCAGTAAATCAACTACCTCACAGTGGTGGACCTGTTCTTCACTTGAACCAAAGGTTTTCACCATCAGAGTGTCCACAGATTTCACCGGTAAGGCTAGTCTATTCTTCAGTGTCTCTGTTACATAAGATCTCTGACTCCCACAATCGAATATCACACAGGTGTCCACACGTAGGTCTGGTCTCTCTGGCTGGGAGACATGGGTTCTAGCGGTCTGAAGAAGTATAGGTGTCCTTGCACTAGCGTACATTGAGGTAGTAGGGGCAGTCCATGGTTTCTTCCCTCCAACATTGGTACCAGTAGTGTCTGAAGGTTTCCCCTCCTCTTTCAAACTCTGACAGATGCTGACGTGGTGTCGTCCATTACAATTGGGGCACTTAAGGCCCGAGCGGCAATTTCGTCCCATGTGAAACCTTTTGAGGCAGATAAAACACCTACCAGTCCTTCGCAATCGTTGTTTCCGGGTCTCCGCATCTGTCACCATCCTGCATGAGGCCGACTGATGGTTTTGGTCACAATACACACAAGAAATGACGGATCCCTTCGTAAACAAAGATGCTGCTGTTGGCTGACCATCCTTAGAGACGTGCTTCTTCAGAGGTCCAGTGGGTGCTAGCGAACCAGCTCTCTCACGTGCATCGATCTCCTCCTCTACAATCTTCATCAGAACATCCAAGTTCCAATCATCCTCAGAAACTTTCCTACTAACCACCAACCTCATATCCTGTGGTAGTTTATTCATGAGTACTGATGTAAGGAGTCCACCATACGAAGATGATGGCACATCCAGAGCATGAAGTCCTCTAACATGAGATTCCACTCTGTCAAAGAAGTGACGAAGACTCTTGAGGCCGTGTGATGTGGCTGGTTCTAGAGCTAAAAGAGCATCCATATGCTTGTTTATGATCTGCTGCTTGTTTCCGAATCTTTTCCTTAAAATTGATACTGCCTCTTCATAATTAGCCGCTGTAAGTTTGAGTCCAGACACAGCTTCAGCTGCTGACTTATCTAAGAGTGAATGTAGGTAATTGAACTTGTCCATACCTGTCAAGTCGGGATTTGTGTGGACAGCCGATTCAAATGAGTCCCAGAAGGTCGTCCACTCCGTTGGATCCCCTGCAAATCTCTTTAGCACCAGCTTAGGAAGCTTCACCCTCGGTCCGTGGTGTCCTGGACTTGGGGTACTTGATGGACTCAACCTTGGACTAGGTGTGGGTGAGGATACTCTGGGCCTTTCACTAGGCACAGGCTCAACTCTGCCTTCCCTCGGTGATGTTTCAATGGACAGGACATCTGTCGATTTAGCTACCACAGCAGCTTCAAGGTCAATGATAGCCAATTGTAGCTTGCCTTTACAGGCATCCGCTTGCTCTATTTCCTCTGTGAAATCATCATCCTCGGCGAGCAAGTCGAGTATTTCTAGATCAAGACGTTGGAGGTGTATCAGTTTTTCTTCGAGTCCCTCCTTCTGATGTCTCAACCTTGATAAGTTAATCTCAGCCCCTTCCAAGGCTTCGTATATTTGGCCGATCATCTTTGTGGCTGACGAACGGTGCCCAGCACGAATCCTCTTCTTGCGTGCCAGCTGTTCGGCCATCGTCTATTGTTAGGCGGGATCCCCCTTCTTTACTGAGAAATCAGACACAGTTGATTGAGATCCGGCTCGAAGGACCATGTGCAATACAGGCTAATCTCAACGCCAGTTCTCAAGTCGCCATCTCAATACAACCATGCTTATTGTAATCACGTGACATTAATTATGATAGTGATGATGTAATGATAATGTTATACAAAGTCCAGTACAGGAACAAGCTATAGCTATATAAAACTTAATAACAATGCATCAGTAAACAAATATCATGAATTAACTGACAATAAATATACTTACCTGTTTTGACCGTTTAGACAACTCTTTAAGCCTCTCGACAATGTTATTTCACAGCTGTTCTGTTAGCTAGCTATACTTCCGTATAAATTGAATCAATTTCCATAGTCCGTATTTATAGGTGTAAATCCGTAAAAATACGGATAAATCCGTGCGGTTGGAGGCTCTGGTATGATGATGATATTCATATACTCAGGCCGTTACACGAAGCTAATTTGTAATGGTGGCAAGTAACATTATGAAGACTCTAATGATAATGGTTGGATTCATGGCTAGAGGTGCATAATATATGTCTTGAATGTACTAGGATAGTTAAGGGTTAGTGTTAAAGGCTAGGGTTTATGGCAAAGGTAAGTGACAAGCTCACAGAGGTAAATAAATGGTAGGTGGGGTTACTGGCAGTGGCATATTGACTCAGCACCAACCTTTAATATTATTGTAGCTGTATAGCTAGCTAGCTGTGTACTGTATGCATCTCATCTCATGACTAATAAAAACTAAACAGAAGATTCTTTAAAACACCACACCCATATTCATAGATAGTTTATAGCCTAGCTAGCCGGCTACTACCTTTAACACTTCTAGCTGAAACCCAGATACTGCTCATTTAAGATGATATGCATTATTTAGAATACAAGTAAAAAACCTGAGGCTTTTACCTATCAGTATAGACAGAGGAAATACTTTCTAGCCCTCAGATTTTATCTGAGGGTAGAACCATGTTTTGATACCTATGATAAGGAAAACATTAATGACTATTGAGCTCTTCTGTAAATTTATAGGAGGGTTTCACATAAACTGGTCACAAAGTGTAGTATAGTGGCTTACTAGCTACTAATAATAAATTGAAGATGAACAGAGACTAGCTGTGACAAACAAACAACACAACTGAGAGAGTGATAATAATAGAATGTTCTAAAATTTTTATGCCATGTGTCCTAGGTGCAAAGGTCAAAAATTCAGTAGTTCACTACATCACTCCCCTCTCAGTGACTCACAGCACGTAAGAAGAGAGGTGTGCTGGCCAATGGACTTGCCGTCCAGAGTGGGTAACTTGGGTTGGTTGAGAGGGTATTGTGTTGGCTGTGGCTTGTGAACTGGATGGAATTTTATCTAAAATGTCCAGGTGGGCGGGCTTTAGTCGGTTGATTGAGACAGTGTCCTTTTGCCCAGCAATGTCTATAGTGAAATGTTTATCGGTGCGTTTGATTACAGGGTAGTGTCCATCATATGGAGGTTGCAAAGGTTTATGGACAGCGTCATGTCGGATGAATACATGGGTGGCAGTTGATAAAGCTTCACTCACTTGATGGTTCCTCTGGGTAGGGCGGGGAGCTGGTGGGTAGATCTGTTGCATGTGGGTTTCAAGCTGGGATACTTAATGAGATGAGAACAGTGAAAAATTTTCCAGGCAGTCGCAGTGTGGTGCCATACACCATCTCAGCTGCTGTAGTGGAGATATCCTCCTTCAGTGCTGTCCGAATTCCGAGAAGTACTAGTGGTGGGGCATTCATCCATGAGGAGGGGTTAGATTAAGTCTTTAAAGCGGCCTTCAATTGGCGATGGAAACACTCCATTGGATTGTGGAAGATAAGCAGTTGTACGAACTCGTTTGCAACCAAGCAGGGTCATCAGTGTCTGCCACAATTTGGATTCAAATTGGTTGTCCACGGTCAGTGACTATCTTGGGTACACCGATCCAACCACTGGTGAAGGCTTTGGCAACAGATTCTGCTGTTGTTGATGTGATAGGAATGGCTTCTGGCCATCTGGTAAAATGGTCTACACACGTTAAGAGGTGAGTGAATCCTTGTGATGGCAGTAGTGGTCAATGTGGACAACATCAAATCTAGCATCTGGTGTGGAAAAGGGGGAGAGTGGGGTGACTGAGTGTCTGTGGATCTTAGCACGCTGGCACTGAATGCAGGAACATGTCCATCTGCGAACATCTGCATTGATACCTGGCCACACATATCTAGTGGTGATGAGCTGCTGTATTCCTGGGTGGGAGAGGCCATGAAGGGAATTAAAGATGGTTTGTTTCCATTGAAGTGGGACTAAGGGACGCTGAACACCTATAGAGACATCACAAAGGAGATTGTCACTTGAGTTAGCCAGTGGAATGGCCTTTATTACTAATGGGGAGGATGAGGCAGATTGTAGTACTCAATCTGAAGATCAGTTGCTTGAGCCTTAGTCATAGTTACAAAATCCACTACGTAGAACTGGTTTTAATTGCGATGATCCAACAATTGTGAATTTCAAGTTTGGACAGTAATTGCAAAAATTGAAATAACAATAAATTGACCATAGTAATCAATTCTTCTCGCACATGATTAACCACCTTAGACAAATGAATTGCTCAGTTGTGAAGAGTTGTCAGACATGGAACTGCCACTTAAGGAAGTAAATCGGGAAGTAGTAAGTGTGTTGGAGCAGGACAATGAAACAAGCGGTAGGAAGGGAAAGTACATAACTACTTTCACACCTGAAGGTCGTGTTGTAATTGGAAAGTATGCTGTTGAAAATGGTAAACCTGTACTAGATACTGGTATCACTTTGGAGTACAGTGCATACAGAATACCAGCATGATGATATGACTTGCCATTTTATTTAACTGTATCACATGCTGAATTGATTTACCTAGGTAGTTGCCTAAATTTAATTTCGTTGAAGAAGCCAAAAAAAAACAACAATTTTATAGCTATGATAATGATATAAAATAAGTTGATGCATGCACATATACCAGTACCTGAGTGTTACACACTGCAGCAAAACCACTTAAAATAGCAATAATTAAATACGTAATCTGCTTGAAATTTGTAAAACGCAAACATTAAACCCCGCAATTAAAGCCAGTTCTACGGTATTGGTGGCTGGCCTATGATCAGAGCATTCATCTCAATGCGAGAGAGGGCATCAGCTACTACCCGTTCCATGAATGTGGTGAATGTTTGAAGTAAATTGTGAAATATAGTCCAACTGGCATGCTTGCCGAGGAGATTGATGGTCTGGAGGGGTGTGAAGAGCATGTGTGAGGGGTTTGTGGTCAGTTAGCACATAGAAACATCGACCTTCCAGGAAGTGGTGGAAATGTCGGATGGTGAGATACACAGCTAGCAGTTCCCTATCAAAAGTACTGTAGCATGTTTCTGGTGGTTTCATCTTCTTAGAGAAATGGGGCACCACATGCCACTGACATACTGCTGTAGTACTGCTCCCACAGCCATGTCTGATGCATCCGTCATAAGACAAGTTGGGGCATTGGGCATGAAGTAGTTGCTAGAGTAGGGTGGCATTGGCCAAAGCATCTTTGGTGGTATTGAAGGCAGCTAGTGCTGTGTCATGCCAGACTATGGTCTGGGACTTTGGCTTAGAAGTGGTAAGGAGGGTGTGCAATGGTTGCAATAGTTCAGCTCCATGAGGTAGGAATCGATGGTAAAAGTTACACCGAGACTTATACATTCTTTTCTATGTGGGGAGAACATAATGTATACAGTATTATAATAGTATTATAATGCATAGTCCTGTGATCTGTATATTATTATATTTACCTGTAGCATTAATCATTCTGAAAGTGCTAACTCAGTGTAAATTATTATTAAAATTTTAGGGGGTGCTGCCATTATGCTAACATCAACAGCACATCAAAATAAACTTTGTCCAGAAGGATTCATTACTTTTCGTTGCACTGCAAATGGTTCAAGATTAGTCTGGAGGTTGAATAGTATGAGTGAATTTTCATTTGATAGTCTGGAAAGCGTGGAACGTATTTATAGAAAGCCTCAAAAAAATTCCTCTGCGACATTATTACCTCGTGGGGATGGATTGTGGGAATCAACATATTCTTTACTCAGTTTACCGAATTGTATTATGAATGTCACATGTTTTGATGGGTCAGATAGTGAAGGATTGACCATTTCAGTTGATGCAGGTATGTATGTATATCAGTATATAATTATTATCATGTTAGTGGTAGTAACATGTGACACTGATGTCACAATCATCATATTGTACTCTAAACATACTGAACAATATTAAAGTCTATTCTGCTTCACCGTGTACCTCCAATTTCAAGCATCTTCAGATAGCTAATTAACCGTAGAGTGCTTTCATGATTTTTACTCCTTGCTGGTCAGAGTATGATGACTACTGGGAATTTTTAGAGTTTGATCAATTCTGATGTACGTACCTGTGCATACCGTCGTGTTTAGCTTACATGTTCTTATTACACATCATGACATTGAAGAAGAAGTTATTATATACCAAGACTAGAGGATCTATTGCCCTTGGTTGTAGCATGGTGTCTCAAATTAACCTGATTGTTCCTAAATACCTGTAGATCCTAGTACTTATTTATAGTGTGCCACATAAGCAACCTAATTAGCTATACAGTAACCACCTCTGAGCTACTCTAGCTATATGGACAGAAGTAAAAGTGCTCAGCAAGAAGGTACTCAGTTCTAGAGGACTGAGTGATGGAAGAGCTAAGTGAAACTGGGGGAAAAAATGGCTAGAAGCCAAGTGAAACTGAGAGAAAAAATAGCTAGAAACCATCATTTCGATCAGTAATAGATCATGTCGAGACAGGGAATGTTAACTCTTCAATTCTGAAGAGAACTTGACAATGACTATGGTGTAGACTGTAAAAGGAATGGAGAGTCCACAGAATGGGTTAAAAGCAATGGATAGTATGTCTATGTAATCAGGAGTATAGAAGATTTGAGAATGCTAGATAGTGTGCATAAGCTCACAGAAAATTTTCCTGACCATACTCAACTTTAGAATAATGTAACATGTATAGATACAAAACTGTCCAAATATGCTCTTATTTTACTGTGAAGGGTTGGAGTCTTGCAGTCAAAAAAGTGCCTCAACTACATCTGGTAAGTTTTCATTATTAATCTTACATTGTAGTTCTATTATTAAATATTAGAACTAAATTAATAGTACTAATCTACTAAATGCATTTTATTTATGAATGTTTATTTGTTTATTTGTTTATTATCCTGTATGACTTTAGGGACCATTTGTCCCCTCTTTCTTTATGTTCAAGTCAACTAAATACCTCTCTCAATTCTTTATCTATTATTATGTATTATGTTCTTTGTGAGTTTTGTTAATAGCTATAAGATTTCATAGAAGAGAGGATGAAGGAACTGGGCACTCATACACTAATTTAATTTGCTGCTCTACTACTATATTATAGAATAACATGAGAGTTATGCTAAGTAGTGGTATTCTTCTCTATGTGTGGAGAACATAATGTACATAGTATTATAATGCATAGTCCTGTGATCTGTATATTATTATATGTACCTGTAATATTACTCATTCTACACATGCTAACTCAGTGAAGATTATTATTATAATTTTAGAAGATGCTGTCATTTTCCTAACATCAACAGCACAGCAAGATGTACTTTATCCAGGAGAATTCGTTACTTTTCTTTGCATTGCAAATGGTTCAAGATTAAAATGGAAATTGGATAGTATGAATGAATTCTTATTTGACAATCTGGAGAAAAATATTATCTATAAACCTCATTCAGAGTCATATGCAACATTACAACCTCGTGAAGATGGATTGTTGGAATCAACATATTCTTTACTCAGTTTACCGAGTTCTGGTAATTTGACTGTAACCTGTTTTGATGGGTCAGCTCAAGAAGAATTAACCATTTCAGTAATGGCAGGTATGTATGTATGTCAGTAATTATTATCATGTGAGTAATTATAATTAAGCTGATTTCCCCATTATGTGATAACAGTTCTGGCCATCTTGTACGTACTTTTACACTGAACTCTGAACATACTAGGCATCATCAATAGTTATAATTAAACATGTAGAGTGCTTTTATCAGGTTTGCTCCTAGCCATGGAGTCAGAGTGTGTTAGGGAATTCTGTGCTGGTGTTAGAGATTGATCAGGCAACAATTATAACATTCTGATATATGTACATGCCTGTGCATGCCATAAGCCTATGTTTAGCTAACATGAAGTATACAAAACTACTTCATGCACTGGGATATTATTCTATTCTTTACATTGAAGAAGAAGAAGTTACTACATAACAAAAGATATTTGGATATCTAAAGGCCCTTGGCTATAGCATGGTGTCTCTAATTAACCTAAATACCTCTTGATCCTTTTATTCAAGGCATCTAACTTATCTAGAATATAGTGTATCACATGACAGCCTAACTATAGTTACACAGTAACCACCTCAGATGTACTCTAGCAGCATGGGCAGAAGTGAAAGTGGCATGACCTGTGATTACCTCAACAAGTTAAGTGGTTATAAGAAACTGAGGAAATATTCCTTAGAAAAAATAGCTAGAAACCGTCATTTATAAATCAGAGAGAGAAATAATTGAGGAAAGGAATATTAACTTTTCAATTTTGAAGAGAACTCACTTGACAATGAATATGGTGTAGACTGTGGAAGAAATGGAGAGTCAACAGAACTCCTAGCAGGATTAAAAGCAATGGCTCTTAACTATAGGCTGTGTAATCAGGGTTGTAGAAGACTTGGAGGTACTAGATGATTTTGTGCATAAGCTCACAGAAAAAGGCCATAGCTACTCAACTTAAAATAATGATGTAACATGAAACTGTCCAAATAATATGTTACTATGAGCTTTAAAACAAAATTGTCACGTTTCATTATTATGACCATAAACCAGATAATAGTAAGAAAATCTTATTTGCCTTCACAAAGGTCTAACTTAGCCACACTCACTCCTAGAAACTTGATCCAATGCATATAATGTATCTCCTTAAGAGCTCTTTTTATTGTCTATAGGTCACCACAAAGATAGCTAATTACTCAAAATGCTGTGTAGAGAGTATGGAAGTTTGTGGTTTGGTCACTGGGAAGTGGTTTCCAATTAACAGTGGTGGGTGAACTCAAATTTAATGCAACATTCCTATGTATGTACTCTACATAAGTCAAGTATTAGGAGAATAGGATTTACACATTAGTTATATTATCTTGCTATCTGACTTGATGGGAATAGAGCTCTCGAAAGAGGTAGAGCTAAATTTTTGAACATTAGATCAAATTTTATTTTTAGGGCAATTTTGCATGGAGCAACAGTAAAGATCACCATCTATCTGGTGCTTCAACACCACCAAATGATTTACAATTGCCTCACTGACTTCTGGAAATGATTGCTAGCACACAATAGATAGTTAGAAACTGCTTTTAGGAATTAGCAGGTTGTTTAGAAAGATAATATTATTACAGTTATAACAGTCAACACTATATACACTGAGTCAGTCTGAGTGAGAGATCATTCATCACTTTAAGACACTTATCACACTTTATAGACTTCAAGAAGGTAGGGAAAAAATAGAGGGCAGAGAAAAATTTCATAGAGGGCTAGTCTATATTCATATAGAGTGGTCGAGTGGCGAAGTGAACGGAGCGATGGAAGTGGAGTATGGTGATAACCCAGGTGTAGCTGAGTCGACTTCAGTAGAGGAAATGATGAGAATGTGGATAGAAGAGCAGCGGCGAAGGGAAGCAGAACGGGCGGAAGAGCGACACCAATGGGAGGTGGAACTGAAGTTGCGGGAACAAGCTTACGAGGAAGAACGACGAAGAAGGGAGGAAGTGTGGCAACAAAGAGAGGAGCACAATAGACGACAAATGGAAGTGTTGTAGTCGTTGGTGGTAGGAATTCAGCTGCAGGGTGAGGCAGCAAACAGAAGAGCTGACCGGGAGAAAGATGCGAAAATAGCGAAACTTACGGAAGAAGACGACATAGTAGCATATCTTACAATGTTTGAGAGAATTATGACAGTTTATGAGATAAAAAAGGAGTGTTGGGCTTTCAAGTTAGCTGCTAATCTTGTTGGTAGGGCACAGCAAACATATGCAGCCCTGAGCAGCGTAGATGCAGCATCATACGAAAAACTAAAAGCGGCTATTCTACAAAGATATGATATTACTGAGGAAAGTTACAGACAACGATTTCGATCGGTAAGAAAGAAGACTGGAGAATCAAGTAGGGAGTTAGTGTCCAGACTGAACGATCTGGCACACAAGTGGTTGAAGGATTGTGAGAGCGTTGACGAAGTGAAAGATAAAGTTGTGTTGGAGCAATTTATCAATACCCGGTTAAAATTTTTGTGTTAGAGAGGAAGCCAGAATCTAGTGAAGAGGCTGGAAAGCTGGCTGACGACTTTCAGCAAGCCAGGAAATTTGAGAAGAAAGAATTTCGAAGAAGTGAGGACTGTAGATGGGCCGACAACAAGGCGGTCAGAAATTGTCTTAGTTGTGGAAAGCCAGGACATCTTGCTAGGGACTGTAAGATGAAGGCGACAGGTTCAGGGGGACAGAAGTCTCCTAAATACAAGAAGGAAGTGGAGTGCTTCAACTCTGCCACAAGAAGGGACATTATTCCTCACAGTGTCCTTATAATGCTTTGCATTGCACTGAAAGGAGGGTGGGTCATCGAGGTTCATCAACTGCAGTACGATGGCAAAGTACTTCTCAGCCAGGAATCATCAAGAGTGGTGTAGTGGAGGGAAAGAAGGTAAAGGATACCCTTCTGGACACAGGGTGTTCGAGAACTCTTATACACAAGGATCTTGTGCCAGCAAGCAAGATTCAAGAGGATGAGGCTGTAGCTATTAGATGTGCCCATGGGGACACAGTTTTATATCCTTTGGCATTGATCTCTCTGGAGGTGGGAGGTCACTTAATCGAAGTCGAAGCAGCAGTGTCTGACAGTTTACCAATGTCAGTTTTACTTGGGACTGATACACCAGAGTTAAGCAAGTTGCTTATGGAAGACAGTAACAGGAATGAAGAGGAAGCTTTTGCTGTCACTACTGGCAGAAGGGTGGAGCTGAAGAAGCAGGAGAAAGGGCAGCAACTCAAACGGGAAAATTCTGTGAGCTTACAGTCACAACGAGAGTTAAATCAGTGTGATAACCCAACAGAATGGATATGCACATTAGATGATGAGCTGTTTGGTGTAAGCAAGGTGAAAGAAAGGAAGACAAAGAGAATGAAACGGGAAGAGAGAAAAAGGAGGCAGAAACTGGAGGTTGATGAACAGGAAGAGTCAGTACATCAGGTCAAATGGATTTTGATTGGCATGATCTAGATATTTCTGCAATGGAATTGAGGGTGCTGCAATCAACGGATCCAACCTTAGAAAGAGCTAGGAATGAAAGGAAGAATGACAATTACTTTTTCGAGATGGTTTACTGTACAAGACATGGGTTCGCTCTGGATGTGAGGGAACAGTGGAACAATTAGTGCTTCCACAGAGTTGTAGAGGATTGGTGTTGCAACTGGCACATAGTATACCTCTGGCAGGAAAAGTTAAAACGACCAATCGAATACTTCAAAGATTTTACTGGCCCATATATAGGGATGTTGCCAGATATTGTCGAGCATGTATCGCTTGCCAGAAAGCATCGGGAAGGAGACCAATGAAAGCTCCACTCATTCCTCTACCCATCATTGCACAGCCATTTTCACGAATAGCTATGGATATTATTGGTCCTCTACCTAAAAGTAGAAATGGGAATAGATATGTGTTGGTGGTGTGCGACTATGCTACTAGGTATCCTGAGGCAGTGGCTTGAGGAGTATTGATGCAGCGACTATTGCAGAAGAGTTAGTCAAGATATTCTCACGAGTAGGGATTCCACACGAAATATTAACTGATCAAGGAGCAAATTTCACTTCTCAATTACTGACAGAGCTCTACAGAATGTTACACATAAGACCCATTAGGACTACATCCTATCACCCTCAGACTGATGGTCTGGTTGAGAGATTCAACCATACTCTGAAATTCATGTCGAGGAAGTCTCTGGGAGGGAAAAGGAAGAGTACTAAGGACTGGGATGTTTTGTTGCCTTATCTTCTTTTTGCTTATAGAGAAGTACCACAGGCATCTACTGGATTTTCTCCTTTTGAGCTTCTATATGGCCATGTAGTACGTGGACCATTAGATATACTCAGTGAGTCCTGGCAAGGAAGGAAGAAGAGTGAAGAGAGTGTAGTTTCCCACATATTGACCATCAGAGAGAGACTGGGAGAAATGAAAAAGATGACTGGTATGAATTTAAAGAAAGCACAGCAGCAACAGAAGCTTTGGTACGATCAATCAGCTAGAGAAAGAGAGTTCAAGAAAGATGATATGGTTTTACTTCTACTGCCCACTACTACAAACAAACTTTTAGCTAAATGGCAGGGACCATACAGGGTGATTGGAAGAGTAGGTAAAGCTAATTACTTGATCGACATGCCAGACCATCAGAAAACCAGAAGAATCTATCATATCAATTTGTTAAAGAAGTGGGAGTCATCCATATTGGAGAGCTGTGACATGGCAAAGGAAGTGAAAGAAGAGGAATTCCCAGACTGGAAGAAGAGCGAATTGGTTCAACCAGTGATAGGAGATCAGTTGTCTGATATGGAAAGGTTTGATTTGCAAGGGATATTAGATGAATTTGAAGATGTACTGCAGGGAAAGCCAAAACAAACTACCCTTGCCACACATAGAATCAATATTACATCAGAAAAACCAGTTCGACTTCCACCCTACAGAATTCCACATGCGTACCGTGAATCAGTGACAGAGGAATTAAGAGAGATGGAAGAGAGTGGAATTATTGAACCTTCAAATAGTGAATGGTCATCACCAATAGTTGTGGTGAAAAAGAAAGATGGAAATATACGACTTTGTGTTGATTATCGCAGATTAAATTCTGTCACTCCAGCAGATCCATACCCAATACCTAGAACGGATGAATTAATAGACAAGCTGGGAAAGGCTAGGTATATAACTACATTGGATTTAGCTTGAGGGTACTGGCAGGTACCAGTGGCAGAGGCTGACAGAGAGAAGACAGCATTTTCTACACCTAATGGACTTTACCAGTTCAAAGTCATGCCATTTGGGCTGAGCGGAGCCCCAGCAACCTTCCAGCGAATGATGGATAAGCTCATACAAGGCTTGGGTGCATGTACAGCAGTCTACTTAGATGACATCATCATATTTAGTGAGAGCTGGAAGGAACATGTTCAACATGTCAGGGAAGTACTTTTTAGATTAAGAAGAAACAACTTAACAGCCAAGGCAAAGAAGTGTCAGTTTGCGATGAAGGAGTGTAAATACCTTGGACATGTGGTAGGGAATGGTCAAGTTAAACCTGATCCAGAAAAGGTCTTAGCAGTGAGCCAGTTTCCGAATCCTTTGACAAAAAAAGAAGTATGAGGATTTTTGGGTCTCACAGGTTACTACCGGAAGTTTATAGAAAATTATGCCAAAATAGCACTACCTTTAACAGATTTAACAAAGAAGTGTTTACCCGACAAAGTAAACTGGACAGAGGAATGTGATACAGCTTTCAAAACATTAAAAAGAGCTTTATGTCAAGCACCAATTCTCAACAATCCAGATTTTAATGCAGCATTTATTCTACAGACAGATGCATCTGACAGGGGAGTGGGAGCAGTCTTGAGTCAACTTGACAACGAAGGAAGAGATCGTCCCATAGCATTTTTCGTTACTACCAAGGGAAAAACGATACTCCACTGTGGAGAAAGAATGTCTCGCAATAAAGCTGGCAGTGGAAGCATTCAAAGTGTATCTCTTAGGAAAAGAGTTCATAATTCAAACAGACCATCGTTCCTGGGTGTGGTTGGATAGGATTAAGGAAAAAAATGGAAGATTGACTAGATGGAGCTTGGCCCTGCAGCCTTATAAATACAAGGTTGAACACAGAGCTGGAAAAACAAATGGAAATGCTGATGCCCTATCACGAGCAGCAACAGACTCTACAGTCGATATGTCTGTTGCTGGAGAAGAGGAAAGAAGTGTAAAGGACTTGAGGTAGTGAGCCCCAGAGCTATTATTTTATTTAACCCACATAAACATTTATTCTTATTGGTCTGTGCTATTAGTTACTCAACTTGTTTATTTTTTTTTTTAATCATTCATTTTATTGGACATGCAGATTAACCAATCATTTTAATCATCTATGTATCAACTATAAAAGGAGCTGTTTTGTTTATTTTAGTCAGTTTTTTGAATTATCCTTTGTTCATCAGCTACCTCCTCTGTACTTCTGTAAAGAAAAGTATTTAACATAATAACACTTTACTGTTTAACTAACCTGACTTGTGGTCCCTCACATAACTAGGTTCCACTAGCACTTGTTTTCATGATGCTATTCATGTGTGAAGTTTTTCTCATTAGTGGCCCAGAACATTGTGTTTTATACTCCCAGCTCTCCCATGTCATAGAAAGAAAAATAATAATAGTTGTGACGGAGAAAAACAGTCCAAAGATATCAAAAAATATCCGAGGAGACCACTTCTGGCTACTCTAGAGACTTGGGTAGTAGTGGCAATCAATCATAATAGGTTTTTTGTATTAACTGTATGTGACTAAACCACTCCTGTTTTCAGCATAATAATCTCTGTGTATGTATACCTTGAAACTTACATGCATGGTGAGTAGATGTCTTCTTGTTGAACTGGTTTCATTGGTTCAAGGTTCTCGGCCCAAGAATATAAATTATAAATAAGTGATCAAAATATCTATGTGAAGAGGTTTTGAAGTAATTTGCATAAAAACATTATCCTGATTACAGAATTGGCTATTATACGTAGAGGTGGTTAAAGTCTGTTGAGAGGTGGTGTCCACCACTGTCCTGTGTGAGTAGAACCTTGGTTTAATAACAAGTTAGTCATTGTGAAAAAGACTGTCACACTTCCATATGGGGTGCCATTTTAACTTTATGCAAATGACACCCCATATTCTAGCTATGGACTTCGAAGCAATCTCACAATTTAAGTGCACTTTAGAGAAATGGTTAATGGTTTATAGGCAATCACATTAATACTATGGTAATGTGAATTTGAGTACGAAGGTGTGATATAAGGATCAGACATTAAGCTATTGTTGTGACTGTGGTCCTGGTTACAGTGTTCTTATATTTTGTAGATGATACTGAAGTACCTACAAATGTGATGTCACCTGAAGTACCTACAAATGTGACGTCATCATTTATATCACCAGATAGTGTGGATACATCAGGTGGTTTGTACAGACCATTACCAGATCAGTGTGGGAAATGTATTTTCTATCAAAGACCATATTAAACTGGAAGATGAACAGTCAAAGTAGGGCTAGGACTAGCATAGCAGGGGAGTGTGAAGGAGGGTTATGGGGACTAGTAAGTGGAAAATAGTATTATGTTTTAGCTTATTTTCTAGGTATAGCTGATGTGCTGGGGTAGCCATTAGAGTTCCACTTCCTCTTGAAATAGTAAACTGATGGAGTACTTTCCAAAGTTGTATATACATGTATACCTGATTAGAGTGTGCTAGTATACTATTAAGTGAATCTCCATACTATCAAACTGGATACACATGAGTGTACCTTAATCCCTTATTTGACCCAGTATGTCTGAACCAGTGATAAAACTTAACTCATGTGTCTATCAATTCAGCAGTCATATGGTTGCCATATTTCCAAATATAAATGCTCCTTTACAAGTATGTAAATATAAATGTCATATCATTCGTTTTCACTATACAGCTACCAACACCACTTCTGGATATGGAGGACTGAAAACGTGGCACATAATTATAATTGTGGCTGGTGCTAGTGTTCTCGCTGGTGTTCTTTCTGTCAGGGATGGCATCCTGACCTTCTCTCATTTATGTATGGACTTGTATATTTAATCACCCTCATTTAATTTATATTTCATTTACACATCTTTATTTGGTATTTATTTAACTTCTTTAGGGTGCTTCTATGTGTAAATTCTGGACATTACGTCATTACTATTACATCTGTAATATACCTGTAATATTCAGTAATATACCTGTAATATTCAATAATATATAATAAGATTACTGTAATATACCATAATATACAATAAGATTACTGTAATATACCATAATATACAATAAGAATACTGTAAGGAAATTTACACGTAGAAGCACCCCTTCTTTACATCATTATTAATTTATTTTATGTGGCCAATCAGATTATGTGTATATATAATCATATTTAAGTTAAGTTGTGTCATATCTTTGAGTAGAGTTAGCAGTTCTATGAAGTTGTATTATTATTAATTGTATTATTCATATGTAGTAGACTGTCTTTCTCCTCATTGGGACGTCAACTCTTACACTTTCAAGTAATACAATATAGTGTCACTGTTAAAGTATGTCTCCACCTAGCTACTTTTGATATCAGCTATGTACACCCTTTAATAATAAGGACATCTCTGTAAGTTAGCTCTATACCAACTTCAACTTGATAAGCCCATTTCTGTAGTAGCTTTTCAAAGCATTGCTTGCTTACTATCCTCTAATACTCTTCCTATATACCTGTTATGTAGACTTCTCAGGCTATCAGTTACATGCTCTTGACTTGTGCTAAATATTAGTCTGTAGTTTTTATTGGAGGAAGGGTATTTTCTCCTTAAAAATTGTTCAAATTCTATAATTTAATAATACAGTGGGACCTCTCTATACTGAACATCTTTGAAAAAAATTACAAGGGTGGCCTAATTTCAGGAGGTAATTGTCGTAACTGCAATCCTAGTCTAGATACTATCTTTTAAGCAACTCATTAACTTGAACAACTCAAAATGGCCTTACATACAATGACAAGATATGACATCTTATGGACTAGTCACAATAATGATTATTATACCACAGTGATGTTCTATAATTTACAAGCTGTTATTTGGGACTGTCTTCATTTTAATGGGTTAGAAAAGAGATTTCACTTTAATAAACAAATAGCTAATACAGCAGTAACTAGTAGCTATTGTAGTAATAATTATCATAAATTATTCCTGTTTTCAGATTTAAAGAACAAGATTTAAAAACCAGTTTTTACATAACAAACATAATATTATAGCTAGCTAAATTTCACACACTTCATTATTGTTCATCCTATAGTAAATTAAACTTTAAAAGCCAGTTTTTACATAGCAAATAAAAATTACTACAATATCACACAATTTCACTTCATTATTGTTCAATTAAATTTATAAATGGAGTAAACTATAATAATCACTTGAAGATTCATACAAGACAAAGATCAAAATATACTTTGAGTGCATGGCAGCACGTGTACTGTCTGTACTGTGTGTGAGGAGTGAAAAAACAGTAGATATACAAGTAATAGAAAAAAAATTTCTCCTAAATAAAAATGAGTATGTAGGGTTGCTAGTAAACATTTTTTGCAGTCAACAAATCCCTACATTAACTGCCAAAGAGCTCCTGTCAATGGCTTAGCTATATAAAGTTAAGAAGAAGCTGCTATGAGAGGCTATAAGTTACTGGTACCAAAGAAGCAGTTAATGTAGGGATTTGTTGACTGCAAGAAAATGTTTACTAGCAACCCTACATACCCACTTTTATTTAGGATAGCTAAAATTTTTTTCTATTACTTGTTTGTATTTATTAGAGCAGGTAGCTAGCTGTATAACTCTAGAGCAACAATTCGACTGCAGTATCACAAACACAAAATCTCCACCACAGCCTCTTTAGCTACATCTTGCCCATTTGTTATTAATGTTCAAGTTTTCAATGTTTTGTATGTAAAAGTTTTAAGTTAGCTACTAAGTACCCCCACACAGGTGTTTGTGTAGTTACATTTTTGCCAACATGTATATAGCTAGATACTTCCTTTAATTTAAGTTGCATTCCCGTTAGCATCAGAGTACACTCGTTCTGACCCCAGGCTATGACCCCAGGCTATGAGATGGGGACCAAAGAATGCATGGTAGCCTACCCTTGAGAATAGTGAACAGTTTCACCTTCAGTCATCAGGCTCCACCATGCAACATGTACTTGGTGCCAATGGTGGGAAGCACTCAGTTACTACTAGTGGCTTAAGGTCTTTGTTGTGCTGTACACAGTGCACTCAATATTAGCCATAACCACCAGTGCAGCATCAATGGCTGAACCACCAGTGCAGCATCTAGCTCGCTGGAAGAAAAGAAGAGGAGAGTCCCTTTCC
Source organism: Diacarnus erythraeanus (assembly GCA_964016965.1). Lineage (NCBI taxonomy): Eukaryota > Metazoa > Porifera > Demospongiae > Poecilosclerida > Podospongiidae > Diacarnus > Diacarnus erythraeanus. The sequence continues at coordinate 7,196,207 of OZ024671.1, forward strand.
AGGCTGCAACAGTGCAACACAACAGTTATAGCTATAGCTAGCAGCTACTGCTAGAGTAAAACATGACACTGACTGTAGGTGTGATATGAACACTATAGAGCTGTCCAAAGAAGTAGAAGCAGAACAGTCAACTTCAGACGTCTCCAACATTAGACACGGAGCCCAGAGATCAGATAATAATAATATTATTATTATTAGTTTCCCCCGGCGCTTAATTAATTAGAGCCAAGTGGTTTTTTTTTTTTTTTTTTTTTTTTTTTTTTTTTTGTAGTTTGCTATGATTTGCTGTTAAAGAGATGTCGCTTTTTCACCCCCACAACTGAGCCTCTTGCTGAATTGAATGTTCAGAGTTGACCACTAGAGTCCACACAGCCTTGTAAACATGAACCCCCCACACAACACTCTGGATACAAACGTGCATCTCTGCTCATAGATTAAAAACCCACATTTTGGTTCAGATCAGAGGTAGAGTGGTAGGTACTATAATTTTTGTGTACCCGATGGAATTTGCGTAGCCGATGTCTACGCTAGTTTCAGTTATGGACAGCTGGATAAAAGTCCTGAAGAGTATCAAGCATCTATCAAGGTTGGCTAGAGTAGAAATGATATGACAGGGGTGTAGACAAGGTGGGGGGGGGGGGGGGGGGGCTTAAGCCCCCCCCCCCAGATTTTTGAGATTAACTAGATAATAATAGCTAATAAGCTCAGGCTCTGGCTTGTTTTTTTTTTGTAAACTGCATATTTTATATGATGTGCATTGTATGGTAAACATTATTTAATTATTATGAAAGTAGTGATTAACAGGTAAGCATGGTAACATTGTAACAGTTGCTTAGAGAACTTGAGCTTGACTCTTAGGCTAATTGCTAGTACCTAGTACCATGTCTGTGAATCTCTAAGATAGTAATTTAGCACTCCTTTAAAGCCAGATTAATTATCCAATGAAAATAAGCCAGCTATCAGCCTAGCCAGCAGTCAGCCTGAACTGGTGAGCTAAGTTTTTCAATCACTTCAGTGTATTCTAAAATATAGTTTTACTAGCTTGAAAGTGATGTTGAGGATCATGGTGTTTCAGTATAGAATCTACTACTATCTTTAAATGAAATAGAGCCTAGCCTATCCTTGTGTACATATTAAAATATTATACAATATTACTCTAATTTGCTCTCTTATACCTCTTAGATTTTGAAAAAATTTTTTGCTTCTGCACTAGTCTTCATGCAGGAGGGGGCATATCCTCCTCCCACACCCTCCCCCTTGAGCTAAATTGCAGCTCTTTTGTCTTTACCTTATTAGTCCCCCCAGTCCTAAAAAGTTGCCTATGCCCCTGTATGATATCTGTCAGCTTGGATTTTTCAGTAGCTGAAGTGGTTAGCAACTTTGGGCACTGTGGTACTATCCAAAACACCAGTTAGAGTGAGGGATGTCTCTACTGTACTTATGCAATCCAGCCAATACATAGCACTTTATGGCACTGAAACATCCGAGCAGCACAAACCTTCAAGCAAAGATAATTCTGGAACCAAGTCCCATGGTATGCCATTTTCTCCAAGTGCTCAATATGCCAAGAATGTGGGAACAGTTATCCAGTTTTCTAATTGCTTGAAATGGAGACTGATGGTACACCAAGTCTGCTCTGAAACGAAATCAGAAATTTAGAGAAAATCCTACTGGAAGTTCTCTATGTGTGTGGTGATTCATTTGCTGATGTGGAATGTGATGATGACTCTGTATTAAATAAAAATGAACCTGTGCTATTTTTGTGCTTCTGAAGAAAATTTCAAAGAGCAAACTGATAGTTACCCTATATGTATGAGCTGTTAACTCCAGTGGAAAGCGATCTCCAGCTAAGCAAACACGCCAGTTCAAACCAAAGGACTAAAGCTTAATTTTGTATAATACCTCGTACCTCCCTTTATTCCTTTTTTTATTTTTTATTTTTGGCTCATACATCTTTATAATTTTGTAGTTGCATACCAAGTATTTACCAAATTGATATACCAAGAAGTAAAAAATTCAATTGACAGTTCAGTATCCATGTAAAAATTACACCATTTTGTTACTCAGCTATATAGAAGTGCATTCTTCCATTATAACCAAATATCACACACTTAGTAACCATTTGGCTAACCCAAGGGGGAATTAGGTGAGGTATCAATTTTTTGCCCTGAAATGTCAATTGTTCATTAGTGATACAACTTTTATTTGGCTCTTTGAGCACTTCTTTTTGACTGCCAGTGTAAAACACTGATTTCCTCAATTGATCTCAGAGCTTGTGTTGAGGGTGTGGTTTCTTTTTAACAGATATATTTTCGCAACTGGTACCGGGTGTCACAAAAAAATCGATCCGGGTGAATTTCGATCCGGGTGGATCATATCCGCTAGCATAATCAATAAATACGCTAGCATTATCTATCCACCCCGGTTTGAATTCGCTAGCAGATTTATTCCTACTCCGCTAATATGATCCGGGGTAGCAAATGGATCCTTGACAAGTAGAACTATAGCATATTAATGTATCTGTTAGCAGGACTGATCCCTTAAATGCATGAAATCTGTTATAGTGAAGCATCTCCTGGAATGTATCTGCTATCAGAATTGATCCCCCTTAAATGCATGAATCTGTTATAGTGAAGCATCTCCTGGAATGTATCTGCTATCAGAATTGATTCCCCTTAAATGCATGAATCTGTTATAGTGAAGCATCTCCTGGATTGTATCTGCTAGCAGAATTGATCCCTCTTAAATGTATGAATCTGTTATAGTGAAACATCTCCTGGAATGTATCTGCTAGCAGGACTGATCCCTTAAATGTATTATAGTGAAGCATCTCCTGGAATGTATCTGCTAGCAGAACTGATCCCCCTTAGAATGCATGTACATATCTGTTATAATGAAACATCTCCTGGAATGTATCTGCTAGCAGGACTGATCCCTTAAATGTATTATAGTGAAGCATCTCCTGGAATGGATCAGCTAGCAGAACTGATCCCTAAAATGCATTATAGTGAAGCATCTCCTGGAATGTATCTGCTAGCAGAACTGATCCCCCTTAAATGCATGAATCTGTCATCTCCTGGAATGGATCTGCTAGCAGAACTGATCCCTTAAATGCATGAATCTGTTATAGTGAAACATCTCCTGGAATATAGGACTGATCCCTTAAAAATGCATGAATCTGTTATATATCTCCTGGAATGTATATATCAGCTAGCAGAACTGTGAGATGTCTACCCACTTGCCAAGGTAAGCCAAAGTCAATATATCTTAATATACTCTTTTATACACACAGAGATAAGACCAAGAACAAATCAGAACACACGAGTCAGTGAGGTCTATAGTGCAGGGACGCTAACACAATCACAATGATCGAGATGAGCATGCTCACATAATAATAATTATTATGCTGTAATGATGATTAATATACTACACTTCTCCATACTTAAGATGATAAGTTACATACAGAGTTATGAGAGTACCTTAAAGGTGGGCCATGATTACTCCTTTTAGGGTAGGTTTTATAGGAGGCAGTGTAGAGGATGAATCATGTGGGAAGTTCATTAGAGGTAAGATCAGCAGAAACTGAATTCTCAATAGTAGGCTGTATGGGCTCAGCAGCATCTTCACATGTAGCTAACAGGAACTGGAGCACTCACACTAATATTGGGAATTACATTTCTAGGACTTGCTACTAAATCCTGAGCATATGGTATATCTTCCTGCTCATCATGGCTTGTTTTATCTATAGACTTCAAATGATCCACATGATTATGTATTACATATTTTGTGGTTACTGAATTTAATCCATAGAGACACTAAGCAGTTGTCCTTATTAATACAGTTATCAAACTAACTTCGTGCTATCTCTGAACACCACAGAGTACAAAAATGTTGTATACTGAATAAGGGATCTCCATCTTCACTGCATCTTCACTTCATCTAGATGGTAGTGTCCACGCTTTTTCGCTCATGCTCTCCCGGATAGAATCTGCGGGGGTAGGATAAATTCTGCTAGCGATTCCGATCTGGGCGGATCGTTTTCGCGGGGGATCGAATATGCTGTGACACCGGCCTTATAAGAACATTTTGAAATCAAACCTGGTATACTGATCGCTCTGTAGACTTGCCAACTAAATAGCTAAATTGAATCTGTGGATTTGTTTAATTTGCTAGCTAGTTAGCTACGTAGCTATAAATTATACGTAGCTATGTTGACTTCTACCACACTCATTATAATATGGAGTATGAATAGTTTCCTGCCATCCTATGGTAAGCTGGACCATTATTAATGTATGTAGCTTCACCATGATATTACTTATTGGAAACCTCTTATAAGAGATCAGATTGGCTTGTTTATGACTTTACAGCCGTGATGAACAAATACATGCTCTTCCCTAATAGGTACTGTGGTGCTGGAACCCACCAACTATGTGAATAGTGGATGTGAAGGGGACAATCTTATCTTCTTTTGTAATGTTAGTGGTACTTCACTGTGGTGGTCATGGACTAGACTAGAGGGTGGCAGTGTATCAAATGAGCTTTTCACCGACCTAGATGTTCTCCAAGTGTCCTCACAAGTGAGTGATGAAAGTATTGCTACACTGCTGACTATAGGCACCACATATCTGTATTCATCTCTACACTTCACATTAAATTCTCAACACAATGGAACTTTGATTGGCTGTGGTCCTGGATTGGACAGGCTAGTGAATAGACTAGTGGTGGTTGAAGGTAAAGAATAATAGTATTGTTTAGCTACTTATTTTATAGGTCTTATGTATAAAACATTAATACAGTAAGTCCCCCACCAACTCCACAGCAGTTGAACATATCTGATTACTATAATGATACAAACACATCTACAGTCACCATTCAATGGGAGAACATGGAGAGATCAGCCACATACCAGATTCATATTTCAAATACATCCCTCGACTCTCCACATGCACAGTCTCAGTTAACTACTAATTCCACTGCCATAAATATAACATAACATTGAGTACAGAGTCACAGTTCAAGCTGGTAATTGCAGAGGGAACAGTAACATTACAACAATCAGTTTCACATTGATTCAGTGCTTCCCTCCATCTGCTGCCAATGGAGTGTTGATCTCACCTTACACAGCCACAACTGAAGGTTCTGTGATAGTGTTGAAGTGTGAGGAGGGTCATGTACCAGAGGAGAGTATAATGGCAGTGTGTGGTAATGATAGGAGGTGGTATCCTGACCCCACACTTAATTGCACACCAAACACAGCAGGTACATATATTATATGTTTGAGACATGTTTTTGAGCAAGTGAGTGAAAGAAAGCATTTCCTAGGGATTTCTTGTCCTATTGCAGATTAGAGTGTATATTGGACTTGGTTTAATATTTAGTATGTCATCACTGTTAATTGTAAGTCGCTTTTATCCTATTCCCATTACTGATAAAAATAAAGGTAACAATCATCCAAATACTGATAGCTATAGCAATACCAAAATTTATAAGACATATAGGAGAGGGCACAGATGCACATGTCCCATTGTTTCCTCTATTTAGTTATTAGCCTATAGCATTATTACACCTAATTTTCAGTTTACAACTACATACCCAATCTTATTTTAATAAGCTAATTCAGTGTAGCTAAATGTTGGGAGAACATTGTTCCCAGGAACTTAAACCTTTGAGTGGGGTACATTGTTAACTTACCATTACAATGATAAATATTCAAACAAAGGTTCTATAAGTGGACTCACTGATAGCTCACTAATATATATTAAAAACAAGCTGTTGCCTTCCCCCTCCCTCCCTCCCTTTTTCCCTATCCTAGTGCTAGAGCCATGGGGTAGTATAATAATTCTGAACATCTAGCTGTAAAATCACTTGTTAGAGGTGACATACAGTGTGAGTCAACAATATTATTATTAATAGAGTAACTATTATTATAGTACATATTATCACAGACCAAAACTGTATTATTATGAATACCACTGAACCTAACTCTAAAATGGAAGTCATCATTGCATTAGTGTGCGTATCAGTTACTTTGGTAACGTTTGGAGCAATGGCATTTGTACTGGGACTACTCATTGGATATAAATTGAGAAAACCACAGTATGAAATATCAGGGGAAGAACACAGAGCATCAATGACTGACCAATGTGAGCCTGAAGATGCCATCACAGAAACACAGAGAGACCCAATGTACGAGGAAATACCTCAAAAGAAACCAGCCACTGATGTACTTACAGAGAATATAGCTTATGCTCCATTTACTCAGTAACAAACTACAACATGAACTAAGTATAATTGTGTCAATTTCAACAACATGCTTGGCCATATTTAATTTTTTGTAAACAAGCACACACACACAGATAATATAATTTGCATTGGTAATAGAACATAGTATCAATAGTTCACATAACTATAGATTAGTACTAGCTACTATTATAATGTACCTGCAAAATATTCCCTAGACATTTAAAACACCATACTGACTTTTCTAGCAAAATAACTGCAATGGAAAAGCTAGTGTATGTCATGTTACTGGTAATGATGTTGGAAGTAGCGTGATGATCCACACAGATGAAATGCCCTGGAAGATCGCTAAATTAGTTTAATTTACATTTCTGGGTAATTATAATAACACCTTTCTACACCTCATTAGCTATAATATGTTTATTCAGTGATGCCTTTGTATACAGAAGGTTGCAGCAAAAACTTCAGTGTTTCTTCTGTTTGCTACCTCTGAACTAATATATTTTAGATGTACCGTTTTCAAGTTGTTGTTTCAAACTGTATATTATATTCGGGTGTAACGTTTATTTAGTGATTGCATGTTTTTTGTGCTCTCATAAAAGCATAGGTGGTGTAATGGGGGGGGGGGGGGGTTAATTTTCATGATCCATACCTAGTAGCTATTTCAACTGTGAAACCAAGTGCCACATGCACAACATTTGCTGATCATGACAACACTACCTTACTGATAAAAGAAGTCATAATGAGGAGAAATACCTTCCTAGGAGTTCTATAAAAGAAATTACCTCTATTTTTATATCAGTTTATAAAAGAAGACAATCTTTTTGGTAAATTTTGTTACTTTAACTGGCTAGCTACCTAATACATGTACTCACACATTCCCGACCCACCAAAACAATGCTTTCTCCGCCTATGAAAAGTGTTTGACACATGAGCTTTGCTCGCTTAAATTTGCACTTAGCATGCACCCTTCTAGTATAGAAATAACCAGAGGCATACATAATAAACTTTCTCTGTGCTCATTACCAATTATTATAGACTACTAGACACTAGACAGCAGGTGAAGTATCAGTATAATAATACTTTTAAAGTATAGATTATCATATTTAAAGTTGATGAGTGATTTCTGCTGGGGATCAAACTTGGAGGCTGCCAATGGTAGCAGTAGATAGCTTTCTCCTCCAACCACCAAGAGTTTCTGCAACCATTGGGACGAAAATATCTCAACTGCCCTATAATCCTCTGCATGAGCAGCCATCAATTTTCTGTCAAGTCTCACTCAGTTTAATTCACTACTAAAGTACCATTTCAGGGGAGTAGGAAGGGGGATCATGGGGGCCTGAGCCCCCCAATCTTGAATGATGGGGGGGGGGGGGGGGGGGGGATGATCCAGCCCCAATAATACATACAAGCTATGCACTCAGACAATGAACTTAGACTTGAGATATACATTCAATTTCATCACCTTAGCAAAGCTAAACCAAGAGCACAAACAGATGTAGACTAATGTTGAGCATGAGGCGAGGTTAAAGATGGACGATAAGTTTGTGTAGAAAAGAGTCCTGTGTAGTCACAGTGCCTACTATAGTCATGACTACATGTGGTAGAGGAGACACTTCATTGTCAGTTGTTACATTGTCACAATAATTACTGTTAAAAAGTGTCCAAAAAGACTTAGTCTTATGTATCTTTTGGGAGATAATTATGCAACAGATATACTCAGTTGTAGTGAAAATTACTTTTAAGCTCTATTCATTACAGCATTAAGTTTAGTAAACAATAGAGCTAGCTTTTGACTGACTACTCCTATTCAAAAAGATTGTAATAATCAAATTTGATTCAGACAGAGGGACAAAATTGTCTGGCATACTGGCTTTTCTCCCCAAAAGATGTCAGTTTTCACACACCCCACCTCCCCCCACCCCCTCTAAAATTAATAGATAGATAGTACATCAGTTTTAGAAATGTGTGGAGTCTTGAAGTAGCTACCACTACACAAATGAAAGTAACTAGTAATAAGTGGCCTAGAAATGGGTAAGGACTAAAGCCTATTTCCACGAGTCCCCCTTTCTAGTGAATATATTGTGAGTGGTGACTTTGAGAATAGCATTATTGATACTGATTAATGAATGCTGATTATGTAGTACATATTATTACTACATAAATCATATGCTTCAATGGTTGCTATTATCATCAGTTAGTACTCCTTGTAGTTTTATATTAATCCAGCATTATGCTTAGGCACCTATACATAGTAGACTCAGGCTACAATTAAGTGGTGCTAACCAAGATGTAGTCTGCTTTAGGCTCAAAAAATTCAGGAAATAGAGTATGAGGTGTTCCTCTAAATTTAGTATCTAGCCAGAGAGTGGTTATAATCACCTGTATGTGTTGAGAAATTTAAAGATTTGCCCTTATAGGATAGCTATTACAATGGAGATATGGATATACAGTATCATGATAGATCTGACAACTCATTATCATTATGACATCACTCATTATTATATCACTGTGACATCATGATAACTTGTGACAAAGTTGTTTCTCAAAGACTTATTCCTATGACCCAAAAGGTAAAAAAATAACATTAATAAGTGTGTGTTCAAGAGAGCAGGTTCTCCATAAAGGAGGTATAATATTGAAAAGGTTCACTAAGTTGAGAAGAATCTTTCCTATTATTTCTGTAGATAAATAGATATTATTAGATAAGAGAAGAGAAGAGATATTGAAGCTTTGATCATCAGCTTGTCTCTGATATTATGACCATCTTTATTATTCTAGTCCTAGTACAACATTCTGTTGTCATTAGTTAAGTTGTGAGTAAGAACCCAAGAGTTTTCTAAACTGCTCCACATATTGAAATTAAATTTGGTATACTTATTGTTAGCTATACACTTCCTAGTACAATAGCTAACTAGCTAGCTACAGTGTAGCTTGAATCTATGGATTTGTTTTCTTGTTCTGATTTGCTACTGTTATGTTGACTTTTAACATACTCGTTATAATATTGAGTATGAATGGTTTCCTGCCATCCTATGGTAAGCTGGACCATTATTAATGTATGTAGCTTCACCATGACATTACTATTGGACATCTTATTAGAATAAGAGAACAGATGGGCTTTTTAATGACTTTATATCCATAGTGATCAGACACATGCTATTCACTAATAGGTACTGTGGTGCTGGGACCCACTAACGATGTGAATAGTGGATGTGAAGGGGACAATCTCACCTTCTTTTGTAATGTTAGTGGTACTGGACTGTGGTGGTCATGGACTAGACCAGAGGATGATAGTGTATCAAAAAAAGTTTTCACTGACCAAGATGCTCTTCAAGTAAACATGCTCTCAATAGTGGATGATGGTGTTACTGCTACACTGCTAGCTATAGGAACCACATACCTGTATTCATCTCTACAAATCACATTGAATTCTCAACACAATGGAACTAGGATTGGCTGTGGTCCTGGAGTGGACAGGCTAGTGAATAGACTAGTGGTGGTTGAAGGTAAAGAATAATAGTATTGTTTAGCTACTTATTTTATAGGTCTTATGTACAAAATATTAATACAGTAAGTCCCCCACCAACTCCACAGCAGTTGAACATATCTGATTACTACAATGATACAAGCACATCTACAGTCACCATTCAATGGGAGAACATGGAGAGACCAGCCACATACCTGATTCATATTTCAAATACATCCCTTGATTATCCACCTGCACAGTCACTGTTAACTACTAATTCCACTGCCATAAATATAACATTGTCTTACAACATTGAGTACAGGGTCACAGTTCAAGCTGGTAATTGCAGAGGGAATAGTAACATTACAGCAATCAGTTTCATATTGATTCAGTGTTTCCCTCCATCTGCTGCCAATGGAGTGTTGATCTCACCTTACACAGCCACAACTGAAGGTTCTGTGATAGTGTTGAAGTGTGAGGAGGGTCATGTACCAGAGGAGAGTATAATGGCAGTGTGTGGTAATGATAGGAGGTGGTATCCTGACCCCACTACACTTAATTGCACACCAACCACAACAGGTACATAATAATCATTGCATTGTAAGACTCAATTTCATCCATGTGAGTAGGGGAGAAACATTAGAAATCTGTTTCTTGTCTGTACTGCAGATTAGGATATGTGACAGAGCATATGTTATATGTATATAACTTGTATGTACATGATGTATGATAGTACTATTATTTACTAAATAAAGATAAAATTTCTCTCATCACTTCTGTGCCAGTTACAATCATCCAAATTATGTATGGAGCTAAAGCACTAATAATACTAAAATCTTAAGGCAGGGAGAGGCCCATGGACAAGAAATTAAACCTTTGCTAGTGTGAATGAGGTACATTAATAGTTGTTGTAAAATCGTGACATAGTGAGAGAATAGCTATAAAATAATTCTACTTTTAAAGATAAATACTTTATTACAGACCAGAATTGTATTATTATGAAAACCACTACTGAACCTAACTCTAAAATGGAAGTCATCATTGCATTAGTGTGTGTATCAGTTACTTTGGTAATGCTTGGAGCAATGGCATTTGTACTGGGACTACTCATTGGATATAAATTGAAAAAACCACAGTCTGAAATATCATGGGGTGAACACAGAGCATCAATGACTGGCCGAAGTGAACCTGAAGATGTCATCACAGAAACACAGAGAGATCCAATGTATGAGGAAATACTTCAGGAGAAACCAACCACCATAGAACTTACAGAGAATATAGCTTATGCTCCACTTACTCAATAACAAACTACAACACGAACTAAAAATAACATGTTAAGTTTTTACTTTGTAGCATACATAACATTGTAATGATAATTTTGTAAACAGCTATAAACATAATTTGGAAGAGTAGCTAATATCTACTTAACTGAACCATATACATTGAGAATGAAACTTAGAGAAATTAGCATTGACTTCTCTCACTTTTATCTCACAGTACATAGAGGTCACATGATGTCTAATAACTGCGTATAGCTGCATAGGTACCTAGAATGGCTTTGGAAACTTGTTTGTAAAAGGTTAACAGTTAACACACTAATGAATGAATGGAAAAATACATCACAATGCAGGTACTTATAGCTAGTAAGAATAATAACTCTAGATTGTTTTGTCACATTCATGAGAGAACTATGCTTGGATCCTTATGTTGTTCAGATGAATTGTTAACCAGCTAAATCTATATAATGTGAGTCAGCACAGCTGTTAGGCCAAATAATTGTACATTGAAGTCACATTGTATGTAGCTAGTATTATCCTGGTGACAAGCTTTTTAAGTTAGAACTGACAGTGTCTGTCATGAAACAGCTTTATATTTGCAGTACATAATACGTACTTTAACACAATGAGCATAAATCAAAATATCTATTTTTTAGGCATTCCTTAGGATGTAATAAGTACTAGCTAATAGTTAACTATACATTAAATGGTATATTAATTCCTGACACCATACAGAGTGGTAAAATCTTTATTATGCCTGTGCAAGTATAATTATATAATATTCCAAAACTATGCCCAGAGTTTCACCATAATAGTATTTTACTGTTAACAAGTAGCTATAGTGATAGTCATAAGCTAGAGTTGCACGTGATTAGTGACAGTGGAACAAACACTTATTGTAGCTGTGATATCCCAACATTATTAATTATTCATATTACATATTTGTGGTATTATTATTATTCCAAACTAGTTCTTTTAATCATTATAAATATAGTCATTCATGTGCGTATAGTTCAGTTGTCAGTAGATGTTCAGTTATTGTCAGTCGATTCTAAATAATACTGTTGTAAAACTAACTACGTGCATCTCGGTACACCACAGTAGCCACACATAGTAATTGGGAGAGTAGATGTTGTTCTAATATGAGATATTCATCCCCAAAACTTTCAATTTCATTCCTATTAGTGTTAAAGGTTCTGATTTGTACTTATTGCTATAATGTTGTGATTTGATCAAGAATGATCCTATAACTAATGACAGTAGAGTCCATATCAAATGTTTAGCTACAGTTGTTTGTTGTGGGGAAAATATCATTAATTGTTATATACTCAGTTACTGAAATTGTAAACAGTCTAATAATATAATAATATAGGAGAACCCAAACACTTCACTAGCTATGTCTTGTGTGTTATAATTGACCTTTTACCAGTTTTAATATTATTAATTTGGCTGGGAGAGGGTGGATTTGACTGGATGATGTCAACAGCTACCTGTAGCTGCACATATAAAAAAATGTAGTGTATATGGACAAGCATGTACATATCACATAGCATTTCAAGCAAAAATTGAAAACAAATGCTATATCACTAGATTTTTTGATCCAGTATAGGTAGCTATCCACTATGCTACACCGAACTACTTGAAAGTCTTTCCTTTATTCAGTGATCAAGTTGAGGATTAAAAAAAAGAATAAACAAACAAACAAATAAACAAATAAATAAGCTTCCTAGCTATCTTACCTGGCAAGAGTGGATGCTGAAATAGATAAGTTGGAATATAGACAAAATGAGCTCTTGTACTGGTCAGCTGCATGTAAAATGTAAATTAGCATTGCTAGTGTAACCCTCTACAACAGCTGAACCTGAAATTCTGCCTAAATTATATACGACTATTACTTTCTGTAATTGTATTGTAGCATAATAGAATCATGATTCAATAGTCTCTGAGAATTTGATAAAAGATAGAAAACAAGATGTATGGTGTGCATGAGAATTTGAGAATAGTATTGTAGGGAGAAGTTTAAACATAATAATATATTAGAGCCCTAATAGTGACTATTGTTATTAATAGTTAATGGATGCTGAATATGTACTACATAAATATACAAACACATTAACTGGTTGCTATTACCATCAGTTTTTTGTGCTTAGATGTGTCATTATGTTTACAATTCCATAGATATAATGGAGGTAGCAGAGTAGTTAATTGTCTGTTATAGAAATTATTACATTCTTCATGTTCTTACAAGAGAAAAAGTCCACTTAGCTAGCTAATATTAATTCTGTATTAAAAATAATGTTCAGTAGGTTAGATATGCACTATATCCCAGCCTTCATCATGTGACTCTGCCCCCAACATCATCTGATAAAGAATTTCTTCAACTGTGAGAGTTGTCATTCTGCACATAAAAAAATGGACACAAGAAGCATTAGCTTATATATTATTGGCTTGCTATATTGTGCAAAGTTAGCTAGCAAAAAAATTGTAGCCAGCTAGCTAACGAAAAAAAGCTTATTAGCTGTCTATAGAAAGGACTTACAATTGAATAATATTTTTCCTTCCCTTTGAACCACCCTGGGATCGATAGTAAGTGCTAGAAACGATATCCTTTTGAAGCAATAATTAGACATTGAGCATGCTCAGTGGAAGCCATATTTTGACATGCGCATGACAAAGGGAGGTTAGTTTAAATAATTTTATTGTTGCAAAGGGGTTAATGAACCGTGTGGCAGAATGCTTGGTAGGAGGTAAGTTTAAAAGCTAGTTGACATTGTTAGCAAGCATTTAGTGTGTTTATCATCATTACATTATTTAGTTTTGCCCTGCAGGCTCTTACTAGCTCATTTATGAACCTTTATGTACCTTTGTGTTCTAGGTTGAAGTTTGCTTGGTTTTCTCTCTCTAACTAGTATAGCTTGTGCTCAAAGGTGGAAGGTGTAGTCTGATCAAGCCATGTGTAAAACTATCAATGCTGTCACAAAATAATGTTCCTTTGGAGACAACTTTGGCAAGAAGTGTTGAAAGCTGCTCTCCTCACCAAGGGAAAAAGACAAAATTTGTGTTTACTTGATTTCTACAGCCAACATGAGACTACTAGGGAGATAGTAATCTGGATAGCATAAATTATTGCTGAAAATCAAACATCCCTATACAGGCAATAAAGCTAAATGCTCTCGACGTCATCTTATGCCAACTATCTATACTCCACATCCATTATCATATTGCAGAGCTCTTTGTGCTATTCCAGAAAAATCAGTGATTTCTCTGGGAAGCTAGCTTTATGTGCAAAACTGAATCTCATATCCAAGCCAATGCAGATAATCGATATTGATGAGACTTCTTTAATGAAGAGTATCTAGAAGCACAGGTATGCTTACTCTATAGGTCTCATAATATTGATTCCATTCATGATTCCACCATCTTCTAATTTGATAGGCTATTCCAATTTGATAGCATGTGTAGTTTGTGTGGTTGTCTTAGAACCCCCACTTATATATCATGGTCTGTCTTAATTTTAAGCCACCAAAACTAGTGATCATATTATTATGTAATACATACAGTTGGTTAGCAGCTGAAAATGCACAGTGGGTACTATCGCACTACATAAGTTATTACTACTTCAGTGCCTAGATATACTAGCATGTCAATTCCAGACCAGATAAGGAATTTTGTAAAGTGAGGGTTCTAAGACAACCACACCCATAACCACACCCATAACTTGTTTAACCACACCCAAGACAAGATAATTATAATAATGATTGGCCATGAATAGTGTTGTATTCTCCTATGGGGTTTGTCTCATTTTTTTTTTTTTTTTTTGTTTTGTTTTCATAACCTTTTTGGCTATAGTTACTAAAACTGGTAATGGTTACCACTATAGTATATATAATAGTTGTCTGCCACACCCATTTATGGGCATGCATGTTTATGGGACAGGTGTGTTTTCAATTGCCTCCCCATGCACTCTGAAAGTGCTTCCTACACCTCTATTTGTTATATATAGCTTCTTAGCTACATCTGGTGCCCCATACAATTTCATATGAGAGTGTTTTACTTCTGTAGAAAGGAATAAGCTTCATAAGTTAAGGGTTTCAGAGTTCTGTAAATATCCTAGAGGCATGGTTATGTTCCAATTAAACATTTATGTGTCTCGTGACTGTCCTGTGCGGTGGTGGTCATTCTATGAGCATCGTGTGATGTAATTAGTTACGTGTATTTATTGAATACACTATATTATATCCTGTAATGGCGGCGAGTAGCAATATGAGAGTAACTCTAGTCATAAATATCATTGGATTCGTAGTGAGAGGTAAGTAATATCTTTTAGTTGTATATAGTCATGAATGTAGTAGCTATCTAAGCTATAAATAAATAAACTGTGCTTTTAGTGATAAAGTTGGGTGTGGTGTTCTAGATAATCTTCTGTTTTGTACTGCCTAATATTTTTGTTATTCTGGGACAATTTTTTTGATTAGTCATGAGATGACATTATACAGCTAGCTAACTAGCTAGAGAGGTACAATTGAGGTTGGTGCTGAGTTAATATGTCAATAACCCCACCTACCAGAGCCTGTCTAGCTACTAATTTAAGTCACTTACCTTTGTCATACACTAACCCTAGTCACCCTTAACCCTCCTAGCCCTTAACCCTCCTAGTCCTTAACCCTCCTAGCCCTTTATCACTTCTAGCCCTATGGAACCAGATGTCTATTCATCTAGTATACTTCATTTTTTGTTCTAGAGTAGGTGGTATACAGTATTAGTATGTGTACTTCCATAGGCTATAGTACAGTAGGATAATAATACTTATTAGCCAACCACTATTTCAATACTAACAGATTCTGATAATAACCAATTACCACAACATGAGACTATTTATTGAGGTACTCTCAGACTGTTATTTCCTAGGGGAGCATGCCCCCAGACCCCCCCTAGATGGCATGCTTCAAACGCTATGTGGTGACAAATCCCAACCCTAGTTCCTGCCTCAGTATATCCTCTCTAGTCCCCCACTAAATTACAATAAATACTTCATGTCCTGTCCCAGGTTTCAAAGTGGCTATAAACAGTGTTTTATGCTCTCAGCTTTCTGATACTATACCTAGTCACATGTAGTGAATTTGATTGGTCCAAAAGTGTTAGTTATATAGTGGCATAACCCACACTTTTTTTTCTTATCCAGATCCATTAATTTTTTTATCAGCCAGTTATAGTAACAGATGGTGCTATAGATTTGTGCATGTGAATGTGCGGTATAGTATAAGTTAGATCCACCACTCAAAAGTGTGTGGTATATATGTGTCCCGTATAACCAACCAACTTGTTTCTGGTTATTTTTCAGCTGAGTGGTGTATCATATACTTAAAGCTATTGGGTCTGTCTCAGCATTTCACAAATAGTTAGTATGCTAAAACTGGTAATGGTTGCCACTATAACATATGGGCATGATGATTTAATTATGAATTCATGCACGTGCACACATACTGATTACACGTGGTGCTCTAGTAATGGAGGCGAGTACTCATTTAGGAGAGATTTTTTTGATAATAGTTATTTTATTCATGGCAGGAGGTTAGTATTATCTTCTAGTAGTAGTCGTGAATGTAGTAGCAGGCTACGTAGGCTATAAATGATGTTGCTATCTATGAATGTGGGTGTGGTGTTCTAGACAATCTTCTGTTTTGTGCTACCTAATATTTTTGTTATTTTGGGACAATTTTTTGATTAGTTGAGATGTATACATTAAACAGCTAGCTAGCTAGCTATGCAGCTACAATAGGGACTTTTAAAATTGGAGGTTGGTGCCGATACCTACTCTAGAACAAAAAATGAAGTATACCAGATGACTAGACATCTGGTTCCATAGAGCTAGAAGTGTTGGAGGGCTAAAGACTAGGAGGATTAAGGGCTAGTTTTAGTGACTAGGGTAAGTGTATGACAAAGGTAAGTGGTAGCTAGACAAGCTCACAGAAGTAGGTGGGGTTATTGAAATATTGACTTAGTATGTGTGTTTCCATAGGGTATAGTACAGTTGGATATTAGCCAACCACTATTTCAATAGTAACAGGCTCTGATAATAACCAATAACCATATTCTTCCTATGAGACTATTTACTGAAGAAGTCTCAGACTGTTATCATCCTATCTTTGCCTTGGGGATAACCACAAACTTGTTGGTTATAGGGGTGGTGTATCCTATACTTATAGCTATTGGGATTGTCTCAACATTTCAGTTGTTTTTTCATAACCTTTTTGACTGATTGGTAATGGTTACCACTATAATATAGTTGTCTGCCACACCCATATTTTGTGATCATGCATGTCTATGGGACAGGTGTGTTTTCAATTGCTTCCCCGTGCACTCTGAAAGTACCCCTATTTGTAATATACTTACATGTGGTGCCACACAATTTTTGGCTCCTTCTCCATGTAGCATACTATTTATATTACATCATTGTCAATTGTGTACTATTGCTATGGGCTATGGCTAAGGCTAGGGCTAGGGCTAGGACTAGGGCTAGGGGTAAGGCTAGGTTTAGATACAATACAATAACAATAGTATACAATTAATCTGAATCAGAGAAAAAGCCATAATTTCATGAGAGTGTGTATTATTTAGTTTTACTTTTGTACAAATGATTCATGAGTGGAAGGTTTCAAGGGTTCTATTATTATCTTGGAAGCATATATAGTTATACATTTGTGTCTCATAACTACTGTGTGTTGTGGTCATTCTATATTTAGCATTATATAAATAATATGAGCCTGATAATGTAATTTATTCACGACACGTGCACGTACTGAACACACGTGTAATGGCGGCAAGTAGTGATTTGAGATTAACTCTAATGATAATGGTGATTAGTGGATTCATGGCTAGAGGTTAGTAGCTAATATCTTCTAGTAGCTAGTAGTCGTGATCAGATGTAGTATGATTAGATGCATACTTTAGACGGCTAGCTAGCTAGCTATTAGAGCTACAATAAAATTGGACATTGGTGCTGAGTCAATATGCCAGTAACTCCACCTACCATTTATTTACCTCTGTGAGCTTGTCTAGCCACTTACCTGGCCCTTAACCCTCCTAGCCTTTAACCCTCATAGTCTTTTACCCTCCTAGTTCTTAACCCTCCTAGCCTTAACCTTCCTAGCCCTTTAACACTTCTAGCCAGATGTCTACTCATCTGGTATACTTCATTTTTTGTTCTAGAGTAGGTGGTATAATAGTATTAGTATGTGTTTCTATAGGCTATAGTACAGTAGGGATGGGTGATAAAAAGATTATTCAAGGAGGTTGTTGTATCAGCAATACACATGATTATCATCAGTCCTATGCACCTTTATACTTGATAGGTGTTAATGTGTATTGTGTACAGTAGCTAGACACATGGCAAGTGCTCAGTCAGTGCTATCCACATGGCAAGTTCTTAGATATAGCTTATAGGCATGACTGGTAGCAGCTCTGATTCAGATTTAGTTCTAGTGAAGAAAACGAATGTTACTAGCATTGTCTGGGACTACTTCAGATTGAAAGCTACTGCTTGTGGAAGAGTCATTGATTCTGAGGCATCTCACCCTTTATACTTGTCATGCAAGAAGAGTGTTCTAGTAAAAGGAGGTAACACTATTAATTTGTTAGTGCATCTACATGATTGGCATCCAGACCTGTACTATCAAGATTTCTAGGAAGAAAGGTGTGGTTGCACCACCACCAGAGTAGCTATTACAGGCCACTCTACAGCAGACAATTGATCTGATTATTTCTCTCTCCTATCCCAACCTCTTCTAATTACTCACCTCTTTCATTGACCTTCCTCCATTCTAGACCTTTCCTAACTCTTCTCTAACCTCCCAACCTCCCCTCTCCCCTTCTAAACCAATGAAAGAGGAGAGGTTAGGATAAGTGAGAGAAATATCACGATTATCATGATAGTCATGATTGACGATAATCAGTTTGGTGATAAAATATTATCACCCATCCCTATAGTATAGTAGGGAAATAATACGATAGCCAACCACTATTAGTAACAGGCTCCAATAACAACATCCTTCCTAAGCATATGAAACTATTTATTGAAGTAGCCTCACACTGTTATCATCCTATTATAAATTGAAAAGCACCCACTCTCACTTCCGGCAGTGCTAACTATAAAGCTGATTATGTATTATGTACAGGAAGTACCTGTCTACACAATGTGATCAAGAGGATAGTGTCTTTAGTGGGTAACTCCCAATGGAATTATGTGTACTATAGATACTATTTAGGAAGTAATGAATAAACAAAACCAATAAGCTATATGCTAATAACCATACCAAATAGACTGGTATACTCTATTCTTCTCTATGTGGGGAGAACATAATGTACATAATATTATAACGCATAGTCCTGTGATCTGTGTATTATATGTACCTGTAATATTTATCAATGCTAACTCAGTGAAGATTATTATTATTATTACAATTTTAGGGGATGCTGCCATCAACATTGCATCGACAGCTAGAGAAAATCAAATCTGTCAAGGAGAAGTAGTTACTTTCCATTGCATTGCAAATGGTTCAAGATTAATTTGGATGCTAAATAGTATGAGTCAAGTTTCATTTGACAATCTTGAAAGTAAGGAAAAGATTATCCATAGACCTCAAGAAGACTCATATGCAACATTACTACCTCATGGAGATGGATTGTGGGAATCAACATATACTTTACTCAGTTTACCGAGTTCTAGTAATATGACTGTAGCCTGTTTTGATGGGTCAGCTAATGAAACACTGACCATTTCAGTTGATGCAGGTATGTATGTATGTCAGTAATTATCATGTTAGTGATAGTAACATGTGACACTGATTTCACAAACATTGCCATCTATCATATTGTATTCTTAACATACTGAACAATATTAAAGTCTATTCTGCTTCACCAGGTAGCTCCAATTTCAAGCATCTTCAGATAGCTAATTAACTGTAGAGTTCTTTTATAAGGTTTACTCCTAGCTGGTCAGAGTTTGTTGACTACTGAGAATTTTGTGTTGAATGTTAGAGATTTATCAGGCAACAGTAATAGACATTCTGATGTACCTGTGCATGACATAAACTTATAGTTTGTTCTGACTGCACTAGGAATCATATCTTAGACATTGAAGAAGAAGTTACGACCAGAGGATTTATGATATTTAGAAATCTGAAGGCCATTGGCTGTAGCATGGTGTCTCTATTAACCTGATTGTTTCTAAATGCCTGTAGATAATTTAGATTATAATGTACCACATAACAGCCTAACTAGCTACACAGTAACCACCTCAGACCTACTCTAGTAGCATGGACAGAAGTAAAAGTGGGTGGTTCTTTAAGAAGTGAAAGTGGTGGGACCTATGACTATCTCAGTAAGAATGTACTCTGTTCTAAAGGACAGAGATGAGGAAGAGCTCAGTGAAACTGAGGAAATAAAAAGATAGCTAGAAACTGTCATTTAACCACAGACTAAATTTGAGGGTGCTAGATGATCGTGTGTGCATAAGCTCAGAAAATTTTCCTAACCATACTCACTCAAATATACAAAAGTGTCCAAATATGTTCTTATTTTACTATGAAGGGTCCGAGTCTTGCAATCAAACTAGCGTCCCAACTACACCTGGTAAGTTTTCATTGTTAATCTTACATTATTGTTCTATAGGTTAGGTTTATTTATTAGATACATACTAATCCATTCAATACATTTTATCTATGTGTCTGAGCTATTACAGGGGGATAGGAAGATGATTTTTTTTTGGAGGGGGGGGGTACCATTTAATCTATAACCCACAAGGAAATTTTAGCCATCTGAGATTATCTCTAGTACAATTTCAGGGTCTTAATGACAAAGTTACAAAAAATAGTAAAAAAAAAAAAAAAAAAAAAATCAAGAGTTTCCTTTATCTGATGCAGAGCCTTTCTCCAGTTTCCAATTAATGTAGCTAAAAGTCAGGAAGTTTTGCTGCTTAGCATGTTGGTATTTGGTATTAGCTAGTATACTTTTCATACCAACTAGACTGCAGTAAGCTTTAAGATTCCCCTTTTTATGCTCTTACTCTGATGTGCATGACTCACCATGGAATCGAGGAACACAAGAGGAAATATCAGCTAATGGTTCAAAATCTCTTTCCCTTAAATTCATACTACTATCAGACACTTCATTAATTGAAGTATCTGATCTGACTCAGAAGGTTCAGAGATAGAAACCTCTCTTGTAGCAAAAGTTTTCTTTGAGCCATTTGAGCACACTTGAAATACATGTAGCTAGCTGATCATGCATTTTGTGGTTAGTAGCTACTTGTATTTTACACTTCACTGTAAAATACAAGTAGCTACCAAAAATTGGGGCACTTATATACTATCACCATTCACCATACACATGCACACATAGTGACACACATAACAACATTATATACACAACAAGAAAAGTGGGGGGGGGGGGGGGGGAGGGGGGGTGCACCAGCACCAGGTGCCCCCTGCTTCCTACCCCCCTGTATTATGGAACTAATTCTTACCTGAA
Organism: Diacarnus erythraeanus; assembly: GCA_964016965.1. Lineage (NCBI taxonomy): Eukaryota > Metazoa > Porifera > Demospongiae > Poecilosclerida > Podospongiidae > Diacarnus > Diacarnus erythraeanus. Next base: position 7,217,720 of record OZ024671.1, read on the forward strand.
TTTTGGAACTATCACTATCATTATTGAACTCTGAATATGTACCATTATTATTATTATTCTGTAACCACACCCTCTCTGATTATGTATGTATTGCCTCAAAGAAAATTTTGTGAGAAAGAGTGCAAGTTGACAACTCTATAGATAGCACTACTAGAGAGTTACTGAATGATTATTTACACTGAGTTATTTATTGTGTTTGTTAGTATGACTGTATAGTACCCTGATTATCCTTTGGGGTCCATTAGTTCCCTCTTCCTTTAGATCCCTCTTCCTTTGTGTCCAAGTCAACTAAATACCTATCTCAATTCTTTATGTATGATATAGTTCTTTGTGAGTTTTGTTAGTAGCTATGAGATTTCATAGAGGAGTTTTAGTTTTACTGGGGGAACTTAGTATTATTTCCTCATACCATACCAAAAGAAAAATAATATTTACTTTTTCACAGATAACATCTAATCCATGAAGCTATTCAGCCAACAGTTAAATCAGTTGACCTACCTAGATAACTACTATCCTCAGAATTACATTTAAAAAACATGTTGAAGTCCTCTTTAATAATTCTCAGTTGTTTGAGTTAATGCTAATAACTATATCCTCCATCTTGAAAATATTAGGTATTATGTATACTCTAGAATTAATGTTCTCATTAATTCTTGTAGACACATAATGTACTTGTCTGTCAGTAGCACACTACACTACTGCATTTTAAATGGGCCAATAATTATACCATTATGATGGTTGAGTGGTTGGCCATGTGCATGTGCAATATACTGACTCAGCATATTCACTTGCAACGGCTTAGTTTTGACACAGTTCAAATCCCATGTTGTTGTCTTTGATAGGAAAATATGCTGTTAAATGCTGTTATAAAGAAGCGTGTAATACTTATTAGCCTCCACTATGCTCTGATAGTAGCATGCTATTAACCAATTCACACATTCCTTTAAGGATGAGACTGTTTATTGAAGTAACCTCAGACTGCTGCCATATTATTTGCATTCCTAGTTACCAAATCATATAAAGTAAAAAAAAGGGTATGTATTTACGACAGCCCTCCCACTCTCTTTTAGGCAATGTCCTTCCTGTGGTTTTTGAAGTGCTGACTATAAAGCTGATTGTATGTATAGGAAGGAAGTGTTTAATTCCTTTCTCTTTTAGCTGTGATGTAATCTAGATGACAGTGTGTGCCTTTTCTTTAGTGGGTAACTCCCAATGGAATTCTGCATACTATAAACACTATTTAGGAACTACTAATAACCATGCCAAATAGACTAGTATACTCTAATCTTCTCTATGTGGGAAGAACATAATGTACATAATATTGCATAGTCCTGTGATATTATTATATACCTGTGATATTAATCATTCTGCACATGCTAACTCAGTATTATTATTATAATTTTAGGCATTAACCTAACATCAACAGCAGAACAAAATGAACTTCGTCCCGGAGAATTCGTAACTTTTCTTTGCATTGCAAATGGTTCCAGATTAGTCTGGACGTTTAATAGTAGGAGTGAATTTTCATTTGACAATCTGGATAGTGTGGAGCGTATTATTCATAAACCTCTTTCGGAGTCATATGCAACATTACTGCCTCGTGAAGATGGATTGTGGGAATCAACATACTCTTTACTCAGTTTACCAAGTTCTGGTAGTATGACTATAGCCTGTTTTAATGGGTCAGATAGTGAAGAGTTGATCATTTCAGTAATGACAGGTATGTATGTTAGTGATTATTATCATGTGAGTTGTAATAACATGTGATTACGCTGATTTTCTCATCATGTGATACAGTTCTTACCATTTATACTTTTACATTCAAATCATATTGTACAGTACTCTGAACATACTGGACAATATTAGACTTCACCAGGTACCTCCAATTTCAAACATCATCAATTAGCTAATTCACCATGAAGTGCTTTTCTCCTAGCCAGTCGAGTATTTTAGGGAATTATAATAATTAAAAGAGATTGCAAAGAGATGGTTATAGTCTGGTTGCAGTAGTTGAGAGCTGGTGTTCACCACTGACCAGTGTGGGTAGAGTCTTGGTTTTAGCTATAATAACATGTTAGTCATTGTAAAAGAGACTGTCATGTCTCATCACACACTCTTCCTAGCTATAAACTTCACAGCAATCTCACCATTCAAGTTCACTTTAGAGAAATAATTGCTAATCAATAGGAAATCTCATGAAGTGTAATAAACTTGTGATGTGAATTTGAGATAATACATTATGATAGAAGGATCAGACATTAAGTTTATGTTGAGACTGTGGTCCTGGTTATAGTGTTCTTATTTTTTGTAGATAATACAAATGTGACATCATTTGAAGTACCTACAAATGTGACATCACCTGAAGTATTATCAGGTAATATACAGTATCTGTGAATACATCAGATGGTTTGTACAGACCATTACCAGATCAGTGTGGGAAATGTTGTATTTAAATAGACTAGAGGGTGAAGGTTATACTAAACTGGAAGATGAAATGTCAAAGCAGGCCTAGCATAGCAGGAGGAGGGGTGGAGTAGGGGGGTGGGGCTAGTCTAGTAATTTTTTTCATAAAAAAACATTCTACTGATTGCAGAATTGGCTATTGTAGAGATGTTCATAGTCTGCATGGTTACAGTAGTTGAGAGGTGGTGTCTACCACTGACCTGTGTGGGTAGAACCTTGGTTATAGCTATGAACTTAACAGCAATCTCACAATTCAAGTTCACTTTAGAGAAATAATTAATTATTGTGAATTTGAGTTACACAGGTAATAGGATAGTTGAGCTATTGTTGACCTGGTTTAGCTATTCTATAGTGTTCTTATTTTTTGTAGATATTCCTGAAGTACCTACAAATGTGACGCCATCAATTATATCATCAGATAGTACGGTATCTGTGGATACATCAGGTGATTTGTACAGATCATTACCAGATCAGTGTATTTTCAGTCAAAGACCATCCCATCATATCAGATTAAAGAATGAAGGTTATATTAAACTGGAAAATAAGAAGTCAAAGTGTTAGAGCAAGCATAGCGGGGGAGAGAGGGAGGGGAGAGTAGGGGGCTAATCATTTATTTGATAAGTAGATAATAGTGTCATGTTTTAGCTTACTTTATAGATTTTGTAGGTGTAGCTGATGTGCTGGAGTATCCATTGTAGTTTCACTTCCTCTTGCTATAGTAAATTGACGGAGCACTTTCCAAATTTAATTAGAGTGTGCTAGTATTAGAGGGAAGCTACTATTCAGTGAATTGACTACATACTTATTGCCAAACTGGATACACTTGAGTGTACCTTAATCCCTTATTTGACCCAGGGCTAGGGCTAGGGCTAGGGCTAGGGCTAGGGCTCCTCTTGACCCAGTATGTCTGAATAAAACTAGTTCATGTTTTCTATGAATTTAATCAGTATGAGCAGTCATATGGTTACCACATTTCCACACCTTTGTAACAAGTGTATAAATTAGTAGATATAAAATGTCATATTTATAATGTTTCACTATTATTATTATAGCTACAGCTACCAGTACCACTTCTGGAAATGGAGGACTGGAAACAGGAGGCATAATAGGAATAGTGGCTGCTGCTACTGTTTTTATTTTTGTCTCCATCTGTGTACTAATCAAATGGAAATCAGGTATAATACAGTGTCACTATCAGCCACCTACTGTTGATCTCAGCTATGTACATAATAAATCTATAATGTGTTCTTCACATTTAACTATTGAGTGAGCCAGTTCAATAATCTTCTTTCAGTTGAAGTGATAAACATAATATTTTAGAGCTATAATACTGTCATCTGTGATGTTTGAATCTGTTATCTATTATTTTAACAGTGAAGCCAAAAGACAGGAGAGTTGATGTGTAAGTCATGTTCTACTTCTACAGTAACTAAGTATCTAATTAATATTTATTTTACTAATATCTGTTGTTGTTGTTGTTGATGTTGTTTTGTGACTATTCCTAATATGCATGTAGTGATTTAATGGATTATCTAAGAAATCCCCTCCTCGTATGGTCTTGGGGAAAGTCACTAATTGAGCTACCCACCCACACTCAGTCGACCAGACTCTTTCCTCTTCCATGTCATTCAACTCTGTAAGTAATAATGTATAAGTTTAACTCTGTATCATATAACTACTTCAACTGGACAAAGCCATTAGATTTTTGAAGCATTGCTAGCTTACTATCCTCTAATCTGTTATGTGACCTTCTAAGGCTATCAGCTACATGCTCTTGACTTGTGTTTAATCTTGGTCTGTAATTGGAGGAAGAGGATTTTCTCCTTATAGAATTTTATAATGTAATAATGGAGTGGGACCTCTCTATTCTGGACAACTTTGAAAAAGATTTGAAGTGTGGCCACATTTCGGGAGGTGATGTTCTATAAATGTCAATACACAAGCTGTTATTTGGAACTATCCAGTTTCATCCTCATTTTAATGGGTTAAAATTGAGAGATTCTACTTTCATTTATTAATAGTTATAATAATAATATTATTGTTGTCAGATTTGAGAAAAAGCAAGAGAGATGAACCAGTATGTATGACAGACATAGTTAAATGACCATGTGTAGTGCTATTAACAATTCACTTCATCATTGTCCATCATATTATATTATTAAAAGAGTAAGCTTTGCTATAATTATCAGCAATGATATAATCACCTGAGTGATTTATACAAGACAAAAAGATCAAAATATATCTTGATTCTTGAGTGTATGGCAGCATGTGTATATACTTTCTGTACTGTGAGGAGTATCAGTAGATATTGTCATCAAACCAAGCCATTTGGAACATGACAATAAAATTCTTAATGGATACACATAAGTTGAATCTATACAGGTAGCTAGCAGTAAACTTTTCTGACACTATTACAGAGTTGAGTTGGATCACATGGGATTAGTTATGTTATTGCAAACTTGATCAAGGTGGCTGTTACATCCACAAACATTACTTCAATTGGATGTTATGTATAACCCTTCCTATGTATTAATCCTTATGTACATGGGTGCAAACCAACACTGGGGCCAGCCAGCCAGCTCCCCATGCACCACCCATCGTTTTGACCTACAATTTTTTTTTGTGATTCTGAAGAGATTTATTCTATTGCCTAGTTTTTCTTCTTGGTCCCTTTTTTGCAGTTGCTGTGTTTCTGACCCTCACCTGTAGAGTTACTTGTCCCTTTTTTTAGAAGGGGGATGTCTACGACAGGTGGGGTTCTGCAGGCCAGAATGACAATGAATGGTCAAGATGGCCGGCCACCCTATAATTATATGTGCCAGTGGAAGGTTTGTATCAGTAGGTACAAGGTTCATGCCACTGGGTATAGGGTTTATGTCAAAGGGTAACAGTCCAGTCAGCTAGTCTAAGTAGTCAGTGGGTAAAGGGTCAGTCAGTAAAGAGTCGTTCAATGGGTGTTCATGTCAGTAGGTAAAGGGTCTTCATGTTTGGGTAAAGGGTAGGCACTGGCATATTATGCTCAAATTTTCACCTATTATTCTTTTGAGCAGTGCTCAAAATTATTACCTATTATTCCCCCCAAAGCTATATATCTAGTATTATTCTCAAAATTTGGCACATTAATATTGAGTAGAAAAACTTTAATATACTAAGTGACCAAGTCTAAACATCTCTTCTGTTTATTTGTAACATCAATGAAGTGTCTTGTAATGCATTGTCTTGTAACTTGAAAGAAGAATTGAGTATTGAAAATACTCTCTCTATAGCCACAGAAGAGGGTTGTACCAACAAGATCTTCCTAGATTCAGATTCAGCACTAAAAGAAGTCATGGTGGAATCCTTTACTTATTATTCCCAAAATTTTACCTATATTATATATTATTCTAGCATTATTCCTGATGCTAGAACCCATAATACCTATTATTCTCAAACTTATGCCAGCATAATAATAATTATGCCAGTGCCTAGGGTGGGTAAAGGGTCTTGCTATTATGATGGTACTATTATACTTGGGTACATATAAAGTTCTGCTTGAGGTTGTATTAATGGGTAAAGGGTTCTTGCTAGTAGGTATACATAATATAAGTGATGGTTATGTACATTGACTATTTCGACTTTTCTCCCCCAAAAGTGTCAATTTTTACAGACCCCACCTCCCCCCGCCCCCTCTAAAATTATTTTATGGATAGTACATTAGTTTTAGAAATGTGTGGAGTCTTGAAGTATACCACTACACAAATGAAAGTAATAAATGGGTAAGGACTAAAGCCTATTTCTATGGATCCCTCTTTCTAGTGAATATTTCATGTACAGAAATGCAAAATGCATTATGAGTGGTGAATTTCATTATAGATACTGATTAATGAATGCTGATTATGTAGTACATATTTACTATGCTTTCAGTGGTTGCTATTATCATCAGTTAGTCACTGTTGTATTAGTTAACTAAAACTAAAATGGATAATAGTTCACTAATTTCTTCACTACTAAAACTAAACTAAACTGTAGTTCACTTACTTGCCAAAACTATAACTAAACTATTTACATCATATTGCACCAAAAACTAAACTAAAACTAACGAGAGCAGAGGTTGAATCTAATATTAGTTAAGCACACCTCCAGCTGATAATTATTGTATTAATGTTTGTAGTTAACAAGCAGCATTCATCCCATGGAAGCAAAAAATTACATTTCCAACTAACTTAAACTATGATTGTATAAGTTGATTGCCCCAAAATAGCTACCATGGTCTTGTAACTAACTAGAACTAAACTAATGCTAGGCTCTTGTAACTAAACTAAAAGAAATACCAGGCTCTTGTAACTAACTAAAACTAAACTAAAAGAAATATCAGGCTCTTGTAACTAACTAAAACTAAACTAAAAGAAATACCAGGCTATTGTAACTAACTAAAACTAAACTAAAATGTTGTAAGATTCCAATAACTAACTGAAAACTAACTAATAGTCCAAAACTACTAACTAAACAACAATACAGTTAGTACTCCTTCCTTTTCAGAGTAGTTTCATAGTAATTATTATGCTCACAATTAATCCAGCATTATGCTTAGGATCCAATATACTGTATTTATACCAGGGGTGTAGACAAGGAGGGAGGGGGGCTTGTGGGACTTAAGCCCCCCCCCCCCAGATTTTTAGATTTTTCAATTAACTAGATAAGTAATAGCTAATAAGCTCAGGCTCTGGCTTAATTTTTTAGTTATTATTATTATTATTATTATTATTATTATTATTATTATTATTATTATTATTATTATTATTATTATTATTATTATTATTATTATTATTATTATTATTATTATTATTATTATTATTATTATTATTATTATTATTATTATTATTATTATTATTATTATTATTATTATTATTATTATTATTATTATTATTATTATTATTATTAGTATTATTGTTGTTGTTGTTGTTGTTGTTGTTGATTATTATTATTATTATTATTATTATTATTATTATTATTATTATTATTATTATTATTATTATTATTATTATTATTATTATTATTATTATTATTATTATTATTATTATTAATTTTTTTTAATTTTATTTATTTTTATTATTTTTTTTTTAACCATGACAGTAGTGGTTAACAGGTAAGCATGGCAACATTGTAAAAGCTGCTTAGAGAACTTGCTTGACTATTAGCCTAATTGCTAGTAGTTAGTACCATGTCTTTGAATTGCTAAGATAGTGGTTTAGCACTCTTTTAAAGCCAGGTGAATCATCCAATGAATTTAAGGCCAGCTATCTGCCTGAATTAGCCAGCAGTCATAATATTCGATCAGTGTAAGTTTTACTAGCTTAAAGTGATGTTGAAGATGTTTCAGTACAGAATCCACTATCTTTAAATGAAATAGAGCCTAGCCTATACTTGTGTACATATTTATTTGATTTGAATTTGCTCTCTTACACCTCTTGGATTTTTAAGAAAATTTTTGCTTTGCACTTCGTGCAGGAGGGGCATATCCCCCTCCCGCACCCTCCCCCTTGAGCCAAATTGCAGCTCTTTCATTTTTACCTTTAGACAATTAAGTGGTGCTAACCAAGATGTAGTCTGCACTGAGGTTGTGTTTAGGCTCAAAAATAAGGAAATGGATTATGAGGTGTTCCTCTTTTCTAAAGAAATTTGTAAGTAGCTATGTAGCCAGAGAGTGGTTATAACTTCCTGTATGTGTGGAGAAATTAATTTATTAAGTTAATGGAATTATAAAGATAAGAATATTACAATGGAGATACAGTAAGGTGATTGATCTGACAACTCATTATCATTATGACCATCACTCATTATTATATCACTGTAACATCATGATAACTTGTGTACAAAAAGACTTAGCTATTCCTATGACCCAGGAGGTTATAAAAAATAACATGAATAATAATACTAATAAGTGTGTGTTTGAGAGAGCAGGTTCTTCACAAAGGAGGTAGCTAAATATTGAAAAGGTTCACTAAGCAGAGAAGAATCTACCTAGTATTTCTGTAAATTAATGTTCAGCATAATAAATTATTATTAGATACGTAAGTAAACAGAAGAGATATTGAAGCTTTGATCATTAGCTCTTCTCTGATCATCTAGACCTAGTACAACATTCTGTTGTCACTAGTTAAGTTGAAACCTTAGAGCTTTCTAAACTGCTCCACATATTGAAATTAAATTTGGTATACTTATTGTACAATAGCTAACCAGCTATCTACAGTGCAGTTTGAATCTGTGGATTTGTTTTCTTGTTCTGATTTGCTAGTTATGTTGATTTCTACCATACTCATTATAATATGGAGTATGGATAGTTTCCTGCTATCCTATAGTAAGCTGAACCAAGAGCTAATGCGTGGATTGCCACGCCCAATGCGTGATGGTTGGCAGGTAGGGCAGGGACACCATCATCTACGTATGTTAAAATTAAACTCCTAGGACCTAGTCTCGCTGGCCAGACTCTATCACTTTTTCTTTTTCACACAATACTTCACTCAGGGGAAAAAGTGAAAGAGTCTCTGGTACATTACCGTAGAGCAACCCATGCAGGCCACCAAAGCTTTTGCTGGAAATTTGCGCGAATTTCATTGCACTGGCTGTACTGTGCATGTAGGTTGATGAGTGGGAGGAGCTGGTAGCAAGCATATCGTGCACGTAAGGGTGTTACTAAGTTATGGCGGAGAAATGCACAGCCTGTCTTGCAATAACTGAATCGGGAAGAGGAGTACATACTACTGCACGGAGACAAGTGCAGGAAAGCAAAGTCAGTCTTACATGTGATAACAGAATTGTCTTTGAATCTGGCTCTAACCTCTGATACTTACCTATGTAATCTCAAGCTGGACAAGTTAAAGCTACCAGCTCCTCCCACTCATCAACCTGCATGCACAGTACAGTGCAGTGAAATTCGCGCGAGCTTGCGGTTGTCAGTTTACTTTGCGGTTGTCGAGGTGGCCACAAACGGCCAGCAAAAGCTGTGGTGGCCTGCACGGATTGCTCTGCGGTAATGAATAGCAGACTCTCTCACTTTTTCTCCCGAATGAAGTATTGTGTGAAAAAGAAAAAGTGATAGAGTCTGGCTAGCGAGACTAAGTACCCTAGGACCATCGTGTGAGGTTCCCTATCAGACTGCTGCTGAAGATAATATGACTGTTCTGGATCACTTGCTCGATGGTGCATTCCCGTATGATATCAAATTACAGTTTCCTCACTCAGCATTAGTGCCAGCGTGGGTAGCTCCGCGTACAAACGTTTAATTATGACGCAGGCAAATTTAATTAACGCTTGTAGTTATATAAATTTCATATAAATTACACATCGCAATGCGATTAATCTTGCATGCGGTATAATTATTATGCGCGCCTATGTGATTATATAGTTGTGGGAGAGGGATCAATATATAAGCTTACCTATGAACCCTTAATATAAACTAGAAGTTTTTTTTATTATCTACTTAAGAAGTTTTTTTTTCTCTCTCTCTCTCTATAACTAGTATAGCTAGCTTCTGCTAAAAAGTGGAAAGTGTGGCCTAATCAAGCCATCAAACTATCAACGGAAGGGAAAAGAGTTGAGGGAGATGACACGATTGTATAATGGCTCTGTGGAGACACTTTGTCAGATGAGTAAATGCCAGTGTCAAGATGAATTGCAAGCTGGGTCCTACTACTATCTTAAAGACTTCTATAGGCTTAGTAGGAAGATAGTAGCTAATTTTTACAGGCAATAAAGCTGATGCTCTTGGTTGACATCATCCTATGCTAACTACTCGTCCTCCACAACCATTATCATGGTGGTATTGTAGAACTCTTTGTACTGCTAATTGTGCTGCTAAAATTCTTTGTTATAAATTCAGGACAGCCATACCTCAGATATTGCTGTGTAGTGATTGAATTTGCTTGGGAAAATGTTCATCTACTCTGCTTATCTGCCCATACCACTCACCTGTTACAACATTTTGACAGTGTATTTAAATTCAACTTCTCAAAAATCATGCACTAATTATTGTGCAAAGCAACCTGCACGTGTTATCACACTTTATATTCCAGTTTCACTGTGACAAAAGAAGAGAGAAAGATGAGAAGGAGAGAGAACATACAAAAGGAAAGAGAAAGCTGAAGAAAGAGATTAGAAAAGATGTGAGAAATGAAGGAGACATACCTTTCATGTCCTCAGGATAGACAAACTTAAAAGGTAAATTTTCTTATGTAAAATATGAGATGGCCTGCAGTGCCTAAAATATGATATCACTGGCCAATTGGACAATGATAAATCAGTGATTTGGCAGTAACAAACACTGGTTTGATACAAGCTCTAGCTCAAGCTCCCAGTATTGCAACTTAACATTAACATACATCCAGTTGCTAGACCTTGACAAAATTTGCTTTTTTCCCTGCCTATTTTGCTTTGCTTTTAGCTATGCTTGATAATTTTGCTTTTCCCTACTCTACCCAAAGAATGTTTCAACTGTAGAACATGAATTTTTTTTTCTATTAAAGTAATAATTAATTGGGCAGTGATAATTTTATCGAATTTTAGGCACTGATGCCCTGTACTGACGTATCAGTCTATCTAGGCACTGAACTATTATTACTTATGTAGTATAATAGTAATCCATATAGAATATTTTCCCAATGCCAATGCCACTGTTCATTTTCAGCTGCTAACCAATTATGTATTACATAGCTACATAGTGGCTATGATCACTAGTTTATACTTTTCACAGCTCTTACAATAGTGCTGATTGGTGGTTCAGAATTGACAGACCATAATAATATATAAAAATGAATACTTGTACATGTGAAATGAAGTTATTATACATACACACATGAATTCTAGAATGTTTAAGCTGTCCTAGGTCCATTACACTTGAATGCACATGCTAAAAAGCCTTGTAAGGATTCATGTCAGTGAGTAATGGGTCTTCATGTCAGTACTTACTAATGGGTAAAGGGTTTGTGTCAGTATGTAAAGGGCTTGCTATTTGTGTCAGTGGGTAAAGGGGTCTTGCTATTTGTGTCAATGGTAAAGGGTTCTTGCTAGTAGGTTGGTAAAAGGTTTATGTAAAGACTTCTTGCTAATGGGTAAAGGGTTTGCGCTAGTAGGTAAAGGGTTTTAATAAGTGATAGCAAATTATCCTTTTTGACTATTTCCAAACAGGCAAGCTTTCCCTACAATGCTTATAGTTAGACACCGACCAACAGGTGTACTAGTTGTTACCAGCTATAGCTATAGTTCTGTGGATATTGTTGATTGAACTCTATTTGTTGTCATATACATGTCATACTGATTCATGCATTATTTTATCATGTAATCACTCAATACCACAATCATGCACAGCTCATGTTCATCATTAGAACTTTCAAGCATTATTCCCATGTGCTTGCCTTCTGAGTGACTGAGTACATGTGAAACACTGAAGTATTTTTTATCTGTGTCCTTACCCTATTCACTTTTTTGAGTTCCTGTCTGAAAGTCTCTGAAAGTGCTTCCCACATCTCTATTTAAGGTTGTCTCATATACTTCTTACATGTGGTGTGCCCCATAATTTCACATGAGAGTGCGTATTATTTGGAATTTTACTTGAATAAGCTTCATGAGTGGAGGTATCAGAATTATATAATCTTGGAGGTGTGATTATATTTCAATTAAACATTTATGTGTGTACTGTGTTGGTCATGCTATATTTAATACATGAGTATGATGATGCAGGGGTGTAGACAACTTTTTAGGACTGGGGGAACTAATAACAAAGGAGCTGCAATTAGGCTCAAGGAGGAGGGTGGGGGAGGGTGCGGGAGAGAAGCAAAAATTATCTTGAGGTGTAAGAGAGCAAATTAGAGTAATATTCAAATAATTATGTACAAAAGGATAGTCTAGGCTCTATTTTTAGATTCTGTACTGAAACATCTTTAACATCACTTTCAAGCTAGTAAAACTAGAATACACTGATCGAAATACCTAGCTCACCAGTTCAGGCTGACTGCTGACTAATTCAGGCTGATAGCTGGCCTTAAATTCATTATGATTCACCTGGCTTTAAAGGAGTGCTAAATCACTATCTTGGAGATTCATAGACATGGTACTAGCTACTAGCAATTAGGCTAAGAGTCAAGCAAGTTCTGTAAGCAGCTGTTACAATATTAGCTGCCATGCTTACCTGTTAACCACTACTGTCATACCAAACCACTACAATGGACATCATAATATTCAATTTACAAAATAAGCCAGAGCCTGAGCTTATTATTATTATCTAGTTAATCTTATTTTCTGAAAAAATCTGGGGGGTGGGGAGCTTAAGCCCCCCCAAGACCTCCTTGTCTATACCCCTGTGATGTTGTTATGATACAAGTTATCGTAGCTTCCTGTAATGGCGATGGGTAATAGTAATTTGTGTGCTCTAATGATAATAGTTGTGATTAGTGGATTTATGGCGACAGGTAAGTGACATATTCTAGCTAGTAGCTTAGTAGCTAGCTATTCAGCTACAATAGTGACTTTTAAAATTGGAGATTGGTGTTGAGTCAATATGTCAGTAACCCTACCTGGTATTTATTTACCTTGTCTAGCTACTAATCTAAGTCACTTACCTTTGTCATAAACCCTAGTCACTAACACTAGCCCTTAACCCTAAACCTTCCCCCTAACTCTTTTCCCTTTAACACTTTTAGCCCTATGGAACCAAATATCTACTCATCTGGTTCATCTTTATTCTAGAGTAGGTGGCATACAAAATAGTAAAAGGCTCTGATAATACATTCTTCCTAAGCATGAGACTATTTACTGAAGAAGTTATCATCCTACAGTAGTCCCACCTGCTCTCACTTCAGCGGTGCTAGCTACTATAAAGCTGATTAGCTATGTATATATTGTGTATAAATTCCTTCCTCTTATAATGTGTTACTGTTTCTAATGGGTAACTCCCAATGGAATTATGTGTATATATATACATATAAATAAGTAAAACCAATAAGCTACTAATATCCATGTGAAATAGACTAGTATACTCTATCCTTCTCTATGTGGGGAGAACATAACAGTGCCTAAAATTTCACTGCCCAATTGGGCAATGATAAATCAGAATTGGGCACTGGTTTGACACAAGCTCTAGCTAAAGCTCCCAGTAGTGCAACTCAACATTAACACACATGCTGTTAATGCTCCTCCCACACTTTGTTCTATTTCCAAAGTCAACTTGTTCATGTGCTGTTAATATGAATGATTAAGCAACTAAATAATTTTAGGCACTGGAACATAATGTACATAGTATTAGTCCTGTGATCTGTATATTATATGTATCTGTAATATTATTAATCATTCTACACATGCTAACTCAGTGAAGATTATTATTGCAATTTTAGGGGATGCTATTATTAACATTGCATCAACAGCAAGTCAAAATGTACTCTGTCAAGGAGAATTCATTACTTTTCATTGCATTGCAAATGGTTCAAGATTAGTCTGGAGGTTGAATAGTATGAGTCAATTTTCATTTGATAATCTTGAAAGTGAGGAAGAGATTATCCCTAGACCTCAAGATGACTCATATGCAACATTACTACCTCATGGAGATGGATTGTGGGAATCAACATATTCTTTACTTAGTTTACCAAGTTCTGATAATATGACTGTAGCCTGTTTTAATGGGTCAGATAGTAAAGGATTGACCATTTCAGTTGATGCAGGTATGTATGTATGTCAGTAATTATTATCAAGTGAGTGGCAGTAACATGTGACACTTATATTGTCATCTATCATAATTATTATTGTACTCTGAACATACTGAACAATATTAAAGTCTATTCTGCTTCACCACATCTTCAGACAGCTTATATATTAACTGTAGAGTGTTTACTCCTACCTGGTCATGTTTACAACTAGGAATTTGATTATTTATGATATACTACTGATAACAAATATTACTGTGCATACCGTAAACAATAACATGTGCTAACTGCACTAAGAATCTTATCTTTGACATTGAGGAAGAAGATTATACCTAGACCAGAGGATTTATGAAGGCCCTTGGCTGTAGCATGGTGTCTCTAATTAACCTGAATGTTTGTAAATCCTATTACTTAATTGTAGTGTACTACAAGACATAGCAACCTAACTAGCTACACAGTAACTACCTCAGAGCTACTCTAGCAGCATGGACAGAAGTGAAAGTGAATGTACCTCAGCATCCAGGCCATATAATAATGTAGCATTTGTAGATACAAAAGTGTCCAAATATGTTCTTATTTTACTATGAAGGGTCTGAGTCTTGCAGTAAAAAAAGTACCTCAATACGTGGTAAGTTTTCATTGTTAATCTTAGATTATAACTAGTCCTATAGTTTAAGTAAAATTTATTTAAATTGTTTGTTTGTTTGTTTATTATCCTCCATGACTGTATAGTACCTTGAATATCCTTTTGGAACCATTAGATCCTTATGTCAAGTCAACTAAACACCTATCTCAATTCTATTCATATTATGTATACAAGTAAAGACAAAAAAATTTATTTTAAATAACGTAGGGATGACTGCTGCAGTTGAACTAGCTGCATGCATGCTACACAATCCTAAGTCGTTATGTAGAAACATAACAGACTAGCTAACTGCTACTACAGGTAGCTATATGAAAGAAATATCATCCCAAATTCACTAGCTAGCTAGCTAAGTGCAGGTGAATGAGGCCAGTGACTTTAGGATGATATTTCTTTCATGTACGTAGCTTCCTGTAGTAGCAGTTAGCTATTCTGTTATGTATCTACATAGCTAGTGACTTAGGATTGTGTAGCATACATGCAGTTCTGAACAAATGAAGTTTATAATTGAACAAACAGATGAAATCCTGTTTTCGATCATTATGGTTTCTGCACTTGGTAACTAGTTTTGCTGCTGAAAGTTGAAGCAGGTACTTGTCTAGTCCTAGGGCTTGCTGGGGAGTGTTTTTGAGGCTAGATAATAGCACAATTTGGAGGTAAGTTTTGTATTGCTTCAATTAGCGAGTGCTGTCATCCCTACGTAGGGAGTGCTAACACACTCCCTGATACTCATCTGGTATGTTTCATTTTTTGTCCTAAAGAGTAGGTGCATACAGTATTAGTATGTATGCTTCCATAAGTTATAGTTATTAGTCAACCATATTTCAATAGTAACAGGTTCTGATAATAGCCAATAGCCACATTCTTCCTAAGCATGAGACTATTGAAGTAACCTTAGAACATAGATAAAAAGTTGCAACAGTTCTCACTTAGGCAGTGCTAACTATAAAGCTGGAAGTACTTAATTTCTTCCTCTTCTTGCTGTATACACTAAATGAGAGTGTGTACAGTATGCCTTTTTCTTTAGTTGGTAACTCCTAATGAATTGTGTATATATAGCTAACTACTAGCTATAGCTATAGATAAACAAAACCAATGAACTACCTTAAATCTATTTATTACTTGACAATATTAAGGTAATTAGGAATGATTCTGGCTTCTGAAATTTAGGTACTAATAAACATGCCAAATAGTGGTACCACTTCTCTATGTGGGGAGAACATAATGTACATAGTATTATAATGCATAGTCCTGTGATCTGTATATTATTATATGTACCTGTAATATTACTCATTCTACACATGCTATATAACTTAGTAAAGATTTTCATTACAATTTTAGAAAATGCTAGCACTTACCTAACATCAACAGCACATAAAAATGTGCTTTATTCAGAAGAATTCGTTACTTTTCTTTGCATTGCAAATGGCTCAAGATTAGTCTGGACATTGAATAGTAGGAGTGAATTTTCATTTGATGATCTGGGAAAAGTGGAAAAGATTATCCATAAACCTCTTTCAGACTCATATGCAACATTACTACCTCGTGGAGATGGAATGTGGATATCAACATATTCTTTACTCAGTTTACCGAGTTCTGGTAATATGACTGTAGCCTGTTTTGATGGGTCAGATAGTGAAGAATTGACTATTTCAGTAATGGCAGGTATGTATTCCAGTAATTATTATTATTGTGAGTTGTAATAATGTGATTATGCTGATTTTCCATCATGTGATACAGTTCTTGTCATTTTGTTTTTAAATCATATTGTACTCTGAACATAGCGACTAAAGTCATTCCACTTCACCAAACACCTCCAATTTCAAATTTTTGAACATTATCATAGCTATATGTAGCTAATTAAACATAGAGTGCTTTGCTCCTAGCCAGTCAGAATATATGTTAGGGAATTCTGTGCTGGTGTTAGAGATTACAGAATTGACTGTGATAGAGATGGTCATAGGCTGGTTGCAGTAGTTGAGTGCTGGTGTCCACCACTGATCTGTGTGGGTAGTACCTAGGTTTCGCCATTGTTGAGACTGTGGTCCTGGTTTATTATACATTTTTTGTAGATGCTCCTGAAGTACCTACAAATGTGATGTTACCTACGAATATGATGTCACCAGAAGTACCTACAAATGGGACATCACCTGAAGTACCTACAAATGTGACGTCACCTGAAGTATTATCAGGTAATACAGTATCTGTGGATACATCAGGTGCAGACCATTACCAGATCAGTGTGGGAAGTGTTGTATTTTCTGTCAAAGACCATTACATTAGACCAGAGGGTGAAAGTTATAAGTCAGAGCTAGCATAGAGGAGATTAATTATAGGATAACCATGTTTTAGCCGATTTTGTAGGTGTAGCTGATGTGCTGGGATAGCCATTGGAGTTTCACTTCCTCTTGCCATAGTAAATTGATGGAGCACTTTCCAAATTTGTATATCTAATATTAGAGTGTGCTAGTATTGGAGAAAAGCTACTACTATGGAGTTGACTCCATACTTCTGTGTACCAAACTGGAGACACATGAGTATGTCTTAATCCCTTATTTGACCAAGTAGCTATGTCTGAATCAGTTATAAAACAAGCTTGTGTTTCAATCAGTGTGAGCAGTCATATTATGCCAGTACTCTGTCAATAAAGATAATATGTTAATCATTAGCCACCCATCATTGCAGCCTTTCTAGAATAACAGGGCCATAACTAGGAATTTTTAACAGAGGAGGCAAGGAAGTCCTGCACGTAGCGTGGAAATTTTTTTTGCTTTAGCCACGCCCACCTTTTGACCACACCCACTAATTACGGAATAAACACCTGTTTATTCCTTACAATGTTACCAGGTTTTGGGACCTGGTAACATTGCTAGTAACTTTGATGCACTTGAAGTTGCACAGTCTAGCATGCAGCTGGCATGATTTAAAATTTACTTTAATTTTCATATAAATAGAACAAATTTTCACAAAAAACGAGGAGGCAAGTGCCTCCAATGCCTCATGATAGTTACGGCCCTGAATAATCTACATCTTCATAATAATTCTGTACGGTGCTCAGAGTAGAGAGTTTCTACAAAAATTCTTTTTGGCTCATTGATATAGCTACATAATAATTATTATTGGTTCTGACTTTTATCAATCAAATAAATTCTAGCTATGATGTTATTTTTCAGATACAACCTCTAAAGCTGTAACTAGTACAGTAGCTAAAGTGTTTCTGGTTGGCGCTTTTGCTGTACTGAAGATGATTACAGTATGAACACAAAGGTAATAATAAAAGTAGCTTATCTGTAGAGTATGAAGGATGCATGTTTTAAAGCTGTTGGGTTTATCAGTAAATAGAAACAAACTTACGGCCATAGAAATACGATAATAATCCCTGTCATCAGGATGTGATTTCCCTCTAACTTACTTGGCTCATAACTATTGTAGTAATTATGGAAGAGGTGGTAGGAGGGAACCAGATATGCTAAGTAGCTAGCAACTTAAACTTTTATTCATGAAAGGATGTTGGGCTCAACTTGATAAGGTTAAAGGTATATTTGGGTAATGTGTGCCTCATTAAGTGGTCAGTAAGTAGTGATCCAAGATTAAGTGAGCTAGACTAGTATCATATAGTCGACCCTTTACCTCTTTTAGTAATGGAAAGAGTCTGGTCACACATCCACCAAGAATACTGTATGAGCTAAAAGTTTATAGCTATGTAGTCTCATCTCCATTAGCTACTTTGCTCCAAATGTCCTTGGACATTGGTGAAGGTTCCTTTCAGTAGGCAGTGTACAAATCTGTAGCGGAAATGATCTTGAAAGAGTAGTAGCCAGCAACTTTGTGGCAAGGATGTGTTAGTGTCTTTCAACAGAGAGTGTTTTGACTTGAGCTAATTCTTGGACTGTAATTTTGTTGGAGGAAGAGTATTTTCTTCTTAGTAATTATTCAAATTTTATAATGTAATAGTGCAGTGGGACCTCTCTCTACTGGACAGAAAGGTGGCCTCATTTCAGGAGGAGATGTTCTATAAAATGAAGCTGACTACACAGTGTCTTCTTCATTTTAATGGAAGGATTCCACTTTAATAATAATAATAATAATAGTAATAATAATAATAATAATAGCTATATTGTAGTATTATTTATTATTCCTCTTGGCAGATTTGCAAGAAAGAGTATAGACAGTTAAATGACTATAATTTTATGTGTGTAGTTCTATTAGTATATTATTTCACTTTATTATTGTTCATTATAAAGCTGTATACCAATACTAATTAAACTTTGCTATAATTATCACTTGCAATTGCTGAGAGATTCATACAAGACAAAGATCAAAATATTCCCTGAGTGTATGGCACCAAACTATTTGGAAAACAAGAGACAGAGTTGAGTTGTGGGTCACATGTGACTATAAACTTGATCAATGATTTATAAAGAAGAGAAATTAATTAGTTCTAGCATACATTTGCTAAAGCTCAGTAGCTAGCTAGTAGGTAGCTGTAACATCCACAAAACTTTCCTTCTACTATGCTAATTAAGCACCCTATGTATTAATCACAATAGATTTGGTATCCTCTGTAAGTTTTCTCCTCAAACTCTTTTAGATGATTGTTCTTGAAGAACATGATGTTTTTAGATAGTGCCAGTGAAAGGTTTGTATCAGTGGGTACAAGGTTCATGCCAGTTGGTAAAGGGTTCTGAATTCCAGTAGCAAATGGGTAAAGGATAATAGTGGGTAAAGAGTCGTTCAAGGTAGGTGTTCAGGTCAGTAGGTAAAGGGTCTCATGCTACTGGGTAAAGGGTTTATACTAGTGGGTAAAGGGTGTTGTTGCTATGAGTTCCTTCTTGTGGGTGGGTAAAGGGTTTATATTAATGGGTAAAGGGTTGGTGTTATATTTTCGGTAAAGGTTCTTGCTAGTGATGTAAGTGCTGTACATTAACTTTTTGACTATTTCATAGTCTTAGCACAACATTCTGTGGTCACTAGTTACACATGTTGTGCATAAAATCCCTAGAGTTTTCTAAACTGCTCCACATATTGAAATTAAATTTGGTATACTTATTGTTAGCTATACACTTCCTAGTACAATAGCTAACTAGCTAGCTACAGTGTAGCTTGAATCTGTGGATTTGTTTTCTTGTTCAGTTATGTTGACTTCTACTATACTCATTATAATATGGAGTATGAATAGTTTCCTGCCATCCTATGGTAAGCTGGACCTTTATTATTAATGTATGTAGCTTCACCATGACATTACTTTCCCTTTTTATTGGACACCTCTTATTATAAATAAGGGCTTTTTAATGACTTTATAGCCATGGTGAACAGACACATGCTATTCCCTAATAGGTACTGTGGTGCTGGAACCCACTAACTATGTGAATAGTGGATGTGAAGGGGAAAATCTCACCTTCTTTTGTAATGTTAGTGGTACTGGACTGTGGTGGTCATGGACTAGACCAGAAGATACATCACCAACAAAAATGGCTTTCACTGACCAAGATACTCTTCGAGTAAACATGCCCTCAATAGTTGATGACGGTGTTACTGTTACACTGCTAGCTATAGGCACCACATACCTGTATTCATCTCTACACTTCACATTAAACTCTCAACACAATGGAACTAGGATTGGCTGTGGTCCTGGAGTGGACAGGCTAGTGAATAGACTAGTGGTGGTTGAAGGTAAAGAATAATAGTATTGTTTAGCTACTTATTTTATAGGTCTTATGTACAAAACATTAATACAGTAAGTCCCCCACCAACTCCACAGCAGTTGAACATATCTGATTACTACAATGATACAAACACAGCTACAGTCACCATTGAATGGGAGAACATGGAGAGATCAGCCACATATCTGATTGATATTTCAAATACATCCCTTGACTCTCCACCTGCACAGTCACTGTTAACTACTGATTCCACGGCCATAAATATAACATTGTCTTACAACATTGAGTACAGGGTCACAGTTCAAGCTAGTAATTGCAGAGGGAATAGTAACATTACAGCAATCAGTTTCACATTAATTCAGTGCTTTCCTCCATCTGCTGCCAATGGAGTGTCAATCTCACCTTACACAGCCACAACTGAAGGTTCTGTGATAGTGTTGAAGTGTGATGAGGGTCTGGTACCAGAGGAGAATATAATGGCAGTGTGTGGGGATGATAGGAGGTGGTATCCTGACCCCACTACACTTAATTGCACATCAAACACAACAGGTACATAATAAATATCTATTAATTGCATGTGTAAGACTTTTTTTTGTACATCTCTCACATGGCCACAGAAAAGACAAGTGACTGTTATACCTATTATGTACATAGGTGATGTTACAATTAGTGTCAAATCTACAACTGAAGGAGAAATATATAATTGCACCTTTGAAACAAGTATGTAAATAAATGTAATACGTACTTGTTCAATGTTTCACTAGCATGACTGTGTATGATATGTTTGTAACGGAGGGGTGGGGCTTATTATCCTGTATGTGACTAATCCTTGGAGTCAGAGATTTAATTATGTCATCACTGTTGTATTTTAGCTAAACAGGATATTATTACTGAACCTAATTCTAAAATGGAAGTCATCATTGCATTAGTGTGTGTATCAGTTACTTTAATAATGCTTGGAGCAATTGCATTTGTACTGGGACTACTCATTGGATATAAATTGGGAAAACTACAGTCTGAAATATCAGTGGGAGAACACAGAGCATCAATGACTGACCGAATTGAGCCTGAAGATGCCATCACAGAAACACAGAGAGATCCAATGTATGAGGAAATACTTCAGGAGGAACCAGCCACCATAGAACTTACAGAGAATATAGCTTATGCTCCACTTACTCAATAACAAACTACAACATGAACTAAAAATATCAAACATATAATATTTGTAAACAGCTATAGCTAAACATAAAATAATCTACTTAACTGAAGAAAATGTAGCTAGAGGAATTATTATGCAGAGCATTGATTTCTCTCACTTTTGTCTCACAGTACATTATTCATGTATACATGTATACATAATGTGTACATAATTACATCTAATGCATGCTCAGATCCTCATGTTGTTCAGATGTTCATTTCTTGGAAATGTCACTAACCAACCAGTTAAATCCATAATGTGAGTCTGCACTGTAAGCACTGTACTCTAACTAAAGATAACCTATTATGCCAGCATTATGCTCTATACTTTTTTATAGCTACCTATTATGCCAAAAATTATGCCAGCATAACTTTTACATTAAATAAGCCCGAGCAGATTGAAAAATCTATGCTCATTTATTATACCTGTACAAAATACTTACGTATTATGCTCAAAATATGTAAGCTTAAGCCCAACTAGTAAGGTTACAGTAATAATTGCATGTGATCAGTGACAGTGGTAAATTAGTGCTGGTAGTGCACAAGCACTTATTGTATTCACATATATAGTAATTGGGAATGCATGATATCAATCCCCCAAAACTTTCGGACTAAAATATTATTATAGCATAATGTAAACACTTTACTGCCATCATTGAATCAACAAACCTTTTACCATCGTTGTTATTGGTGTCATAGATAAAATTTGGTAGGTCTCCTAACATAAACTATGCTTCACTGATGTGTACTTGAAAGCCTTTCCTTTATTCAGTGATCAAGTTGAGGAAGAATAAATAAAATTTAAATAAATAAATAAATAAATAAATAAATAAATAAATAAATAAATAAATAAAGTGTTTGCTGAAATTTTCGTCATTGTTTTAATTTTGGATGTCACTTTTATTACGAAATTTAAAAGGTTGAATAATTGTGTTAATGAAAAATTAAATTTTCTTTAACAAGATGCAGCTGCAGGGCTTGTTTATTTCGTAGGATGTCGACACTATATCGCTATAGCTAATACAAGAGCTATTCAGGTAGCCTATTAAGCTGGCTATTGGTGTTTTACCTCTATTCAGGTATAGTCCTAGAGACCATGCAAACATCGGAAAGTAGGCACTGGTTAATGGTGAGGTTCTTGTGAAATTAAAACAACATAAAAAATTGAAAAATGAATTATTGAATAAACGAAAATTTCAGCAAATAAGGTAAATAAATTCCTAGCTATCTACTTGGCAGAAGTGGATGCTAAAATAGAGAAGTTGGAATAATGGAAAAAGTACACAAATGAGCTCCTGCACTGGTCAGCAGCACATGTCTAGTGTAGTCCTCTTCTACAGTAGCTGAAATGCTACTTATGATGCCTGAAATTCAGCCCAAATTTAATAATAGTCTGTGCATCACTTCCTGTAATAGTATTGTAGCATTATAGAATCATGATTCAATGAATCAATAGTCTCTTTCAATGTAAAGACTATTTAATAAAAGTTATAATAATAATAGTTATAATAATACATATTATTATTGTTGTCAGATTGGAGAAAAAGCAAGAGAGATGAACCAGTGTGTATGACAGACATAGTTAAGTGACTATGTGTAGTGCTATTAACTTTTCACTTCATTATTGTCCATCATATTATTAAAAGAGTAAGCTTTGCTATAATTATCAGCAATGATATAATCACCCTGAGTGATTCATACAAGGCAAAGATCAAAATAGCTATATCTTGAGTGCATGGCAGCATGTGTATATACTGTCTGTACTGTGAGGAGTATCAGTAGATATTGTCACACCAAGCCATTTGGAACAGAGTAAAAATCTTAATGGATACACATAAGTTGAATCTATACAGGTAGCAGTAAACTTTCTGACACTATTATACAGAGTTGAGTTGGATCACATGGGATTATGTTATTGCAAACTTAATTGATCAAGGTGGTTGTTACATCCACAAACATTACTTCAATTGGATGTTATGTATGTATATAACCCTTCCTATGTATTAATCCTTATGTACAAGGGTGCAAACCAACACTGGGGCCAGCCAGCTCCCCATGCCCCACCCATTGTTTTGACCTACAATTTTTTTTTTTGTGATTCTGAAAATATTTATTCTATTGCCTAGTTTTTCTTCTTGGTCCCTTTTTTGCAGTTGCCGTGTTTCTGACCCTCACCTGTAGAGATGCTTGTCCCTTTTTTTGGAAGGGAGATGTCTACGACAGGTGGGGTTCTGCAGGCCAGAATGACAATGAATAGTCAAGATGGCTGGCCACTCTGCCATAGTATAATTATACATACCAGTGGAAGGTTTGTATCAATAGGTAGCTACAAGGTTCATGCCACTGGGTATAGGGTTTATGTCAAAGGGTAACGGTCCAGTCAGCTAGTCTAGTAGTCAGTAGGTAAAGGGTCGTCATGTTTGGGTAAAGAGTAGGCACTGGCATATTATGCTCAAATTTTCACTTATTATTCTTTTGAGCAGTGCTCAAAATTATTACCTATTATTCCCCCAAAGCTATCTATTATACCCAGTATTATTCTCAAAATTTGGCACATTAATATCGAGTAGAAAAACTTTAATATACCAAGTGACCAAGTCTAAACAGCTCTTCTGTTTATTTGTAACATCAATGAAGTGTCTTGTAATGCATTGTCTTGAATTGAGTATTGAAAATACTCTCTCTACAGCCTCAGAAGAGGGTTGTACCAACAAGATCTTCCTAGATTCAGATTCAGCACTAAAAACAAGTCATGGTGGAATCAATGAAAACCTTTACTTATTATTCCCAAAATTTTACCTATTATTCTAGCATTATTCCTGATGCTAGAACCTACCTATTATTCTCAAACTTATGCCAGCATAATAATGCTGGTGCCTAGTAAAGGGTTTGTATTAGTGGGTAAAGGGTGAATAAAGAGTTAAGTAAAGGGTGAGTAAAGAGTTAAGTAAAGGGTTAAGTAAAGGGTGGGTAAAGGGTCTTGCTATATGAAGGTACTATTATACTAGGTACGTATAAAGTTCTGCTTGTGGGGAGGAAGTTGTATTTATGGATAAATAACTTTGGTAAAGGGTTCTTGCTAGTAGGTATACATAATATTATGAGTGATGGTTAGTGTTGCATAGTGTACATTGACTATTTCCAAACAGGCAAGCTTTCCCTACAATGCCTATAGTTAGACACTGGCTAACAGGTGTAGACTAGAGTAGCAAGATTTTGTAAAGAATCTGGCAATGCAAGACAAGGGGTCTAGAAATCTGGTATAAACACAAATATGATGCTACTAAAGGTCTGAGGGTTCTAAATTAATATTATTAGCTTCTATTATCTGGTCCAGTTGATTCATAAACCAAATAACTTTGGTGGCACAGGTAGTGCAGAAGGATCTAATGTCCATGTGGTTGTACAGGAGATCAAATAACTTTGGTGGTAGAGGAGGTCAGTTGTTACATTGTCACTGTTAAAAAGGTGACCATGGGCTTTGGTTCTGGAAGTTAACCTGTGTAGATTTCATGTAATAAGATGCATTTTCACATTTCAGTTCACAAATACATACTGACATCTCAATAGAACCTTATCCTCATAAACTCAAGACATAGTATTTTACTAATTGAATGTTATCAATAGCCCGAGAGTATCCGTATGTTCCAAAAAGACTTAATCTTAGAGTATCTTTTGGGAACAATACAAATTTATGCAACAAATATACTTAGTTGTAGCTAGTGAGAATTACTTTTAAGCTCTATTCATTACAGCATTAAGTTTAGTAAACTATAGAGCTAGCTTCTGACTGACTAGCTACTCATATTCAAAAAGAGCGTTAAAATTTGATTTAGACAGAGGGACAAAAATTGTCTGGCATACTGGCTTTTCTCCCCCAAAAGGTGTCAGTTTTCACACACCCCACCTCCCCCCACCCCCTCTAAAATTAATTTATGGATAGTACATTAGTTTTAGAAATGTGTGGAGTCCTACCACTACACAAATGCAAGTAAGTGGCCTAGAAATGAGTAAGGACTAAAGCCTATATCCACGAGTCCCCCTTTCTAGTGAATATTTCATGTAAATGCAAAATGCATTATGAATGGTGAATTTGAGAATAGCACTTTATTGTTACTTATTAGCTAATGAATGCTGATTATGTGGTACATATTTACTATGCTTCAATGGTTGCTATTATCATCAGTTAGTACTCCTTCCTTTTCAGAGTATAATATAGTTTCATAAATTATTATGCTCACAATTAATCCAGCATTATGCTTAGGCACCAATATATTTATACCAGGGGTGTAGACAAGGAGGGAGGGGGGATAGGGCTGAAGAAAAGAACCTGCCCTCCGCCCTCCCCCCTCTCAGCCAGGATGCTAAAAATGAGTAGCTACAAGCTGATGATATTGTGATTATGAAGAGAATATTAATTATTGCACATAAAAAAAAACAGTTAAAGGTTTATATGG
Source organism: Diacarnus erythraeanus (assembly GCA_964016965.1). Lineage (NCBI taxonomy): Eukaryota > Metazoa > Porifera > Demospongiae > Poecilosclerida > Podospongiidae > Diacarnus > Diacarnus erythraeanus. The sequence goes on from OZ024671.1 coordinate 7,243,812, forward strand.
TATGGCTAGATATGCTACAACTGCAGCAGCATGCTAGCCAAGGAAGACAAGTCCCATGGATGAAGCTTGGCACTAAGCAGGGGTGTAAACAACTAAACAACTGGGGGGGGGGGGGGGGGGGAACTAATAAGATAAAGACAAAAGAGCTGCAATTTGGCTCAAGGGGGAGGGTGCAGGAGGGGATATGCCCCCTCCTGCACAAAGTGGGAAGCAAAAATTTTCCAAGAGGTGTAAGAGAGCAAATTAGAGTAATATTCAAATAAATATGTACACAAGGATAGGCTAAGCTCTATTTCATTTGAAGATAGTGGATTCTATACTGAAACATCTTCAACATCACTTTCAAGCTAATGCTGGATTGCCACACCCAATGTGTGATGGTTGGCAGGTAGGAGACACCATCATCTATGTTAAAATTAAACCCCTAGGACCATCATGTGAGTTTCCTTATCAAGAAGTTAACTGCTGCTGAAGATAATTATGACAGTTCTGGATCACTTGCTTGATGGTGCACTCCCTTATCAAATTCCTCACTCAGCATTAGGGCCAGCGAGCATTAGGGCCAGCGTGGATAGCTGACTATCTCTGTGTAAACGTTTAACCCTTTCGCTACACTAATTTTCGATTTTTTTTTTGGATTTGGCATTGGTCGTCACTAGGCGCCGGCGCCCCAGGCAGCAAAAGGTCGCGCAGGTCAGCGTGACGTCATGCTGGCGGCTAGCAGATCAAGGCAGAAAGAATGAGCTCCTTGGAGACTCTTGCTGGCCTGCTTATGGCCTCTCTCACACAGACGATCCTCTACGGCACTGCCCCATGCACTATGCCACTCTCCTTTTCTTTTCATTTTTTTTTAAAGTCCATATAAAGCGAACATCAAAGGAAGATCAAAGGCAGCTCCTCCCTGTGGTCAAACATCTGAGAACTGACGGACCACAACCCATTGTTCTGACTTCCGATGTCGACAGTCAAAGGTTGGCGGCAGGAGGACGTCCTGGTGCCGACGGGTCCGAGTAACGGACGGTTGAAAAGTGTAAAATTACACTCTTTTGGGAGCGAAAGGGTTAATTATGACGCAGGCAAATTAATTTTAATAATGTGCATTAGTTATATAAATTACACATCGCAATGCGGATTAATCTTGCATGTAGTATAATTATATTATGCTCGCCTCTGTGATTCTTTAACGCTATAGTTGTGGGAGAGGTATGAAAGAATGGGATATAATAATATAATTACCTATGAACCCTTATATAAACTAGAAGTTATTTTTTAAATTTTTTTCCTCTTTCTCTATACATAGTATAGCTAGATTCTGCTCAAAAGTGGAAAGTGTGGCCTGATCAAGCCATCAAACTATCAATGCTATCAAGAAGGGAAAGAGTTGAGGGAGATTGTATAATAGCTCTGTGGAGACACTTTGTCAGATGAGTAAATGCCAGTGTCAAATTGAATTGCAAGCTGGCCCTACTACTATCTTCACTAAAGGAAAAAGACTTCTATAGTAGCTAATTTGGATAATGCCCTTTTACAATGCTGCGAATGCTGCATAAATTAGCATTTGTGATCAGATGCGTAAATTAGCATTGTCGGACCACAAATATGCTGTGACCACACATAGCTTGCTAATTATGCTAATTATTAATTTTTATTCTTAGGGTTGCCTGGGCTAAGATTGGAAGCACAATGTACAAGCCAAGATATTTTGTGATTCTACAGAGTTCCTTGCTGCCATTATTTGGTGAAATTAAAGATATTATTGTATTTAGTGTTGATATATATATTTTTGTATTACAGAAGTATAGAACTGAGTGTTTTTTTAAGTCACTATCATGCCTATGAAGTTATAAAAGATTCTTCATACTGTGTTTGCACACATACAGACTTTGTGGACTACCACCCATTATCTTTATATGTACTTTCAAACAGTAAGAAGGTCATTCCATTAAAATACCATATCAAAAACTTTTAATAACAAAATCACAAAATAAAGGTGAACAATTATGGCAATTCTGCACACTTCAATTGATTTTGCACTGTATATATTTCTTAAATTCACACTATAATAGTGTTTGTAGCACACTTAATTATTGCCTTGGTGTATCAATGTAGCACTTTTAAGGTGTGAGGCACACTGAATTTTAATTGCACACTATAAATTAGTGTGTGTAGCACACTTTATTGGCTAGGTGTGACAACACACCACTAGTGTGATGTTCATTTAGTGTGCGATACACACCCCTTTTTTTTACAGTGTAGAGATGGTCATTATGATTCATAGGCTGTTTGCAGTAGTTGAGAGCCTACTTCTTAAATAATGATGGTGAGATATACGTACCAGAAAGTAAGCATGGGAAATATCAGAGGTCTGGTGTAGTTTGGTGTAATGAGAAGTTAAAACAAGAAGGCTACTAGGTACATTAGGTGTAATAATAATGCCCTGGCTTGACAATAGGTAGTTTTTGTCAGTGGGTAAACAATAATTCGTTACCCAATGAGACCCTTGAACCTGGTTATCCAAGGAAAATTTGTCTAGAAACTGCTTGTAAGTTGATGCATGAACTAGGGTTTCAAGTAGTTATGAGTACATATTGTTGATGGACATGAGCACCCTGATGTAGTAGCATATCGCAATAAATTTTTATGTAAAATGATAGGATTAGGATTTCTGAATGAAAATAATACCCCCACTGAAGATGTAAAGAAAGCGCTCCCTAATGATGACCCCCCACTCCTGATATAATTGATAAAACTATCATACTCTTTCATGATTGTAATAACATGTGATTTCCCCATCATGTGATACAGTTCTTGCCATTTTGTACTTTTACACTCAAATCTTATTGCACCACTCTTAACAAAGCTTCACCAACCCCCCCCCCCCCTCCCTTGAATTCATTGTTATTATATAATTATTTCCAGAAAAAAAAAGGATTTTATCTGAAGGCCTTTTAACTAATTTAGAATAATAGTGTACTAGCTATATAACAACCTAACTAGCTACACAGTAACCACCTCAGACCTACTCTAGCAGCATGGGCAGAAGAAAAAGTAGGTGGTTCTTTAAGAAGTGAAAGTGGCTGGGCCTCTGACTACTTCAGCAAGAACCTATTCTATGGGGATAGAGATGAGTGGAAGAGCTAAGTGAAATATTTCTAGGAAAAAATAGCTAGAAATCATCATCTTGACCAATCATAAATCAGAGTAAGAGATTATTGAGGCAAGGAATATTAACATTTTAAGAACTCAACTGGACAATGACTATGGTGTAGACTGTTGAAGGAATGGAGAGTCCACAGAACTTCATTAAACAAGTAATAGGATTAAAAACAATGGATAACATGTCTTTTAAAATTAACCACAGGCTGTGTAATCAGGAGTATAGAAGATTTGAGAGTGCATAAGCTCACAGAAAAGTTTTCCAGGACATACTCAACATTAAAAAATTAATAATGATGTAATGTATAGATACAAAACTGTCCAAATATGTTCTTATTTTACTGTGAGCTTTAAATCAAGTTAGTTATTATGAATATGTAAGACCATAAACCAGATAAAATAGATTTTTATCCTGCAAAGAGATCTAGCTCAGTCACACTCACTACTAGAAACTTGCATAATGTATCTCACAAAGAGCTTTATAGCCAATTATAGTAAATCACAACAACTCAAAATGTGTGCAATTATTCTACGCAGAGAGTGTGGAAGTTTATGGTTTGGACTCTAGGAAGTGGTTTCCAATTAAACAGTACTTCTCATAATTATATGTACTATACATAAGTCAAGAATCGGATATACACATTAGTTATATTATATTTTTGCTATCTTGGCCATTGTTAGACTTGGGGGCCTGAATAGAGCTCTTTAAAATTTTTGATCAATTATTTATTTTTAGAGCACTTTTGCTTCCAATATGAAGCAGTAGCAAAATGTCACCATCTATTTACTGCTTCAACACCACCATAATGATTTACAATTGCCTCACCATCTTCAGGAAGTGATTGATAGCACACAACACAGGGGTGAAGGACTGGGGAGGTGGGCTAATAAGGTAAAGACAAAATTTTGGCTCAAGGAGGAGGGTGCAGAAGCAAAAATTTGCTTCAAAATCCAAAAGGTGTAAGAGAGTAATATTCAATAATAATAATAATGTACTACACAAAGATAGGCTAGGCTCTATTTCAGTTGAAGATAGTGGATTCTGTACTTAAACATCTTCAACATCACTTTCAAGCTAATAAAACTATATTTTAGAATACGCTAATCGAAAGACCTAAATATTATTAGCTCACCAGTTCAGGCTGACTGCTGGCTAGGCTGATAGCTGGCCTTAAATTATTCACCTGGCTTTAAAGGAGTGCTAAACCACTATCTTAGAGATTCACAGACATGGTAGCAATTATATCTAGTTACATTTTCTGAAAAATCTGGAGGGGAGCTTAAGCCCCTCAAGTCCCCCCCCCCCTCCCCCCTTGTTTACACCCCTGCAACAGATAGTTAGAAACTGTTTTTGAGGAGTTGTTTAGAAAATGCAGTTATATATACCAGTCGACAATATAGACACTAGCTAAGTCAGTCTGAGCAAGAGATCACTCATCACAAAATATGAATCACACTAGACTTCAATAAATAGATAGGCTGGTAGTGAAAAATTACACAGAGGGCTAGTTGGGCTACATAATAAAGATATTCCGTGGGAATTTGACTAACTAAGCTCTCACTAGCAATTGTTCTCATGCTATTCATGTGTGGAGTTTATTTTGTATTTCACATGTAGTGGCCACGAATACTATGTTTTATATTCTCATATCATAGAGAGAAATGAGAAAAAAATTATGAAGTCAAAGGTATTATAAAACTGTCTGAGGAGACCACTTCTGGTTACTCTAGAAACTTGGCTAGTAGCTAGTGGCAATGAATCATTATGGGGAGATATTTATTTACATATCAACTATTGAAAAAGAGCTAGCAAGTTATTATCAACATGTACTGAGCATACTTATAGAACAAAAAAATAACATAACTTACATGTATGATGTACATAAAATTAGATACATGATGCTACATGATACTTAATAATAATAGTGATAATATGCCTGATGAAAAGTGTTTTTTCAATATCAACCTAGACCAGACCTGGGAATTTTACAGCCCTCAGGGTCACATCTGGTGGTTGCCTGGCCCACCTGAGGTCAAAAAAACATATATCAAGACATAGGCCTCAATTTATGCTGTGCATGGCTATGTTGCTTATATTTTGAAAAGATTGCTGTTTTTTTAGGGATGCACACAAGTAGTAGCAACTAATCAAAAAATATAGCTACAATTTATGGTGGAGAAAATTAAGTTCAAGTTATTGTTGGTATGGACCCCCCAACACAACTCAAAATTCTAAGTGGCCCCTTATAACAATTAATTGCCTACCCCTGACCTAAACTGGGTGTATGTGGCTAAACCACTCCTGTTTCCAGCAAGATAATCTCTGTGTATATAGCTATACCTTGAAACTTCATGCATGGTGAGCACATGTCTTCTTGTTGAACTGGTTTCAGTGGTTCAAGGTTAATTGATCAAAATATCTAGACTTTTCTCAAAAAAAACATGTCTAGATTATCATTGTGAAGTGGTTTGAAATAATATGTCTTTGCATGAAAACATTATCCTGATCACAGAATTGGCTATTATAGAGATGGTCATAGTCTGGTTACAATAGTTTAGAGGTGGTGACCACCACTGACCTATGTGGGTAGATCCTTGGTTTTAGTCATTGTAAATGAGACTGGCATGTCTCTCTAGCTATGAACTTCACAGCAATCAGGTCTGTCTATAGACTACTTCTTTAAATTGGAAACTTTTTTGTATTCACTGCAAGTTGACTAAGTAACACAATAATTTAGGAGGAACCCCACATGATACTATGGAACTGTAGTGTATGTTAATAAATTAGACTGCTATTCTGCTATTTGTTCTATTTAACCGATATTCTTGATGACATGCAATCTTCTAGTAGGTTGATAAATTTAATAGTACAGTGGAACCTCTGATAATGACCCTATGAAATACGTAAAGACAAAACCTTTGTACAAAGGACAACTACTGTCTGGTTCTTAAATTTAAGGGATACACATAATTATTAAACTTTTCTGACATGAGTAACAATACATACATCTACACACATGTTAAGTTCTAGCTATGGTAGAACCTGAATAAAGGACACATTGGGATCAGGTCTACCGTCCCTTGTAGAAACCTCATCTGAATAAAGGACACATTGGGATCAGGTCTACTGTCCCTTGTAGTACATTGGAACCTCTGAATAAAGGACACATTGGGATCAGGTCTAGTGTCCCTTGTAGTACAGTGGAATCTCTGAATAAAGGACACATCATTGAGATCAGCTCTACTGACAGTGGAACCTCTGAATAAAGGACACAATGAGATCAGGTCTACTCTACTATCCCTTATAGGGAGGCTGTCCCTATCCCAGTGGTTAGATTTCTTCACTGTCTCAAAATGGCTTGGTGTGATGACAATATCTACAGTTGTTTTTTTCCACTCCTCAGCAGTACAGACAGTACACATGCTGTCATGCACTCAGTATATTATATTTTGATTTTTGTCTTTTAGAAGCATTCAGCCACTTAAAGTCCAAGAAGTCAGATGGTTCTGATCTGAATTCTTCTCATTTTATTATGGCACTGCCAGTAATCGATGAATTTCTTTGTTCTTTATTTACTATTATTGCCCGTCATGGTCATCTCCCTTCCTGTCTGAGGGACTGTATTCTTGTACCTGTTCTTAAGCCTGGCAAAGATTCCTCCTTTGGAGATAGTTACAGGCCTATTGCCCCTGCCTCTACACTAAGTAAGATTCTTGAGTGGTGTATTCTGCTTAAGTTTAATAATTACTTACAAACTTCAGAACTTCAGTTTGGCTTTAAACCTGGCCTATCTACTACTTTTTGTACTGGTGTATTGAAAGGTGTGGTCTCACATTATCTTCAACGTGGTTCTTCTGTCTTCGCTTGTTTTCTCGATGCCTCAAAAGCCTTTGATAGTCTACTTTTTAAGAAATTGCTCTCTGCAGGTCTCCCTGATTTGGTTGTTAGATTATTATCTAGATGGTACTCAAGTCAACAGCTTAATGTTCATTGGGGAAAAGCCTATTCTAATAAGTTTGGTGTGTCCAATGGTGTAAGGCAAGGTGGTGTGCTATCTCCAATTCTTTTTTCCATTTATCTTGACACATTATTGATCTCACTTAAGAAAACTGGTGTTGGTTGTTTTTGGAGTGGACAATTCGCTGGAGCCCTTGCTTACGAAGATGATATTGTCTTGATGGCCCCCTCTCTTAGTGCTCTTAGATTGATGTTAGTCTGTTGTGAATCATTTGCTACTTCCCATGGTCTTCTCTTTAATCCTGCAAAGACACAATTTTTCCATCATGCACATCTGAAAACTGATCCACACATCTTCTTCTGTGGACATAGATTACCTGTTGTCACTCAAGTCATTCATCTAGGACATATCCTTACCTACAATATCTCGGATGACAAAGATATACAGTCAAAATGCAGAGATATGGTTCATAAGGTAAACTCCCTTTTCTGTTCCTTTCCGGACACTTCGCCTGGAGTTTTGACATTTCTTTTTCGCTCATTCTGTCTAGGACTTTATGGAAGTTCCCTATGGTCTCTTTCTTCTGGTGCTCTGTCTGCTCTAGAAATTACTTTTAATAAGTAAGCTACAAAGCCTGTTTAACTTAATATTCCATCGATTTTCAGCTCTCTACAAATCTTCTCAGACTTGTCCCTCTAACTTGGCCAAACATATATTCCACAAATCTGCTAATTGTTGTTTTACATTCTTAGGTTTCAATTTGAAATATGGCAAACAATTTTGTAAAGATTATTCTATCCATCACATTTTCCGTTCCAATGTTATCAGAGATCTCAGAATTGCACAACCATATATCCATCAGCAAAAATTTAATTGAGTCAGTTGTAATTTCTTTGTCCATGTCAACCACCTAATCCATTTCTATTTCTTACTTTTATTTTTTACACCTATTTTGGTGTGTTACTACTACTACTACTCCTCCTCCTCCTCCTCCTCCTCCTCCTCCTCCTCCTCCTCCTCCTCCTCCTCCTCCTCCTCCTCCTCCTCCTCATCATCATCATCATCATCATCTTTTATCTAACCTCTGGCAAAGTTTGAAGCTCAGGCGCTCCAATAATAATAATAATAATAGCTAATAGTCTTTTATCTAAAGTTTGAAGCTCAGGCGCTCAGTAGAAGAAGAACTAGGCTCTTTGACTATGCCCACGAGTGATCTCGGGAGATGCGGGAAGGTAGGCCATTGAAAACTGGATCCTAGCAACCAGAAAACTCTAAGGTAAGCTTTAGCTAGCTAATTTTGTCGGGTGAACTATCTAGACAGGCTAGCGTAAGCTAACTGTAATGGCTGTGCACAAGGGGAAGTAGAGTAGTGGTAGTAATTATGAGACACTTAAGACCACTGGAATGTCACTCTTAAGTAAACTAAGATCCCAGGTGACAAAGTATACACACATACACTCTACCCATCTACCTATTACTTGAAGCTGTATTTTAAACTTTTAAGTAAACTCTCAATGATTTCAAGTAGAAAATGTTAACACAACTCAAGTTTGTATTATGGGACAGTGGGTGGTATTATGAGACAGTTATGAGACAGTTATGAGACTAGTACTTTTAGTAAATTGGGTCACAAACAGTCATGCAGAGTCACAGAGCACAATCTGCACAATAGTAACATCCATCAGGAATGTCAGCATCATTCATTCCAAGGCAACTGGCATGCCACCATTGTTGGCATCCATCACAACCAATCCACTTAGCATCCTCTTCATCATCATTAAAATCAACACCACACAAAGGACATATGGCAGTACTTCCTTCACTCTCACTTTCGTCAAATGTCATCCTGTCCTTTGCTTTCCTTGCTCTGGTTGTCTTGGCCTTGGCTCTTTCTTTCTCTGCCTTTTTTGCTTCTCCTTCTTTCCTTTTCTTCTCTTTCATAATCCTCTTTTCTTCTTTAGCTGCCTCCCTCTCCTTTCTCTTTTTCGGCCTTCTTCTCTTCCATCTCTTCCTTTTTCCTCTCTTTCTCTGCTTCTTTCTCCTTCAACTGTTCTACAAATGACAAATTAGTAATACATACGGCATCATGATTTTGTTCTGTCTTTTGCCGACAAGGTTTCCTGCTTTTTCCTTGTGGAAGCACCAGTATATCATCAAGATAGTTAGAACTACTAGCAACTGAAGTTTTGCTCCGCACTGAGGAAGATGAAGAAGCTCTACTTTCAGCAGCTGGATCTGTGATATCACTACCAGAATCAAGAAGAACAGAACACTCACTAATAGTCTGTTCAGAGGTAGACGAAGAACATTGAGGGGGTTGAGTTTCAGGAGATAGCGTGCTAGTATCAGGTTCTTGGTCTTGACTATCTGAAGGAAAACACAAACTTTTTGAAGGGGCAGTTTCATAGTCTTTTACTGCTCCTGGATTCAAAGGGTAAATCCCACACTTTCTAAATCCTGACATTATATTGACTGGAGTCATACACTGAGGCCATGTAACTGCAAGCAATGATGCTAAATCTTCTGAAGTAATAACTCTACCAGGCTTAGATGTCATAAAATGTTTACAGGCTTTGTTAAATTGAGATTTCATTGATTTGAATACTCCCACATCAAGAGGCTGTAGGAGATGCGTGGTGTGTGAGGGAAGACACAGCAAATGAATATCATTTTCTTGAGCCAGCTTAATTACTTCTAGGCTAATATGAGAAGCATGACCATCCTCAATTAAAAGGACAGGACGGGCTGGTGGGATGGAAGCAACAAAAAACTCAAACCATTGCAAATATAGCTGTTGGTTAATCCATCCATTATCTGAACAGGCAAATAATGTGCCTGGCACGGCACCACTCTTCAACTTATCTGTCATACGCTTACGAGGATTGGGGGAATTACATTACCTGAGGCAGAAACACATGATACAACTGTGTGAGTCTTACCCTTTTCACCTGAGGTCAGGGCCCATACTTTTTTACGCCCAAGTTCAGTAAGTATACGATTTGTGAATGACATTTATCCCAGATTCATCCATATTATAAATATGCATTGGTTTAGTTAGCATGTTATAGCGTGCAAAAATCCCACCTAATTTAAAAATTCACAGCTTCATCTGTACCTGCCTTAGCTCGTGCAAAGCTCAGTGGCTGTGGCAAACGAAGAGTAAGCCTTGGAAACCGTCTCATGAATCCATCCATCCATGCTCGTCCAGCAATTTCACTCTTAAAAGGGTGCTTTCTTCCACTCTTCTCCGCAATCAAATAGGCTGTACACATGACATCTTCTCTACCAAGACCAAATCCCATGTCAGCCATCTTCAGGCAATATTGCATTAAAGCACCCTCTTCTTCCTCTGTGAGTACGGTATCAGGGACAGGGAGGCAGTCCATGCTGACTTTGCCTGTAACCCTCCTCCTCAAAGTCTCTACAGGCACATTATAGGTACGGGAAGCTTGCCTTAGCCCCATACCACCTTCAACATCTTTAACAGCTGCTATCATGCTCTCCATGGTCCAGAGCTTGCGTTTACAAGGCTCAGAGGGTTTCTTTGCCGCCATGATTTAAAGTGATTGAACTTTGACCTTTTATTCAGGAAGTAGGAGTATGCTATGTCACAATATCTTTGACTGTGCAACTACAGGGAGTGTAAGCGAATGTTTGATACTAGAATTTGTTTGAAATTTTAAAGTGTCTCATAATACCCCCTGTCTCATAATATAGACAAGTACTCTAAGCTGTAATAGAGCTAGCTAAACTAAAATGGATGGTTGTGCTACCTGATATTGGGTGCTAACCATTGTTTACCACCTTCTTAGCTACAAAAGTTGCTAGTTGATCTTTAATTAGAAACAGTCTAGCTAATGCTTTGTTAATAACCTTTAGCTACTGTCTTGTAATTTGTAATTGGAGAACAATACTGTCTTGTAATTTGTGGCTGGATAGAAAGCATGATCCATAGCTAGCTACTCAGATACCTGTCTGATAAGCCCAGCAAGGTGCTAGTTAGTTGTAGGGCTGAAACTAAGCTATATACACATGTTTTTCTATTTTTGTATAGGTCAGTGGACATGGACCATGACAAAGATAAAATGAAGGGTCATTTTCATTACATTCATCCATATAATAATCATTGTGTTCTTCAATATCCTTCAAAATCATTATCAGCATCTTCACAAGTTGGCTTAACACTTATGGATATCTGTGGCTTCGGCACGTAGGATGAATTAACCTCAGCGTGGGGTGTCACACTACAGCTCCCCCTCCCCTGGCTAGACTAAGCCTGACTAGAGCCTGTGCGGTTAGCTCTGTGTAAACGATTATAATGACGTAGTTAATTAGCATAATTATTTATAATAATTATATTATTATGCTCACTGCGGCATTAATATTAAAGCATTAATATTATTATAATTATTATGCTCGGTGTGGTCAGTGGGTAATGAACAATAATTACCTCGTTACGGGCAGCGTTCGGAGCTGTAGCTCGACAACGGTACTAGTAGCAGCCTTGAAACTTGGAGCATGCTATCTTCGGACCTCTAAGAGCCCACAGGTGAGATAAAATTTTTTTTTGATACCCCCGTTCTGCCCGATTTTCCTATATGCGGTCACATTTGTTATAATTATATACTTTGCTACTTAGCTATATGTGGTGCCCCATACAATTTCATATGAGAGTGTGTATTAATTGGTTTTACTTTTGTATAAAGGAATAAACTTCATAAATTGAGTTTTAGAATTCTATAATTATCTTGGAGATCGATATGGTCATGTTCATTTATGTGTAGCTATCATATAACTGTACTGTGTGGTGGTCACTATAATACTTATGGGCATGATGATATGAATTCATATACACATTTTGAATACATGCAGCTATCCTATAATGAAGTTGAGTAGCAATATGAGAGTGACTCTAATGATTGTGATTATTGGATTTATAGCAACAGGTACATAATATATTCTAGTAGTTGTTGTGAATACAGCTAGTAGCTGGCTAGGCTATAAATTATGTTGCTAGCTATGAATAAAATTGTAGTGTTCTAGATAATCTTTGGTTTTGTGCTACCTATCTAATAATTTTTTGTTATTATAGCTAAAACCAAAGTCTACCCATATAGCTCGGTCACCACCACCTCTCAACTACTGTGACTAGCCCTTGACCATAATCAGTATAATAATTATAAATACATTTTTACAATGATAATTTCAACATGTTTTGCTCTGAGGTACTTCTTCTTTTCTAGATATTTTGATGACTAATATAAATTCTTATGCCAAGAACCTTTAACAACTGAAACCAGTTCAAGGTGTGCCTCCCCATGCACTCTGAAAGTGCTTCCTACACCTCTATTTGTTATTTATTTAAAGGTTGTCTCATATCCTTACATATTATAATTATGTGGTGCCTTATAATTTCATATCTAGTGTGTTTTATACAAGGGAATAAGTTTGGTTTCTTTTGGAGGCACGGTTATGTTCCAATCAACCATTTTTATGTGTCTCATATAACATGTACTGTGTGGAGGTGGTCACTCTCTCTGTTTTGTCAGGTTCATGGATTTATCCATTTCGCAGTGGCCTTTGGCCACACAATGATCAAGTCCTTGTTTACTCTGTGGATTTTTTTTAGACAGCAACACTGCTCTATGTTTAGCACATGAGCATGATTATTTATGAATGCATGTAGCTATCCTCTAATGGCGGCTAGTTGCAATATGAGAGTGACTCTAATGATAATAATTTTGATATTTATGCAATATCTAGCTAGTAGTCGTGAATGTAGTAGCTGGCTAGGTTATATAATTGCTAGCTATAAATGTGGGTGTGGTGTTTAAACAATCTTTTGTTTGGTGCTGCCAAATATATATTTCAGACAATTTAGTCATGAGATGAGATGTATGTATACATTAATATAGCTAAAATTGAAGGTTTGTGCTAAGTCAATGTGCCAGTAACCCCACCTACTATTTATTTTTCTCCTTGAGCTTGTCTAGCTACTAACCTAAGTCACTTATCTTTGTCATAAACTAACACTAGTCACTAACACTAGCCCTTAACCCTCCTAGCCTTTAACCTTCCTAGCCTTTAACCTTCCTAGCCTTTAACCTTCCTAGCCTTTAACCTTCCTAGCCTTTAACCTTCCTAGCCTTTAACCTTCCTAACCTTCCTAGCCTTTAACCTTCCTAGCCTTTAACCTTCCTAGCCTTTAACCTTCCTAGCCTTTAACCTTCCTAGCCTTTAACCTTCCTAGCCTTTAACCTTCCTAGCCTTTAACCTTCCTAGCCTTTCCCTTAACCCTAATCCTTAACCGTCCTAGCCCTAAGTTAACCCTCCTCCTAGTCCTTTAACACTTCTAGCCCAAATGTCTACTCATCTGATATACTTCAATATTTTGTTCTATAGTAGGTGGTATACAGTATTGGTATGTGTGCTTCCATAGGCTATAGTGCAGTAGGATAATAATACTTATTAGCCAACCACTATTTCAATAAATGACCATGGTGCTCCAAAAAGATCTTAATATCCTCCAAGGACTCTACTGCCTGTTTATATGTCTGTATTTTAGATTGAGGTGGAAGCATATCAACAAAAATCTTCCTCTTCATCTTCATCAACACTTTCAGCTTCCTCAAACTATTTAGCCAGTTCTCATTCCAGTCATGGCCATCAATATTGACAAGAAGAACAGGAAGTGAGTTAGTTATCTTCAGTTGTCATCTGCTGAACAATGCTGCAGAGTTCACATGAACCCATCTCCATTTCATCGATAACATTCACTTACTAGCTATAGTGTGCACATCAAAACAATACCAGCTTGGTTAAAACACTGTTACTTTGACCTCTCTCCGTGCTAGTGCAACCCATCTCAATGCAGTTAAGTCATCAACTAAATTTATCACTTCAGTAGCAGTATTTGCAGTACCATACCTACTGTAATAACAATTGTCGATAAAATTACTTATCTAGTGGTTGAATTTTGGTGATAGAAGTACAATGGTCATTCAGCAATTCAGGTGGATGACATTCTTTGTTATTTACAAGAAGCAAAAAGGATCTTCTTTCAGTTCTCATTTTCAGATTAAAATCATTTCTCCAGTCATCCAGACTTTCTTTTGATGATAATATTTGACTGGGAGACTATTAATATCAAATCCTCTAAACCAGCAGCATTTACTAAAAGTTATTGTAAATCATTGTTTACTTTTTTTCTCACCATAACACTTCTTTCCTCTCTCACCAAATCCATGACCATCCAGAACCAACTAGTTTCATACAAATGGAATAATACTTTCTTTATTACAACCCCTCAAAATTTCTGGAAGCCTTTCCTTTTATGATAGTGGCTCCAGAAACATCTCCTGATATACCACACATTTTCTGTCTTCTAATGCTGTATTTCTTCTTCTAATTAGAGAGCCAGCCCTCAAAATCAAGTTTGCAGCATTGTCCAAACAAGTTGCAATTACCTTGGGCTTGGCTATTACGTAATTGTGGATAAATATTCTTTGAAGTAGCCAATTTTACCAATCATATAAAGCCTCATTTATGTCTGAGAACTCAGATACTCGACATTCTTGCATTAGCCTCAAATGCAGTGAAGATAGACTCCTTATTCTTCAAAATATCTGATACTTGTGTGTTTTTCCAATTTCATAACATACAGCAATATCACTAAAGGGGTCTTCTTCTGATTCAGAGGAACTAGAGATGGATCATTCGTTTTATTAGAATAAAGATGGTAACATATTAAATTCATTTCACTCATTTGTTACTTGGCATAGCTTTCCAATTCTAAATACCCAGTACCACATGACTGTAGTTTGTCTGATGTTCTTTTGATATCATAAATTACATAGCTCTGGTCTTAAGTATAAAGCTATAAGGAGATCATATAATAGTCTCCATACAATAGACACTTCATGTCTTGTCCCAGATATCAAAGTGAACTATGAACAGTGTTTTATCTCAGTCTTCTCATATTGGATTCATCTCAACATTTCATAGTGTTTTTTCATAACCTTTTTGAATATAGTATACTAGAACTGATAATAATAGCCGTCTGTCACACCCATTGTAGGCATGCATGTCTATGGGACAAGTGTCTTTTCAATTGCCACATGCACTCTAAACATGCTTCCTGCACCTCTATTTGTCAAGGTTGTCTCATATACTTACATGTAGTGCCATGCCCCATAATTAAATTTCATAATATGAGGATGTTATACAAGGGAATGAGCTCCATAAGTGGAAGGTTTCAGAAATCTTTAATTATCTTAGAGGTATGGTTATGAACATTTATTTGTCTCATATAACTGACAACTCTGTGGCAGTGGTCACTCTATATTTAGCATGCATGAATATGAGCATGATGATGTATTATATTCACATGCATGTACCAAAGACACATGGTAATGAAGGTGAGGAGTAGAAACATGATAGTTATTGCAGTAATTGGATTTATGTCGACAGGTGCGTATAGTATCTTACAGTAGTAGTCATGAATGTGTATGAATTCTAGCCCTATGGAACTAGATGTGGTACTTCATTTCTTGTTCTAGAGTAGGTGGTATACAGTATTAGTATGTGTGCTTCCATAGGAGTAGGATAATAGTACTAACAGGCTCTTATAATTACCACTGACCACATTCTTCTTAAGCATGAGACTATTTATTGAAGTAGCCTCACACTTATCATTGAGTAAAAGGTTGCAGCAGTCCACCCACTCTCACTTAGGCGGTGCTAACTGTTACTTATTATGTACAGGAAGTACTTAATTCCTTCCTCTTATAGCTGTCTACACAATGTAATCTAGATGATAGTGTGTTCCTGTTTCTTTAGTGGGTAACTCCCAATGGAATTATGTGTACATATAAATACTATTTAGGAAGTAATGAATAGACAAAACCAATGAACTACTAATAACCATACCAAATAGACTAATATACTCTATTCTTCTCTATGTGGGGAGAACATAATGTACATAGTATTATAATGCATAGTCCTGTGATCTGTATATTATTATATGTACCTGTAATATTACTCATTCTACACATGCTAACTCAGTGAAGATTATACAATTTTAGGGGATGCTGTCATTGGCCTAACATCAACAGCACATCAAAATGTACTTCATCCAGGAGAATTCATTACTTTTCGTTGCATTGCAAATGGTTCAAGATTAGTTTGGATGTTGAATGGTATGAGTGAATTCTCATTTGATAGTCTGGAAAGTGCGGGACGTATTGACACACAGCCCCAAAAAAATTCATTTGCAACATTATTACATGGTGGGGATGGGTTGTGGGAATCAATATATTCTTTATTCAGTCTACCAAGTTCTGGTAGTATGACTATAGCCTGTTTTGACGGGTCAGCTAATGAAACATTGACCATTTCAGTTGATGCAGGTATGTATGTATGTATGTATGTCAGTACTAATTATCATGTTAGTGGTAAAAACATGTGACACTTATATCACAATCTGTCATATTGTACTCTGAACATATATTAAAGTCTATTCTGCTTCATCTTCAGATAGCTAATTTATTGTAGAGTGCTTTTATGCTTTTATGAGGTAACAGGTTTGCTCCTCCCTGGTCAGAGTATATTGACTACTGGGAATTTTGTATTGATGTTAGAGACTTATCAGGCAACAGTAATAGACATTCTGATGTACCTGTGCATGACATAAACTTATAATTTTTTCTGACTGCACTAGGAATCGTATCTTTGACATTGAAGAATATACTAAGACCAGAGGATTTGTGATATTTAGAAATTACAAGGCCCTCGGCTGTAGCATGGTTTCTCTATTAACCTGATTGTTTCTAAATGCCTGTAGATTCTATTTTTTAATTAGAATATAGTGTACCACATAGCAACCTAACTAGCTACACAGTAAGAATGTACTCTGTTCTAAAGGACAGAGATGAGGAAGAGCTCAGTGAAAAAAAAAGGCTAGAAACCATCATTTAGATCAGTCATAATCAGAGAAATTATTGAGGCAAAGAATATTAACTCTTCAATTCTCAACTTGATAATAACTATATGGAAGGAATAGATTCAAGTGTCCAAATATGTTCTTATTTTACTATGTAGGGTCCGTGTCTTGCAATCAAACACCAACACACGGTAAGTTTAATTTTACCTCCAATAATCATATTAAAATAGATTGCATAGAGATGGTCATAGTCTGGTTGCAGTAGTTGAGAGCTGGTATTCACCACTGACCTGTGTGGGTAGAGTCTTGGTTTTAGCTATACTAACAAGTTAGTCATTGTAAAAGAGACTGTCATGTCTCAACACACACTCTTCCTAGCTATAAACTTCACAGCAACTTCACCATTCAAGTTCACTTTAGAAAAATAATTGCTAATCAATAGGATATCTCATGAAGTGTAATATACTTGTAATATGAATTTGAGTACACAGATAATACATTATGATAGAAGGATCAGACATTAATTTTTTGTTAAGACTGTGGTCCTGGTTATAGTGTTCTTATTTTTTTGTAGATAATACAAGTATGACGTCACCTGAAGTACCTACAAATGTGACATCACCTGAAGTGTCATCAGGTAATACAGGTGGTTTGGTACAGACCATTACCAGATCAGTGTGGGAATTGTATTTTCTGTTAAAGACCGTTATATTAGACCAGAGTGTGAAAGTTATACTAAACTGGAAGAAAGTGCTAGGGCAAGCATAGCAGGGGGGAGGGGAGAGTAGGGGGGCTAATAATTCATTATATAAGTGTCATGTTTTAGCCTGCTTTATAGATTTTGTAGGTGTAGCTGAGGTGCTGGGATAGCCATTGACAATGACTAGGATAAAGTGCAGTAGTCTCCAAAGAATTTTTTTTTAACAATTTGCCTTAAACTTAATCCCTCTTATCAAGAAACCACATAGTCAGTATAATTTTATAAGAGCACTTTGCATGAAACTTGATACACACTAAGACCTGACCAAAGGAATGTTTAGCTTGTGTTTTATCAATTCAATCAGTGTGAGCAGTCATATATGTAGAGTCCAGTAAATTATGCTCAAATTTTTGCCCATTATGCTTGGAAATATTATGCTCTGAATTCTACCCATTATGCCCTACATTTTTAGACAAATTGAGTCAGTATCTTCCTTTTTCGACACAAATCGGACTTAGTTGAGGCTCTTAATCTACTTAGCAATGAAGCAGTGCTATTTTTTTGTTGAACTAAAGAGCTCTCACACTATGATTAACCATTGCTACTACTCTTAATCTCAGGATTAGAATTATTAGAGCAGGAAAACTCCATTAGGACTAATTCAGCTAACTAGCTACAACATGCACTTAGGCCATGTACTAGTCAGTCATGATCAATTCTAAACTATGCCAACCATAATGGTTGAGGCTCCCTATTTTGCTCAATTATGCCCAGCATAATTGTCTAGCCTAGTATGCTTTAATTATGCCCGGCATAATTTACTGGAGTCTACAGTCATATGGTTGCCACATTTCTATACCTTTGTAACAAGTATATAAATTAGTAGATATAAAATAATGTCATAATTTATAATTGTTGAATGTTTCACTATTTATTATAGCTACAGATAACAGTACCACTTCTGGACATGGAGGACTGAAAACAGGGCACATAATAGGAATAGTGGCTGCTGCTACTGTTGTTATTGTTATTTTTGTCTCCATCTGTGTACTAGGAGTTATAATCAAATGGAAATCAGGTACACAGAATTGTCAGATCACTCGGTTCAATTTGCCATAAAGTCAGCCACCAAAATTACATTACAAACAAAAGACGTAGAATTGAATAATTTTTGTTGCAGTTTCCAGTCATTTCATAATAGCTATTAACATTCAAGATTTGTTGTCAATTTTCTTTTTTCTTTTTATTGCTACCTACTTGTCTGACATGCCCAAGAAACTGTTAGAACTTTGATAATGGTAAAGGATCATCACACACACTAACTTATTTGCATTATATATAATCATGATCACGTGATTAAACAGTTGTGCCATGTGTAAATTTTGAGTTGAAATGAAGTTTGTGAACTCTGACAACCAGTAGATGTAGAGAGTTGTAGCAACTCATAGAACCAGACAGGTGACCAGTAGATGATACTTACAGAAACAACTGGAATGGCCTAAGCAGTGTACAAATCTGTAGCAGAAATGGTCATTAACAAGTTGAAAGAGTAGTAGCTAGCAGCTTTGTTGCAAGGATGTGTGCTTGTGTCTTTTATGTTTATTGGTTCAACAAGTAATAATATGTATAGCTAAGGTTAACTCTGTATCATATAACTACTTCAACTTGACAAAGCCATTTCTGTATTAGATTTTTGAAGCACTGCTAGCTTACTATCCTCTAACTGTTATGTGAGCTTCTGAGGCTATCAGCCTCATGCTTTTGACTTGTGCTTGAGTATTTCTTAAAAATTGTTCAAACTCTATAATGAGTGGGACCGATCTCTATTCTGGACACCTTTAAAAAAGTGTTATGAAATACAAACAGGCTATGCCACCTGTGCTTTTTGCCACTCAATATGGCCGCGTGGCAACAGTTGCTATGAATTAGCCTCTGACTTCGCCCAAACTGAATGACGTCTATATCTTGAGTGCATGGCAGCATGTGTATATTATATTATCTGTACTGTAAGGAGTGGAATATCTTATTAAAGAAAACAGTAGATATTGTCATCACACCAAGCCATTTGGAACATGATAGTGGCACAATTAAAATCTTAATGGATACACACTATATATACAGGTAGCAGTAAACTTTTCTGACACAGAGTAACTATTAGTTGGACCACATGGGGTTAAGTTATTGTAAACTTGATCAATGATTTATAAAGGAGAGATGGATGAGTTATAGCAGACATTTGCTAAAGCTCAGTAGCTACTATATATAATATAGGTAGCTGTTACATCCACAAACATTTGATTCCTTCTACTACTATACAGATTCAGTGGATGCTATGTATGACTCTCCTTGTGTATTAATCCTATGTACAATAGATTTGGTGTTCTCTGTAAATTTTCTCTTCAAACTCTTTGATAACCATTCTTGAAGAATCAGTGGGTACAAGGTTCATGATAGTGGGTAAAGGGTTCTGAATTCCAGTAGTCAATGGGTAAATGGTCAGTGGGTAAAGAGTCGTTTGTAGGTGTTCATGTCGTCAGTCAGTAGTGTACCGTATTTGCTGAAATTTTCGTCATTTAAATTTCGGATGTCACTTTTATTACGAAATTTAAAAAGTTGAATAATTGGAGATGTACAACGCAGCATGCTGGGCTTGCTAGGTTCATTTGAAATTAAAAATTTTGAAAAATGAATGATTAAGAAAAGGAAAATTTCAAGAAATAAGGTATTAGTGGGTAAAGGGTCTTGGTATATGGTCCTGCTTGCAGGTGGGTAAAGGGTTTGTATTAATGGGTAAAGGGTTTGTGCTAGTAAGTAATTTCGGTAAAGGGTTCTTGCTAGTGGGTATATTATAAATGACGGTTAGCAAATTGTACTATTTCCAAACAGATAAGCTTTCCATAATAGACACAGGTGTACTAGTCTATAATAGCAAGAAGAATCTGGTAATGTGCAATCTGTAGATAATGTCTAGTTAGCTACTCCATGAACATAAGCAAGAAATCTAAGCATTAAGGTGTGAATAAAGCAGAGGTATAACATGAAGGTATGCCTCTAGCTACCTCTACTGAAACATAGTTGTTTTGAATGAACTAATATCATATCATGAAAATTTTAATTACTGCTAATAATTGTGGGGGAGTAGAGTGAGCCCTACATTAGTGAGTTGGTTCAATTATATTGGCAGCTTTACATGTATGTATAGTACATATTCTATTCAAGCAAAACTTCTTGCCCTCTAGTAATAGTAATAACTGGAGGTGAATGGACTCTGTATTTAGAATATTACTTTCAAAAAAATGATAATTGGTTGTTATTATCAATACTACAGTATCTCTAATAAATTGTTATTAAATGGTGTTCTGTTCACCCCAGAAACTTGAGGAATTATAAATCAAATAACTTTGGTGGTACAGGTGGTTGAGAATGATCTAATGTCTGTGGTGATACAGGAGATACTGAGAGATCAAATAACTTTGGTGGTAGAGGAGATACTTCATTGTCAGTTGTTATTGACTGTTAAAAAAGTGTCCAAAAAGACTTAGTCTTATGTTAATAGAGTATCTTTTGGGAAATAATACGCAACAAACATACTTAGTTGTAGTGAGAACTGCTTGTAAGTTCTATTCATTATACAGCATTAAGTTTAGTAAACAATAGAGCTAGCTGACTACTCATATTCAAAAAGATGGTAATAATCAATTAAAATTTGATTTATATAGACAGAGGGAGAAAATTTTCTGGCATTCTGGCTTTTCTCCCCAAAAGGGGTCAGTTTTCACACACCCCACCTCCCCCCACCCCCTCTAAAATTAATTTATGGATAGTACATTAGTTTTAGAAATTTGTGGAGTCTTGAAGTAGCTACCACTACACAAATTAAAGTAACTAGTAATAAGTGGCCTAGAAATGGGTAAAGACTAAAGCCTATTTCTATGGGTCACCCTTTCTAGTGAATATTTCATGTAAATACAAAATGCATTACGTATGAGTGATGAATTTGAGAATAGCATTATAAGAAGTTATTGTTACTGATTAATGGATGCTGATTATGTAGTACATGTTTACTACATAAATGATATGCTTCAATGGTTGCTATTATCAGTTAGTATTCCTTGTATACAGTTTCATAAATATATTGTTATTAAGATCACAATTAATCCCATTATGCTTAGGCATCTATTTATGTTGGCATAATAGACTCAGGCTACAACTATAAGTGGTGCTGTAGTTTGCACTGAAGTTGTGTACAATTACAATTACATCGGATATAAAGGAGATAGCAGAGATGATAATCATACTCTTCGTGCTATATATTACAAGAAAGCAGGTTCTTTATAAAGGAGGTAAGTCCACTTAGCTATGAATGTTAAAAAGTAATGTTCAATAGGTTAGATAAGCACTGTAGCACAGCCAGCCTTCATCATGTGATTCTGCCCAACATGATCACAATTGATCTGATAAAGAATTTCTTCAACTGTGAGAGTTGCCATTCTGCACATCAAAAAATGGACACAAGAAGCATTAGCTTTAGACATTATTGGCTTGCTATAATAATTATTGTGCATAAGTTAGCTATAAGCAAAAAAAAATTGTAGCCAGCTAGATAACGAAAAAAAAAAAAAAAAAACAACAACAACAAACAACTAATTAGCTGTCTAAGCACTCTAGCTAGAAAGAACTTGCAATTGAATCTTTCTCTTTTAACCACCCTCACCATTCAGGGATATAACTCAGATAGTAAGCGCTAGAAACGAATTAGACATTGAACAAGAGAGCTGAGCATGCTCAGTGGAAGACAAGAATAACTATAACCCTTTCGCTACACTAATTTTCGATTTTTTTGGGATTTGGCATTGGTCGTCACTAGGTGCCGGCGCCCCAGGCAGCAAAAGGTCGCGCAGGTTAGCGTGACGTCATGCTGGCGGCTAGCAGATCAAGGCAGAAAGAATGAGCTCCTTGGAGACTCTTGCTGGCCTGCTTATGGCCTCTCTCACACCGACGATCCTCTACGGCACTGCCCCATGCACTATGCCACTCTCCTTTTCTTTTCATTTTTTTTTTTTTTAAAGTCCATATAAAGCGAACATCAAAGGAAGATCAAAGGCAGCTCCTCCCTGTGGTCAAACATCTGAGAACTGACGGACCACAACCCATTGTTCTGACTTCCGATGCCGACAGTCAAAGGTTGGCGGCAGGAGGACGTCCTGGTGCCGACGGGGTCCGAGTAACGGACGGTTGAAAAGTGTGTAAAATTACACTCTTTTGGGAGCGAAAGGGTTAGTCTAGTCACTCCAAGGTCAAGAGTTCACTGCTGAATGAAATTGACCCATATCTCTACGAAAATCCCAGCCCACATCTTCATTTCTTGCACAATTTCAGACAATGCCACAAGCTTCAGACCACACACCCTTATGTGACATCACAACGCACCTTATACCCTTATGTGACATCACAACACACCCTTATGTGAGACCATCAACAACAGGTCGTTTTTGACCTCATGTTGCTTTAGTCAACTAAAACTATAAGTTAGTACCGGCTATTAGTCACAAAACTGATCTCAATTAGTCAAAAACTAACTAAAAGTTGTCATACTAAAGCTTACATTGACCATAACATTAATCACTAAGGTTGACCAAATCTTTGTAATACTCCTTGTGACAAGACTTGCTGCTGGTTTCACTAACAGTTACATTATTAAAAAAATAATATCATCTTTGAATCATAGATGTTTTGGAGCATGGGGGCACACCCTGAATGGGAATGAGGTTAGGGGTGGGCAAGGACTCCGTGCTATAGAATACCATTGGGTAGGAGACTATCTAGCATGATTTGTTACAGGAAAACACTGTAGGCTTTCCAAAATAGCTTAGCTTACCTAAATTAACAATTTTAGCAATACAGATGTACCTAGTTCACCAGTGTGTGTATGAAGAAGCTCGTGATGACATTCTTGATTCTGATCATAGGTATGACTCTATGTGATGAAGAGATGAAAAGGCTATGCTCTGCAGTCTCTGTAATTGTAAAGAAGCTATACAAAGAAGAATGTAAAGTTAAGAATATTCAATGGAATAACACATTTCAGAAATTGCTTTACTTTAGATGCTGAAAGGTTATATAACTAAATTTGGCATATAGGCTAGCATGTTCCTTATTGATCTGCATGTTTAACCATGGGTGGGTGGAGGGGGCATTTCTCCCATGCTTCCTATGCCTATGTGAATTCACGCAGTCTTCTCAAAAGTATTATAACATAATAATGTTTATTAATATAGCTAATCTTCACTAGCTACTGAAGTTAGTTTTGATTTGAATTTTTTTGAGTCTAGAAACTTTTGGGGTAGGTGCAAATTCCTTTATCTCCTCATGTAATCCATACCTACATAATGATAATTGAGAGAGCTTATAAAATAAAAGAGGAAAGGAAGGAAGGTGGGGAGGAGGGGGGGAGGTGCCCCCACACTCTACCTATAGAGTCTACAGGCCAGCTAGATACACATCTGGTTCCACGCCCCTCTAAACACACCCAGGGTCTTCACACACCCCTTCTACCGGACCACAAGGGGGTTCCCCCTCCTCCTTCTGAGAGGTCTACAGGATCTAGACACACCTCCAAATCTCTCTCACACACCCCCCTTAACTCCCTAGGTCAAGTTGGGGTTCAGCTGGACACACCTCCACTCCCACACCCCTCTGGACACATTCAGGGTCTCCACACACACACACCCTTCTAGCGGGCCACAAGGGGGTTCCCCCTCCTCCTTCTGAGAGGTTTACAGGATCTAGACACACCTCCAAATCTCTCACACACACCCCTTAACTCTCTAGGTCAAGTGGGGTTCAGCTGGACACACCTCCACTCCCACACCCCTCTGGACACATTCAGGGTCTCCACACACACACACACCCTTCTAGCGGGCCACAAGGGGGTTCCCCCTCCTCCTTCTGAGAGGTCTACAGGATCTAGACACACCTCCAAATCTCTCACACACACCCCTTAACTCCCTAGGTCAAGTGGGGGTTCAGCTGGACACACCTCCACTCCCACACCCCTCTGGACACACCCCAAGTCTACACACACCAATGTCGAGGTCGAGGGAGTCTCAGGAGGGGTGTTCCCCCACAACACTCTTTCCTAGCTTCTACAGGCAAGATAGTGATTCTGTGGGCTGGACACACACCCTAGGCTCACACTTCTCAGCTCAGATATTAGGTTAGCTTAGCTACGGAACTTACAGCTGCTATCAATGTCACTGTCCACTCCTTCGCTTAAAAGCCTGGAGCCCCAGAATTCCAATCCATATTGCTAGGTCCTCGATACTAACCCTTTCGCTACACTAATTTTCGATTTTTTTTTGATTTGGTATTGGTCGTCACTAGGCGCCGGCGCCCCAGGCAGCAAAAGGTCGCGCAGGTTAGCGTGACGTCATGCTGGCGGCTAGCAGATCAAGGCAGAAAGAATGAGCTCCTTGGAGACTCTTGCTGGCCTGCTTATGGCCTCTCTCACACCGACGATCCTCTACGGCACTGCCCCATGCACTATGCCACTCTCCTTTTCTTTTCATTTTTTTTTTTTAAAGTCCATATAAAGCGAACATCAAAGGAAGATCAAAGGCAGCTCCTCCCTGTGGTCAAACATCTGAGAACTGACGGACCACAACCCATTGTTCTGACTTCCGATGCCGACAGTCAAAGGTTGGCGGCAGGAGGACGTCCTGGTGCCGACGGGGTCCGAGTAACGGACGGTTGAAAAGTGTGTAAAATTACACTCTTTTGGGAGCGAAAGGGTTACTGTTGAAAAGGGGTTAAATGAACCGTGGTGGCAGAATGCTTGGTAGGAGGTAAGTTTAAAAGCTTTTTTAGCAAGCAATTAGTGTGTTTATCATCATTACATTATTTATTTTGCCCTGCAGGCTCTTGCTAGCTTATTTATGGACTTTTATGTACCTTTGTGTTCTAGGTTGAAGTTTGCTTGGTTTTCTCTCTCAACTAGTATAGCTTGTGCTCAAAGGTGGAAGGTGTAGTCTGATCAAGCCATGTGTAAAACTATCAATGCTGCCACAAGTTAGTATAAAATAATGTTCCTGTGGAGACAACTTTGGCAATGAGTAAATGTCAGTGTTGCAAGGCGCTATCCTCACCAAGGCCAAGGGAAAAAGACAAAACTTGTGTTTACTTGATTTCTACAGCCAACATGAGACTTGGTCTTACTAGGGAGATATTAATCTGGATAGCATAAATTATTGCTGAAAATCAAATACCCCTATACAGGCAATAAAGCTAAATGCTCTCGACGTCATCTTATGCTAACTATCTATACTCCACATCCATTATCATATTGCAGAGCTCTTTTTGCTATTCCAGAAAAATCAGTGATTTCTCTGGGAAGCTAGCTATAGGTGCAAAACTGAATCTCATATCCAAACCAATGCAGATGATCGATATTGAGGAGACTTCTTTAATGAAGAGTATCTAGAAGCACAGGTATGCTTACTCTATAGGTCTCAATATTGATTCCATTCATGATTCCACCATCTTCTAATTTGATAGGCTATTCCAATTTGATAGCTTTTTCAGTATGTGTAGTTTGTGTGGTTGTCTTAGAACCCCCACTTATATATCATGGTCTGTCTTAATTTTAAGCCACCTAAACTAGTGATCATATATACAGTTGGTTAGCAGCTGAAAATGCACAGTGGGTACTATCGCACTACATAAGTTATTACTACTTCAGTGCCTAGATATACTAGCATGTCAATTCCGGACCAGATAAGGAATTTTGTAATGTGAGGGTTCTAAGACAGCCACACCCATAACCACACCCATAACTTGTTTAACCACACCCAAAACAAGATAATTATAATAATGATTGGCCATGAATAGTGTCAGTATTCTCCTATGGGGTTTGTCTTAACAGTTCACAGTTTTTTTTTTTTTTTTTTTTTTTGTTTTGTTTTCATAACCTTTTTGGCTATAGTTACTAAAACTGGTAATGGTTACCACTATAGTATATAATATAATAGTTGTCTGCCACACCCATTTGTGGGCATGCATGTCTATGGTACAGGTGTATTTTCAATTGCCTCCCCATGCACTCCCAACACATACCTCTATTTGTTATTAAATTTAAGGTTGTCTTGTAAAGCTACTTACTTAGCTACATGTGGTGCCCCATAATTTCATATGAGAATGTGTATTGTTTGAAATTAAACAGTTTTACTTCTGTACAAAGGAATAAGCTTCATGATTGAATGGCTTCAGAGTTCTATAAATATCATAGAGGCAGGGTTATGTTTCAATTAAACATTTATGTGTCTCGTGACTGTCCTGTGCGGTGGTGGTCATTCTATGAGCATGATGTTTAGTTACGTGTATTTATCGAATACACTATATTATACGTATCCTATAATGGCAGCGAGTAGCAATATGAGAGTAACTCTAGTCATAAATATTATCATTGGATTCGTAGTGAGAGGTAAGTAATATCTTTTAGTTGTATATAGTCATGAATGTAGTAGCTATCTAAGCTATAAATAAATAAACTGTGCTTTTAGTGATAAAGTTGGGTGTGGTGTTCTAGATAATCTTCTGTTTTGTACTGCCTAATTATTTGTTATTCTGGGACAATTTTTTTGATTAGTCATGAGATGACATTATACAGCTAGCTAACTAGCTAGAGAGGTACAATTAAGGTTGGTGCTGAGTTAATATGTCAGTAACCCCACCTACCAAAGCCTGTCTAGCTACTAATTTAAGTCACTTACCTTTGTCATACACTAACCCTAGTCACCCTTAACCCTCCTAGTCCTTAACCCTCCTAGCCCTTAACCCTCCTAGTCCTTAACCCTCCTAGCCCTTAACCCTCCTAGCCCTTAACCCTCCTAGTCCTTAACCCTCCTAGCCCTTAACCCTCCTAGTCCTTAACCCTCCTAGTTCTTAACCCTCCTAGTCCTTAACCCTCCTAGCCCTTAACTCTCCTAGCCCTTTAGCACTTCTAGCCCTATGTAACCAGATGTCTACTCATCTGGTATTTTGTTCTAGAGTAGGAGTACTAGTATGTGTGCTTCCATAGGCGATAGTACTATATAGGATAATTAGCCAACCACTATTTCAATACTAACAGGCTCTGATAATAACCAATAACCACATTGTTTCTAAACATGAGACTATTTATTGAAGTACTCTCAGACAGTTATTATCCTATTTGCTATAAATGAAAAAGTTGAAGTAGTCCATAGGAGTAGCTATATACCATAGAGGTAACTGAGACACTTACCTCAGTATATTTGTAAATCTATTTGGTGCAGCATAGTGCATGTGGGTGCCTATTAGACAGCCTGAGATGCCACCAGATTAAATCTAGGAGATCTAAAATACAAATATTTCCTGTGGGAGCATTCCCCCAGACCCCCCTAGATGGCATGCTTCAAACACTATGTGGTCACATATCCCAACCCTAGTTCCTGCCTCAGTATGTCCTCTCTAGTCTCCCACTGAATTACAAGACACTTCATGTCCTCTCCCAGGTTTCAAAGTGGCAGTGTTTTATGCTCTTAGCATAACTCTTTTTTTTCTAACCCAGATCCATTTCATCTGCCAGTTATGATAGATTTGTGCATGTGAATGTGTGGTATAGTATAAGTTAGATACGTACATCACTCAAAAGTTTGTGTTATGTGTCCTGTATAAACCAACTTGCTTTTGATTATTTCTCAGCTTTGCCTCTGCAAACTTGTTGACTTTTGAGTGGTGTATCATAATAGCTATTGGGTTTGTCTCAACATTTCACAACCTTTTTGACTATATGTAGCTAGTATGCTAAAACTGGTAATGGTTGGCTACCACTTTAATAGTGGTCTACCACTCCCATTTGTGGGCATGCATGTCTATGGGACAGGTGTGTTTTCAATTGCTTCCCTGTGCACTCTGAAAGTGCTTCCTACGCCTCTTTTTGTTGTGTTATCTTATATACTTACATGTAGTAGTCGTGAGTGTAGTAGCTGGCTATGTAAATTGCTAGCCATGAATGTGGTTCTAGACAATCTTCTGTTTTGTGTTATGTTATTCTGGGACAATTTTTTTGATTAGTCATGAGATGAGATGCATACATTAGACAGCTAGCTAGCTATAGAGCTACAATAAACTTGGAGGTTGGTACCGAGTCAATATGTCAGTAACCCCACCTACCCTCTTTGAGCTTATCTAGCTACTAACCTAAGTCACTTACCTTTAGTCACTAACACTAGTCACTAACACTAGTCACTAACACCCCCTAGCCTTTAACCCTCCTAGCCTTTAACCCTCCTAGACCTTAGCCCTCCTAGCCCTTAACCTTTCTAGCTCTTTATCACTTCTAGCTCTATGGAACCAGATGTCTACTCATCTGGTATACATACTTCATTTTTTGTTCTAGAGTAGGTGGCATACAGTATTAGTAGTTTCCATAGGCTATAGTATAGTAGGATAATAATACTTATTAGCTAACCACTATTTCAATACTAACATGCTCTGATAATAACCAATAACTACATTCTTCCTAAGCACAAGACTATTTATTGAAGTCTTATACTTTACATCGTCACATCTAGTGAATTTGATTGGTCCAAAAGTTTTGGTTATAGTGGCATAACCCACACTTTTTTTCTCACCCAGATCTGTTAATTTTTTTATCAGCCAGTTATAGTAACAGATGGTTGCTATAGATTTGTGCATGTGAATGTGTGGTATAGTATAAGTTAGATACACCACTCAAAAGTGTGTGGTATGTGTCTTGTATAACCAACCAACTTGTTTCTGGTTATTTCTCAGCTTTGCCTCAAGAATAACTGCAAACTTGTTGGTTATATGGGCACTTATGAGTGGTATACATATACAGTATTTATAGCTATTGGGTTTTTTCTCAACATTTTCACAACCTTTTTGGCTATAGCTAGTATGCTAAAACTGGTAATGGTTGCCACTATAACATATACATATAATATGGGCATTACACAGCCATGTGTATACATACTGATTACATGTGGCGCTCAGGTATAATGGAGGCGAGTACTCATGTGGGAGAGATTCTTTTGATAATGACTATTTTATTTTTATTCATGGCAGGAGGTTAGTGATATCTTCTAGTAGTAGTCGTGAATGTAGTAGCAATATTCATGGCGACAGGTGCATAATATCTTCTATTAGTAGTCGTGAATGTAGTAGCCGGCTGGGCTATAAATAGAGTGTATTGCTAGCTATGAATGTGGGTGTGGTGTTCTAGACAGTCTTCTGTTTTGTGCTACATAATATTTTTGTTATTCTGGGACAATTGTTTTGATTAGTCATGAGATGGATACATTAGACAGTTAGCTAACTAGCTATAGAGCTACAATTAAAATTGGAGGTTGGTGCTGAGTCAGTAACCCTACCTACCATTTATTTACCTCTGTGAGCTTGTCTAGCTACCACTTAGCAGCCCTTAATCTAATCCTCCTAGTCTTTAACCCTCCAACACTTCTATCTCTATGGAACCAGATGTCTACTCATCTGGTATACTTTATTTTTTGTTCTAGAGTAGGTGACATACAGTATTAGTATGTTTCCATAGGCCATAGTACAGTAGATACTTATTAGCCAACCACTATATAGTAACAGGCTCTGATAATAACCAATAACCAATTCTTCCTAAGCATGAGACTACTTACTGAAGTACTCTCAAACTGTTATCATCCTATCTTTGCCTTGGGGATAACCACAAACTTGTTGGTTATAGGGGTGGTGTATCCTATACTTATAGCTATTGGGATTGTCTCAACATTTCAGTTGTTTTTTCATAACCTTTTTGACTGATTGGTAATGGTTACCACTATAATATAGTTGTCTGCCACACCCATATTTTGTGATCATGCATGTCTATGAGATAGGTGTGTTTTCAATTGCTTCCCCGTGCACTCTGAAAGTATCCCTATTTGTAAGGTTGTCTCATATACTTACATGTGGTGCCACACAATTTCAGCTTCTTCTCCATGTAACATAATAATATAATTGTCAATTGTGTACTATTGCTATGGGCTAGGGCTAGGGCTAGGGCTAGGGGTAGGGCTAGGACTAGGACTAGGGTTAGATACAGTACAATAACAATAGTACACAATTAATCTGAATCTGAGAAAGAGCCATAATTTCATGAGAGTGTGTATTATTTAGAATTGAACAGTTACTTTTGTACAAATGATTCATGAGTGGAAGGTTTCAGAGTTCTATTATCATCTTGAAGGCATATATAGTTATATACATTTGTGTCTCATATAACTACTGTGTGTGGTGGTCATTCTATATTTAGCGTTATATAAAATATGAGCCTGATAATGTAATTTATTCATGACACGTGCACATACTGAGCACGTGGCTATCCTGCAATGGCGGCAAGTAGTTATATGGGATTTGCTCTAATGATAATTGTGATTAGTGGATTCATGGCGAGAGGTTAGTAGCTAATCTTCTAGTAGTAGTTGTGAGATGTAGTAGATGAGATGCATAAATATGCCAGTAACCCCACCTACTATTTATTTACCTCTGTGAGCTTGTCTAGACACTTACCTTTGTCATACACTACCCTGGTCACTAACACTAGTCTTAACCTTCCTAGCCCTTTAACACTACTAGCCAGATGTCTATTCATCTGGTATACTTCATTTTTTTTTGTTCTAGAGTAGGTGGTACACAGTATTAGTATGTGTGCTTCCATAGGCTATAGTACAGTAGGCTTATTAGCCAACTACTAACAGGTTCTGATAATAACCAATAACCACATTCTTCCTAAGTACATAAAACTATGTATTTATTGAAGTAGCCTCACACTGTTATCATCCTATTATAAATTAAAAAGCGACCACTCTCACTTCCGACAGTGCTATATAACTGTATGTATTGTTTACAGGAAGTACTTAATTTTTTATTAAATTTAATTTATTTATGTGTCTCATATCATAGGCGCATGAGACTAATTTTATTGAAGTAGCCTCACACTTTTATCATCCTATTATAAATTGAAAAGCACCCACTCTCACTTCCGGCAGTGCTAACTATAAAGCTGATTATGTATTGTGTACAGGAAGTACTTAATTCCTTCCTCTTATAGCTGTCTACACGATGTAATCTAGATGATAGTGTGTTCCTGTTTCTTTAGTGGGTAACTCCCAATGGAATTATGTGTACATAGCTATTAATACTATTTAGGAAGTAATGAATAAACAAAACCAATGAACTATATACTAATAACCATGCCAAATAGAATAGTATACTCTATGTGAGGAGAATATAGTATTATAATGCATAGTCCTGTGATCTGTATATTATTATATGTACCTGTAATATTAATCATTCTACACATGCTAACTCAGTGAAGATTAAATTTTAGGGGATGCTGTCATTAGCCTAACATCAACAGCACATCAAAATGAACTTTGTCCAGGAGGATTCATTACTTTTCATTGCATTGCAAATGGTTCAAGAATAGTCTGGTTTTGTAGAAAGAGTCAATTTTCATTTGACAATCTGGAAAGCATGGAAAAGATTAACCATAAACCTCAAGAAGACTCATATACAACATTACTGCCTCGTGGAGATGGATTGTGGGAATCAACATATTTACTCAGCTTACATAATTCTCAAGATATAAATGTCGTCTGTTTTGATGGGTCAGCTAATGAAACATTGACCATTTCAGTTGATGCAGGTATATATGTATGTCAGTAATTATTAACATGTGAGTGGTAATAACATGTGACACTGATGTTACATGAATCATTATCATCTACTCTGAACATGCACTGAACAATATTAAAGTCTATTCTGCTTCACCATCACCAGGTACCTCCAATTTCAAGCATCTTCAGATAGCTAATTAACTGTAGAGTGCTTTTTTGAGGTTTACTCTTAGCTGGTCAGAGTTTGATGACTATTAGGAATTTTGTATTGATGTTAGAGATTGATTAGGCAACAGTAATAAGCATTCTGATGTACCTGTTCATGCCATAAACTTATAGTTTGTTCTGACTGCACTAAGAATCATATCTTAGACATTGAAGAAGTTTTATTATACCAAGACCAGAAGATTTATGGTATTTAGAAATCTAAGGCCCTCAACTGTAGTGTAGTGTCTCTATTAACCTGATTGTTTCAAATGCCTATGGATTCTATTTTTTTATTTAGAATATAGTGTACCACATAGCAACCTAACTAGCTATACAGTAACCACCTCAGAGCTACTAGCATGGACAGAAGTGAAAGTGGGTGGTTCTTTAAGAAGTGAAAGTGGTGATGCCTGTGACTGCCTCAGTAAAAATAAACTCTGTTCTAGAGGACAGAGATGAGGAAGAGTTAAGTGAAACTGAGGAAATAAAAAATAGCTAGAAACTAACATTCAGAATCAGAGAAAGAGATTATTGAGGCACAGGAATATTAACTCTTCAATTCTGAAGAGAACTTAACTTGACAATGACTATGGTGCAGACTGTGGAGGGAATGGAGAGTACACAGAACTCCATTAAACAAGTAACAGGATTAAAAGCAATGGATAGCATGTCACTTAACCACAGGCTAAATTTGAGGGTGCTAGATGATTGTGTGCATAAGCTCAGAAAATTTTTCTGACCATTTTCAAATAATGTAACATGTCATTGTGTAAATACAAAAGTATCCAAATATGTTCTTATTTTACTATGAAGGGTCCGATTCTTGCAGTGGATCAAGTGTCTTAACTGCACATGGTAAGTTTCATTGTAATGTTCTATAGGTTAGGTAAAATTAATACTAAAATTATTAAAATTAATTATTATTCCACTAAATACATTTTGTTTTTTTTTGTGTGTGTTTTTTTGGTTTGTTTGCTTGTTTGTATGACTGTATAGTACCCTGAGTATTCTTTGTGGGCCATTAGATCCTTGTTCCTTTAAATCCTTCCTTTATGTCCAAGTCAACTAAATACCCATCTCAGTTCTTTATCCAAATAATTTTTTTTTGTGAATTTTGTTAGTAGCTAGTTATAAGATTTCATAGAGGAGTTTAGTTTTACTGGGGGAACTGGGCATTCACACACTAATTGTATCATATTATTTACTGCTCTACTATATTATTATAGTATAACATGACAGTTACCTTTAGTTAGTCAGAGAAATTGTCCTCATACCATACCAAAAGAAAAGATTACATCTAATCCATGAAGCTATTCAGCTAACAGTTAAATCAGGTGACCTACCTAGATAACTATTATCCTCAGAATTAGTGTTTTTACATAAGAAGTCCTCTTTAATAATTCTCAGTTATTCAGTTATTTGAATTAATGCCAATTACTATGTCCTCCATCTTGAAAATATTTGGTATTATGTATACTCTTGAATTAGTGTCCTGTTTACTATTGTAGACACATAATGCACTTGTCTGTCAGCACAAATAGCACACTACACTACTGCATTTTAAAAGGGCCAATAATTATACCATAATGATGGTTGAGTGGTTGGCCATGTGCATGTGCAATATGCTGACTCAGCACATTCACTTATAATGGCTTAGTTCTAACACAGAGTACAAATCCCATGTTCTGTTGGTTTTTTGTCTTTTGACAGGAAAATACTTGTACACATGGTCAACAAAAAATCTGGAGTAGCTGCTATTAGAAAGAAGTGTGTAATACTTATCAGCCAACCACTATTCCAGTAGTAGCATGCTCTGATAGTAACATGTTCCAATAACCACATTCCTCTAAGCATGAGACTGTTTATTTAAATAACCTCAAATTGTTGCCATATTTCCATTCCTAGTTACCAAATCCTATAAAGTAAAAATTGGGTGTGTTTACAGCAGCCCTCCCACTCTCTTTTATGTAATGTCCTCATGGTTTTTGAAGTGCTGTCTATAAAGCTGATTGTATGTACATGTAACCTCCAGGGTCTTAGGGGTATTTGAGAAAACAGCTATTACGCTAGAATCAATTCTTATTCAATTTTTTTAAAACATACACGTGATTCCTAATAATAATGACATCATGACACAGTTCAATATATGAGTTGTTACACATCCCCCCTCTTAAGGGGTTAGTTCGCCCTCGAACAACAGGTAACACACACCAAAAAAAATAAGATGACACAAGGATAAATGCATAGTTAAGCAGTAATACAATCAACATTTAATGAAATAAGTCAGTTTGGCTTACGAGCTCGAAACCGAGTCATGGGTCCAGTGTACTCCGTCGAAACAGTCTGTTTCTCCATCTTAGGGGGAGTTGGCTTCTTCCTAACCACAGGAACACGTTTCCCATGGCCAGCCCACACCTCATCTGACATTTCACTGTAACATGGTCTCACTCGATCAAGCGATACAAAGATTGGTGGGTCCTCCGGAGAGTTTATTAGTCTAACTTCCACATTGGTTTCGGTCAGTGATATCACCTCATATGGGCCAAAGTATGGCCTAGCCAACTTCCAGGCCTTCCCTTGTAGCTGGTTAGGGAAGTATACCATTACCCTATCACCGCTCTTCAACTTGGGTGGAGTTGCTCGTCTATCGTACTGTGACTTTTGCTTCTTTTGAGCCTTTGTGATATTCTGATGTGCTAAGGCCCAGGCATCTGATAAATTAGCAACCAACTCGGCACAGTAATCTGGAAGATCAATTTGGTAAGCTGTTCGTGGCTGGTTCAAGGTAGAATCTGTTGGCACTCTTGCCTCTCTACCATAGAGCAAATAAAATGGTGAGGTTTGGGTTGACTCTTGTACAGCCACTCGATAGGCAAAGAGTAGATACGGCAGGTGACCATCCCAGTCTCGGCCATACTTGTTCACACATTTTGATAGCATGTTGATCAATGTTCCATTAAACTTCTCAACAAGACCGTCACATTGAGGGTGATACCCCGAGGTGTTGATTTTGATGGTTCCAACTAGGGTGCACACTTCCTGGACCAGAGTTGAGAGAAAATTAGGTCCCCTGTCTGAGAGCAGTAGTTCCGGTACCCCATGTCGTGCGATGACTTGCTCAACTAGCAACCGGGCGATAGTCTCAGCCTTCTGGTCACAAGTGGCAAAGACTTCAGGCCACTTAGTCAAATAGTCCATAAACACTATGGCATACTGATTCCCTTGATAAGAAGGTGGCAACTGTAGGACATCCACGCCCACCATGTGAAACGGACCACCAACAGGTATCGGCTGAAGTGGAGGCCGCTGAGCTCTCCCTGGTCCTTTCCTGGATGCACACACCAGACATCCTCGGCAATATCGTCTCACATCTGCTCTCATCCCCTTCCACCAATACTTGGTGCGTAGGGTGGAATAAACCTTCTTCTCAGCAAAATGTCCAGCAAACCTCCCTCCATGACTCTCCTTGAGTAGAGTGGACCTTAGACACTTAGGAACAGCAATCCGCCAGTTACCAGGAACAGCTGGGTTCTCATAGTAGAGCACGTCTTCAATTACTTCAAAGTTTGATTTTTCCAGGGCAAGCCTCTGAGCTTGCTTGGCATCAGCTGGAAGTACATCACTCTCCAGGTATTCCAAAATAGGAAGAAGTTCTTCATCACATCGTTGAAGCCATCCAATGTCTTTCTCACATCCTGGGGCTGGAGTCGCTGTTTCTATCTGCAGTATGCTTGCAACGGGGGCTGGGTTCCTTGAGAGGGCATCTGCCACTAAGTTACTCTTGCCAGAGCGATGTCGTATATCTAGATCCAGCTCCTGAATGGCCATGGCCCACCTAGCCAGCTTTGATAAGGGGTTGTTGGAATTCAGAAGGGACGTACAGGCAGCATGATCTGTGAATACAACACAATGATGGCCAAGAATGTAGGGACGGAAAAGCTTTACAGCCCAGATTAAACCTAAGGTTTCAAGTTCAGTGATCCCATAATTCTGTTCATGTTTTGAGAGTGAACGAGAAGCGAATGCAATAGGATGGACATTCCCATCATCCTGCTGTTGTGCCAGCACTGCTCCAAGCCCACTAGTACTCGCATCTGTTTCTACAATAAAGGGGTAGCCACTCTGAAAGCGTGGGTAAGCCAGTACAGGTGCACTTACCAACAGCTGTTTCAGCTTGTTAAAAGCATTCTCGCTCTCCATTGTCCACTGGAAGTAGGCATCCCGTTTTAACAGTGAATGTAGTGGTGATGCAATCTTGGAGAATTCAGGTACAAATCGTCGATAATATGAGGCAAGTCCAAGAAACTGCCTTACTTGACTGATATTCATGGGTGTTGGGTACAGTCTCATCTTCTCGGTCTTCATGGGATCTGGCTTCAATCCATCCTTGGTGACAATGTGTCCTAGGTAGGGAACTTCATCTCTCAGAAACAGACACTTTCTTGCCTTCAGGCGCAACGAAGCTTTCCTCAGTCTGGCAAACACTTGACCAAGGTGTTCTATATGCTCACTGAAAGTCTGAGAACACACCAAGATGTCGTCAATGTATGCAAAACAACTTTTCCACAGCAAGCCAGCTAACACCACTTCCATTAGTCTTTGAAAGGTAGCTGGAGCGTTGCACATACCAAAGGGCATTCGAACAAATTGATGAAGTCCTTGATGGGTGATAAATGCTGACTTGGCAGCAGTTTCTTTGTCCAGGCCCACCTGCCAATATCCAGCAGCAAGGTCAAGAGAGGAAAAATATTTGGCTCCCGCTAGAGTGTCCAGAATATCATCAATTCTAGGAAGAGGATAAGCATCCTTCGTGGTGACGCTATTCAGCCGCCTGTAATCAATACAGAACCGGTATGTGCCATCCTTCTTTGGCACTATCACCACCGGGCTAGCCCATGGACTGCTTGAAGGCTCAATCACCCCTGCTTCCTCCATCTCCTTAACCATGGTAGCAATCTTGTCACGATATATATATGGTACTCTTCTTAAAGGCTGCTTAATTGGTGGGTGGTCTCCGGTGTCTACATGATGCTGTACTACATCGGTGTGGCATAACTCAGTGTTATCCAGGGCAAACACATCGGCATTTTGCTGTACTAGTTGCTTCAGCTGGGCAAACTCATCATCAGTCAGAGAACCCTGCTGTAATTGCAGTGCCTCAAATATTTGGTCCAGCCTAGCAGATGTGATGGCCACATTCACACTGGCAGCTTCCTTTGCTTGTTCAGTCACTTCTTGTGGCACTGGGGAACCACTATCATCAGATTGAATCCTTGCCTGAGTCACGTGACCCACACATGTACCTGGTTCTAGGCGAGTTGAGATAGAGTCATGGTTTACCACAGGAACAAATACACATCCATCTTGTCTTTGCTTGAATAGGATGTCAGGTACTTCCAGCCTGACTGCCTCAAGTCCTGGTAAATTGGGTTCAAAAAGTAACTCAGTTTCTTGCTCAGAAGAGGGTAGTACCTCCAGTTCAGCTTTCACAATTGTCATCCTACGGCCAGCAATGTAGGTAGAGTTAACAACACAAACCTTGGTTCTGTCCTGTGGAGGCTTCACCTCCAGTGGTCTTCCATCTGCATGGAGAAAGAGTAGACCCAAGTGTGGTAGTACATTCATACCCAACAGTAATGGAATCTCGCTGTCTGGTTGAACAAATACTCGAGTACTAATCTTGTGTCCATCAAGTGTTAGTTCCAACTGTGCCTGAGCAGTGAGGGTGAGTTCACTGCTGTTTACTCCACTCCGTCCATACAGCTTCACACTAGGTAGTTCAAGTTTTGGTAGCTCACGACCTTGTTGGTGCAGGTGCTTAGCAACCTCATGGAGCAGTCTTCGGGAAATGATGGTGGACTGAGCACCAGAGTCCACTAAGGCTTCCACTGGGTGTCCTTCCACACCAACTTCTACGTACAGCATAGGTCCAATAGCTTTAGATGAATCACCAGTGACAGTCTCAATCCTCCCCACACTTTCATTCACTTGGCTTTGCTCCAACAATAGCCGTTTTGTGGCTAACAACTGCTCAAGTTGTGCAACCGACAGATCCTCTGTGCCTGCTGCCAGGGAAGACACCTTACCAGATCTTCCTGGAGACTCAGTAGGTCCAACTTTAGGGCAGTTCCTCTCCCAGTGTCCCAAGTCTCCACAGCGGTAGCACCCTTTCAGCTTTGGCTTGGTCCGTCCCAGGCTCTTGTTAAAAGGGCGAGAGGGTTGATCACTAGTTGGCAGTTCAGTGGCCTTTTTCTGGTTAACATCTCTACCACTAGGTTTATTGGAACGATCTTTGTGTGATCCACCATCACCTCGTCCAGAGCTGAACTGTTGGTCATGGCATTCCAATGTTCGTGCTCTAGCATACAATTCATCAAAGGTCTCAGAAGCTTTGGGAGCTCCAAGCTTGCGTTGCCACTTAGGGAGTAGGGCCTGATAAAATCGTCCCTTCAACAAACGATCAAACTCTTTTGGTCCACTTTCAGGGAAAGCTTTACGTGCCAACTTCTGTAAACGAATGCCAACATCCTCCACTGATTGTTTATCCTGCATTAGTTGATGGAACTCAAGTCCACGTAGCTCTTCTATGTCCAGGGAACGAAATCGTTCCTTGAGAGCACCTACAACTGACTCGTACCTTGCCTTCTCTGCAGGTGTTAACATGCTCACTGCATGTTCAGCTGTCTTTTCCAAGTGTGCCTTCAACTGGAACAAACGTTGCTCCTCATTCCAACCAGTGGCCTTGGCTCTTTCTTCAAAACTTTCAATCCATCGGTCAAAACTCCCTTCCTCAGTGTTGACATCCTCACCACTGAATTTCCTCAATGGGGGAACACTATTAGCTGCCATGGCCTGCACCTGAGCAGCCATCATCAGCCTTTGGACTTCTAGCAATCGAGTAACTGACTGCAACATCTCGGCATTGGAGGCCATCTCCATGCTTCCTCCACCAGAGGGCAAACGTGAACCCTCAGTGCCAGTTCTAGAGCTCACAACTGTGCTCAATTCATCTGTGGCAAAGGTGGTTCCACCGGGCCTAGATAGCTCACCATGTTCCGCTCCATAATCATGAACAGAGTCTGTAATTGTCTCACTTGTTCTAGTCATACCAGAAGTAGCTGCTTCGTGGGTAGTAGTAGACTCTTCCTCAGGATCATCCACATCAGTCCCATTATCAGTGCCAGAACCCACTGCCTCCCCTTCATGAGTTGAGCCACTTCTACGTCCTGAACTGTCCCCACTACAGTTATATGACTCACTCTCCTCCAGTTGTCTCTTGTATTCATCGACACGTCTCATCAGGTCTCCATTCTCCGTCAATAACTGCTCCTTCCAGTCATTGAAACGAGCCGTGTCAATTTCCCGATCCTTCCGCAATTGTCTTCTTTCCTGGTCCAGTTCTTCTCTAAGAGCTTCCATTGCTCTAAGCTTGTCCAGTTCAGCCTCCAGCTTTGCTGTTCGGATCTGTTCTTCCAGCTGGTTAGCCGCAGCCCGCACTTCTTGAACTTTGACCTCTGCCTCAAGGAGACTGTTGTTGGCTACATACAGTTCATGATCTTTGCTTTCCAGTTGAGATTTGGCAAGCTCCAGTTGCTGTCTAAGCTCTTCCAGCTCGCTCTGACCGTCTCCACTACTCATCTCCTCCGAGTCACTTCTCTCAGTTCCAGACCTCAGCCGTCTTTCTTGTATCAGCTCATGCTTTCCGTAATTTAGGGCTATCAGCTCTCTCCTAGACATTCAGCGTAGACTCTAGGTCTGGCCCTAGCAGGTGTCGCCAATTGTAACCTCCAGGGTCTTAGGGGTATTTGAGAAAACAGCTATTACGCTAGAATCAA
This sequence comes from Diacarnus erythraeanus, assembly GCA_964016965.1. Taxonomy (NCBI): domain Eukaryota; kingdom Metazoa; phylum Porifera; class Demospongiae; order Poecilosclerida; family Podospongiidae; genus Diacarnus; species Diacarnus erythraeanus. The sequence continues at coordinate 7,284,296 of OZ024671.1, forward strand.
TTCTTATTCAATTTTTTTAAAACATACACGTGATTCCTAATAATAATGACATCATGACACAGTTCAATATATGAGTTGTTACATACAGGAAGTACTTAATTCCTTCTTCTTGTATATAGACAATAATTATAACCTAGATGATAGTGTGTTCCTGTTTCTCTAGTGGATAACTCCCAATGGAAGGAATTATGTATACTATTAACACTATTTAGAAAGTAACGGATAAAAAAACCCGATGAATTACCTTCAATTTATATTGCTTAATTTCAGAAACATTCGGTTTTCTGAAAATTAAATTTGCATACTAATAACCATGCTAAGTAGTGGTACACTTCTCTATGTGGGAAAAACATGATAATTATACATACATTAGTATATTTGCTGAAATTTTCGTCGTTGTTTTAATTTCGGATGTCACTTTTATTACGAAATTTAAAAAGTTGAATAATTGGAGATGCAGAGCGAAGCATGCTGGGCTCGCTATGCTCTTCCCGAAATTAAAACAACATGAAAATTTGAAAAATGAATATTAATAAGTGAAAATTTCAGGAAATAAGGTAATGCATGGTCCTGTTATCTATTATAATATTATTATATTATATGTACCTGTAATATTACTCATTCTACACATGCTAACTCAGTGAAGATTATTATGACAATTTTAGGGGATGCTGTCATTAACCTAACATCAACGGCACAACAAAATGTACTTCGTCCTGGAGAATTCATTACTTTTCTTTGCATTGCAAGTGGCTCAAGATTAGTCTGGACGTTGAATAGTATGAGTGAATTCTCATTTGACAGTCTAGAAAGCATGGAAAAGATTATCCATAAACCTCTTTCAGAGTCATATGCAACATTACTACCTCGTAGAGATGGATTGTGGGAATCAACATATACTTTACTCAGTTTACAAAGTTCTGGTAGTGTGACTGTAGCCTGTTTTAATGGGTCAGATAGTGAAGAGTTGACCATTTCAATAATGGCAGGTATGTATGTCAGTAATTAGAGTTGTGATTATGCTAATTTCCCCATCATGTGATACAGTTCTTGCCATTTTGTACTTTTACACTCAAATTATATTGTACTTTGAGCATACTGGACAATATTAAATTGTATTCTGTTTCACCAAGTACCAAATTCAAAATTTCAAAGATCAAATAGCTAGAGTGCTTTGCTCCTAGCCAGTTAGAGTATGTAAGGGAATTATTGCAGTAGTTGAGAGCTGGTGTCCACCACTGACCTGTGTGGGTAGAACCTTGTAATAACAAGTTAGTCATTATAATAAAGACTGGCATTTCTCAACACGCACCTCTAGCTATGAACTTTACAGCAATCTCACAATTTAAGTGCACTTTAGAAAAATATATTAATGATAAATAGGTAATTTCATTAATATTATTGTAATGTGAATTTGAGTACACTGGTAATATGTGATACAAGGATCAGACATTAAGCCATTGTTGTGATTGTGGTCCTGGTTACAGTGTTCTTATTTTTTGTAGATGATACTGAAGTACCTACAAATGTGATGTCACCTGAAGTACCTACAAATGTGACGTCACCATCAGATAATACAGTATCTGTGGATATATCAGGTAGTTTGTACAGACCATTACCAGATCAGTGTGGGAAATGTATTTTCTGTCAAAGAACAGACTAAAGGGTGAAGGTTACATTAAACTGGAAGATGAACAGTCAAAGTATAGGGCTAGGATTAGGGCTAGCATAGCAGGGAAGGATGATGAAGGAGTGGTAGGGGGACTAGCAAGTGGACGTTTTAGCCTGTTTTATAGATTTTGTAGGTGTAGCTGATGTGCTGGGGTAGCCATTGGAGTTTCACTTCCTCTTGCAATAGTAAATCGATGGTGCACTTTTCAAATAATATAGTATTGGAGAGAAGCTACTGTTCAGTAAATTGAGTCCCATACTTCTGTAGTACCAAATTGGATACACACGGGTGTACCCTTATTATGACCCAGTAATGTCTGAATCGGCGATAAAACTAGTTCGTGTTTCTATCAGTTTGAGCAGTCATATGTTTGCCATAATATTTCCATACTTCATTATAAATGCACCTTTATAACAAGTATTTAAATACTCATATTATTATTCGTTGAATGTTTCACTATAATAATACAGCTACCAACACCCCTTCTGGAAATGGAGGACTGAAAACATGGCACATAATTCTAATAGTGGCTTCTGTTGTTAGTGTTCTCACTGGTGCTGTAATAGCAGGAGTTATAATCAGATTATGGAAATCAGGTATAATACAGTGTTACTGTTATTTATGACTCCACCTACTTTTTGATCTCAGCCATGTCCTTATAATGTGTTCTTCACATTTAACTATAAAGAATGACAGTTCAATAATCTTCTTTCAGTTGAAGTGATATAGAGCTATAATACTGTCATCTGTGATGTTTCTGTTACTACTTGAGCTAATCTCTAGACTAGCCTCATATAGTTGACCTTTTACCTCTTTTAATAATGATGACACGAAGAGGAGAGAGTCTGGACCACTAAGTGTGGGTAGCTATGTTGTTCTGAGCCTCACTGGAAAAAAGATGTTTTGATAAGGAATCACACATCCATGAATCTCATTGCCAAGAATACTGTATTAGCTATATAAAAGTTTATATTCATATCTCCATTACTTTGCTTCAAATGTCCTTAGTCATTGTAAAAGTTCCTTTCAGTAAGCAGTGTACAAATCTGAGTAGCTAATAGCTAGCAGCTTTTTTGCAAGGATGTGTTACTTAATTTTGGTCTGTAACTGGAGGAAGAGTGTTTTCCCCTTTGTAATAATGGAGTGGGATCTCTCTATTCTGGACAACTTTGAAAAAGATTTGAAGTGTGTCTACATTTCGGGAGGGGATGTTCTATATTTAATGTCAATACACAAGCTGTTATTTGGGACTATCCAGTTTCATCCTCTTAGAATAGAGGGATTCCACTTTCAAAATAAATAAATAAATAAATAAATAAATAAATAAATAAATAAATAAATAAATAAATAATAATACATATTATTGCTTTGTCAGATTGGAGAAAAAGCAAGAAAGGGATGAACCAGTGTTTATGACAGACAGTTAAATGACTATAGTTATGTGTAATTCTATTAGCATTTCACTTCATCATTCAGGTAGCTAGCAGTAAACTTTTCTGACACAGAGTAACTATTACAGAGTTGAGTTGGATCACATGGGATTATGTTATTAAAGTGGGGAGCTGGCTGGCTCCTGAGACCCCAGCACTGGTTTGCACCCTTACATAGGGAGAGTTATACATAACATACAATTGAAGTAATGTTTGTGGATGTAACAGCCACCTACTCTAGCTACTGAGCTATAGCTAATGTCTGCCAAAACTATCATCCATCTCTCACACCCCATGGCACCCATCGTTTGACCTTTGGATTCCAAAGAGATTTGTTCCATTGCCTATTTTTCTTCTTGGTCCCCTTTTTTTTGGTTGCCATGTTTCTGACCCTCACCTGTGAACAGTGAAGAGATGCTTGCCCCTTTTTTTGGAAGGGGGGCGGACTGTGATGGTTGGGGTTCTGCAGGCCAGAATGACAATGGACAGACGGTCAAGATGGCCGGCCACCCTGCCATAGTATAATTATATGTGTCAGTGGAAGGTTTGTTACAAGGTTCGTGCCAGTGGGTGTAGGGTTTGTGTCAAAGGGTAATGGTCCAGTCAGTCTAATAGTCAGTGGGTAAAGGGTTTGTGTCAAAGGGTAATGGTCCAGTCAGTCTAATAGTCAGTGGGTAAAGGGTCAGTCGGTAAAGAGTGGGTGTTCATGTCAGTAGGTAAAGGATCTTCATGTCATTGGGTAAAGAGTTTGCATTAGTGGGTAAAGGGTCTTGCTATTGAAGGTACTAATAATTATATATACTAGTACACCTGCTTTTGGGGTTTGTATTAATGGGTAAAGGGTTTGTGCTATATAGTAAGTAATTTCGGTAAAGGGTTCTTGCTAGTAGGTATACATGTACGTACATATAAGTGATGGATAGCAAATTGTACATTAACTTTTTGACTATTTCCAAACAGGCAAGCTTTCCCTACAATGCCTATAGTTAGACAGGTCTACTAGTCTAGAATAGCAAGATTCAGTAAAGAATCTGGTAATGCAATACAAGGGGTCTACTATTATACAAATAGAAATCTGGTATATATATAATTATATAAACACAGATATAATTGAGGATGCTACTAAAGGTCTGAGGATATAATATTATGCCAATAATATTATTAGCTGGTCCAACTAAATTTTACATGAGAAGCAAGATGGTCGATTTTTCTTGTCCTACAACTTGCAATTGTTACCAGGTAGCTAGATATAATGTCTAGTTAGATACTACATTAGCATAAGCATTTTCACCAAAGCATTAATGTGTGGTTTATTGAAGAGAGAAGTCAAGCAGAGGTAGTATGCTTCTAGCTACCTCTACTGAAACATAGCTAAATGAACAATTAACTAATGTCATTAATGCTAATGCTAATAATTGTGGGGGAGTAGAGTGAGCCCTATATTAGTGAGTTGGTTAAAAAAAATATTTGTATGTATAGTACGTATTCTATTCAAACAAAACTGCTTGCTTTTTAGTAATTTATTGGAGGTGAATGGACTCTGTATTAAAATACCTGAAGATGCAAATAACCAATCAGAATGCTTAAACAATAAATACTTTGTTACTTTCAAAATAATGATATTATAATTATCTATACTACAGTATCACTAGCAAGTGAACAACAATAATTATTTTGACATGTTTCACTTTACACTAGTAAAATCTTGAAAATAGTAGCTAAATACTTAGTTGATTTGTTATTGAATGGTGTTTTGTTCACCTCAGAAACTTGAAGAATTATATACAAATCAAATAACTTTGGTGACACAGGTGGTGCAGAAGCATCTAATGTCTGTGGTTGTACAGGAGATCAAATGACTTTGGTGGTAGAGCAGAGGAGATACTTCATTGTCAGTTGTTACATTGTCACTGTTAAAAAAGTGACCATGGGCTTTGGTTCTGGGAGTTCACCTGTGTAGATTTCAGTTAATTTGATGCATTTTCCACATTTCAGTTCACAAATTATACATACTGACATCCCTTTTTCCTCATAAACTCCCTAATGCCCAAGACATACTAAATGGATAAATTTTACTAATTGAATATTATCAATAGCCATGTAGTACATGCTGAGTGTTCATGCATGTGTTCCAAAAAGACTTAGTCTTATGCTAATAGAGTATCTTTTGGGAAATGATATAAATTTATGCAACAAATCTACTCAGTTGTAGTGAGAATTGCTTGTAAGCTCTGTTCATTACAGCATTAAGTTTAGTAAACTATAGAGCTAGCTTTTGACTGACTAGCTACTCATATAAATTAAAATTTGATTTAGACAGTATACTGTCTGGGACAAAATTGTCTGGTGTACTGGCCAAAAGGTGTCTGTTTTCACACAACATTCTGTTGTCACTAGTTAAGTTGAAACCTTAGAGTTTTCTAAACTGCTCCACATATTGAAATTAAATTTAGTATACTTATTGTACAATAGCTAACCAGCTAGCTACAGTGTAGTTTGAATCTGTGGATTTGTTTTCTTGTTCTCATTTGCTAGTTATGTTGACTTCTACCATACTCATTATAATATGGAGTATGGATAGTTTCCTGCCATCCTATGGTAAGTGTGTACTTAGCTTCACCATGACATTACTTTCCTTTTATTGGACACCTTTTATTAGAATAAGAGATCAGATGGGCTTTTAAATGACTTTATAGCCATGGTGAACAGACACATGCTCTTCCCTAATAGGTACTGTGGCGCTGAAACCCACCAACTATGTGAATAGTGGATGTGAAGGGGACAATCTCACCTTCTTTTGTAATGTTAGTGGTACTGGACTGTGGTGGTCATGGACTAGACCAGAGGATGATAGTGTATCAAAAAAAGTTTTCACTGACCAAGATGCTCTTATAGTAAACATGCCTTCAATAGTGGATGATGGTGTTACTGCTACACTGCTGGCTATAAGCACCACATACCTATATTCATCTCTACACTTCACATTAAACTCTCGACACAATGGAACTAGGATTGGCTGTGGTCTTGATACAGACAGGCTAGTGAATAGACTAGTGGTGGTTGAAGGTAAAGAATAATAGTATTGTCTAGCTACTTATTTTATAGGTCTTATGTATAAAACATTAATACAGTAAGTCCCCCACCAACTCCACAGCAGTTGAACATATCTGATTACTACAGTGATACAAGCACATCTACAATCACCATTCAATGGGAGAACATGGAGAGACTAGCCACATACCTGCTTCATATTTCAAATACATCCCTTGACTCTCCACCTGCACAATCACTGTTAACTACTGATTCCACTGCCATAAATATAACATTGTCTTACAACATTGAGTACAGGGTCACAGTTCAAGCTGGTAATTGCAGAGGGAATAGTAACATTACAGCAATCAGTTTCACATTGATTCAGTGCTTCCCTCCATCTGCTACCAGTGGAGTGTCAATCTCACCTTACACAGCCTCTACTGAAGGTTCTGTGATAGTGTTGAAGTGTGAGGAGGGTCTGGTACCAGAGGAGAGTATAATGGCAGTGTGTGGTAATGATAGGAGGTGGTATCCTGACCCCACCACACTTAATTGCACAACAAACACACCATCAGGTATTCAATGATTGTTATTGCAAATTTCCTAATAAAGAGTACATTGCTATTTTCTCTGCATGACATGGTCACAGATAAGACATGTGACTATTATACCTATTAATTATTATGTACGTAGGTAATGTTACAACTAGTGTCAAGTTTACAACTGAAGGAGAAATATGTAATTGCACCTTTGTAACAAGTATGTAAATAAGTAGATATAAATGTCATATCTATACTGGTTCAATGTTTCACTAGCATGATTGTGTATGATAGACCCATTATTATGCTTGTAAGGGAGAGGTGGGGCTTCTTATCCTGTATGTGACTAATCCTTGGTGTCAGAGTTATGTCATCACTGTTGTATTTTAGCTCAACAGGATATTGTTATGAATGCCACTGAACCTAACTATAAAATGGAAGTCATCATTGTGTATCAGTTATTTTGGTAATGCTTGGAGCAATAGCATTTGTCCTGGGACTACTCATTGGATATAAATTGAGTCTGAAATATCAGGAGGTGAACACAGAACATCAATGACTGACCGAAATGGGCCTGAATATGTCATCACAGAAACACAGAGAGACCCAATGTATGAGGAAATACTTCAGGAGAAACCAGCCACCATAGAACTTACAGAGAATATAGCTTATGCTCCACTTACTCAGTAACAAACTACAACATGAACTAATAATATCAAACATATAATATTTGTAAACAGCTATAGCTAAACATAAAATAATATAATATCTACTTAACTGAAGAAAATGTAGCTAGAGGAATTATTATAGAGAGCATTGACTTCTCTCACTTTTACATTATTTGTGTATATATACATAATGTGTACATAATTACATCTAATGCATGCATAGATCCTCATGTTGTTCAGATGTTCATTTCTTGGAAATGTCACTAACCAACCAGTTAAATCCATAATGTGAGTCTGCACTGTAAGCACTGTACTCTAACTAAAGATAACCTATTATGCCAGCATTATGCTCTATGCTTTTTTATAGCTACCTATTATGCCAAAAATTATGCCAGCATAACTTTTACATTAAATAAGCCCGAGCAGATTGAAAAATCTATTTTTTGCAATGCTCATTTATTATACCTGTACAAATACTTACGTATTATGCTAATATGTAAGCTTAAGCCCAACTAGTAAGGTTACAGTAATAATTGCATGTGATCAGTGACAGTGGTAAATTAGTGCTGGTAGTGCACAAACACTTATTGTATTCACATAATAGTAATTGGGAATGCATGATATCAATCCCCCAAAACTTTCAGTCTAAAATATTATTATAGCATAATGTAAACACTTTACTGCCATCATTGAATCAACAAACCTTTTACCAGCGTTGTTATTGGTGTCATAGATAAAATTTGGTAGGTCTCCTAACATAAACTATGCTTCGCTAATGTTTACTTAAAAGCCTTTCCTTTATTCAGTGATCAAGTTGAGGAAGAATAAATAAAATAAATAAATAATACCGTGTTTGCTGAAATTTTCATAATAATTGTTTTAATTTTGGATGTCACTTTTATTACAAAATTTAAAAGGTTGAATAATTGTAAAATTAAATTTTCCTTAACGAGGTGCAGCTGCAGGGCTTGTTTATTTCGTAGGATGTCGACACTATATCGCTATAGCTAATATTCAGGTAGCCTATCTAGCTATTGGTGTTTTACCTCTATTCAGGTATAGTCCTAGAGACCGTGCAAACATCGGAAAGTAGGCACTGGTTAATGGTGAGGTTCTTGTGAAATTAAAACAACATAAAAAATTGAAAAATGAATTATTGAATAAACGAAAATTTCAGCAAATAAGGTAAATAAATTCCTAGCTATCTACTTGGCAGAAGTGGATGCTAAAATAGAGAAGTTGGAATAATGGAAAAAGTACACAAATGAGCTCCTGCACTGGTCAGCAGCACGTCTAGTGTAGCCCTCTTCTACAGTAGCTGATAATGCTACTTATGATGCCTGAAATTCAGTCCAAATTTAATAATAGTCTGTGCATCACTTCCTGTAATAGTATTGTAGCATTATAGAATCATGATTCAATGAATCAATAGTCTCTTTCAATGTAGAGACTATTTAATAAAAGGGAGAAAACAAGATGGATAGTGTTGCATGAGAATTTGAGAATACAATTATATTATTATTAGAGCCCTAATAGTGAGTATTGTTACTATTTTAATGGATGCTGAATATGTAGTACAAATTTACTACATAAATAATAATGCTTAACTGGTTGCTATTAGCTACACTATCAATTATTTGTGCTTAGATATGTCGTTATGTCTACAATTACATCAGATAAAAAGGAGATAGTGTATAGAGTAGTTAATTACCAATAATTATATAAAATTAATAATGATAATTACAGTTCATGCTATTACAAGAAAGGAGGTTCACTGTAAAATATCACTTAAGTAACTGTTATGTTCAGTAGGTTAGATAAGTCAACAGAAGAGCTTTTATCACAAGTTCTTCACAGTGCTATGATCATATTTACTATAATAGCCTGAGTCCCAACGTTCTATTGTCATTAGTTATTTGTGCATAAGTTTTCTAAACTTCTCCATGTTTAAATCAAACCTGATAGCTATACTGGTCTACTTGCTAACTAATTTCCAGTACAATTGCTAACAAGCTGTGGTTTGAATGTGTGTCATTATTTCGGTTTGCTAGTTATGTTGACTTCTACCATACTCATGATATGGATTGTAAATAGTTTCCTGCCATCATATGGTAAGCTGAACCATTACTAATGTTTACTTATTGGACATCTCTTATTGAAATAAGAGATCAGATTGGCTTGTTTATGACTATATATATGTATAGCTATGGTTAACAGACACATGCTCTTCCCTAATAGGCACTGTGATGCTAGAACCCACCAGCTATGTGAATAGTGGATGTGAAGAGGACAATCTCACCTTCTTTTGTAATGTTAGTGGTACTTCACTGTGGTGGTCATGGACTAGACCAGAGGGTGGCAGTGTATCAAATGAGCTTTTCACTGACCTAGATGTTCTCCAAGTGTCCTCACAAGTTGCTGATGGTACTGCTACACTGCTAGCTAGAGGTACCACATACCTGTATTCATCTCTATACTTCATATTAAACTCTCAACACAATGGAACTATGATTGGCTGTGGTCCTGGAGTGGACAGGCTAGTGAATAGACTAGTGGTGGTTGAAGGTAAAGAATAATAGTATTGTTTAGCTACTTATTTTATAGGTCTTATGTACAACACATTAATACAGTAAGTCCCCCACCAACTCCACAGCAGTTGGACATATCTGATTACTACAATGATACAAATACATCTACAGTCACCATTCAATGGGAGAACATGGAGAGACCAGCCACATACCTGATTAATATTTCAAATACATCCCTTGACTCTCCACCTGCACAGTCGCTGTTAACTACTGATTCCACTACCATAAATGTAACATTGTCTTACAACATTGAGTACAGAGTCACAGTTCGAGCTGGTAATTGCAGAGGAAATAGTAGCATTACAGCAATCAGTTTCACATTAATTCAGTGCTTCCCTCCATCTGCTGCCAATGGAGTGTTGATCTCACCTTACACAGCCACAACTGAAGGTTCTGTGATAGTGTTGAAGTGTGAGGACGGTCTGGTACCAGAGGAGAGTATAATGGCAGTGTGTGTGAATGATAGGTGGTATCCCGACCCCACTACACTTAATTGCACACCAAACACAGCAGGTACATACATATGTATATTATATACTTAATGCACGTGTGAGGCATATTTTTGAGCAGGTGAGTGAGAGGAGAAGCATTTCTAAGATTAGGGATGTTTTTTTTTGTCCTATTGCAGATTAGAGTGTGTGATATCCTCATATGTTGTGATATTTGCATTATCTATTATCCTTGGAGTTGGAAATTGGAGGTTTAGCATGGCATCACTGTTATAATATTGTAGCCCGCTTTTATCCCATTCCCATCACTGACAAAAATAGATGTAGCTAACTAGCTAGCTAGTTACAATCATCCAAATACTAGAAGAAGCAAGACATTTGCTGATAGCTATATAGCAATGCCAAATTTATAAGACATATAGGAGAGGGCACAGATGCACAAGGTGTTCCATTGTTTCCTCTATTTTAGTTAATAGCTTTAAAGCAGTGCACATCCTAATTTTCAGTTTACAACTAATTACCCAATCAATATTTAATAAGCAAATAATACATAATTCAGTGTAGCTAAATGTTGGAAGAACATTGTTCTCATGAACAAATAATTAAACCTTTCGTGGGGTACACTATTAACTTACCATTACAATGATAGATACTCAATCAAAGATTAGCTATAAGTCCCTTCTAATAGACTCATTGATAGCTGACTATTATTAGAACAAGCTGTTGCCCCAATGTGCTATATAGAGCCATGTGGTAGTATATTTTCTATAGCTAGCTAGTTGTAAAATCACCTGTTGGAGGTGACATACAGTGAGAGTCAATTAAAAGAGTAGCTATTAATATAGTACATACATATTTAAATACTTTATTACAGACCAAAACTGTATTATTATGAATAACACTGAACCTAATTCTAAAATGGAAGTCATCATTGCATTAGTGTGTGTATCAGTTACTTTGTTGATAACTAATGCAATAACATTTGTACTGGGACTACTCATCGGATATAAATTGAGAAAGCCACAGTCTGAAAAATCAGATGAACGAAGAGCATCAATGACTGACCAAGGTGAGCTTGAGGATGCCATCACAGAAACACAGAGAGACCCAATGTATGAAGAAATACTTCAGGAGAATCCAGCCACCATAGAACTTACAGAGAATAGAGCTTATGCTCCATTTACTCAGTGACAAACCACAACATGAACTGAGTATAATTGTGTCAATTTCAACATGTTTTGAATTTGTTAATTTTTTGTAAACAAGCACACACACCAAGATAGCATAATTTGGGAGAACCTGATAATAGAACATAAGTATCTATAGTTCACGTGACTACAGATTTTAGTACTAGCTACTAATGTACCTGCACAGGACCAGAAATATGCCCTAGCCACCATACTGAATTTTCCAGCAAAATAGCTGCAATGGAAATGCTAGTGCATGGCATGTTGCTGGTAATGATGTTGGAGGTAGCAGTGATGATCCACAGAGATGGAATGCCCCAAATTATATTTTACCAGTTTCATTTATATTACTAATTATTGCTAACCACCTTATTAGCTATAATAAATGTACGTATGTTTATTCAGTGATGCCTTTGTATTATTATATATAAAAGGTTGCAGCAAAAACTTCTCTATTAGCTACCTCTGAACTGATAGATATACGTAGTGGACACGAAGAGCTAGAGTAGGGAACATTGTTTGGCACTTGAGCTTCACTCAATTTGCACTTAGCATGCACCCTTCTATATAGTATAGAAATACTAGAGGCATACATACATAATAAACTTTTCCCTGCTCATCACCAATATTATAGACTACTAGACAGAATACTCTGCAGGTACACTTTTATAGTATAGCTTATCCCAATAATTATTTAAGCTGGTGATATCTGTGAGGGGAAGGGGGAGGGGAAGATCAATAGACATTGAACTTGGAGGCTGCCAATGGTAGCAGTAGATAGCTTTCTCCTCCAAACACCAAGAGTTCCTGCAACAAGTGGGACAGTATCTCAACTGCCCTACAATCCTCTGCATGAGCAGCCATCTTTCTGTCAAGTCTCACTCATTGGGAGTGATTCTCACTCATTTTGATTTAGTTTAATTCACTACTAAGTACCATTTTATACAGAGTTACACATTAAATGTGGAATTTAAATCTCACTCCAGAACTTGACAGCTCTGGTCTCTTCTTAGATAGCCAAGACCGACTAGAACTTTTGGCTTCAGCAGGCCTCCTAGTCACAGTTAGAAGCTCACAAGTTTTCCCAAAATACTAGAGAAGAGACATCACTTTCACAGCATTCACATGCACGACAGCTCTTTTTACTATGCGCTAGCGCCAGGAAAAAATAATTTTAGTTGCCAGCTGCCCCTGTTAATTAGAATGGATTGTTAATAATAATAATTATGGTAGCTAAGTAAGGAGGAGATCAGAGTGGACATTATGAGGGCAAATCTAATGATAATGATTATGATTATTGGACCTACTGTGAAAGGTGCGTAGTAGATGTAGTATAGCTAGAAGCCTAGTGGGAATACCGTTCAGCGAAATTTAGGAGCTTCAAATTTTATAGCTACACTGCTTTGTTTGGCCATTTCCAAAAATTCTATACACTTTCTTTTTAAAAAACTTTCTGACCTCAAGTACTTTGAAGGGTCATATCTCTGGAACAGAACTATGTTTCAAGAACTATTCTAAAGCTAATTATTTTTATCTACCTAGTAGCTATACGTAGCTAATGGGAAAAATATTGAGCTACTATGCAGTTTTTGTATATACAGTCACATTAATGTTATAGCCAAAAATTGTGGTAGACTGACTGTAGTCAGCAGTAACTGGCTAGCTAACAGTTAGACATGCATGTATAACTATCAGCATTTTTGTGGCCGTAGGTTAGAGTATTTAATCATGTGTATGGTGTGTATGTCATTATTTCGTTTATTTCGTTCAGTTGATGTCATTTGCTAGTTTTTAAAAAGTGTCTATGTCTGTTAAAACACGTGCTGGGTTACCAAAACCAATTAACCATTAATAACCTTGCCAATTAATAGTGGTGCACCCTGTTCTCCATGTAGGGAAAACATAATGTTCATATATAGCATTATAATAATTATGATCTCTATATTTTATGTACCTTTAATAATTGTTCTACACGTGATAACTCAGTGAGGATTTTTATATTAAATTTTAGGGAATGCTATCATTTATCTTACATCAACAGCACATGAAAATGTACTCTGTCCAGAAGAATTCATTACATTTCGTTGTATTGCAAATGGTTCAAGATTAGTTTGGACATTGAATAGTATGAGTGAATTTTCATTTGACAATCTGGAAAGCGTGGAACGTATTATTCATAAACCTCTTTCACAGTCATATGCAACATTACTGCCTCATGGAGATGGATTGTGGGAATCAACATATTCTTTACTCAGTTTACCGAGTTCTCGTGATATAAATGTGGCCTGTTTTGATGGGTCAGCTAGTAAAGAATTGACCATTTCAGTTATTATAGGTAAGTATGTCAGTATATGAGTAGTAGCTAGCTCCACAGTTCTTAGCAGTAACTTAAGACTTGAGATGATTTCTAACTAAAAGAGATAAATCTCTTACTCTCTTACTCTTAACTACCTAGCTATTTTATAATGTTAGTTCAAGGTAATCAGTTAATTTATAGTTTGGGATGTTTTCATTAGTAAACTTGTCTCAAAAACAGCTGTATTTTGACTGACTGTAATTATTAACATGTTACAAGTGGTAATAACATGCAATTACAATGATGTCCATATCATGTCAATACAGTTCTTGCCATCTTATAGTCATAATTAAACTTTTCTTCCTCCATGCTGGTAGCATCATGTAATGGTATATCTATCCACATGTCCCATTTTACTCAAATCATATGTACTCTGAACATAATGATAGAGGATCTATGTTATTTAGAACCTGAAAGCCTTTCGAGTATAGCACAGTGTCTTTAATTGGCCTGATTGTTTCTGAATACCCGTAGATCCCATTGTTCAAGATATCCAATGTAGTCTTGGTTCATAGCAAGCAGTTGATTTATGTATCCATAAGTAAACTGGTCTCAGAAAGGTCTGGTTCTTGACTGATCAATGTCTTCCATCTTTTTTAGCTATGAAGAGGAATCTTTCCCAAGTTTCATTGTAAGGGTAACTCAATAAAGGGGTCTATCCACTGACTAAACTATAGTACTAGACTCAACTTACATTTTATTTACTGATTATATACTCTGTTTTTGTCTTGGTACTAAATTGCTATATTATAAACTTCAAATTTGAACAAAACATGGCTAAATCATTTTGTGACGTGGGCAGCAGAGAGAAGTTTATCAAGTGATGTTTCATTATGTTTAATATTCTTCAACATTAATAGGCAAGATAATGAACCTGGATTGTTGAAGGTATATCTATAACTGCTAAACAAAGTCTGTACATGTGTAAATAATACAAAAAGGAGGATATTAGATCCAGTTACTCATGAAAAATAAATATTGTAAGAGCTAATAGTTGTTGTGGAGTACAGTGTATATGTCTGAATTATTAATAGTGAAGTTAAGCCACAGCAACAGATACGTATGTAGCTATGCAGAGTTTGGCAGACTACATTTGAAATTTGTTAATTGTGAACACGAGGTGTAGCCTGCAATAATGGAACCATCACCTCTAGTAATAGGGTCGTTTCACTAATAATATAACCTTGGTTTCTATAATAACAAGTCAGTACTCCACACACTCTTTTATAGCTATGAACTTCACAGCAATCTCACAATTTAAGTTCACTTAAGAGAAATAATAGACAATTTCTATTGTAATGTGAATTTGAGTACACAGGTAATATATTATGATATAAGGATCAGACATCTTATTATCGATTTTAATTTAGAGACTGTAGTCCTGTGTTTATTGTATAACGTTCTTATTTTTGTAGATGTTCCTGAAGTACCTACAAATGTAATGTCACCTAAAGTACCTACATCACCTGAAGTACCTACAAATGTGACATCACCATTTATATCTTCAGATAATACGGTATCTGTGGATACATCAGGTGCAGACCATCACCAGATCAGTGTGGAAAATGTTGTATTTTCTGTCAAAGACCATTATAATAGACTGAGACTAGTAATCTATTTGATAAGTATCATGTTTTAGTCTAGTTTTTAGGTGTAGCTGAGGTAGCCATTGAAGTTTCACTTCCTCTTGCTAGTAAATTAATGGAATACTTTCCAAATTTGTATAGTTATCTAATTTATTAGAGTGTGCTAGTATTAGAGGGAAGCTACTATTCAGTGCCATACTTCTGTAGTACAAAACTGGATACTCATGAATGTGCCTTAATCCCTTATTTGACCCAGTATGTCTGAATCAGTAGCTCATGTTTCTATCAATTCAATCAGAGTGAGCAGTCATGCCACATTATGCATAATCCTCTGTCAATAAAGATATGTTGATCATTAGCCAAATTTTATTCCCATCATTGCAGCCTTCTAAAATAATTTACATCTTTATAATAATTCTGTACGGTGCTCAGAGTAGATTTTTTTTTTTTTTTTTTTTTGGGCTCATTGATGTACATATTTCCGACTTTTATCAATAACATGACAAATTGTATAATAATTATTAATGTTAGATATGATTGAGACAACCTCTAAAGCTGTAACTGGTACAGTAGCTAAAGTGTTTCTGGTTGGCACTTTTGCTGTACTGAAGATGATTACAGTATCAACACAAAGGTAATAATTTATCTGTAGAGTATGAAGGATGCATGTTATAAAGCTGTTGGGTTTATGATAGGAAGTGGATGAACTCAGTAAATAGAAACAAACTTACGGCCATAGAAATACAATAATGATCCCTGTCATTAGGATGTGCTTTCCCTCTAACTTACTTGGCTCATACGTAACTATTGTAGTTATTATGGAAGAGGTGGTAGGAGGGAACTAGATATAGCTATGCTAAGTAGAAAGGATGTTGGGCTTGACTTGATAAGGTTAAAGATATTAAATTTGAGGGGATTTTTGATTTGGGAAATGTGTGCCTCATTAAGTGGTCATTAAGTAGCATCCAAGATTAATTGATGTACTTAAAATCTACTTATAATATGCAGGTAGTAGTAAACTTTTCTGACGCAAGAGACAGAGTTGAGTTGGGTCACATGTGACCATAAACTTGATCAATGATTTATAAAGAAGAGAAATTAATTCAGACATTTGCTAAAGCTCAGTAGCTAGTAGGTAGCGGTTACATCCACAATGAAACATTACTTTATATTCCTTCTATATACTATGCTGATTCAGTGAATGCTATGTATAACTCTCCCTATATGTATTAATTATAATAGGTTTGGTGTTCTCTGTAAGTTTTCTCTTTGATGACTGTTCTTGAAGAACACAATGTTTTAGATACATAGTTCCCAGTAGTATATACGTACCAGTGAAGGTTTGTGTTGAATAGCAAATTGTTAACTTTTTTGGCTATTTCCAAACAGCCAAGCTTTCCCTACAATGCCTATAGCTAGTTAGACACTGTGTACTAGTCTATAATAAAAACTAAACTAAAACTAATGAGAGCAGAGGTTGAATCTAATATTACACCTCCAGCTGATAATTATTGTATTAATGTTTGTAGTTAACAAGCAGCATTCATCCCATGGAAGCAAAAAATTACATTTCCAACTAACTTAAACTATGATTGTATAAGTTGATTGCCCCAAAATAGCTACCATGGTCTTGTAACTAACTAGAACTAAACTAATGCTAGGCTCTTGTAACTAACTAAAACAGAAATATCAGGCTCTTGTAACTAACTAAAACTATACTAAAATGTTGTAAGATTCCAATAACTAACTGAAAACTAATAGTCCAAAACTACTAACTAAACAACAATAGTCTGAAGGGTTCTAAATAATATGCCAATAATAATATTAGCTTCTATTATCCAGTCCAGTTGATTCCTAAAGAAGTAAGGTGTTTCTTGTCTTACAACTTGCAATTGTTATATACTAGTTATAGTTAATGTCTAGTTAGCTACTATATACATGAACATAAGCGTTTTCACCAAAGAAATCTAAGCATTAATGTGTGATTTATTGAAGAGAGAAGTCAAGCGGAGGTATAACATAAAAGGTATACCTCTAGCTACCTCTACTGAAACATAGTTGTTTTGAATGAACTGTCATCAATAATATCAAGGAGATTTTAATTAATGCTATTAATTGTGGAGGAATAGCTAGAGTGAGCCCTACATAGTTCAAAAAAATCATATTGGCAGCTATATCTGTATGTAATATAGTACATATTCCATTCAAACAAAACTTCTTGCTTTCTAGTAGTAACTTATTTCCTGGAGGTGAATGCAATGGACTCTATATTTAAAATCTCTGATGATGCAAATAACTGCTTAATATTATACTACTTTCAAAACAATGATAACTGGTTATAATTATCAATACTACAGTATCACTAACAAGTGAACAACAATAACTATTATGACATGTTTCACTTTGAACTAGTAAATTACTTAGTTGATTTGTTATTGAATGGTGTTTTGTTCACCTTAGAAACTTGAATCAAATAACTTTAGTGGCAAAGATGGTGTTAAAAAAGTGACCACGGGCTTCAGTTCTGGGAGTTCACCTGTGTGTAGATCTCAGGTAATTTGATGCATTTTCACATTTCAGTTCACAAATTATACATATTGACATCTTAATAGAACCTTTATCCTCATATAAACTCCCTAATGCCCAAGACATAATAAATTATGGAGAAATTTTACTAATTGAATGTTATCAATAGCCATGTAGTACATGCTGAGTGCCCATGTGTGGAAGACTTAGTCTATGTTCCAAAAAGACTATATTAGTCAATAGTGTATCTTTTGGGAAATAATATGAATTTATAAAACAAATAGTACTCAGTTGTAGTGAGAATTACTTGTAAGCTCTATTCATTACAGCATTAAGTTTAGTAAACAATGGCGCTAGCTTGTGACTGACTACTATTCAAAAAGCTAAAATTTGAGTACTGTCTGGGACAAATTGTCTGGCATACTGGCTCTTCTCCCCCAAAAGTGTCAGTTTTCACACACCCCACCTCCTCCCACCCCCTCTAAAATTAATTTATGGATGCAGTAGTACATTAGTTTTAGAAATTTGTGGAGTCTTGAAGTATACCACTACACAAATTAAAGTAACTAGTAATAAGTGGCCTAGAAATGGGTAAGGACTAAAGCCTATTTCCACGGGTCCCCCTTTTTCTAGTGAATATTTCATGTAAATGCAAAATGCATTATGAGTGGTAAATTTGAGAATAGCATTATAGATACGTAGCCACTGATTAATGAATGCTGATTATGTAGTACATATTTACTATGCTTCAATGGTTACTATTATCATCAGTTAGTACTCCTTCCTTTTCAGAATATAAATATTATATGTATAGTTATAATGCTCACAATTATTAATCCAGCATTATGCTTAGGCATCTATTTATGCTGTCATAATAGACTCAGGCTGTGCTAACCAAGATGTGGTTTGCACTGAGGTTGTGTTTAGGCTCAAAAATACAGGAAATGGAGTTCCTCTTTAGAAATTTGCAAGTATGTAGTCGGAGAGTGGTTATAACTTCCTGTTATGTGTGGAGAAATTTATAAGCTAATGGAATTCTAAAGATTTGCCCTTATAAGATATTACAGTACACAATCGTGATAGATCTGACAACTCATTATCATTATGACATCACTCATTATTATAATATCATCACTGTGATATCATGATAACTTGTGTACAAAACAAAACTGATAAAGCTATTTCTCAAAGACTTATTCCTATGACCCAGGAGAAATACTAATAAGTGTGTGTTTGAGAGAGGAAAATACTGAAAAGGTTCACTAAGCTGAGAAGAATCTTTCCTAGTATTTCAGTAGATAAATGTTCACTACATTAGATAAGTAAACAGATATTGAAGTTCATCAGCTCTTCTCTGATGTTATATATAATCATTATTCTAGTCCTACGTACGTAGTTGTCATCAGTTAAGTTGTTAGTAAGAACCCTAGAGTTTTCTAAACTGCTCCACATATTGAAATTAAATTTGGTATACTTATTGCTAGCTATACTTCCTAGTACAATAGCTAACTAGCTAGCTACAGTGTAGCTTGAATCTGTGGATTTGTTTTCTTGTTCAGTTATGTTGACTTCTACTATACTCATTATAATATGGAGTATGAATAGTTTCCTGCCATCATATGGTAAGTTGGACCATTATTAATGTACGTAGCTTCACCATGACATTACTTTCCCTGTTTATTGGACACCTCTTATTAGAATAAGAGATCAGATGGACTTTTAAATGACTTTATAGCCATGGTGAACAGACACATGCTATTCCCTAATAGGTACTGTGGTGCTGGAACCCACCAACTATGTGAATAGCGGATGTGAAAGAGACAACTTCATCTTCTTTTGTAATGCTAGTGGTAGTGGACTGTGGTGGTCATGGACTAGACCAGAACATATGGCACCAATAAAAAAGGCTTTCACTGACCAAGATGCTCTTCAAGTAAACATGTCCTCAATAGTGGATGATGGTGTTACTGCTACACTGCTAGCTATAGGCACCACATACTTGTATTCATCTCTACACTTCACATTAAACTCTCGACACAATGGAACTAGGATTGGCTGTGGTCCTGGAGTGAACAGGCTAGTGAATAGACTAGTGGTGGTTGAAGGTAAAGAATAATAGTATTGTTTAGCTACTTATTTTATAGGTCTTATGTACAAAACATTAATACAGTAAGTCCCCCACCAACTCCACAGCAGTTGAACATATCTGATTACTACAATGATACAAACACAGCTACAGTCACCATTCAATGGGAGAACATGGAGAGACCAGTCACATACCTGATTGATATTTCAAATACATCCCTTGACACTCCACCTGCGAAGTCACTGTTAACTACTAATTCCACTGCCATAAATATAACATTGTCTTACAACATTGAGTACAGGGTCACAGTTCAAGCTGTCAATTGCAGAGGAAATAGTAGCATTACAGCAATCAGTTTCACATTGATTCAGTGCTTCCCTCCATCTGCTGTCAATGGAGTGTCGATCTCACCTTACACAGCCACAACTGAAGGTTCAGTGATAGTGTTGAAGTGTGAGGAGGGTCTGGTACCAGAGGAGAGTATAATGGCAGTGTGTGGTAATGATAGGAGGTGGTATCCCGACCCCACTACACTTAATTGCACACCAAACACAACGGGTACATAATTAATTAGATATGTAAGACTTATTTTTGTACATCCCTATTTTATCTCACATAGCCACAGATAAGACAAGTGACTATATACTAATTATGTAGGTGATGTTACAACTAGTGTCAAACCTACAACTGAAGAAAATAATTGTACCTTTGTAACAAGTATGTAAATAAGTAGATATAATTATTATAAATGTCATATCTATACTTGTTCAATGTTTCACTAGCATGATTGTGTATGATAGACCCATTTTTATGCTTGTAAGGAAGTGGTGGGCTTCTTATCCTGTATGTGACTAATCCTTGGAGTCAGAGGTTTAATTATGTCATCACTGTTGTATTTTAGATATTATTATGAATACCACTGAACGTAACTCTAAAATGGAAGTCATCATTGCATTAGTGTGTGTTTCAGTTATTTTGGTAATGCTTGGAGCAATGGCATTTGTACTGGGACTACTCATTGGATATAAATTGGGAAAATCACAGTCTGAAATATCAGGGGGAGAACACAGAGCATCAATGACTGACCAAGGTGAGCCTGAAGATGTAATCACAGAAACACAGAGAGATCCAATGTATGAGGAAATACTTCAGGAGAAACCAGCCACCATAGAACTTACAGAGAATATAGCTTATGCTCCACTTACTCAATAACAAACTACAACACAAACTAATAACAACAACATGTCAAGTTTATATTTTGTAGCTATACTTGTAGACAGCTATAAACATAATTTAAAAGGACAAAATATCGACTTAATTGAACTACCTACATTGTAGTATAACAGTACATTATTCATTTATACATAATGTGTATAATATTATACATAATTACCTTAAGGTAACGTTTATTAATGGGTACAAAACTTAGCAGTTCTGTGCTTTGAGCCATTTAACTGGTATATAGAAATAATATTATTGGCTATTTTGACTCTATTTTAGTTTATAGTATACGGATAATTGTACACCATCAGTCCACGATGTTAATATATATATAGATGCTTCAAAACAATTACGTGGGAGAGTAACTGCCATCAAACAGAACAGCTTCTCCACCTCTTTAATGTTTATATTTGTAGTGACCTCCTTCAGTTGGAAAAAAAATTGTAGATATGACCAATCATTGTGCATGTAATGGTTTGGTCAATCTGACATCATCAATCAACAATTACGGTAGGCAGGCTAGCTACAATAATAATCATACTAACGATCCTCTGGTGACCTTTGACCTGGTAGACCTTTAATTTGATATTAACGAAAAATTGAAAATTGCTAAAATTTGCTAAAATGAGTACCAGTTTATAAACTTAAGGTACATCTAATAACTGTGTAGCTGCATACCTAGCATAGGAACCTAGAATGGCTTTGGAAACTTGAATGAATAAATGGAAAAAATACTTATAGTAAATTCATAATGCAGGTATAGCTAGTAAAAATACTAACTCTAGATTTGTCTTGTCAGAAAAGTATGCTTGGATCCCTTGGAGATGTCACTAACCAACCAGTTAAATCTATTATGTGAGTCTGCACAACTATCTGACCAAAATTCAGCTTGTCACTATGTACGTATTTAATATCCTGGCAACAAGTATTTTTTGTCTAAAGAAAGTTAAGACTGAATAATAAAAATATTATGACAGTGTCTGTCATGAAAAAATATATTTTTTTAAAAGCTTTTTTTAAGTTGCAATACATAATACTTTGACACAATTAACGTAAATCAAAATCTAGCTAAACACCTATTTTCAATTTTTTTATGCATTCTGTAGGATTATGGGTTGGCGGACATAAGCTAGCATAAATTGATCAATTAAGAGCATACATAATAAGTATTTTCAGCCAAAAAAATAAGTCATCAGTTTCCAAATCACTAGCTGAATCATCAGAGTCAGCTGTGACCATACTACATGTGATATAGCACATGATAAGCCATGTGATCACGTGACAGGATATTGTGAGGGGGTGGGGGGTGGGGTTGTGCACTTCCACTGGCTACTTGGGATTGGCACATTATGCTCAAAAATATTATTATGTTATGCTCCTCTGCTCCAATTTTCTACTATTATGCCCTCAAAGGTTACTCATTATGCTACAATTATGGTCTCAGAAAAATACTGTAATAGTGTGTGGTGTTATATTACAGAGTGATAGCTACTTCAATATACGTAGTCTTCTAAACAAGTAAATTGGTGATTAACTGTTTAGCAGTGAAAATACTCTTTCAGCTGCCCCAAATGAGAGCTGGATCAAGAATTCCTTTTTAGCAGCAGCAGATGTAGCTATGGGGTAAATGTTCTTCACCTCTAAGCACTGTACTCTTAAGTCTAGACCTGGGCACATTATGCTGGCATAATTTCGGGCATAATAGTAATAGATAGCTATGCAAAAGCATTGAACATAATGCTGGCATAATAGGTTATCTTTAGCTAGTGTCACATAATAGTGAGCATAATAGAAGCTTTTTGCTATTAGAAAAAATGCTGAAATGATGAGCATTGCTGGCATTGAGCATAATCCACCAACCCCTACTTAGCTGGATGTAATATCTATAAGTATAATTAATTATTAATTACTGACATCATATAAAGTGGCAGATCATAATCTTGCCTGAGCATTTTGAAAAATCTGTTGTGTTTTATTTTTTTGCTGATGGTACTGCTACACTGCTGACTATAGGTACCACATACCTGTATTCATCTCTACACTTCACATTAAACTCTCAAAACAATGGAACTAGGATTGGTTGTGGTCCTGGCTAGTGAATAGACTACTGGTGGTTGAAGTTAAAGAATAATAGTATTGTTTAGCTACTTATTTTATAGGTCTTATGTACAAAACATTAATACAGTAAGTCCCCCACCGACTCCACAGCAGTTGAACATATCTGATTACTACAATGATACAAACACATCTACAGTACAGTCACCATTCAATGGGAGAACATGGAGAGACCAGCCACACACCTGATTGATATTTCAAATACATCCCTTGACTCCACCTGCACAATCACTGTTAACTACTACCATAAATATAACATTGTCTTACAACATTGAGTACAGGGTCACAGTTCAAGCTAGTAATTGCAGGGAGAACAGTAACATTACAGCAATCAGTTTCACCTTAATTCAGTGCTTCTCTCCACTTAGCATGCTATAGAAATATCAGAGGCATTAGGCTCCAACTTTCTCATTCTTGACCAAGATCACACCCACCACTAATTATAGTCACACCCACCAACCACGCCCATAAACACCATCATAATTAATTGCAGCTTGCTAGCTAGTATAGTAGTTATTGACAATGATTTAATGACTAAAGAGTAATCTTTTTGCATTTAGATGTAGCTCAGAAGAAAGTTTGGAGTCATAGCAGCAATCCTCACTATTAACTACATGAATGTAGCTACTACAAGTCAAAAATGTTGCTAGTACAGTTACTATAATCATATCATATCCAGCTGGCTGGCCACAATTGACATCATGACCACTTCCTTGACAAACAATAAGGTTCCACTTATTGACCCTTGACATAGCTATCAAATCCTTGACTGTCAAGGATGTTCCTTGACGGTTGGAGCCTAAGAAAAGCTCATCACCAATTAGACAGAATACTCTTCAGATGAAGTATCAGTATACTATTAATTATAATATACTTTTAAACTTATCCTAATAATTATTTAAGTTGGTGAGTGATTTCAGAGGGGGATTTTGAACTTGGAGGTTGCCAATGGTAGCAGTAGATAGCTATCTCCTCCAGCCACCAAGAGTTCCTGCAACCAGTATCTCAACTGCCCTACAATCCTCTGCATGAGCAATCATCAATTTTCTGTTCTGAGTCTCACTCATTGAAAGTGATTCTCACTCCAAAGTCCATTTATACAAACACTTTATTGTGGAATTTAAATCTCACTCCAGAACTTGACAGCGCATGTGCTGGTGCGTTGGTGCCAAGCAAGCAAGAAGGCACAAGCATACAAACAAACTTATAATAGTAGCTACACTCCGCATGCGGCGGGGACGCCCCCCCCTCCCCCGCGCCGCCCGCGGGCTAAGTCATGACGTCACGTCTATACGCTATATATAATATATTCTTTAGCGGGTACCCACCACCACATACGTAACCTGGGAGAGAGGAGAGTGAGCATTATGAGGGCAACTCTAATGATAACAATCATGATTATTGGACCTACTTTGAAAGGTACCTAGTAGATGTAGTATATATAGGTAGCTAGAAGCCTTGTGGCGGTCGAGTAGTTTCTTTTAAATAACGTATGTGTGAGACTTAATAGTTTATAGTGCAGCAGTATAGTCTGGAATAACAAACTATTTATGTAAAAGCACTAAAATTATTAATGTACATTTTTCATGCCATGCCCACCTCTACTATAGAGCGTTTCCACCACAGGTCATAGATCGCTTGATTATCCTTGGTGGTGTACAACTGCTGTTCATTTTATAATGGTGATGTGTTGTTTTTGGTTGTTCTGAGAGATCTGGGAGGGACAAGGACATCAGCTTCTACAGAATACCTAAAGTTGCAAACAGTAAATGTTCACACTTTGTGAAACTTAGCTAGAAACTCGGGGCTTGGATTTTAAGAGCTATTTGTAGAAGTAATGGAATGAAGAAAGTGCTATCAAATGACAGAATAATGTTCCAGGCACTATGTTTCTGGAAATCCAGCAGCACTTGAGGATCATGTCAATCCTGATTGGCTTCTTTTTAGTGAACTTCTTGTCAGCACTAAACTGGTGAATCACTATTGTCAGGGCTAGAAGTGAGGCTAGAACTCCATGTCCCATGAAGTTTCAAGTCAACATTTTTTTTATTGTAGCAATAATAATAATAGATATTCTATAATAAAACTTGTCTGCAGGACTAAATATGACACACTGTCACTGGCCCTCACTGGGGGGAAGATCTCTAGTTGCAGCACCACAATCAATATTTCTGGCTAATTGAAATGAATCCAACCTCTCAACTGATTAAAGAAGAAAGCACAGAATGACATAACCACCTTGGAAGACAGCTCTTTTGACATGCTGTTCCAGAGCATGTGTTGGTGGAATCCTCTTCACAGATGAAGAGCTTCTTCCTAACTTTGTCTACATTGGTGCAGGTGCTGGTTTTGTCATACGTACATTAAGTATGACGAACCATTCAATAATAATATACATGGCTTGTTCGGATATCTCAGTGGGTGCATGTGTCAGTTTGTAAGGGATCAAACACCACACAGGCTCTCGTCCAGGTAACGCAGTGATTTAATTTATGTAGCCAAAGATTTCTTGTAATTGTAGGCAAATAGGCATGAATCAACAGTGTAGTGCATGACAGAAAATAGCAGTCCTCACTCTCCTAACACAACCAAGTCCAGCTTTTATAGCCTCCACACACAAAACAGGTATCACAAACACACAAACAAGACAAACTGGTCTATTTAGATTGTTTACCTAGGTACACAAACATATAACACTTAAGTAATAATATTCACACTATCTACTGAAAAATTTGTCACAGTCTGGCCTTTCACACAGTTCCAGCAGTGCACTAGTAAGCTCAGGGAAAGGATTCCATGCAGCCCATTCAGTCTTCTTGCCACGTCCAACAACAAAATGCTGATACCGTGTTGCACCCAGTTAGTGCATGAAACATGGGAAGTGCAAGTGACTTCTCTGTTCCCAGACAAACTGCCATTTGGTGGGCTGCTAAATATTGGAGATGTTAAACACTATCCAAACTGTCAGCTGGTAGTGTTGCAGTTATCATGACAGTTAACACCACAACATCAGTGTCAACAGTACACACTAATAATTGGTGAAGATCATGTTGTGCAGCATGTGCTACTTGCAGCATCTTCATGACTGCATGGTGCAAGTAAGTATACATCCTGCTGTGCTGGCACACAAACAACCTGATCTCCATTTTGAGAGAAAACTGAAGAGTTCTGTTTTGTTGAGTTCCACACGTAGAATACTTTGACAGTTTGATGGTATGGGTGCAGAACCAACAACATGTCTGTGAACCCCTTTACCATGCTTTGCCCTAGCTGTTGCTTTGAGAGTGTCAACTATACTACACCAGATCTAGACGTGACACATGTTAAAATTGTTCCAATATGTGAGGGATGAAGACCTGATGAGCATATTCTTCAAATGTTTCTGCAGCATCTGGCTTCAACATCTGAATAGCGGTTCCATCAATGACTACATTGGTGACTTTGGGTGTTTCATACTGTGCGTCAGAAACATGCTCTAGACGTCACTTTTGGTACCAAGATTGAACTTCCCTGCTGCAGAAAGTGGAGGACATGCTTGATTCTCATGTTGGAAAAAATCTTCCAGATTGCCTTCATGTTGTCTGACAGGCAATATATAGTCTCGAGAAGAGTTCAACATCACACTTATGGGAGTTCCGCTGTTGCTTTCCTTTGGATACCTTGAGTACAAAGCTGGTAACTTGTTGTGATGGATTGTGTCATTGATTCTGTTGATTAGACATTCCTTTGTGAAAGCCTGAAATTGATCCTGACTAACACACTTGACACTTCAGACTGTAGTCACCACAGCAGGATCTGTGATTTCCTTGGTATCAAAAACAAGCAAGTCTTGGCTTTCTTCTTTGAATGGGTTACCCAACTCCTCAATGACAGTCACTAGAGAGTGAACATCTCTTGCAAAAGATGTCTGCACAGTAGCTGCTTTACTATTCTTTCGCATGTCAAACTCTCCAATTACTCTGGTAATCTCTGGCCAAGCAATCATTCATCGCCACAGGGCACTTGAATTGTCAGTGAGGCGAACTGCACCTTTATCACCTCGCTCTTTTGTTCATGAGCTTGATCTATATATGGCCATAGCTGAGAAAACTCGCTTGGTCTTCTGAACTGTGAAGTTGCCAGCATTGAACTACCCGTAGATATCTGGGTGTGTCTTGGGAAGCAGAGACATATCTCTTAGATGTACTGGAATCCAGTGTGCATAGTTTGTATGATCTAGTATAAAATACCATGGACCAGTTCTGTTAAGGCATTGAGATACATTGCAAAGTTAGCCTCTCTAAAGGACTGCACAAAAGTGAGAATACAAATTTTTAGCTCCATTGTTGTTGCCCAGTATTGAAATGAATGGTAATTCTGTTTTGCTTAATGGCAAAATGTTGACACACACTGTTTCCCATCTCAGCTGAGAGGTGCAGAACACAGTCATAAGAGATGCTCAGGCCAAGATTGAACAGCTTGTCCACTAAGTCCCTCTTTCGAGTTTGTGCATGCAGCATTAACCCAATGTAGATGGACAGAAGTGTTTCTAGTGCTTAGCTGTGTCAGACAGGTAGGCTGCTGTCTTGCCTGTTTACGCATGTGATTGAACTTTAAAATCTGGGCAATATGTAGAAAGTGTTGCTTGTTTTAAACACTCATGACTTTGATCCTTGATACTTAGGCCTTCCAGTACCATATTCATTAATGCAAGCAACAAGTGTGGCACAGTTATCTTCTGGCAATTTTCTTCAAATGACACAGTAAAAGGATTGGAATGGATGATGTTTCGGTGGACAATCTGTTCAGTACAAGTGAGAATGACAGAATCACAGTCTCCATCCTGTTCACAGGCTTTTCCAAGTGCAACACCAATGACACAAGTATGATATCTCTCCCCTTTGTTTGAGCTTGTATATCTGGAAAGTGTTCAAGCAGTCTTTGCTTTAGTTGGGTTGTGTGCATTCTTTGGTCACTCATTATGTTGCATGTAGACATGTAGAGTTGGGCCACATCATATCAGCAAGTTTAGTTTGAAAATGGGTGTAAAATTTCCTTTTAAACGAACTTCCTTAATATGTCAGAAGTTCAGCAAAAACAATTCCTGATATTTTACCCTCTTCACTACCTGCTCCTTGCTGTGCCTGTGCATGATAGTACAGAGCTAATAAGCACTTGAAATGGTACTTGGCTTGTAACGCCACCATGTACCTGAAATGAGCTTAGAGCATACTGCCCCAGTAAGTTCAGCACACTTACTTACACGTTGGTTCACCTGAAATGTAGTCACCTCATGTAGGCCATCATTACCAGCTGCTTGACCACAGAAAAAACAAGGCACATCGATAGATAGACATATGTGAAGACTGCAATCTACTACATTTGTGTGAAGCATTATTCCTTTCGGGGCTTTCATGTCAGACAAGGGACTCACTTGTCATAACCACATCCAGATGGGTTCAACCGAACCCCCTAAAAAAGTGTATTTGGCACGGGTGGAAGATTGCACATGTTGGTATGTGTGCATGCACTTATAGCTAGCTAGCTAGCTAGCTAGTATTTATGCACAGGTACTGATCATGCACTTATAGTGAGATGGCAATTCTACTCTTACCAAGTACGGGAGTTCAAGAAGTGGAACATGATGACTATATGACAGGAAAGTAAGTAATTGCGAACCTTAAAGTGTGTTGCTACAGCTACTAGGTCATAATAATTATGTTAATGATAAGATAACTATATAACAGTGAATATCTGTGAAGTAAACATTGCAACAAAACATCTGATTCATCATCTTTCATCGATATAATCAAATAATGTAGCATACACTGTAAAACGACCATAACAAACATGAGCTGTGCATGATTGTGGCAATTGATAATTACATAATGAATGAATCAATGTGTGACATGTATATGACTATAAATAGAACAGACTGTTCAATTAACATATCACAACATGGATAAGGACTGATGCTGATCTATATGAACCACATTGAGCCACACTTGATTGAAGACATACTATGAGTTGATCTCTTGTGGTCACAAGAAGGGATGTTGTACCCACTGCAAGTGCAAAAAAGCTTAAAATGTCCAGCAAGTTGACTGCATACAATTTATCTTCAGCATGATATTTATACTTTGTGGATTCATAGATTCTAGCCCTTTTTATGCTTATGATCTACACAATTGCTGCAATAAATTTCTACAATAGAAGTACTCAAAAGTCCAATTGCAAGTACTTTCATGGTGGCCATTTTTGTGGTCAGCGTGGATACACTTGCGAGCATCTCCATCCCAAAAATATACTAGGCATGCTACCACTAGATATCCAGGAATACATCTTACTTTGACTATAATATCTTGCTAAGACAAGTTTATCACACAAATCCTCTGTATTTTTCACTAAGGCAGAAAATAGTTTCTGCTACACCTTTTATGCCTTTTCTGTATAATAGCTATCTATGATCCTTGTCCTACCGTTCAGTGTAATTTAGGAGCTTCAGAGTGAGTTATGCTGACAGATTATACACTAATTTGATTGGCCATTTCAAAAAATTCTATACACCTATTTTAAATCTGACCTCAATCACTTTGAAGGGTCATATCTCTGGAACAGAACTACGTACGTATGTTTCAAGAACTGATTCAATATATTTTTATCTAGTAGCTATAGCTAATGGAGAAAATATTGAGCTACTATGCAGTTTTTGCACATAACATTACTTAGAAAAATTGTAGTAGACTTACTATAGTCGGCAGTAACTGGCTAGCTAACAGTTGGACATGCATGTATAATTATCAGCATTTTAGGCTAGAGTACTTAATAGTGTGTGTGTCATTGATTCGTTCAGTAAAAGTGTCTGTTAAAACACTTGTTGGGTTACCAAAACCATTAATAACCTTGCCAATTAATAGTGGTGCACTCTGTTCTCCATGTGGGGAAAACATAATGTACATAGCATTATAAAATGTTCCTGGGATCTGTATATATGTACCTGTAATAATCATTCTCTACATGAAAACTGAGTGAAGATTTTTATAATTATTACAATTTTAGGGAATGCTATCATTATATCAACAGCACGTCATAATGTACTCTGTCCAGGAGAATTCATTACTTTTCATTGCATTGCAAATGGTTCAAGATTAGTTTGGACGTTGAATAGTAGGAGTGAATTTTCATTTGACAATCTGGAAAGCGTGGAACGTATTATTCATAAACCTCTTTCAAAGACACTTGCAACATTACTGCCTCGTGGAGATGGATTGTGGGAATCAACATATTCTTTACTCAGTTTACCGAGTTCTCGTGATATAAATGTGGCCTGTTTTGATGGGTCAGCTAGTGAAGGATTGACCATTTCAGTTATTATAGGTAAGTATGTCAGTATATGAGTAGTAGCTAGCTCCACAGTAACTTAAGACTTGAGATGATTTCTAACTAATAGAGATAAATCTCTTACTCTCTTACTCTTAACTACCTAGCTATTTTATAATGTTGGTTCAAGGCAATCAGTTAATTTATAGTTTGGGATGTCTTCATTTAGTAAACTTGTCTTAAAAACAGCTGCATTTTGACTGACTGTAATTATTGATGTGTTAGTGTTAATAACATTGATGTCCCCATCATGTGCTAGCCATTGATTAAAGTCTTTCCAACTTTCCATTCTCCATGCTGGTAGCATCACTTATATAGCTACTAATGGTATATCTACCTCCCATTATACTCAAATCATATGCACTCTGATGAAGTTTTCCCATTGTTCAACAATAATATAGTGCGCCACAGGTAAAGCTGAGGAAATAATATTGTTAGGAAGAAATAGTTAGAAACCATTCCCAAATCAGAGAAAGAAATTATTGAGGCAAGAAATTTTAAAACCTCAAGAATTCACAATTCAAGTGCACATTGGGAAGGTACCGTATTTGCTGAAATTTTCATCTTTGTTTTTGTGATATCTTCTTTATGAATCACAAGTAGATAAATTGTAGTTCTGAAATTATTATTGTAGAACTCTGGAACTCTCTAAAACTACTTAAATCAAAACTACTTAAATCACACAAGCTACTTATACAAAAATCAGACAAAAAGAATGTTCTAGAATAACTAAGAACAAACAACCTAAGTGTAAGAATTTATAAGTAAGGAGAAACAACCTAAGTGTAAGATAAATACAAGTTACTAAATTCTATCACCAAGAGTTCAATAGTCTGTATACCACGTTTCCTTCCCTCTTAAATATGAACATGGCATAACTGATCAGGTGGTCAATGAACTCTTTGAGGATAACGATTAACTGGTGCAGATTCTTGTACAGTTTCAGGTCTGGGTGAGCTCAGGGTGGTAGGAATAAATCCATAACGGTTGAGAGGGGCTGTGGGAGAATAGTGAGGAGTTTTTAAATAGTTCCTCGAGTGATCAGCATGTCTACGAACAATTCTGCCTTGATACAGTACGATAAAGGGCCAGTATTGTTCAAAATAACTCCAGGTGTCCATTTCTTGGATGTGTTGAATTCTTTCACCATTACATGCTGACCTGGTATGAATGATCTTGATTTGCAATGACTATCATGGTATTTCTTTTGCTGAGATTGTTTGTCATTCACATAACTTTCTAAGTCTGGCTTAAGGAGATCAAAGCGAGTGCGAATCTTTCGTTTCAGAAATAGTTCACTTGGGGATACACCTGTAGTAGCATGAGGGACTGATCGATAGCTGAGCAAGAACTGAGACAAGCGTGTTGTTAAGCAAGGTTCATCATGTTCACTTGCCTTCATTGCTCTCTTGAATGTTTGGACAAATCTCTCTGCGAGACCATTTGATGAGGGATGATATGGTGCACTTCGGATGTGTTTGATTCCATTGGATTTGACAAAATGAGCAAAATCATCGGATGTGAATTGGGGGCCATTATCAGACACTAGTTGTTCTGGTAGACCATACTTGGCAAACAGAGTTTGAAGAGCTGTGATGGTCTGATGAGAATTAGTAGACGACATTGTAATGACTTCTGGCCATTTGGAATGTGCATCCACGACAATGAGGAATGTCTTGTTGAGGAAAGGTCCGGCAAAATCAATATGGATCCTGTTCCATGGTTCAGTCGGCCATACCCATGGGTGTAAGGATGCCACTGGAGGATTAGACTTATTCTCCTGACAGTGTTGGTATGATTGTGCAGTTCTCTCAATGTCTTGGTCTAGTCCACTCCACCAGAAATAACTTCTTGCCACTGATTTCATTCTGGTAATTCCAGGGTGATTCTCATGAAGTGATTGCAGAATTCTGTCTTGAAGCTTATTTGGAATAATAACATGAACTCCCCACATTAAACATCCCTTCTCCATTCCAATTTCATCTCTTCTTGAATGGTTTGAGATCATCAGAAACATGTCCTGGCCATCCAGACTGTACATAAGTTGCAATCTTGCTGAGAGTAGGATCACATCTGGTAGCAGATTGTACTTGTTGAAAAGTAACTGGTAAAGCCTGAATTTGACCAATGTTGAACACACTAACAACTTCTGTAGTTAAACTGGTATCTTGTGATGGTAGTGGGAGTCAAGATAACCCATCAGCATTGCTGTGTGATTCTGTTGGTTTGTAGCAGATGTTGTAATCATATGCAGCAAGAAGAAGTGCCCACCATTGGAGTCGAGCAGCAGCTAGAGATGGAATTCCCTTCTTTGGTCCAAGTATAACCGTCAGGGGCTTATGATCGGTAATTAAAGTGAATTTCCTTCCATAAAGGTATTGGTGAAACTTCTTGACACCAAAAATCAATGACAAGGCTTCCTTTTCAAGTTGGGCATAATTCTTTTCACTGGTTGTCAAAGTTCGTGAGGCAAATGAAATAGGCCTTTCACTTCCGTCAGGGAGGACATGCGAAATAACAGCACCAATTCCATAAGCTGAAGAATCTGCAGCTAGGTTGATTGGAAGGTTAGGGTCATAGTGGATAAGAACTTCAGAAGATGCTAGCTGGTGTTTAGCTTGTGTTCACATTCTTTTGTCCATTCCCATTTTTGCTTGGCTTGTAGCAGGCAATTGAGAGGGTGTAGGATACTTGAAAGATTTCTGATAAACTTACCATAGTAGTTTATCAATCCAAGAAAGGAGCGAAGTTCTTGGATATTAGTTGGTTGAGGTGCATTGACTGTAACAAGTGGTAGCTACATTACTCATATTACTATTATAATAATTATCATTACATCATCATCATTATGACCATGTGATTCATGCCAGATTAATTGATCTTGAGATTATCATTATAATAAGCTACTCGCTCTAATATCGTAGTGTCTTGACTTCATTACATGGTGTCAGAGGTGGGATGGAACAGTTTCCACTACCCGAGTCTCTCTCTCTTCAGGGGAACATAGCAGAAAACTGGCGGAGGTGGAAGCAGCCGCTTTAAGCTGTACATGGTCGCTTCCGGGAAAGAAAAAGTGATGAAGTTAAAGCCGCCACCTTCCTCCACCTAGTGGGGCCAGAAGCTCTTGAAGTTTTTAACACGCTCTCCTTTGATAACGCAGGTGATGAGAAAAAACTAGACAAAGTAATAGAGAAATTCGAGGCCTACTGCATTCCAAGGAAAAATGTCACCTGGGAGAGACACGTGTTCAACACCAGAAACCAACGACCTGGAGAGACCATAGACCAGTATATAACAGACCTTCGAAACAAAGCAAAGACATTTGAGTTTGGGACCCTCACAGAGAGCTTAATAAAAGATCGTCTGGTGTGTGGTGTGATTAGCGACAAAACTAGATCTCGTCTACTCAAACAAGCAAACCTTACCCTGTCAGGAGCTCTAGACACATGCCGGGCTGATGAAATCACAGCAGCACAAATGAAGGCGATGTCAACTCAACCCACAACCATACCAGAGAGCACAGAAGACACAGACATCAAACTCTTGAAGATGAGACGAAAAAAACACTACAACCCAATAGGCAGCAAAGTCAGTGCAACTACTGTGGTGGCCAACACCACCCACAACAGAGATGTCCTGCCATAGGTGCCGAGTGCCGAAAGTGTGGCCGCCGAAATCATTTTGCCAGAGTTTGCCGATCAGGAAACCAGAAGATTCCCCCTAGGATACAAGAACTTGATTATGAAAGCCCCAGTGAAGATGAAATGATTGTAGCAACCATTGAAGGCACAACCCGAAAAGATTGGGATGCCACTATCATCATCAACTCCCAACATGTCACATTCAAGATTGATACAGGTGCTCAATGTAATGTTATGTCTTCAGAGACCTACAACTACGTTAGCCAACAACCACTAACAAAGTCCAATGCCAAGCTGTTGCTTTTGGAGGGCACAGACTTACCTCCCTTGGCAGAGCCACCCTGATGTGTGAACACAAAAACAAATTTTGGCCAGTGGAGTTTGAAGTTTTGAATGATGTATCCAATGTGCTCGGTCTCAAGACCAGCGCAGAGATGAGACTTGTGAAACGCATTGAAGCCCTCACCAATGACACATTGACCAAATATGCCAACACCTTTACTGGTCTAGGCTGCATCACCAAAGTGACTCACCACATCCAGCTCCACCCAAATCACAAACCTGTTATATACCCTACTCGGAAGGTCCCAGTCACCATCAGATCAAAAGTTAAGGACGAATTAGAATGAATAGAACGTCTGGAGGTAATTGAACGCATACAAGAACCCACTGACTGGGTCAACTCCATGGTAACTGTTATCAAACCAAATGGGAAACTCCGGATATGTATCGATCCACGTGACCTCAACAAAGCCATCAGACGTGAGTATTATCCTATGAGAACTATCGAAGAAATATCTGCACGCATGCCAAATGCTAAATACTTCTCGGTGCTTGATGCCAGCTCTGGATTCTGGCAAGTGAAGCTTGACCATGAAAGTGCTAAGCTCTGCACTTTCAACACACCCTTCGGTCGATACATGTTCAAAAGGCTACCATTTGGCATTTCTTCTGCACAAGATGTATTCCAATCTATAATGTCCGAGATGTTCGAAGATATCGAAGGTGTCGAAGTTGTAATAGATGACCTGCTGATATGGGGTACCACAGAAGAAGAACATGATGCAAGGCTAGAAAAAGTCCTCCAATGTGCCCAGCAGTGGAACCTCAAGTTGAACAAAGAAAAGAGCCAGATCAAGTTGAAGGAGATCAAATACATTGGCCACATCCTTAGTGAAGACGGAATCAAACCAGACCCAAAGAAGGTAACCGCAGTCACAGAGATGAAACCCCCAACAACCAAGAGCGTTTCCTGGGCATGACAACCTACCTCTCTAAATTCATCTCCAACTACTCCACAACATCAGCCCCACTCAGAATGCTTCTGGAAAAGAACACTGAATGGCACTGGATAGACCTGCAGAAAAAAGCATTCCAAAAGCTAAAAAATTTGATCACAGGCTCACCAGTTCTAAAGTTTTTTGACCCTACCAAAGCCACAAAAATTTCCGTTGATGCAAGTTCAAGGGGAATGGGAGCAGTCCTCCTACAGGATCAGTACCCCATTGAATATGCATCAAAATCTCTCACGGCCACCCAACAAAACTATGCACAAATAGAAAAGGAAATGTTAGCGATCGTCTTTGGTTGCCAAAAATTCCATGACTACATTTATGGCTTACCACAAGTGGCCATTGAAACAGACCATAAACCACTTGAGACCATTCTACGGAAACCACTACACACTGCTCCAGCTCGCCTCCAACGAATGATCATGTCCATCCAGAAGTACCCCATCAGTGTAACCTACAGACCAGGAAAAGAGCTCCACATAGCTGACACTCTCTCCAGAGCTCCACTACCTGATCAAGCAGATGAAATAGAATTCATGCAATATGATATTAATATTTTGCACACACTACCAATCACAGAAAAGAAACTGGTGGAGCTGAAGAAGCAGACAAAGGAAGACTCTGCACTTCGCAACCTGACACACATTGTGAAAAATGGATGGCCAGAAAACAAAGCAGATGTGCCTCCAGGAGCACAACCATTCTGGAACTATCGTGATGAAGTAACTCACCATCATGGAATTCTCTTCAAAGGAGGAAAAGTCATTATACCCACTGCTATGTGCCCTGAGATGCTACAACTCATTCATAGTTCCCACCTCGGAGTAGACAAATGTAAACGCCGAGCCAGGGATGTTGTTTTTTGGCCAGGCATGGGTGCGCAGATAGAAGACACTGTTTCTAGCTGCCCAACTTGTTCAATGTATCAACGAAACAATTCCAGGGAACCACTTTTGCCACACCCCACACCATCACGTCCATGGGAGAAGGTTGGTGCTGATCTGTGTGAATTAAATGGGAGGTACTACCTTATCATAATGGACTATTACTCAAATTTCATTGAAGTTGACCTGTTGAAAGACACCACAAGTGAACAAGTTATCGAACACTGCAAGTCACAATTTGCACGGCATGGAATCCCTGATGTGTTGATTTTAGATATTGGGCCTCAATTCTCAAGTGAGAAGTTTTGCCGATTTCGTCTACACTACCAGTTTGAACACCGTAAAAGCAGTCCCCACTACCCTCAATCCAACGGGAAGGCTGAAAAAGCAGTGCAGACAGTAAAGAACCTCCTGCGCAAGGCCCATGCTGAGAAACGAGACTTCCACCTCGCTCTTCTTAATTTTCGAAATACACCAACAAATGACAATCTTGGATCACCCACTCAACGGCTCATGGGACGCCATACAAAAACTCTGCTTCCTACCACGTGCAACCTACTCCTCCCAAAAATTATTAAGCCATCATCTGTCAAGTCAGCTCTTTTCAAACAGAAGAATACTCAGAAATATTATTATGACCAGAAGTCAAGAATACTTCCACCACTGAACACAGGTGACCAGGTCAAGTTTACGAGCGGTGCTGTCTGGTTGCCAGCAGTAGTCACAAAGGTTTCTGATTCCCCAAGGTCATATGTGATTACCACACCAAAGGGACAAACTTACCAGACATCTCAGGCCCGCACATACCACCCAGGAAGATGAAAAGAGTGACAGTGACGATGATACTGAGATTCCCACAGATGATGGGGGAGGACATGACATGGTTCAGACAGCAAACAGTCCCAGTGAAAGCACTCCCAGTGTACCTACTGGCTTACCTCCACTGCGTCGATCTACATGAACAACTCCATGACCATTCAGTTATGCTGACCCATATACTATACGATTCTAACCTCCAAAAGAAGGGAGATGTAACAAGTGGTAGCTACATTACTCATATTACTATTATAATAATTATCATTACATTATCATTACATCATCATTATTATGACCATGTGATTCATGCCAGATTAATTGATCTTGAGATTATCATTATAATAAGCTACTCGCTCTAACATCGTAGTGTCTTGACTTCATTACATTGACAATTGCTTCTACTTTGCTAGGAATAGCACGAATACCTTCTTGGTAAAGTTGATGCCCAAGGTACTCCACTGATTGTACCATAAAATTACACTTTGCTTTCTTGAGTCTGAAATGATGCTCTTCCATTCGTTTGAAAACTTCTGCCAAGTTGCGGAGGTGATCTTCAGCGTCTTTGCCTGAAACAAGAATATCATCGAGGTAACAGATGATTCCAGGGATTCCTCTGAGAATGTAGTCCATTAACCTCTGAAAAATGGCTGGGGCTGAGGCAATACCAAAGGGTAGGTGGGTATACTGGTATAGACCTTGATGGGTATTAATGGTGACATACTTCATGGAGGTTTCGTCTAATGAAAGTTGTAAGTAGGCTTGAGATAAGTCCAACTTGGAGAAATATTTGCCATTGGCCAGTGTTGCAAACAAGTCTTCTGGTTTGGGCAAGGGGTATTGATCAACAACTAAAGCTTGATTTACTGTAACCTTGTAGTCTCCACAAATTTGAAATTTTCCATCTTTCTTTTGGACTGGCACTATGGGTGCTGCCCAATCACTACTGTCCACTTTCCTGATGATGGCTTGTTGTTCCAGTCGGTCTAGCTCCTTCCCGATGGCATCTTTGATTGCAAAAGGAACAGGTCGGGGCTTAAAAAATCTTGGTGTTGAATCTGGCTTGACATGGAGAGTAGCTTTTTCAGGATATATTGTGCCTAACTCATCCTTGAAGAGGGACTCATGTTTTGTGAGTAGAGTATCTAGCCCAAGGAATTTGCTTCAATGTGATGCCAATCTAGACGTATGTATTTGAGCCAGTTTCTTCCAAATAAGCTGGGGCCATTTCCAGCAACTACAATTAGTACTAAAGGGGCAATTTGGTTCCCATACTTAATCACTTTTATTATGAAATTTAATTGGAGATGCACAGCACAGCATGCTGGGCTTGCTAGCTCTTCCGAAATTAAAACAACATGAAAATTTGAAAAATGAATTATTAAGTAATGAAAATTTCAGGAAATACGGTAATTATAAAATCAATAGGCAATTACATTAGGTATAAATGTAAAATGTAAACTAGAGTATATTGTAATACAAAGATCAGACATCATGATACAGATTTAGGATAGGACAGCCATACTATGTTCATTGTAGTACTAGCTAGCTAGCTATCATTATTTTTTCATAGATGTTCCTGAAGCACCTATAAATGTTACGTCATCTTGTATATTAACAAACAATGAAGTATCTGTGATGAATATATCATGGAACCATCCAAATGATTTTTATTTAAATCATTATGAGATCAGCATGGAAAATGTTGTATTTTCTGTCAAGAACAATTATATGTACATTGTACTAAATGGTGGAGAGCGATTTCTCACAATCAAAGCTGTCGATATTTGCAACCAAGAAAGTGCCCCAACAACACAATGTAAGTATTCATTGCACTGCAGTTCTATAGGTTAGGAACCTATACTGTATACTAAATTAGTATAAGCCTATTCAAAGTGTTTTATTTATGAGTTATTATTACTAGAAAGAATGCTTTGTATTGTGCGTGGGAGTGAGCAATTTCATTTTAATAGGAATAACAGAACTTTATTTCAACTTTTTTGCATCAACTCTTTAGTGTGAGGTTCACTCTGCTCACAGCCAATTGTCTATAAATCTGCACAATCTCACTGATTACTGTATATTATTATAGTACCCTTGAGTATATTTTGGGAGTCATTAGTTCCCTCTTCCTTTAGATCCTTCTTCCTTTGTGTACAAGTCCCTATCTCAATTCTTCATCCATATTATGCATTATATAGTTCTTTGTGATTTTTGCTAGTAGCTATAAGATTTCATAGAGGAGTTTTAGTTCTACTGGGGGAACTGGGCACTCATACACTAATTGTATCATTTAATTTATCCTCGGAGTATTTTAATTATACAAATGCTTGTTTAAATCCAATGACAATTCTTTAGTTGGTATCTGTTAACACTGCCTTCTACCAATATTGGGTATAACTATCTTCTGCCAGTAAATCATTCTATTCCCATCATTAAAATCTTTCTACAAAATTCAATAATCCTGTATGGTATTCAGAGCAAAAGTTTTATTTATGATAGCTTAATGATGTACTGATTTACAATTATCTATTACATGATGGATTCTGCATTGATGTTTATTTTCTAGTTGACCTAAATGAGACAAGCTGTTCAATTGTTGCAACTGGAACTGGAGCTGGTACTGGAACTGATCCAGTATCTAGAACTGGAACTGGAACTGGTACAGAAAATATGTGTACACTGTGTAATCTGTGGTGTATAGTTTCATTTAGTAACTCCAATTGAATTGTGTAGCTATATAGCTATATGTACGTATAATAATAATGACTTGGCTGCCTCCATTAAAACTATATACGTATCTTTATTTCAGTAGCACATAACACAACATAATAAACTCAAGCCAGAAAATGATTGCTAAGTCACAGATCTGATTCTATTCCAATGGCAATATCCAATTCCATTCCAATGATTACAGATCCAATTCCATTCCAGTTGAATCTGCAAAAACCCACTTTGTGGCAAGTCCTCTTTGTTTGAGAAAAAGTGTTTATCGCAATATTTTCTGCTGTACCCTTTTCATTTTCTGTATCATAGCTATCTATGATCCTTGTCCTATCTTTCAGTGAAATTTAGGGGCTTCAGAATGATTATTTCAGTTATGCTGATAGATAAAAATACTTTTTAAAAACTACACCCTTTTGATTTCTTCCTGTTTTTTGATAAATATTTTCTGACCTCAAGCACTTTGAGGGGCCATATTTTTGGAACACAAAGTATAGATACATTTCAAGGACCTTTCTAGAGCTAATTCAATTAATTTTGACCAGTATAGATGAGTTACTATACATATTCAGTCACCACTACTTAATAAAAGCTAGATAACCACAAACAGTGTTACACTCTATTCTTTTCTATGTGGGAAAAGCATTTTAATACATAGTCCTGTGATCTGTATAATTATTATATGTACCAATGTGCTAGCTAACTCAGTGAAGATTAAATTACATTTTCAGGGGATGCTATCTTTAAGGTTACATCAACAGCACATGAAAATGTACTCTGTACAGGAGAATTCATTACTTTTCATTGTATTGCAAATGGTTCAAGATTAGTTTGGACGTTGAATAGTATGAGTGAATTTTCATTTGACAATCTGGAAAGCATGGAACGTATTATTCATAAACCTCTTTCACAGTCATATGCAACATTACTGCCTCATGGAGATGGATTGTGGGAATCAACATATTCTTTACTCAGTTTACCGAGTTCTCGTGATATAAATATGGCATGTTTTGATGGGTCAGCTAGTAAAGAATTGACCATTTCAGTTATTATAGGTAAATATGTCAGTATATGAGTAGTAGCTAGCTCCACAGTTCTTACCAGTAACTTATGACTTGAGATGATTTCTAACTAATAGAGTTAAATCTCTTACTCTCTTACTCTTAACTACCTAGCTATTTTATAATGTTAGTTCAAGGCAATCAGTTAATTTATAGTTAGGGATTATTTAGTAAACATTTTGACTGACTATAACTAGACACTAACTAGTGTTATAGTGTCTTCCATTTTTTAAGTTAGTTTACCTTTTTGAAGTGTACACTTTCCCATATTTCAACTATTATATGAAATATAGTGCACATGAGTATGTCTGAATTAAATAGTGAGCACTTGTGTAGCCTGCAATAATGCTCTCTAGTACATTGGGTTCTTTTCCTAATAATAATATAGATGAACAAGAACTTATCAAAAGGATAGTTTCTTGAATCAGACTTACGCTAGCTCTTTCATCTTTCATCATGTAAAAATCTACTGCTATTATTCATACATCAATGGTAGAATAATAATAGGTAATCTCACAATTCAAGTGCACTTTAGAGAGATAAAATCAGA
This sequence comes from Diacarnus erythraeanus, assembly GCA_964016965.1. Taxonomy (NCBI): domain Eukaryota; kingdom Metazoa; phylum Porifera; class Demospongiae; order Poecilosclerida; family Podospongiidae; genus Diacarnus; species Diacarnus erythraeanus. Next base: position 7,326,076 of record OZ024671.1, read on the forward strand.
CAATTTTGTTAGGTGGATAAAATATTGCAATGTGAATTACACAAGTGATATTAAAGAATCAGACATCTTATTATCAGATTTAAGCTATTGCTAGGTCAACTATCCTATGTTAACTGTAATTATTTTTTCATAGATGTTCCAGAAGCACCTATAAATGTTACGTCATCTTGTATATTATCAAACAATGAAGTATCTGTGATGAATGTATCATGGAACCATCCAAATGATTTGTACTTGAATTATTATGAGATCAGTATAGAAAATGTTGTATTTTCAGTAAAGGACAAATATACGTACATTTTATTGAATGGTGATGAGCGATTTCTCACAATTAAAGCTGTTGATATTTGCAATCAAAAAAGTTCCTCAGCTACACATGAATGTAAGATTTTTATTGTTAATTTTACACTTTAGTTCTATAAGTTCATGGTGTCAAAGAGAGAGTGAGGGTGTCCACGGGAGAGTGAAGATGCTTAAGGACAATTCTGTGCATTTTGGGGGCAAGCAGTTTCAGTTAAATAAAACATGTTAGGTACGATACCTTTATACATACATGCCATAATTCTATTTTCTGCACCAACTCTCTAGTTGTTTGGGGCTTACTCTGCTTGCCCCCTATTATTATTATTATTATTATTATTATTATGATAATGATGATGACGACAATGACGATGATGATATTGTTGTTGTCTATTATTTTATACCAATATTTTCACTGTTATCTCCTTCGGTTCTCTATTCCATTGTGTCATCTAAACATCTATCTCAATTCTACATCCATAATATTGGAGAAATGGGCACCCAAAAACTAATTGGATTATAATTTGTTGCTCTACCACTGTAATATTATACTACACAGTTATACCGTTAGTTAGGTCAGACACCACTGAAGGGACATTGATAGTAAAAATCCAATCAAGTCCACAGATCTACCTAGCAAATTTAATACGTTAGCTTTAGCTATCTAGCTGTCACAAAACAATCAAGGTCTATTCACCTTTACTTGTGCCTTAGCAAAAATATTAATAGCCTAGCTAATCAGTTTCCAAAGCTATAGCAGACACCTGATCACAAGGCTTTTCTCTCTGTCACGTAAGTAACTTTTCAGAATGCCATTGACCACATAGAAAGCAGCAGATCATGAGGTACACAGTTAATAGAAACATGCACTACATTATTCTCCTAAGCTCCAGATTTCATGGCTCAAGTGATCCCCAATGGACTTTAGAAATACCTTCTAACTACTCAATCTGATAGAAACACAAGTTAACATTATCACTTCAGACATTATTTTGTCAAATAGCTAAAGGGTTAAGGTATATTTAAGTGTATGCAGCATGGTATTACACAAGTAAAAAGTCACACATCATGTCATATGCTAGCATTAACTATACTTATGTACATACATAGACAAGTAAAGTGAGTTCCAGTCAATTGGTTAGCAAATTCATATAGGAAAGATAAATTAAGTGTCTCTAACAGTGAAACATTATTCCACAAAATGTTGACAACTTCTCCACATTAGTGTAGAGTGGTTTTTAGTCCTTCATCCTTGAAAGAATTATGTTGAACATTAGCCACATTCTATCTATAATTCTGTAGACCCTCAGAATAAGAAGGTTTATAGTTTATGATAAGTTAATAATTATATTATAGATTCCTACTTTATAGCTATTAAAATATGACAGATTCTGCATTGGTGTTTATTTTCTAGTTAATTTAAATGAAACAAGCTGTTCTATTGTTGCAATAATGGAAACTGGAACTGGAGCTGGCACTGGAACTGATCCAGTATCTAGAACTGGAATTGGAGCCAGTACTGAAATGGGAACTGGAGCCAATACTGGAACTGATCTAGTATCTAGAACTGGAACTGGAGCCAATACTGAAATGGGAACTGGAGCCGGTACCGGAACTGATCCAGTATTTGAAACTGGAGTTAGTACTGGAGTTAGTACTGGAGCTAGTACTGGAACTGATCTAGTGTTTGGAACTAAAGTTGGTACTGGAACTGGAGTTAGTACTGGAACTATATTTAGTACTGGAACTGGAACTGGCGCTATTACTGGAACTGATCGAGTATTAGGAACTGAAGCTGGTACTGGAACTGATGCAGTATCTGTTATTAGAACTGGAGTTGGTACTGAAGTTAGTACTGGAGCTAGAGTTGGGACTGGAGATGGAGCTGGTACTGGAGCTGGAGCTGGTACTGAAGTTAGAGGAAATGGAGCTTGTACTGGAACTGTTATTGGAACAGTAGCTGCAGTTACTCTCATTAGTGTTTTTGCTCTATTATAGTATAAAAACAAAACATGCTCAATGATAGTAGCTAATTTATCTTTACAGCAAGTTTTAAAGCTTAAATCAGGAACTATATATAGAGCGTGATGAATGCACTGTTTTTAAAAGCTTTGGGTGTATGGTATGAAAAAGGATGGATGAGTAACTGTGTCATAGATCCTGAAATGTGTTTGATATTTTCTTGACTCATAATTATTGTAATGTTCATGGAGGATGTGATAGGAAATAGAATTTTGGCTTTGTAGTGCTCCTTGGACTGGCCCATTATTCTCCCACCATTTACCCAATTATTCAAACCTAGCTACCATGTAGCTACTAGGGTAGTTTATATAGCTAGCTAATATTATTACTATTATTATTATTAAATGCTTGTTACAACATGAGTGAAGTTAACTGGATTTAGATTCTACATCAAAGAACTCTGTATAGTTATTTCAATTACACAATTCTCTATCTTACCTTGCTAATAATGCTATATAGTATTAAAACTCTTTAGGGCCTACAGGCGGATATATCCGCACATTGAAATGTTACGTATTAATGACTAATAGCGGATATATCCGCGCTAGGAATGTTGTCAACCTTTTGGCTCCAGCAACGCTAAACTAAGAGGAAGCTACACAGCAGGGGGCTGCTATATAGATATTAATGAGTCTGACTTCATTTACAAACATTATAACGGCCAGATAAACTCTGGCAGATTTCTTTTCAAGTAGGGCGAGTGTACTGGATGAAATTATTACTGAGGGAAGATGATGACGATATTGAATTTAGTGAAAGTAAGAATCAGATGATGAAATAATGACAATAATAGATGTAAAAATGCTAATATGACTTTCTTTGCAGGAATCTTTCCAGACTCAGCTCTACCCTCTCCTCACACAAGCAGCAGCACACTGAATCTGTGGAGCATTGATTCATATAATTATTACATACGTATCACCTTCATCATTTACCATTACATTTTTTTTTTATCTCTGTCACAACACATAGCCATAAAGCAAGCTTTACTAACACACATCTTGACCGCACATGGCCACACCCCTTCTCCATGATCTAGATTTTATGCTATTTATGGCTATCTACCACTCCACATTTAAAATCTAACCGTATAGTAGGCTTACCTAACATTCTGAAGTTGTACAATCTTCTTCCACGTCCCAATCACAGAATAAAATCGCTACGCTAAAGGCTAGCTACTTAGCATAGAACTATCAACTACTAGATTGTTTACTGTTTGGTCGCTGCTTTCATTATGGACTCTTGTTGTTGCTTACAAGATGTTACTAGGTGACAAATCTTGACAGAGACCCTCAAGGACACGGGAAAGCCACAGAGAAAACTCCCTCGAGCAACGCCATCTTTGATTTTTTTAAAAAAATAATCTGGTCATAAACGCATGCGCTCGTTTTCTAATTATAGGCCCCCAAAGAGTTAAGGTATAATATCTTGAACTGCAATGGTTGTGCTATGTATGTTATCACAGGCACAAGACCCTGTGAAATTACCCACAATGTTCACCATTTTGCATCTGATGACTAAATGATGTGCTTGAAGAGAGGCCGCATGCTCGCATGAATCATAAATTAGCTAGAGGGTAAGTTCAAGACTACGTATTTCAGGCTCTTGAGATTACATCATTGTCATTATTTTGCATACTATTGTTATTGTACTATTGTTATTGTACTATTGTTATTGTACTGTATCTAACCCCTAATATAATAGTAGCTACTACTATTGAGGATGTAATCTGAATGATGTAATATTAATACGTTACATGGAGAAGTTCACAACATGAAAATTGGTCTCAATTTCCTAAACTGATTCCCAGACATCAAGGCAGGTATGCCACATGCAAACTGGTAATGTTGCTAGTCGATCTTATAAAGTTAGATACTCCAATGATTGTACATTTTTACACGTTTTTATATTTTTTATGTGGTGTTTCACACAGTAAATGTATGCTTTTATGGTTAAGTTTTAATATCTTTTAACATAATGTTTAACCATTGAAATAGTTTAGCTATAACTTATAGCTAAATGAATTGTGACACTCGAAAAAAGATTTGAGCTAACTGCTGTTAGCTAATAGCTATGTCAACCTATATAAGAGGGGGTAGCTACTTGCTAGTTACAAAATAATTATTTAAGCACTGAATACGTAGCTATACTGGCAATATAAAAAACAGATATGAAGAAATATTTCAGGAGAAACCAACCACCATAGAACTTACAGAGAATATAGCTTATGCTCCACTTACTCAATAACAAACTACAAAGTATAATTGTGTCTGATTTCAACAACATGCTTTGAATTTGTAGCCATATGTAAACAGGCACACACACACAGATAATATTATTTGGTAATAGAACATAGTATCAATAGTTCATGTAACTATAGATTTTAGTACTAGCTGCTATATTATTGTAATATAACTCGTGAAGTTTGAACCTTGGTCATTTATCATTACTGTTGTGAGCATGTCCAGTTGGATGTCATCAGGAATATCATTGATCTGTGCACAATAATCAGTTTTTCATTCTAAAACATGTGACTTGTGTTAGCTACTGCTAGCCTAAGTTGTGAGTCCTAGCTAGTTACTGAAAGTTGAGGACATCACAAATAATTATACATACCTGCACAGGACCAGAAATATTCCCTGGACATTTAAAACACCATACTGACTTTTCTAGCAAAATAACTGCTATGGAAATGCTAGTGTATGTGGTAATGATGTTGGAGGTAGTGTGATGATCCACACAGATGGAATGCCCTGGAAGATTTCAAATTATATCGTACCAGATTAATTTTAATTTACATTACTGACTATTTATAAATAACACGTTTCTAGCCACACCTCATTAGCTCTAATATTATTATGTTTATTCAGTATACAAAAGGTTGCAGCAAAAACTTCAATGTTTCATTTATTAGCTACCTCTGAACTGATAGATGTACAGTATTTAAGTGGACATGAAGAGGCAGGGAACATTGTTTGTGTAGTATCTTAAGTTATGCACGCAACACGGAACTTATTCACATAGTCATTATTGATAATAATTCTGATGACTCACAAAAGATGACTGCACAAACACTTAAATAGCATGACTAAAAATCAATTATACCGGTAAGAATGTTAATGAGATAGTACTTTACCACAGTTTGTTTGACACATGAGCTTTGCTCGATTTTCACTTAGCATGCACCCTTCTATAGTATAGAAATACTAGAGGCATACATACATACATAATAAACTTTTCCCTGCTCCAATTATTCGACTACTAGACGCTAGACAGCAGGTGAAGTATCACTTTTAAAGTTCCCAATAATTGTTTTAGTTGGTGAGTGATTTCTACTGGGGATCAAACTTGGAGGCAGCAGTAATTTTCTGTTGAGTCTCACACATTGGGAGTGATTCTCACTCATTTTGATTCACTACTAAATTACCACTTATACGAAATTGCCCAAAATCTCACTCCAGAACTTGAGAGCTCTGATGTACTGGTGTGTTGGTGGAAAACAAGCAAGCAAACAAAGATTTCAATGGTTATTATAGCATACCCACTCCGCAAAAAAAGTGTCTTCATGACGTCACATTAGTATGTGTACGTACGCTAAGCGAACTACTGCGGCCAGAGTTTGTAGCAAGTAGCGAGTGGTAAGGGTAGCTGTACGTGAGGGAGGAGAGTGAGGAGAGTGAGCATTATGAAGGCAACTCTAATGATAATGATTATGATTATTGGACCTATCGCGAAAGGTGCGTAGTAGATTTAGTATAGCTAGGAGCCTAGTGGGAAGAATATTGTTGGGTCGAGTAGCTTCTAATAACGTAGCTAGCTATGTGTGATAGCAACGTACAATACACGTAGCATTTCCAATTACACTTTACGATTATAGTGTATATCATTATGTAGTGTCTGTAAAAGTTCCAGTCCATCACAACATTCAGTTGGCAATTCCAACAAATTGTGTTTATGTGACCAGAGTTGCTAAACAACCTACTTTATGGCAAATCCTCTGTGTTTTTTGTTAAGGCAGAAAATAGTTCCTGCTTCGCCTTTTATGAAATTTTCATTTTCTGTATAATAGCTATGTATCTATGTCCTACCGTTCAGTGAAATTTCAGAGTGATTTTTTCAGTTTTGCTGACAGATTATACACTACTTTGTTTGGCCATTTTTATACAATACTTTCTGATCTCAAACACTTTGAAGGGTCACAGAACTAGCTATGTTTCAAGAACTTTTCTAACACTAATTCAACAAGTAATAAAAAAAAAAATTATCCTAAATAAAAGTGGGTATGTAGGGTTGCCAGTAAACATTTTCTTGCAGCCAACAAATCCCTACATTAACTGCCAAAGATCCATTGTACAATGGCTTAACTATCTAAAGCTAAGAAGATAAAGTAAGCTGGTATGAGGAGCTATAAGTTACTGGTACCAAAGAAGCAGTTAATGTAGGGATTTGTTGGCTGCAAGAAAATGTTTACTGGCAACCCTACATACCCACTTTTATTTAGGATAAATTTTTTTCTATTACTTGTTTGCATTCCTTTTTTTAGAGCAGGTAGCTAGCTTGTATAACTCTAGAGCAATAATTCAACTTCAGTATCACAAACACAAAATCTCCACCACAGCCTCTTTAGCTACACCTTGCCAATTAGTTATTAACATTCAAGTTTTCAATGTTTTGTATGTAAAAGTATGAATAGTTTTAAGTCACTAAGTACCCCACACAGGTGTTTGTGTAGTTACATTTTTGCTAACATGTATATAGCTAGATACATCCTTTCATTTAAGTTGCATTCCTGTTAGCATCAGAGTACACTCGCTCTGACCCCAGGCTGTGACCGCAGGCTGTGACCCCAGGCTATGAGATGGGGACCAAAGAATGCATGGTAGCCTAACCCATGAGAATAGTGAACAATTTCACCTTCAGTCATCAGGCTCCACCATGCAACATGTACTTGGTGCCAATGGAGAGAAGCACTCAGTTACTACTAGTGGCTTAAGGTCTTTGTTGTGCTGTACACAGTGCACTCAGTATTAGCCATAACCACCAGTGCAGCTTCAATGGCTGAACCACCAATGCAGCATCTAGCTCACCTGAAGAAAAGGAAGAGGAGAGTCCTTTTTCAGGCTACAACAGTGCAACACAACAGTTATAGCTATAGCTAGCTAGAGTAAAACACAACACTGACTGTAGATGTGATACATAGTTACCAACTCTCACTGTTTCACAGTGAAACTCACTGTTTTAGCCCTTTTCTCACAGTCTCACAAGCAACTTCATTTTTCTCACTGTAAATAGCAAGCAGGGTAGCTAAAGGGTCAGTTGAACTATGCTTATTTTATCACATTTAGTCACATGGAGATAATTGCACAGTAGTCAGTCACTATCAGAGACAGATGAAAACATTGCCCTATCATGATCTGGTTCCCCCTGTCATGAAGAAAAGTAGCTAAGTCATATTTTAACTTAACAGACATGAAGAGTGCTGGGCTTTATACAAAACATTATACAACACTCAAAGAGCTACACAACTTATATGTTTAGTCAGACATGCACATCTCACTATAAATAATTCTGAAAAGTTGGTAACTATGGTGATATGAACACTATAGAGCTGTCCCATGAAGTAGAACAGTCAACTTCAGACATCTATCTACAACATTAGACACGGAACCCTGAAGGAGGAGAGATAACTGTTCACACGACCCTTTACCAACAACAATGGCGACCTCCCATTAAGTAGCTTAGTGAATAACTCTAGGTACAACTAAACAGAAAACAAACAGCAAAAGATCAGCCTAGAGGTGCCGCTCTATCTATTGGTACTTGTTGAGCCTACTATAGCCAGTTCTTCCGTATGCTTATCTTATTATTATTAGATGAACAACCAGAACAAAAGTCAGTTTTTAGTTTCTCTGTTTTCTAGGCTTCTGTAGTGAGTTAAGAGCTTTGCTTTGGTATACTACCTACTGGTAAGGCTTTCTGTCCTGGTGAGGGATTTTAGAAGATTTTAGCCAGATTTTGCAGAGTTATTGAAAGTTGTAGTTTGTACTATTCTATGACCTTTGTCCTCTCAACCCTACATAGCACTCCCTGATAATAATTATTTTTACCTAGTAGCTAATTATAGCTAATGGGAACTATTTTTTTTTCCGAGTTACTATGCAGTTTTTGCATATACAGTCACATAATAATAAATAGCCACTACTTAGGTAAATAATGAATAAACAAAACCAATTAACTATTAATAACCTAGCCAAATAGTGGTGCACTCTGTTCTCCATGAGGGGAAAACAAATGTACATAGCATTATCTATGGTGCTGTGATCTGTAATTATACGTATGTACCTGTAATAATCATTCTACACATGCTAACTCATTGAAGATTTTTATATTACAATTATTTTTAGGGAATGCTATCATTAATCTTACATCAACAGCACGTCAAAATGTACTCTGTCCAGGAAAATCCATTACTTTTCATTGTATTGCAAATGGTTCCAGATTAGTCTGGACATTGAATAGTATGAGTTCTTTTTTCTTTGCTGATCTGGAAAGCGTGGAACGTATTATTCATGAACCTCTTTCGGACACATATGCAACATTACTACCTCGTGGAGATGGATTGTGGGAATCAACATATTCTTTACTCAGTTTACCGAGTTCTCGTGATATGAATGTGGCCTGTTTTGACGGGTCAGCTAGAGAAGGATTGACCATTTCAGTCATTCATGTTAGTATAGAAGTGATAGCTAGTTCCACAGTTCTTAGCAGTAACTTAACACTTTAGATGATTTCTAACTACCTTAAGTTAACGTCTATTAGTGGGTACAAAATTTAGCGGTTCTGTGCTTTGAGGCATTTAACTGGTACGAATATTAGCTATTTTGACTTTATTATAGTATACAGATAATTATACACCGTCAGTTCACGATGTTAATATTTTATAGAAAGATCAGACATCTTCGTAACAATTACGTGGGAGAGTAACTACCATAAAACGGAACAGCTTTTCTCCACATCTTTAATGTTTATAATTATGGTGACCATTGAGTTGAAAAAAATTGCAGACATTGACCAATCATTGTGCTTGTAATAGTTTTGTCAATCTGACATCAACATCAATATCTTCAAACGACCATTACAATAGGCGGGCTAGCTACAATAATCTATAGAATGATCCTCTGGTCACTTATGATCCCATCGACCTTTAATTTGATGGAGTTTAATATTAACGAAAAATTGAAAATCGCTAAAATTCGCTAAAATGAGTACCCGTTTATAAATGTTACCTTAAGGTAGTAGAGGCAAATCTCTTAGTTTTAATATCTTAGTTCAAGGCAATCAGTTGATTTATAGTTTGGGATGTCTTCATTTAGTAAACTTGTCTCAAAAACAGCTGAATTTTGAGTGACTAATTATTGACATGTTATATAGTGGTAATAGCATGCAATTCCAATCATGTCCATATCATGTCAATACAGTTCTTGCCATCTTAAAGTCATGATGAAAGTTTCCAACTTTTCTTCCTCCATGCTGGTAGCATCATTTTTATACTAATGGTATGTGTCCCATCATTATATGCACTCTGAAAACATAATGATGGACTTCACCTGGCACCTTAACTGTTAACCAGAATGTTTTTTATTCCTAGCCAGGTAAAATAATCTGTCAGCCGAGTGAATTCTATGTAGTCGGGATTTAGGGAATCATATTTGTAGCAATGAATCAAGGATCTAAACTGGAAAGCCTTTTGAGTATAGCATGGTGTCTTTAATTGGACCAATTGTTTCTGAATACCTGTAGATTTTATTGTTCAAGGTATCTAATATTTTAGTACACCACAGATAAAGCCGAGGAAATAAGGAAACCATCCTAGCTAGCAAGTCTGGTGATCAAACCTGTTGTTATTAGAATAATTTATAGGCCATAACAATGGCAAAGCTGACCTCCAATGAGGTCCTTGCAATGATAGTGACTGGGACAACTCAGATGAAGATGAACTGAGTGATACTGAAGATTTCGCAAATGTACATACATATATATACATAATAAAATTTCTTCTTTGGTGTTTGAGTACCCTATGGTATTAGTAAAAAAGTTCTTAAGGTCAAATTTTAAAGTATAATGTTTATGCCTGAGCCGCTTGAGCCACTATATTGGCTTCTGTGCGATAAAGGGTTATAGAGTCATTTCACTAATGATATGGCCATTTGGTTCAGTTCTCCATATAAAGAACTTACCATAAAGATAGTTTTTAGTTCTCTCATCATTTTATCATGTAGAAATTATGTAGAGATCTATAGTTATTTAGCTGTTATTATTCACACATCAATAATTGCACTAATAGAAAGATATGTAAACTCACAATTCAAGTGCACATTGGGAAAGTAATTATAAAATCAATAGAAAATTGCATTAAGGATGTTGTAATGTAATGTAAATGTAAACTACAGTATACTGTAATACAAAGATCAGACATCATGATACAGATTTAGGATAAGACAGCCATCCTACGTATGTTCATTGTAGTACTAACTATCATTATTTTTTCATAGATGTTCCTGAAGCTCCTATAAATGTTACGTCATCTTGTATATTATTAAACAATGAAGTATCTGTGATGAATATATCATGGAAACATCCAAATGATTTTTATTTAGATCATTATGAGATCAGCATGGAAAATGTTGTATTTTCTGAACAATATGTACATTGTACTAAATGGTGAAGAGCGATTTCTCACAATCAAAGCTGTTGATATTTGCAGCCAAAAAAGTGCCCCAACAGCACAATGTAAGTATTTCATTACTCTTAGGTTAGGAACCTATACTGTATAAATTTAATTATTAGTAAAAGCCTATTCCAAGTGTTTTATTTATGAGTTATTATTACTAGAAGAATGCTTCATATTGTGTGTGGGTGTGAGCAGTTTCATTTCAATAGAAATAACAGAACTTAATTATGTAAGAAACATTATAATTCAATTTTTCTGCACCACCTCTTAAGTGTGGAGTTCACTCTGCTCAGAGCCAATTGTCTATAAATCTATATCAATATTTCCCTGATTATAGTACCGGCCAAAAGTTTGGAACAACTAATTAATTGACAGTAATGCTTGCATAAAGGGAGAATCAATTCACTTATGGTTATGAATTTCCTGCAGTAATGTTCTGTTTTAAGGGTAATTGCCATTAATAGTTCAGTAGTTCTAAAATGGAGTGTCTTTATCAAAAAACATACAGGTTGGTAAGGAAACCACCATTATAAGGTGTGGTTGCTGGGGAAATTCTAGCTATGTGCATTATTTGAGTGAGGGGAATAAGCATGCTCAGTTGTGTTGAACATGTTTATTTGTAATGCTTATGAACAAAATACAAGTTAATGACAGGCTCACAGCTGTACATATTTTGAATTTAACAATTATAATGGTGTCACAAAGAAGGCTAACATACCATGATTTAATTAAAATTACAGTATTAGAGAAGAAGGGGTATTCAATGGAAACTATTGCTGCAAGAGTTAGGCGTAGTTATAGTTATAATGCAGTGTCTAAGACACTCAGCAGATTCAAGGAAACGTGCAGGGTGGATGATGAGACCACGTTCTGGTAAACCTAAACTTTCTGCTCCCTGAGATAGAATGTTGGTTAGGCTTAGTGTAAGAAATCGGAGGCTTACAAGCACTCAATTGAAAAGGGAATGGGAGGAGATAACTACAGTAAGTACTAGTGCTAGAACTGTGAGAAGGAGACTAGATGATGCTGGAATGTATGGGAAAGTGACCAGAAAAAAGCCACTGTTAACAGAAAAGCACAGGAATATCGCCTAAATTGGGAAAAGATTGGACTATTAGTGATTTTTACAAGGTGATTTGGAGTGATGAGTCTAAATTTAATTTGTTTGGATCTAATGGGAGAGCACATGTAAGAAGAAGGGTGAGTAAGGACTTTCTACCTGGATGTGTGGACAGAACAGTTAAATTTGGATGTGGCAATGTTATAATGTGGTGGTGTATAACATGTGATGGTGTGGGACCTTTGGTTAAAGATAAATTCAGATGATTATATTAAAATTTTTTCTGACACTTTACTGCTGCTTTTATGTTATACCATTAAAATTTTTAATCATTCCAAACTTTTGGCCGGTATCCTTGAGTATTTTTTGGCGGGCCATTACGTAGTTCCCTCTTCTTTTAGATCCTTCTTCCTTTGTGTCCAAGTCAACTAAACACAATTCTTTATTCATATTAAGTTCTTTGTGAATTTTGCTAATAGCTGACTCCATTATGAAACCATACAGGCTGTATGGTTTCATAATGGAGTTTTAGTACTACTGGAGAACTGGGCACCCATACATTAATTGTATCAGTATAACATGACAGTTAGGTGAAAGGATATTTTATGAAAATTTCTATGTCCTCATATACCATGTCTAAAGATACTTTTTCACTGATTAGCTATATCTAATGCATGAAACTGTTCAGTTAACAGTTAATCAGTTGACTTACATACCTAGCTAGCTACAATCCTCGGAGTATTTTATTTTTAATACTATACAAATGCCTGTTGAAATCAATGACAATTCTTTTATGTATTCTCAGTTGGAACCTATTAATACTGCCCTCCACCTTGAAAATAATTATGTTATAATCCTCTGCCAGTCCCAATATTCTACAAAAATCAATAATTCAGTATGGTATTCAGAGCAGAAAGTTTTTTTAATTTATGATAGTTTAATAATGTACTGATTTACAGTTATAGATTTATCTATTGCATGATGGATTCTGCATTGAAGTTATTTTCTAGTTAACCTAAATGAAGCAAGCTGTTTAATTGTTGCAAATGGAACTGGAGCTGGTACTGGAACTGATCCAGTATCTAGAACTGGAACTGGAAATGGTACAGAAAATATGTAATCCAGATGATATATTAATAATAATTATGGTATAGTACAATACCTGTTTTTTCAGTAGGTACGTAACTCCCATTGAATCGTATAGCTATGTATATGACTAGATCTGCAAATATCCACTTTGTGACAAATCCTCTTTGTTCAAAGAAAGCACTAATGCAGAAAATATTTTCTGCTGTATTTTTTTCATTTTCTGTATCATAGCTATCAATGATCCTTGTCCTATCTTTCAGTGAAATTTAGGAGCTTCAGAATAATTATTTCAGTTATGCTGATAGATAAAAATACTAGATTTCCTACACCCTATTGACTTTTTCCTGTTTTTTGATAAATATTTTCTGACCTTAAGGGCCATATCTTTGGAACATTACGTTTCAAGAACCTTTCTAGAGCTAATTCAATTAATTTTGACCTAGTATAGGTAGTCACTGTGCATATTCAGTTTCCACTACTTAGAATTAAAAGCTAACTAACCTTGCCAAATACAAATAGTGTTACACTTTATTCTTCTCTATGTGGGGAGAACATAATTTACATTTTAATGCATAGTCCTGTGATCTGTATATTATATGTACCAATGTGCTAACTCAGTGAAGATTAAATTACAATTTCAGGGGAAGCTATCTTTAAGGTTACATCAACAGCACATGAAAATGTACTCTGTCCAGGAGAATTCATTACTTTCCATTGTATTGCAAATGGTTCAAGATTAGCTTGGACATTGAATAGTATGAGTTCTTTTATCTTTGATAATCTGGTAAGAGTGGAACGTATTATTCATGAACCTCTTTCAGACTCATATGCAACATTACTACCTTGTGGAGATAGATTGTGGGAGTCAACATATTCTTTACTCAGTTTACCGAGTTCTCGTGATATAAATGTGGCCTGTTTTGATGGGTCAGCTAGAGAAGGATTGGCCATTTCAGTTATTATAGGTAAGTATGTTAGTAATAATTCATATGTGAGTGGTAGCTGCTAGCTCCACAGTTCTTACCAGTAACTAACTACTTGAGGCAAATCTCTTAGTCTTATCTTGGTTCAAAGCAATGTCTTAATATTAGTAAACTTGTCTCAGAAACAGCTACATTTTAACCAGTTAGTGTTTTCCATAATTTTTTTAAAGCTATTTTTACCTTTTTAAAGAGGACATTTTCCCATTTTTTAACAATTATTAATAATTAATATTATATTACGTATCTCTATGTCTGAATTAAACAGTGAGGAGTCAAAATTATTATTATAACCAGTCAGTTATACATAGTTTGGCTAACTCATAGCTTCCAACTTCTCCAAGTGTCTGGCTGGGACAAACCACACCCACCAATTAATATCGTGCTGCACCCTCTATGAATACTCTTGTTTAGCTAATGATTTTACAGTAGCTGGAAATTTAATTGTACTGTAGCTTGAGCTATGTGCAGTGCAATGTCAGCTTATATAGTTCAATTAGCCTCTAGCAGCTTGCCAGGTGCTAATAATTAATAGCCAGTGGCCACAGTTTAAGTAGCTGTCTACCTCTTTGCCTCCTGGCTGGGACATTGAATAGGTAAGTTGTAGTACCAGGTGGGACACTCTGGCAGACTAGAATACCGGGACTGTCCCGGCCATTCCAGGACAGTTGGAAGCTATGCTAACTATTATAGAGCTGAAATTGGATGCTATTTTTCACAGAGTAATAATAGACAATCTCACAATTCAAGTGCACTTTAGAGAGGTAAGATCAAGCAATTATGTTATCTAGGTGGATAAAACATTGCAATGTGAACTTGAGTACACAAGTGATATTAAAGAAGTCAGACATCTTATTACCAGATTTAAGTAAGCTAGCTATTGTTTACTGTAGTACATGTATTATTATTTTTTCATAGATGTTCCGCAAGCACCTTTAAATGTGATGTCATCTTGTATATCATATAACAATGAAGTATCTGTGATGAATATATCATGGAACCATTCAAATGATTTGTACTTGAATTATTATGAAATCAGTATAGAAAATGTTGTATTTTCAGTAAAAGACAAATATACATACATTGTATTGAATGGTGAAGAGCAATTTCTTACAGTCAAAGCTGTTGATATTTGCAATCAAAAAAGTTCCTCAGTTACACATGAATGTAAGTTCATTACACTGTAGTTTTATAAGTTCATACTAAATTACTTATTATTTAAAGCATTTTATCCAAGAGTTATTATATACAAGAAAGATTTCTTTGCATTTTGGGGGTGAGCATTTTCAGTTAAATAGAACATGTTAGGTACGATATCTTTATACATAATTCTATTTTCTGCACCAACTCTGGGGCTTACTCTGCTTGCCCCCAATTATTATTATTATTATTATTATTATTATTATTATTATTATGATGATGATGATGATGATGATGATGATGATGTTGTTGTTGTTGTTGGTGGTGGTGGTGTTGGTGTTGTCATTGTTGTTGTCGTTGTTGTCATTGTTATCGTCTATTATTCTATGCCAATATTTTCCCTTGTTATCCAGTATAATAATGTATGACTATAATTATACTGAATATCCTTTGGGAACCATTTGTTCTCTCTTCCATTGTCATACCCTCCAAGTGTTCCGAAATGTCCGGGACTGTCCCTGATTTGCCATTGTCAATATCTGTCCCGCACAAAACTGTAGTAGGCTGCTGTTTGTCACGGAAGTGCATGAATAGCTACGTAATTGAGTTCTGTATGCATAAACACTCCACTTGATCTATATGAGAGAAGCCAACCAAAACCCACAACCTGTCTTACTATGTCTGTCACCTACAAGCCACAGAGAGCCATAGGCAAAATTAGTACTTGAAATCCATCACATGCACACATAGCTAATTGAATGGTAGCTACATGCAAGGCTACATGACTCAAATATTCCAGGTGCTTCTCTGCTGCTTCTTTACTAGCTTGCTATAAAATACTTTGTCATCTGCTCTCATGGCTGAGTCTGAGGGTCCTACAACGCCACCACGTAAAAAGCCAAAGAGACAGTGCCATTTTGATGATAAATGGATACAAGAGTTTCAAGGAGTAGGAAAAAGTCAAAGCTTGACGGTGAGTAGAATAAAAAAAATTATTTCAATATCAACATGATGGGAACGAATCTATTGACAACAGAAGCTATTCTTGCAGCTGGTAGTGCTCTTCAGTGGAATAGCCAGGATTAAACATGTGGTAGGGCACTAGTAGGGCACTGATTTATAGACTAAACTACTCACTAAGGCCTATCAATTTTTTACCAGATTCAGCTAAAATTAGGTAGGGCACTAAGAGAGTTTGGTAGGGTATAAGCCCTAAAGGACCCTGTGTAGCTATGCCACTGGTGATCTTACACTCCTAAATTTTGACAAAGTGAGTCTGGTTTCAGATGAAAATTTAGGAATAGTTATGGATACTTGGGGTTGCCTTGCTGAGAAAAAGACTCTAAACCTTTTTTTGTAGCTGTAATAAAATTTTATTTAGTAAGTATAATAATAATATTATCAAAAAGATGACTAAAAAGTTTCCTTTTGGAAATACAATTTAAAGGATTTGGGAGTACTGCAACCTGATAAAACCACTTCTTACTCTTCTTCCATTGTATTGAGCTTAGCAAAGAGATTGGTTTATCTGACACAGAATCTCTCGACTGCATTGCAGAGGGATTTAATGACCTCCTTCTTTCACCATTCTCCATCCTTTGAAAAATTGATACTGACTAATTATTAATTGGAGGGTGTGGTGGGTGATTTTTGTAAGGCTAGCGACTACTCACTCACATTAGATATTAGTACAATACAAGATCACAATAATAGATGATATGAGAACATGTGTTCCTCACGTGTAAGTCATGTGATATAATGTCTGTGATAATAATTATATAATGTCCCTACAATTTTGAAAAGTTGGAGGGTATGCATTGTGTCAGCTAATGTCAGCTAAACATCTATCTCAATTCTACATCCATAATAATTATTATTGATATGAGCACCCAAAAACTAATTGGATCATAATTTGCTTCTCTACTACTGTAATAGTATACTACACAGTTACCTTTAGTTAAATCAGACACTAAAGGGACAAAATCCTGTAAAGTCCACAGATCTGCCTAGCAAATTTAATATGTTAGTTTTAGCTATCTATGTCACAAAACAACCAAGGTCCATTCACCTTCACTTGTGCTCTAGGAGAAATATTGCTAATCAGTTTCCAAAACTATATAGCAGACACCTGATCATAAGGCTTTTCTCTCTGTCACATAAGTAACTTTTCATAATATGTATCACAAAATAGAAACATGCAGTAAATTATTCTTAATCAAAAGCTCCAGATTTCATGACTCAAATGATCCCTAATGAACTTTAGAAATGCCTTATAATCTGATAGAAACACAAGCTAGCATTATCACATCAGACATATTATTGTGTCAAATTTAAGGGTTAAGTGTATACAGTAAGGTACTACGGAAGTAAGAAGTCAATTAACTCACATATTATGTCATTGTGTCAAATGCTATAGCATTAACTATAATTACTATAGTTACATACATACATAGATAGGTAGTTCAGGTTACTTGGTTAGCAAATTAATATCAAGTTATGTAGGAAAGAGAGATCGATTGCCTCTAAAAGTGAAGCTAAAATTCCACAGAATGTTGACAACTTAGTGTAGAAAGGGTGATCTCATCCTTCTGTATGTTTAATGCATAATCTCTACCAGTAAAGAATTATGTTGAACATTAGCCATATTCTATCTACAAAAATCTATAATAATTCTGTATGACACTCAGAATAGTAGGTTTATAGTTTCGACATAATTATTATGGATTCCTACTTTATAGCTATTACATGACAAAATTCTGTATTGATGTTTATTTTCTAGTTAACTTAAATGAGACAAACTGTGCTATATTGAAAACTAGAACTGGAGCTGGTACTGAAGTTAGAGGAAATGGAGCTTGTACTGGTACTGGAGCTGTTATTGGAACAGTAGCTGCAGTTGCTATCATTAGTGTTTTTGCTCTATTCAATATAATAATAATATAGTATAAAAACAAAACATGCTCAATGAAAAGTAGCTAATTTATCATTACAGCATGTTTTAAAGCTGTGGGTTTTTAAATCAGAAACTATTATGTCTGTATGTACAGCATGATGAATGCACTGTTTTTAAAGCTTTGGGTTTATGGTATGAAAAGAGATGGATGGGTAATAGGAACTATAAAGATCAACTAACTTTCAGATCCTGAAATATAATTTCTGTCTATAGGATGTGTTTTCCCTCTAACTTGACTCATAGCTAATTATTGTAATGTTCATAGAGGATGTGATAGCTAGATAAAAGAATTTTTTTTGGCTATTATTCTGATTACAGTGCTCCTTGTACTGGCCCATTATTCTCCCACCTTTTAATGCGAGCACATTATTCTCTATAGTGCTGCCATGTTCCTAGCTAGCTAATAATATATTTAGCATGGATGTTTTTAAGTGCTTCAATTTTAATTACTCACAAAGGGATGTTGGGTTCAACTTGCTAAGGTTATCGGTTATTAGGTGTTTACACTTTGGAGGAAGGTGTGCCTCAATAAGGGTAAGTCCAAGACTAATTCACTATTAATTTTTGTACTCTTTTGACTAGTGAGGACATGGAAGTAGACCACTGAGTACTGGAATATTGTTCTGAGCCTCCCCAGATCACACATCCATGAATCACATTAATGTCCAATAGTGCTGTATCAACTAGCTAAATGTTTATATTTTCACAGGACATCTAAAATGGGTTTGAATTAATTTATGATTAAAGCCCTCACTAGGGGGCAACCTGCTGTTGTCCACAACATGCAAATTGGTCTCAATCTCCTAAAACTGATTCCCAGACCTGCACCTTTTCAAGGCAGGTATGGCTAGCTAGCTATGCCATCAGCAAACTGGTAATGTTGCTAGTTGATGTTATAAAATTAGATACTCCAATGATTATAACTACATTTTTCACATATTATTGTTTTTATATTTTTTACATAATCTTTTACATAGTAAATGTATGCCTTTATGGCGAAATCTTATAAAAGTACAATATAGCTAAATGTGATCTTTTTAACACAATGTTTAACCATTGAAACAGTATATAAGTTATAAATGAAGAATTATGACTACATTATGTAGAAGGAATAATTATGTTTGTGGATGTAACAGTAATGATTAGCGAGCAACTACTGAGTTTTAGCAAATGTCTGTGCCAAAACTTTTTATATAAATTATTGATCAAGTTAATCACATGTAATCCAACCCAACTCATTAGCTAATAGCTATATTTATATCACAGACCATAATAATACTTGTTGAGTATACGTACATACTCCATATTATCTCAATCTCATTAGTTTCTTACCTCAAGTAACTATACCCAGAACACACAATTGGTGAGTGAAGAGCCCCACATTATTTTTGCTCTACTTTTCTCTGTGATAAATATCCATGCTCACCTGTCTACAATACAAGCATTCTTTTAGTATAATAATAATACTGTGATGTGATCAGGTACGTACTTCATGTCTGACCTTGAGTCGAAAGTGAGTGGATTCTATTTTAGAATCCAACTGCAAGGGACTTAAAAAGTGTGTACACATTGACCAATCAGCTTGCTTTGAAAAAGATGACTTTATAATTTTCAAAACCACTATGATTGATTTTGATAATAAATACTGTATAGCATTAACAACATGAATAACAATATAATAATAATTTTGACATGTATCACTTCACACCAGTAAAATTAAATACTTAGTTGATTTGGTTTTGAATAGAGTTCTGTTCACCTCAGAAAATAATAATACTGAAATCAAAATAACTTTGGTGGTAGAGGTGGTGCTGAAGGATCTAATATCTGCGGTGGCACAGTAGACACTGAGAGATCAAATAACTTTGGTGGTATAGGTGGTGCAGAAGGATCTAATATCGATGGTGGTACAGGAGATGCTGAGAAATCAACCAACTTTGGTGGTACAGGTGGTGCAGAAGGATCTAATATCTGTGGTGGCACAGGAGACACAGAGAAATCAAATAACTTTGGTGGTACAGGTGGTGCAGAAGGATCTGGTGGTAGAGGTGGCACTTCATTGTCAGTGGTTACATCATCACAGTAATTACTGTTAAAAACTGAGTTGTCTTCAGTGACCATGGGCTTCGGTTCTGGGAGTTCACCTGTGTAGATTTCAGGTAAATACATTTTTACAGTGAAATTGTTTCAGATCAAAAGTTAATGGCATCCCAATAGGACATTTATCCTTATAAACTCCCTAACACTCAAGATATACTAAATGGAGAAATTTAGTTTTAGACCATACAATAGCAACAATGTCTTTGTACATGCTGAATGTCCATGTGTTGTGAGTCTATTTTCCAATAAAAAGACTCAGTCAAAATTAGGTAGAGTTTTGTCATGTGCATGTAGTTGATACCACTGTCTTTTGGGAAGGAGGCTAACAATAATGATGTTATAAAAATTAATGCAACAAATGTACTCAGTTGTGGTGGGAATTACTTGTAGCTCATAATCATTACAGCATTTAGTATACATAATATATGGAATTCTTCATTCAAACAGATATATTTTAATAAATTGTAAAGTTTTGGGAGATGATTTAGCAAGCAGCTAGTCGTATTAAATTAATGTTTATGTCAAGTTTTTGGTAAAGTTTTTGTACATAGCTATTATTCATTAAAAGAACTTGTTTAGCTCTACTGACCTGTGTCATAAATCTTTAAAATTTCATTTGATAATTCATGACAATTTATCTTATCCAGTGCCTTGCTCACTGCTTTCCAAGTTGGCTTAGCCCTGTCCTTCAGCCACTTATCACACACTTCAACAAAGCAGTCAAAATCAGTGCCATTATCTCCAATTTTGGTCAAATATTCTTGTGATATATCCAAAGCTGCTCCAATTTCTTCCCATTTTGAGTATATCTCACGTAATTGAATTAACAGAGTGTCCAGATTCAGTAATAGATCTAAATTGAGTTATCATACATGTACATATTATCGCTATTACATAGCTACAAACCTACATAGATTAACACAATGTCAATGATTTTTCAATAGTAGCTAGAGTAGCTACCTTTTGTACATTGCAATGTGTTTAGGTCTTTATAATAGTGATTTCAATGTAAAAATAGCTCACATAAGTAATGTCTAGCTATTGCTCTATATGTGCATGTATGATTGATGTTATTCATAATAGTGAAAGCTAACTACACACCTGATGGATGGGTTGGTTGATGATTTGAGTAGTATTTTTTTCCCTCTGTGACCTTTGACTTGTCTGACTGAGTATTACTCTTTTTGGCATCAGTAATAACATCTTCATAGTTAGTATATTCTTTACCGTTAGCTTCAACTTTGACCATTGAATAACACGGGACATTGTCCTCAGGAGTGGAATCATGACTATAATCTTTAACCTTACATCCACTTTTACCATAAACCACATGTCCTCTAGCATCACTCTTAATTTCTTTCTGTAGTCTAGGAGCCTGTAATATTATAGTACGAGATAAATGTCGATATATTACAACTCTCTGAAAAGTTTTTGTCACCTAAAGAGACTGAATTAACCACAAACTTAGTTTTATTATACAATATTTTAGCAATGAGGTTTATAGTCTATTTCTATTCCATGTCTTTGCTAAACTTTGTCGCAAGTATACACAATTTATTGCAAGGTAAGACTCCCAATATTACATCTAAAGGGGACATTCATATCTATATTTTTGTCCACACTGGTTATTGTATTTTATAGTGAAACTGTTTCACTTATTATGATGTTATGATGTGAGATCTTCCTATTAGTTAAGTTGTAAACTTACTCAAGAGCCTAATTAATTTATTTTGTGCATAGTTGAATACCTGTTAGCACTATGCTGTAGTGAAGTATGATTCTTTACTCATAAAATATTCTTATATTATGTTATCCTGAGTGGTCATTTTCATCTTGACTATACTTACTCTTATTAGAATTAGCACAAAAACTGACAGCAATAATAATGACAAAAATATTTACCTCATGAAGAGTGCTTGTGTGCTGAGGAATTGTGGATTCATATGCATCCTTTAACTGATAAGGAAATAGCATAAGATTATTAATTTTTGTACTTATTGCATGCACAAGTAGATAAACATTACCTCTATAGCTGATGTTCTATTCACAAATCTATTGTTAAGAACACCATATTCAGGTACTTCTTCACTCACCTATTATACAGAATAATTGTAAAATAACATTAGATAATAATTTATAATTGCTTTAGCAGTTCAATAATTTCCTACAAAGGTGCAAAATATTTACATCTACCTTTGATTGTAGAGGATACTCAGAACTGATGTGCAAGTGGTTATATTCCTTTATACATGGTATAATATTATTTATTAGGACATAAAACAGAAGTCATTTCAGTGTACATACCTCTGGGTGTGAAATCTTGTCTCTATAAACAACAATAAACAACAATTAACAACCATGCTATTATTATAAAAGTAAGCTCATGGTGAGGGAGATATTTTAAACAATTAATACTGTATACTATAATAGTCACAACAACAATATCAACAACAGTAACAGCAAACAGTGGCTATGCTGATATGATGTAGTTAAATCCATAATAGTACTGTAGTAATAATACAATAGAGATAAAATGCATGACTTACATGTCAACTCTCCTGTCTTTTGACTTCACTGCTAAAATAATAGATAACAGAAACATCACAGATGACAGTATTATAGCTCTAAAAATATTATGTTTATCACTTCAACTGAAAGAAGACTATTGAACTGGCTCAATAAAATCATTCTTTATAGTTAAAATGTGAAGAGCATGTTATTATGTACATAGCTAAGATCAAAAGTAGGTGGAGTCATACTTAACAGTGGCACTGTATCATACCTGATTTCCTTCTGATTATAACTCCTGACGTTACACAGATGGAGAGAAAAAGAACACCAGTGAGACCACTAGCAGCAGCCACCATTCCAATTATCTGCCACATTCTCAGTTCTACATGTCCAGAAGTGGTGTTGGTAGCTGTATATATTACATAATATCTAATTATTAACATACAAACAGTTTCCTGGTTTGTCACTAGTTGTAAAATCACCTACATAGCTAATAGATAGTCACATGTATTATCTGTGGGCCAAGTTAGAGAAAATAGCTAGCTATGTAGCTACATCAAGAGACTCTTTATGAGGAAATCTGCAACAACAATCATCAAATACCTGATGTTGTGTTTGATGTGCAATTAAGCGTAGTGGGGTCAGGATACCACCTCCTATCATTACCACAAACTGCCATTATACTCTCCTCTGGTACCAGACCCTCCTCACACTTCAACACTATCACAGAACCTTCAGTTGTAGCTGTGTAAGGTGAGATCAACACTCCATTGGCAGCAGATGGAGGGAAACACTGAATCAATGTGAAACTGATTGCTGTAATGTTACTATTCCCTCTGCAATTACCAGCTTGAACTGTGACCCTGTACTCAATGTTGTAAGACAATGTTATATTTATGGCAGTAGAATCAGTAGTTAACAGTGATTGTGCAGGTGGAGAGTCAAGGGATGTATTTGAAATATGAATCAGGTATGTGGCTGGTCTCATGTTCTCCCATTGAATGGTGACTGTAGATGTGTTTGTATCATTGTAGTAATCAGATATGTTCAACTGCTGTGGAGTTGGTGGGGGACTTACTGTATTAATGTTACTTACAAAATAAGTAGCTAAACAATACTATTATTCTTTACCTTCAACCACCACTAGTCTATTCACTAGCCTGTCTAATCCAGGACCACAGCCAATCCTAGTTCCATTGTGTTGAGAGTTTAATGTGAAGTGTAGAGATGAATACAGGTATGTGGTGCCTATAGCCAGCAGTGTAGCAGTACCATCACCCACTTGTGAGGGCACTTGGAGGATATCTAGGTCAGTGAAAAGTTTTCTTGGTGCACTATCATCTCCTGGTTTAGTCCCTGACCACCACAGTGAAGTACCACTAACATTACAAAAGAATGTGAGATTTTCCTCACATCCACTATTCACATAGTTGGTAGGTTCTAGCACCACAGTACCTATTAGGGAATATAGACAGTTGCCAATCTCTTACTCTATTATAAGGTGTTGATTGCTAGTACAATGAAATGCAAGTAGCTTACCATACAATGGCAGGATAGTATTTACACTCCATATTATTATTATGAGTATGGTAGAAGTTGGATGCATCATAGCAAGCTATCAGATCAAGAAAACAAATCCACAAATAACTACACTGTAGCTAGCTAGTTAGCTATTTTACTATTACATTAATAACTAGCTGACTACTTCATAATTAATTTTAATAGATCAGTTTTCAATATGAAGCAGTTTAGAAAACACCAGATTTCTTATACTAACAACAGAATGTTAGACTAGATCTATAACAATAATAGAGATAATTATGTCTCGGTTTCATTGACTATGTATTACTTAAATGTTAGAGTATAGCTGTGCTGAATAGAGCACTCTGGTTGGTCAAAAAAGAGGTCTCTAAATTTCTTAGAGCCTCCAATTTAGAGCTCTCTATTTAGAGTCAACCCATATTCTCTCAGGGCTGTTTTTTTTTTAACTTGGTATGCAATAATTTTGTTTTTGTTAACCGTTAATGTGTGTGCATGATTTTTTTTGTTGCTGTTGCTTATTTAAAATATCATTATTATGACCTGTTCTTGTTTTGACTGAAATGTCTACCTTAACTGGAATGATTATTAATGTTTAAAGAGACATAAACATACACGAAAGTTGAATATTCTAGGGAGAGAATTCTTCAGGTCCATTTCATTACTATCAGAAACAGCCATTGGATTCATTACAGTGCTAGTTGGCCTGGAGATGTGACTGTATTAGTTGTCACTGGTGTATCACTGGCAGTTGATTCACCTTCTTGCCTTCTGTCTTCAGACTTTAATATCAGACAATACTTCTTTCTGCTCATTTTGTAGATTCTCACTTCCTGTGTGCTCCAATGACCTGTCACTAATAGCTCATCTAGCTACACCAGATTGGTATAATTGTGTGGCAGTTGTTGCTTGTAAAGAGTGTATTCTTCTATTCTTGCCATTTCACATAAACGTGTCACGTTTTTACTCAAGGTATAATGACCCTGTAGCTATGTATACCAACAGGTATTTTCATTGGCTAATAAAAAATATGCATCATTACGTAAATGGACACATTTCCACGAACTTCTTGTAAAGTTTAGTTACTAATTTTGTCTGAACATTTCTCCCCTCGATTCCTTCTGGTCTGTTTTTTGACATATCTTTTCTGTATATATTTGAGGTAAGGCCTTTCTACCAGTTCTATTTGACTATTTCATAGTCAGAGCTGCCTGTGTTCCTTTCCACTGTACAAGGCAAAAAACAAGCCGTTACAATTATATAGACTTTTGGCTGATGCAACACCAAACAACCTCTTCTTCCACTCTTCATCAGAAGTTAATACCTCTGCTTGCCTTTTCTTGGAACCCACTCCCTGTCCCTGTAATCTTTTTATCTCTGAATCCAGTGATGCTTTAGAAATAGTAAATTCTGTGTCAATGAAAAAGTCTATTCCAGGTTTACCAGAGTTCTGCAGGTGTCTTATTAAGCCACACACAATATTATGATAAAGTGAATTGAGGGTAAATTCGATGCCGTCCTTCTTCCTGATCAGTAAGAAGTACAGAACCATAAACTATTGCGAACATGCATGTGCACTAAACATAAATCTCTCTAACTGTATTATTAGCTATATAGCTAGTTACTGAGTCCTCACCTCCAAAATGATCTTGTCAGCCAGTATTCTACCTCTGGTTTAGTGAAAGTGACTATAGGCATTATGGTGTAAATGTTTGCCCTTTCCTATAGGCTATGGGCACACCATGAATTCCATAAAATCAAGCAATACTTGGTATCCTCATGTGATCTTCTTAGGACTTCTTAAAGATTTTATTTCTCCACTGTTCTTCACTGATGCAAAAATGTGACCAGAACTTGCAGTTTTGGGCGGGGCTAGGGCTGACAGCATTAGTAGAGCTTCCCTCTCGCTATAAATTGATTTAGCTAACAGTTCCAAAGACAGTTCACTATCTTCGAAGTTCTGTTAGTCAAAATTATTATTCCATTCTACTGTTTCAATCCATGGAGAGCTAATCTTCTTCTCACAGCTAGATAGGTGTAAAGCTATTATTATTATAGTGCTCTGTTGTAATACTGGGTGTGAAGTGCGCATGCGTAGGTAGATTCCAAGGTCTTAGATAGTCACATAAGTCTAGGGTCTAGGTAGATGTGATGTGTAGGTTGTCATATTGTTCCTAACTATCTTTATAATATACTTTGAAACTTGTTGAATGATAATTTTGATGTGCTCAATAATGTGACAAACTACTTGAGAATGTCAGTATAATATCTAGAAACTAAATTGATATTAGCTATAGTAAAATAATTATTATTACTAATGTAGTGTGAAAGTAATCCATGTAGGATATTTTCTAATCACAATGCCATTGATCATTTTAAGTTGGTAACTTACTTTTGAAGACCCAGGTATGTACATATGTGCATGCATAGTGTTTACAATGTTCAATGTGGACTCGAATATAGGTGTACCTACATGCTACATTTCTAAGGCACTGCACTTCTCTTATGGATAAATATACCAAAACAAACTGGAATTAGTAATTATGTATGCATTTTGGAAAAAAATTGTGTTTATCATTAACAACAATGTTCTAAAGCAATTTTAAGTACCTAGTCACATAGTTTAATGTTTCAGTAATGTAATGTACGTACTATTATACATGAATAATGATACTAGGAGCAAAAGGTGAGAGGTCAACACTCTGTACAATATAATGAACTTTAATGACTGGTATAATTCAGCTAAGTAATTTCATATTATAATAATTCTATTATTGTGTCCTCCCAAACTCTATTATCTGACTGTGTGTGGTTGTTTACATTATTCGTTGGTGTTGTAGTTTGTTATTGAGTAATTGGAGCATAAGCTATATTCTCTGTAAGTTCTATGGTGGCTGGTTTCTCAAGAAGTATTTCCTCATATCTCTATGTTTCTTTGATGACATCTTCAGGCTCACTTTGGTCAGTCATTGATGCTCTGTGTTCTCCCATTGATATTTCAGACTGATTTTATATCCAATGAGTAGTCCCAGTACAAATGCCATTACTCCAAACATTACCAAAGTAACTGATACACAGTGATAACTTCCATTTTAGAGATAGGTTCAGTGGTATGTGGTATTCTTATCTTGTTGAGCTAAAATACAACAGTGATGACATACTGATTAATATTAAACTTTTGATTCCAACGATTAGGCACACATTCTAATCTTCGAAGTTTCACCCCTAATGTCTCTTTCCTCCCTTACAAGCACAAAAATGGATCTATCATACACATGCTAGTGGCTATAGTGAAACATTGAATCATAGATATTTCTCCATACGTATTTACAAAGGTGCAATATATTAAATTGTATTACAGTTCCCTGGTTTGCCACTAATTGTAACATCAACTACATAGCTAATGGGTCTTATCTCTGGGGTCAGGATCCCACCTCCTACGTACGTATCATTCCCACACACTGCCATTATACTCTCCTCTGGTACCAGACCCTCCTCACACTTCAACACTATCACAGAACCTTCAGTTGTGGCTGTGTAAGGTGAGGTCGACACTCCATTGGTGGCAGATTGAAGAAAGCACTGAATCAATGTGAAACTGATTACTGTAATGCCTCTGCAATTTCCAGTGACCCTGTACTCAATGTTGTTATAAATACCCACCAGAAAAGATAATTTTGCTAATAGATATTAAATTACAGGATATTTTAATGACCATTCTAGCTAACTGCTGAGTTAAAGTAGCTAGCTATGAATACAAACAGTTTTATAAAGAGTACAAAAGCATCTAAAGAGTTGTTCCATGACAAGAGTAAAAAGAGAATAGTAGTATTATAGAATGATCTTTGTTTGCAGTTTTGGCTAAATAAAAGTATAGGTCAGACAGAGAGGAAATCAAGAACTGAAAAAGCAAACTGAAGTCATATTTTCCTTTATGATTATTTCCAAAGAGGAAAGCTTTCCTCATAGTTATACACTGACCATGTACTAGTCTAGAGTAGTCAGACTCTTTACAGAAAGTCACTCATGATCAGTTTTGTGAGTTCATTATTAATTTTTTGATTGTGATAACATAACATTTTCAAAACATCATTAATTTTTTTGGTAGAAATCATGTAGATGTGTAGCTAGTTTTCTGATCAGAGGAGTCAAGCAGAGAATATTATATAACATGAAGATATACCTCTACCTCTAATAAACAATAATAAGAATTCTATATATATTACTGGAGGTGAAGGGACTCATTTCACTGCAAGTAACTTAATGATACTGTATAGACTATCACTCAATTATATATAGTGGCTATGAAAGTAGCTATATAATTGTTTTCAAAGCAAGTTGATTGGTCAATTAACAAATGAAGAACAATTAATAATTTTTATTATGATTACATTTATTAACTTAACACTAGCTAGAATACGTCCTTGTTTTTCTGTTCACTCCAGAGACTTGAAGAATTATATACTGAAATCAACTAACTTTGGTGGTACAGGTGGTGCAGAAGGATCTAATGTCTGTGGTGGCACTGAGAGATCAAATAACTTTGGTGGTACAAGAGGTACTTCATTGTCAGTGGTTACATTGTCACAATAATTACTATTAAGAGCTGAGCTGTCTTCAGTGAGCATGGGCTTAGGTTCTGGGAGTTCACCTGTGTAGATTTCAGATGATAAAATGTCTTTTTACAGTGAAATTGTTTCTAATCACAGAATACATAATGACATACCAATAGAACATTAAACCAAAGACACACTGTTGTAACAATGATGTTTAGCTCCAGACTTTACAATAATAACAATGGTCTTGTACATGCTGAGTGTCCATGTGTTGAGTCTATTTTCAATAAAGAAACTTAAGTTTTGTGTTAGGTAAATGTAGTTGGTACCACTCTATTTTAGGAAGGAGGAGAGCAATAATGTTGTTACAAAAATTAATGCACCAATAATGTATTTAGTTGTGGTGGGAAGTACTTGTAACTCTTAATATTGCAGCATTAAGTTTAGTATAGAGCTAATTTTGGGATTCTTCATTCAAACAGATATATTTTAATAAATTGTATAGTTTTGGGAGATGATTGTCATCAAAAATGGAATTAAGTTTAGCAAGTAGCTAGTCGTATTCAATTAATGTTTATGTCAAGTTTTTGGTAAAGTTTTTGTACATAGAGGTAATAATTATCATTAGCTATTAAAAAAACATGTTTGTATAATTATCTATACTAACCTGTATCATAAATTTTTAATATTTTCTTGGATAATTCCTGACAGTTTATCTTATCCAGTGCCTTGCTCACTGCTTTCCAAGTTGGCTTAGCCCTGTCGTTCAGCCACTTATCGCACACTTCCACAAAACAGTCAAAATCAGTGCCATGCTCTCTTATATCTTTAATTTTGGTCAAATATTCTTGTGATATACCCAAAGCTGCTCCAATTTCTTTCCATTTTGAGTAGATCTCACGTAATTGAATTAACAGAGTGTCCAGATTCAGTAATAGATTTAAATTGTGTTATCATACATGTACATAATAATAATATTATTCTTGCTATTACATACGTACATAACTATTCAACTAGATTAACAGAAACTTGATTTCCCAATAGTAAGTATTGCTATAGCTACCCTTTTAGGTTAGCTTAGTACATTGACACATACTTAAATTTCAATAAGAATATAAAATCTAGGAATTCCTCTCTGTGTGCATGTGTGATTGATGTTATTGTTTTCATTAGAGCATCAGAAGTAATAGTGAAAGTTATATCTAACTACGTACACACCTGATGGATGGGTTGGATGAAGTTTTGAGTATATAATTTCCTTTGTGACCTTTGACTTGTCTGACTGAGTAGTATTCTTTTTGGCATCAGTAATAACTTCTTCATAGTCAGTGTATTCTCTACCATTAGCTCCAACTTTGACCATTGAATAACACGGGACATTGTCCTCACGAGTAGAATCATGACTATAATAACATCCACTTTTACCATAAACCACATGTCCTCTAGCATCACTCTTAGTTTCTTTCTGTAGTCTAGGAGCCTATAATAATAAAGTACAAGATAACTGTGACTATTATAATGAAGTTTTTGTTACTTGAAATGACTGTTATAATAACTATCAACCACAGACTTAGTTATACTATTATAATACTATATATTTCAGCAGTGGTAATAAAGTAGGTGTATAGTCTATTATATTATTAGATAGCTATTGTGTGTGTTTGTAGTCTTTTAATGAGTAATTGAGTGATAATATAGATATGAATTGCTGTGTTTAGGTCTCCAGCAACTTCTATTTACTGATTTGAAAACACATACTAAACAGTCTAGCTATACCTACTGCAATCTAATTAAGCAAAGAATTCAGCATTTTTCTGAACCTGGAAAATCAAGGTTCGGACTAAATAACTGCTTATGAATGTATTTAGCTACTCTTAGCATAAAAACTGGTAGCAGTAATAAGGTTATTGTTATATTTACCTCATGAAGAGTGCTTGTGTGCTGAGGAATTGTGGATTCATATGCATCCTTTAACTGATAAGAAAATAGCATAAGATATTTTACTTAATGCATGCACAAGTAGATATACATTACCTCTATAGTTGAGATTCTATTCACAAATCTATAGTTAAGAACACTGTATTCAGGGGCTTCTTCACTTGTCTATATAATTATAATTATACAGGCATTGCTACATGTATAGATATGTACATGTGCAGTTATAATTATTATAACAGATACTATTATAATATTATACAGGAGAAAAATATAATCTGATTGATTTTGCACTTTATTATTATTATTATTATTATTATTATTATTATTATAGCTAGTACAGTTTACTAATTTTCTGCAACATACAATTCTGAAGGATGCATAATCATTATCTCACCATTGATTGTAGAGGACACTCAGAACTGATGTTCAAGTGGTTATATGCCTTTATACAATAATATTAGAACATAAAACAGAAATTGTTTTCAGTGTACACACATACCTCTGGGTGTGAAATCTTGTCTCTATAAACAACAATAAACAACAATAACATTATTATTACACATGTGGAGGGAATTTATTATTATAATAATATCTACTTCTGTGTATTAGTTATAGTCATAATAATAGTATCAACAACAAGAACAAATGATGTTGTAAAATTCATGTTTTTTATAGTAGAGATAGAACATGACTTACATATTAACTCTCCTGTCTTTTAACTTCACTGCTAAAATAATAGAAACATCACAGATGACAGTATTATAGCTCTAAAAATATTATGTTTATCTCTTCAACTGAAAGAAGATTATTGAACTTGCTCACTCAATCATTCTTTATTGTTAAATGTGAAGAGCACATTACATTCATTATGTACATAGCTGAGATCAAAAGTATACCAAAGAGTGACACTGTACATACTATACCTGATTTCCTTCTGATTATAACTCCTGATGTTATACAGATGGAAACAAAAAGAACACAAGTGAGACTACTAGCAGCAGCCACCATTCCAATTATGTACCACATTCTCAGTTCTACATGTCTAGAAGTGTTGTTCGTAGCTGTATAATAGTGAAGCAAAGATATGATCGCTTATTTTCTTACTTGTTTATTCAGTTGTATTACAGCATTTCACTGGTTTGTGACTACTAATATTGTAACATCATCTAGGTAGTCATTTGCCTTATCTGTGGTCATATATCAGGAGACTGTTTATGATTAGATTTTTCTCCAAATTCAACACAGAGATAAATTCTATTATTGTAGCTACAATAATTTATTTTATGGAACCTGCGTTTTTAATAGAGATTTTATAGCTATAGTTTATTCTCTTTAAAAAGGCATCCACAAGTCAAGCAAAATATAAGTCTTCTATATTCATGTTTATTGCAGTCATAATTATAAAGATGTCAATAACTTAGAAATAGCTTATCTTTATTCATATTTATCTACTTACTAGTAATATCTTATTTGTTCATGTTCCTAATAGCTATGAACCTATTCCTATGTCAAGAGGAGGAAACAGAATAGTGTCTGCTGAGGTCCTATACTGACTGCATTACATGTATAACTGCTTGATAGAGTGAGATTTCCAGAACTTAGAAGTACTGATCAAGTGTAGTTAGACATAACAGTATTACTGTTATTAATATTATCTAAACTACTCATTTATGTTTTGGTTTCTAATATCTAATTACCTGATGTTGTGTTTGGTGTACAATTAAGTGTAGTGGGGTCAGGATACCACCTCCTATCATTACCACACACTGCCATTATACTCTCCTCTGATACCAGACCCTCCTCACACTTCAACACTATCACAGAACCTTCAGTTGTGGCTGTGTAAGGTGAGATCGACACTCCATTGACAGCAGATGGAGGGAAGCACTGAATCAATGTGAAACTGATTGCTGTAATGTTACTATTCCCTCTGCAATTAACAGCTTGAACTATGACCCTGTACTCAATGTTGTAAGACAATGTTATATTTATGGTAGTGGAATTATTAGTTAACAGCGATTGTGCAGGTGAAGAGTCAAAGGAAATATTTGAAATATTAATCAGGTATGTGGCTGGTCTCTCCATGTTCTCCCATTGAATGGTGACTGTAGATGTGTTTGTATCATTGTAGTAATCAGATATGTTCAACTGCTGTGGAGTCAGTGGGGGACTTACTGTATTAATGTTTTGTACATAAGACCTATAAAATAAGTAGCTAAACAATACTATTATTCTTTACCTTCAACCACCACTAGTCTATTCACTGGCCTGTCTGTATCAGGACCACAGCCAATCCTAGTTCCATTGTGTTGAGAGTTTAATGTGAAGTGTAGAGATGAATACAGGTATGTGGTGCCCATAGCCAGCAGTGTAGCAGTACCATCAACCACTTGTGAGGGAACTTGGAGGGCATCTAGGTCAGTGAGAAGTTTTTTTGATACACTATCATCTCCTGGTTTAGTCCATGACCACCACAGTGAGGTACCACTAACATTACAAAAGAATGTGAGATTTTCTTCACATCCACTATTCACATAATTGGTGGGTTCCAGCAACACAGTACCTATTAGGGAATAGACAATCTGCATGTCTGTTCTTTAAGGCATTGAAGTCATAATAATTGAAAGGCAATCTCATATTTTATTATAACGTGCTGTTTGTTAATACAATAGTATGCAAGTTAGTAATGATTTATCTTACCATGTAATGGCAGGAAAGTATTCACACTCCATATTATTATGAGTATGGTAGAAGTTGGATACATCATAGCAAGCTATCAGATCAAGAAAACAAATCAACAAATCCTAACTACACTGTAGCTAGCTAGTTAGCTTTTTTACTAGTACATAAATAACCCAGTTTAGTTTTCAATATGGAGTAGTTTAGATAACACCAGAGTTTTTATACACAACACAATTACGTAACAACAGAGTATTAGACTAGATCTATAACGGTGATCACATCAGAATCATATCTAGGATTTTTAAAGAGTAATTTTATTGACCACACCCACTATGTTAATGACGGAAAAATTATTATTAATGATAGCATGAAGGTTTAGATTAAGACTGTAGTGGATGTAATGTGTAGTCAAATAAATACACTGTTGTTTGTTTGTATTGCAACTAACATTAAGGCGTGTCTTGCTGTTTTCCAGGAAACACGAAATGCCTCCAAATAATATTCGCTACATACTACTGAAGATAATAAATAAAATAGTTAGGGACAGAATATGAAGGCAGCTCAGATTTTGTACCAGAAAAAGAAATGCACAGAAAGTATATAATATAATAAGAGTAAATTAGTCTAGCTATGTAGTACTATTATTATGAGAACATTATCTAGGCATACATCTAGTTAGCTGCTGATTTTTTCTCTTATTCTTGTCATTAGGCCAATCTTTATGTGATTTTACACACTGTTTGTATATTCTACTTTATCTCTTGCATCTAAGCAGTTAAATTTAGATAATTAATCTTGCCTATAAGCTATTATATCTCTTGGTTATATATACGTAGGCTTTGAAACTTGTTGACAGGACAATAAGTAATTTACATTTAGACAAACTACTTGGGAACTTAAGGTTTTAGTATTGCAATGTCAGTATTTAATAACTATCTACATAGAAACTGATTTGTTATAAGTTCACTTATGTAGTGTGATAGTAATCCATGTAGGATGTTTTCCAATCACAATGCCACCATATATTTTCAGGAACTAACTTACTTTTTGAAGGCACAAGTACAACATACGTAATATTCAGTGTATGTACATACATAGTGACTACAATGTAGAAGTTAAATAGTATGGCCTGACAGCTCCATATTTTTAACTGGTTGGTTAGTGACATTTCCAAGAGATAAACATCTAAACACAAGGATTCAAGTATACTTTTCTCATGAATAATCTAAAGTTAGTATTTTACTAGCTAGTAGATATTTGCATTATAAATTTACTAAGAAAGTATATCTTATTTGCATTCATTCATTATTTAATTTAGTGTTAACCTTTTACAAACAGATTTCCAAAGCCACTCTAGATGTCTATACAGTTACACAGTTATTTGATGTATATACACATTATGTATACATGAATAATGGTCTCTATGTACTGTGAATGCTCTTATAATAGTAGTACTAATTTTACATTTTCGATGTGTGAAAACTGGATATATAGTTCAGTTATTGTATTCTCCCGAATTTTATGTATTTGATTGCTTCAAAAAATTAAAAATTAACTAATTAATGTACATATAATAGTTATTACTTATTTTTCTCATGCTGTAGCTAGTTTGTTACTGAGTAAGTGGAGCATAAGCTATATTCTCTGTAAGTTCTATGGTGGCTGGTTTCTCCTGAAGTATTTCTTCATACATTGGGTCTCTCTGTGTCTCTGTGATGGCATCCTCAAGCTCACCTTGGTCAGTCGTTGATGCTCTTCGTTCATCTGATTTTTCAGACTGTGGTTTTCTCAATTTATATCCAATGAGTAGTCCCAGTACAAATGTCATTGCATTAATTATCAATAAAATAACTGATACACACACTAATGCAATGATGACTTCCATTTTAGACTTAGGTTCAGTGGTATTCATAATAATATCCTGTTGAGCTAAAAAAACAAACAACGGTGATGACATAATTAACCTCTGACTCCTAGGATTAGTCACATACAGGACAAGAAGCCCCACCCCTACCTTACAAGCATAAAAATGGTCTATCATACACAAATATGCTAGTGAAACATTGAACAAGTAACATATGACACTTATTTACACACTTGTTACAAAGGTGCAATTGTATATTTCTCCTTTAGTTGTAAAATTGACATTAGTTTTAACATCATCTACATAATATGTGGCATTATAATATATAATAGTCACTTCACTTGTCTTATCTGTGGGCATGTCAGAGAAAATAGTTATATATGTACATCAAGAGACTCTTAATGAGCAAATTTGCAAGAACAACAATCACTCAAATACCTGATGTTGTGTTTGGTTTGCAATTAAGTGCAGTAGGGTCAGGATACCACCTCCTATCATTACCACACACTGCCATTATACTCTCCTCTGGTACCAGACCCTCCTCACACTTCAATACTATCACAGAACCTTCAGTTGCGGCTGTGTAAGGTGAGATCGACACTCCATTGGCAGCAGATGGAGGGAAGCACTGAACCAATGTGAAACTGATTGCTGTAATGCTACTATTCCCTCTGCAATTAAAAGCTTGAACTGTGACCCTGTACTCAATGTTGTAAGACAATGTTATATTTATGGCAGTGAAATCAGTAGTTAACAGCAATTGTGTAGGTGGAGAATCAAGGGACGCATTTGAAATATTAATCAGGTATGTGGTTGGTCTCTCCATGTTCTCCCATTGAATGGTGACTGTAGATGTGTTTGTATCATTGTAGTAATCAGATATGTTCAACTGCTGTGGAGTCAGTGGGGGACTTACTGTATTAATGTTTTGTACATAAGACCTATAAAATAAGTAGCTAAACAATACTATTATTCTTTACCTTCAACCACCACTAGTCTATTCACTAGCCTGTCCAATCCAGGACCACAGCCAATCCTAGTTCCATTGTGTCGAGAGTTTAATGTGAAGTGTAGAGATGAATACAGGTATGTGGTGCCTATAGCCTGCAGTATAACAGTAGCATCACCCACTTGTAAGGGCATTGGGGGGATATCTAGGTCGGTTAAAACATTTTTTGATACACTATCATCCTCTGGTCTAGTCCATGACCACCACATCGAAGTACCACTAACATTACAAAAGAAGGTGAGATTGTCCCCTTCACATCCACTATTTACAAAGTTGGTGGGTTCCAGCACCACAGTGAAGAGCATGTGTCTGTTCACCATGGCTATAAAGTCAATAAAAAGACAATCTGATCTCTTATTCTAATAAGAGGTGTCCAATAAACAGGGAAAGTAATGTCATAGTGAAGCTACATACATTAATAATGGTCCAGCTCACATGATGGCAGGAAACTATTCATACTCCATACTATAATGAGTATGGTAGAAGTAAACATAACAAACAAGAAAACAAATCCACAGATTCAAACTACACTGTAGCTAGCTGATTAGCTATTGTACTAGGAAATGTTGCTAGCACTTACCCTCCCATTTTTGAAAATCACACCCACCCATTAAAAACACATCCACCCACCATGAATAGCATTTTAATGCATGAAGATTCCTGTTAGTTTTTTGGCTAGGGATGTGACTTTTTTACACTTTGAAAGGAGTTCTGGTGAAATAAATGAGGATCACTGTTAAATTTTAGAAACAGCTGTCTTCTTCTATTCATAAAAGCCACCATTTGTTGTCTGGTGGTGTCCTAATGTACACAATGAGTAGATCCTATCTCCAAAGTTCATGGAAAAGAGCAGTATGTAATAGTATTATACAATAAGTAATTGAAGAATCGCTACACCTTGCCTGTGGCCCTCGGTGTCTGAAGGCTGCTAAAAATGTTAATTAGCTGCCTGTGGTCTGAGATGGCTGCACTGTACTGTTTACACAATGACTATTCAGCTATTCAGGTACTTCCAGGGACAAACAATGGCCTTATGTAAATCCGTTGTGGGACAGATTTAGCTAGTGTCAATTTGGTACTGTCCCTGAGCTTGTAGGGTATGTTTAGTTCTAGTAATAGCTAAGTATAGCAAATTTGATATTTTGGAGCAGTTGAGTTTATTGTAATGTTCTTATAAGGGAAAATTTTTAAACTTATAAATCTCTCCAGATATACAGGAAGTTACTTTCTGGCTAGTACTTACAAATTAAAAAAAAGAGGAACATCTTTACCTGTATTTTTGAGCCTATACACAACCTCAGTGGCAGTGCAAACTACATCTTTGTTATAGCCTGAGTCTATTACCGTATAGCGTGAAATTTCCGAGGGGAAATATTTTCGTGGTTTTCAATAATCGTGGAAAAAAATTCGTGCTTTACAGCTCGGTGCTGTCTCAATTAAACCATAAAATTAAAAGTTCATGGGTAAAACATTCGTGGTTTTATTTAAACCACGAAAACCACGAAAATATTTTCCCTCAGAATTTTCCCGCTATACGGTATGTCATCATGTATATAGGTGCCTAAGCAAAACTGTGATGATGCCTGAAATATTTACTTATAGGAAACTTCTCCAAAAAAGTGTCAGTTTTCACACACCCCACCACAGTACCTACGTATGTATCTGTTCACCATGGCATTAAAAAGTCCATCTGATCTCTTATAGGTGTTTAATAAAAAGAGAAAATAATGTCATGGTAAAGCTACATACTACATTAATAATGGTCCAGCTTACCATATGATGGCAGGAAACTATTCATACTCCATATTATAATGAGTATGGTAGAAGTCAACATAACTAGCAATCCACAAATCCTAACTACGTACACTGTAGCTAGCTAGTTAGCTATTTTACTAGTACATTAATAACTAGCTGACTACCTTATAATTCAATAGATCAGTTTTCAATATGGAGCAGTTTAGAAAACACCAGAGTTCTTATACACAACATAATTAACAACAGAATGTTAGACTAGATCTATAATAATAGAGATGATCATATTTTTATCTCTATATAGGATTATTAAGGAGGGGTTTCAATGACTATTTCTACTATATTATGTTAGTAACGGTAAAATAATCATTATGTATCATGAAGGTCTACAGTAGTGGATGTGATGTGGAGATCTCTTTGCATGTAACATGAGGGTGTGTCCTGCTCTGTGAGGGGCGTTCCAGGAAACATGAAATGCCTCCAAATATGCCCCTGCATACAACCAGAGAAGAACCGAAGATAATTAATTAGGGACAAAA
Source organism: Diacarnus erythraeanus (assembly GCA_964016965.1). Lineage (NCBI taxonomy): Eukaryota > Metazoa > Porifera > Demospongiae > Poecilosclerida > Podospongiidae > Diacarnus > Diacarnus erythraeanus. The sequence goes on from OZ024671.1 coordinate 7,364,841, forward strand.
TATGAGAAAGCAGCTCAGTTTTTGTACCAGAAGAAATGCACAAAGTACAATAGTATTATGAAGTGAGCCTCACTATAATTTTGTAGCTAGGTACTATTTAACTATAATTTAATGAAAAGAAGAGAGGAAGAGAGTAATATCATGGCATACAACTATAATAGTAGTTAGCTGCTGTTTATACATATTGACTATCAGAGTCAATTATATATAGTGGCTTTGAAAATAGTAAGGTAGCTATATAATTGTTTTCAAAGCAAGTTGATTGATCAATTAACAAATGAAGAACAATTATTAATATTATGATTACATTTATTACTTCACACTAGAATACTTAGTTTTGAATGGTGTTTTCTGTTCACCTCAGAAACTTGAAGAATCACATACTGAAATCAACTAACTCAGGTGGTACAGGTGGTGCAGAAGGATCTAATGTCTGTGGTGGCACTGAGAGATCAAATAACTTTGGTGGTACAAAAGGTACTTCATTGTCAGTGGTTGCATTGTCACAATAATTATTGTAAAAAACTGAGTTGTCTTCAGTGACCATGGGCTTTGGTTCTGGGAGTTCACCTGTGTAGATTTCAGGTTAAAAAATGCATTTTTACAGTGAAATTGTTTCTGATAACAAAATACGTACTGACATCCCAATAGAACATTTATACTTATAAACTACCTAACTCCAAATATAATACTGAAATTTCACTAATTGTGCAATAATTATTATAACAATGATGTTTAGCTCCAGACCTTATAATAATAACAATGGTCTTGTACATGCTGAGTGTCCATGTGTTGAGTCTATTGTCCAATAAAGAGACATAGTTTTGTGTTAGGTAAAGTATTACCATGTAGCTAGTTGGTACCACTATTTTTTTGGGAAGGAGGCTAACAATAATGATGTTATAAAAATTAATGTATTCAGTTGTGGTGGGAATTACGTACTTGTAGTTCATAATAATTATTACAGCATTAAGTTTAGTATAATAAATAGAGCTAATTATGAGATTCTTCATTCAAACAGATATTTTTAATAAATTGTATAGTTTTGGGAGATGATCATCATCAAAAATGGAATTAAGTTTAGCAAGCAGCTAGTAGTATTCAATTAATGTTTATGTCAAGTTTTTGGTAAAGTTTTTGTACATGGAGGTAATAATTATCATTAGCTATTAAAAGAACATGTTTGTATAATTATCTATACTAACCTGTATCATAAATCTTTAATATTTTCTTTGATAATTCATGACAGTTTATCTTATCCAGTGCCTTGCTCATTGCCTTCCAAGTTGGCTTAGCCCTGTCCTTCAGCCACTTATCGCACACTTCAACAAAACAGTCAAAATCAGTGCCATGCTCTCGTATATCTTTAATTTTGGTCAAATATTCTTGTGATATACCCAAAGCTGCTCCAATTTCTTTCCATTTTGAATATATCTCACGTAATTGAATTAACAGAGTGTCCAGATTCAGTAATAGATCTAAATTGTGTTATAATACATGTACATAATAATTATTATTCTTGCTATATTCAACTAGATTAACAGAAACTTGATTTCCCAATAGTATTGCTATAGCTACACTGCTAAGTACATTGACACATACTTAGACCTTTATAATAAAATTACTGTGATTTCATTAAGAATAGTTTAGAAATTCCTCTCTGTGTGCATGTGTGATTGATTGTTTTCGTTAGAGCATCAGAAGTAATAGTAAAAATTATATCTAACTACACACCTGATGGATGGGTTGGATGAAGTTTTGAATATATTATTTCCTTTGTGGCCTTTGACTTGTCTGACTGAGTATTACTCTTTTTGGCATCAAAAACAACTTCTTCATAGTCAGTGTATTCTCTACCATTAGCTCCAACTTTGACCATTGAATAACACGGGACATTGTCCTCACGAGTGGAATCATGACTATAATCTTTAACCTTACATTCACTTTTACCATAAACCACATGTCCTCTAGCATCACTCTTAGTTTCTCTCTGTGGCCTAGGAACCTGTAATAATAAAGTACAAGATAACTGTAGCTATTATAATATGAACTCTTTCTAAGTTTTTGTTACTTGAAATGACTGGCATAATAACTATCAACCACAGACTTAGTTATACTATTATAATACTGTATATTTCAGCAGTGGTAATAAAGTAGGTGTATAGTCTATTTATACTCTATGTAATTCTCTAAATTTTGTCTCAAGTTTTAAATAAGAGTCCAAGTAAAGCATTTATGGGGTAAATTATTCTTTTAGCACCACTTTATTGTCAGTTATCTTAGACCACTTTTGCAAGAGGATACTTTCAAACAGCCAGATAACTGAAGTGTTAATAAAACTGTATTATTTGATAGCTACTATGTGTGTTTGTAGTGAGTAATTGAGTGATAATATGGATATGAATTGCTGTGTTCAGGTCTCTAGCAACTACTATTACTATTTACTGATATGAAAACACATACTAAACAGTCTACCTTTACGTACTGCTATCTAATTAAGCGAAGAATTCAACATTTAAAAATCAAGGTTCCAAATTTTGAACATTTACTCTTAGCATAAAAACTGGTAGCAGTAATAAGGTTATTACTATGTTACCTCATCAAGAGTGCTTGTGTGCTGAGGAATTGTCGATTCGTATGCATCCTTTAACTGATAAGGAAATAGCATAACATTAAATTTTTGCACTTTTAATACATGCACAAGTAGATATACATTACCTCTATAGCTGATATTCTATTCACAAATCTATAGTTAAGAACACTGTATTCAGGTGCTTCTTCACTTGTCTATATATAATTATACAGGTATAGCTACATGTACAGTTATACATGTGCTGTTATGATTATTATAACAGTTATAATATTATATACAGGAGAAAAATACGATCTGTCTATAACATTGATTTTGCACAGATAATAGTTCACTAATAATTTAATTTCCTACATTGAAGGATGCATAATCATTATCTCACCATTAATTGTAGAGGACACTCAGAACTGATGTGCAAGTGGTTATATTCTAAATTATTCTGTATAAACAATAAATTAATTAAAAGAAAAGTTGTTTCAGTGTACATACCTCTGAGTGTGAAACCTTGTCTCTATAAACAACAATAAACAACAAGCATAACATTATTTATTATTATTATAGAAGTAAACACATGGTGAAGGGATTTCTTAGACAATCTATTTACTATAAAATACCTTCTGTATGTGTAGTCATAACAACAATATCAACAACAAGAGCAACAAACATGATGTAGTAAAATCCATAGTAATGAGCTAGAACATGACTTACATATCAACTCTCCTGTCTTTTGACTTCACTGCTAAAATAATAGATAACAGAAACATCACAGATCATAGTACCGTATAGCGGGAAATTTTCGAGGAGAAATATCTTCGTGGTTTTCGTGGTTAGAATAAAACCGCGAATGTTTTACCAATGAACTTTTAATTTTATGGTTTAATTGAGACGGCACCGAGCTGTAAGCCACGAATTTTTTTCCACGAATATATTTGATTATCAAAAACCACAAAGATATTTCCCCTTGAAAATTTCCCGCTATACAGTATTACAGTTCTAAAATATTGTTTATCACTTCAACTGAAAGAAGATTATTGAACTGGCTCACTCACTCAATCATTCTTTATATTTGAATGAAGGACGTGCACATTACATTCATTATATACATAGCTGAGATCAAATGTAGGTGAGTCATACCTAACAGTGACACTGTATTATACCTGATTTCCTTCTGATTATAACTCCTGATGTTACACAGATGGAGAGAAAAAGAACACCAGTGAGACCACTAGCTGCAGCCACCATTCCAATTATGTACCACATTCTCAGTTCTACATGTCCAGAAGTGGTGTTAGTAGCTGTATAATAGTGAAGCGTTTAAAGAATGATCACTTATTTACATACTTGTTACATTATATTTATTCATTCCTTCAGTACGTAGCATTACAGCATTTCAATGGCTTGTCACTAATTATAACATCATCTATATAGTCATCTGTGGTCATATTTGAGATTATACATCAGGAGACTTTTTATGATCAAATTTTTCACCAAACACTTTGTTCTTAGAACACAAGACTAAATTGTAGCTATAATAATGACTATTCTATGCAGCCTGAATTGATAGTAGAGATTTTATAGCTATAGTTTATTCTCTCTAAAGGCATCCACAAGTTGTAAGTCTTCTATATTAAAGGAGGTTTATTGCAGTCATATCTGGGTAATAATTAATAATTTAGAAATTGCTTACCATTTATTGCATTTGTATTCATCTACCTACTAATAATATCTTATTTGTTCCTAATAGTTATGAACCTCTTCTTATGTCAAGAGGAGGAGTCTGTTGAGGTCCTATACTGACTGCACTACATGTATAACCATGATAAAGATGCCCGGAACAAAGGTACTGATCACTTGTAGTTACACATAGTAAGATAATAATAATAGCTATTATCTTAGCTACTCATTTATGTTCTGGTTTCTAATATCTATTTACCTGATGTTGTGTTTGGTGTGCAATTAAGTGTAGTGGGGTCAGGATACCACCTACTATCATTACCACACACTGTCATTATTCTCTCACTCTCCTCACACTTCAAAATTATCACAGAACCTTCAGTTGTGGCTGTGTAAGGTGAGATCGACACTCCATTGGCAGCAGATGGAGGGAAGCACTGAATTAATGTGAAACTGATAGCTGTAATGTTACTATTCCCTCTGCAATTGACAGCTTGAACTGTGACCCTGTACTCAATGTTGTAATATTTATGGCAGTGGAATCAGTAGTTAACAGCAATTGTGCAGGTGGAGAGTCAAGGGATGTATTTGAAATATGAATCAGGTATGTGGCTGGTCTCTCCATGTTCTCCCATTGAATGGTGACTGTAGATGTGTTTGTATCATTGTAGTAATCAGATATGCTCAACTGCTGTGGAGTTGGTGGGGGACTTACTGTATTAATGTTTTGTACATAAGACCTATAAAATAAGTAGCTAAACAATACTATTATTCTTTACCTTCAACCACCACTAGTCTATTCACTAGCCTGTCCAATACAGGACCACAGCCAAACCTAGTTCCATTGTGTTGAGAGTTTAATGTGAAGTGTAGAGATGAATACAGGTATGTGTTTCCTATAGCTAGCAGTGTAGCTGTAACACCATCATACACTATTGAGGGCATGTTTACTTGAAGAGTATCTAGGTCAGTGAAAACTTTTTTTGATACACTATCATCCTCTGGTTTAGTCCATGACCACCACAGTGAAGTACCACTAACATTACAAAAGAAGGTGAGATTGTCTCCTTTACATCCACTATTCACATAGTTGGTGGGTTCCAGCACCACAGTACCTATTAGGGAATATAGACAGTCAGCACATCTGTTCTGCATTACATTGAAGTCAAAGCATTTAAAAAGCCAATCTCTTACTCTATTATAAGGTGTTGATTGCTAATACAATGAAATGCAAGTAACTAATTATTTATCTTACCATGTAATGGCAGGAAAATATTCACACTCCATATTATTATGAGTATGGTAGAAGTTGGATGCATCATAGCAATCTATCAGACCAAGAAAACAAATCCACAAATCTTAACTACACTGTAGCTATCTAGTTAGCTTTTTACTAATACATAAATAACTAGCTTACTACTTTATAATTCTTCATTAGATCAGTCCAGTTTTCAATATGGAGCAGTTTAGAAAACACCAGAGTTTTTATACACAACACAACTAACAGTTAAACTAATAATAGAAATGATGCTATCTATAGAATTTTTAAGGAGGAGTTTCATTGACTATGTAGCTATTACCTACAATATGTTAGAGTATAGCTGTGCTGAATAGAGCACTCTGATTGGTTAAAAAGAGGTCTCTAAATCACTTAACTTAGAGCCCTCTTCCTAGAGTCCATCCTCATACTCTCTCAGGGGTTGTTTTTTGTTTTTATTTTTAAATAATTTTGTTATTGTTGCATGTGTGTGTGATTATTTTTGTGGTTGTTTACCTTAAAATACCATTAGCTAGCTATGACTATACCATTATAATGACTTGACTTGTTCTTGAATAACTGGAATATTATTAAAGAGACAGATAAACATGCATGAAAGTTGAATATTCCAGGTGAATAGAATTCTTCAGGTCCATTTCACTAATATCAGAAACAGCCATTTGATGCATTAGTTGGCCTGGAGGTGTTGGCCTGGAGGTGTTGGCCTGGAGGTGTTGGCCTGGAGGTTTGACTGTATTAGTTGTTACTGGGCATAGTTAGTACACCTTCTTGTCTACAGATATTCTTGTTGAGAGTATCAGATAATACTTCTCTCTGCTCAGACAAAATCTTTATGTAGATTCTCATTTCCTGTGTGCTCCAATTGCTATTCTACACCAGATCGGTATAATTGTGTGGCAGCTGTTGCTCGTAAGGAGTGATTGGTCTTGTATCCATCTATTCTTGTTATTTCACATAAATGTATCATAGTTTTATTCAAAGTATAATGTTTTCAGTGGTTTAATGATCATTGTCATTATTATTATCAAACTATTGATTTTTGTGATTATTGAGCATGCGTAATAACTAATAAACTTTGACCTCTTTCTATCTCGATAAGTGACGGTTGGTATCTTGATTGACTGCCGTCAGGGAGGTTCACTACGTTACACATACTCCATTATCTCAATCTCATTAGTTTCTTACCTCAAGTAACTATACCCAGAACACACACAATTGGTGAGTGAAGAGCCCACATTATTTTTGCTCCACTTTTCTCTGTGATAAAATGCATGTTCAACTGTCTACAATACAAGCATTCTTTTAGTTGTATAATAATACTGTGATGTGACCAGGTATGTACTTCATGTCTAACCTTGAGTCTATTACTGAAAGTGAGTGGATTCTATTTTAGAATCCAACTGCAAGGGACTTAAAAAGTGTTTACTCATTAACCAATCAGCTTGCTTTGAAAGATGACTTTACAATTTTCAACACCACTATAATTGATTTTGATAATAAATACAGTATAGCATTAACAACATGAATGACATTAATAATAATTTTGACATGTATCACTTCACACCAATAAAATTAAATACTTAGTTGATTTGGTTTTGAATAGAGTTCTGTTCACCTCAGAAAATAATAATACTGAAATCAAAATAACTTTGGTGGTACAGGTGGTGCAGAAGGATCTAATATCTGTGGTGGCACAGGAGACTCTGAGAGATCAAATAACTGTGGTACAGGTGGTGCAGAAGGATCTAATATCTGTGGTGGTACAGGAGATACAGAGAAATCAAATAACTTTGGTGGTACAGGTGGTGCAGAAGGATCTAATAACTTTGGTGGTAGAGGAGGTATTTCATTGTCAGTGGTTACAACATGGTCACAATAATTACTGTTAAAAACTGAGTTGTCTTCAGTGACCATGGGCTTCGGTTCTGGGAGTTCACCTGTGTAGATTTCAGGTAAATACATTTTTGCAGTGAAATTCTTTCAGATCAAAAGTTAATGGCATCCCAGTAGGACATTTATCCTTATAAATTCCCTAACACCCAAGACATACTAAATGGAGACATTTAGTTTTAGATCATACAACAATGTCTTTGTACATGCTGAGTATCTGTGTGTTATGAGTCTATTTTGAGTCTATTTTCCAATAAAAAGACTTAGTCAAAATTAGGTAGAGTTTTGTCATGTGCATGTAGTTGATACCGCTGTCTTTTGGGAAGGAGGCTAACAATAATGATGTTATAAAAATTAATGCAACAAATGTACTCAGTTGTGGTGGGAATTGCTTGTAGTTCATAATCATTACAGCGTTTAGTATACATAATAGAACTAATTATGGAATTCTTCATTCAAACAGATACATTTTAAAGTTTTGGGAGATAATTCTCATCAAAAATTTAGTAAACAGCTAGTCATATTCAATGTAGAGATAATAATAAAGAACTTGTTTGTATACTAACCTGTATCATAAATCTTTAAAATTTCATTTGATAATTCATGACAATTTATCTTATCCAGTGCCTTGCTCACTGCCTTCCAAGTTGGCTTAGGCCTGTCCTTCAGCCACTTATCACACACTTCCACAAAACAGTCAAAATCAGTGCCATGCTTTCCTATGTCTTTAATTTTGATCAAATATTCTTGTGATATACCCAAAGCTGCTCCAATTTCTTCCCATTTTGAGTATATCTCACGTAATTGAATTAACAGAGTGTCCAGATTCAGTAATAGATCTAAATTGTGTTATCATACATGTACAATATTATCGCTATTACATAGCTACAAACCTACATAGATTAACACAATGTCAATGATTTTTCAATAGTAGCTACCTTTTGTACATTGCAATGTGCTTAGGTCTTTATAATGATTTCAATGTAAAAATAGCTCCCATAAGTAATGTCTAGCTATTGCTCTATATGTGCATGTGTGATTAATGTTATTCATAATAGTGAAAGCTAACTACACACCTGATGGATGGGTTGGTTGATGATTTGAGTAGTATTTTTTTCCCTCTGTGACCTTTGACTTGTCTGACTGAGTATTACTCTTTTTGGCATCAGTAATAACACCTTCATAGTCAGTATATTCTTTACCATTAGCTTCAACTTTGACCATTGAATAACACGGGACATTGTCCTCAGGAGTGGAATCATGACTATAATCTTTAACCTTACATCCACTTTTACCATAAACCACATGTCCTCTAGCATCACTCTTAATTTCTTTCTGTAGTCTAGGAGCCTGTAATATTATAGTACGAGATAAATGTCGCTATATTACAACTCTCTGAAAAGTTTTTGTCACCTAAAGAGACTGAATTAACCACAAACTTAGTTTTATTATACAATATTATTGTTAATTTTAGCAATGAGGTCTATATATTTCTATTCCATGTCTTTGCTAAACTTTGTCTCAAGTATACACAATTTATTGCAAGGTAAGACTCCCAATATTACATCTAAAGGGGACATTCATATCTATATTTTTGTCCACACTGGTTATTGTATTTTATAGTGAAACTGTTTCACTTCTTTCGATGTTATGATGTGAGATCTTCTTATTAGTTAAGTTGTAAACTTACTCAAGAGCCTAATTTATTTATTTTGTGCATAGTTGAATACCTGTTAGCACTATACTGTAGTGAAGTATGATTCTTTACTTATAAAATATTCTTATATTATGTTATCCTGAGTGGTCATTTTCATCTTGACTATACTTACTCTTATTAGAATTAGCACAAAAACTGACAGCAATAATAATGAGAAAAATATTTACCTCATGAAGAGTGCTTGTGTGCTGAGGAATTGTGGATTCATATGCATCCTTTAACTGATAAGGAAATAGAATAAAATTATTAATTTTTGTACTTATTGCATGCACAAGTAGATATACATTACCTCTATAGCTGATGTTCTATTCACAAATCTATTGTTAAGAACACCATATTCAGGTACTTCTTCACTCATCTATTATACAGGTAATACATTATGATTGTAAAATAACATCAGATAATAATTATATCATTATAATTGCTTTAGCAGTTCAATAATTTCCTACAAAGGTGCAAAATATTTACATCTACCTTTGATTGTAGAGGATACTCAGAACTGATGTGCAAGTGGTTATATTCCTTTATACATGGTATAATATTATTTATTAGGACATAAAACAGAAGTCATTTCAGTGTACATACCTCTGGGTGTGAAATCTTGTCTCTATAAACAACAATAAACAACAATAAACAACCATGCTATAAAAGTAAGCTCATGGTGAGGGAGATTTTTTAGACAATATAATACTGTATACTGTAATAGTCACAACAACAGTATCAACAACAGTAACAGCAAACAGTGGCTATGCTGATATGATGTAGTTAAATCCATAATAGTACTGTAGTAATAATACAATAGAGATAAAATGCATGACTTACATATCAACTCTCCTGTCTTTTGACTTCACTGCTAAAATAATAGATAACAGAAACATCACAGATGACAGTATTATAGCTCTAAAAATATTATGTTCATCACTTCAAGTGAAAGAAGATTATTGAACTGGCTCAATAAAATCATTCTTTATAGTTAAAATGTGAAGAGCATGTTATTATGTACATAGCTAAGATCAAAAGTAGGTAGAGTCATACCTAACAGTGGCACTGTATCATACCTGATTTCCTTCTGATTATAACTCCTGACGTTACACAGATGGAGAGAAAAAGAACACCAGTGAGACCACTAGCAGCAGCCACCATTCCAATTATCTGCCAAATTCTCAGTTCTACATGTCCAGAAGTGGTGTTGGTAGCTGTATAATAGTGAAGCATTTAAAAGATATGATAACTTATTTTCATAATATCTACTTATTAACATACAAACAGTTTCCTGGTTTGTCACTAGTTGTAAAATCACCTACATAACTAATAGATAGTCACATGTCTTATCTGTGGGCCAAGTTAGAGACTATATGTACATCAAGAAACTGTTTATGAGGAAATCTGTAATTGAATACCTGATGTTGTGTTTGATGTGCAATTAAGTGTAGTGGGGTCAGGATACCACCTCCTATCATTACCACACACTGCCATTATACTCTCCTCTGGTACCAGACCCTCCTCACACTCCAACACTATCATAGAACCTTCAGTTGTGGCTGTGTAAGGTGAGATCGACACTCCATTGGCAGCAGATGGAGGGAAGCACTGAATCAATGTGAAACTGATAGCTGTAATGTTACTATTCCCTTTGCAATTAACAGCTTGTACTGTGACCCTGTACTCAATGTTGTAAGACAGTGTTACATTTATGGGAGTGGAATCAGTAGTTAACAGTAACTGTGCAGATGGAGAGTCAAGGGATGTATTTGAAATATTAATCAGGTATGTGGCTGGTCTCTCCATGTTCTCCCATTGAATGGTGACTGTAGATGTGTTTGTATCATTGTAGTAATCAGATATGTTCAACTGCTGTGGAGTTGGTGGGGGACTTACTGTATTAATGTTTTGTAGATAAGACCTATAAAATAAGTAGCTAAACAATACTATTATTCTTTACCTTCAACCACCACTAGTCTATTCACTAGCCTGTCTGTATCAGGACCACAGCCAATCCTAGTTCCATTGTGTTGAGAGTTTAATATGAAGTATAGAGATGAATACAGGCATGTGGTACCTATAGCCAGCAGTGTAGCATTACCATCACCTACTTGTGAGGGCACTTGGAGAGCATCTAGGTCAGTGAAAACTTTTTTTGATACACTATCATCCTCTTGTCTAGTCCATGACCACCACAGTGAGGTACCACTAACATTACAAAAGAAGGTGAGATTTTCTTCACATCCGCTATTCACATAGTTGGTGGGTTCTAGCACCACAGTACCTATTTGGAAATAATATAGCTAGATATTTGTTCTCTATAGCATTGAAGTCAGAATAATCAAAAGGCTTATATCTTACTCTGTTATATATATGGTGCTGGTTGCTAATAATAATAACTAATGAAATGGAAATTTATCTTACCATGTAATGGCAGGAAAGTATTCACACTCCATATTATTATGAGTATGGTAGAAGTTGGATGCATCATGGCAAGCTATTAGATCAAGAAAACAAATCCACAAATCCTAACTACACTGTAGCTAGCTAGTTAGCTATTTTACTAGTACATTAATAACTAGCTGACTACCTTATAATTCAATAGATCTCAGTCCAGTTTTCATTATGAAACAGTTTAGAAAACACTGAGTTCTTATACACAACATAACTAACAACAAAATGTTAGACTAGATCTTTAACATTAGCTACGTATTATTATCTCTAGAATTTTTAAGGAGGAGTTTTATTGACTATGTATTACCTACAATATGTTGGAGTATAGGTGTGCTGAATAGAGCACTCTGATTGGTCAAAAAAGGTCTCTAAATGCATTAGAGCCTCCAATTCAGAGCCCTTTATTTGGAGTCAATTCATAGTCTCTCAGGGCTGTTTGTTTTTAACTTGGTATGCAATAATTTTGTTTTTGTTAACTGTTATTGTGTGTGTGTGTGATTTTTTTTGTCATTGTTGCTTACCTATCAATAATATGACTTGTTCTTGTAGTTGGTTCACCTTCTTGTCTTCTGACTTTCTTGTTGATAATATCAGACAGAACCTTCTCTCTACTCAGAGGAAATCCTTTTCTAGCTTCTCACTCCCTGTGTGCTCCAATGACCTGTCCTCTCTATCACCAATAACTCATCTAGCAACACCAGATTATATATAGTGATATATACATGTAGGTCTTGTATCCATCCATCTATTCCTGCCATTTCACATAAACGGGTCATGGTTTTACCCAGTGGTTTAGATGTATTTTTATTGGCTGTAAATAAAATGAATCACAGATGGACACATTTCCACAAACTTCTGAATTATTACTTTTGCCTGAACATTTCTACCCTTGATTCCTCCTGGTCTGTTTTTTGGATATATTATTTTTTCTGTATATTTGAGGTAAGCCCTTTCTACCAGTTCTATTTGACTATTTCATAGTCACAGCTGCCTGCATTCCTTTCCACTGTACAAGGCAAAAAACAAGCTGATATAATAATATTGTATCTAGCAGACTTTTGGCCCAACAACCTCTTCTTTTACTCTTTACCAGAAGTTAATGCCTCTTCTTGCCTTTCTACTCCCTCTCTCCGTAACCGTTTCATCTGCATCCAATGAGCTTTAAAAGTAGTAAATTCTGTGTCAATGAAGAAGTCTATTTCTGGTTTACCAGTGCTCTGCAGGTGTCTCATTAACCCTTTCGCTCCCAAAAGAGTGTAATTTTACACACTTTTCTACCGTCTGTTACTCGGACCCCGTCGGCACAAGGACGTCCTCCTGCCACCAACCTTTGACTGTCGGCATTGGAAGTCAGAACAATGGGTTGTGGTCCGTCAGTTCTCAGATGTTTGACCACAGGGAGGAGCTGCATTTGATCTTCCTTTGATGTTCGCTTTATATGGACTTTAAAAAAAAAAAAAATGAAAAGAAAAGGAGAGTGGCATAGTGCATGGGGCAGTGCCGTAGAGGATCGTCGGTGTGAGAGAGGCCATAAGCAGGCCAGCAAGAGTCTCCAAGGAGCTCATTCTTTCTGCCTTGATCTGCTAGCTGCCAGCATGACGTCACGCTGACCTGCGCGACCTTTTGCTGCCTGGGGCGCCGGCGCCTAGTGACGACCAATGCCAAATAAAAAAAAAATCCAAAATTAGTGTAGCGAAAGGGTTAAGTAAGCAACACACACAATATTATGATAAAGTGAATTGAGGGTAAATTCGATGCCATCCTTCTTCCTGACCTGTAAGTATTTCGAACATGCATGTGCACTAAACATAAATCTCTCTAACTATGTTATTAGCTATATAACTAGTTACTCCAAAATGAATCTTGTCTGCCAGTATTGTACCTCTGGTTTAGTGAGAGTGAATGTTTGTCCTTTCCTGTAGGCTATGGACACACCATGAATTTCATAAAATCAAGCAATACTCGTATCCTCATGTGTCTTCTTAAAGATTTTATTTCTCCATTGTTCTTCACTGTGACCAGAACTTGCAGTTGTAGAAGTATGGGCGGGGCTAGGGCTTAGTAGAGCTTCCCTCTCGCTATAAATTGATCTAACTCTAGCAGTTCCGAAGACAGTTCACTAACTTCGAAGTGCTGATAGTCAAAATTATTAATCCATTCTACTGTTTGACTAAAAATAGTTTCCATGGAGAGCTAATCTTCTTCTCACAGCTAGATAGGTATAAAGCTATTATTATAGTACTCTGCTGGGTGTGAAGTGCGCATGCGTAGGTAGCTATACTTTAGATTCCGAGGTCTTAGTATTATTTTAATGATGAGAAAAATGGCAACACAAAGGTCTGGGTAGATGTGATGTGTAGGTTTTCATATTGTTCCTAACTATCTTTATTATAGACTTTGAAACGTGTTGACAGGACAATTAATAATAATTTAATTTGCTCGATAATATGACAAACTACTTGAGAACTTAATTATTGCCGTGTGTGTCAGTATATAATATAAAAAAATTATTATTACTTATGTAGTGTGAACGTAATCCATGTAGGGATATTTTCTAATCCCAATGCCACTGATCATTTTAAATTGGTAACTTACTTTTGAAGACCCAGGTACATATACGTATGTGCATGCATAGTGTCTACAATGTTCAATGTAGACTCTGTAGTATCATATTAACATTCTTTACTGGTATAAATGATTTTTAGTCATGCTATTTATCTAAGTGTCTGTGCAGCCATCTTTTATCATTAGCTATCATGAGATTTGTTCTATAATGAGTAAGTTCAGTGCTGCATGCATAAGTAAAGATATCACAGAGTCAAATATAAGTACGTATGTAGCTACTCACATGCTACATTTCTAAGAGATGAACATCTGAGGATCCAAGCACTGCTCTTCTCTTATGGATAAGTATACCAAATCAAACTAAATTTGTAGTATGTCAGTATTACCAGTAGCTACTTGTTGCATTTTGCTGAAAAAAATTCATTTACCAACAATGTTCTAAAGCAATCCTAAGTACCTAATTACATGGTTATATGTTTCAGTAATTATGTATACATGAATAATGGTAGCCAAAAGGTGAGAGGTCAACACTATGTACAATATAATATAGTAATACTATATATAGTTACTTACTCCAGAACTTTAATGACTGATATACGTAGTTCATTGATATTATTCTATTATTGTGTCCTCCCAAATTCTATTATCTGACTGTGTGTGGTTGTTTACAAAAAATATTATTAGTTGATGTTGTAGTTTGTGCTATTGAGTAAGTGGAGCATAAGCTATAATATTCTCTGTAAGTTCTATGGTGGCTGGTTTCTCCAGAAGTATTTCCTCATCTCTCTGTTTTTCTGTGATGACATCTTCAGGCTCACCGTGGTCAGTTATTGATGCTCTATGTTCACCTCCTAAAATTTCAGACTGTGGTTTTCTCAATTTATATCCAATGAGTAGTCTCAGTACAAATGCCATTACTCCAAGCATTACTATAACTGATACACACACTAATGCAATGATGACTTCCATTTTTCAATGGTATTATGTTGAGCTAAAATATAACAGTGATGACATACTGATTAATATTAATCTTCTTACTCCAATGATTAGGCACACACTCTAATCTTCAATAGTACAAGAAGTTTCACCCCTAATGTCTCTTTCCTCCCTTGCAAGCACCAAAATGGATCTATCATACACATGCTAGTGGCTATAGTGAAACATTGAACAAGTATTCTATTATTTACAAAGGTACAATAGCTATATTTTGTAATACAGTTCCCTTGTTTACCACTAATTGTAACCTTCCTCACACTTCAACATTATCGCAGAACCTTCAGTTGTGGCTGTATAAAGTGAGATCAACACTCCATTAATGGCAGATGGATGAAAGCACTGAATCAATGTGAAACTGATTACTGTAATGCCTCTGCAATTACCAGCTTGAACTGTGACCCTGTACTCAATGTTGTAAGATATGTTATAAATACCCATCAGAAAAGATAATAATTGAGCTAATAGATATTAAATCACAGTCCATTCTAGCTAATTGCTGAGTTAAAGTATTGAAAATACAAACAGTTTTATAAAGAATACAAAAGCATATAAAGAGTTGTTCAATGACAAGAGTAAAAGAGAATAGTGACTGTTCTAGTATTATAGAATGATCTTTGTTTGCAGTTTTGGTTAAATAAAAGCATAGGTCAGACAGAGATGAAATCAAGAATTGAAAAAGCAAACTAAGAAGTACTTTTTTCTTGATTATTTCCAAAGAGGCAAGCTTTCCCCATAATACTTATAGTTATACACTGGCCATGTACTAGTCTAGAGTAGTCAGACTCATTACAGAAAGTCACTCATGATCAGTTTTGTGAGTTTATTATTAATTTTTTTATTGTGATAACATAATATTTTCAAAACATCACTTTTGGTATAGTTATAAGCAGAAATCATGTAGATGTGTAGCTATATAGTTTTCTGATCAGAGGAGTCAAGCAGAGAGTATTATATACATGAAGGTATATCTCTACCTCTAATAAACAATAATAAAGAACTTTATTAGCTACTGGAGGTGAATGGACTCATTTCACTGCAAGTAACTTAATGATACTGTATTGACTTTCACAGTCAATTATAGTGGCTTTGTAAATAGTAAAGTAGCTATATAATTGTTTTCAAAGCAAGTTGATTGGTCAATTAACAAATGAAGAACAATTAATATTATGATTACATACATTTATTAACTTCACACTAAAACTTGGTGTTTTCTGTTCACCTCAAAAACTTGAAGAATTATATACTGAAATCAACTAACTTTTGTGGTACAGGTGGTGCAGAAGGATCTAATGTCTGTGGTGGCACTGAGAGATCAAATAACTTTTGTGGTACAGGAGGTACTTCATTGTCAGTGGTTACATTGTCACAATAATTACTGTTAAAAACTGAGCTGTCTTCAGTGACCATGGGCTTCGGTTCTGGGAGTTTACCTGTGTAGATTTCAGGTAATTAAAAATGCATTTTTACAGTGAAATTGTTTCTGATACACAAAATACGTACACACTGACATCCCAATAAAACATTTATCCTTATAAACCACCAACTCCAAAGATATACACTAATTGTGTAATAATTATTATAACAATGATGTTTAGCTCCAGACCTTACAATAATAACAATGGTCTTGTACATGCTGAGTGTCCATGTGTTGAGTCTATTGTCCAATAAAGAGACATAGTTTTGTCATGTAGCTAGTTGGTATCACTATCTTTTGGGAAGGAGGAGAGCAATAATGTTATTACAAAAATTAATGCACCAAATGTATTTAGTTGTGGTGGGAATTACTTGTAGCTCATAATATTACAGCACTAATAGAGCTAATTTTGGGATTCTTCATTCAAACAGATATAGCTATTTTAATAAATTGTATAGTTTTGGGAGATGATTGTCATCAAAAATAGAATTAAGTTTAGCAAGCAACTAGTCATATTCAATTAATGTTTATGTCACGTTTTTGGTAAAGTTTTTTTGTACATAATTATCATTAGCTATTAAAAGAACATGATTGCTATACTGACCTGTATCATAAATTTTTAATATTTTCTTGGATAATTCATGACAGTTTATCTTATCCAGTGCCTTGCTCACTGCCTTCCAAGTTGGCTTAGCCTTGTCCTTCAGCCACTTATCGCACACTTCCACAAAACAGTCAAAATCAGTGCCATGCTCTCTTACATCTTTAATTTTGGTCAAATATTCTTGTGATATACCCAAAGCTGCTCCAATTTCTTTCCATTTTGAGTAGATCTCACGTAATTGAATTAACAGAGTGTCCAGATTCAGTAATCGATCTAAATTTTGTTATCATACATGTACTTATTATTCTTGCTATTACATACGTAACTATTTAACTAGAAACTTGATTTCCCAATAGTATTGCTATTAGCTATCCTTTTAGGTTAACTAAGTACATTGACACATATTAGAAATTACTGTGATTTCAATAGGAATAGAAAATCTCTCTCTTTAGAAATTTCTTTATATGTTCATGTGTGATTGATGTTAGCTATTGTTTTCAATAGAGCATCAGAAGTAATAGTGAAAGTTATAATTATATATCTATAATTATATTTATATCTAACTACGTACATACCTGATGGATGGGTTGGATGAATTTTTGAGTATATTAATTCCTTTGTGGCCTTTGACTTGTCTGACTGAGTATTATTCTTTTTGGCATCAGTAACAACTTCTTCATAGTCAGTGTATTCTCTAGCTTCTACTTTGACCATTGAATAACATGGGACATTGTCCTCACGAGTGGAATCATGACTATAATCTTTAACCTTACATTCACTTTTACCATAAACCACATGTCCTCTAGCATCACTCTTAGTTTCTCTCTGTAGCCTAGGAGCCTATAATAATAAAGTACAAGATAACTGTGACTATTATAGTTTTTGTTACTTGAAATGACTGGCATAATAACTATCAACCACAGACTTAGTTATACTATTATAATACTATATATTTCAGCAGTGGTAATAAAGTAGGTGTATAGTCTATTATATTATTAGATAGATATTGTGTGTGTTTGTAGTCTTTTAATGAGTAATTGAGTGATAATATAGATATGAATTGCTGTGTTTAGGTCTCCAGCAACTTCTATTTACTGATTTGAAAACACATACTAAACAGTCTAGCTATACCTACTGCAATCTAATTAAGCAAAGAATTCAGCATTTTTCTGAACCTGGAAAATCAAGGTTCCAAGGTTTTGGACTAAATAACTGCTTATGAATGTATTTAGCTACTCTTAGCATAAAAACTGGTAGTAGTAATAAGGTTATTGTTATATTTACCTCATGAAGAGTGCTTGTGTGCTGAGGAATTGTGGATTCATATGCATCCTTTAACTGATAAGGAAATAGCATAACATTGTATTTACATAATGCATGCACAAGTAGATAAACATTACCTCTATAGTTGATATTCTATTCACAAATCTATAGTTAAGAACACTGTATTCAGGTGCTTCTTCACTTGTCTATATATAATTATACAGGCGTAGCTACTTGTACAGTTATACATGTACAGTTATGATTATACTATAATATAATACAGGAGAAAATATAACAACATTGATTTGATTTTGCACGTAATATTGCTAGTACAGTTTACTAATAATTTAATTTCCTGCTACATATATTCATTATAATTATGAAAAAATGCATAATCATTATCTCACCATTGATTGTAGAGGACACTCAGAACTGATGTGCAAGTGGTTATATGCCTTTATACACAGTACAATATTTATTAGAACATAAAACAGAAATTGTTTTCAGTATACATACCTCTGGGTGTGAAATCCTGTCTCTATAAACAACAATAAACAACAACAATAACATTATTATTATATAAGTATATAAACACATGTGGAGGGAATTTCTTAGATCATGTTATTATAATAATATCTACTGTAATACCTTCTGTGTATTAGTTATAGTCATAATAACAGTATCAACAACAAGAACAAACATTGAATATGATATAGTAAAATTCATGTTTTTTTAGTAGTAGAGATAGAACATGACTTACATGTTAACTCTCCTGTCTTTTAACTTCACTGCTAAAATAATAGATAACAGAAACATCACAGATGACAGTATTATAGCCCTAAAAATATTGTTTATCACTTCAACTGAAAGAAGATTATTTAACTGGCTCACTCAATCATTCTTTATAGTTAAATGTGAAGAGTACATTACATTCATTATGTACATAGCTGAGATCAAAAGTAGGTGGAGTCATACCTAACAGTGACACTGTATTATACCTGATTTCCTTCTGATTATAACTCCTGATGTTACACAGATGGAGAGAAAAAGAACTCCAGTGAGGCCACTAGCAGCAGCTACCATTCCAATTATGTACCACATTCTCAGTTCTACATGTCCAGAAGTGTTGTTCGTAGCTGTATATAGTGAAGCATTTAAAGATATGATCACATACTTGTTTATTCAGTTGTATTACAGCATTTCACTGGTTTGTCACTAAATGTAACATCATCTAAGTAGTCATTTGCCTTATCTGTGGTCATATTAGAGAATGTATATACATCAGGAGACTCTTTATGACCATATTTTTCGCACAGAGCTAAATTTCATTATTGTAGCTATAATAATGATTATTCTATGGAACCTGAATTAGTCTATTCTCTTTAAAATGGCATCCACAAGTCATACAAAGTGTAAGTCATTTATATTCAAGTTAAAGGATGTTTATTGCAGTCATATCTGGGTAATAATTATAAAGATGTCAATAACTTATTCTTACCTTTATTCATATTTATCTACCTACTTATTTGCTCATGTTCCTAATAGCTATGAACCTATTCCTATGTCAAGAGGAGGAGATAGAATAGTGTCTGCTGAGGTCCTATACTGACTGCACTATTATGTATAAAGAGATGCCCAGAACTTAGAGGTACTGATCACTTGTAGCTAGTTACACATATCAATATATTATAATAAACTGTACATTAATTATTTATATGAGCTATTATAATAATATTATTATGATAATAATATTATATTAGCTATTCATTATGTTCTGGTTTATAATATCTAATTACCTGATGTTGTGTTTGGTGAGCAATTAAGTGTAGAGGGGTCAGGATACCACCTACTATCATTACCACACACTGCCATTATATTCTCCTCTGGTATCAGACCCTCCTCACACTTCAACACTATCACAGAACCTTCAGTTGTGGCTGTGTAAGGTGAGATGGACACTCCATTGGCAGCAGATGGAGGGAAACACTGAATCAATGTGAAACTGATTGCTGTAATGTTACTATTCCCTCTGCAATTACCAGCTTGAACTGTTACCCTGTACTCAATGTTGTAAGACAATGTTATATTTATGGTAGTAGAATCAGTAGTTAACAGTGACTGTGCAGGTGGAGAGTCAAGGGATGTATTAATCAGGTATATGGCTGGTCTCTCCATGTTCTCCCATTGAATGGTGACTGTAGATGTGTTTGTATCATTGTAGTAATCAGATATGTTCAACTGCTGTGGAGTCAGTGGGGGACTTACTGCATCAATGTTTTGTACATAAGACCTATAAAATAAGTAGCTAAACAATACTATTATTCTTTACCTTCAACCACCACTAGTCTATTCACTAGTCTGTCCAATTCAGGACCACAGCCAATCCTAGTTCCATTGTGTTGAGAGTTTAATGTGAAGTGTAGAGATGAATACAGGTATGTGGTACTTATAGCCAGCAGTGTAGCAGTGCCATCACCCATTTGTGAAGGCACTAGGAGAGTATCTAGGTCAGTGAAAAGTTTTTTTGATGGACTATCATCCTCTGGTCTAATCCATAACCACCACAGTGAAGTACCACTAACATTACAAAAGAAGGTGAGATTGTCCCCTTCACATCCACTATTCACATAGTTGGTGGGTTTCAGCACCACAGTACCTATTAGGGAATATAGACAGTCAGCACATCTGTTTTGAATTACATTGAAGTCAATACAATTCTTACTCTATTATAAGGTGTTGATTGCTAATACAGATCACTAATAATTTATCTTACCTTTTAATGGCAGTAAAGTATTCACACTCCATATTATTATGAGTATGGTAGAAGTCGAATGCATTATAGCTAGCTATCTGATCAAGAAAGCAAATCCACAAATCCTAACTACCAGCTAGCTAGTTAG
Source organism: Diacarnus erythraeanus (assembly GCA_964016965.1). Lineage (NCBI taxonomy): Eukaryota > Metazoa > Porifera > Demospongiae > Poecilosclerida > Podospongiidae > Diacarnus > Diacarnus erythraeanus. The sequence goes on from OZ024671.1 coordinate 7,386,169, forward strand.
CTATTTTACTAGTACATAAATGACTCTCTTATAATTCAATAGATCAGTTTTCAATATGGAGCAGTTTAGAAAACACCAGAGTTCTTATAATAATATAGCAAAACTACATAACAACAGAGTATTGGACTAGATCTATAACAATAATAGAGATGATCACATCAGGATCATATATTATATAATTATAAAGAGTAGTTTCAATGACCACACCCCCTTTGGAATATATGATAGTATGAATTTCTAAATTTAGACTGTAGTGGATGTGATGTGTAGATTTTATAGTCAAAATTTAAATACACCGTTGTTTGTTTTCACTGCAAGTAACATGAGGGTGTGTCTTGCTGGCTTTCAAGTAAACATGAAATGCCTCCATATAATATGCCCCAGCTGCATACTACCAGAGAAGAACTGAATAAGATAGATAGGGACAGAATATGAAAGCAGCCCTGATCAGAAAAAGAAATGCACAAAGTAGCTATAATTAGCTATGCAGTATTAAGAAGAGACTAAATTATTTAGGCATATATACATCTAGCTAGAACAGTAGTTAGTTAGCTGCTGATTTTTTCTTTTATTCTTGTCATTGAGCCAATCTTTATGTGCTTTTACACACTGTCTGTAATTTGCACTAAATAGCTACTTTATTCTACTTTATCTTTTGCATCTAAGCAGTTAGATTCAGGTAATTAATCTTGTCTCTATAAGCTAAATTATATCTTTTTGTTATGCACAGGCTTTGAAACTTGTTGGCATAATTTAATGTGCTTACATTAATAGAAACTTTTGGGAACTTAAGGTTCAGTGTCAGTATTAATAACTATCTATATAGGAACTGATTTGTTATAAGTTCACTTATGTATAGTGTGATAGTAATCCATGTAGGATGTTATCCAATCACAATGCAAGCAAACTTCTCTCATAAAGTTAGTATTACTAATAACTAGCTAATAGAAATTTGCATTGTGAATATACTAAGAAAATATATCTTATTTGCATTCATTCATTATAATTAGTGCTAACCTTTTACAAACAAGTTTCCAAAGCCATTCTAGATGTCTATACAGTAACACATATTATGTCAGTACATGCACATTATGTTTACATGAATAATGTACTAGAATGTTCTTATAATAGTAGTACATATGAGTGAAAACTCTATTATATTTCATAATTGTATTCTATGTATTTGGTTGTTTACAAAAATTAAAAATTAACTAATGGTGTTATTATTATTATATAATATTATTTTTTCATTCATGTTGTAGTTTGTTACTGAGTAAGTGGAGCATAAGCTATATTCTCTGTAAGTTCTATGGTGGCTGGTTTCTCCTGAAGTATTTCCTCATACATTGGGTCTGACTGTGTTTCTGTGATGACATCTTCAGACTCAACTTGGTCAGTCATTGAAACTCGGTGTTCTCCCACTGATATCTCAGACTGTGGCTTTCTCAATTTATATCCAATGAGTAGTCCCAGTACAAATGCCATTGCTCCAAGCATTACCAAAATAACTGATACACACACTAATGCAATGATGACTTCCATTTTAGAGTTAGGTTCAGTGGTATTCATAATAATATCCTGTTGAGCTAAAAAAAAAATCAAAAAATCAAAAAAAAAATACAACAAACCAACAACAAAAATACAACAAAACAAGTATGATGGCATAATTAAACCTCTGACTCCAAGGATTAGTCACATACTGAACAATAAGCCCCACCCCTCCCTTACAAGCATAATAATGGTCAATCATGCTAGTGAAACATTGTACAAGTAACATAATGACATTTAGCTATAGCTACTTATTTACATACTTGTTAAAAAGGTGCAATTGCATAGTTCTCCTTTAGTTGTAGGTTTAGTTGTAACATCATCTACATAATAGATATACAATAGTCACTTGTCCTAGCCATGTCAGAGAAAATAGCTAGGTAGATTCTTAATAAGCAAATTTGCAACAACAACAATCATTCAAATACCTGATGTTGTGTTTGGTGTGCAATTAAGTGTAGTGGGGTCAGGATACCACCTCCTATCATTACCACACACTGCCATTATACTCTCCTCTGGTACATGACCCTCCTCACACTTAAACACTATCACGGAACCTTCAGTTGTGGCTGTGTAAGGTGAGATCGACACTCCATTGACAGCAGATGGAGGGAAGCACTGAATCAATGTGAAACTGATTGCTGTAATGTTACTATTCCCTCTGCAATTAACAGCTTGAACTGTGACCCTGTACTCAATGTTGTAAGACAATGTTATATTTATGGCAGTGGAATAAGTAGTTAACAGTGATTGTGCAGGTGTATAATCAAGGGATGTATTAATCAGGTATGTTGCTGGTCTCTCCATGTTCTCCCATTGAATGGTGACTGTAGATGTGTTTGTATCATTGTAGTAACCAGATATGTTCAACTGCTGTGGAGTTGGTGGGGGACTTACTGTATTAATGTTTTGTACATAAGACCTATAAAATAAGTAGCTAAACAATACTATTATTCTTTACCTTCAACCACCACTAGTCTATTCACTAGCCTGTATGTATCAGGACCACAGCCAATCCTGGTTCCATTGTGTTGATAGTTTAATGTGATTTGTAGAGATGAATGCATGTATGTGGTGCCTATAGCTAGCAGTGTAGCTGTAATACCATCATTCACTATTGAGGGCATATTTACATGAAGAGCATCTTGGTCAGTGAATAGTTTTCTTGACACACTATCATCTTCTTGTCTAGTCCATAACCACCACAGTGAAGTACCACTAACATTACAAAAGAAGATGAAATTGTCCCCTTCACATCCACTATTCACATAGTTAGTGGGTTCTAGTATCACAGTACCTATTAGGAAATATTATGTTTGCATGTTCTCTATGGCAATGAACTTATCTCTTGCTCTATTATAAAGTCCTAATTGCTAATACAATGAAATGTATAAGTTACTAATGATTTATCTTACCATGTAATGGCAGGAAATTATTCACACTCCATATTATTATGAGTATGGTAGAAGTTGAATGCATCATAGCAAGCTATCAGATCAAGAAAGCAAATCCACGAATCTTAACTACACTGTAGCTAGCTAGTTAGCTATTTTACTAGTACATTAATAACTAGCTGACTACTTTATAACTCAATAGATCAGTTTTCAATATGGAACAGTTTAGAAAACACCAGAGTTCTTATACACAACAACAGAATGTTAGACTAGATCTATAACAATAATAGAGATAATTACGTATGTTGGGGTTTCATTGACTATGTATTACCTAGAGTATTGCTGTGTTGAATAGAGCATTCTGATTGGTCAAAAAAGCGGTCTCTAAATTTCTTAGAGCCTCCAATTTAGAGCCCTCTATTTAGAGTCAACCCATATTCTCTCAGGGCTGTTTTTTTAAACTTGGTATGGAATAATTTTGTTTTTGTTAACCGTTATTGCATGCGCATGATTTTTGTTTGCTGCTGTTGCTTTTTAAAATATTATTATGACCTGTTCTTGTTTTGACTGAAATGTCTACCTTAACTGGAATGTTTAAGGAGACATAAACATGATACACGAAAGTTGAATATTCCAGGGAGAGAATTCTTCAGGTTCATTTCGTTACTATCAGAAACAGACATTCAGTGTTAGTTGGCCTGGAGATGTGAGTGTATTAGTTGTCACTGGTGTATCACTGGCAGTTGATTCACCTTCTTGCCTTCTGTCTTCAGACTTTAATATCAGACAATACTTCTTTCTGCTCATTTTGTATTTCCTGTGTGCTCCAATAACCTGTCCTCTCCATCACCAATAGCTCATCTAGCTACACCAGATTGGTATAATTGTGTGGCAGTTGTTGCTCGTAAAGAGTGATAGGTCTTGTATTCATCTATTCTTGCCATTTCACATAAACATATGTCACATTTTTACTCAAGGTATAATGACCCTGTATGTATACCAGCAGGTATTTTTATTGGCTAATAAAATGCATCATCAGATGGACACATTTCCACAAACTTCTTGTAGTTTAGTTACTAGTTAGGTGTAAAGCTATTATTATTATTATCCCTTTCGCTCCCAAAAGAGTGTAATTTTACACACTTTTCAACCGTCCGTTACTCGGACCCGTCGGCACCAGGACGTCCTCCTGCCGCCAACCTTTGACTGTCGGCATCGGAAGTCAGAACAATGGGTTGTGGTCCGTCAGTTCTCAGATGTTTGACCACAGGGAGGAGCTGCCTTTGATCTTCCTTTGATGTTCGCTTTATATGGACTTTAAAAAAAAAAAAAAAAAAAAAATGAAAAGAAAAGGAGAGTGGCATAGTGCATGGGGCAGTGCCGTAGAGGATCGTCGGTGTGAGAGAGGCCACAAGCAGGCCAGCAAGAGTCTCCAAGGAGCTCATTCTTTCTGCCTTGATCTGCTAGCCGCCAGCATGACGTCACGCTGACCTGCGCGACCTTTTGCTGCCTGGGGCGCCGGCGCCTAGTGACGACCAATGCCAAATCCAAAAAAAATCGAAAATTAGTGTAGCGAAAGGGTTAGAGTGCTCTGTTGTAATACTGGGTGTGAAGTGCGCATGCGTAGGTAGATTCCAAGGTCTTAGATAGTCACATAAGTCTAGGGTCTAGGTAGATGTGATGTGTAGGTTGTCATATTGTTCCTAACTATCTTTATGATAGACTTTGAAACTTGTTGAATAATAATTTTGATGTGCTCAATAATGTGACAAACTACTTGAGAACTTAATTATTGCAATGTCAGTATAATATCTAGAAACTAAATTGATATTTTTTAGTAAAATAATTATTATTACCTATGTAGTGTGAAAGTAATCCATGTAGGATATTTTCTAATCACTATGCCACTGATCATTTTAAGTTGCTAACTTACTTTTGAAGACCCAGGTATGTACATATGTGCATGCATAGTGTTTACAATGTTCAATGTGGACTCGAATATAGGTGTACCCACATGCTACATTTCTAAGGCACTGCACTTCTCTTATGGATAAATATACCAAAACAAACTGGAATTAGTAATTATGTATGCATTTTGGAAAAAAATTGTGTTTATCATTAACAACAATGTTCTAAAGCAATTTTAAGTACCTAGTCACATAGTTTAATGTTTCAGTAATGTAATGTACGTACTATTATACATGAATAATGATACTAGGAGCAAAAGGTGAGAGGTCAACACTCTGTACAATATAATATACTCCAGAACTTTAATGACTGGTATAGTTCAGCTTATATTCTATTATTGCGTCCTCCCAAACACTATTATCTGACTGTGTGTGGTTGTTTACATTATTCGTTCGTGTTGTAGTTTGTAATTGGAGCATAAGCTATATTCTCTGTAAGTTCTATGGTGGCTGGTTTCTCAAGAAGTATTTCCTCATATCTCTATGTTTCTTTAATGACATCTTCAGGCTCACTTTGGTCAGTCATTGATGCTCTGTGTTCTCCCACTGATATTTCAGACTGATTTTATATCCAATGAGTAGTCCCAGTACAAATGCCATTACTCCAAACATTACCAAAGTAACTGATACACAGTGATGACTTCCATTTTAGAGATAGGTTCAGTGGTATGTGGTATTCTTATCTTGTTGAGCTAAAATACAACAGTGATGACATACTGATTAATATTAAACTTTTGATTCCAATGATTAGGCACACATTCTAATCTTCGAAGTTTCACCCCTAATGTCTCTTTCCTCCCTTACAAGCACAAAAATGGATCTATCATACACATGCTAGTGGCTATAGTGAAACATTGAATCATAGATATTTCTCCATAGTATTTACAAAGGTGCAATATATTTTGTATTACAGTTCCCTGGTTTGCCACTAATTGTAACATCACCTACATAGCTAATGGGTAGTCACATGTCTTATCTCTGGGGTCAGGATCCCACCTCCTATCATTACCACACACTGCCATTATACTCTCCTCTGGTACCAGACCCTCCTCACACTTAAACACTATCACAGAACCTTCAGTTGTGGCTGTGTAAGGTGAGATCGACACTCCATTGGCAGCAAATGGAGGGAAGCACTGAATCCATGTGAAACTGATTGCTGTAATGTTACTATTCCCTCTGCAATTACCGGCTTGAACTGTGACCCTGTACTCAATGTTGTAAGACAATGTTATATTTATGGCAGTGGAATCAGTAGTTAGCAGTGATTGTGCAGGTGGAGAGTCAAGGGATGTATTTGAAATATGAATCAGATATGTGGCTGGTCTCTCCATGTTCTCCCATTGAATGGTGACTGTAGATGTGTTTGTATCATTGTAGTAATCAGATATGTTCAACTGCTGTGGAGTCGGTGGGGGACTTACTGTATTAATGTTATGTACATATGACCTATAAAATAAGTAGCTAAACAATACTATTATTCTTTACCTTTAACCACCACTAGTCTATTCACTAGCCTGTCCACTCCAGGACCACAGCCAATCCTAGTTCCATTGTGTCGAGAGTTTAATGTGAAGTGTAGAGATGAATACAGGTATGTGGTACCTATAGCCAGCAGTGTAGCAGTACCATCACTCACTTGTGAGGGCACTTGCAATTGGAGAGTATCTAGGTCAGTGAAAAGTTTTCTTGATGCACTATCATCTTCTGGTCTAGTCCATGACCACCAAAGTGAGGTACCATTAACATTACAAAAGAAGGTAAGATTGTCTCCTTCACATCCACTATTCACACAGTTGGTGGGTTCCAGCACCACAGTACCTATTAGAGAATATAGACAATCTTTATGTTTGTTCTCTATGGCAGTGAAGTCATAATAATTTAAAGGTCAATTTCTTACTCTATTATAAGGTCCTTGTTACTAATACAACAGTATCCAATTATCTTACCATGTAATGGCAGAAATGTACTCCATATTATTATTATGAGTATGGTAGAAGTTGAATGCATTATAGCAAGCTATATATCAGATCAAAGAAAGCAAATCCACAAATCTTAACTACCAGCTAGTTATGTAGTTATCTATTTTACTAGTGCATAAATAACTATAGTCTGTTCACGTTCACCTTGCACCACTTTGACCTTGAATAACTTGCTGGTACTTTTAGCTATGAATATGATTCAAACACCATTCTGCTCAGCTTAAAAACCCGGAAACGTCTAAATATAGCATTACAGAATAAAATCAGTGGAAACTGCTCAACCGGTAGAGCCCATACATCTCTATGGGCATACCAGCCACCACAAGGAACGTGTTAATTCATGACGTCAACCGGGCGCATAGAAATCAAAATAATTGCGTGCAAGGATAATGTTGTTATTGGTCTTTGTTGTTGCTTGGAATTGGTACACTGCAGTGAGAAAACATCATGATGAAGTGTTACTGCATTCATTGCAGGTTACTCCAAAACATCCTGATCATCTGAACTGGCAAAAATCTTCAACAGGCACCCTTGGACAGGCACAGATCTTTAATGAGAACTCAAACACTTCTCCGTTAAAACATTCCTCTCAATCACTATCTGAAGAGACACTGGAGCTATCAATGCTAAGCCCATCAGAGCTGTGGTCAACTTCACTAGAACTAGACCCTCCCACTTCTATAACAAACTCAACAGTACGCTGGTAGCATCTACTGTCTTCTTCTTCAGCTTCACGATTCCTTGATGGATCTTCTTGTTCTTTTTGCTCTCTCTTTCAAAGTAATCATAAACGTTATGTTTCTTACAAAAAACAGCTGGCAAACTGCACGCGGGATGCGCGGGAACTTTTATTTGTGCGGAACACGTGATATACACGTACGTCATAACCAAAAACATGCAATTAAGAGCATCCGCTTGCATTCCATTGTACGTGCAGCACTTCCAGGTGCAAGGTGAACGTGAACAGACTATAGCTGACTACCTTATACGTAATTCAGTTTAGTTTTCAATATGGAGCAGTTTAGAAAACACCAGAGTTCTTATACACAGCACAATTACAGTATTAGATCTATAACAATAATAGAGATGGATCGTATCTAGGATTTTTAAAGAGTAGTTTTAATGACCACACCTACTATGTTAATGATGGAAATAGATTTTGACTGTAGTGGATGTAATGTGTAGATTTTATAATTTAAATACACTGTTGTTTGTTTGTTTGTTTATATTGCAAGTAACATGAGGGTGTTTCTTGCTGTTTTCCAGGAAACATGAAATGCCTCCAAATAATATGCCCCTGCATACTCCTAGAAAAGAAGCGAAGATAATATAGGGACAGAATATGAAAGCAGCTCAAATTTTGTACCAGAAAAAGAAATGCACACAAAGTATAGCTAATAGGAGTAAATTAGCCCCACTATTATTATGAGAACAATATCTAGGCATACATCTAGAACAGTAGTTGGCTGCTGACTTTTTCTTTTATTCTTGCATTGAGCCAATCTTTATGTACTTTTACACACTGTCTGTAATTTGCACTAAATAGCTACTTTATTCTACTTTATCTTTTGCATCTAAGCACAGTTGGATTCAGGTAATTAATCTTGTCTCTATAAGCTAAATTATATCTTTTGGTTATACATAAGCTTTGAAACTTGTTGGCATAATTTAATCTGCTTACATTAATAGAAACTTTTGGGAACTTAAGGTTTTAGTGTCAGTATCAATAACTATCTATATAGGAACTGATTTGTTATAAGTTCACTTATGTATAGTGTGATAGTAATCCATGTAGGATGTTTTCCAATCACAATGCAAGCAAACTTCTCTCATGGATAATTTAAAGTATATAGCTAGCTAGTAGAAATTTGCATTATGAATAATATTATACTAAGAAAATATAATATTATCTTATTTGCATTTATTCGTTAGTGTTAACCCTTTACAAACAAGTTTCCAAAGCCACTCTAGATGTCTATACAGTAACACATATTATGTCAGTACATGCACATTATGTTTACATGAATAATAATGTACTATGAATGTTCTTATAATAGTAGTACTAATTTCTCTAGTTACATACATTTTCAATGATTGAAAACTGGATAGTTTCTATTATATTTCATAATTGTATCCTCCTAAATTTTATGCATTTGGTTGTTTACAAAAATTACATAAGACTAAAAATATTAACTAAAATGATGTTTTTTTTTCGTTCCTAGTTTGTTACTGAGTAAGTGGAGCATAAGCTATATTCTCTGTAAGTTCTATGGTGGCTGGTTTCTCCTGAAGTATTTCCTCATACATTGAGTCTGTCTGTGTTTCTGTAGGCTCACCTTGGTCGGTCATTGAAACTCGGTGTTCTCCCACTGATATTTCATACTGTGGTTTTTTCAATTTATATCCAATGAGTAGTCCCAGTACAAATGCCATTGCTCCAAGCATTACCAAAATAACTGATACACACACTAATGCAATGATGACTTCCATTTTAGAGTTAGGTTCAGTGGTATTCATAATAATATCCTGTTGAGCTAAAAACAACAATAACAACAAAAAACAAGCCAACAACAACAAAAAAACAACAACAACAAAACAAGCATGATGGCATAATTAAACCTCTGACTCCAAGGATTAGTCACATACTGGATAATAAGCCCCACCCCTCTCTTACAAGCATAATAATAATGGTCAATCATGCTAGTGAAACATTAACATATGACATTTATAGCTACTTATTTGTATACTTGTTACAAAGGTGCAATTGTATTTTCTCCTTTAGTTTAGGGGTTGGCAAATTATGCTCATTTTTTGTTATTATGCTATGCTAGCAGTGCTAATAATTATGCTACTAAAAACCTCATATTATGCTCAACATTATGCACATAGACAGGGTCCAAAGGTCACCTCAATCACAACCACATCCTGCACACGAGAGATCACCATAGAGAGAGTATTTAGTGATCTCAAAAATTCATTTAAAGAGTCCCAAAGTCAGAATTGTCTTTAATATTAGAAACTAATGTTTTTTTGTTGTTGTTGTTTTTTCGCCAAAAAATACCTCATTATGCTCATAAATATATCAATTATGCTAGTATATGCTAGTATTTATGAAATCACCTATTATGCTCGAAATTATGCTGGCATAATTCGCCAACCCCTACTTTAGTTGTAGGATTGACATTAGTTTTAACATCATCTACATAATATGTAGGTATTATATACAATAGTCACTTGTCTTATCTGTGTCTATGTCAGAGAAAATAGTTATATATATACATCAATAATGAAATTTGCAACAACAACAATCATTCAATTACCTGATGTTGTGTTTGGTGTGCAATTAAGTGTAGTGGGGTCAGGATACCACCTCCTATCATTACCACACACTGCCATTATACTCTCCTCTGGTACCAGACCCTCCTCACACTTCAACACTATCACAGAACCTTCAGTTGTGGCTGTGTAAGGTGAGATTGACACTCCATTGGCAGCAGATGGATGGAAGCACTGAACCAATGTGAAACTGATTGCTGTAATGTTACTGTTTCCTCTGCAATTACCAGCTCGAACTGTGACCCTGTACTCAATGTTGTAAGACAATGTTATATTTATGGTAGTGGAATTAGTAGTTAACAGTGATTGTGCAGGTGGAGAGTCAAGGGATGTATTTGAAATATGAATCAGGTATGTGGCTGGTCTCTCCATGTTCTCCCATTGAATGGTGACTGTAGATGTGTTTGTATCATTGTAGTAATCAGATATGTTCAACTGCTGTGGAGTTGGTGGAGGACTTACTGTATTAATGTTTTGTACATAAGACCTATAAAATAAGTAGCTAAACAATACTATTATTCTTTACCTTCAACCACCACTAGTCTATTCACTAGCCTGTCTAATCCAGGACCACAGCCAATCCTACTTCCATTGTGTCGAGTATTCAATGTGATTTGTAGAGATGAATACATGTATGTGGTACCTATAGCCAGCAGTGTAGCAGTACCATCACCCACTTGTGAGGGCACTTGGAGAGCATCTAGGTCAGTGAAAAGTTTTCTTGATGCACTATCATCCTCTGGTCTAGTCCATAACCACCACAGTGAAGTACCACTAACATTACAAGAGAAGGTGAGATTGTCCCCTTCACATCCACTATTCACATAGTTAGTGGGTACTAGCACCACAGTACCTATTAGGAAAGAGCATGTGTCTGTTCACCATGGCTATAAAGTCATTAAAAAGACCATCTGATCTCTTATTCTAATAAGAGATGTCCAATAAAAGGGAAAGTAATGTCATGATGAAGCTACATAGCTACATTAATAATGGTCCAGCTTACCATAGGATGGCAGGAAACTATTCATACTCCATATTATAATGAGTATGGTAGTAGTCAACATAACTAGCAAATCAGAACAAGAAAACAAACTCACAGATTCAAACTACACTGTAGCTAGCTGACTAGCTATTGTACTAGGAAATATAGCTAGCACATACTCTCCACTTTTTGAAAATCAGGGACAAATCACACCCACCCAATAAAAACCCACCCACCCACCATGAATATCATTTTAATGCATGAAAATACCTGTTAGTTTTTTTTGCTAGGATGTGACTTTGAAAGGAGTTCTGGTGAAAGTTCAGCATCAAAAGGACAAGAATAAGGATCACTATTAAACTTTAGAAATAGGAGGTGTCTTCTTCTATTCATATAAGCCACCATTTTTTGTCTGGTGGTGCTCTAAGGTACACAATGAGTAGATCTTATTTCCAAAGTTCATGGAAAAGAGCAGTATGTAATACAATAAAGAATTGCTACACCTTGCCTGTGGCCCTCAGTATCTAAAGGCTGCTGGGAAGGTTAGCTGCCTGTGGTCTGAGAGGGCTGCACTGTACTGTTTACACAATGGCTATTCAGCTATTCAGGTACTTCTGGGGACAGAAAATGGCCTTATGTAGCTAAATCTATTGTGGGACAGATTTAGCTACGTAGTGTAAAAATTTGATATGAGGGTATGAATTCTAGCAATCAGTATGCCAAATTCGATATTATGGAGCAGTTTAGTTTATTGTAATATTCTTATAAGGGCAAATCTTTTAACTTATACGCAAATCTCTCCAGATATACAATCACTTTCTGGCTACTTACAAATTTCTTTAAAAATAGAGGAACATCTCATACTCAGTCAAACTACATCTTGGTTATTATAGCCCAAGTCTATTATGCCAGCATGAATAGGTGCCTATGCTTAAATAAATTAAATGTGATAATGCCTGATATATTCACTTATAGGCAAAAAAGTGTCAGTTCTCACACACCCCACCACAGTAGAAAATAGTATCTATCTGTTCACTATGGCATTAAAAAGCCCATCTGATCTCTTATTCTAATAAGAGGTGTTCAATAAAAAGGGAAAGTAATATCATGGTGAAGCTACATAATAGAAAAAAATTTTATCCTAAATAAAAATAGGTATGTAGGGTTGCCAGTAAACATTTTCTTGCAGCCAACAAATCCCTACATTAACTGCCAAAGAGCTCTGCTTCTTTGGTACCAGTAACTTATAGCTCCTCATAGCAGTTTACTTCATGTACAACCTCTTCTTAGCTTTATATAGCTAGCTAAGCCATTGTACAGTGGCTCTTTGGCAGTTAATGTAGGGATTTGTTTGCTGTAAGAAAATGTTTTGTACTGGCAACCCTACATACCCATTTTTATTTATTTTTTTCCTATTACTTGTCTCATTAGCATTAACAAAAGCAATACTAATAATTGTAAGGTCTCTATTACTGAAAGTGAGTTTAGAGTCCAACTGCAAGGGACTTAAAAAGTGTTTACTCATTGACCAATCAGCTTGCTTTGAACAAGATGACTTTACAATTTTCAAAACGACTATGATTGATTTCGATAATAAAAATACAGTAGCTATCATTATTAATAACAATAATTATTAATTTTGACATGTATCACTTCACACCAGTAAAATTAAATACTTAGTTGATTTGGTTTTGAATAGAGTTCTGTTCACCTCAGAAAATAATAATACTGAAATCAAAATAACTTTGGTGGTACAGGTGGTGCAGAAGGATCTAATATCTGTGATGGCATAGGAGACTCTGAGAGATCAAATAACTTTGGTGGTACAGGTGGTGCAGAAGGATCTAATATCTGTGATGGTACAGGAGACTATGAGAGATCAAATAACTTTGGTGGTACAGGTGGTGTAGAAGGATCTGGTCGTGGAAGTGGCACTTCATTGTCAGTGGTTACATCATCACAGTAATTACTGTTAAAAACTGAGTTGTCTTCAGTGACCATGGGCTTTGGTTCTGGGAGTTCACCTGTGTAGATTTCAGGTAAAATAATACATTTTTGCAGTGAAATTCTTTCAGATCAAAAGTTAATGGCATCCCAGTAGGACATTTATCCTTATAAACTCCCTAACACCCAAGACATACTAAATGGAGACATTAAAATAGTCTTAGACCATACAATAACAACAATGTCTTTGTACATGCTGAGTGTCCATGTGTTGCGAGTCTATTTTCAAATAAAAAGACTTAGTTAAAATTAGGTAGAGTTTTGTCATGTGCATGTAGTTGATACCACTGTCTTTTGGGAAGGAGGATAACAATAATGATGTTATAAAAATTAATGCAACAAATGTACTCAGTTGTGGTGGGAATTACTTGTAGCTCATAATCATTACAGCGTTTAGTATACATAATAGAACTAATTATGGAATTCTTCATTCAAACAGATATATTTTAAAGTTTTGGGAGATAATTCTCATCAAAAATTTAGTAAACAGCTAGTCATATTCAATGTTTATGTCAAATTTTTGGTAAAGTTTTTGTACATAGAGATAATAATTAAGCACTTGTTTTTACTAACCTGTGTCATAAATCTTTAAAATTTCATTTGATAATTCATGACAATTTATCTTATCCAGTGCCTTGCTCACTGCTTTCCAAGTTGGCTTAGGCCTGTCCTTCAGCCACTTATCACACACTTCAACAAAACAGTCAAAATCAGTGCCATGCTCTCCTACATCTTTAATTTCGGTCAAATTTTCTTGTGATATACCCAAAGCTGCTCCAATCCAAGATTATTGGTCAACTGACATAACAGGCAACATACCCTTTTTTTTTTCACAGGTGCATATGTACTTCAACAATGGCTATGGGAGTAAAGTACAAAATATTAGCATACAGTGTTAAAATTTTAGGTTATGTTTCATACCATAGGTCATGAGTAGAGATCACTTCCTACAGATACTGAGCTGTCTCCACCTCAGCCATCAACCTCCACCTGCTGGACAGCCCATAGGTAATCTCAAGATCCGGCCCTTGCTAGACCTTTTGTTTGAGAGTCTCTACACCTTGGGCCAGAATATTAGCAGTGACGAGTCTATGATCCCCTTCAAAGGGAGGCTAAGGTAGGAAAAAAAAATTTTGTGAGCGCAATGTTTACATCTCTATAAATAGGTACAAGCAATACATCCCAAATAAGCCAAATGCATGGGGGATCAAGGCATATGTCCTTGCAGACAGTTGTTCTGGATACATTTCTCGGCTTCGATTATACCTTGGTGCCCAAACTGATATCCTCAACATTCCTGGCTATGGCAAGACTGAGCAAGCCATCCTCACTTTGATGGATGGACTACTTGTTAAAGGACACCATCTGTTCACAGACAGATTTTATACAAGCATACCCTTGCTGATGGCACTGGCCTCAGCAAGAACCTCCTACACTGGCACTATCAATAAGACCAGGAAGAATTTGCCACCCTCCCTTAAAAAGTTAAAATTGAAGAAAGGAGAGATGAAAAAAGATGGAAATATGATACTTGCATGGAGGGACAAAAGGTAACTTTGTTATTACCAGTCACACTAACAATAAACAACAGTAGGTCTTGTAATTACAGTACTATGAAAATCACCCTACCTGGTGTCCCATGTGTAGATGGATGTGACTCCAGCTGCCACTGGGATTTAATAGTCAGGCCACCCTAACAAGTTTTATTGTAACCACACCAAACTATTGACTATCTCTTATAGATACATCTACATGGCATCCAACACCTATGGCAATGAGTCAGCTACTATCCCTTCACGGGTGCCAGGGAGACCAAACAAAACCAAGCCAGTGGTTGTTATGAAATATAACTCAGCAATGGGAGGGGTAGACAAAGCTGACCAGCTAGCAGTGTACTATTGCTTTCAGCGAAAGTCGCTGAAGTGGTGGAAAAAAGTATTTTTCTGGCTGTTGGAGACCTCTGTGGTCAACAGTTTTATAATTTATAAAGAACACAACACCACATGCAAAGACTCTCAACTCACATTTAGACAGAAGCTTGTTAAAGCTCTGGTGAAACACCTGGGTCAGAGTCAACGCCCTAGGCCAGGCAGACCACGGGTCAGTGACTCTATTGAGAGACTGCAGTCAGGAAAACACTAAAGGGCACCACTAAACGTGACTGTGTCATCTGCAGTGAAAGAAGTAGTGGTGGTTCTAGGCACATGACTCCCTTCTACTGCCAGACATGTTCAAATCACCCACCACTTCACCCAGACAAGTGCTTTCAGCACTATCACACTGCCCCTTCAGTGAAAAGGCTGAGGGAGATGTAAAACATAGCTACACAATATTTATTGTATCCAATATCTTATGTTACACTATAATTGTTATTGTCACCTCCATATTCTTGTACATGTCCCACATTGTCACCCTGGACACAAGGTGTGAAAACCTTTTATCATCTACAACCATTACAGCATGTAACTAAGGTAAGTACAGCCTAAACTAAGTATATTTAATCAACACACACACAACCATGTGGAGCTTATCCAAGGGTACGGTAACTTTCTTAGCAGTAGTAAGCTAACTAGCTACTTCACTAAAAAAAGCTGGCAGCTGGTAAAATGTTTTTAGTGAAATAGTTAGCTAACGTATTACATCTAATCTAAAGTGTGATCTGCAGCTTAGTATGCCACTATGTCCTTGGATAAGCTCTAGAAGTTACCTACAGCCATAGCCACTAAGCAAAATGGCTGGTAAAAGTGGAGCTAGCTAACCGTTTTCAATGGTTTAGTAAATTTGCTAACTAGCTAGGCAATAACTAGGACACACTTTAACTTACAAGCAATCGAGACCTCCTGTGACTTCTTCCATCTTTTGTTGAAGTGCAGTGGCCACGGCAAGACGATCTAAAGATGTAGCGGCCAGAAAAGCAGCCCTTACAAAGAAAGGCCCGTACTCTGACTTCACTGGAAAATAATTACGCACGTGAGGACGCTCCCGGCTATTTTTAAAATGCGCGCCTTGCGCATGATTACGTAGACATTATTATCGCCGTGAAAGTGATAATAGCAGAAGTGACTACGTACGTGAGTTCTTGGCCACTAGGCTGTCCTGTGAACCCCTGGACGATCAATATAATAGCAGATGTGACGATATTCAACTCTTGGCCACTAGGCTGCTCTGTGAATAGTAGCTGGAGTTTATCTTGATACCGAACTCTTGCATTACAATCTATTCCTACTCGCTCATCCTTCCCACCAAGGGGCGTGGTAGTAGTGTTTCCTGTCGCATCGCATACTTGTTTATTCAGTTATATTACAGCATTTCACTGGTTTGTTGCTAATTGTAACATCATCTAAGTAGTCATTTGCCTTATCTGTGGTCATATTAGAAAATGTAAATTATATCAGAGACTCTTTATGATCAGATTTTCCTTCAAACTCAACACAGAGCTAAATACTATTATTGAATGACTATTCTATGGAACCTGAATTGATAATAGAGATTTTATAGCTATAATTTTATTCCCTTTAAAAAGGCATCCACAAGTCATACAAAGTGTAAGTCTTCTATATTCAAATTAAAGGATGTTTATTGTCATTATTATAGATGTCAATAACTTAGAAATTGCTTACCATTTATTCATAATGTGTTTGTATTTATCTATCTAATAATAATATCATGTTCCTAATAGCTATGAACCTATTTCTATGTCAAGAGGAGATAGAATAGTGTCTGCTGAGGTACTATATTACATGTATAACCATGATAGAGTGAGATGTCCTGAACTTAGAGGCACTGATCAAGTGTACGTAGTTACACATATCCATAATATTATAATAAACTGTGTACGATAATAATAATAAAAATATGATAATATTATCTTAGCTGCTCATTTATGTTCTGGTTTCTAATTACCTGATGTTGTGTTTGGTGTGCAATTAAGTGTAGTGGGGTCAGGATACCACCTCCTATCATTACCACACACTGCCATTATACTCTCCTCTGGTACCAGACCCTCCTCACACTTCAACACTATCACAGAACCTTCAGTTGTGGCTGTGTAAGGTGAGATGGACACTCCATTGGCAGCAGATGGAGGGGAGCACTGAACCAATGTAAAACTGAATGTTACTATTCCCTCTGCAATTAACAGCTTGAACTGTGACCCTGTACTCAATGTTGTAAGACAATGTTATAGTGGAATCTGTAGTTGACAACGATTGTGCAGGTGTTAAAGGTGTGACTGTATTAGTTGTAACTGGGCATAGTCACTGGTAGTTAGTACACCTACTTGTCTACAGACATTCTGGTTGAGAATATCAGATAATACTTCTCTCTGCTCAGAGGAAATCTTTTTGTAGATTCTCATTCCCTGTGTGCTCCAATGATCGGTCCTTTCCATCACCAATTGCTAATCTACACCATATTGGTATAATTGTGTGGCAACTGTTTAGTGATTGGTCTTGTATCCATCTATTTCTGCCATTAGCTCTCTTCTTTATAATAACTAGCTATACAGTAACTAAAGTAATAGCTCTAGGCTAATTTACTCACTTCATGACTTTGTGCATTTCTTCATCTGATACAAAATCTGAATCATTTTCATGTTCTGTCTTTATTATAGCTAGACCTTGAAAATATTGTTGACAGCACAAGTAACAATTTGATGTGCTCACATTTGGATAATGTGACAAACTTAAGTTATTGCAGTGTCAGCATATTAGAAATGATATTATTACTTATGTAGTGTGAAAGTAATCCATGTAGGGTATTTTTCAATAGCAATGTCACTGATCATTTTAAGTTGCTAACTTACTTTTGAAGACCAAAGAATATTAGTTATAGCTATTATGTGCATGTATAGTGTCTACAATGTTCAAAATTGTTGGAATGATAACTGACTTGCAATGCATATAACTAAGTATGTACCCACATACATGCAGCATCTCTAAGAGATGAACATCTGAAGGATCCAAGCACACTTCTCTTATGGATACATATACCAAAACAAGCTGAATTTCCCAAGAAAAAAAATTTTTTTTTTCATTCATTAGTGTTTATCAGTGTTCTAAAGCAATCCTAAGTACCTAGTCAAACAGTTACATGTTTCAGTAATGTATGTATACATGTAGCTACTAGAAGAAAAATGTAAGAGGTTAACACTGTGCAATATAATATATTTACATACTCCAGAACTTTAATGACTGGGATAATTCTATTGATATTACGTACATTCTATTATTGCATTTTCACAAACTTTAGTACTGTCATACTGTGTGTGGTTGCTTACAAAAATCTAAAAACATGATGTTTAGTTCATGTTGTAGTTTGTTATTGAGTAAGTGGAGCATAAGCTATATTCTCTGTAAGTTCTATGGTGGCTGGTTTCTCCTGAAGTATTGCCTCATACATTGGGTCTGTCTGTGTTTCTGTGATGACATTTTCAGGCTCACTTTGTGATGTTCTGTGTTCACCTTCTGAAATTTCAGACTGTGGTTTTCTCAATTTATACCCGATGAGTAGTCCCAGTACAAATGTCATTGCATTAGTTATTAACAAAGTAACTGATACACACACTAATGCAATGATGACTTCTATTTTTGAATTAGGTTCAGTGATATTCATGATAATATTATTCTGTAGAGCTAAAATACAACAGCAATGACACACTGATTAATATTAAACTTCTGACTCCAATGATTAGACATACACTCTAATCTTCAATACCCACCCCTAATGTCTCTTCTCTCCCTTACAAGCATAAAAATGGGTCTATCATACACATGCTGGTAGTTGTAGTGAAGCATTAAACCAGTAACATAGATATAAACTTGTTACAAAGGTGCAATTGTATTTTTCTCCTTCAGTTGTAGGCTTGACACTAGCTAGTTGTAGCATTATAGTTATTCACTTGACTTATCTGGGGTCATGTTAGAGAAAATAATAGCTATATATATATAATATCTTTATGAGTAAATTTGTAACAACAATCATCAAATAATTAATTGTACCTGATGGTGTGTTTGGTGTGCAATTAAGTGTAATGGGGTCAGGATACCACCTCCTATCATTACCACACACTGCCATTATACTCTCCTCTGGTAGCAGACCCTCCTCGCACTTCAACACTATCACAGAACCTTCAGTTGTGGCTGTGTAAAGTGAAGTTAACACTCCATTGGTAACAGATGGAGGGAAACACTGAATCAATGTGAAACTGATTGCCATGTAATGTAACTATTCCCTCTGCAATTAACAGCTTGAACTGTGACCCTGTACTCAATGTTGTAAGACAATGTTACATTTATGGCAGTGGAATCAGTAGTTAACAGTGATTGTGCAGGTGGAGAGTCGAGGGATGTATTTGAAATATGAATCAGGTATGTGGCTGGTCTCTCCATGTTCTCCCATTGAATTGTGACTGTAGATGTGCTTGTATCATTGTAGTAATCAGATATGTTCAACTGCTGTGGAGTTGGTGGGGGACTTACTATATTAATGTTTTGTACATAAGACCTATAAAATAAGTAGCTAAACAATACTATTATTCTTTACCTTCAACCACCACTAGTCTATTCACTAGCCTGTCCACTCCAGGACCACAGCCAATCCTAGTTCCATTGTGTTGAGAGTTTAATGTGAAGTGTAGAGATGAATACAGGTATGTGGTGCCTATAGCTAGCAGTGTAGCTATAACACCATCATTCACTATTGAGGGCATGTTTACTTGAAGAGCATCTTGGTCAGTGAAAACTTTTTTTGATACACTAATATCCCCTGGTCTAGTCCATGACCACCACAGTGAAGTATCACTAACATTACAAAAGAAGGTGAGAGTGTCCCCTTCACATCCACTATTCACATAGTTGGTGGGTTCTAGCACCACAGTACCTATGGAATATAGACAGTCAGCACATCTGTTCTGCATTACATTGAACAATTATGAAGTCAGAATCTCTTACTCTATTATAAGGTGCTGATTACCAATATAATGGTATGCTTACCATGTAATGGTAGGAAAGTATTCACACTCCATATTATTATGAGTATGGTAGAAGTTGGATGCATCATAGCAATCTATCAGATCAAGAAAACAAATCCACAAATTCTAACTACACTGTAGCTAGCTAGTTACTAGTACATTAATAACTAGCTGACTACCTTATAATTCAATAGATCAGTCCAGTTTTCAATATGGAGGAGTTTAGAAAACACTAGAGTTCTTATATACAACTAACAACACAATATTAGACTAGGTCTATGAGATGATCAATCATATCTATAGAAGTTTCATTGACTATGTATTACCTACAATAATATGTTAGAGTATAGCAGTGCTGAATAGAGCACTCCACTCTGATTGGTCAAAAGGAGGTCTCTAAATTTCTTAGAGCCTCCAACTTAGAGCTCTCTATTTAGAGATTTAGAGTCAATTCATATTCTCTCATGGTTGTTTTGTTTTTAACTTGGTATGTAATATTATTGTTTTTGTTGTGTGTGTGTGTGTGTGTGTGTGTGTGTGTGTGTGTGTGTGTGTGTGTGCATGTGTGTGTGATTTTTTTCTTGTGGTTGTTTACCTTTAAATACCATTAGCTAGCTATAATGACTTGTTCTTGTTTTGACTGGAACTGATGTTGCAATGCTACTGATCATTTTAAGTTACTAACTTACTCTTGAAAGCCAAAATACATATTACATGCATGCATAATGTCTACAATGTTCATATTTCATCAAAATTGTTAGAATGGTAACTGACTTGCATATATATAGCTAACTTAAGTATGTGCTGATATGCCACATCTCTAATAGATGAACATCTGAGTAACACCCAAGCACACTTCTCTTATACGTAAATATGTATACCAAAACAAGCTGAATTTCCCCAAAAGAAAAATATTCATTAGTGTTAATAATTTAACAACAATGTTCTAAAGCAATCCTATAAGTACCTAGTTACTAGTTAGATGTTTCAGTAATATTATGTATACGTATATACACGAATAATGGTAGCTACTAGGAGAAAAAGATGAGAGGTCAACACTGTACAATTGATATAGAAATTTAGTTACATACTCCAGAACTTTAATGACTTGGATAATTCAGCTAAATATTGATATTACATTCTATTATTGCGTCTTCACAAACTTTATTACTGTGTGTGGTTGCTTACAAAAATTATGTACAAAATTTACTAAACATGATGTTTAGTTGATGTTGTAGTTTGTTACTGGGTAAGTGGAGTATAAGCTATATTCTCTATAAGTTCTATGGTGGCTTGTTCTTCCTGAAGTATTTCCTCATACATTGGGTCTCTCTGTGATGACATCTTCAGGCTCACTTTGGCCAGTCATTGATGCTCTGTGTTCACCCCCTGATATTTCAGACTGTGGTTTTTTCAAATGAGTAGTCCCAGTACAAATGTTATTAACAAAGTAACTGATACACACACTAATGCAATGATGACTTCCATTTTAGAATTAGGTTCAGTGATAATGTTATTCTGTTGAGCTAAAATACAGCAGTGATGACATACTGATTAATATTAATTACTTAATTACAAATTATGTAGTGATGTCACTTATTGTTTTGTGCTATTTAATCTTATGTCATGTGCACCATTGATGATTCAGAGAAAAACGATAAAGATCATAACTAAAATGTAGTCAGAGTTACTACAAACTAAGTGTTTTTTCTTCCTTGTGATTATTTCTAACTGGCAAGCTTTCCCCATTTCCCCATAATACCTATAGTTATACACTGGCCATGTGTTAGTCTAGAGTAGCCAAACTCTTTACAGGAAGTCACTCATGATCAGTTTTGTGAGTTTATTAATAATTAATTTTGATTGTAATAACAATAACATCAGAAATCATGTAGATATGTAGCTAGTTTTCTGATCAGAGGAGTCAAGCAGAGAGTATACATATATAACATGAAGGTATACCTCTACCTCTAATAAACAACTTTATTACTGGAGGTGAATGGAATCATTTCACTGCAAGTAACTTAATGATACTGTATTGACTATCACAGTCAATTACGTATAGCTAGTGGCTATGAAAATAGTAAAGTAGCTATATAGCTAATTGTTTTCAAAGCAAGTTGATTGGTCAATTAACAAATGGAAAACAATTAATAATATTATTATGATTACATTTATTAACTTCACACTAGAATACTTATGTTTCGAATGGTGTTTTCTGTTCACCTCAGAAACTTTTGAAGAATTATATACTGAAATCAACTAACTTTGGTGGTACAGGTGGTGCAGAAGGATCTAATGTCTGTTGTGCTACAGGAGATACTGAGAGATCAAATAACTTTGGTGGTAGAGGAAGTACTTCATTGTCAGTTGTTACAACATGGTCACAATAATTACTGTTAAAAACTGAGCTGTCTTCAGTGACCATGGGCTTTGGTTCTGGGAGTTCACCTGTGTAGATTTCAGATAATAAAATGCATTTTTACAGTGAAATTGTTTCTGATCACAAAATACATACTGACATCCCAATAGAACATTTATCCTTATAAACCAAAGACATACTGTTATAACAATGACGTTTAGCTCCAGACCCTATATACCAAAATAACAATGGTCTTGTACATGCTGAGTGTCCATAATTATGTTGAGTCTTAAGTTTTGTGTTATTGTCATGTAGCTAGTTGGTACCACTATTTTTTGGGAAGGAGGATAACAATAATGATGTTATAAAAATTAATGCAACAAATGTACCTACTCAGTTGTGTTGGGAATAATTACTTGTAGTTCATAATAATTATTACAGCATTAAGTTTAGTATTTAATAGAACTAATAATGAGATTCTTCATATACTTTAATAAATTGTATAGTTTTGGGAGATGATTGTCATCAAAAACGGAATTAAGTTTAGCAAGCAGCTAGTCGTATTCAATTAATGTTTATGTCAAGTTTTTGGTAAAGTCTTTGTACATAATTATCATTAGCTATTAAAAGAACATGTTTGCTATACTAACCTGTATCATAAATTATTAATATTTTCTTGGATAATTCATGACAGTTTATCTTATCCAGTGCCTTGCTCACTGCCTTCCAAGTTGGCTTAGCCTTGTCCTTCAGCCACTTATCACACACTTCCACAAAACAGTCAAAATCAGTGCCATGCTCTCTTATATCTTTAATTTTGGTCAAATATTCTTGTGATATACCCAAAGCTGCTCCAATTTCTTTCCATTTTGAACATATCTCACGTAATTGAATTAACAGAGTGTCCAGATTCAGTAATAGATCTAAATTGTGTTATCATACATGTACATAGCTATTATTCTTTCTATTACATACATAACTATTCAACTAGAATAACAGAAACTTGATTTCCCAATAGTATTGCTATATCTATCTACCCTTTTAGGTTAGCTAAGTACATTGACACATATTAGAAATTACTGTGATTTTAATAAGAATAGAAAATCTCTCTCTCTCTTTAGAAATTCCTCTCTGTGTGCATGTGTGATTGATGTTAGCTATTGTTTTCATTAGAGCATCAGAAGTAATAGTGAAAGTTATATCTAACTACACACCTGATGGATGAGTTGGATGAAGTTTTGAGTATACTATTTCCTTTGTGGCCTTTGACTTGTCTGACCGAATAGTACTCTGTTTGGTATCAGTAATAACTTCTTCATAGTCAGTGTATTCTTTACCATTAGCTTCAACTTTGATCATTGAATAACACGGGACATTGTCCTCACGAGTGGAATCATGACTATAATCTTTAACCTTACATCCGCTTTTACCATAAACCATGTGTCCTCTAGCATCACTCTTAGTTTCTCTCTGTAGTCTAGGAGCCTATAATAATAAAGTACAAGATAACTGTGACTATTATATGAAGTTTTTGTTACTTGAAATGACTGGCATAATAACTATCAACCACAGACTTAGTTATACTATTATAATACTATATATATATTATTTCAGGAGTGGTAATAAAGTAGGTGTATAGTCTATTTATACTCTATGTCATTTCTAAATTTCGTCTCAAGTTTTAAATAAGAGTCCAAGTAAAGCATTTATGGGGTAAATTATTTTTTAGCACCACTTTATTGTCAGTGGAACCTCAGTTATCTAGACCAGTTTTGCAAGAGGATACTTTCAAACAGCCAGATAACTGAAGTGTTAATAAAACTGTATTATTTGATAGCTATTGTGTGTGTTTGTAGTGAGTAATTGAGTGATAATATGGATATGAATTGCTGTGTTCATGTCTCCAACAACTTCTATTACTATTTACTGATATGAAAACACATACTAAACAGTCTACCTTTATGTACTACTATCTAATTAAGCAAAGAATTCAACATTTAAAAATCAAGGTTCCAAATTTTGAACATTTACTCTTAGCATAAAAACTGGTAGCAGTAATAAGGTTATTACTATGTTACCTCATCAAGAGTGCTTGTGTGCTGAGGAATTGTCGATTCGTATGCATCCTTTAACTGATAAGGAAATAGCATAACATTAAATTTTTGTACTTTTAATACATGCACAAGTAGATATACATTACCTCTATTGATATTCTATTCACAAATCTATAGTTAAGAACACTGTATTCAGGTGCTTCTTCACTCATCTATATATAATTATACAGGCATAGCTACATGTACAGTTATACATGTACAGTTATGATGATTATAACAGTTATAATATTATATACAGGAGAAAAATACGATCTGTCTATAACATTGATATTGCACAGATAATAGTTCACTAATAATTTAATTTCCTACATTGAAGGATGCATAATCATCATCTCACCATTAATTGTAGAGGACACTCAGAACTGATGTACAAGTGGTTACCGTATTTGCTGAAATTTTCGTCGTCGTTTTAATTTCGGATGTCACTTTTATTACGAAATTTAAAAAGTTGAATAATTGGAGATGCACAGTGCAGCATGCTGAACTTGCTAGGCTCTTCCGAAATTAAAACAACATGAAAATTTGAAAAATGAATTATTAATAAACGAAAATTTCAGGAAATTAAATTAATTATTCTTTATAAACAATAAATTATTTAAAAGAAAAGTTGTTTCAGTGTACATACCTCTGAGTGTGAAACCTTGTCTCTATAAACAACAATAAACAACAACCATAACATTATTTATTATTATTATAGAAGTAAACACATGGTGAGGGTATTTCTTAGACAATCTATTTACTATAAAATACCTTCTGTATGTGTAGTCATAACAACAATATCAACAACAAGAGCAACAAACATGATGTAGTAAAATTCATAGTAATGAGCTAGAACATGACTTACATATCAACTCTCCTGTCTTTTGACTTCACTGCTAAAATAATAGATAACAGAAACATCACAGATCATAGTACCGTATAGTGGGAAATTTTCGAGGAGAAATATCTTTGTGGTTTTCGTGGTTAGAATAAAACCGCGAATGTTTTACCAATGAACTTTTAATTTTATGGTTTAATTGAGACGGCACCGAGCTGTAAGCCACGAATTTTTTTCCACGAATATATTTGATTATCAAAAACCATGAAGATATTTCCCCTCGAAAATTTCCCGCTATACAGTATTATAGTTCTAAAAATAATTGTTTATCACTTCAACTGAAAGAAGATTATTGAACTGGCTCACTCAATCATTCTTTATATTTGAATGAAGGGCGTGCACATTACATTCATTATGTACAGAGCTGAGATCAAATGTAGGTTGAGTCATCCCTAACAGTGACATTGTATTATGTATTATACCTGATTTCCTTCTGATTATAACTCCTGATGTTACACAGATGGAGAGAAAAAGAACACCAGTGAGACCACTAGCAGCAGCCACCATTCCAATTATGTACCACATTCTCAGTTCTACATGTCCAGAAGAGGTGTTAGTAGCTGTATAATAGTGAAGCGTTTAAAGAATGATCACTTATTTACATACTTGTTACATTATATTTATTCATTCCTTCAGTACGTAGCATTACAGCATTTCAATGGCTTGTCACTAATTATAACATCATCTAGATAGTCATCTGTGGTCATATTTGAGATTATACATCAGGAGACTTTTTATGATCAAATTTTTCACCAAACACTTTGTTCTTAGAACACAAGACTAAATTGTAGCTATAATAATGACTATTCTATGCAGCCTCAATTGATAGTAGAGATTTTATAGCTATAGTTTATTCTCTCTAAAGGCATCCACAAGTTGTAAGTCTTCTATATTAAAGGATGTTTATTGCAGTCATATCTGGGTAATAATCAATAATTTAGAAATTGCTTACCATTTATTTCAATGCATTTGTATTCATCTACCTACTAATAATATCTTATTTGTTCATATATGTTCCTAATAGCTATGAACCTCTTCTTATGTCAAGAGGAGGAGTCTGTTGAGGTCCTATACTGACTGAAATACATGTATGTATAACCATGATAAAGATACCCAAAACAAAGGTACTGATCACTTGTAGTTACACATAGTAAGTTAATAATAGCTACTATAATAGCTATTATCTTAGCTACTCATTTATGTTCTGCTTTCTAATATCTAATTACCTGATGTTGTGTATGTTGTGCAATTAAGTGTAGTGGGGTCAGGATACCACCTCCTATCATTACCACACACTGCCATTATACTCTCCTCTGGTACAAGACCCTCCTCACACTTCAACACTATCACGGAACCTTCAGTTGTGGCTATGTAAGGTGAGATTGACACTCCATTAGCAGCAGATGGAGGGAGACACTGAATCAAGGTGAAACTGATTGCTGTAATGTTACTATTCCCTCTGCAATTACCAGCTTGAACTGTGACCCTGTACTCAATGTTGTAAGACAATGTTATATTTATGGCAATGGAATTAGTAGACTGTGTAGGTGGAGAGTCAAGGGATGTATTTGAAATATCAATCAGATATGTAGCTGATCTCTCCATGTTTTCCCATTGAATGGTGACTGTAGATGTGTTTGTATCATTGTAGTAATCAGATATGCTCAACTGCTGTGGAGTTGGTGGGGGACTTACTGTATTAATGTTTTATACATAAGACCTATAAAATAAGTAGCTAAACAATACTATTATTCTTTACCTTCAACCACCACTAGTCTATTCACTAGCCTGTCTAAATTAGGACCACAACCAATCATAGTTCCATTGTGTCGAGGGTTTAATGTGAAGTGTAGAGATGAATACAGGTATGTGGTACTTTTAACTAGCAGTGTAGCAGTACCATCACCCACTTGTCTTGTCACTTGGATATTATCTTGGTCAGTGAATACTTCTTTTGATACACTATTATCCTCTGGTCTAGTCCATGCCCACCACAGTGAGATACCACTAACATTACAAAAGAAGGTGAGATTTTCCTCACATCCGCTATTCACATAGTTAGTGGGTTCTAGCACCACAGTACCTATTAGGGAATATAGACAGTCAGCACATCTGTTTTGAATTACATTGAAGTCAATACAATTAAAAGCCAATCTCTTACTCTATTATAAGGTGTTGATTGCTAATACAAATCACTAATAATTTATCTTACCTTTTAATGGCAGGAAAGTATTCACACTCCATATTATTATGAGTATGGTAGAAGTCGAATGCATTATAGCTATCAAGAAAGCAAATCCACAAATCCTAACTACCAGCTAGCTAGTTAGCTATTTTACTAGTACATAAATAACTAGCTGACTATCTTATAATTCAATAGATCAGTTTTCAATATGGAGCAGTTTAGAAAACACCAGAGTTCTTATAATAATATAGCAAAACTACATAACAACAGAGTATTGGACTAGATCTATAACAATAATAGAGATGATCACATCAGGATCATATATTATATAGTAGTTTCAATGACCACACCCCCTTTGTAATATATGATAGTATGAATTTCTAGATTTAGACTGTAGTGGATGTGATGTGTAGATTTTATAGTCAAAATTTAAATACACTGTTGTTTGTTTTTATTGCAAGTAACATGAGGGTGTAACATGAGGGTGTAACATGAGGGTGTTACTTGCTGGCTTTTCAGGAAACATGAAATGCCTCCATATTATAATGCCCTTGCATACTACCAGAGAAGAACTGATGATAATTAATAAGATAGATAGGGACAGAATATGAAAGTAGCTCTGATCAGAAAAAGAAATGCACAAAGTACATAGCTATAATTAGCTATGCAGTACTATTATTACGAAAAGAAGGGAACAATATTTAGGCATATATACATCTAGCTAGAACAGTAGTTAGCTGCTGATTTTTTCTTTTATTCTTGTCATTGAGCCAATCTTTATGTGCTTTTACACACTGTCTGTAATTTGCACTACATAGCTACTTTATTCTACTTTATCTTTTGCATCTAAGCAGTTGGATTTAGGTAATTAATCTTGTCTCTCTATAAGATAAATTATATCTTTTTGTTATACATAAACTTTGAAGCTTGTTGACATAATTTAATGTGCTTACATTAAAAGAAACTTTTGGGAACTTAAGGTCTTAGTATTACAGTGTCAGTATTAATAACTATCTATATAGGAACTGATTTGTTATAAGTTCACTTATGTAGTATGATAGTAATCCATGTAGGATGTTATCCAATCACAATTCAAGCAAACTTCTCTCATGGATAATCTAAAGTTAGTATTTTATTATAATAATAGCTAGTAGAAATTTGCATTGTAAATATACTAAGAAAATATATCTTATTTGCATTCATTCGTTAGTGCTAACCTTTTACAAACAAGTTTCCAAAGCCACTCTAGATGTCTATACAGTAACACATATTATGTCAGTACATACACATTATGTTTACATGAATAATGTACTGTGAATGTTCTTATAATTATATAGCAGTACTACGTAATTTCTCTAGTTACATACATTTTCAATGAATTAAAACTGGATAGTTTCTATTATATTTCATAATTGTATCCTCCTGAATTTTATGCATTTGGTTGTTTACAAAAATTACATAAGATGCATAAGACTAAAAATTAACAAAATAGTGTTTACATCTTTTTTCCGTTCATGTTGTAGTTTGTTACTGAGTAAGTGGTGCATAAGCTATATTCTCTGTAAGTTCTATGGTGGCTGGTTTCTCTTGAATTATTTCCTCATACATTGGGTCTGTCTGTGTTTCTGTGATGACATCTTCAGGCTCAACTTGGTCAGTCATTGATGCTCTGTGTTCACCTCCTGATATTTCAGACTGTGGTTTTCTCAATTTATATCCAATGAGTAGTCCCAGTACAAATGCCATTGCTCCAAGCATTACCAAAGTAACTGATACACACACTAATGCAATGATGACTTCCATTTTAGAGTTACGTTCAGTGGTATTAATAATATTATCCTGTTGAGCTAAAAAAAAAATTGAAAAAAAAAAACAAAAAACAAAACCAACAGCAAAAAAAAAAAAAAAAAAAACAAGCATGATGGCATAATTAAACCTCTGACTCCAAGAATTAGTCACATACTGAACAATAAACCCCACCCCTCCCTTACAAGCATAATAATGGTCAATCATGCTAGTGAAACATTGTACAAGTAACATAATGACATTTAGCTATAGCTACTTATTTACACACTTGTTAAAAAGGTGCAATTGCATATTTCTCCTTTAGTTGTAGGTTTAGTTGTAACATCATCTACATAATAGATATACAATAGTCACTTGTCCTATTTGTGGCCATGTCAGATAAAATAGCTAGGTTCATCAAGAGACTCCTTATGAGGAAATCTGCAATAACAATGAATACCTGATGTTGTGGTTGGTGTGCAATTAAGTGTAGTGGGGTCAGGATACCACCTCCTATCATTACCACACACTGCCATTATACTCTCCTCTGGTGCCAGACCCTCCTCACACTTGAACACTATCACAGAACCTTCAGTTGTGGCTGTGTAAGGTGAGATTGACACTCCATTGGTGGCAGATGGAGGGAAGCACTGAATCAATGTGAAACTGATTGCTGTAATGTTACTATTCCCTCTGCAATTACCAGCTTGAACTGTTACCCTGTACTCAATGTTGTAAGACAATGTTATATTGATGACAGTGGAATCAGTAGTTAACAGTGACTGTGCAGGTGGAGAGTCAAGGGATGTATTTGAAATATTAATCAGGTATGTAGCTGGTCTCTCCATGTTCTCCCATTGAATGGTGACTGTAGATGTGTTTGTATCATTGTAGTAATCAGATATGTTCAACTGCTGTGGAGTTGGTGGGGGACTTACTGTATTAATGTTTTGTACATAAGACCTATAAAATAAGTAGCTAAACAATACTATTATTCTTTACCTTCAACCACCACTAGTCTATTCACTAGCCTGTCCACTCCAGGACCACAGCCAATCCTAGTTCCATTGTGTCGAGAGTTTAATGTGATTAGTAGAGATGAATACAGGTATGTGGTACCTATAGCCAGCAGTGTAGCAGTACTATCACCCACTTGTGAGGGCACTTGGAGAGCATCTAGGTCAACGAAAAGTTTTCTTGATGCACTATCATCCTCTGCTCTAGTCCATGACCACCACAGTGAGATACCACTAACATTACAAAAGAAGGTGAGAGTGTCCCCTTCACATCCATAATTCACATAGTTGGTGGGTTCTAGCACCACAGTACCTATTAGGGAAGAGCATGTGCCTGTTCACTATGGCTAAAGTCATTTAAAGGCCCATCTGATCTCTTATTTCTAATAAGAGATGTCCAATAAAAAGGAAAAGTAATGTTATGGTGAAGCTACATACATTAATAATAAAGGTCCAGCTTACCATAGGATGGCAGGAAACTATTCATACTCCATATTATAATGAGTATAGTAGAAGTCAACATAATCAGAGCAAGAAAACAAATCCACAGAATCTAACTAGCTGGTTAGCTATTGTACTAGGAAATATAGCTAGTACATACCTTCCACTTTTTGAAAATCAAAATTAGGGACAAATCACACCCACCCATTAAAAATCTGCCCACCCACCCACAATGAATATCATTAATTAATGTACGAAAATTCCGGTTAGTTTTTTGGCTAGGGATGTGACTTTTACACTTTGAAAGGAGTTCTGGTAAAAGAGCATCAAAAGAACAAGCCGTTAACATGGAAAAGCAATAGCTATATAATACAGTAATTTAAGAATTGTTACACCTTACATGGGCGAATCCAGGGGAGGGGCTTTGGGGGCCCAAGCCCCCCCCCCCTTCTCATTCATATCTAGCGCACCTCACATTTTCAAGTAGCTAGCTAGCTAACATTTTGAGAAATGAGCAATTATCCTTCTTAAAGAAATTTTGTAGAGTTGAGTAGAAACAACCAGGTAACTATAGCTAATACCTAATCAGGGGCGGATCCAGGGGAGGGGCTTTGGGGGCCCAAGCCCCCCCTTCTTATTCATATCTAGCGCACCTCACATTTTCAAGTAGCTAGCTAGCTAAGATTTTTGAGAAATGAGCAATTATCCTTCTCAAAGAAATTTTGTAGAGTAGAAACAACCAGGTAACTATAATAGCTAATGGCTTACTAATAATTAGCTAGCTAGCTATAGCTTCTAGCTAAATATATTGCTATCTAGGTAATTAGCTAGCTTGAGCCTTAGAAATAACAGCTTACTCAATGAGTCAACTATACACAACAATAACATCATCACTGTTCAGCCATCAAGTTATGGTGCTGCTCAAGTATAGTGAGCCTGAAGGAGATTCCAGGTTGAGTGGGTCTGGTGACACCAAATCTGTATCTGAACAACCTAACTAACTATGCTAGGCAGTCATAGTGGTTCTGTTAAGAGTGGTGATTTTGGTAGAGTAGTTAATTTAAGAGCTTGTTGCAGTCTTAATGATAACGAGAAGTACTTTCTGTTGAAGTGTCATTTTTGTTCCAGGACATACGTATAAGTTTCCTCCTCTGTTTTTCAATATGTTTTCAGAGGAATTGGTTGTCACAGTTTATTAATGGTCTTGTATACTCTGAATCTGATAATGGAGGTTATTGCAAGTACTGTGTTTTGCTTGGGAAATGTGGGTCTACAATGAAAGAGCTTGGAATTCTTGTTAATTGGTCACATAATTATAGACTTTAAAAGTGCACCAGAAATTGTCTACTGTTTCACAAGGATGTTGCTCTTGCTTTTGTTTCTGTTAAAGATAATACAGCACTAGCAAACTGAGATAAATAATAGTTATACTTCATAAACATGGGAAAAAAATTTTTATCACAAGAAAAGCTATAGCTAATTCGGGTTGGTGAACTAGTATATAGCTACCTACAGAATCTTGGTGGCCCCTCCCTTTCTATTTTCCTGGATCCGCCCCTGCCTTACCCGTTGCCCTCAGTGTCTGAAGTCTGCTGGGAAGGTTAGGTGCCTGTGGTCTGAGATGGCTGCACTGTATTGTTTACACATTGACTATTCAGTTATTCAGGTAATTCTGGAGACAGACAATGGCCTTATGTAAATCCGTGCTAGTGTAAATTTGGTATGAGAGTATGCTTAGTTCTAGCAATAAGTATACATTGTGGAGCATTTGAGTTTATTGTATAAGGGCAAATCTTTTAACTTATAAATCTTTCCAGATATACAGGAAGTTATAACCACTTTATGGCTACTTACAAATTTCATTAAAAAAAGGAACATCTCATACTTTATTACCTGTATTTTTGAGCCTAAACACAACCTCAATTGACAGTGCAACTACATCTTATGGTTATTATAGCCTGAGTCTATTATGCCAGCATGAATAGGTGCCTAAGCATAATTGTGATTTAATGCCTGAAATATTTTACTTATAGGAAACTTCTCCAAAAAAAGTGTCAGTTTTCACACACACCCCACCACAGTACCTATTGCATGTGTCTGTTCACCATGGCATTAAAAACCCCATCTGAATGTCATGGTGAAGCTAAGTAAATACATTAATAATGGTGCAGCTTGCCATTATTATAATGGCAGGAAACTATTCATACTCCATATCATGAGTATGGTAGAAGTCAACATAACTAGTAAATCAACAAATCCACAACTCCTAACTAGCTACACTGTAGCTAAGTAACTAGCTAGTTATAGCTGTTTTACTAGAACCTAAATAGCTAACTAGCTAGCTGACTACCGTATAATTCACGCCATGTCTAGTTCCTAATAATTTATAGCTATTATGCCTAGCAGGGATGTTTAAGTGCTTTAATTTTTACTCACAAAGGGATGTTGGGTTCAAGTTGCTAAGGTTAGCTAACAGGTGTTTACACTTTGGAGGAAGGTGTGTCTCAATAAGGCTAAGTCAAGACTATTAATTCACTATTAATTTTTGTACTCTTTAGACTAGTCATTTTTAATGAGGACATGGAAGTAGGCCACTGAGTACTGGAATATTGTTCTGAGCCTCCCTTGATCACACATCCATGAATCACATTAATGTCCAAGAGTGCTGTAGCTAGCTAGCTATTATCTATTTATTTTCACAGGACATCTAAAAACTGGATTGAATTTATGACTAAAGTCCTCAACATGCAAACTGGTCTCAATCTCCTACGTAAAACTGATTCCCAGACATGCACCTTTCAAGGTAGGTAGCTAGCTATGCCACAAGCAAACTGGTAGCTAATGTTACTAGTTGATGTTTTACCCCAATGATTGTAGCTACATTTTTCACACATTTTTATACTTTTTAAGTGGTGTTTCACACAGTAAATGTAGTATCCCTTTATGATGAAGTCTTATAAAAGAACAATATTAAGCTAGCTAAATGTGATCTTTTAACCCATTGAAACAGTTTATACATAAGTTATAAAGGAAGAATTATGATACATTATGTAGAAGGGACATGTTTATGGATGTAGCTAACAAACTAGCTACTACTGAGTTTTAGCAAATATCTGTGCCAAAACTTTTAGGTTATCTTGTATATAAATTATTGATCAAGTTAATCACATATGATCCAATCCAACTCTGCACCTATCATTAGCTAATAGCTATGTTTATATCACAGACTATAATAATACTTGTAGAGTACATACGTCCATTATCTTATTAGTTCTTACCTCAAGTAACTATACATACCTAGAACACACAATAATAGATAATTGGTAAGTGAAGAGCCTACATTATTTTTGCTCCATTTAATAGCTTTTCTCTGTGATAAATATGCATACTCAACTGCTTACAATGCAAGCATTCTTCTAGTACAATAATAATACTGTGATGTGGTCAGGTACTTCATGTCTGACCTTGAGTCGTGAATACGGACAACTCTCGGAATACTAGTGAAGTTATGGACAACTCACCTATTCCTAACATGTTTGAGTGAGTACCCAACTCCTCCACATTTTTTTAGTAAATTTTATACTCCTTGCTAAAATCATATTCTATTTTGTACTTGTATATTGCCATTCAGTGCTTAAATAATAATTATGTAGCAAAAAACCTCCTCTTCACTTGACATAGCTATTACAGCAAACATTTTTTGTGGATGTTTTTTTTAAACTCTAGCATCTATTATAATAATATGCTTGTATGTTTGTCCGTACTTTTGGCCGTATGTATTCATGAGCTAACGCAATTCCAACGGTACTGGGTTCGATCCCATGGATGGGTACCCACTTCTTTTCTTCATTTTGTAACTTTTTCCTGGCACTGTGGATTTTGTGTCTTTTGTCATGGTGGCATTTTCAAGGGCTAGGGCTATAACAGCAATGAAGGAGTTGAAAGTGTTAGAGACAAATCAACAGAAAATTGGTGGCGGGAATACTGTGACACCAAATATTATATATCATGATGTACTATTGCCAATTATATTATTGATCAATGCATCCATGCATTATTATTATTGTAAAGGCACAGAATTTTTGTGGTGAGACCTTTGCATAGCCAACAGTTCAGCAAAAAGTTTAGAATCACAGTCCAGGAGAGAGAATGAATAATTCATAAGCTAATACCTTCTTTTTAACACCTAAAGAAGAGTTGGCTAAAATGTGGCCCATAATTCTTAAAAATTGCTCAATGCTTGGAGATACCTACGTATAATGCTCAAAAAAATACCAGCATTATTTATCTGGGCCTAGTTGTGAGTCTATTTTCCAATAAAAAGACTTAGTCAAAATTTAGTATAGAGTTTTGTCATGTGCATGTAGTTGATACCACTATCTTTTGGGAAGGAGGCTAACAATAATGATGTTATAAAAATTAATGCAACAAATGTACTCAGTTGTGGTGGGAATTGCTTGTAGTTCATAATCATTACAGCATTTAGTATACATAATAGAACTAATTATGGAATTCTTCATTCAAACAGATACATTTTAAAGTTTTGGGAGATAATTCTCATCAAAAATTTAGTAAACAGCTAGTCATATTCAATGTTTATGTCAAATTTTTGGTAAAGTTTTTGTACATAGAGATAATAATTAAGAACTTGTTTGTACATACTAACCTGTATCATAAATCTTTAAAATTTCATTTGATAATTCATGACAATTTATCTTATCCAGTGCCTTGCTCACTGCCTTCCAAGTTGGCTTAGTCCTGTCTTTCAGCCACTTACCACACACTTCAACAAAACAGTCAAAATCAGTGCCATGCTCTCTAATTTTGGTCAAACATTCTTGTGATATACCCAAAGCTGCTCCAATTTCTTCCCATTTTGTGTATATCTCACGTAATTGAATTAACAGAGTGTCCAGATTCAGTAATAGATCTAAATTGGGTTATCATACATGTACATATTACATAGCAATATTCAACTAGATTATTAACACAAAGTCAATGATTTTTTAATAGTATGCTATAGTAACTACCCTTTTGTACATTGCAATGTGTTTAGGTCTTTATAATAGTGATTTCAATAAGATAGCTCCCATAAGAAATGTCTAGCTATTGCTCTACGTATGTGTGCATGTGTGATTGATGTTATTCATAATAGTGAAAGCTATAATAATCTAACTACACACCTGATGGATGGGTTGGTTGATGTTTTGAGTAGTATATTTTTTCCTTTGTGACCTTTGACTTGTCTGACTGAGTACTACTCTTTTTGGCATCAGTAACAACTTCTTCATAGTCTGTGTATTCTCTACCATTAGCTTCAACTTTGACCATTGAATAACATGGGACATTGTCCTCATGAATGGAATCATGACTATAGTCTTTAACCTTGCATCCACTTTTACCATAAACCACATGTCCTCTAGCATCACTCTTAGTTTCTTTCTGTGGTCTAGGAGCCTATAATAATAAAGTACAAGATAACTGTAACTATTATTATATCAATTCTGAAAAGTTTTTGTCAGCTAAAGAGACTGAATTAACCACAAACTTAATTTTATTATACATTAATACAGCAAAGTAGATGTATAGTCTATTTCTATTCCATGTCTTTGCTAAACTCTGTCTCAAGTATACATAGTTTTTTGCAAGGTAAGACTCCCAATTATTGCATCTAATGAGGACATTCATTTTTGTACAAACTGGTATTGGATTATCCTAGTGAAACTATTTCACTTCTTGTGATGTTATGATGTGAGATCTTCCAATTACAGTTAAGTTGTAAATAATATTGACTCAAGAACCTACATAATTTTGTGCACTGTTTAAGTGAAATATTTGCTAGCACTATGCTGTAGTGAAGAACAATTCTTTACTCATAAAAATTTATTCCTAAATGTAATAATGTTATACTGAGTGGTCATTTTAATCTTGACTGTATTTACTCTTATTAGAGTTAGCACAAAAACTGACAAACAATAATGAGAAAAAAATATTTAATATATTTACGTACCTCATGAAGAGTGCTTGTGTGCTGTGAAATTGTGGATTCATATGCATCCTTTAACTGATAAGGAAATATTAATTTTTGTACTTAATGAATGCACAAGTAGATATACATTACCTCTATAGTTGATGTCTTATTCACAAATCTATTATTAAGAACACAGTATTCAGGTGCTTCTTCACTTGTCTATATATAAATATACATTATGATTATTATTTTATTAATAGGGGGAAAATAAAATCTGTTAGATAATAATGATAATGACTCAATTCCTACTATATTACATAATAACATTATAATTCTGAAGGATGCGAAATATTTACATCTGCCTTTGATTGTAGAGGACACTCAGAACAGAAGTGCAAGTGGTTATATTCCTTTATACACAGTACAATAAGACATAAAACAGAAGTCCTTTCAGTGTACATACCTCTGGGTGTGAAATCTTGTCTCTATAATATAAAATATTATAAACAACAATAAACAACTGTGCTATTATTATAAAAGTAAGCTCATGGGGAGGGGGTTTCTTATATGATATTATACATAATACTGTAAAACTGTAATAGTCACAACAACTGTTGGGAACTCTGCTGGCTAACTATCAATCTACTGCACTGTTAATACAATCTTATTCACTCTAACTCACACTGACAAATGACACAAAAACAAGACTATTTATTGTTGTGCACACTGGGATATAATAATATGATTAACATAGAGTAACATAGAGTAACATAGAGCATGCTCAGTAGATAATAATGATGAATATACCATAACAACAATAACAACAAACAATGGCTATGTTGATATAATGCAGTAAAATTACTATAGTAATAATAATAGAGATAGAACATGACTTACATATCAACTCTCCTGTCTTTTGACTTCACTGCTAAAATATCAGATAACAGAAACATCACAAATGACAGTATTATAGCTCTAAAAATATTATGCTTATCACTTCAACTGAAAGAAGATTATTGAACTGGCTCACTCAATCATTCTTTATAGTTTAAATGTGAAGAGCATATTACATTCATTATGTACATAGCTGAGATACAAAGTAGGTGTAGTCACGCCTAATTGTGACACTGTATTATACCTGATTTCCTTCTGATTATAACTCCTGATGTTACACAGATAGAGAGAAAAAGAACACAAGTGAGACCACTAGCTGCAACCACCATTCCAATTATCTGCCACATTCTCAGTTCTACATGTCCAGAAGTGGTGTTGGTATCTGTATATACGTAATAACTTATTCACATACTTGTTACAAAGATGCAATTATTCACTTCTTCAGTTGTATTACAGTTCCCTGGTTTGTCGCTAGTTATAACATCACCTACATAATATGTCTTATCTGTAGTCATGTCAGAGAAAAATTTAATAGATATGTACATCAAGCGGCTCTTTATGAGGAAATCTGTAATAACAATCATTGAATACCTGATGTTGTGTTTGGTGTACAATTAAGTGTAGTGGGATCAGGATACCACCTCCTATCATTGCCACACACTGCCATTATACTCTCCTCTGGTACAAGACCCTCCTCACACTTCAACACTATCACAGAACCTTCAGTTGTGGCTGTGTAAGGTGAAATCAACAATCCATTGGCAGCAGATGGAGGGAAGCACTGAATCAATGTGAAACTGATTTCTGTAATGTTACTATTCCCTCTGCAATTGACAGCTTGAACTGTGACCTTGTACTCAATGTTGTAAGACAGTGTTATATTTATGGCAGTGGAATCATTAGTTAACAGCGATTGTGCAGGTGGAGAGTCAAGGGATGTATTTGAAATATGAATCAGGTATGTGGCTGATCTCTCCATGTCCTCCCATTGAATGGTGACTGTAGATGTGTTTGTATCATTGTAGTAATCAGATATGTTCAACTGCTGTGGAGTCGGTGGGGGACTTACTGTATTAATGTTTTGTACATAAGACCTATAATATAAGTAGCTAAACAATACTATTATTCTTTACCTTCAACCACCACTAGTCTATTCACTAGCCTGTCCACTCTAGGACCACAGCCAAACCTAGTTCCATTGTGTTGAGAGTTTAATGTGAAGTGTAGAGATGAATACAGGTATGTGTTTCCTATAGCTAGCAGTGTAGCTGTAACACCATCATCCACTATTGAGGGCATGTTTACTTGAAGAGCATCTTGGTCAGTGAAAACTTTTTTTGATGCACTGACATCCTCTGGTTTAGTCCATGACCACCACAGTGAAGTACCACTAACATTACAAAAGAAGGTGAGATTGTCCCCTTTACATCCACTATTCACATAGTTGGTAGGTTCTAGCACCACAGTACCTATTAGGGAATATAGACAGTCAGCACATCTGTTCTGCATTACATTGAAGTCAAAACAATTAAAAAGCCAATCTCTTACTCTATTAATAGGTCCTGATTGCTAATACAATGAAATGCAAGTAGATAATGATTTATCTTACCATATAATGGCAGGAAAATATTCACATTCCATATTATTATGAGTATGGTAGAAGTTGGATGCATCATAGCAAGCTATCAGACCAAGAAAACAAATCCACAAATCTTAACTACACTGTAGCTAGCTAGTTAGCTATTTTACTAATACATAAATAACTAGCTTACTACTTTATAATTCTTCATTAGATCAGTCCAGTTTTCAATATTGAGCAGTTTAGAAAACACCAGAGTTTTTATACACAACACAACTAACAGTTAAACTAATAATAGAAATGATGCTATCTATAAGGAGGGGTTTCATTGACTATGTAGCTATTACCTACAATATGTTAGAGTATAGCTGTGCTGAATAGAGCACTTTGATTGGTTAAAAAGAGGTCTCTAAATCACTTAACTTAGAGCCCTCTTCCTAGAGTCCATCCTCATATTCTCTCAGGGGTTGTTTTTTGTTTTTATTTTTAAATAATTTTGTTATTGTTGTGCGTGTGTGTGTGATTATTTTTGTGGTTGTTTACCTTAAAATACCATTAGCTAGCTATGACTATACCATTATAAACACTTGACTTGTTCTTGAATAACTGGAATATTATTAAAGAGACAGATAAACATGCACGAAAGTTGAATATTCCAGGTGAATCCAGGGATAGAATTCTTCAGGTCCATTTTTTTACTATCAGAAACAGCCATTTGTTGCATAGCAATGTTAGTTGGCCTGGAGGTGTTGGTCTGGAGGTGTTGGTCTGGAGGTGTTGGTCTGGATGTGTGACTGTATTAGTTGTTACTGGGCATAGTCACTGGTATTTAGTACTCCATCTTGTCTACAGATATTCTTGTTGAGAGTATCAAATAATACTTCTCTCTGCTCAGACAAAATCTTTATGTAGATTCTCATTTCCTGTGTGCTCCAATGATCTATCACCAATTGCTATTCTATACCAGATCGGTATAATTGTGTGGCAGCTGTTGCTCATAGATAGTGATTGGTCTTGTATCCATCTATTCTTGCCATTTCACATAAATGTATCATAGTTTTATTCAAAGTATGTTTTCAGTGGTTTAGATGTACATATATGTACCAGCACATTTCTGATGGTATTTTCATTAAAGTATCATCAGAACAATCAGATGGACACATTTCCAGGCACTTCTTGTTAAGTTTAATTACTTACTTTTTGCCTAAAAGCTTCTCCCTTTGATCCCTCCTGGTCTGTTTTTGGATATGTCCTCTGTATATTTGAGGTAGGCACTTTCCCCTATCCCAATCTACCAGTTCTATTTGACCATTTCATATATAGTCACAGTTACCTGCGTTCTTTTCCACTATGTAAGGCAAAAAATTGGTCGTAATAAAATATCATAGCTATGGGTGATGCAACACCCAACAACCCCTTCTTCCAGAGAAGTTCCTTTTCATCAGAAGTTAATACCTCTGCTTGCCTTTTCTTGAAACCCACTCCCTGTCCCTGTAGCTAACCTTTTCATCTCTGAATCCAGTGATGCTTTAGAAGTAGTAAATTCTGTGTCAATGAAGAAGTCTATTCTAGGTTTACCAGAGCTTCACAGGTGTCTCATTAAGCCACACACAATATAATAAAGTGAATTGAAGGTAAATTCGATGCCATCCTTATTTGTGACCTGTACAAAGTACAGAACCATAAGCTAATATTTCGAACATGCATGTGCACTAAACATAAATTCCTCTAGCTGTGTATTATTAGCTATATAGCTAGTTACTGAGTCCTCACCTCCAAAATGAATCATGCCAGCCAGTATTCTACCTCTGGTTTGGTGAGAGTGGCTATAGGCATTATGGTGTCATTGTTTGCCTCCTTCCTATTATGTAGCTACACCATGAATTCCATAAATTCAAGCAACTTGGCATTCTCATGTGTATTCTTAGGGATGTCATGATAAATTTTATTTCTTCATTGCTCTTTACTAACGCAAAATGAGACCAAAAATTGCAGCTGTAGAGGTATGGGCGGGGCTAGGGCTGACCATGGAAGTAGCATTAGTAGTATAATAGAGCTTCTCGATCGCTATAAATTGCTCTAACTCTAGCAATTCAGAACACAGTTCACTAACTTTGAAGTGCTGTGCGTCAAAATTGGTAATCCATTCTATTATTTCACTGAAATAGAGAGCTAATCTTCTTCTCGCAGCTAGATATGTATAATCTAGTACTCGTAAGTATAATACTGGGTGGGAAGTGCGCATGCGTAGGTAGCTATACGGTTTTAAATGATAGCGCCATGGTCTATGTAGATGTGATGTGTAGATTTCATAGTTAAAATTTAATACAGAACTGTTTGTTTGCATTGCTATATGTAGCATGAGGGTGTGTCTTGCTCTGCGATACAAAAGTTAAAGTAGCTATGTGTTGAAAGTACAGACAGTTTTTAAAGAAACCAGAAGCATGTAAATAGTTGTTCCATGACAATAGTGAAAAGAGAAAAGGGGCAGCTAACTACTGTTTTAGTTGTAGAAATGATACTATAACTCTCTTCTTTATAATAACTAGCTATACAGTAACTAAAGTATTTAATAGCTCTAGGCTAATTTACTCACTTCATGACTTTGTGCATTTCTTCTTCTGCTACAAAATCTGAACCATTTTCATGTTCTGTCTTTATTATAGCTAGACCTTGAAAATATTGTTGACAGCACAAGTAACAATTTGATATGCTCACATTTGGATAATGTGACAAACTTAAGTTATTGCAGTGTCAGCATATTAGAAATGATATTATTACTTAATGTAGTGCGAAAGTAATCCATGTAGGGTATTTTTTAATTGCAATGTCACTTATCATTTTAAGTTGCTAACTTACTTTTGAAGACTTATAGCTATTATGTGCATGTATAGTGTATACAATGTTCATGCTTCATCAAAATTGTTGGAATGATAACTGACTTGCAATACATATAACTAAGTATGTACCCACGTACATCCAGCATCTCTAAGAGATGAATATCTGAAGGATCCAAGCACACTTCTCTTATGGATACATATACCAAAACAAGCTGAATTTCCCAAGAAAAAAATTTTTTTTTTTCATTCATTAGTGTTTATCAGTGTTCTAAAGCAATCCTAAGTACCTAGTCAAACAGTTACATGTTTCAGTAATGTATGTATACATGTAGCTACTAGAAGAAAAATGTAAGAGGTTAACACTGTGCAATATAATATATTTACATACTCCAGAACTTTAATGACTGGGATAATTCTATTGATATTACGTACATTCTATTATTGCATTTTCACAAACTTTATTACTGTCATACTGTGTGTGGTTGCTTACAAAAATCTAAAAACATGATGTTTAGTTCATGTTGTAGTTTGTTATTGAGTAAGTGGAGCATAAGCTATATTCTCTGTAAGTTCTATGGTGGCTGGTTTCTCCTGAAGTATTGCCTCATACATTGGATCTGTCTGTGTTTCTGTGATGACATTTTCAGGTTCACTTTGTGATGTTCTGTGTTCACCTTCTGAAATTTCAGACTGTGGTTTTCTCAATTTATACCCGATGAGTAGTCCCAGTACAAATGTTATTGCATTAGTTATTAACAAAGTAACTGATACACACACTAATGCAATGATGACTTCCATTTTA
The DNA here is from genome assembly GCA_964016965.1 of Diacarnus erythraeanus. Classification (NCBI taxonomy): domain Eukaryota; kingdom Metazoa; phylum Porifera; class Demospongiae; order Poecilosclerida; family Podospongiidae; genus Diacarnus; species Diacarnus erythraeanus. The sequence goes on from OZ024671.1 coordinate 7,429,218, forward strand.
GAATTAGGTTCAGTGATATTCATAATAATATTATTCTGTAGAGCTAAAATACAACAGCAATGACACACTGAGTAATATTAAACTTCTGACTCCAATGATTAGACATACACTCTAATCTTCAATACCCACCCCTAATGTCTCTTCTCTCTCTTACAAGCATAAAAATGGGTCTATCATACACATGCTGGTAGTTGTAGTGAAGCATTAAACCAGTAACATAGATATAAACTTGTTACAAAGGTGCAATTGTATTTTTCTCCTTCAGTTGTAGGCTTGACACTAGCTAGTTGTAGCATTATAGTTAGTCACTTTACTTATCTGGGGTCATGTCAGAGAAAATAATAGCTATATATATAATATTATCTTTATGAGTAAATTTGTAACAACAATCATCAAATAATTAATTGTACCTGATATTGTGTTTGGTGTACAATTAAGTGTAGTGGGGTCAGGATACCACCTCCTATCATTACCACACACTGCCATTATACTCTCCTCTGGTACCAGACCCTCCTCACACTTCAACACTATCACAGAACCTTCAGTTGTGGCTGTGTAAAGTGAAGTTAACACTCCATTGGTAACAGATGGAGGGAAACACTGAATCAATGTGAAACTGATAGCTGTAATGTTACTATTCCCTCTGCAATTACTAGCTTGAACTGTGACCCTGTACTCAATGTTGTAAGACAATGTTATATTTATGGCAGTGGAATCAGTAGTTAACAGTGACTGTGCAGGTGGAGAGTCAAGGGATGTATTTGAGATATTAATCAGGTATGTGGCTGGTCTCTCCATGTTCTCCCATTGAATGGTGACTGTAGATGTGTTTGTATCATTGTAGTAATCAGATATGTTCAACTGCTGTGGAGTTGGTGGGGGACTTACTGTATTAATGTTTTGTACATAAGACCTATAAAATAAGTAGCTAAACAATACTATTATTCTTTACCTTCAACCACCACTAGTCTATTCACTAGCCTGTCCACTACACGACCACAGCCAATCCTAGTTCCATTGTGTTGAGAGTTTAATGTGAAGTGTAGAGATGAATACAGGTATGTGGTACCTATAGCCAGCAGTGTAGCAGTACCATCACCCACTTGTGAGGGCACTTGGAGAGCATCTAGGTCAACGAAAACTTTTTTTGATGCACTATCATCCTCTGGTCTAGTCCATGACCACCACAGTGAAGTACCACTAACATTACAAAAGAAGGTGAGATTGTCCCCTTCACATCCACTATTCACATAGCTGGTGGGTTCTAGCACCACAGTACCTATTAGGGAATATAGACAGTCAGCACATCTGTTCTACATTATGAAGTCAGAATCTCTTACTCTATTAGCTATAAGGTGAATATAATGGTATGCTTACCATGTAATGGCAGGAAAGTATTCACACTCCATATTATTATGATTATGGTAGAAGTTGGATGCATCATAGCAATCTATCAGATCAAGAAAACAAATCCACAAATCCTACACTGTAAAAACTGTTTGTAAAAATAACATAGTTATAGTTATTTTACAGGTTAATAATTCTCAATTGTACAGGTTATTGTAACAGATTTTAGTTAAAATCACATTTTTTTGTCATTTTAACCACATTTAATAATTAATTACAATATTCTTTAAAAGTTGGTTATAATAACAATATCAAAGGATTAAAATAACATCAATAAATTCTTATTATTACGTGAAATTGTTTATAATTACACAATATCTTGCTTTAACACAATAAAAGTCTCTGATGTATTATTAAAAGACTTGTGGGCATGAAGAACAGGATAAGACTTTAAAGACTTTACATTTAACGTAAACTAGGAGGAGACATGGGCTCAATAACATAACCATTAAAATGAGAATCAAAATAGAGTGTGTCATAATTTTGAATACGAAGAGCATATTGTTTTCCATTAGCACACTTGAGTAGATACAAATTAACAATTTTCCCAAAGTTAGGATAATAGTCTCCTTTATCCAAGTATAAATATGCAGATTTTTTCAAAAGTAAATGTCCAAATTTGATCCATTTGGGTTGATAAACTTCAAAATCTTCATTAAATTTTACCACGTAATCATGTAACTCCTTTGGCTCATTAATGATGGAAAACTCTGTATGATTACTGGATGACTCAAATGTCACACCAAGCAATGGTCGATTACAATTCAGGTCATAGCAAAGTGATTGCAAATATTTACACTCTAACAAATATTTTTATAATTTCCATGAGAAGCAGCAGGCTTGATGACATTCAATTTTGATTCATGACGCATTGTCCAAGAGTAATTGTACAATGGGTCTGATGTGTTTCAGTGGTAGAGGCTGGAACTGGTGGTGCTCGAGATTATGTAGTAACTCGAACACAGTGCAGATATGTCCACTATGTATGAAGCTCTCGAGATGGAGCTAAGTAGCTAACAGGAAGTGAGAACAATTAATAGTGTGGCCATTAATTTATATGATTTCCAGGTATCTATCTGTATGGTTCAGACCCTGTGCTTTAGTTACTGTGTCTTGAATCTTATTACCATGATACTTAAGGGCTATAACTATTACTTAGCTTGCATGGGATATATGGGCTCTGCCTTCAGAGTTATTAGTAACCAAGGTAACTGTGGGTACAATGAGATACCTAACGATTTCCTCTGGTCACCAAATGGATACAATATTAGACCTTTTATTTTCAAAAAATGATTAACAATTTGTATGAGACACTGATCATTAATGAGACAGTAACAAGCACTAAACATCATTTTAAGGGTTCAGTACTTGCTACATTTTGGGTATCCTATTAGCTAGGGTTTTCACTCTAGTACATTTAAAAGTACAGCTATAATTCACAACTATCACAACAGACCCAGACAGAATTACATTAATTCATAGATAGGGCATTGTACATCACTCTCTACACTATCACCTTGTTCTGATTCTGAACATGCATTCTTCATCAGATAAAACTTTCACCACCACCACTCTAGTGTTCCCTTCTCTTGCTCTATTTCCTGTTTCATTAGATTTCTTTCAGGGGATGTTGCCTTCCTGACAGATCAGTCAGAGCTATCTCTGTATATCTTCTCTGGTCAGACTAAATCCCATCTCATGTCAAACATTTTTATTAGCTATAATATATCTCATTAGTGTCTGAGGTCCTGTCCCTCTAGTATTGCCTGTATGCTTGTGCATGGATCACAACGTGCACCTTTTATCACAGCAGTTTCATGCTTTCACTTGACCACTGTTTTCTCTTAAATTCTTCATCATTTTGAGTTTAGCATTGATGATGGTCTTTAATTGGAAATATAGTTAAAAAGCTTTGTTTTGGGAGTATAACTAATGAAGATGCAATGGAATTTATCCAAAAGTGTCACCATCAGCACCTTATTACTTACTTAAGTAACTCGGCAACAACTCTAATCAAAGTTGTTTAATTTAATATTTAATAATTGTTTAGATTCAACCTATCCCTGTCCTTGGAGCCAGTGAGCGAACATGGAGTTCTCCTGCACGAAAGGGCAACTCAAGACCCATAGTTCAGAAATGGTAGTCTATAATAACACTATGTGCATGATTCTCAACTTTGGCTATTATTGAGGTGTATTTTTTGTTTCTTAATTCTTTTCTATTATTATGTAATAGCTAGCCCTACTTTATAATTTTGTGGAAAGTGGCAAAACAAGAAAATACTAAAATTGTTAGCTAGCAGTCAGTGTGCTGAGTATCTTTAATTTTTATATAGCTAACTAGCATTCATGAAAATTACATTGAGATAAAGGATGTGCTATACATTTTTGTAACTTGGGTGGTGGAGAGGGTCACTGGACTCATGACTAGATTTGGCATAAAACCAGCTGGGATCACTTGTTACTATTCAGTGGTAGTCATAAGAAACTGGTTTCTATGGTACTTTTTGTGTGGATGCCATGCACATAATCATTTTTTAAACTTTTGATTGATTGAGTGACTGATGCCATAGCATTTATACAACAAAGGGAGTAATTGATTCAGATTCAGACTCCATTGACTTATAGCCATAACCAAACTGTTGTTATGTACAAAATTGGAAATTACACACTCCTTAAGAATTTAATTCCTAGACAATACATAAGTAAAGAAACTCAAGGGGGTTGGTAAATATAAAACTGTAGATTATGTGTGGATTAAAAGTTAACTACACTTTGTATTAAATCATCTTTAGTATAAAGAACTAATTTCATGGTCAATAAATAATTGGCCAACAGTGAATAGTAAGTTAAAGTTAAAACCATGCGCAATTCTAGCTACGTAACGTTATCCAGCGAAACCCGGCCCGGCTCACTACGGATATAGCGGTCTAACTAAAGCTGACGAGAGCCTCACAAAAACATGCATAACTCGGCTAAAAAAACTTCAAATTATGCGCATTTGGTATCATTTAGCAGCTCTTACCGAGGCGTTTCTTACCAGATGCCTGTTTAGTCTGTTGTAGTGGCCCATAGGGAGATACAGGAGACTAATACAAATCCTATGGCGTTACCCTGGGCCGACCACGAGGAGTGATGCGCATAATTAAAAATTGCTGTGCGGAGAGTCAGCTGTTCTCTGGGCAAATGCATCGCGAATGTTGTTAATATTGCGAGGTATCTATGAATAATAATAATATTAAAGCACTTCCGGGCTGCTTCCGTGGCTCTCGTCAGCTTGGACAGACTTTAACAGGATATATAAATCTACGTCAGTTGCCAATATAATTCAGAAATCAATTTTGTCTATAGTGACAAAGAGTTGAAAATTTTTGCTCACCTCAGAAAAGCTGAATAATAGCAAGAACTGGTAAGAAGTAGCTAGCTAATATCTCTGTTGTGTGTTATTTCTCACACCTTAGATTTTGACACTTACAGAAGTGTGCAAGTTACTATTATCTTTAGCTATTAAAGTGCACAGTATATAGTACAGCAAGTTACTGTTACCTCTCCAGATTTTGTTTAACAATCTCCTGATCTTTTGGCAAGATGTCATGAACTATTTTTTTATATCCAACAGGTAGTCATTTCTACTCTACTTTAGCTAATAGCTGTCTAAATCTGCAGCAACAGCCTTCTCTCAGAGAACTCAACCATGTCTAAGTCTTCTACCACCACTACTGTTTCCCAGTATAGGGTGGTGGTTGGCCATGACAAAGAGGAGATAGTTGCTGCTCGAACTCCAACCTTCATATATTGGATCAATGTCTCCCTGAAAATAAAGTCTCTCAGAATCAAGAATTTGGATAGTGACTTGGAGAATGGGGTGATTTTGATAAAACTCATGGAATGTCTTGCTCCAAAAAAGAAGACACCAGGAAGGTAATTATTCCAGGAGGTGATGACTATGAAACCTTGTAACAACAAATAGTTTTAAAGTGCTTTACACTGTTAACAGCTCTTACTTACTGCAGTGATAGTTTTATGATGTACTACAATATTGGCATGTGGTTTGGAGCTAGCTTGTGCATTTAGAATTGAGGAATAGCGGAATAGCTCTACCAAATAAAGCAGATAATGTACACTCTCCCACTTCCTAGCTCACAATACTATAATAAACAAACATTATAAATCAGTAGATCTACCCATTTATATATAGTACACATTAAACTGCTAGTAGCCAGCTTTAAATACGATAAAATTGAAATTGTGAGGGAAAAGTTGATAGGGAGCAACATAAAACAGAAGCAAAAAGTTGCCATCATTCTCAACATCTCCTAAGTAGGTTATGTGATGTTTATAATTATATTCCCATAGGTATTATGCCAAACCTCTCATCAAGATACAGAAAGTTCAGAATTTAACTGTAGCACTGAGGTTTATCACTGAAGTGGAAAAGATCCCTCTTATAAACATAAGTGAGTGTTCTGGGTGGTCTGGTATTAATTAAACCAGCTATAGACATAAGACTTATCATATTACATTTCACAGCTTAATTAATAATAGTTTGAGGCTGGGAGGAGGCAATAATCTCCCCCCCTCCCTACTTGCTGCTAAGTTGACTTCCAGGAATTTTGTAAAAATACCTCCAAATAGTACTGCAGACATTTTGCATGAATACCTCTAAATAGCACAAAGCTATTGAAGTCTGTATAGTTTAATACTCACCCTCAAGTGGAAAAATGTATTTAATGCTATAATGGTCCAGTGCTTAAATGGACATATTATCTTGGCATAATATAAGCTAGTAGCTATAACCTTATGGTGAACCTGAATATTACAAGCCTGTATACCTTTCTACAATGAAGGCCTTAATTATTATCTAGCTAGTAACCTAGATAGAAAGAAAACATTACAACTACGCTACTGAGTCTTATAGGTAGATCATAGCCATAGGAAGGGATTAGGCTAGGTAGGCTCTGACTTACAATTTTTGTAGCTTCCATGAATGTTGTAAACTTACTTGTGTTTCTCCTTGCTTCACGATAATAAACAATAGCCTTCCCGTTACAAAGTTGCCCCTGTATAGCAAGCTCTCAATAAAATTTATTCCCCACCAAAAAATATAAGGGCAGCACTATTTTTAAACTCGTCTATTGGATCATCTTTCCATGATTTCTCTAGAACCCAGTGATATACTTGAACACAAGCAAGGTCCCATCCATGACCTTGTTTGGAATTTGATTCTCCATTATGGCATACGTTACACTCCTCCACCTTCCGTAACCAAAGAAGTTGCATTGCTAGGCCTCAAACGAAGCTTTCTTACATGGATTAACTGTGTCCTTGATGATATCGGAGTAACCAACTTGAGTTCTGACTGGAGAGATGGAATGGTTCTTACAGACCTCATCAATTATTGTAGTAATGGTTCAAAATTGGATCATAGTATGCTGAGTCCAACTAATGCCTACTCCAATGTTCATAATGCAATGAACTTTGCAGAGATGCTGGGGATTCCCCAGCTTCTTGAAGTTGATGACATCATCACTGAGAAGCCAGATGAATACAGCCTCTTGGTATATTTGTCATACTTTGTCCCTCATGGATTGAATATCTTTTTGAAGTGGGTCAAATCAGAGATTCCAGATGCTGACTTGAGTAATTTCTCTCATGACTGGATAGATGGTAAGCTTCTTGGAAAGCTTATAAATGCACTATCTGGAGGAAAATTTGATTATAAAATGGATAGCTTTGATGGCCTGGCTATTGTTGAAAAGAGCATGCATGCTGCAGAAAAAATTCTTGGCATACGTAGAACAGTCTCTGCTGAGCAGTTTGCCAATAGTAGCTTAGATCAGATACAACGCCTTAGTTATTTGTCACAGTTCTATCGCGTGAAGGTCAAAGGCAATGCCCCAGTACTTATTCCTCCAGCAGCAGACAAGGTCGAGGTGGAGGAAATCCAGATACCCAGAACTGTTGGTGATGGATCATGTGTATGGTTGGAGATAGATACAGCTGATGCTGGATATGGAAGTGTACATGCTGAGGTGTATGGCAAGGAAGTGGGTATGATCCCAGTAACTGTAAAGGCAATAGAAGAAGAACTTGGCGAATCTAATCGATATCAGATCTTATTCGCACCTCCTAAAGTTGACATCTATATGTTGTCAGTCTTATATGCAGATGTCCATGTGACTGGTTCTCCTTTCTTAGTCAACCTCTTTCCTCCAGACCCCACTAAAGTGAAGCACATTGAGACATTACCTCCTAAAGAAAGCAAGACTGACCTCTCCATGACCTTTGATACAACTGATGCAGGTCTGGGTAAACTCAAGGCTAATGCCAGTGGTGAAATTGGAGGCTTTGTGCCAATCAAAGTTAGTTTGGAAGCTAATGGCTCGTATATTCTTTCCTTCGTTCCACCCTTACCAGATATCTACACGATAGATGTGCTGTGGGGGAAGTTCAGTGCCAATGCTATAGGTGAGAATAGTGGTCCAGTTGCACTCGAAGTGAACCACCATAACAAACGTGAGTGCCAAGTTTCATTCAAGCCACCTACTGCAGATGTTTATATTGTGGACATAAACTGGGATGGCAAACCTGTACCTGGCTCACCTTTTACCATTAACCTCCTTCCTCCTTCTAAACCATCAGCTGTTGAATGTTCACATCCAATATACACAGTACCAGGTGAGGATGTCGAGCTTTTAATTGATGCTAGTGATGCTGGTTCTGGAGACCTCAAAGTCAGCTGTATTGGTAATGAAGTAGGTGATGTACCAGTTGATGTCATCGATTTGGGCAAAAGAGCATATCAAGTTTTCTTTATACCCACTGAGCCAGACTTGTACCATTTGAGTGTCATGTATGGCTCTGAACATGTCAGAGGGTCACCATTTATTATTGACATGCGTCCTGGAGTTGAGCCGGAGTTTGGTGAAATTGCTGAGTCCTTTGTTCCTGATGCTACCAAATGTAATCTGGTCAGTAATTCCCGTGTGAAGGATGTTGTTCTCATAAACCAACCCATAGTCTTTACTATAGACACCAAAAATGCTGGTCCTAGTCAGCTTGAAGTTGAAGTCGATGGGCCCTCCATCAAGGACAAGCCCCCAATGATCAATGTAGTCCAGAGACCCAATGAAAAGGGTATATATGATGTTACATTCAGACCAAAGGTAACTGGATCATACAATATAAATGTATTCTGGTCTCATCAGCCTGTACCAGAAACACCCTTGAAAGTTCAAGCTTTGGATTATAATTCTGTTGAAAGATGTCATCATGGGAAACCTGTGGGGTATGACATTGATGTTGACTGCAAGATTGGAGACTTGAAGGTGTGTGCAATCCACAATGAAAGTGGAGCATTGTACAAAGTAAAAGTCACCAAGGGCCACAAAGGAAAGTTGAAGTTGATTTTCAGCCCACGTGAACCAGGTCTGTATTTTGTTCACGCATCCATCAAAGATAATCCAATAACTGGTAGTCCATTTATTGTCAACTACAGCATACCACCAAAATCAGAACTGTGCACCATCGAGGGATTCAACAACAAATGCTATCTGGATCAACCTATGGAGTTTCTTGTCATCACAGCTAATGCTGGTACAAGTGACCTGGTAGTCAAACCAACAAGCCCAAAACACAAGAAAGACTCTTATGACATACAAGTTGTTGATAATAAAGATGACACACACTCTGTTATCTACACCCCTCATGCTCTGGGTCCTCAAAGTTTAGCAATCACTTGGGGAGGTAAAAACATCCCTGGTAGTCCCTTCACAGTCACTGCTGAAAGAGCAGAAATACAACACACAAAGAATGAGAAAAGGGAATTAACAAAAAAAGAGGATCATGATTCAAAGTGGATCGAAATTGAAGTTGGTAGAACACTAAGGCTTAAAGTCCGACCACATAATGATGCTCAGAGAAATGGGACCTTAAATGTCAAAGTTCATGGTGAGATTACTGGAATTGGAGAAGTAGATGTAAATCAAAATGAAGAGGGAGCATTTGAGATCAAGTTTAATCCTCCTGAACCAGACCACTATGTAATTGATGTGACCTTAAATGGAGAAAAAGTTCCATCAAGTCCATTCTATGTGCACTATTATGCTGCAGCTGAAAAAGAAAGTACAGGCTTGGAATTAGATCTAAGTAAAGAAGGACCAGGTAAACTAACAGCAGTTTGTATAGGAGACAAATGTGGAGAAATCCAACATAGCAACGTAGCAAGCAATATTCAACTATATTATTAACACAAAGTCAATGATTTTTTAATAGTATGCTACCCTTTTGTACATTGCAATGTGTTTAGGTTTTTATAATAGTGATTTCAATAAGATAGCTCCCATAAGAAATGTCTAGCTATTGCTCTATGTGTGCATGTGTAATTGATGTTATTCATAATGGTGAAAGCTAACTACACACCTGATGGATGGGTTGGTTGATGTTTTGAGTAATATATTTTTTCCTTTGTGACCTTTGACTTGTCTGACTGAGTATTACTCTTTTTGGCATCAGTAACAACATCTTCATAGTCGGTATATTCTTTACCATTAGCTTCAACTTTGACCATTGAATAACACAGGACATTGTCCTCAGGAGTGGAATCATGACTATAACCTTTAACCTTGCATCCACTTTTACCATAAACCACATGTCCTCTAGCATCACTCTTAGTTTCTTTCTGTGGCCTAGAAGCCTATAATAATAAAGTACAAGATAACTGTAGCTATATTTTATCAATTCTCTCTATATCAAAGCAAAGTTTTTGTTACCTAATGAGACTGAATTAACCACAAACTTATACAATAATACTGTTAATTTTAGCAATGGTATATAATAATGTAGTTGTATAATTATATTCCACGTCTTTGCTAAACTTTGTATCAAGTATGCACAATTTTTTGCAGCTAAGACTCCCAATTAGAATAAAATTATATTGCATTTAATGGTGACATTCATATCTATGTTAATTTTTGTCCACACAGGTATTGGATTGCCATAATGAAACTATTTAACTTCTTGTGATGTTATGATGTGAGATCTTCCAATTAGTTAAGTTGTAAATTGACTCAAGAACATAATTTATTAATTAGTTTTGTGCACAGTTTAAGTGAAATACTTGTTAGCACTATGCTGTAGTGATTCTTTACTCATAAAATATTCTTGAATGTGTTATAATATTATTTTGTTATCCTGAATGGTCATTTTCCTCTTGACAATATTTAGAGTTAGCACAAAAACTGACAGTTAGCTATTATTATGAGAAAAAATATTTACCTCATCAAGAGTGTTTTTGTGCTTAGGAATTGTGGATTCATATGCATCCTTTAACTGATAAGGAAATAGCATAAGATTATTAATTTTGTACTTAAGCATGCACAAGTAGATATACATTACCTCTATAGCTGATGATCTATTCAAAAATCTATTGTTAAGAACACTGTATTCAGGTGCTTCTTCACTTGTCTATATATAAATTAATAGGGGAAAACTGTCTATAACATTATCATTATAATAGCATTAGCAGTTCAATAATTTCCTACTATTCTGAAGGATGCAAAATATTTACATCTGCCTTTGATTGCAGAGGACACTCAGAACTGATGTGCAAGTGATTATATTAATATTTATTAGGACATATAAACAGAAGTTGTTTCAGTGTACATACCTCTGGGTGTGAAATCTTCTCTCTATAAACAACAATTATAAACAACCATGCACAATAAGCTCAAGGGAAGGAGGTTTCTTAGATATTATACTGTAATAGTCACAACAATAATGATAAACAACAATAATAGCAAACAATGGCTATGTTGATATGATGTAGTAAATTTCATAATAGTACTGTAATATACGTAGTAGAGATAGAACATGACTTACATGTCAACTCTCCTGTCTTTTGACTTCACTGCTAAAATAATAGATAACAGAAACATCACAGATGACAGTATTATAGCTCTAGAAATATTGTTGAACTAGTTCACTCAATCATTCTTTATAGTTAAATGTGAAGAACACATTAGCTACATCATAGCTGAGATCAAAAGTAGGTGGAGTCATACATAACAGTGACACTGTATTATACCTGATTTCCTTCTGATTATAACTCTTGATGTTACACAGATGGAGAGAAAAAGAACACCAGCGAGACTACTAGAAGCAGCTACCATTCCAATTATGTACCACATTCTCAGTTCTACATGTCCAAAAGTGGAGCTTGTAGCTGTAATTACATAATATCTACTTATTCACATACTTGTTAAGAAGGTGCATTTATATTTCTCTGTTACATTCATTACCTCAGTTGTATTACAGCTCCCTGGTTTGTCACTAGTTGTAACATCACCTACATAACATGAGAAAATAGCTATGTATATTATCAAGAGACTCTTTATGAGGAAATCTGAAATAATACCTGATGGTGTGTTTGATGTGCAATTAAGTGTATTGGGGTTAGGATACCACCTCCTATCATTCATGCACACTGCCATTATACTCTCCTCTGGTACCAGACTCTCCTCACACTTCAACACTATCAAAGAACCTTCAGTTGTAGCTGTGTAAGGTGAGATTGACACTCCATTGGTAGCAGATGGAGGGAAGCACTGAATTAACGTGAAACTCAATGCTGTACTGTTACTGTTCCCTCTGCAATTAACAGCTTGAACTGTGACCTTGTACTCAATGTTGTAAGACAATGTTATATTTATGGGAGTGGAATCAGTAGTTAACAGTGATTGTGCTGGTGGAGAGTCAAGAGATGTATTTGAGATATTAATCAGGTATGTGGCTGGTCTCTCCATGTTCTCCCATTGAATGGTGACTGTAGATGTGTTTGTATCATTGTAGTAATCAGATATGTTCAACTGCTGTGGAGTTGGTGGGGGACTTACTGTATTAATGTTTTGTACATAAGACCTATAAAATAAGTAGCTAAACAATACTATTATTCTTTACCTTCAACCACCACTAGTCTATTCATTAGCCTGTCTATATCAGGACCACAGCCAATCCTAGTTCCATTGTGTTGAGAGTTTAATGTGATTAGTAGAGATGAATACTGGTGTGTGGTGCCTATAGCTAGCAGTATAGCAGTACCATCACCCAATTGTTTTGTCACTTGAAGAGCATCTGGGTTAGTGAAAAGTATTTTTGATACACTATCATCCTCTGGTCTAGTCCATGACCACCACAATGAGAGACTACTAACATTACAAAAGAAGGTGATATTTTCCCCTTCACATCCACTATTCACATAGTTGGTGGGTTCTAGCACCACAGTACCTATTAGGGAATATAGACAGACAGTCAGCACATCTGTTCTGCCTTACATTGAAGTCAAAGCATTTAAAAAGCCAATCTCTTACTCTATTATAAGGTGTTGATTGCTAATAAAATGAAATGCAAGTAGCTAATTATTTATCTTACCATGTAATGGCAGGAAAGTATTCACACTCCATATTATTATGAGTATGGTAGAAGTTGGATGCATTATAGCAAGCTATCAGATCAAGAAAACAAATCCACAAATCCTAACTACACTGTAGCTAGTTAGTTAGCTATTTTACTAGTTCATTAATAACTAGCTGACTACCTTATAATTCAATAGATCTCAGTCCAGTTTTCAATATGGAGCAGTTTAGAAAACACTGAGTTCTTATACACAACACAACTACGTAGAAACAGAATGTTAGACTAGGTCTATAACAATAATAGAGATAATTATGTCTCTAGGATATTTAAGGAGGAGTTTTATTGACTATGTATTACCTACAATATGTTAGAGTATAGCTGTGCTGAGTAGAACATTCTGATTGGTCAAAAAAGAGGTCTCTAAATCCCTTAGAGCCTCCAATTTAGAGCCCTCTATTTAGAGTCAACCCATATTCTCTCAGGGCTGTTTTTTTTAAACTTTGTATGCAATAATTTTGTTAACGTTATTGCATGTGCATGATTTTTTTTTTGTTGCTGTTGCTTATTTAAAATATCATTATTATGACCTGTTCTTGTTTTGACTGAAATGTCTACCTTAACTGGAATGATTATTAAAGAGACATATAAAAATTCACACAAAGTTGAATATTCCAGGGAGAGAATTCTTTATCAGAAACAGCCATTGGGATTCATAACAGTGTTAGTTGGCCTGGAGATGTGACTGTATTATATTAGTTGTCACTGGTGTATCACTGGCAGTTGATTTACCTTTTGCCTTCTTGTCTTCAGACTTTCTTGTTGATAATATCAGACAATACTTCTCTCTGCTCATTTTGTAGATTCTCACTTCCTGTGTGCTCCAATAACCTGTCCTCTCCATCACCAATAGCTCATCTAGCTACACCAGATTGGTATAATTGTGTGGCAGTTGTTGCTTGTAAAGAGTGATAGGTCTTGTATTCATCTATTCTTGCCATTTCACATAAACATTGTCACATTTTTACTCAAGGTATAATGACCAACCTGCAGGTATTTTCATTGGCTAGTTAAAATGCATCATCAAATGGACAAACTTCTTATTGAAACTATTTGAACTGTATTATTAGCTATATAGCTAGTTACTGAGTCATAACCTCCAAAATGAATCTTGTCAGCCAGTATTGTACCTCTGGTTTAGTGAGAGTGGCTATAGGCATTATGGTGTAAATGTTTGCCCTTTCCTATAGGCTACAGGCACACCATGAATTCCATAAAATCAAGCAATACTCGGTATCCTCATGTGTCTTCTTAGGACTTCTTAAAGATTTTATTTCTCCATTGTTCTTCGCTGAGGCAAAAATTAATGTGACCAGAACTTGCAGTTGTAGAAGTATGGGCGTGGCTAGGGCAGACAGCATTAGTAGAGCTTCCCTCTCGCTATAAATTGATTTAACTCTAGCAGTTCCGAAGACAGTTCACCAACTGTCAGTCAAAATCATTAATCCATTCTACTGTTTCATTAAAATAGTATCCACGGAGAGCTAAATCTTCTTCTCACAGCTAGATAGCTAGTGTACTCTGATGTAATGCTGGGTGTGAAGTGCGCATGCGTAGGTAGCTATACTAAGGTCTTAGTATTATTTTAATGATGAGAAAAATGGCAACACAAAGGTCTGGGTAGATGTGATGTGTAGGTTTTCATATTGTTCCTAACTATCTTTATTATAGACTTTGAAACGTGTTGACAGGACAATTAATAATAATTTAATTTGCTCGATAATGTGACAAACTACTTGAGAACTTAATTATTGCCGTGTGTGTCAGTATATAATATAAAATAATTATTATTACTTATGTAGTGTGAAAGTAATCCATGTAGGATATTTTCTAATCCCAATGCCACTGATCATTTTAAATTGGTAACTTACTTTTGAAGACCCAGGTACATATACGTATGCGCATGCATAGTGTCTACAATGTTCAATGTAGACTCTGTAGTATCATATTAACATTCTTTACTGGTATAATTGATTTTTAGTCATGCTATGTATTTATCTAAGTGTCTGTGCAGCCATCTTTTATCATTAGCTATCATGAGATTTGTTCTATAATGAGTAAGTTCAGTGCTGCATGCATAAGTAAAGATATCACAGAGTCAAATATAAGTACGTATGTAGCTACTCACATGCTACATTTCTAAGAGATGAACATCTGAGCAACACAAGGATCCAAGCACTGCCCTTCTCTTATGGATAAGTATACCAAAACAAACTAAATTAGCATGTCAGTATTACCAGTAGCTACTTGTTGCATTTTGCTGAAAAAATTCATTTACCAACAATGTTCTAAAGCAATCCTAAGTACCTAATTACATGGTTATATGTTTCAGTAATTATGTATACATGAATAATGGTAGCCAAAAGGTGAGAGGTCAACACTATGTACAATATAATAATTATAGTAATACTATTATAGTTACTTACTCCAGAACTTTAATGACTGATATATATTGTAGTTCATTGATATTATTCTATTATTGTGTCCTCCCAAATTCTATTATCTGACTGTGTGTGGTTGTTTACAAAAAATTATTAGCTGATGTTGTAGTTTGTGCTATTGAGTAAGTGGAGCATAAGCTATAATATTCTCTGTAAGTTCTATGGTGGCTGGTTTCTCCAGAAGTATTTCCTCATCTCTCT
Source organism: Diacarnus erythraeanus (assembly GCA_964016965.1). NCBI lineage: Eukaryota > Metazoa > Porifera > Demospongiae > Poecilosclerida > Podospongiidae > Diacarnus > Diacarnus erythraeanus. The sequence goes on from OZ024671.1 coordinate 7,444,735, forward strand.
GTTTTTCTGTGATGACATCTTCAGGCTCACCATGGTCAGTTATTGATGCTCTGTGTTCACCTCCTAAAATTTCAGACTGTGGTTTTCTCAATTTATATCCAATGAGTAGTCTCAGTACAAATGCCATTACTCCAAGCGTTACTATAACTGATACACACACTAATGCAATGATGACTTCCATTTTTCAATGGTATTATGTTGAGTTAAAATATAACAGTGATGACATACTGATTAATATTAATCTTCTTACTCCAATGATTAGGCACACACTCTAATCTTCAATAGTACAAGAAGTTTCACCCCTAATGTCTCTTTCCTCCCTTGCAAGCACCAAGATGGATCTATCATACACATGCTAGTGGCTATAGTGAAACATTGAACAAGTATCATAGATTTTTCTATTATTTACAAAGGTACAATAGCTATATTTTGTAATACAGTTCCCTTGTTTGCCACTAATTGTAACCTTCCTCACACTTCAACATTATCACAGAACCTTCAGTTGTGGCTGTATAAAGTGAGATCAACACTCCATTAATGGCAGATGGATGAAAGCACTGAATCAATGTGAAACTGATTACTGTAATGCCTCTGCAATTACCAGCTTGAACTGTGACCCTGTACTCAATGTTGTAAGATATGTTATAAATACCCATCAGAAAAGATAATAATTGAGCTAATAGATATTAAATCACAGTCCATTCTAGCTAATTGCTGAGTTAAAGTATTGAAAATACAAACAGTTTTATAAAGAATACAAAAGCATATAAAGAGTTGTTCAATGACAAGAGTAAAAGAGAATAGTGACTGTTCTAGTATTATAGAATGATCTTTGTTTGCAGTTTTGGTTAAATAAAAGCATAGGTCAGACAGAGATGAAATCAAGAATTGAAAAAGCAAACTAAGAAGTACTTTTTTCTTGATTATTTCCAAAGAGGCAAGCTTTCCCCATAATACTTATAGTTATACACTGGCCATGTACTAGTCTAGAGTAGTCAGACTCTTTACAGAAAGTCACTCATGATCAGTTTTGTGAGTTCATTATTAATTTTTTTATTGTGATAACATAATATTTTCAAAACATCACTTTTGGTATAGTTATAAGCAGAAATCATGTAGATGTGTAGCTATATAGTTTTCTGATCAGAGGAGTCAAGCAGAGAGTATTATATACATGAAGGTATATCTCTACCTCTAATAAACAATAATAAAGAACTTTATTAGCTACTGGAGGTGAATGGACTCATTTCACTGCAAGTAACTTAATGATACTGTATTGACTTTCACAGTCAATTATAGTGGCTTTGTAAATAGTAAAGTAGCTATATAATTGTTTTCAAAGCAAGTTGATTGGTCAATTAACAAATGAAGAACAATTAATATTATGATTACATACATTTATTAACTTCACACTAAAACTTGGTGTTTTCTGTTCACCTCAAAAACTTGAAGAATTATATACTGAAATCAACTAACTTTTGTGGTACAGGTGGTGCAGAAGGATCTAATGTCTGTGGTGGCACTGAGAGATCAAATAACTTTTGTGGTACAGGAGGTACTTCATTGTCAGTGGTTACATTGTCACAATAATTACTGTTAAAAACTGAGCTGTCTTCAGTGACCATGGGCTTCGGTTCTGGGAGTTTACCTGTGTAGATTTCAGGTAATTAAAAATGCATTTTTACAGTGAAATTGTTTCTGATACACAAAATACGTACACACTGACATCCCAATAAAACATTTATCCTTATAAACCACCAACTCCAAAGATATACACTAATTGTGTAATAATTATTATAACAATGATGTTTAGCTCCAGACCTTACAATAATAACAATGGTCTTGTACATGCTGAGTGTCCATGTGTTGAGTCTATTGTCCAATAAAGAGACATAGTTTTGTCATGTAGCTAGTTGGTATCACTATCTTTTGGGAAGGAGGAGAGCAATAATGTTATTACAAAAATTAATGCACCAAATGTATTTAGTTGTGGTGGGAATTACTTGTAGCTCATAATATTACAGCACTAATAGAGCTAATTTTGGGATTCTTCATTCAAACAGATATAGCTATTTTAATAAATTGTATAGTTTTGGGAGATGATTGTCATCAAAAATAGAATTAAGTTTAGCAAGCAACTAGTCATATTCAATTAATGTTTATGTCACGTTTTTGGTAAAGTTTTTTTGTACATAATTATCATTAGCTATTAAAAGAACATGATTGCTATACTGACCTGTATCATAAATTTTTAATATTTTCTTGGATAATTCATGACAGTTTATCTTATCCAGTGCCTTGCTCACTGCTTTCCAAGTTGGCTTAGCCTTGTCCTTCAGCCACTTATCACACACTTCCACAAAACAGTCAAAATCAGTGCCATGCTCTCTTACATCTTTAATTTTGGTCAAATATTCTTGTGATATACCCAAAGCTGCTCCAATTTCTTTCCATTTTGAGTAGATCTCACGTAATTGAATTAACAGAGTGTCCAGATTCAGTAATCGATCTAAATTTTGTTATCATACATGTACTTATTATTCTTGCTATTACATACGTAACTATTTAACTAGAAACTTGATTTCCCAATAGTATTGCTATTAGCTATCCTTTTAGGTTAACTAAGTACATTGACACATATTAGAAATTACTGTGATTTCAATAGGAATAGAAAATCTCTCTCTTTAGAAATTTCTTTATATGTTCATGTGTGATTGATGTTAGCTATTGTTTTCAATAGAGCATCAGAAGTAATAGTGAAAGTTATAATTATATATCTATAATTATATTTATATCTAACTACGTACATACCTGATGGATGGGTTGGATGAATTTTTGAGTATATTAATTCCTTTGTGGCCTTTGACTTGTCTGACTGAGTATTATTCTTTTTGGCATCAGTAACAACTTCTTCATAGTCAGTGTATTCTCTAGCTTCTACTTTGACCATTGAATAACACGGGACATTGTCCTCACGAGTGGAATCATGACTATAATCTTTAACCTTACATTCACTTTTACCGTAAACCACATGTCCTCTAGCATCACTCTTAGTTTCTCTCTGTGGCCTAGGAGCCTATAATAATAAAGTACAAGATAACTGTGACTATTATAATGAAGTTTTTGTTACTTGAAATGACTGGCATAATAACTATCAACCACAGACTTAGTTATACTATTATAACACTATATATTTCAGCAGTGGTAATAAAGTAGGTGTATAGTCTATTATATTATTAGATAGCTATTGTGCGTGTTTGTAGTATTTTAATGAGTAATTGAGTAATAATATAGATATGATTTGCTGTGTTCAGGTCTCCAGCAACTTCTATTTATTGACTTGAAAACACATACAAGCTATACCTACTGCTATCAAAGAATTCAGCATTTTTCTGAACCTGGAAAATCAAGGTTCCAAGGTTTTGAACTAAAATAACTGCTTATGAATGTATTTACTCTTAGCATAAAAACTGGTAGTAGTAATAAGGTTATTGTTATATTTACCTCATGAAGAGTGCTTGTGTGCTGAGGAATTGTGGATTCATATGCATCCTTTAACTGATAAGTAAATAGCATAACATTGTATTTACATAATGCATGCACAAGTAGATAAACATTACCTCTATAGTTGATATTATATTCACAAATCTATAGTTAAGAACACTGTATTCAGGTGCTTCTTCACTTGTCTATATATAATTATACAGGCATAGCTACTTGTACAGTTATACATGTGCAGTTATGATTATACTATAATATAATACAGGAGAATAATATAACAACATTGATTTGATTTTGCACGTAATATTGCTAGTACAGTTCACTAATAATTTAATTTCCTGCTACATATATTCATTATAATTATGAAAAAATGCATAATCATTATCTCACCATTGATTGTAGAGGACACTCAGAACTGATGTGCAAGTGGTTATATGCCTTTATACACAGTACAATATTTATTAGAACATAAAACAGAAATTGTTTTCAGTATACATACCTCTCGGTGTGAAATCCTGTCTCTATGAATAAACAACAACAATAACATTATTATTATAGAAGTAAACATATGTGGAGGGAATTTCTTAGACCATTATTATATTATAATAATAACTGTAATACCTTCTGTGTATTAGTTATAGTCATAATAACAGTATCAACAACAAGAACAAACGTTGAATATATTATATGGTGTAGTAAAATTCATGTTTTTTATTAGTAGACATAGAACATGACTTACATATCAACTCTCCTGTCTTTTGACTTCACTGCTAAAATAATAGATAACTGAAACATCACAGATGACAGTATTATAGCTCTAAAAATATTATCATTTCAACTGAAAGAAGATTATTGAACTGGCTCACTCAATCATTCTTTATAGTTAAATGTGAAGAGCACATTACATTCATTATGCACATAGCTGAGATGCAAAGTAGGTGGAGTCATATCTAACAGTGACACTGTATTATACCTGATTTCCTTCTGATTATAACTCCTGATGTTACACAGATGGAGAGAAAAAGAACACCAGTGAGACCACTAGCAGCAGCCACCATTCCTATTATGTACCACATTCTCAGTCCAGAATTGTTGTTCATAGCTGTATAGTGATGACAAAATCAACACAGAGCTAAATTCTATTATTGTAGCTATAATGATTTATAATAATGACTATTCTATGGAACCTGAAGTAGAGATTTTATAGGCTTTATTCTCACTAAAAAGGCATCCACAAGTCATACAAAGTGTAAGTCTTCTATATTTAAATTAAAGGATGTTTATTGCAGTCATAGGTAATAATTATTATAATTATAGATGGATGTCAATAAGTAAGAAATTGCTTACCATTTATTCAAATGCTGTTTGAATTTATCTACCTACTAATAATATCATGTTGATGTTCCTAATAGTTATGAACCTCTTTATGTCAAGAGGAGGAGTCTGCTGAGATCCTACACTAAACTGAACTACATGTATATATAACCATGATATAGATGCCCCGAAAAAAATTACTAGTTACACATTATTATAATAATAATAGCTATGATGATATTATCTTAGCTACGTTCTGATTTACGTATGTTCTGCTTTCTAATATCTAATTACCTAAAGTTGTGTTTGGTGTGCAATTAAGTGTAGTAGGGTCAGGATACCACCTCCTATCATTACCACACACTGCCATTATACTCTCCTCTGGTACCAGACCCTCCTCACACTTCAACACTATCACAGAACCTTCAGTTGTGGCTGTGTAAGGTGAGATCGACACTCCTCTGGCAGCAGATGGAGGGAAGCACTGAACCAATGTGAAACTGATTTCTGTAATGTTACTCTTCCCCCTGCAGTTACTAGCTTGAACTGTGATCCTGTACTCAATGTTGTAAGACAGTGTTATGTTTATGGCAGTGGAATCAGTAGTTAACAGTGATTGTGAAGGTGGAGAGTCAAGGGATGTATTTGAAATATGAATCAGGTATGTGACTTGTCTCTCCATGTTCTCCCATTGAATGGTGACTGTAGATGTGTTTGTATCATTGTAGTAATCAGATATGTTCAACTGCTGTGGAGTTGGTGGGGGACTTACTGTATTAATGTTTTGTACATAAGACCTATAAAATAAGTAGCTAAACAATACTATTATTCTTTACCTTCAACCACCACTAGTCTATTCACTAGCCTGTCCAATCCAGGACCACAGCCAAACCTAGTTCCATTGTGTTGAGAGTTTAATGTGAAGTGTAGAGATGAATATAGGTATGTGTTTCCTATAGCTAGCAGTGTAGCTGTAACACCATCATCCACTATTGAGAGCATGTTTACTTGAAGAGCATCTTGGTCAGTGAAAACTTTTTTTGATGCACTGACATCCTCTGGTTTAGTCCATGACCACCACAGTGAGGTACCACTAACATTACAAAAGAAGGTGAAATTTTCTTCACATCCACTATTCACATAGTTGGTGGGTTCCAGCACCACAATACCTATTAGGTAATAATTAGACAATATTTATGTTTGTTTTTTAAGGCATTGATAATTGAAAGGCAATCTCTTACTCTATTATAAGGTGTTGATTGCCAATACAATAGTATGCAAGTTACTGTACTGATTATTTATCTTACCATGTAATGGCAGGAAAGTATTCACACTCCATATTATTATGAGTATGGTAGAAGTTGGATGCATCATATCAAGCAGATCAAGAAAACAAATCCACAAATCCTAACTACACTGTAGCTAGCTAGTTAGCTATTTTACTAGTACATTAATAACTAGCTGACTACCTTATAATTCAATAGATCAGTTTAGTTTTCAATATGAAGCAGTTTAGATAACACCAGAATTCTTATACACAACACAATTACGTAACAACAGAGTATTAGACTAGATCTATAACAATAATAGAGATGATCACACCAGAATCATATCTAGGATTTTAAAGAGGAGTTTTAATGACCACACCCACTATGTTAATGATGGAAAAATTATATATAGATTAAGACTGTAGTGGATGTAATGTGTAGATTTTATAGTCAAAATTTAAATACACTGTTATTTGTTTGTATTGCAACTAACATTAAGGCGTGTCTTGCTGTTTTCCAGGAAACACAAAATGCCTCTAAATAATATTCGGCTACATACTACTGAAGATAATAAATAAAATAGTTAGGGACAGAATATGAAAGCAGCTCAGATTTTGTACCAGAAAAAGAAATGCACACAAAGTATTAATAGGAGTAAATTAGCCTAGCTATGTAGTACTTTTATTATGAGAACATTATCTAAGCATACATCTAGTTAGCTAGCTGCTGATTTTTTCTTTTATTCTTGTCATTGAGCCTATCTTTATGTGCTTTTAGCTACACACTGTTTGTATTTTGCACTACGTACATCTAAGCAGTTAAATTTAGATAATTAATCTTGTCTATAAGCTATTATATCTTTTGGTTGTTATAATTATTATAAGGCTTTGAAACTTGTTGACAGGACAATAATGTTCTTACATTTAGACCAACTACTTGGGAACTTAAGGTTTTAGCATTGCAATGTCAGTATTTAATAACTATCTATAGGAACTGATTTGTTATAAGTTCACTTATGTAGTGGTGATAGTAATCCATGTAGGATGTTTTCCAATCACAATGCCACCATATATTTTCATGAACTAACTTACTTTTTGAAGGCCCAAGTACAACATATAGCTAGCTATTACAGTGTATGTATAGTGACTACAATGTATAAGTTAAATAGTTTGGCCTGACAGCTGCATATTTTTAACTGGTTGGTTAGTGACATTTCCAAGAGATAGACATCTAAACACAAGGATTCAAGTATACTTTTCTCATGAATAATCTAAAGTTAGTATTTTACAAGCTAGTAGATATTTGCATTGTAAATTTACTAAGAAAGTATATCTTATTTGCATTCATTCATTATTAGTGTTAACCTTTTACAAACAGATTTCCAAAGCCACTCTAGGTGTCTATACAGTTACACAGTTATTTGATGTATATACCACATTATGTATACATGAATAATGGTCTCTATGTACTGTGAATGCTCTTATAATAGTAGTACTAATTTCTCTAGTTACATTTTAGATGTGTGAAAACTGGATACGTACATAGTTCAGTTATTGTATTCTCCCGAATTTTATGTATTTGATTGCTTCAAAAAATTAAAAATTAACTAATTAATAGTGTACATATAATAGTTATTACTTATTTTGCTCATGTTGTAGCTAGTTTGTTACTGAGTAAGTGGAGCACTGTAAGTTTTATGGTGGCTGGTTCCTCCTGAAGTATTTCCTCATACATTGGGTCTCTCTGAGTTTCTGTGATGACATCTTCAGGCTCACTTTGTGATGTTCTGTGTTCATCTTCTGAAATTTCAGACTGTGGTTAATGTTCAATATTCATACTTCATCAAAATTGTTGGAATGATGACTGACTTACATAGCTATAGCTAAGTATGTACCCACACATATGCCGCATCTCTAAGAGATGAACATCTGAAGGATCCAAGCACACTTCTCTTATGGATACATATAGCTACCAAAACAAGCTGAATTTTCCAAGAAAAAAAATTTTTTTTTTTCATTCATTAGTGTTTATCAGTGTTCATAAGCAATCCTAAGTACCTAGTCAAACAGTTAGATGTTTCTGTAATGTATGTATACATGTAGCTACTAGGAGAAAAATGTAAGAGGTCAACACTCTGCAATATAATATATTTACATACTCCAGAACTTTAATGACTGGGATAATTCAGCCAAATATTGATGTTACATTCTATTATTGCATCTTCACAAACTTTATTACTGTGTGTGGTTGCTTACAAAAATTATGTATGGTTATATAATAAACATGATGTTTAGTTCATGTTGTAGTTTGTTATTGAGTAAGTGGAGCATAAGCTATGTTCTCTGTAAGTTCTATGGTGGCTGGTTTCTCCTGAAGTATTGCCTCATACATTGAATCTGCCTGTGTTTCTGTGATAACATCTTCAGGCTCACTTTGTGATGTTCTGTGTTCACCTCCTGAAATTTCAGACTGTGGTTTTCTCAATTTATACCCGATGAGTAGTCCCAGTACAAATGTCATTGCATTAGCTATTAACAAAGTAACTGATACACACACTAATGCAATGATGACTTCCATTTTAGAATTAGGTTCAGTGATATTCATAATAGTATTATTCTGTTGAGCTAAAATACACAGCGATGACACACTGATTAATATTAAACTTCTGACTCCAATGATTAGACATACACTCTAATCTTCAATACCCACCCCTAATGTCTCTTCTCTCCCTTACAAGCATAAAAATGGGTCTATCATAAACATGCTGGTGGTTGTAGTGAAGCATTAAACCAGTAACATAGATATAAACTTGTTACAAAGGTGCAATTGTATTTTTCTCCTTCAGTTGTAGGCTTGACACTAGCTAGTTGTAACATTATAGTTAGTCACTTGACTTATCTGGGGCCATGTTAGAGAAAATAATAGCTATATATATATAATATCTTTATGAGTAAATTTGTAACAACAATCATCAAATAATTAATTGTACCTGATATTGTGTTTGGTGTGCAATTAAGTGTAGTGGGGTCAGGATACCACCTCCTATCATTACCACACACTGCCATTATACTCTCCTCTGGTACCAGACCCTCCTCACACTTCAACACTATCACAGAACCTTCAGTTGTGGCTGTGTAAAGTGAAGTTAACACTCCATTGGTAACAGATGGAGGGAAACACTGAATCAATGTGAAACTGATAGCTGTAATGTTACTATTCCCTCTGCAATTACCAGCTTGAACTGTGACCCTGTACTCAATGTTGTAAGACAATGTTATATTTATGGCAGTGGAATCAGTAGTTAACAGTGACTGTGCAGGTGGAGAGTCAAGGGATGTATTTGAAATATTAATCAGGTATGTGGCTGGTCTCTCCATGTTCTCCCATTCAATGGTGACTGTAGATGTGTTTGTATCATTGTAGTAATCAGATATGTTCAACTGCTGTGGAGTTGGTGGGGGACTTACTGTATTAATGTTTTGTACATAAGACCTATAAAATAAGTAGCTAAACAATACTATTATTCTTTACCTTCAACCACCACTAGTCTATTCACTAGCCTGTCCACTCCAGGACCACAGCCAAACCTAGTTCCATTGTGTTGAGAGTTTAATGTGAAGTGTAGAGATGAATATAGGTATGTGTTTCCTATAGCTAGCAGTGTAGCTATAACACCATCATTCACTATTGAGGGCATGTTTACTTGAAGAGCATCTTGGTCAGTGAAAACTTTTTTTGATGCACTATCATCCTCTGGTCTAGTCCATGACCACCACAGTGAAGTACCACTAACATTACAAAAGAAGGTGAGATTGTCCACTTCACATCCACTATTCACATAGTTGGTGGGTTCTAGCACCACAGTACCTATTAGGGAATATAGACTGTCAGCACATCTGTTCTACATTATGAAGTCAGAATCTCTTACTCTATTAGCTATAAGGTGAATATAATGGTATGCTTACCATGTAATGGCAGGAAAGTATTCACACTCCATATTATTATGATTATGGTAGAAGTTGGATGCATCATAGCAATCTATCAGATCAAGAAAACAAATCCACAAATCCTAACTACACTGTAGCTAGCTAGTTAGCTATTTTACTAGTACATAAATAACTAGCTGACTACCTTATAATTCAATAGATCAGTTTTCAATATGGAGCAGTTTAGAAAACACCAGAGTTCTTATATACAACTAACAACAAAATATTAGACTAGGTCTATGAGATGATCATATCTATAGAATTTAAGGAGGGTGTCATTGACTACGTATTAGCTACCTACAGTTAGAGTATAGCAGTGCTGAATAGACCACTCTGATTGGTCAAAAGGAGGTCTCTAAATTTCTTAGAGCCTCCAACTTAGAGCTCTCTATTTAGAGATTTAGAGTCAATTCATATTCTCTCAGGGTTGTTTTGTTTTTAACTTGGTATGTAATATTGTTTTTGTTGTGTGTGTGTGTGTGTGTGTGTGTGTGTGTGTGTGTGTGATTTTTTTCTTGTGGTTGTTTACCTTTAAATACCATTAGCTAACTATAATGACTTGTAATGACTTGTTCTTGTTTTGACTGAATTGTCTACCTTAGCTAACTGGAACTGATATTGCAATGCCACTGATCATTTTAAGTTACTAACTTACTCTTGAAAGCCAAAAAAATGCATGCATAATGTCTACAATGTTCATGCTTCATCAAAATTGTTAGAATGGTAACTGACTTGCATATAGCTAACTTAAGTATGTGCCGATATGCCACATATCTAAGAGATGAACATCTGAGCAACACCCAAGCACACTTCTCTTATACGTAAATATTATATGTATGCCAAAACAAGCTGAATTTCCCCAAAAGAAAAATATTCATTAGTGTTTATCATTTACCAACAATGTTCTAAAGCAATCCTATAAGTACCTAGTTACTAGTTAGATGTTTCAGTAATATTATGTATACGTATATACACGAATAATGGTAGCTACTAGGAGAAAAAGATGAGAGGTCAACACTGTACAATATGATATAGAAATTTAGTTACATACTCCAGAACTTTAATGACTGATAATTCAGCTAAATATTGATATTACATTCTATTATTGCATCTTCACAAACTTTATTACTGTGTGTGGTTGCTTACAAAAATTATGTACAAAATTTACTAAACATGATGTTTAGTTGATGTTGTAGTTTGTTACTGGGTAAGTGGAGTATAAGCTATGTTCTCTATAAGTTCTATGGTGGCTGGTTCTTCCTGAAGTATTTCCTCATACATTGGGTCTCTCTGTGATGACATCTTCAGGCTCACTTCAGCCAGTCATTGATGCTCTGTGTTCACCCCCTGATATTTCAGACTGTGGTCTTTTCAAATGAGTAGTCCCAGTACAAATGTTATTACATTAGTTATTAACAAAGTAACTGATACACACACTAATGCAATGATGACTTCCATTTTTGAATAAGGTTCAGTGATAATGTTATTCTGTTGAGCTAAAATACAGCAGTGATAACATACTGATTAATATTAATTACTTAATTACAAATTATGTAGTGATGTCACTTATTGTTTTGTGCTATTTAATCTTATGTCATGTGCACCATTGATGATTCAGAGAAAAACGATAAAGATCGTAACTAAAATGTAGTCAGAGTTACTACAAATGAAGTGTTTTTTCTTCCTTATGATTATTTCCAACTGGCAAGCTTTCCTCATTTCCCCATAATACTTATAGTTATACACTGGCCATGTGTTAGTCTAGAGTAGCCAAACTCTTTACAGGAAGTCACTCATGATCAGTTTTGTGAGTTTATTAATAATTAATTTTGATTGTAATAACAATAACATCAGAAATCATGTAAATGTGTAGCTAGTTTTCTGATCAGAGGAGTCAAGCAGAGAGTATATGTATATAACATGAAGGTACACCTCTACCTCTAATAAACAATAATAAGCAAGAACTTTATTACTGGAGGTGAATGGAATCATTTCACTGATAGTAACTTAATGATACTGTATAAACTATCACAGTCAATTACGTATAGCTAGTGGCTATGAAAATAGTAAAGTAGCTATATAATTGTTTTCAAAGCAAGTTGATTGGTCAATTAACAAATGAAGAACAATTAATAATATTATTATGATTACATTTATTAACTTCACACTAGAATACTTATGTTTTGAATGGTGTTTTCTGTTCACCTCAGAAACTTTTGAAGAATTATATACTGAAATCAACTAACTTTGGTGGTACAAGTGGTGCAGAAGGATCTAATGTCTGTTGTGTTACAGGAGATACTGCGAGATCAAATAACTTTGGTGGTAGAGGAAGTACTTCATTGTCAGTTGTTACAACATGGTCACAGTAATTACTGTTAAAAACTAAGATGTCTTCAGTGACCATGGGCTTTGGTTCTGGGAGTTCACCTGTGTAGATTTCAGATAATAAAATGCATTTTTACAGTGATATTGTTTCTGATCACAAAATACATACTGACATCTCAATAGAACATTTATCCTTATAAACCAAAGACATACTGTAATAATTATTATAACAATGGTCTTGTACATGCTGAGTGTCCATGTGTTAAGTCTTTTGTCCACTTAAGTTTTGTGTTAGGTAAAGTTTTGTCATGTAGCTAGTTGGTACCACTATTTTTTGGGAAGGAGGATAACAATAATGATGTTATAAAAATTCAGTTGTGTTGAGAATTACTTGTAGTTCATAATTACAGCATTAAGTTTAGTATATTATAATAGAGCTAATTATGAGATTCTTCATTCAAACAGATATTTTAATAAATTGTATAGTTTTGGGAGATGATTGTCATCAAAAACGGAATTAAGTTTAGCAAGCAGCTAGTAATATTCAATTAATGTTTATGTCAAGTCTTTGGTAAAGTTTTTTGTACATAATTATCATTAGCTATTAAAAAAACATGTTTGTATAATTATCTATACTAACCTGTATCATAAATTTTTAATATTTTCTTGGATAATTCATGACAGTTTATCTTATCCAGTGCCTTGCTCACTGCTTTCCAAGTTGGCTTAGCCCTGTCCTTCAGCCACTTATCACACACTTCCACAAAACAGTCAAAATCAGTGCCATACTCTCCTACATCTTTAATTTTGGTCAAATATTCTTGTGATATACCCAAAGCTGCTCCAATTTCTTTCCATTTTGAATAGATCTCACGTAATTGAATTAGCAGAGTGTCCAGATTCAGTAATCGATCTAAATTGTGTTATCATACATGTACATAATAATATTATTATTCTTGCTATTACATACATAACTATTCAACTAGATTAACAGAAACTTGATTTCCCAATAGTATTGCTATATCTACCCTTTTAGGTTATTGACACACACTTAGGTACGTAATTACTGTGATTTCAATAAGAATAGAAAATCTCTCTCTTTAGTCTGTGTGCATGTGTGATTGATGTTAGTTATTGTTTTCGTTAGAGCATCAGAAGTAATAGTGAAAGTTATATCTAACTACACACCTGATGGATGGGTTGGATGAAGTTTTGAGTATATTATTTCCTTTGTGGCCTTTGACTCGTCTGACCGAGTAGTACTCTTTTTGGAATCAGTAATAACTTCTTCATAGTCAGTGTATTCTTTACCATTAGCTTCAACTTTGATCATTGAATAACACGGGACATTGTCCTCACGAGTGGAATCATGACTATAATCTTTAACCTTACATCCGCTTTTACCATAAACCACATGTTTTCTAGCATCACTCTTAGTTTCTTTCTGTAGTCTAGGAGCCTATAATAATAAAGTACAAGATAACTGTGACTATTTTAATATGAACTCTTTCTAAGTTTTTGTTACTTGAAATGACTGGCATAATAATTATCAACCACAGACTTAGTTATACTATTATAATACTGTATATTTCAGCAGTGGTAATAAAGTAGGTGTATAGTCTATTTATACTCTATGTAATTTCTAAATTTTGTCTCAAGTTTTAAATACGTAAGAAAGGGTAAATTATTTTTCAGCACCACTTTATTGTCAGTGGAAGTTATCTAGACCCCTTTTGCAAGAGGATACTTTCAAACAGCCAGATAATAAAACTGTATTATTAGATAGCTATTGTGTGTGTTTGTATGAATAATTGAGTGATCAATGGATATGAATTGCTGTGTTCAGGTCTCCAACAACTTCTATTACTATTTACTGATTTGAAAACACATACTAAACAGTCTAGCTATACCTACTGCTATCTAATTAAGCAAAGAATTCAGTATTTTTCTGAACCTGGAAAATCAAGGTTCCAAGATTTTGAACTAAAATAACTGCTTATGAATGTATTTACTCTTAGCATAAAAACAATAATGTTATTGTTATATTTACCTCATGAAGAGTGCTTGTGTGCTGAGGAATTGTGGATTCATATGCATCCTTTAACTGATAAGGAAATAGCATAACATTGTATTTACATAATGCATGCACAAGTAGATAAACATTACCTCTATAGTTGATATTATATTCACAAATCTATAGTTAAGAACACTGTATTCAGGTGCTTCTTCACTTGTCTATATATAATTATACAGGCATAGCTACTTGTACAGTTATACATGTGCAGTTATGATTATACTATAATATAATACAGGAGAATAATATAACAACATTGATTTGATTTTGCACGTAATACGTATTGCTAGTACAGTTTACTAATAATTTAATTTCCTGCTACATATATTCATTATAATTATGAAAAAATGCATAATCATTATCTCACCATTGATTGTAGAGGACACTCAGAACTGATGTGCAAGTGGTTATATGCCTTTATACACAGTACAATATTTATTAGAACATAAAACAGAAATTGTTTTCAGTGTACATACCTCTGGGTATGAAATCCTGTCTCTATAAACAACAATAAACAACTACAATAACATTATTATTATATAAGTATATAAACACATGTGGAGGGAATTTCTTAGATCATGTTATTATAATAATATCTACTGTAATACCTTCTGTGTATTAGTTATAGTCATAATAACAGTATCAACAACAAGAACAAACATTGAATATGATATAGTAAAATTCATGTTTTTTATAGTAGAGATAGAACATGACTTACATATCAACTCTCCTGTCTTTTGACTTCACTGCTAAAATAATAGATAACAGAAACATCACAGATGACAGTATTATAGCTCTAAAAATATTGTTTATCACTTCAACTGAAAGAAGATTATTGAAGTGGCTCACTCAATCATTCTTTATAGTTAAATGTGAAGAGCACATTACATTCATTATGTACAGAGCTGAGATTAAAAGTAGGTGGAGTCATACCTAACAGTGACACTGTATTATACCTGATTTCCTTCTGATTATAACTCCTGATGTTACACAGATGGAGAGAAAAAGAACACCAGTGAGGCCACTAGCAGCAGCCACCATTCCAATTATGTACCACATTCTCAGTTCTACATGTCCAGAAGTGTTGTTCGTAGCTGTATATAGTGAAGCATTTAAAGATATGATCACTTATTTACATACTTGTTTATTCAGTTGTATTGTATTTCACTGGTTTGTCACTAAATGTAACATCATCTAAGTAGTCATTTGCCTTATCTGTGGTCATATTAGAGAATGTATATACATCAGGAGACTCTTTATGATCATATTTTTCTCCAAACTCAGCACAGAGCTAAATTTCATTATTGTAGCTATAATAATGATTATTCTATGGAACCTGAATTAGTCTATTCTCTTTAAAATGGCATCCACAAGTCATACAAAGTGTAAGTCATTTATATTCAAGTTAAAGGATGTTTATTGCAGTCATATCTGGATAATAATTATATAGATGTCAATAACTTAGAAATTGCTTACCTATTTATCTACCTACTTATTTGCTCATGTTCCTAATAGCTATGAACCTATTCCTATGTCAAGAGGAGGAGATAGAATAGTGTCTGCTGAGGTCCTATACTGACTGCACTATTATGTATAACCATGATAGAGATGCCCAGGACTTAGAGGTACCGATCACTTGTAGCTAGTTACACATATCAATATATAATAATAAACTGTACATTAATTATTTATATGAGCTATTATAATAATATTATTATAATAATAATATTATCTTAGCTATTCATTATGTTCTGGTTTATAATATCTAATTACCTGATGTTGTGTTTGGTGAGCAATGAAGTGTAGTGGGGTCAGGATACCACCTCCTATCATTACCACACACTGCCATTATACTCTCCTCTGGTACCAGACCCTCCTCACACTTCAACACTATCACAGAACCTTCAGTAGTAGCTGTGTAAGGTGAGATCGACACTCCATTGGCAGCAGATGGAGGGAAGCACTGAATTAATGTGAAACTGATTGCTGTAATGTTACTATTCCCTCTGCAATTAACAGCTTGAACTGTGACCCTGTACTCAATGTTGTAAGACAATGTTATATTTATGGTAGTAGAATCAGTAGTTAACAGTGACTGTTTAGGTGGAGAGTCAAGGGATGTATTTGAAATATTAATCAGGTATGTAGCTGGTCTCTCCATGTTCTCCCATTGAATGGTGACTGTAGATGTGTTTGTATCATTGTAGTAATCAGATATGTTCAACTGCTGTGGAGTTGGTGGGGGACTTACTGTATTAATGTTTTGTACATAAGACCTATAAAATAAGTAGCTAAACAATACTATTATTCTTTACCTTCAACCACCACTAGTCTATTCACTAGCCTGTCCAATCCAGGACCACAGCCAATCCTAGTTCCATTGTGTTGAGAGTTCAATGTGAAGTTTAGAGATGAATACAGGTATGTGGTGTCCATAGCCAGCAGTGCAGCAGTACCATCACCCACTTGCGACAGCACTTGGAGAACATCTAGATTGGTAAAAAGTTTTCTTGATGCACTCTCATCCTCTGGTCTAGTCCATGACCACCACAGTGAGAGACCACTAACATTACAAAAGAAGGTGAGATTGTCCCCTTCACATCCACTATTCACATAGTTGGTAGGTTCCAGCACCACAGTACCTATTAGGGAATATAGACAGACAGTCAGCACATCTGTTTTGAATTACATTGAAGTCAATACAATTAAAAAGCCAATTTCTTACTCTATTATAAGGTGTTGATTGCTAATACAAATCACTAATAATTTATCTTACCATGTAATGGCAGTAAAGTATTCACACTCCATATTATTATGAGTATGGTAGAAGTCGAATGCATTATAGCTAGCTATCTGATCAAGAAAGCAAATCCACAAATCCTAACTGCCAGTTAGCTATTTTACTAGTACGTAAATAACTAGCTGACTATCTTATAATTCAATAGATCAGTTTTCAATATGGAGCAGTTTAGAAAACACCAGAGTTCTTATAATAATATAGCAAAACTACATAACAACAGAGTATTGGACTAGATCTATAACAATAATAGAGATGATCACATCAGGATCATATATTATATAATTATAAAGAGTAGTTTCAATGACCACACCCCCTTTGGAATATATGATAGTATGATTTTCTAAATTTAGACTGTAGTGGATGTGATGTGTAGATTTTATAGTCAAAATTTAAATACACTGTTGTTTGTTTTTATTGCAAGTAACATGAGGGTGTAACATGAGGGTGTAACATGAGGGTGTAACATGAGGGTGTTACTTGCTGGCTTTTCAGGAAACATGAAATGCCTCCATATTATAATGCCCCTGCATACTACCAGAGAAGAACTGATGATAATTAATAAGATAGATAGGGACAGAATATGAAAGTAGCTCTGATCAGAAAAAGAAATGCACAAAGTATGTAGCTATAATTAGCTATGCAGTACTATTATTACGAAAAGAAGGGAACAATATTTAGGCATATATACATCTAGCTAGAACAGTAGTTAGCTGCTGATTTTTTCTTTTATTCTTGTCATTGAGCCAATCTTTATGTGCTTTTACCACTGGACCAAAAATGGAATGTCATATAGGATCATATATATATGACATGTACATGACATTCCACATCTAGATTACTTCATATGTCAGGTGGTGAAAATGTGATGAATCATATTGAATTTTATTCATCTAGGACACTTCATAAATCCTTTTAAGTTTTCTGTTTATGAAATGTGATATGTTATGTTGAATTTTATTCCTCTAGGACATGTCATGAATCCTTTGAAGTGTTTTGTACATAAAATGCAATATGTCATGTTGAATTTTATTGACAAAGGACATTTCATACATACTTCCAAATATTTTGTACAGGAAATGTAGCCATGAATTTCATCTACTAATATTGACATTATGTTGTTGATTAGCTATAATTATATGCATCACTTTAAATTATAGTTGTGTGAATGGTGCTAGATGTGTCCAAAAGTGTGCCAAGTGTGCCAAATGAGACATCACCACACTCAACTCCAATGATTAATCAGTGCAGCGCGCGCAGCATGAGAGAGAGCTCTAGCTAAGCTAGCTAGCTCTAGTTACACTTGTCTCGTGACTAGCGCGTGAGACCATCACAGCTGCATGTCAGTCTCTGGACGGAAGTAGAAGATACTTGTGATGATCAAGATACAATAAGTCCAGATGAACCGCCTTCCGAATGTAAGTGAGAACTTGTGTGTAGAGTTTTGTATTAAGCCATCAGGGGTCTGTGGAATAATCACTCTGTTACCAGTGTAATCTGTGGGTAATATAAATACTGCCAATAACTACCTTGGCTAGCTAGTGAGTATGAATCCGACTACCCTGCCTGACTTTGAAGGGCTAACCTGGGTTGACTAGAGTGTGATTTAGGAAGGCACCTAAGTAAGTGTGACTCCAAGTATCCATGCCTACCCTAGGTTATTTACTTGTAGTTAGCTAGTGTGATTTTAATCTTGCAGGCCAGCCCCTTCACCAACCTTTTGGATCAAACAATCAGATTTTACTGCATGTTATGTGACAAACACAATCCTAGTTCAGGAGCTAAACCTGACTAGCTATGGCTAACAAACCAAAAGCTTATGACATAATTGCAGGAACATCGTAATCTCTCATGATAGCATATCCCTCTCTACTGAAGGGACTTACCTATGAGACTAGTGTGACTTATGGACTTAACTTCTACCCATGTCTACATTAAATAATTTTAAGGTCATTATCTGTCAGTTAATTATTGTCAATCTTAGCTGAAATTTTGTGAGGTATGAATGGCTAGAATCACTCTATCCGAGTTAAATTTTTTAACAGGTATTCAGCTTTTGTTCCCTCTCTCTCACCCTCTAAATGACAACCTGGCCATGATGTATGTTTGAAGGCATGCATGGTATTAGCTTCTGTGTATGCATTGCCATTACTTAGACTCTGATGACTTAAGCATCAGTGAAGAGAGCTCTGATGAAGATAACTTAGTAAAAAATAATCTTTTTGACTAGTTGTGAAAAGAGTCTTCTGGGGATTTTTGGCGCATGTGCAAGCAGTGTCATCCAGGCTCTCCTTTCCACCCCCATATAATTAGAGAGCCTGGATATGAAGCTAGTGTAATTCCATGGAGAATGGTACTATTTTAGGATGTAGGTATGTATCATTTTGGTTATCTTTCATAAGCCAAAACCGGGAAAATGTACAAAACACTGATTGATGATGACAATGATTTCACTGGATTTGATGTAGGAAGGGGTAAGATTTGATGTCATCATTATGTGTAGAATTTCATCTTGGATAGCTTGGTTGCCATCTTTTATAATTATATTGTTGGTATCACTATATATAGGTGCTGTCTACACATTATTACAAGACATTAAGCCAGGAAGAGTCATTGCAGAGATGTGGAGATATAAAGAAAATAAGACGGCACTGAGAAAGAATTGCATGAGTAAGTAGTGAATTATGGTACATGGAGTGCTCGGTTTAAAAACTTGAAAACCAAATTTTGAATATTTTGACTATTGAAATTTTGACCAGATAATATCTGATGTACTGAGTGAGTGTGCTCCATTTAAGGTTATTCTACAGGTATATTTATATCCTGTTGCTAAGTAGTTGCCAGGTGGATTAATTGTGATAATCTACCTGCAAAGTGTGTAAATCAAGTAACGAACTTGTGGACAGTGCATGTGATGTGAGCTAATTTTCATGTGAGCCAGCTAGGCAAGCTAGAGAATGCAGCTAGCCATTGTAATGCATGTTTTAGGCTAGCTGTTGCTTGCCAGAAATGCTTGCAAATCTGTTGCCATGGATAGATCACTCATGCTCATGTTTTAACTATTACTAGTACAAATGGTGTCCACTCCACTCTACAGTATAATACTTAATTGTTCAATGAAAATGTGTTACTAACAGTTAGTGTCTGCACAGCTGTGATTATAGTATCAGTTCCTTGGCTACAGTACTTTGCAAAAATAAGCTTTGTGACTTGCTCGTGAAGGTATCGCAAAGGTACATATCCACAATTTACTTCATGCAGCTGCTTTTTCAACTACCCCCATTCAAGTACCATAGTTAACTTCAGACATTTCACTGTTACAAACATCAAAAATCCCAAGGGGTTTTTAACTCTAGGTCCTATATACTATACTTGCCTTCACATTCCAACCTTTTTCCTACCTACCTTGGGGTGACCAAACCTCCAATAGCATTGTGCACACAAACTTCTGCTGCTGTTAATAAAAACACACTTGATTTCTTGTAAGTGATGAAGCCAACTTATGCTGTGCAATGATACCCCCCCCCCCAAAGTAGGTGTGCACTGTTAAGAATTATTATACAGTCAGCAATGGGCTATATTACTGACTCTCTGACATAGTCACTATGCTAGTGAAATTTCAAGTACAATTTTTATTGACTCACCCTAGCTTTTCACGTCTATGTACTACAATTTTAATTGACTTACCCTAGCTTTTCACTTTTATGTACGTACCATATAGATGGTTATTTTTTTCACTGATTGATGCCATCTAGGAAATTCACTGAAATAATTTTCGTGGATTAAATGTTCAAGTATTGAAGAGTAGCAGTGAAAACAGTGAAAATTAGATCCCTTGAAAATAACCAGCTATATGGTATATTAGCTATTATCAGGAACTTGTGCCAATCTAAATAATACGCTAATTATATGATTTTTTTTTTAGAAACTACAACATCATCAAATTACGTTCCAAAAGCGGTGTTACCAGCCTAAGATAAAGAGAAGTGGTCAAAGGTGCCTATTACAGACTTCATGTCAAGTGAAGAGAGTGGGGAGGATGAAAATGAGAACAGAATAATAATTATAAAACCTCTATCTTGGCGAGCATCAAGGGTCTACTCATTTTGCGATCCCCTATCTTGGCAAGCATCAAAGGTCTACTCATTTTGCGATCCCCGAGATGTAGTCTCAAAAGATGGCAAGTCACCACAGTCCATGTGTCAGATGAAGACTAGAGAGATTGGTGAGGTGTCTGAGCGTCCTAAGCCCAGCAAAGTTGCATCTTGGGCCATTGTGTAAACATGAACTTATTAGTATTGAACTATTGTATATTGTTATCATTATGTAATTATTATGCTTGCTTAGCTATTATGTATAATAATTTTGATGTATCCTGATCATGAATGGTGTGAAAAATTTCATATTCAACCTTCATGTTGGATAGCGGGATTCATCAGTTCCCATGAAGAAGAAAATGTGAATGATATGTGATAAAAAATGTGCGTGTTTGGTACATGGGATTTAGCTCTATCATCTACATGAAATTCAACATGAAATTCCACATCCCTGGTAGTTATGACAGTTGAAGTGGAGGTGGAATCCCAGTGATAAATCCTGCAGTAATCCTGCAGCATGAAATTCAATTTTTGGTCCAGTGTACACACTGTCTGTAATTTGCACTACATAGCTACTTTATTCTACTTTATCTTTTGCATCTAAGCAGTTGGATTTAGGTAATTAATCTTGTCTCTATAAGATAAATTATATCTTTTTGCTATACATAAACTTTGAAGCTTGTTGACATAATTTAATGTGCTTACATTAAAAGAAACTTTTGGGAACTTAAGGTCTTAGTATTACAGTGTCAGTATTAATAACTATCTATATAGGAACTGATTTGTTATAAGTTCACTTATGTAGTGTGATAGTAATCCATGTAGGATGTTATCCAATCACAATTCAAGCAAACTTCTCTCATGGATAATCTAAAGTTATAATAATATAGCTAGTAGAAATTTGCATTGTAAATATACTAAGAAAATATATCTTATTTGCATTCATTCGTTAGTGCTAACCTTTTACAAACAAGTTTCCAAAGCCACTCTAGATGTCTATACAGTAACACATATTATGTCAGTACATACACATTATGTTTACATGAATAATGTACTGTGAATGTTCTTATAATAGTAGTGCTAGTTACATACATTTTCAATGATTGAAAACTGGATAGTTTCTATTATATTTCATAATTGTATCCTCCTGAATTTTATGCATTTGGTTGTTTACAAAAATTACATAAGATGCATAAGACTAAAAATTAACAAAATGGTGTTTACATCTTTTTTCCATAGTTTGTTACTGAGTAAGTGGTGCATAAGCTATATTCTCTGTAAGTTCTATGGTGGCTGGTTTCTCTTGAATTATTTCCTCATACATTGGGTCTGTCTGTGTTTCTGTGATGACATCTTCAGGCTCAACTTGGTCAGTCATTGATGCTCTGTGTTCTCTCACTGATATCTCAGAGTGTGGTTTTCTCAATTTATATCCAATGAGTAGTCCCAGTACAAATGCCATTACTCCAAGCATTACCAAAATAACTGATAGACACACTAATGCAATGATGACTTCCATTTTAGAGTTACGTTCAGTGGTATTAATAATATTATCCTGTTGAGCTAAAAAAAAAAATTGAAAAAAAAAAAAAAAAAAAAATCAACAGCAAAAAAAACAAAAAAAAAAAACAAGCATGATGGCATAATTAAACCTCTGACTCCAAGAATTAGTCACATACTGAACAATAAACCCCACCTCCCTTACAAGCATAATAATGGTCAATCATGCTAGTGAAACATTGTACAAGTAACATAATGACATTTAGCTATAGCTACTTATTTTATAATATTATACTTGTTACAAAGGTGCAATTGCATATTTCTCATTTAGTTGTAGGTTTAGTTGTAACATCATCTACATAATAGGTATACAATAGTCACTTGTCCTATTTGTGGCCATGTCAGATAAAATAGCAAGAGACTCCTTATGAGGAAATCTGCAATAACAATCATTGAATACCTGATGTTGTGTTTGGTGTGCAATTAAGTGTAGTGGGGTCAGGATACCACCTCCTATCATTACCACACACTGCCATTATACTCTCCTCTGGTGCCAGACCCTCCTCACACTTGAACACTATCACAGAACCTTCAGTTGTGGCTGTGTAAGGTGAGATTGACACTCCATTGGTGGCAGATGGAGGGAAGCACTGAATCAATGTGAAACTGATTGCTGTAATGTTACTATTTCCCCTGCAGTTACCAGCTTGAACTGTGATCCTGTACTCAATGTTGTAAGACAATGTTATATTTATGGTAGTGGAATCAGTAGTTAACAGTGATTGTGCCGGTGGAGAGTCAAGGAATGTATTTGAAATGTCAATCAGGTATGTGGCTGATCTCTCCATGTTCTCCCATTGAATGGTGACTGTAGATGTGTTTGTATCATTGTAGTAATCAGATATGTTCAACTGCTGTGGAGTTGGTGGGGGACTTACTGTATTAATGTTTTGTACATAAGACCTATAAAATAAGTAGCTAAACAATACTATTATTCTTTACCTTCAACCACCACTAGTCTATTCACTAGCCTGTCCAATCCAGGACCACAGCCAATCCTAGTTCCATTGTGTCGAGAGTTTAATGTGATTAGTAGAGATGAATACAGGTATGTGGTACCTATAGCCAGCAGTGTAGCAGTACCATCACCCAATTGTGAGGGCACTTGGAGAGCATCTACGTCAGCGAAAAGTTTTCTTGATGCACTATCATCCTCTGCTCTAGTCCATGACCACCACAGTGAGGTACCACTAACATTACAAAAGAAGGTGAGAGTGTCCCCTTCACATCCATAATTCACATAGTTAGTGGGTTCTAACACCACAGTACCTATTAGGGAAGAGCATGTGCCTGTTCACTATGGCTAAAGTCATTTAAAGGCCCATCTGATCTCTTATTTCTAATAAGAGATGTCCAATAAAAAGGAAAAGTAATGTTATGCTGAAGCTACATACATTAATAATAAAGGTCCAGCTTACCATAGGATGGCAGGAAACTATTCATACTCCATATTATAATGAGTATAGTAGAAGTCAACATAATCAGAGCAAGAAAACAAATCCACAGAATCTAACTAGCTGGTTAGCTATTGTACTAGGAAATATAGCTAGTACATACCTTCCACTTTTTGAAAATCAAAATCAGGGACAAATCACACCCACCCATTAAAAATCCGCCCACCCACTCACAATGAATATCATTAATTAATGTACGAAAATTCCGGTTAGTTTTTTGGCTAGGGATGTGACTTTTACACTTTGAAAAGAGTTCTGGTAAAAGAGCATCAATAACATGGAAAAGCAATAGCTATATAATACAGTAATTTAAGAATTGTTACACCTTACATGGGCGGATCCAGGGGAGGGGCTTTGGGGGCCCAAGCCCCCCCCCTTCTCATTCATATCTAGCGCACCTCACATTTTCAAGTAGCTAGCTAGCTAACATTTTGAGAAATGAGCAATTATCCTTCTTAAAGAAATTTTGTAGAGTTGAGTAGAAACAACCAGGTAACTATAGCTAATACCTAATCAGGGGCGGATCCAGGGGAGGGGCTTTGGGGGCCCAAGCCCCCCCCCTTCTTATTCATATCTAGCGCACCTCACATTTTCAAGTAGCTAGCTAGCTAACATTTTTGAGAAATGAGCAATTATCCTTCTCAAAGAAATTTTGTAGAGTAGAAACAACCAGGTAACTATAATAGCTAATGGCTTACTAATAATTTGCTAGCTAGCTATAGCTTCTAGCTAAATATATTATTGCTATCTAGGTAATTAGCTAGCTTGCTTGAGCCTTAGAAATAACTGCTTACTCAATGAGTCAACTATACACAACAATAACATCATCACTGTTCAGCCATCAAGTTATGGTGCTGCTCAAGTATAGTGAGCCTGAAGGAGATTCCAGGTTGAGTGAGTCTGGTGACACCAAATCTGTATCTGAACAACCTAACTAACTATCTTTTTTGTGGATGTTTTTTTAAACTCTAGCATGATAATACGTAATTATAGCTAATACAAGTAGTTCAGATTCCACTGGTAAAAGGTCGCCATTACTAGCTACGTATATAATAGTTATGTGTATAAACATGAAGGTGTGCCTCTATTGAAACTTTTCATTAGCATTAACAAAAGCTATACTAATTATAAGGTCTCTAAGTGTGTGGATTCTATTTTAGAATCCAACTGCAAAGGGACTCAAAAAGTGTTTACTCATTGACCAATCAGCTTGCTTTGAACAAGATGACTTTACAATTTTCAAAACCACTATAATTGATTTCAATAATAAAAATACAGTAGCTAGCTATCATTATTAATAACAATAATTATTAATTTTGACATGTATCACTTCACACCAGTAAAATTAAATACTTAGTTGATTTGGTTTTGAATAGAGTTCTGTTCACCTCAGAAAATAATAATACTGAAATCAAAATAACTTTGGTGGTACAGGTGGTGCAGAAGGATCTAATATCTGTGGTGGTACAGTAGACACTGAGAGATCAAATAACTTTGGTGGTACAGGTGGTGCAGAAGGATCTAATATTTGTGGTGGCACAGGAGACTCTGAGAGATCAAATAACTTTGGTGGTACAGGTGGTGCAGAAGGATCTGGTGGTAGAAGTGGCACGTCATTGTCAGTGGTTACATCATCACAGTAATTACTGTTAAAAACTGAGTTGTCTTCAGTTACCATGGGCTTCGGTTCTGGGAGTTCACATTTTTGCAGTGAAATTGTTTCAGATAAAAAGTTAATGCATCCCAATAGGACATTATAAACTCCCTAACACCCAAGACATACTAAATGGAGACATTTAGTTTTAGACCATACAATAACAACAATGTCTTTGTACATGCTGAGTGTCCATGTGTTGTGAGTAGGCCCAGATAAATAATTCTTTTTTTTGAGCCCATAATTCCTTTCTCTAATGCTCTCACACCCTACACGTAATTCTTTCAATGAGTACCCATAATTCTCATAAATTGCTCAAAATTCATTCAACGATGGTTTTACTGTAGCATAACAGAGAATTGAATATAGTTCTCGAGAGCACTTTCTTGGTTGCTGTTGAAAGAGTTTGCTAGAAGTGAGAACACTCTCTCAGCTGCGGCTGAAGATGGCTGAATTAAAGTTATAAACTTGCAAGCTTGTGACCAGTGTGGAAGCCTTTGTGCATGATCTCTCCACTGCACAATGGATCTACAGATCGGCTCACATCCTTAGCTTGTGCAAGATAGAGTGGCAACTCCTTGTTAAGTACACAAGTGCAACACTAAACTCTAGCAGAAATCAGACTCTGGCTAGAAGAGTTGGCTAAAATGTGGCCCATAATTCTTAAAAATTGCTCAATGCTTGGAGATACCTACGTATAATGCTCAAAAAAATACCAGCATTATTTATCTGGGCCTAGTTGTGAGTCTATTTTCCAATAAAAAGACTTAGTCAAAATTTTGTATAGAGTTTTGTCATGTGCATGTAGTTGATACTACTATCTTTTGGGAAGGAGCTAGGCTAACAATAATGATGTTATAAAAATTAATGCAACAAATGTACTCAGTTGTGGTGGGAATTGCTTGTAGTTCATAATCATTACAGCGTTTAGTATACATAATAGAACTAATTATGGAATTCTTCATTCAAACAGATACATTTTAAAGTTTTGGGAGATAATTCTCATCAAAAATTTAGTAAACAGCTAGTCATATTCAATGTTTATGTCAAATTTTTGGTAAAGTTTTTGTACATAGAGATAATAATTAAGAACTTGTTTGTACATACTAACCTGTATCATAAATCTTTAAAATTTCATTTGATAATTCATGACAATTTATCTTATCCAGTGCCTTGCTCACTGCCTTCCAAGTTGGCTTAGTCCTTTCCTTCAGCCACTTACCACACACTTCAACAAAACAGTCAAAATCAGTGCCATGCTCTCTAATTTTGGTCAAACATTCTTGTGATATACCCAAAGCTGCTCCAATTTCTTCCCATTTTGTGTATATCTCACGTAATTGAATTAACAGAGTGTCCAAATTCAGTAATAGATCTAAATTGGGTTATCATACATGTACATATTACATAGTAATATTCAACTAGATTATCACAAAGTCAATGATTTTTTAATAGTATGCTATAGTAACTACCCTTTTGTACATTGCAATGTGTTTAGGTCTTTATAATAGTGATTTCAATAAGATAGCTCCCATAAGAAATGTCTAGCTATTGCTCTACGTATGTGTGCATGTGTGATTGATGTTATTCATAATAGTGAAAGCTATAATAATCTAACTACACACCTGATGGATGGGTTGGTTGATGTTTTGAGTAGTATATTTTTTCCTTTGTGACCTTTGACTTGTCTGACTGAGTACTACTCTTTTTGGCATCAGTAACAACTTCTTCATAGTCTGTGTATTCTCTACCATTAGCTTCAACTTTGACCATTGAATAACATGGGACATTGTCCTCATGAATGGAATCATGACTATAGTCTTTAACCTTACATCCACTTTTACCATAAACCACATGTCCTCTAGCATCACTCTTAGTTTCTTTCTGTAGTCTAGAAGCCTATAATAATAAAGTACAAGATAACTGTAACTATTATTATATCAATTCTGAAAAGTTTTTGTCAGCTAAAGAGACTGAATTAACCACAAACTTAATTTTATTATACATTAATACAGCAAAGTACGTAGATGTATAGTCTATTTCTATTGGGTCGCTGTAAAACCTGGACTCTGGACTCTGGACTGGACTGGACTGGACTGGATTCACTACGTGAGTATGCGCATTGTGAGCGTATATATAGGTGGACCAAGGTTTTTTCAGTTTTTTCTGTGGAGATCGTGATAAGAGTATTTTGTTTGTACTTCATTTTGTTTATTTTTTGTTGTTGTTGCCTTTTTTTGTGCCCATATGGACATCATTATAATTTCAAGCGAGTCTGAGGATTCCGATTACGATAAGGCGGTACTGGGAGCTAACAGGTGATCTGTTAATTTTAGTTAGCTACCTAGAGTAGTGAAGGGCTACCTTTTAGTCAAGGTGTAAACCCTTAGCCCCTAATCCTCGTGGCTCTACACGAGAAATTCACCGCTTCATTTAAGAAATCTATTTCTCGTTTCTTCCCTAATACCCCCTGTTATGAATTTTTTAGGCACATGCTATGTAAATTGTAGCATTTTTGTATCTGTATTAAAAAATTTTCAGCACCTTTTTGAGAATTTAAGAGTGAGAAACAACATTTAATTTGTCTGGCCTTGTAATTAAGTTGTAGTGCTAACATTTAAAATTAATTTGCCTCTACAGTGTTACTCTGGTGTTCACTCCTACAAAAAGGCCACCTTCTCCTGATTCTGGTGGTGAAGACAATGCAATTGGGTAACTGTATATAATACCATCATGATTTTGCTAGTTACTTTTATATTCTTGCATTTGCAGTACTGTAGTTTTGAACGATGATGATCAGTGGTCAAGACTAGCTAAAGCAGATCCTCCTTGCAAGAAAATGTATTATAGCTACTCTATAGGCTATACTGTAACAGCTGTTGAGAGAGGTTATGACCTTTTACCAATATTCATGTGGGAAGAATTTCAGTTTAGTAATGATACTTTGGGGTTAGGCATAATACAAATTGCATGCATAAAGTTAACAGTCATAACCTAGCTGTTACACTAGAGTATATGGAATAGGATTAATATTACATTCTTCCTTGCACTATATTTCTTGATACTATACTCAAAATTTATACTCAAAATTTGTTTTTGTTTTCTGGGCTGTACTTCAAAGGTCTTGCTAGCATTTTTTGACTGGCCTACTCTTAAGTGTAATTACAGAAGTACATACTTAGAAGAATTCCTAGGTGATGTTTATGAACATACCACCATTCTTATAATACTTATAGGATCAAATTTGATGAGAAAAGGTTAATATACTACAATGATGATAAACAGCTTCCTATATTCTCAAAGACAGCATGTGGATATGGATTTCATCAATTGATTGACTTGCTAATGACATCAAAAGTTGATAGTTCTAAAGTTTGTACAGTTCGACCTAGTGGTGTTTCTGAGAATGCAACATTTATTGTAGACTCAGATTTGGTGATTTAAAGAGTGATGACTTAGGATCCTGGAATCCTACTGGAACCAATTCAACATTTTTTCGAATAACTGCCACTGGGATCAGAATTTCAGATAAAAAGCCTGCTGCAGAGAGGATGGGAATGTACCATGTCTTGACTCGTCGTTATTATGTTCACAATACTTACCACCTTTATCACAGAATGATTGCTGATATTCAAGGTACAGTAGAACCTCGCATATCCAAACCCAATGGGACCGAGACAGGTTTGGATATGTGAAGCATCATTAATCTGAGAAAATTACAGCTAAGAAGTGACTTTAGGTTTACTTGTTACAGGCTTTACTTTGTTTTAAGTTACTGTATCTCTTCAAAGCTACTAAAGCAAAATTGTTGACATGGCACTACTCTCTGTTAACAAGCAACTTTGATGCAGTGGCCATAATACTGTAGCATAATAATGACTGTATGCACATAGCTAGCTATTATGAAACCCCCCTAGGTCCAGTTGCCAACAGCAACAGCTGAGTGAAAAACCCTCCCACTTTTAGCAACTCACTAGTTGGATGTGAACCAAGTAACTACAGTAGTTAGCCACAGCCAGAAAAATTAGTACATGCAGCTGCAGATGGTACCACCCATTTTTAGCAGTTGGCTGTGAGCCAAGTAGCTTGCAGTTAACTGCAGATCTATTGTGTGGGTACTTCCTAACGGCCTGAGGCCATTTGTGAGGTAACAGTAGTTAGCTAAACTATTTGTTTAGATAGTGTTCGGTTAATCTGAGCATTCGGTTATGTGAGGGCCGGATATGCGAGGTTCTACTGTATATTTTATTGATACATATGTAATCTTGACTGGGTAGGCTTAAGCATTATTTGGTAAATAACATAATTAAAAGTATAATCAGTGGTAAGTGAATGGTTAAAGCCTAGTTGTGACTATACCTTTAATAACCTGACAAACGTGTAAACAGAAAACACTACATGTACTGCATGTACTAAACACAATGTACATCTGCTATTTCTTTCACATGCAGATTACATGGGCAATAGGAATAAAATGGCACTTATCCAATATATTTTTGATGGACCTGAGGTAGAAGTCAAGGTAAAGCCACATGGAAATTCCAAGACTGAGACACCTTACTTTCGTACATCTGAATCAGCCCGAGAATACTTTCAGGATGTGGCAAAGTCAGAGAAACCAAAATCTGCTGTTTTCACCATAGGAAAGGAATGTGGTGGTGAAATTGAAGTGACTACTCCTAGTATGCTTCCCCGTAATCGACAACAGATAAGCAACATTCGCCGAAGCCATTTAGCTGGTGATAAAAATGTATTGTACTCTGTGATGCTTGAATGTAAACTTGCTAAAGGAAATACTGAAGCATTTGTCCGTGATGTCAAGGCCGCACCTTCTCCCCAATGTGTTATGTTCTTTGATTGGCAGCTTAATGACATGGAGCGGTTTCTTACCAACAATCATTGTTTTGGGATCCTTTCAGTTGACACAACCTACAATCTTGGTGACTTCTATGTCACATTAACAACCTATCCACACCTCATGCTGCAAGATGTGAACACTGGTAAGCATCCAACAATGGTTGGTCCTGTTTTAGTTCATCAGCAGACTGACTTTTCATCATTCAATTACTTCATTTCAACGCTAATTAGTCACAGCAAGCATCTTCGGAACATTCTCTGCTTTGGTACAGATGGTGATAAAGCCCTTGTGGAAGCTTTAGCCCATAATTTTCAATTAGCCATTCAGTTACGTTGTTTTATTCACTTTAAGAAAAATGTGCATGAGAAGCTGCACTCACTTGGCTTTTCAAGTTCACTGGCTAAAGAAATGTTATCAGACATCTTTGGTAAACACACTGGGTCATGTTATAGTGAAGGACTTGTTGATAGCACTTCTGAGCTTGAATTTGACACCATGTTAGAGCAACATAAAGATGTTTGGAATAAGAGAGAAAGTCCTTTTGCACCAAGTAGTGGACCTCGGTTTTACAACTTTTTTGTTCAATATCAAGCCAATGTAGTAAAATATCATTTAAGAAAAGACCTTAGGGAAGCAGCTGGACTTGGCTCACCTCCTGCTATATTCACAACTAACTCTAGTGAATCAATTAATGCTATGTTGAAGAATAAAGTCAATTACAAACAGCATGAGTGGCCTCAATTTAATGAGCAACTTAAACAACTTGTTGAAGGACAAAGGGATGAGGTTATTCGATCTTTATCAGGTCGTGGACAATATCGTTTATGTGCTCAGTTTAACTATCTCTCAACTTCTATCCTGGAGTGGTCAAAGATGAGGCCAGACCAACGTAAAAGAATTATTTCACAATTTGACTCTGCATCCATCAAGACAGAATATAGGTTGGAAGGTACACCTAAGTGTCATGTTAGCTCTGCAGCCCAATCAACTAAGCTAGGATGTTTGAGCATTAATGCCGAAGACTCTGGTATTGAAACTCTGCCTCTAATTACACTGCAAGCAATGTGGGATAAGGCTAGTAAACTGTTAACTTTGGATAATGCCATTACTGCTGCACCGAGTGAAGACAAAAAAGCTCGTATGGTTATGTCTTTCAGTTCAAAAACACCACATTTTATAGCTACTAGAATCAATGGACAATATATATGTGATACTGCATGTGTACAGTGGAGTTCTGCAAAGATATGCAGTCATGTACTGGCCGTAGCTGAAAGTAATGGTGAATTGATGAAATTCTTGCAGTGGTACACCTCCTGTGAACCAAGTCCAAACATTACAGTGTTGAGCATGAAAGGTCTTCCAACTGGCCGTGCTGGACAGAAAGGAGGACGTCCCAAACGAAAAAGGTCCAGAAATACTGAAAAGCCTGAACAGTTAGTCACAATAACTAAATCTGATGTCTCAAGTGAATGTGGTAGTGGATTTAACATGGGAGCTTCAACATCCCAGGTTAACTACAATGTCGTGTTTCCTTCAACTCCTAGAAGCCCACCACCTCTTATCTCTGTTCCACTGACACCACCACCAACAGCAGCACAACAACCATCACCTCCAAATGTAAATCCTTTCTACTTGAAGTTTATAAAAGGCAATATGCGTGTTTGTCAGGGATGCAGAGGGAATCTCAAGACTTGTGATGGGGAAATACCAAGTCCTCCATTTGATCTTACAGTGGCCCGTGCAGAACAGCGTGCTTATCGAAATGCCAGTGGAACTCTTATCACACCCATAAGTATACCACTATCATTGTAGAGCAGAATGTATCGAAGCAGCTGAACCCAGTTTCATACCATCTGGAGTTCGTATACCTGAAGATATTCGTCCAAAACTATGTACTGCCCATATCCAACATTTAAAAAATAACTTCCAAATAAACTTGGAATAATAGTCATCAAAATTAATCAATAATAAAAATAATTAATACAACAGTAATAAATTTTGAGTATAGAGTTTAGGTCTACACTTATATTTTAAAGGTGGTCTTCTGTTGGAGAGTAGCTAACACACTGTAGAGAAAAATATGCATAAGAAATCCTCAAAAAGGAGGGCACTCACAAATTTACATAACAGTGACACTGTAGTCACGTAGGTAATTTATTTACTGGATGCCCTAAATGCTTCTCTGGTTAGATGAGGGGCTAATAGTTTAAGTTTTAGACTAAAAGGTTTTGGAAATAGCCTTTTCACTACTTTGTAGCTTGTGCAGATCGGATCACGGCTGGAAATTCTGTAACGTGATCCACCTACAATCACAATGCGCATGCTCACATAGTGAATCAGTCCAGTCCAGTCCAGTCCAGAGTCCAGAGTCCAGGTTTTACAGCGACCCATTTCTATTCCATGTCTTTGCTAAACTCTGTCTCAAGTATACATAGTTTTTTACAAGGTAAGACTCCCAATTATTGCATCTAATGAGGACATTCATTTTTGTACAAACTGGTATTGGATTATCCTAGTGAAACTATTTCACTTCTTGTGATGTTATGATGTGAGATCTTCCAATTACAGTTAAGTTGTAAATAATATTGACTCAAGAACCTACATAATTTTGTGCACTGTTTAAGTGAAATATTTGCTAGCACTATGCTGTAGTGAAGAACAATTCTTTACTCATAAAAATTTATTCCTAAATGTAATAATGTTATACTGAGTGGTCATTTTAATCTTGACTGTATTTACTCTTATTAGAGTTAGCACAAAAACGGACAAACAATAATGAGAAAAAAATATTTAATATATTTACCTCATCAAGAGTGCTTGTGTGCTGTGAAATTGTGGATTCATATGCATCCTTTAACTGATAAGGAAATATTAATTTTTGTACTTAATGAATGCACAAGTAGATATACATTACCTCTATAGTTGATGTCTTATTCACAAATCTATTATTAAGAACACAGTATTCAGGTGCTTCTTCACTTGTCTATATATAATTATACATTATGATTATTATTTTATTAATAGGGGAAAAATAAAATCTGTTAGATAATAATGATAATGACTCAATTCCTACTATATTACATAATAACATAATTCTGAAGGATGCGAAATATTTACATCTGCCTTTGATTGTAGAGGACACTCAGAACAGAAGTGCAAGTGGTTATATTCCTTTATACACAGTACAATAAGACATAAAACAGAAGTTCTTTCAGTGTACATACCTCTGGGTGTGAAATCTTGTCTCTATAATATAAAATATTATAAACAACAATGAACAACTGTGCTATTATTATAAAAGTAAGCTCATGGGGAGGGGGTTTCTTATATGATATTACTGTAAAACTGTAATAGTCACAACAACTGTTGGGAACTCTGCTGGCTAGCTATCAATCTACTGCACTGTTGATACAATCTTATTCACTCTAACTCACACTGACAAATGACACAAAAACAAGACTATTTATTATTGTGCACACTGGGATATAATAATATGATTAACATAGAGTAACATAGAGTAACATAGAGCATGCTCAGTAGATAATAATGATGAATATACCACAACAACAATAACAGCAAACAATGGCTATGTTGATATAATGCAGTAAAATTGCTGTAGTAATAATAATAGAGATAGAACATGACTTACATATCAACTCTCCTGTCTTTTGACTTCACTGCTAAAATATCAGATAACATAAACATCACAAATGACAGTATTATAGCTCTAAAAATATTATGCTTATCACTTCAACTGAAAGAAGATTATTGAACTGGCTCACTCAATCACTCTTTATAGTTTAAATGTGAAGAGCATATACATTCATTATGTACATAGCTGAGATACAAAGTAGGTGTAGTCACGCCTAATTGTGACACTGTATTATACCTGATTTCCTTCTGATTATAACTCCTGATGTTACACAGATAGAGAGAAAAAGAACACAAGTGAGACCACTAGCTGCAGCCACCATTCCAATTATGTGCCACATTCTCAGTTCTACATGTCCAGAAGTGGTGTTGGTAGCTGTATATACATAATAACTTATTCACATACTTGTTACAAAGATGCAATTATTCACTTCTTCAGTTGTATCACAGTTCCCTGGTTTGTCGCTAGTTATAACATCACCTACATAATATGTCTTATCTGTGGTCATGTCAGAGAAAAATTTAATAGATATGTACATCAAGGGCTCTTTATGAGGAAATCTGTAATGACAATCATTGAATACCTGATGTTGTGTTCGGTGTGCAATTAAGTGTAGTGGGGTCAGGATACCACCTCCTATCATTGCCACACACTGCCATTATACTCTCTTCTTGTACCAGACCCTCCTCACACTTCAACACTATCACGGAACCTTCAGTTGTGGCTGTGTAAGGTGAAATCAACAATCCATTGGCAGCAGATGGAGGGAAGCACTGAATTAATGTGAAACTGATAGCTGTAATGTTACTATTCCCTATGCAATTGACAGCTTGAACTGTGACCCTGTACTCAATGTTGTAAGACAATGTTATATTTATGGCAGTGGAATCATTAGTTAACAGCGATTGTGCAGGTGGAGAGTCAAGGGATGTATTTGAAATATTAATCAGGTATGTGGCTGGTCTCTCCATGTTCTCCCATTGAATGGTGACTGTAGATGTGTTTGTATCATTGTAGTAATCAGATATGTTCAACTGCTGTGGAGTTTGTGGGGGACTTACTGTATTAATGTTTTGTACATAAGACCTATAAAATAAGTAGCTAAACAATACTATTATTCTTTACCTTCAACCACCACTAGTCTATTCACTAGCCTGTCCACTCCAGGACCACAGCCAAACCTAGTTCCATTGTGTTGAGAGTTTAATGTGAAGTGTAGAGATGAATACAGGTATGTGTTTCCTATAGCTAGCAGTGTAGCTGTAACACCATCATACACTATTGAGGGCATGTTTACTTGAAGAGTATCTAGGTCAGTGAAAACTTTTTTTGATGCACTATCATCCTCTGGTTTAGTCCATGACCACCACAGTGAAGTACCACTAACATTACAAAAGAAGGTGAGATTGTCTCCTTTACATCCACTATTCACATAGTTGGTGGGTTCCAGCACCACAGTACCTATTAGGGAATATAGACAGTCAGCACATCTGTTCTGCATTACATTGAAGTCAAAGCATTTAAAAAGCCAATCTCTTACTCTATTATAAGGTGTTGATTGCTAATACAATGAAATGCAAGTAACTAATTATTTATCTTACCATGTAATGGCAGGAAAATATTCACACTCCATATTATTATGAGTATGGTAGAAGTTGGATGCATCATAGCAAGCTATCAGACCAAGAAAACAAATCCACAAATCTTAACTACACTGTAGCTATCTAGTTAGCTATTTTACTAATACATAAATAACTAGCTTACTACTTTATAATTCTTCATTAGATCAGTCCAGTTTTCAATATGGAGCAGTTTAGAAAACACCAGAGTTTTTATACACAACACAACTAACAGTTAAACTAATAATAGAAATGATGCTATCTATAGAATTTTTAAGGAGGGGTTTTATTGACTATGTAGCTATTACCTACAATATGTTAGAGTATAGCTGTGCTGAATAGAGCACTCTGATTGGTTAAAAAGAGGTCTCTAAATCACTTAACTTAGAGCCCTCTTCCTAGAGTCCATCCTCATACTCTCTCAGGGGTTGTTTTTTGTTTTTATTTTTAAATAATTTTGTTATTGTTGCATGTGTGTGTGATTATTTTTGTGGTTGTTTACCTTAAAATATACCATTATAAAGACTTGACTTGTTCTTGAATAACTGGAATATTATTAAAGAGACAGATAAACATGCATGAATATTCCAGGTGAATAGAATTCTTCAGGTCCATTTCACTAATATCAGAAACAGCCATTTGATGCATAGCAATGTTAGTTGGCCTGGAGGTGTTGGCCTGGAGGTGTGACTGTATTAGTTGTTACTGGGCATAGTCACTGGTAGTTAGTACACCTTCTTGTCTACAGATATTCTTGTTGAGAGTATCAGATAATACTTCTCTCTGCTCAGACCAAATCTTTATGTAGATTCTCATTTCCTGTGTGCTCCAATTGCTATTCTACACCAGATCGGTATAATTGTGTGGCAGCTGTTGCTCGTAAGGAGTGATTGGTCTTGTATCCATCTATTCTTGTTATTTCACATAAATGTATCATAGTTTTATTCAAAGTATAATGTTTTCAGTGGTTTAGATGTGTAATAATCATTGTCATTATTATTATCAAACTATTGATTTTTGTGATTATTGAGCATGCGTAATAACTAATAAACTTTGACCTCTTTCTATCTCGATAAGTGACGGTTGGTATCTTGATTGACTGCCGTCAGGGAGGTTCACTACGTTACACATACTCCATTATCTCAATCTCATTAGTTTCTTACCTCAAGTAACTATACCCAGAACACACACAATTGGTGAGTGAAGAGCCCACATTATTTTTGCTCCACTTTTCTCTGTGATAAATATGCATGCTCACCTGTCTACAATACAAGCATTCTTTTAGTATAATAATAATACTGTGATGTGGTCAGGTAGTACTTCATGTCTGACCTTGAGTCTATTACTGAAAGTGAGTGGATTCTATTTTAGAATCCAACTGCAAGGGACTTAAAAAGTGTTTACTCATTAACCAATCAGCTTGCTTTGAAAGATGACTTTACAATTTTCAACACCACTATGATTGATTTTGATAATAAATACAGTATAGCATTAACAACATGAATGACAATAATAATAATTTTGACATGTATCACTTCACACCAGTAAAATTAAATACTTAGTTGGTTTGGTTTTGAATAGAGTTCTGTTCACCTCAGAAAATAATAATACTGAAATCAAAATAACTTTGGTGGTACAGGTGGTGCAGAAGGATCTAATATCTGTGGTGGCACAGGAGACACTGAGAGATCAAATAACTTTGGTGGTACAGGTGGTGCAGAAGGATCTAATATCTGTGGTGGCACAGGAGACACAGAGAAATCAAATAACTTTGGTGGTACAGGTGGTGCAAAAGGATCTAATAACTTTGGTGGTAGAGGAGGTATTTCATTGTCAGTGGTTACAACATAGTCACAATAATTACTGTAAAAAACTGAGTTGTCTTCAGTGACCATGGGCTTCGGTTCTGGGAGTTCACCTGTGTAGATTTCAGGTAAATACATTTTTGCAGTGAAATTCTTTCAGATCAAAAGTTAATGGCATCCCAGTAGGACATTTATCCTTATAAATTCCCTAACACCCAAAGACATACTAAATGGAGACATTTAGTTTTAGATCATACAACAATATCTTTGTACATGCTGAGTATCCATGTGTTATGAGTCTATTTTGAGTCTATTTTCCAATAAAAAGACTTAGTCAAAATTAGGTAGAGTTTTGTCATGTGCGTGTAGTTGATACCACTGTCTTTTGGGAAGGAGGCTAACAATAATGATGTTATAAAAATTAATGCAACAAATGTACTCAGTTGTGGTGGGAATTACTTGTAGCTCATAATCATTACAGCGTTTAGTATACATAATAGAACTAATTATGAAATTCTTCATTCAAACAGATATATTTTAAAGTTTTGGGAGATAATTCTCATCAAAAATTTAGTAAACAGCTAGTCATATTCAATGTTTATGTCAAATTTTTGGTAAAGTTTTTGTACATAGAGATAATAATTAAGCACTTGTTTATACTAACCTGTGTCATAAATCTTTAAAATTTCATTTGATAATTCATGACAATTTATCTTATCCAGTGCCTTGCTCACTGCCTTCCAAGTTGGCTTAGCCCTGTCCTTCAGCCACTTATCACACACTTCCACAAAACAGTCAAAATCAGTGCCATGCTTTCCTATGTCTTTAATTTTGATCAAACATTCTTGTGATATACCCAAAGCTGCTCCAATTTCTTCCCATTTTGTGTATATCTCACGTAATTGAATTAACAGAGTGTCCAGATTCAGTAATAGATCTAAATTGTGTTATCAATGCATGTACATATTACATACGTAGCAATATTCAACTATATTATTATTAACACAAAGTCAATGATTTTTTAATAGTATGCTACCCTTTTGTACATTGCAATGTGTTTAGGTTTTTATAATAGTGATTTCAATAAGATAGCTCCCATAAGAAATGTCTAGCTATTGCTCTATGTGTGCATGTGTAATTGATGTTATTCATAATAGTGAAAGCTAACTACACACCTGATGGATGAGTTGGTTGATGTTTTGAGTAATATATTTTTTCCTTTGTGACCTTTGACTTGTCTGACTGAGTATTACTCTTTTTGGCATCAGTAACAACATCTTCATAGTCGGTATATTCTTTACCATTAGCTTCAACTTTGACCATTGAATAACACAGGACATTGTCCTCAGGAGTGGAATCATGACTATAACCTTTAACCTTACATCCACTTTTACCATAAACCACATGTCCTCTAGCATCACTCTTAGTTTCTTTCTGTGGCCTAGAAGCCTATAATAATTAAGTACAAGATAACTGTAGCTATATTTTATCAATTCTCTCTATATCAAAGCAAAGTTTTTGTTACCTAAAGAGACTGAATTAACTACAAACTTATACAATAATACTGTTAATTTTAGCAATGGTATATAATAATGTAGTTGTATAATTATATATTCCATGTCTTTGCTAAACTTTGTATCAAGTATACACAATTTTTTGCAGCTAAGACTCCCAATTAGAATAAAATTATATTGCATCTAATGGTGACATTCATATCTATATTAATTTTTGTCCACACAGGTATTGAATTGCCATAATGTAACTATTTAACTTCTTGTGATGTTATGATGTGAGATCTTCCTATTAGTTAAGTTGTAAATTGACTCAAGAACATAATTTATTAATTAGTTTTGTGTACAGTTTAAGTGAAATACTTTTTAGCACTATGCTGTAGTGATTCTTTACTCATAAAATATTCTTGAATGTGTTATAATATTATTTTGTTATCCTGAATGGTCATTTTCCTCTTGACAATATTTAGAGTTAGCACAAAAACTGACAGTTAGCTATTATTATGAGAAAAAATATTTACCTCATCAAGAGTGTTTGTGTGCTTAGGAATTGTGGATTCATATGCATCCTTTAACTGATAAGGAAATAGCATAAGATTATTAATTTTGTACTTAAGCATGCACAAGTAGATATACATTACCTCTATAGCTGATGATCTATTCAAAAATCTATTGTTAAGAACACTGTATTCAGGTGCTTCTTCACTTGTCTATATATAAATTAATAGGGGAAAACTGTCTGTGATAATATATCATTATAATAGCATTAGCAGTTCAATAATTTCCTACTATTCTGAAGGATGCAAAATATTTACATCTGCCTTTGATTGCAGAGGACACTCAGAACTGATGTGCAAGTGATTATATTAATATTTATTAGGACATATAAACAGAAGTTGTTTCAGTGTACATACCTCTGGGTGTGAAATCTTCTCTCTATAAACAGCAATAAACAACAATTATAAACAACCATGCACAATAAGCTCAAGGGAAGGAGGTTTCTTAGATATTATACTGTAAACTGTAATAGTCACAACAATAATGATAAACAACAATAATAGCAAACAATGGCTATGTTGATATGATGTAGTAAATTTCATAATAGTACTGTAATATACGTAGTAGAGATAGAACATGACTTACATGTCAACTCTCCTGTCTTTTGACTTCACTGCTAAAATAATAGATAACAGAAACATCACAGATGACAATATTATAGCTCTAGAAATATTGTTGAACTAGTTCACTCAATCATTCTTTATAGTTAAATGTGAAGAACACATTAGCTACATCATAGCTGAGATCAAAAGTAGGTGGAGTCATACATAACAGTGACACTGTATTATACCTGATTTCCTTCTGATTATAACTCCTGATGTTACACAGATGGAGAGAAAAAGAACACCAGTGAGACCACTAGCAGCAGCCACCATTCCAATTATGTGCCACATTCTCAGTCCTACATGTCCAAAAGTGGAGCTTGTAGCTGTAATTACATAATATCTACTTATTCACATACTTGTTAAGAAGGTGCATTTATATTTCTCTGTTACATTCATTGCCTCAGTTGTATTACAGCTCCCTGGTTTGTCACTAGTTGTAACATCACCTACATAACAGTCATGTCTTATCAGAGAAAATAGCTATGTATATTATCAAGAGACTCTTTATGAGGAAATCTGAAATAATACCTGATGGTGTGTTTGATGTGCAATTAAGTGTATTGGGGTCAGGATACCACCTCCTATCATTCATGCACACTGCCATTATACTCTCCTCTGGTACCAGACTCTCCTCACACTTCAACACTATCAAAGAACCTTCAGTTGTAGCTGTGTAAGGTGAGATTGACATTCCATTGGTAGCAGATGGAGGGAAGCACTGAATTAACGTGAAACTCAATGCTGTACTGTTACTGTTCCCTCTGCAATTACCAGCTTGAACTGTGACCTTGTACTCAATGTTGTAAGACAATGTTATATTTATGGCAGTGGAATTAGTAGTTAACAGTGATTGTGCAGGTGGAGAGTCAAGGGATGTATTTGAAATATCAATCAGGTATGTGGCTGATCTCTCCATGTTCTCCCATTGAATGGTGACTGTAGATGTGTTTGTATCATTGTAGTAATCAGATATGTTCAACTGCTGTGGAGTTGGTGGGGGACTTACTGTATTAATGTTTTGTACATAAGACCTATAATATAAGTAGCTAAACAATACTATTATTCTTTACCTTCAACCACCACTAGTCTATTCATTAGCCTGTCTATATCAGGACCACAGCCAATCCTAGTTCCATTGTGTTGAGAGTTTAATGTGATTAGTAGAGATGAATACTGGTGTGTGGTGCCTATAGCCAGCAGTATAGCAGTACCATCACCCACTTGTTTTGTCACTTGAAGAGCATCTGGGTTAGTGAAAAGTATTTTTGATACACTATCATCCTCTGGTCTAGTCCATGACCACCACAATGAGATACTACTAACATTACAAAAGAAGGTGATATTTTCCCCTTCACATCCACTATTCACATAGTTGGTGGGTTCTAGCACCACAGTACCTATTAGGGAATATAGACAGTTAGCACATCTGTTCTGCATTACATTGAAGTCAAAGCATTTAAAAAGCCAATCTCTTACTCTATTATAAGGTGTTGATTGCTAATACAATGAAATGCAAGTAGCTAATTATTTATCTTACCATGTAATGGCAGGAAAGTATTCACACTCCATATTATTATGAGTATGGTAGAAGTTGGATGCATTATAGCAAGCTATCAGATCAAGAAAACAAATCCACAAATCCTAAGTACACTGTAGCTAGCTAGTTAGCTATTTTACTAGTACATTAATAACTAGCTGACTACCTTATAATTCAATCCAGTTTTCAATATGGAGCAGTTTAGAAAACACCAGAGTTCTTATACACAACATAACTAACAACAAAATGTTAGACTAGATCTTTAACAACATTAGCTATTATTATCTCTAGGATTTTTAAGGAGGGGTTTTATTGACTATGTATTACGTACGTACAATATGTTAGAGTTTAGCTGTGCTGAATAGAGCATTCTGATTGGTCAAAAAAGAGGTCTCTAAATTCCTTAGAGCCTCCAATTTAGAGCCCTCTATTTAGAGTCAACCCATATTCTCTCAGGGCTGTTTTTTTTTTAAACTTTGTATGCAATAATTTTGTTTTTCTTAACCGTTATTGCATGTGCATGATTTTTTTTTGTTGCTGTTGCTTATTTAAAATATCATTATTATGACCTGTTCTTGTTTTGACTGAAATGTCTACCTTAACTGGAATGATTATTAATATTTAAAGAGACAGATAAACATACATGAAAGTTGAATATTTCAGGGAAAGAATTCTTCAGGTTCATTTCATTACTATAATAATATCAGAAACAGCCATTGGATTCATAACAACAAGCAACAACTGCCACACAATTATACCAATCTGGTGTAGCTAGATGAGCTATTGTTGAAGGAGAGGACAGGTTATTGGAGCACACAGGAAGTGAGAATCTACAAAATGAGCAGAGAGATTCTGAGTATTGTCTGATATTATCAACAAGAAAGTCTGAAGACAAGAAGGCAAGAAGGTGAATCAACTGCCAGTGATACCCCAGTGACAAGTC
This sequence comes from Diacarnus erythraeanus, assembly GCA_964016965.1. NCBI lineage: Eukaryota > Metazoa > Porifera > Demospongiae > Poecilosclerida > Podospongiidae > Diacarnus > Diacarnus erythraeanus. Next base: position 7,487,856 of record OZ024671.1, read on the forward strand.
ACATCTCCAGGCCAACTAGTAGGTCTTGTATCAATCTATTCTTGCCATTTCACATAAACATGTCACATTTTTACTCAAGGTATAATGACCCTGTAGCTATGTATACCAGCAGGTATTTTCATTGGCTAGTTAAAATGCATCATCAAATGGACAAAGTTCTTATTGAAACTCTTTGAACTGTATTATTAGCTATATAGCTAGTTAGCTACCGAGTCATAACCTCCAAAATGAATCTTGTCAGCCAGTATTCTACCTCTGGTTTAGTGAGAGTGGCTATAGGCATTATGGTGTAAATGTTTGCCCTTTCCTATAGGCTATGGGTACACCATGAATTCCATAAAATCAAGCAATACTCGGTATCCTCATGTGTCTTCTTAGGACTTCTTAATGATTTTATTTCTCCATTGTTCTTCGTTGAGGCAAAAATTAATATGACCAGAACTTGCAGTTGTAGAAGTATGGGCGGGGCTAGGGCTGACAGCATTAGTAGAGCTTCCCTCTCGCTATTGATTTAACTCTAGCAGTTCCGAAGACAGTTCACTAACTTCGAAGTGCTGTCAGTCAAAATCATTAATCCATTCTACTGTTTCACTAAAATAATATCCACGGAGAGCTAAATCTTCTTCTCACAGCTAGATAGGTATAAAGCTAGTACTCTGATGTAATGCTGGATGTTTTAGTAATGTAATGTACTATGATACATGAATAATGGTACTATACAGGAGCTAAAGGTGAGATGTCAACACTCTGTACAATAATATCTTTAGTTAGTTACTCCAGAATTTTAATGACTGGTATTGATATTATATTCTATTATTGTGTCCTCCCAAACTCTATTATCTGACTGTGTGTGGTTGTTTAAAAAAATTATGTACGTATGGCTATATTATTGTAGTTTGTTATTGAATAAGTGGAGCATAAGCTATACTCTCTGTAGCTAAGTTCTACAGTGGCTGGTTTCTCCAGAAGTATTTCCTCATACATCCGGTCTCTCTGTTTTTCTGTGATGACATCTTCAGGCTCACCGTGGTCAGTCATTGATGCTCTGTGTTCACCTCCTAAAATTTTAGACTGTGGTTTTCATCCAATGAGTAGTCTCAGTACAAATGCCATTACTCCAAGTATTACCAAATTAACTGATGATACACACACTAATGCAATAATAACTTCGATTTTTCAATGGTACATTCATATTATTTATGTTGAGCTAAAATACAACAGAGATGACATACTGATTAAAATATTAAACTTCTGACTCCAATGATTAGGCACACACTCTAATCTTCAATATTAGAAGTTTCACCCCTAATGTCTCTTTTCTCCCTTACAAGCACAAAAATGGATCTATCATACACATGCTAGTGGCTATAGTGAAACATCGAACAAGTATCATAGATATTTCTACTTATGTATTACAAAGGTGCAATATATTACAGTTCCCTGGTTTGCCACTAATTGTAACCCTCCTCACACTTCAACACTATCACAGAACCTTCACTTGTGGCTTTGTAAGGTGAGATCGACACTCCATTGGTGGCAGATTGAAGAAAGCACTGAATCAATGTGAAACTGATTACTGTAATGCCTCTGCAATTACCAGTGACCCTGTACTCAATGTTGTTATAAATACCCACCATAAAAGATAATTTTGCTAATAGATATTAAATTACAGGATATTTATGTCCATTCTAGCTAACTGCTGAGTTAAAGTAGCTATGTATTGAAAATACAAACAGTTTTATAAAGAGTACAAAAGCATATAAAGAGTTGTTCCATGACAAGAGTAAAAAGAGAATAGTGACTGTTCTAATATAGTAGAATGATCTTTAAAGTATAGGTCAGACAGAGATGAAATCAAGAATTGAAAAAGCAAACTGAAGTCTTATTTTCCTTTATGATTATTTCCAAAGAGGCAAGCTTTCCCCATAATACCTATAGTTATAAACTGACCATGTACTAGTCTAGAGTAGTCAGACTCTTTACAGAAAGTCACTCATGATCAGTTTTGTGAATTCATTATTAATTTTTTTATTGTGATAACATAACATTTTTTTAAAGCAGAAATCATGTAGATGTGTAGCTAGTTTTCTGATCAGAGGAGTCAAGCAGAGAGTATATATAACATGAGTATACCTCTACCTCTAATGAACAATAATAAGCAAGAACTTTATTACTGGAGGTGAATGGAATCATTTCACTGCAAGTAACTTAATGATACTGTATTTACTATCACAGTGAATTACATATAGCATAATCCATCAATTTTCGACCAGTACCTATTCTCGACCACACCCTCATGAGAAGTCGACCATAAAAATTACACGGACATGCGCAGATGTGCGCGTAGATATCCGGCGATCCAAAGCAAGGAGAAAGAGAGGCGGTGGTGGAAAGGCAGAAATGAGGTCTCCAGCGAAGATCAAGGAGTCCAATCGCCCGAAAACGCTTCGTCAGTGGTCTGACCAATCCATGGTTGGGGCTATGGAGGCCATTCGCTTGCAGCAAAACGGGATATGAAAAGACCAGAAACGAGGTTCTGAAAATTGTTGAAGCAGCAATGCAAAAGAAAGGCCTAGGCCATCATATCGTAGGTAGAGCGATCCTGTACCTACAAAACAGTGAGAGAAATAGCGGCAGCAATTTAGGTGGTCGAGATTTGATGGATTATGCTAGTGGCTATGAAAATAGTATATGATTGTTTTCAAAGCAAGTTGATTGGTCAATTAACAAATGAAGAACATTTATTATGATTACATTTATTAACTTCACAATAGCTACGTAGAATACTAATGTTTTGAATAGTGTTTTCTGTTCACCTAAGAAACTTGAAGAATTATATATTGAAATCAACTAACTTTGGTGGTACAGGTGGTGCAGAAGGATCTAATGTCTGTGGTGGCACTGAGAGATCAAATAACTTTTGTGGTAGAGGAGGTACTTCATTGTCAATGATTACATTGCCACAATAATTACTGCTAAGAACTGAGCTGTCTTCAGTGACCATGGGCTTCGGTTCGGGGAGTTCACCTGTGTAGATTTCAGATAATAAAAGGCATTTTTACAGTGAAATTGTTTCTGATCACAAAATACATACTGACATCTCAATAGAACATTTATCCTTATAAACTACCTAACTCCAAAGACATACTGAAATTTCACTAATTGTGCAATAATTACTACGTATAACAATGATGTTAGCTTCAGACAATGGTCTTGTACATGCTGAGTGTCCATGTGTTGAGTCTATTGTCCAATAAAGAGACTTAAGTTTTGTGTTAGGTAAAGTTTTTTCATGTAGCTAGTTGGTACCACTATTTTTTGGGGAAGGAGGAAAGCAATAATGTTGTTACAAAAATTAATGCAACAAATGTATTTAGTTGTGTTGGGAATTACTTGTAGCTCATAATATTACAGCAATAAGTTTAGTATAATTATGAGATTCTTCATTCAAATGGATATATTTTAATAAATTATATAGTTTTGGGAGATGATTGTCATCAAAAACGGAATTAAGTTTAGCAAGCAGCTAGTCGTATTCAATTAATGTTTTCAAGTTTTTTGTACATAATTATCGTTAGCTATTAAAAGAACATGTTTGTATAATTATCTATACTAACCTGTATCATAAATTTTTAATATTTTCTTGGATAATTCATGACAGTTTATCTTATCCAGTGCCTTGCTCACTGCCTTCCAAGTTGGTTTAGCTCTGTCCTTCAGCCACTTATCGCACACTTCCACAAAACAGTCAAAATCAGTCCCATGCTCTCTTATATCTTTAATTTTGGTCAAATATTCTTGTGATATACCCAAAGCTGCTCCAATTTCTTTCCATTTTGAATATATCTCACGTAATTGAATTAACAGAGTGTCCAGATTCAGTAATAGATCTAAATTGTGTTATAATACATGTACATAATAATATTATTATTCTTGCTATTACATACATAACTATTCAACTAGATTAACAGAAACTTGATTTCCCAATAATATTGCTATAGCTACCCTTTTAGGTTAGCTAAGTACATTGACACATACTTAAAAATTACTGTGATTTCAATAAGAATAGAAAATCTCTCTCTCTTTTTAGAAATTCCTCTCTGTGTGTATGTGTGATTGACATTACGTAGCTATAGAGCATCAGAATTAATAGTGAAAGTTATATTTAACTATATATACACCTGATGGATGGGTTGGATGAAGTTTTGAGTATATTATTTCCTTTGTGACCTTTGACTTGTCTGACTGAGTATTATTCTTTTTGGCATCAGTAACAACATCTTCATAGTCAGTGTATTCTCTACCATTAACTCCAACTTTCACCATTGAATAACATGGGACATTGTCCTCACGAGTAGAATCATGACTATAATCTTTAACCTTACATCCACTTTTGCCATAAACCACATGTCCTCTAGCATCACTCTTAGTTCCTTTCTGTAGTCTAGGAGCCTATAATAATAAAGTACAAGATAACTGTGACTATTATATGAAGTTTTGAAATGACTGGCATAATAATTATCAACCACAGACTTAGTTATAATAATTATTATAATACTATTTATTTCAGCAGTGGTAATAAAGTAGGTGTATACGTACTATTATATTATTAGATAGCTATTGTGTGTGTTTGTAGTCTTTTATTGAGTAATTGAGTGATAATATGGATATGAATTGGTTTGTTCAGGTCTACAACAACTTCTATTACTATTAATACTGATTTGAAAAAAACATACTAAACAGTATAGCTATATGTACTGCTATCTAATTAAGCAAAGAATTCAGCATTTTTCTGAACCTGGAAAATCAAGGTTCCAAGGTTTTGAACTAAAATAACTGCTTATGAATGTATTTACTCTTAGCATAAAAACTGGTAGCAGTAATAAGGTTATTGTTATATTTACCTCATGAAGAGTGCTTGTGTGTTGAGGAATTGTGGATTCATATGCATCCTTTAACTGATAAGGAAATAGCATAACATTGTACTTACGTAATGCATGCACAAGTAGATAAACATTACCTCTATAGTTGATATTCTATTCACAAATCTATAGTTAAGAACACTGTATTCAGGTACTTCTTCATTTGTCTATATATAATTATACAGGCATAGCTACATGTACAGTTATACATATATAATATATATAATATGCTGTATATAGTGAAGCATTTAAAGATATGATCACATACTTGTTTATTCAGTTGTATTACAGCATTTCACTGGTTTGTCACTAAATGTAACATCATCTAAGTAGTCATTTGCCTTATCTGTGGTCATCTTAGAGAATGTATATACATCAGGAGACTCTTTATGATCATATTTTTCTCCAAACTCAGCACAGAGCTAAATTTCATTATTGTAGCTATAATAATGATTATTCTATGGAACCTGAATTAGTCTATTCTCTTTAAAATGGCATCCACAAGTCATACAAAGTGTAAGTCATTTATATTCAAAGTTAAAGGATGTTTATTGCAGTCATATCTGGATAATAATTATATAGATGTCAATAACTTAGAAATTGCTTACCTTTATTCATACGTATTTATCTACCTACTTATTTGCTCATGTTCCTAATAGCTATGAACCTATTCCTATGTCAAGAGGAGGAGATAGAATAGTGTCTGCTGAGGTCCTACACTGACTGCACTATTATGTATAACCATGATAGAGATGCCCAGAACTTAGAGGTACTGGTCACTTGTAGCTAGTTACACATATCAATATATAATAATAAACTGTACATTAATTATTTATATGAGCTATTATAATGATATTATTATGATAATAATTATTACCTCAGCTATTCATTATGTTCTGGTTTATAATATCTAATTACCTGATGTTGTGTTTGGTGAGCAATGAAGTGTAGTGGGGTCAGGATACCACCTCCTATCATTACCACACACTGCCATTATACTCTCCTCTGGTACCAGACCCTCCTCACACTTCAACACTATCACAGAACCTTCAGTTGTGGCTGTGTAAGGTGAGATCGACACTCCTCTGGCAGCAGATGGAGGGAAGCACTGAACCAATGTGAAACTGATTTCTGTAATGTTACTCTTCCCCCTGCAGTTACTAGCTTGAACTGTGATCCTGTACTCAATGTTGTAGGACAATGTTATATTTATGGCAGCGGAATTGGTAGTTAACAGTGACTGTACAGGTGGAGAGTCGAGGGATGTATTTGAAATATGAATCAGATATGTAGCTGATCTCTCCATGTTCTCCCATTCAATGGTGACTGTAGATGTGTTTGTATCATTGTAGTAATCAGATATGTTCAACTGCTGTGGAGTTGGTGGGGGACTTACTGTATTAATGTTTTGTACATAAGACCTATAAAATAAGTAGCTAAACAATACTATTATTCTTTACCTTCAACCACCACTAGTCTATTTACTAGCCTGTCCAATACAGGACCACAGCCAATCCTAGTTCCATTGTGTTGAGAGTTTAATGTGAAGTTTAGAGATGAATACAGGTATGTGGTACCTATAGCCAGCAGTGCAGCAGTACCATCACCCACTTGCGACAGCACTTGGAGAACATCTAGATTGGTAAAAAGTTTTCTTGATGCACTTTCATCCTCTGGTCTAGTCCATGACCACCACAGTGAGAGACCACTAACATTACAAAAGAAGGTGAGATTGTCCCCTTCACATCCACTATTCACATAGTTGGTAGGTTCCAGCACCACAGTACCTATATTAGGGAATATAGACAGACAGTCAGCACATCTGTTTTGAATTACATTGAAGTCAATACAATTTAAAAGCCAATTTCTTACTCTATTATAAGGTGTTGATTACTAATACAAATCACTAATGATTTATCTTACCATGTAATGGCAGTAAAGTATTCACACTCCATATTATTATGAGTATGATAGAAGTCGAATGCATTATAGCTAGCTATCTGATCAAGAAAGCAAATCCACAAATCCTAGCTACCAGCTAGCTAGTTAGCTATTTTACTAGTACATAAATAACTAGCTGACTATCTTATAATTCAATAGATCAGTTTTCAATATGGAGCAGTTTAGAAAACACCAGAGTTCTTATAATAATATAGCAAAACTACATAACAACAGAGTATTGGACTAGATCTATAACAATAATAGAGATGATCACATCAGGATCATATATAATTATAAAGAGTAGTTTCAATGACCACACCCCCTTTGGAATATATGATAGTATGAATTTGTAAATTTAGACTGTAGTGGATGTGATGTGTAGATTTTATAGTCAAAATTTAAATACACCGTTGTTTGTTTTCATTGCAAGTAACATGAGGGTGTGTCTTGCTGACTTTCAAGTAAACATGAAATGCCTCCATATAATATGCCCCTGCATGCTACCAGAGAAGAACTGAATAAGATAGATAGGGACAGAATATGAAAGCAGCCCTAATACAGAAAAAGAAATGCACAGAGTAGCTATAATTAGCTATGCAGTACTATTATTATGAAAAGTAGAGACTAAACTATTTAGGCATATATACATCTAGCTAGAACAGTAGCTAGTTAGCTGCTGATTTTTTCTTTTATTCTTGTCATTGAGCCACAATCTTTATGTGCTTTTACACACTGTCTGTAATTTGCACTAAATAGCTACTTTATTCTACTTTATCTTTTGCATCTAAGCAGTTAGATTCAGGCAATTAATCTTGTCTCTATAAGCTAAATTATATCTTTTTGTTATGCACAGGCTTTGAAACTTGTTGACATAATTTAATGTGCTTACATTAATAGAAACTTTTGGGAACTTAAGGTCTTAGTATTGCAGTGTCAGTATTAATAACTATCTATATAGGAACTGATTTGTTATAAGTTCACTTATGTAGTATGATAGTAATCCATGTAGGATGTTATCCAATCACAATTCAAGCAAACTTCTCTCATGGATAATCTAAAGTTATAATAATATAGCTAGTAGAAATTTGCATTGTAAATATACTAAGAAAATATATCTTATTTGCATTCATTCGTTAGTGCTAACCTTTTACAAACAAGTTTCCAAAGCCACTCTAGATGTCTATACAGTAACACATATTATGTCAGTACATACACATTATGTTTACATGAATAATGTACTGTGAATGTTCTTATAATAGTAGTGCTAGTTACATACATTTTCAATGATTGAAAACTGGATAGTTTCTATTATATTTCACAATTGTATCCTCCTAAATTTTATGCATTTGGTTGTTTACAAAAATTACATAAGATGCATAAGACTAAAAATTAACAAAATGGTGTTTACATCTTTTTTCCGTAGTTTGTTACTGAGTAAGTGGTGCATAAGCTATATTCTCTGTAAGTTCTATGGTGGCTGGTTTCTCTTGAATTATTTCCTCATACATTGGGTCTGTCTGTGTTTCTGTGATGACATCTTCAGGCTCAACTTGGTCAGTCATTGATGCTCTGTGTTCTCTCACTGATATCTCAGAGTGTGGTTTTCTCAATTTATATCCAATGAGTAGTCCCAGTACAAATGCCATTACTCCATGCATTACCAAAATAACTGATACACACACTAATGCAATGATGACTTCCATTTTAGAGTTACGTTCAGTGGTATTAATAATATTATCCTGTTGAGCTAAAAAAAAAAAAATTGAAAAAAAAAAAAAAAAAAAAAAAAACCAACAGCAAAAACAAAAAAAACAAGTATGTTGGCATAATTAAACCTCTGACTCCAAGAATTAGTCACATACTGAACAATAAACCCCACCCCTCCCTTACAAGCATAAGAATGGTCAATCATGCTAGTGAAACATTGTACAAGTAACATAATGACATTTAGCTATAGCTACTTATTTTATAATATTATACTTGTTAAAAAGGTGCAATTGCATATTTCTCATTTAGTTGTAGGTTTAGTTGTAACATCATCTACATAATAGGTATACAATAGTCACTTGTCCTATTTGTGGCCATGTCAGATAAAATAGCAAGAGACTCCTTATGAGGAAATCTGCAATAACAATCATTGAATACCTGATGTTGTGTTTGGTGTGCAATTAAGTGTAGTGGGGTCAGGATACCACCTCCTATCATTACCACACACTGTCATTATACTCTCCTCTGGTACCAGACCCTCCTCACACTTGAACACTATCACAGAACCTTCAGTTGTGGCTGTGTAAGGTGAGATTGACACTCCATTGGTGGCAGATGGAGGGAAGCACTGAATCAATGTGAAACTGATTGCTGTAATGTTACTATTTCCCCTGCAGTTACCAGCTTGAACTGTGATCCTGTACTCAATGTTGTAAGACAATGTTATATTTATGGCAGTGGAATTATTAGCTGACAATGATTGTGCCGGTGGAGAGTCAAGGAATGTATTTGAAATGTCAATCAGGTATGTGGCTGATCTCTCCATGTTCTCCCATTGAATGGTGACTATAGATGTGTTTGTATCATTGTAGTAATCAGATATGTTCAACTGCTGTGGAGTTGGTGGGGGACTTACTGTATTAATGTTTTGTACATAAGACCTATAAAATAAGTAGCTAAACAATACTATTATTCTTTACCTTCAACCACCACTAGTCTATTCACTAGCCTGTCCAATCCAGGACCACAGCCAATCCTAGTTCCATTGTGTCGAGAGCTTAATGTGAAGTGTAGAGATGAATACATGTAGGTGCCCATAGCCAGCAGTGCAGCAGTACCATCACCCACTTGTGAGGGCACTTGGAGAATATCTAGATTGGTAAAAAGTTTTCTTGATGCACTATCATCCTCTGGTCTAGTCCATGACCACCACAGTGAGAGACCACTAACATTACAAAAGAAGGTGAGATTGTCCCCTTCACATCCACTATTCGTATAGTTGGTGGGTTCCAGCACCACAGTACCTATTAGGGAATATAGACAGTCAGCACATCTGTTTTGAATTACATTGAAGTCAAAACAATTAAAAAGCCAATCTCTTACTCTATTATAAGGTGTTGATTGCTAATACAAATCACTAATAATTTATCTTACCATGTAATGGCAGTAAAGTATTCACACTCCATATTATTATGAGTATGGTAGAAGTCGAATGCATTATATATAGCAAGTTATCAGACCAAGAAAACAAATCCACAAATCCTAACTACCAGTTAGCTAGTTAGCTATTTTACTAGTACATAAATAACTAGCTGACTATCTTATAATTCAATAGATCAGTTTTCAATATGGAGCAGTTTAGAAAACACCAGAGTTCTTATAATAATATAGCAAAATTACATAACAACAGAGTATTGGACTAGATCTATAACAATAATAGAGATGATCACATCAGGATCATATATAATTAGTTTCAATGACCACACCCCCTTTGTAATATATGATAGTATGAATTTCTAGATTTAGACTGTAGTGGATGTAGCTAATGTGTAGATTTTATAGTCAAAATTTAAATACACCGTTGTTTGTTTTCATTGCAAGTAACATGAGGGTGTTACTTGCTGGCTTTCCAGGAAACATGAAATGCCTCCATATAATATGCCCCTGCATACTACCAGAGAAGAACTTAATAAGACAGAATATGAAAGCATCAGAAAAAGAAATGCACAAAGTAGCTATAATTAGCTATGCAGTACTATTATTATGAAAAGAAGAGACCAAATTATTTAGGCATATATACATCTAGCTAGAACAGTCGCTAGTTAGCTGCTGATTTTTTCTTTTATTCTTGTCATTGAGCCAATCTTTATGTACTTTTACACACTGTCTGTAATTTGCACTACATAGCTACTTTATTCTACTTTATCTTTTGCATCTAAGCAGTTAGATTCAGGTAATTAATCTTGTCTCTATAAGATAAATTATATATTTTGTTATACACATAGACTTTGAAACTTGCTGACATAATTTAATGTGCTTACATTAATAGAAACTTTTGGGAACTTAAGGTCTTAGTATTACAGTGTCAGTATTAATAACTATCTATATAGGAACTGATTTGTTATAAGTTCACTTATGTAGTATGATAGTAATCCATGTAGGATGTTATCCAATCACAATTCAAGCAAACTTCTCTCATGGATAATCTAAAGTTATAATAATATAGCTAGTAGAAATTTGCATTGTGAATATACTAAGAAAATATATCTTATTTGTATTCGTTCATTAGTGCTAACCTTTTACAAACAAGTTTCCAAAGCCACTCTAGGTCTCTCTAAACAGTAACACATATTATGTCAGTACATACACATTATGTTTACATGAATAATGTACTATGAATGTTCTTATAATAGTAGTACTAATTAATTTTCTCGTTACATATGAGTGAAAACTCTATTATATTACATAATTGTATCCTATGTATTTGGTTGTTTACAAAAATTAAAAATTAACTAATGGTGTTTATATATTATTATTATTCTTTGTAGTTTGTTACTGAGTAAGTGGAGCATAAGCTATATTCTCTGTAAGTTCTATGGTGGCTGGTTCCTCCTGAAGTATTTCTTCATACATTGGGTCTGTCTGTGTTTCTGTGATGACATCTTCAGGCTCACCTTGGTCAGTCACTGATGCTCTGTGTTCTCCCACTGATATTTCAGACTGTGTTTTTCTCAATTTATATCCAATGAGTAGTCCCAGTACAAATGCCATTGCTCCAAGCATTACCAAAGTAACTGATACACACACTAATGCAATGATGACTTCCATTTTAGAGTTAGGTTCAGTGGTATTCATAATAATATCCTATTGAGCTAAAAATAAAGACAACAGTGATGACATAATTAAATCTCTGACTCCAAGGATTAGTCACATACTGAACAATAAACCCCACCCCTCCCTTACAAGCATAATAATGGTCAATCATGCTAGTGAAACATTGTACAAGTAACACATGACATTTATAGCTACTTATTTATATACATGTTACAAAGGTGCAATTGTATAGGTATTTAGGTTTAGTTGTAACATCATCACATAATAGGTATACAATAGTCATCTGTGGCCATGTCAGAGAAAATAGCTACATACGTATATACATCAAGAGACTCCTTGCCAATCCACAGCCAATCCTAGTTCCATTGTGTCGAGAGTTTAATGTGATTAGTAGAGATGAATACAGGTATGTGGTACCTATAGCCAGCAGTGTAGCAGTACTATCACCCACTTGTGAGGGCACTTGGAGAGCATCTAGGTCAACGAAAAGTTTTCTTGATGCACTATCATCCTCTGGTCTAGTCCATGACCATCACAGTGAGGTACCACTAACATTACAAAAGAAGGTGAGAGTGTCCCCTTCACATCCATAATTCACATAGTTGGTGGGTTCTAGCACCACAGTGCCTATTAGGGAAGAGCATGTGCCTGTTCACTATGGCTAAAGTCATTTAAAGGCCCATCTGATCTCTTATTTCTAATAAGAGATGTCCAATAAAAAGGAAAAGTAATGTTATGCTGAAGCTACATACATTAATAATAAAGGTCCAGCTTACCATAGGATGGCAGGAAACTATTCATACTCCATATTATAATGAGTATAGTAGAAGTCAACATAATCAGAGCAAGAAAACAAATCCACAGAATCTAACTAGCTGGTTAGCTATTGTACTAGGAAATATAGCTAGTACATACCTTCCACTTTTTGAAAATCAAAATCAGGGACAAATCACACCCACCTATTAAAAATCCGCCCACCCACCCACAATGAATATCATTAATTAATGTACGAAAATTCCGGTTAGTTTTTTGGCTAGGGATGTGACTTTTACACTTTGAAAGGAGTTCTGGTAAAAGAGCATCAAAAGAACAAGCCGTTAACATGGAAAAGCAATAGCTATATAATACAGTAATTTAAGAATTGTTACACCTTACATGGGCGGATCCAGGGGAGGGGCTTTGGGGGCCCAAGCCCCCCCCCCCGTTCTCATTCATATCTAGCGCACCTCACATTTTCAAGTAGCTAGCTAGCTAACATTTTTGAGAAATGAGCAATTATCCTTCTCAAAGAAATTTTGTAGAGTAGAAACAACCAGGTAACTATAATAGCTAATGGCTTACTATAATTTGCTAGCTAGCTATAGCTTCTAGCTAAATATATTATTGCTATCTAGGTAATTAGCTAGCTTGAGCCTTAGAAATAACAGCTTACTCAATGAGTCAACTATATACAACAATAACATCATTACTGTTCAGCCATCAAGTTATGGTGCTGCTCAAGTATAGTGAGCCTGAAGGAGATTCCAGGTTGAGTGAGTCTGGTGACACCAAATCTGTATCTGAACAACCTAACTAACTATGCTAGGCAGTCATAGTGGTTCTGTTAAGAGTGGTGATTTTGGCAGAGTAGTTAATTTAAGAGCTTGTTGCAGTCTTAATGATAACGAGAAGTACTTTCTGTTGAAGTGTCATTTTTGTTCCAGGACATATGTATAAGTTTCCTCCTCTGTTTTTCAATATGTTTTCAGAGGAATTGGTTGTCACAGTTTATTAATGGTCTTGTATACTCTGAATCTGATAATGGAGGTTATTGCAAGTACTGTGTTTTGCTTGGGAAATGTGGGTCTACAATGAAAGAGTTTGGAATTCTTGTTAATTGGTCACATATAGACTTTTGTTTCACAAGGATGCTGCTCTTGCTTTTGTTTCTGTTAAAGATAATCCAGCACTAGCAAACTGAGATGAATAATAGTTATATACTTCATAAACATTGGGAAAAATTTTTTTATCACAAGAAAAGCTATAGCTAATTCGGGTTGGTGAACTAGTATATAGCTACCTACAGAATCTTGGTGGCCCCTCTCTTTCTATTTTCCTGGATCCGCCCCTGCCTTACCCATTGCCCTCAGTGTCTGAAGTCTGCTGGGAAGGTTAGGTGCCTGTGGTCTGAGATGGCTGCACTGTATTGTTTACACATTGACTATTCAGTTATTCAGGTAATTCTGGAGACAGACAATGGCCTTATGTAAATCCGTGCTAGTGTAAATTTGGTATGAGAGTATGCTTAGTTCTAGCAATAAGTATACATTGTGGAGCAGTTGAGTTTATTGTATAAGGGCAAATCTTTTAACTTATAAATCTTTCCAGATATACAGGAAGTTATAACCACTTTATGGCTACTTACAAATTTCATTAAAAAAAGGAACATCTCATACTCCATTACTTTTGAGCCTAAACACAACCTCAATGACAGTGCAACTACATCTTATGGTTAATATAGCCTGAGTCTATTATGCCAGCATGAATAGGTGCCTAAACATAATTGTGATATAATGCCTAAAATATTCACTTATAGGAAACTTCTCCAAAAAAGTGTCAGTTTTCACACACACCCCACCACAGTATGCATGTGTCTGTTCACCACGGCATTAAAAACCCCATCTGAATATCATGGTGAAGCTAAGTACGTACATATAATGGTGCAGCTTGCCACTATTATGATGGCAGGAAACTATTCATACTCCAAATCATGAGTATGGTAGAAGTCAACATAACTAGTATAACAATCCACAATTCCTAACTACATACATAGCTATACTTTAGCTAAGTAACTAGCTAGTTAGCTATTTTACTAGAACCTAAATAGCTAACTAGCTAGCTAGCTACCTTATAATTCATGCCATGTCTAGTTCCTAATAATTTATAGCTATTATGCCTAGCAGGAATGTTTAATTAAGTGCTTCAATTTTTACTCACAAAGGGATGTTGGGTTCAAGTTGCTAAGGTTAGCTAACAGGTGTTTACACTTTGGAGGAAGGTGTGTCTCAATAAGGCTAAGTCAAGACTATTAATTTTTGTACTAATTAGACTAGTCATTTTTATTGAGGACATGGAAGTAGGCCACTGAGTGCTGGAATATTGTTCCAAGCCTCCCTCGATCACACATCAATGAATCACATTAATGTCCAAGAGTGCTGTAGCTACGTAGCTATTAGCTATTAATTTTCACAGGACATCTAAAACTGGATTGAATTTATGACTAAAGTCCTCAACATGCAAATTGGTCTCAATCTCCTAAAACTGATTCCCAGACATGCACCTTTTCAATGTAGGTAGCTAGCTATGCCACAAGCAAACTGGTAGGTAATGTTGCTAGTTGATGTTATACCCCAATGACTGTAGCTACATTTTCACACATTTTTATACTTTTTAAGTAGTTTTTCACACAGTAAATGTAGTATGCCTCTATGGTGAAGTCTTATAAAAGAACAATATTATTATAGCTAGCTAAATGTGATCTTTTTAACCCATTGAAACAGTTTATACGTAAGTTATAAATGAAGAATTATGTAGAAGGGATATGATTGTGAATGTAGCTAACAGTAATAATTAACTAGCTACTACTGAGTTTTAACAAATATCTGTGCCAAAACTTTTAGGTTATCTTGTATATAAATTATTGATCAAGTTAATCACATATGATCCAACCCAACTCTGCACCTATCATTAGCTAATAGCTATGTTTATATCACAGACTATAATAATACTTGTTGAGTACATATCTTATTAGTTTCTTACCTCAAGTAACTATACATACCTAGAACACACAAGAATAGATAATTGGTAAGTGAAGAGCCTGCATTATTTTTGCTCCATTTACGTAATAGCTTTTCTCTGTGATAAATATGCATACTCAACTGCTTACAATGCAAGCATTCTTCTAGTACAATAATAATACTGTGATGTGGTCAGGTACTTCATGTCTGACCTTGAGTCGTGAATACGGACAACTCTCGGAATACTAGTGAAGTTATGGACAACTCACCTATTCCTAACATGTTTGAGTGAGTACCCAACTCCTCCACATTTTTTTAGTGAATTTTATACTCCTTACTAAAATCATAATATTCTATTTTGTACTTGTATATTGCCATTCAGTGCTTAAATAATTATGTAGCAAAAAACCTCCTCTTCACTTGACATAGCTATTACAGCAAACCTTTTTTGTGGATGTTTTTTTAAACTCTAGCATCTATTATAATAATTATTATGCTTGTATGTTTGTCCGTACGTCTGGCCGTATGTATTCATGAGCTAACGCAATTCCAACTGTACTGGGTTCGATCCCATGGATGGGTACCCACTTTTTTTCTTTTTCTTTTCTTTCTTTTCTTCATTTTGTAACTTTTTCCTGGCACTGTGGATTTTGTGTCTTGTCATGGTGGCATTTTCAAGGGCTAGGGCTATAACAGCAATGAAGGAGTTGAAAGTGTTAGAGACAAATCAACAAATTGAAGGCGGGAATACTGTGACACCAAATATTATATATCATGATGTACTATTGCCAATTATATTATTGGTCAATGCATCCATGCATTATATTATTATTGTAAAGGCACAGAATTTTTGTGGTGAGACCTTTGCATAGCCAACAGTTCAGCAAAAAGTTTAGAATCACAGTCCAGGAGAGAGAATGAATAATTCATAAGCTAATACCTTCTTTTTAACACCTAACAGCAAAAGCTTGGCTTGACTTCACACCTAACTCTTAGGGCCCAGATAGAGCCTGGGGTCAGAGGGCACTCTGATGCTTCTACTGGTAATGCAAACTTAAAGTATGGTATGTGGTGAAAAAGGCCGTATTAAACTCCCCACAAGCACCACTGTGTGGTGGGTACTTGCTAGTAATAATAATTATAGCTAATACAAGTAGTTCAGATTCCACAGGTTAAAGGTCGCCATTACTAGCTATATATAGTTATGTGTATAAACATGAACTTGTGCCTCTATTGAAACTTTTCATTAGCATTAACAAAAGCTATACTAATTGTAAGGTCTCTAAGTGTGTGGATTCTATTTTAGAATCCAACTGCAAGGGACTTAAAAAGTGTTTACTCATTGACCAATCAGCTTGCTTTGAACAAGATGACTACAATTTTCAAAACCACTATAATTGATTTTGATAATAAATACAGTATAGAATTAACAACATGAATGACATTAATAATAATTTTGACATGTATCACTTCACACCAGTAAAATTAAATACTTAGTTGATTTGGTTTTGAATAGAGTTCTGTTCACCTCAGAAAATAATAATACTGAAATCAAAATAACTTTGGTGGTACAGGTGGTGCAGAAGGATCCAATATCTGTGATGGCACAGGAGACTCTGAGAGATCAAACAACTTTGGTGGTACAGGTGGTGCAGAAGGATCTAATATCTGTGGTGGTACAGGAGACACTGAGAGATCAAATAACTTTGGTGGTACAGGTGGTGCAGAAGGATCTAATATTTGTGGTGGCACAGGAGACTCTGAGAGATCAAATAACTTTGGTGGTACAGGTGGTGCAGAAGGATCTGGTGGTAGAAGTGGCACGTCATTGTCAGTGGTTACATCATCACAGTAATTACTCTTAAAAACTGAGTTGTCTTCAGTGACCATGGACTTCGGTTCTGGGAGTTCACCTGTGTAGATTTCAGGTAAAATAATACATTTTTGCAGTGAAATTGTTTCAGATCAAAAGTTAATGCATCCCAATAGGACATTATAAACTCCCTAACACCCAAGACATACTAAATGGAGACATTTAGTTTTAGACCATACAATAACAACAATGTCTTTGTACATGCTGAGTGTCCATGTGTTGTGAGTAGGCCCAGATAAATAATTCTTTTTTTTGAGCCCATAATTCTTTTCTCTAATGCTCTCACACCCTACACGTAATTCTTTCAATGAGTACCCATAATTCTCATAAATTGCTCAAAATTCATTCAATGATGGTTTTACTATAGCATAACAGAGAATTGAATATACGTAGTTTTGGAGAGCACTTTCTTGGTTGCTGTCGAAAGAGTTTGCTAGAAGTGAGAACACTCTCTCAGCTGCGGCTGAAGATGGCTGAATTAAAGTTATAAACTTGCAAGCTTGTGACCAGTGTGGAAGCCTTTGTGCATGATCTCTCCACCGCACAATGGATCTACAGATGGGCTCACATCCTCAGCTTGTGCAAGATAGATTGGCAACTCCTTGTTAAGTACACAAGTGCAACACTAAACTCTAGCAGAAATCAGACTCTGGCTAGAAGAGTTGGCTAAAATGTGGCCCATAATTCTTAAAAATTGCTCAATGCTTGGAGATACCTACGTATAATGCTCAAAAAAATACCAGCATTATTTATCTGGGCCTAGTTGTGAGTCTATTTTCCAATAAAAAGACTTAGTCAAAATTTAGTATAGAGTTTTGTCACGTGCATGTAGTTGATACCACTATCTTTTGGGAAGGAGGCTAACAATAATGATGTTATAAAAATTAATGCAACAAATGTACTCAGTTGTGGTGGGAATTGCTTGTAGTTCATAATCATTACAGCATTTAGTATACATAATAGAACTAATTATGGAATTCTTCATTCAAACAGATACATTTTAAAGTTTTGGGAGATAATTCTCATCAAAAATTTAGTAAACAGCTAGTCATATTCAATGTTTATGTCAAATTTTTGGTAAAGTTTTTGTACATAGAGATAATAATTAAGAACTTGTCTGTACATACTAACCTGTATCATAAATCTTTAAAATTTCATTTGATAATTCATGACAATTTATCTTATCCAGTGCCTTGCTCACTGCCTTCCAAGTTGGCTTAGTCCTGTCCTTCAGCCACTTATCACACACTTCAACAAAACAGTCAAAATCAGTGCCATGCTCTCTAATTTTGGTCAAACATTCTTGTGATATACCCAAAGCTGCTCCAATTTCTTCCCATTTTGTGTATATCTCACGTAATTGAATTAACAGAGTGTCCAGATTCAGTAATAGATCTAAATTGGGTTATCATACATGTACATATTACATAGCAATATTCAACTAGATTATTAACACAAAGTCAATGATTTTTTAATAGTATGCTATAGTAACTACCCTTTTGTACATTGCAATGTGTTTAGGTCTTTATAATAGTGATTTCAATAAGATAGCTCCCATAAGAAATGTCTAGCTATTGCTCTACGTATGTGTGCATGTGTGATTGATGTTATTCATAATAGTGAAAGCTATAATAATCTAACTACACACCTGATGGATGGGTTGGTTGATGTTTTGAGTAGTATATTTTTTCCTTTGTGACCTTTGACTTGTCTGACTGAGTACTACTCTTTTTGGCATCAGTAACAACTTCTTCATAGTCTGTGTATTCTCTACCATTAGCTTCAACTTTGACCATTGAATAACATGGGACATTGTCCTCATGAATGGAATCATGACTATAGTCTTTAACCTTGCATCCACTTTTACCATAAACCACATGTCCTCTAGCATCACTCTTAGTTTCTTTCTGTGGTCTAGGAGCCTATAATAATAAAGTACAAGATAACTGTAACTATTATTATATCAATTCTGAAAAGTTTTTGTCAGCTAAAGAGACTGAATTAACCACAAACTTAATTTTATTATACATTAATACAGCAAAGTAGATGTATAGTCTATTTCTATTCCATGTCTTTGCTAAACTCTGTCTCAAGTATACATAGTTTTTTGCAAGGTAAGACTCCCAATTATTGCATCTAATGAGGACATTCATTTTTGTACAAACTGGTATTGGATTATCCTAGTGAAACTATTTCACTTCTTGTGATGTTATGATGTGAGATCTTCCAATTACAGTTAAGTTGTAAATAATATTGACTCAAGAACCTACATAATTTTGTGCACTGTTTAAGTGAAATATTTGCTAGCACTATGCTGTAGTGAAGAACAATTCTTTACTCATAAAAATTTATTCCTAAATGTAATAATGTTATATATACTGAGTGGTCATTTTAATCTTGATTGTATTTACTCTTATTAGAGTTAGCACAAAAACTGACAAACAATAATGAGAAAAAAATATTTAATATATTTACGTACCTCATCAAGAGTGCTTGTGTGCTGTGAAATTGTGGATTCATATGCATCCTTTAACTGATAAGGAAATAGAAATATTAATTTTTGTACTTAATGAATGCACAAGTAGATATACATTACCTCTATAGTTGATGTCTTATTCACAAATCTATTATTAAGAACACAGTATTCAGGTGCTTCTTCACTTGTCTATATATAATTATACATTATGATTATTATTTTATTAATAGGGGAAAAATAAAATCTGTTAGATAATAATGATAATGACTCAATTCCTACTATATTACATAATAACATTATAATTCTGAAGGATGCGAAATATTTACATCTGCCTTTGATTGTAGAGGACACTCAGAACAGAAGTGCAAGTGGTTATATTCCTTTATACACAGTACAATAAGACATAAAACAGAAGTTCTTTCAGTGTACATACCTCTGGGTGTGAAATCTTGTCTCTATAATATAAAATATTATAAACAACAATAAACAACTGTGCTATTATTATAAAAGTAAGCTCATGGGGAGGGGGTTTCTTATATGATATTATACATAATACTGTAAAACTGTAATAGTCACAACAACTGTTGGGACCTCTGCTGGCTAACTATCAATCTACTGCACTGTTAATACAATCTTATTCACTCTAACTCACACTGACAAATGACACAAAAACAAGACTATTTATTGTTGTGCACACTGGGATATAATAATATGATTAACATAGAGTAACATAGAGTAACAGAGCATGCTCAGTAGATAATATAATGATGAATATACCACAACAACAATAACAACAAACAATGGCTATGTTGATATAATGCAGTAAAATTACTATAGTAATAATAATAGAGATAGAACATGACTTACATATCAACTCTCCTGTCTTTTGACTTCACTGCTAAAATATCAGATAACAGAAACAAATGACAGTATTATAGCTCTAAAAATATTATGCTTATCACTTCAACTGAAAGAAGATTATTGAACTGGCTCACTTAATCATTCTTTATAGTTTAAATGTGAAGAGCATATTACATTCATTATGTACATAGCTGAGATACAAAGTAGGTGTAGTCACGCCTAATTGTGACACTGTATTATACCTGATTTCCTTCTGATTATAACTCCTGATGTTACACAGATAGAGAGAAAAAGAACACCAGTGAGGCCACTAGCAACAGCCACCATTACAATTATCTGCCACATTCTCAATTCTACATGTCCAGAAGTGGTGCTGGTAGCTGTAAAGAAATAATATTCATTTAACAAATAATTTTATTATTATAGATATAATTACTTATTTACATACTTGTTACAAAGATGCAATTATTCATTCCTTCAGTTGTATTACAGTTCTCTGGTTTGTCGCTAGTTATAACATCACCTACATAATAGATAGTCACATGTCTTATCTGTGGTCATGTTAGAGAAAAATTTAATAGATATGTACATCAAGCAGCTCTTTATGATGAAATCTGTAATAACAATCATTGAATACCTGATGTTGTGTTTGGTGTGCAATTAAGTGTAGTGGGGTCAGGATACCACCTCCTATCATTACCACACACTGCCATTATACTCTCCTCTGGTATCAGACCCTCCTCACACTTCAACACTATTACAGAACCTTCAGTTGTGGCTGTGTAAGGTGAAATCAACATTCCATTGGCAGCAGATGGAGGAAAGCACTGAATTAATGTGAAACTGATTGCTGTAATGCTACTGTTCCCTCTGCAATTGACAGCTTGAACTGTGACCTTGTACTCAATGTTGTAAGACAATGTTATATTTATGGTAGCGGAATCATTAGTTAACAGCGATTGTGCAGGTGGAGAGTCAAGGGATGTATTTGAAATATCAATCAGGTATGTGGCTGGTCTCTCCATGTTCTCCCATTGAATGGTGACTATAGATGTATTTGTATCATCGTAGTAATCAGATATGTTCAACTGCTGTGGAGTTGGTGGGGGACTTACTGTATTAATATAAGACCTATAAAATAAGTAGCTAAACAATACTATTATTCTTTACCTTCAACCACCACTAGTCTATTCACTAGCCTGTCCAATACAGGACCACAGCCAATCCTAGTTCCATTGTGTCGAGAGTATAATGTGAAGTGTAGAGATGAATACAGGTATGTGGTATCCTTAGCTAGCAGTGTAGCAGTACCATCACCCACTTGTGAGGGCATTTGGAGAGCATCTAGGTCAGTGAAAAGTTTTCTTGATGGACTATCATCCTCTGGTCTAGTCCATGACCACCACAGTGAAGTACCACTAACATTACAAAAGAAGGTGAGATTGTCCCCTTTACATCCACTATTCACATAGTTGGTGGGTTCCAGTACCACAGTACCTATTAGGGAATATAGACAGTCAGCACATCTGTTCTGCATTACATTGAAGTCAAAACAATTAAAAAGCCAATCTCTTACTCTATTAATAGGTCCTGGTTGCCAATACAAGGAAATGCAAGTACGTAGATAATGATTTATCTTACCATATAATGGCAGAAAAATATTCACACTCCATATTATTATGAGTATGGTAGAAGTTGGATGCATCATAGCAAACTATCAGACCAAGAAAATAAATCCACTACACTGTAGCTAGTTAGCTATTTTACTAGTACAGATTACTACTTTATAATTCTTCATTAGATCAGTCCAGTTTTCAATATGGAGCAGTTTAGAAAACACCAGAGTTTTTATACACAACACAACTAACAGTTAAACTAATAATAGAAATGATGCTATCTATAGAATTTTTAAGGAGGGGTTTCATTGACTATGTAGCTATTACCTACAATATGTTAGAGTATAGCTGTGCTGAATAGAGCACTCTGATTGGTTAAAAAGAGGTCTCTAAATCACTTAACTTAGAGCCCTCTTCCTAGAGTCCATCCTCATACTCTCTCAGGGGTTGTTTTTTGTTTATATTTTTAAATAATTTTGTTATTGTTGCATGTGTGTGTGATTATTTTTGTGGTTGTTTACCTTAAAATACCATTAGCTAGCTATGACTATGCCATTATAATGACTTGACTTGTTCCTGAATAACTGGAATATTATTAAAGAGACAGATAAACATGCATGAAAGTTGAATATTCCAGGTGAATAGAATTCTGTCTGCACACTGACTTTGCCTTCTCTTCCTTTCTTTTACATTGCTGCTTCAACAATTTTCAGAACCTCGTTTCTGGTCTTTCCATATCCCGTTTTGCTGCAAGCGAACGACCTCCATAGCCCTAACCATGGATTAGTCAGACCACTGACGAAGCGTTTTCGGACGATTCGACTCCTTGACCTTCGCTGGAGACCTCCTTTCTGCCTTTCCACCACCACCTCTTCTCTTTCTCCTGCTTTGGATCGCCGGATATCTACGCGCACGCATGCGCATGTCCGTGTAATTATTATGGTCGACTTCTGATGAGGGTGTGGTCGAGAATAGGTACTGGTCGAAAATTGATGGATTACGCTACTGGCTATTTATAAATAACACGTTTCTAGCCACACCTCATTAGCTATAATATTATGTTTATTCAATATACAAAAGGTTGCAGCAAAAACTTCAATGTTTCATTTATTAGCTACCTCTGAACTGATAGATGTACAGTATTTAAGTGGACAGGGAACATTGTTTATTTGACACATGAGCTTTGCTCGTTTTGCACTTAGCATGCACCCTTCTATAGTATAGAAATGCTAGAGGCATACATACATACATAATAAACTTTTCCCTGCTTGTCACCAATTATAGACTACTAGATGCTAGACAGTAGGTGAAGTATCACTTTTAAAGTTCCCAATAATTATTTTAGTTGGTGAGTGATTTCTGCTGGGGATCAAACTTGGAGGCAGCAGTAGATAGCTTTGTCCTCTAGCCACCAAGAGTTCCTGTAACCTGGGGGAAGGGGGGTGGGGAATGAAAGGATCTCAACTGCCCTACAATCCTCTGTATGAGCAGCCATCAATTTTCTGTTGAGTCTCACACATTGGGAGTGATTCTCACTCATTTTGATTTAATTTAATTCACTACTAAATTACCACTTATACGAAATTGCCCAAAATCTCACTCCAGAACTTGACAGCTCTGATGTGCTGGTGTGTTGGTGGCAAACAAGCAAGCAAACAAAGATTTCAATGGTTATTATAGCATCCCCACTCCGCAACAAAACGTGTCTTCATGACGTCACATTAGTACGTGTACGCTAAGCGAGCTAGAGCGACGCACCACCCACTGCGGCCAGAGTTTGTAGCAAGTAGCGAGTGGTAAGGGTAGCTGTACGTGAGGGAGGAGAGTGAGGAGAGTGAGGAGAGTGAGTATTATGAAGGCAACTCTAATGATAATGATTATGATTATTGGACCTATCGCGAAAGGTGCGTAGTAGATTTAGTATAGCTAGGAGCCTAGTGGGAAGAATATTGTTGGGTCGAGTAGCTTCTAATAACGTAGCTAGCTATGTGTGATAGCAACGTACAATACACGTAGCATTTCCAATTACACTTTACGATTATAGTGTATATCATTATGTAGTGTCTGTAAAAGTTCCAGTCCATCACAACATTCAGTTGGCAATTCCAACAAATTGTGTTTATGTGACCAGAGTTGCTAAACAACCTACTTTATGGCAAATCCTCTGTGTTTTTTGTTAAGGCAGAAAATAGTTCCTGCTTCGCCTTTTATGAAATTTTCATTTTCTGTATAATAGCTATGTATCTATGATACTTGTCCTACCGTTCAGTGAAATTTCAGAGTGATTTTTTCAGTTTTGCTGACAGATTATACACTACTTTGTTTGGCCATTTTTATACAATACTTTCTGATCTCAAACACTTTGAAGGGTCACAGAATTAGCTATGTTTCAAGAACTTTTCTAACACTAATTCAACAAGTAATAAAAAAAAAAATTATCCTAAATAAAAGTGGGTATGTAGGGTTGCCAGTAAACATTTTCTTGCAGCCAACAAATCCCTACATTAACTGCCAAAGATCCATTGTACAATGGCTTAACTATCTAAAGCTAAGAAGATAAAGTAAGCTGGTATGAGGAGCTATAAGTTACTGGTACCAAAGAAGCAGTTAATGTAGGGATTTGTTGGCTGCAAGAAAATGTTTACTGGCAACCCTACATACCCACTTTTATTTAGGATAAATTTTTTTCTATTACTTGTTTGCATTCCTTTTTTTAGAGCAGGTAGCTAGCTTGTATAACTCTAGAGCAATAATTCAACTTCAGTATCACAAACACAAAATCTCCACCACAGCCTCTTTAGCTACACCTTGCCAATTAGTTATTAACATTCAAGTTTTCAATGTTTTGTATGTAAAAGTATGAATAGTTTTAAGTCACTAAGTACCCCACACAGGTGTTTGTGTAGTTACATTTTTGCTAACATGTATATGGCTAGATACATCCTTTCATTTAAGTTGCATTCCTGTTAGCATCAGAGTACACTCGCTCTGACCGCAGGCTCTGACCCCAGGCTGTGACCGCAGGCTGTGACCCCAGGCTATGAGATGGGGACCAAAGAATGCATGGTAGCCTAACCCATGAGAATAGTGAACAATTTCACCTTCAGTCATCAGGCTCCACCATGCAACATGTACTTGGTGCCAATGGAGAGAAGCACTCAGTTACTACTAGTGGCTTAAGGTCTTTGTTGTGCTGTACACAGTGCACTCAGTATTAGCCATAACCACCAGTGCAGCTTCAATGGCTGAACCACCAATGCAGCATCTAGCTCACCTGAAGAAAAGGAAGAGGAGAGTCCTTTTTCAGGCTACAACAGTGCAACACAACAGTTATAGCTATAGCTAGCTAGAGTAAAACACAACACTGACTGTAGATGTGATACATAGTTACCAACTCTCACTGTTTCACAGTGAAACTCACTGTTTTAGCCCTTTTCTCACAGTCTCACAAGCAACTTCATTTTTCTCACTGTAAATAGCAAGCAGGGTAGCTAAAGGGTCAGTTGAACTATGCTTATTTTATCACATTTAGTCACATGGAGATAATTGCACAGTAGTCAGTCACTATCAGAGACAGATGAAAACATTGCCCTATCATGATCTGGTTCCCCCTGTCATGAAGAAAAGTAGCTAAGTCATATTTTAACTTAACAGACATGAAGAGTGCTGGGCTTTATACAAAACATTATACAACACTCAAAGAGCTACACAACTTATATGTTTAGTCAGACATGCACATCTCACTATAAATAATTCTGAAAAGTTGGTAACTATGGTGATATGAACACTATAGAGCTGTCCCATGAAGTAGAACAGTCAACTTCAGACATCTATCTACAACATTAGACACGGAACCCTGAAGGAGGAGAGATAACTGTTCACACGACCCTTTACCAACAACAATGGCGACCTCCCATTAAGTAGCTTAGTGAATTCTAAACTAACTCTAGGTACAACTAAACAGAAAACAAACAGCAAAAGATCAGCCTAGAGGTACCGCTCTATCTATTGGTACTTGTTGAGCCTACTATAGCCAGTTCTTCTGTATGCTTATCTTATTATTATTAGATGAACAACCAGAACAAAAGTCAGTTTTTAGTTTCTCTGTTTTCTAGGCTTCTGTAGTGAGTTAAGAGCTTTGCTTTGGTATACTACCTACTGGTAAGGCTTTCTGTCCTGGTGAGGGATTTTAGAAGATTCTAGCCAGATTTTGCAGAGTTATTGAAAGTTGTAGTTTGTACTATTCTATGACCTTTGTCCTCTCAACCCTACATAGGTAGTGCTACCGCACTCCCTGATAATAATTATTTTTACCTAGTAGCTAATTATAGCTAATGGGAACTATTTTTTTTTCCAAGTTACTATGCAGTTTTTGCATATACAGTCACATAATAATAAATAGCCACTACTTAGGTAAATAATGAATAAACAAAACCAATTAACTATTAATAACCTAGCCAAATAGTTGCACTCTGTTCTCCATGAGGGGAAAACAAATGTACATAGCATTATCTATGGTCCTGTGATCTGTAATTATACGTATGTACCTGTAATAATCATTCTACACATGCTAACTCATTGAAGATTTTTATATTACAATTATTTTTAGGGAATGCTATCATTAATCTTACATCAACAGCACGTCAAAATGTACTCTGTCCAGGAAAATCCATTACTTTTCATTATATTGCAAATGGTTCCAGATTAGTCTGGACATTGAATAGTATGAGTTCTTTTTTCTTTGCTGATCTGGAAAGCGTGGAACGTATTATTCATGAACCTCTTTCGGACACATATGCAACATTACTACCTCGTGGAGATAGATTGTGGGAATCAACATATTCTTTACTCAGTTTACCGAGTTCTCGTGATATGAATGTGGCCTGTTTTGACGGGTCAGCTAGAGAAGGATTGACCATTTCAGTCATTCATGTTAATATAGAAGTGATAGCTAGTTCCACAGTTCTTAGCAGTAACTTAACACTTTAGATGATTTCTAACTACCTTAAGTTAACGTCTATTAGTGGGTACAAAATTTAGCGGTTCTGTGCTTTGAGGCATTTAACTGGTACGAATATTAGCTATTTTGACTTTATTATAGTATACAGATAATTATACACCGTCAGTTCACGATGTTAATATTTTATAGAAAGATCAGACATCTTCGTAACAATTACGTGGGAGAGTAACTACCATAAAATGGAACAGCTTTTCTCCACATCTTTAATGTTTATAATTATGGTGACCATTGAGTTGAAAAAAATTGCAGACATTGACCAATCATTGTGCTTGTAATAGTTTTGTCAATCTGACATCAACATCAATATCTTCAACCGACCATTACAATAGGCGGGCTAGCTACAATAATCTATAGAATGATCCTCTGGTCACTTATGATCCCATCGACCTTTAATTTGATGGAGTTTAATATTAACGAAAAATTGAAAATCGCTAAAATTCGCTAAAATGAGTACCCGTTTATAAATGTTACCTTAAGGTAGTAGAGGCAAATCTCTTAGTTTTAATATCTTAGTTCAAGGCAATCAGTTGATTTATAGTTTGGGATGTCTTCATTTAGTAAACTTGTCTCAAAAACAGCTGAATTTTGAGTGACTAATTATTGACATGTTATATAGTGGTAATAGCATGCAATTCCAATCATGTCCATATCATGTCAATACAGTTCTTGCCATCTTAAAGTCATGATGAAAGTTTCCAACTTTTCTTCCTCCATGCTGGTAGCATCATTTTTATACTAATGGTATGTGTCCCATCATTATATGCACTCTGAAAACATAATGATGGACTTCACCTGGCACCTTAACTGTTAACCAGAATGTTTTTTATTCCTAGCCAGGTAAAATAATCTGTCAGCCGAGTGAATTCTATGTAGTCGGGATTTAGGGAATCATATTTGTAGCAATGAATCAAGGATCTAAACTGGAAAGCCTTTTGAGTATAATTTTAGTACACCACAGATAAAGCTGAGGAAATATTGTTAGGAAGGAAACCATCCTAGCTAGCAAGTCTGGTGATCAAACCTGTTGTTATTAGACTTCTTCAATAATTTATAGGCCATAACAATGGCAAAGCTGACCTCCAATGAGGTCCTTGCAATGATAGTGACTGGGACAACTCAGATGAAGATGAACTGAGTGATACTGAAGATTTCGCAAATGTACATACATATATACATATAATAAAATTTCTTCTTTGGTGTTTGAGTACCCTATGGTATTAGTAAAAAAGTTCTTAAGGTCAAATTTTAAAGTATAATGTTTATGCCTGAGCCGCTTGAGCCACTATATTGGTTTCTGTGCGATAAAGGGTTATAGAGTCATTTCACTAATGATATGGCCATGTGGTTCAGTTCTCCATATAAAGAACTTACCATAAAGAGAGTTTTTAGTTCTCTCATCATTTTGAAATTATGTAGAGATCTATAGTTATTTAGCTGTTATTATTCACACATCAATAATTGCACTAATAGAAATATCACAATTCAAGTGCACATTGGGAAAGTAATTATAAAATCAATAGAAAATTGCATTAAGGATGTTGTAATGTAATGTAAATGTAAACTACAGTATACTGTAATACAAAGATCAGACATCATGATACAGATTTAGGATAAGACAGCCATCCTACGTATGTTCATTGTAGTACTAACTATCATTATTTTTTCATAGATGTTCCTGAAGCTCCTATAAATGTTACGTCATCTTGTATATTATTAAACAATGAAGTATCTGTGATGAATATATCATGGAAACATCCAAATGATTTTTATTTAGATCATTATGAGATCAGCATGGAAAATGTTGTATTTTCTGAACAATATGTACATTGTACTAAATGGTGAAGAGCGATTTCTCACAATCAAAGCTGTTGATATTTGCAGCCAAAAAAGTGCCCCAACAGCACAATGTAAGTATTTCATTACTCTTAGGTTAGGAACCTATACTGTATAAATTTAATTATTAGTAAAAGCCTATTCCAAGTGTTTTATTTATGAGTTATTATTACTAGAAGAATGCTTCGTATTGTGTGTGGGTGTGAGCAGTTTCATTTAAATAGAAATAACAGAACTTAATTATGTAAGAAACATTATAATTCAATTTTTCTGCACCACCTCTTAAGTGTGGAGTTCACTCTGCTCAGAGCCAATTGTCTATAAATCTATATCAATATTTCCCTGATTATAGTACCGGCCAAAAGTTTGGAACAACTAATTAATTGACAGTAATGCTTGCATAAAGGGAGAATCAATTCACTTATGGTTATGAATTTCCTGCAGTAATGTTCTGTTTTAAGGGTAATTGCCATTAATAGTTCAGTAGTTCTAAAATGGAGTGTCTTTATCAAAAAACATACAGGTTGGTAAGGAAACCACCATTATAAGGTGTGGTTGCTGGGGAAATTCTAGCTATGTGCATTATTTGAGTGAGGGGAATAAGCATGCTCAGTTGTGTTGAACATGTTTATTTGTAATGCTTATGAACAAAATACAAGTTAATGACAGGCTCACAGCTGTACATATTTTGAATTTAACAATTATAATGGTGTCACAAAGAAGGCTAACATACCATGATTTAATTAAAATTACAGTATTAGAGAAGAAGGGGTATTCAATGGAAACTATTGCTGCAAGAGTTAGGCGTAGTTATAGTTATAATGCAGTGTCTAAGACACTCAGCAGATTCAAGGAAACGTGCAGGGTGGATGATGAGACCACGTTCTGGTAAACCTAAACTTTGTGCTCCCTGAGATAGAATGTTGGTTAGGCTTAGTGTAAGAAATCGGAGGCTTACAAGCACTCAATTGAAAAGGGAATGGGAGGAGATAACTACAGTAAGTACTAGTGCTAGAACTGTGAGAAGGAGACTAGATGATGCTGGAATGTATGGGAAAGTGACCAGAAAAAAGCCACTGTTAACAGAAAAGCACAGGAATATCGCCTAAATTGGGAAAAAGATTGGACTATTAGTGATTTTTACAAGGTGATTTGGAGTGATGAGTCTAAATTTAATTTGTTTGGATCTAATGGGAGAGCACATGTAAGAAGAAGGGTGAGTAAGGACTTTCTACCTGGATGTGTGGACAGAACAGTTAAATTTGGATGTGGCAATGTTATAATGTGGTGGTGTATAACATGTGATGGTGTGGGACCTTTGGTTAAAGTTAAGGGAAAGATAAATTCAGATGATTATATTAAAATTTTTTCTGACACTTTACTGTCATTTACTGCACCAGTGGGGCCTGAACTGCTGCTTTTATGTTATACCATTAAAATTTTTAATCATTCCAAACTTTTGGCCGGTATCCTTGAGTATTTTTTGGCGGGCCATTACGTAGTTCCCTCTTCTTTTAGATCCTTCTTCCTTTGTGTCCAAGTCAACTAAACACAATTCTTTATTCATATTAAGTTCTTTGTGAATTTTGCTAATAGCTGACTCCATTATGAAACCATACAGGCTGTATGGTTTCATAATGGAGTTTTAGTACTACTGGAGAACTGGGCACCCATACATTATTGTATCATTAATAATTTAGTATAACATGACAGTTAGGTGAAAGGATATTTTATGAAAATTTCTATGTCCTCATATACCATGTCTAAAGATACTTTTTCACTGATTAGCTATATCTAATGCATGAAACTGTTCAGTTAACAGTTAATCAGTTGACTTACATACCTAGCTAGCTACAATCCTCGGAGTATTTTATTTTTAATACTATACAAATGCCTGTTGAAATCAATGACAGTTCTTTTATGTATTCTCAGTTGGAACCTATTAATACTGCCCTCCACCTTGAAAATAATTATGTTATAATCCTCTGCCAGTCCCAATATTAGAATCTTTCTACAAAAATCAATAATTCAGTATGGTATTCAGAGCAGAAAGTTTTTTTAATTTATGATAGTTTAATAATGTACTGATTTACAGTTATAGATTTATCTATTGCATGATGGATTCTGCATTGAAGTTATTTTCTAGTTAACCTAAATGAAGCAAGCTGTTCAATTGTTGCAAATGGAACTGGAGCTGGTACTGGAACTGATCCAGTATCTAGAACTGGAACTGGAAATGGTACAGAAAATATGTAATCCGGATGATATATTAATAATAATTATGGTATAGTACAATACCTGTTTTTTCAGTAGGTACGTAACTCCCATTGAATTGTATAGCTATGTATATGACTAGATCTGCAAATATCCACTTTGTGACAAATCCTCTTTGTTCAAAGAAAGCACTAATGCAGAAAATATTTTCTGCTGTATTTTTTTCATTTTCTGTATCATAGCTATCAATGATCCTTGTCCTATCTTTCAGTGAAATTTAGGAGCTTCAGAATAATTATTTCAGTTATGCTGATAGATAAAAATACTAGATTTCCTACACCCTATTGACTTTTTCCTGTTTTTTGATAAATATTCTTAAGGGCCATATCTTTGGAACATTACGTTTCAAGAACCTTTCTAGAGCTAATTCAATTAATTTTGACCTACGTAGTATAGGTAGTCACTGTGCATATTCAGTTTCCACTACTTAGAATTAAAAGCTAACTAACCTTGCCAAATACAAATAGTGTTACACTTTATTCTTCTCTATGTGGGGAGAACATAATTTACATTTTAATGCATAGTCCTGTGATCTGTATATTATATGTACCAATGTGCTAACTCAGTGAAGATTAAATTACAATTTCAGGGGATGCTATCTTTAAGGTTACATCAACAGCACATGAAAATGTACTCTGTCCAGGAGAATTCATTACTTTCCATTGTATTGCAAATGGTTCAAGATTAGCTTGGACATTGAATAGTATGAGTTCTTTTATCTTTGATAATCTGGTAAGAGTGGAACGTATTATTCATGAACCTCTTTCAGACTCATATGCAACATTACTACCTCGTGGAGATAGATTGTGGGAGTCAACATATTCTTTACTCAGTTTACCGAGTTCTCGTGATATAAATGTGGCCTGTTTTGATGGGTCAGCTAGAGAAGGATTGGCCATTTCAGTTATTATAGGTAAGTATGTTAGTAATAATTCATATGTGAGTGGTAGCTGCTAGCTCCACAGTTCTTACCAGTAACTAACTACTTGAGGCAAATCTCTTAGTCTTATCTTGGTTCAAAGCAATGTCTTAATATTAGTAAACTTGTCTCAGAAACAGCTACATTTTAACCAGTTAGTGTTTTCCATAATTTTTTTAAAGCTATTTTTACCTTTTTAAAGAGGACATTTTCCCATTTTTTAACAATTATTAATAATTAATATTATATTACATATCTCTATGTCTGAATTAAACAGTGAGGAGTCAAAATTATTATTATAACCAGTCAGTTATACATAGTTTGGCTAACTCATAGCTTCCAACTTCTCCAAGTGTCTGACTGGGACAAACCACACCCACCAATTAATATCGTGCTGCACCCTCTATGAATACTCTAGTTTAGCTAATGATTTTACAGTAGCTGGAAATTTAATTGTACTGTAGCTTGAGCTATGTGCAGTGCAATGTCAGCTTATATAGTTCAATTAGCCTCTAGCAGCTTGCCAGGTGCTAATAATTAATAGCCAGTGGCCACAGTTTAAGTAGCTGTCTGCCTCTTTGCCTCCTGGCTGGGACATTGAATAGGTAAGTTGTAGTACCAGGTGGGACACTCTGGCAGACTAGAATACCGGGACTGTCCCGGCCATTCCAGGACAGTTGGAAGCTATGCTAACTATTATAGAGCTGAAATTGGATGCTATTATTCACAGAGTAATAATAGACAATCTCACAATTCAAGTGCACTTTAGAGAGGTAAGATCAGGCAATTATGTTATCTAGGTGGATAAAACATTGCAATGTGAACT
The DNA here is from genome assembly GCA_964016965.1 of Diacarnus erythraeanus. NCBI lineage: Eukaryota > Metazoa > Porifera > Demospongiae > Poecilosclerida > Podospongiidae > Diacarnus > Diacarnus erythraeanus. Next base: position 7,521,014 of record OZ024671.1, read on the forward strand.
TGAGTACACAAGTGATATTAAAGAAGTCAGACATCTTATTACCAGATTTAAGTAAGCTAGCTATTGTTTACTGTAGTACATGTATTATTATTTTTTCATAGATGTTCCGCAAGCACCTTTAAATGTGATGTCATCTTGTATATCATATAACAATGAAGTATCTGTGATGAATATATCATGGAACCATTCAAATGATTTGTACTTGAATTATTATGAAATCAGTATAGAAAATGTTGTATTTTCAGTAAAAGACAAATATACATACATTGTATTGAATGGTGAAGAGCAATTTCTTACAATCAAAGCTGTTGATATTTGCAATCAAAAAAGTTCCTCAGTTACACATGAATGTAAGTTCATTACACTGTAGTTTTATAAGTTCATACTAAATTACTTATTATTTAAAGCATTTTATCCAAGAGTTATTATATACAAGAAAGATTTCTTTGCATTTTGGGGGTGAGCATTTTCAGTTAAATAGAACATGTTAGGTACGATATCTTTATACATACATATTATAATTCTATTTTCTGCACCAACTCTGGGGCTTACTCTGCTTGCCCCCAATTATTATTATTATTATTATTATTATTATTATGATGATGATGATGATGTTGTTGTTGTTGTTGGTGGTGGTGGTGTTGGTGTTGTCATTGTTGTTGTCGTTGTTGTCATTGTTATCGTCTATTATTCTATGCCAATATTTTCCCTTGTTATCCAGTATAATAATGTATGACTATAATTATACTGAATATCCTTTGGGAACCATTTGTTCTCTCTTCCATTGTCATACCCTCCAAGTGTTCCGAAATGTCCGGGACTGTCCCTGATTTGCCATTGTCAATATCTGTCCCGCACAAAACTGTGGTAGGCTGCTGTTTGTCACGGAAGTGCATGAATAGCTACGTAATTGAGTTCTGTATGCATAAACACTCCACTTGATCTATATGAGAGAAGTCAACCAAAACCCACAACCTGTCTTACTATGTCTGTCACCTACAAGCCACAGAGAGCCATAGGCAAAATTAGTACTTGAAATCCATCACATGCACACATAGCTAATTGAATGGTAGCTACATGCAAGGCTACATGACTCAAATATTCCAGGTGCTTCTCTGCTGCTTCTTTACTAGCTTGCTATAAAATACTTTGTCATCTGCTCTCATGGCTGAGTCTGAGGGTCCTACAACGCCACCACGTAAAAAGCCAAAGAGACAGTGCCATTTTGATGATAAATGGATACAAGAGTTTCAAGGAGTAGGAAAAAGTCAAAGCTTGACGGTGAGTAGAATAAAAAAAATTATTTCAATATCAACATGATGGGAACGAATCTATTGACAACAGAAGCTATTCTTGCAGCTGGTAGTGCTCTTCAGTGGAATAGCCAGGATTAAACATGTGGTAGGGCACTAGTAGGGCACTGATTTATAGACTAAACTACTCACTAAGGCCTATCAATTTTTTACCAGATTCAGCTAAAATTAGGTAGGGCACTAAGAGAGTTTGGTAGGGTATAAGCCCTAAAGGACCCTGTGTAGCTATGCCACTGGTGATCTTACACTCCTAAATTTTGACAAAGTGAGTCTGGTTTCAGATGAAAATTTAGGAATAGTTATGGATACTTGGGGTTGCCTTGCTGAGAAAAAGACTCTAAACCTTTTTTTGTAGCTGTAATAAAATTTTATTTAGTAAGTATAATAATAATATTATCAAAAAGATGACTAAAAAGTTTCCTTTTGGAAATACAATTTAAAGGATTTGGGAGTACTGCAACCTGATAAAACCACTTCTTACTCTTCTTCCATTGTATTGAGCTTAGCAAAGAGATTGGTTTATCTGACACAGAATCTCTCGACTGCATTGCAGAGGGATTTAATGACCTCCTTCTTTCACCATTCTCCATCCTTTGAAAAATTGATACTGACTAATTATTAATTGGAGGGTGTGGTGGGTGATTTTTGTAAGGCTAGCGACTACTCACTCACATTAGATATTAGTACAATACAAGATCACAATAATAGATGATATGAGAACATGTGTTCCTCACGTGTAAGTCATGTGATATAATGTCTGTGATAATAATTATATAATGTCCCTACAATTTTGAAAAGTTGGAGGGTATGCATTGTGTCAGCTAATGTCAGCTAAACATCTATCTCAATTCTACATCCATAATAATTATTATTGATATGAGCACCCAAAAACTAATTGGATCATAATTTGCTTCTCTACTACTGTAATAGTATACTACACAGTTACCTTTAGTTAAATCAGACACTAAAGGGACAAAATCCTGTAAAGTCCACAGATCTGCCTAGCAAATTTAATATGTTAGTTTTAGCTATCTATGTCACAAAACAACCAAGGTCCATTCACCTTCACTTGTGCTCTAGGAGAAATATTGCTAATCAGTTTCCAAAACTATATAGCAGACACCTGATCATAAGGCTTTTCTCTCTGTCACATAAGTAACTTTTCATAATATGTATCACAAAATAGAAACATGCAGGAAATTATTCTTAATCAAAAGCTCCAGATTTCATGACTCAAATGATCCCTAATGAACTTTAGAAATGCCTTACGTATAATCTGATAGAAACACAAGCTAGCATTATCACATCAGACATATTATTGTGTCAAATTTAAGGGTTAAGTGTATACAGTAAGGTACTACGGAAGTAAGAAGTCTATTAACTCACACATTATGTCAAATGCTATAGTATTAACTATAATTACTATAGTTACATACATACGTAGATAGGTAGTTCAGGTTACTTGGTTAGCAAATTAATATCAAGTTATGAGATCGATTGCCTCTAAAAGTGAAGCTAAAATTCCACAGAATGTTGACAACTTAGTGTAGAAAGGGTGATCTCATCCTTCTGTATGTTTAATGCATAATCTCTACCAGTAAAGAATTATGTTGAACATTAGCCATATTCTATCTACAAAAATCTATAATAATTCTGTATGACACTCAGAATAGTAGGTTTATAGTTTCGACATAATTATTATGGATTCCTACTTTATAGCTATTACATGACAAAATTCTGTATTGATGTTTATTTTCTAGTTAACTTAAATGAGACAAACTGTGCTATATTGAAAACTAGAACTGGAGCTGGTACTGAAGTTAGAGGAAATGGAGCTTGTACTGGTACTGGAGCTGTTATTGGAACAGTAGCTGCAGTTGCTCTCATTAGTGTTTTTGCTCTATTCAATATAATAATAATATAGTATAAAAACAAAACATGCTCAATGAAAAGTAGCTAATTTATCATTACAGCATGTTTTAAAGCTGTGGGTTTTTAAATCAGAAACTATTATGTCTGTATGTACAGCATGATGAATGCACTGTTTTTAAAGCTTTGGGTTTATGGTATGAAAAGAGATGGATGGGTAATAGGAGCTATAAAGATCAACTAACTTTCAGATCCTGAAATACAATTTCTGTCTATAGGATGTGTTTTCCCTCTAACTTGACTCATAGCTAATTATTGTAATGTTCATAGAGGATGTGATAGCTAGATAAAAGAATTTTTTTTGGCTATTATTCTGATTACAGTGCTCCTTGTACTGGCCCATTATTCTCCCACCTTTTAATGCGAGCACATTATTCTCTATAGTGCTGCCATGTTCCTAGCTAGCTAATAATATATTTAGCATGGATGTTTTTAAGTGCTTCAATTTTAATTACTCACAAAGGGATGTTGGGTTCAACTTGCTAAGGTTATCGGTTATTAGGTGTTTACACTTTGGAGGAAGGTGTGCCTCAATAAGGGTAAGTCCAAGACTAATTCACTATTAATTTTTGTACTCTTTTGACTAGTCATTTTTATTGAGGACATGGAAGTAGGCCACTGAGTACTGGAATATTGTTCTGAGTCTCCCCAGATCACACATCAATGAATCACATTAATGTCCAATAGTGCTGTATCAACTAGCTAAATGTTTATATTTTCACAGGACATCTAAAATGGGTTTGAATTAATTTATGATTAAAGCCCTCACTAGGGGGCAACCTGCTGTTGTCCACAACATGCAAATTGGTCTCAATCTCCTAAAACTGATTCCCAGACCTGCACCTTTTCAAGGCAGGTATGGCTAGCTAGCTACGTATGCCATCAGCAAACTGGTAATGTTGCTAGTTGATGTTATAAAATTAGATACTCCAATGATTATAACTACATTTTTCACATATTATTGTTTTTATATTTTTTACATAATCTTTTACATAGTAAATGTATGCCTTTATGGCGAAATCTTATAAAAGTACAATATAGCTAAATGTGATCTTTTTAACACAATGTTTAACCATTGAAACAGTATATAAGTTATAAATGAAGAATTATGACTACATTATGTAGAAGGAATAATTATGTTTGTGGATGTAACAGTAATGATTAGCGAGCAACTACTGAGTTTTAGCAAATGTCTGTGCCAAAACTTTTTATATAAATTATTGATCAAGTTAATCACATGTAATCCAACCCAACTCATTAGCTAATAGCTATATTTATATCACAGACCATAATAATACTTGTTGAGTATACGTACATACTCCATATTATCTCAATCTCATTAGTTTCTTACCTCAAGTAACTATACCCAGAACACACAATTGGTGAGTGAAGAGCCCCACATTATTTTTGCTCTACTTTTCTCTGTGATAAATATCCATGCTCACCTGTCTACAATACAAGCATTCTTTTAGTATAATAATAATACTGTGATGTGATCAGGTACGTACTTCATGTCTGACCTTGAGTCGAAAGTGAGTGGATTCTATTTTAGAATCCAACTGCAAGGGACTTAAAAAGTGTGTACACATTGACCAATCAGCTTGCTTTGAAAAAGATGACTTTATAATTTTCAAAACCACTATGATTGATTTTGATAATAAATACTGTATAGCATTAACAACATGAATAACAATATAATAATAATTTTGACATGTATCACTTCACACCAGTAAAATTAAATACTTAGTTGATTTGGTTTTGAATAGAGTTCTGTTCACCTCAGAAAATAATAATACTGAAATCAAAATAACTTTGGTGGTAGAGGTGGTGCTGAAGGATCTAATATCTGTGGTGGCACAGGAGACACTGAGAGATCAAATAACTTTGGTGGTATAGGTGGTGCAGAAGGATCTAATATCGATGGTGGTACAGGAGATGCTGAGAAATCAACCAACTTTGGTGGTACAGGTGGTGCAGAAGGATCTAATATCTGTGGTGGCACAGGAGACACAGAGAAATCAAATAACTTTGGTGGTACAGGTGGTGCAGAAGGATCTGGTGGTAGAGGTGGCACTTCATTGTCAGTGGTTACATCATCACAGTAATTACTGTTAAAAACTGAGTTGTCTTCAGTGACCATGGGCTTCGGTTCTGGGAGTTCACCTGTGTAGATTTCAGGTAAATACATTTTTACAGTGAAATTGTTTCAGATCAAAAGTTAATGGCATCCCAATAGGACATTTATAAACTCCCTAACACTCAAGATATACTAAATGGAGAAATTTAGTTTTAGACCATACAATAGCAACAATGTCTTTGTACATGCTGAGTGTCCATGTGTTGTGAGTCTATTTTCCAATAAAAAGACTCAGTCAAAATTAGGTAGAGTTTTGTCATGTGCATGTAGTTGATACCACTGTCTTTTGGGAAGGAGGCTAACAATAATGATGTTATAAAAATTAATGCAACAAATGTACTCAGTTGTGGTGGGAATTACTTGTAGCTCATAATCATTACAGCATTTAGTATACATAATATATGGAATTCTTCATTCAAACAGATATATTTTAATAAATTGTAAAGTTTTGGGAGATGATTTAGCAAGCAGCTAGTCGTATTAAATTAATGTTTATGTCAAGTTTTTGGTAAAGTTTTTGTACATAGCTATTATTCATTAAAAGAACTTGTTTAGCTCTACTGACCTGTGTCATAAATCTTTAAAATTTCATTTGATAATTCATGACAATTTATCTTATCCAGTGCCTTGCTCACTGCTTTCCAAGTTGGCTTAGCCCTGTCCTTCAGCCACTTATCACACACTTCAACAAAGCAGTCAAAATCAGTGCCATTATCTCCAATTTTGGTCAAATATTCTTGTGATATATCCAAAGCTGCTCCAATTTCTTCCCATTTTGAGTATATCTCACGTAATTGAATTAACAGAGTGTCCAGATTCAGTAATAGATCTAAATTGTGTTATCATACATGTACATATTATCGCTATTACATAGCTACAAACCTACATAGATTAACACAATGTCAATGATTTTTCAATAGTAGCTATAGTAGCTATCTTTTGTACATTGCAATGTGTTTAGGTCTTTATAATAGTGATTTCAATGTAAAAATAGCTCACATAAGTAATGTCTAGCTATTGCTCTATATGTGCATGTATGATTGATGTTATTCATAATAGTGAAAGCTAACTACACACCTGATGGATGGGTTGGTTGATGATTTGAGTAGTATTTTTTTCCCTCTGTGACCTTTGACTTGTCTGACTGAGTATTACTCTTTTTGGCATCAGTAATAACATCTTCATAGTTAGTATATTCTTTATTATTAGCTTCAACTTTGACCATTGAATAACACGGGACATTGTCCTCAGGAGTGGAATCATGACTATAATCTTTAACCTTCCATCCACTTTTACCATAAACCACATGTCCTCTAGCATCACTCTCAATTTGTTTCTGTAGTCTAGGAGCCTGTAATATTATAGTACGAGATAAATGTCGCTATATTACAACTCTCTGAAAAGTTTTTGTCACCTAAAGAGACTGAATTAACCACAAACTTAGTTTTATTATACAATATTATTGTTAATTTTAGCAATGAGGTTTATAGTCTATTTCTATTCCATGTCTTTGCTAAACTTTGTCGCAAGTATACACAATTTATTGCAAAGTAAGACTCCCAATATTACATCTAAAGGGGACATTCATATCTATATTTTTGTCCACACTGGTTATTGTATTTTATAGTGAAACTGTTTCACTTATTATGATGTTATGATGTGAGATCTTCCTATTAGTTAAGTTGTAAACTTACTCAAGAGCCTAATTAATTTATTTTGTGCATAGTTGAATACTGGTTAGCACTATGCTGTAGTGAAGTATGATTCTTTACTCATAAAATATTCTTATATTATGTTATCCTGAGTGGTCATTTTCATCTTGACTATACTTACTCTTATTAGAATTAGCACAAAAACTGACAGCAATAATAATGACAAAAATATTTACCTCATGAACAGTGCTTGTGTGCTGAGGAATTGTGGATTCATATGCATCCTTTAACTGATAAGGAAATAGCATAAGATTATTAATTTTTGTACTTATTGCATGCACAAGTAGATATACATTACCTCTATAGCTGATGTTCTATTCACAAATCTATTGTTAAGAACACCATATTCAGGTACTTCTTCACTCACCTATTATACAGATAATACATTATAATTGTAAAATAACATTAGATAATAATTAAATCATTATAACTGCTTTAGCAGTTCAATAATTTCCTACAAAGGTGCAAAATTTTTACATCTACCTTTGATTGTAGAGGATACTCAGAACTGATGTGCAAGTGGTTATATTCCTTTATACATGGTATAATATTATTTATTAGGACATAAAACAGAAGTCATTTCAGTGTACATACCTCTGGGTGTGAAATCTTGTCTCTATAAACAACAATAAACAACAATTAACAACCATGCTATTATTATAAAAGTAAGCTCATGGTGAGGGAGATATTTTAGACAATATAATACTGTATACTGTAATAGTCACAACAACAATAACAACAGTAACAGCAAACAGTGGCTGTGTTGATATGATGTAGTTAAATCCATAATAGTACTGTAGTAATAATACAATAGAGATAAAATGCATGACTTACATGTCAACTCTCCTGCCTTTTGACTTCACTGCTAAAATAATAGATAACAGAAACATCACAGATGACAGTATTGTAGCTCTAAAAATATTATGTTCATCATTTCAACTGAAAGAAGACTATTGAACTGGCTCAATAAAATCATTTTTTATAGTTAAAATGTGAAGAGCATGTTATTATGTACATAGCTAAGAACAAAAGTAGGTGGAGTCATACTTAACAGTGGCACTGTATCATACCTGATTTCCTTCTGATTATAATTCCTGACGTTACACAGATGGAGAGAAAAAGAACACAAGTGAGACCACTAGCAGCAGCCACCATTACAATTATCTGCCACATTCTCAGTTCCATATGTCCAGAAGTGGTGTTGGTAGCTGTATATAGTATTATTATTACATAATATCTACTTATTAACATACAAACAGTTTCCTGGTTTGTCACTAGTTGTAAAATCACCTACGTAGCTAATAGTCACATGTATTATCTGTGGGCCAAGTTAGAGAAAATAGCTAGCTATGTAGCTACATCAAGAGACTCTTTATGAGGAAATCTGCAACAACAATCATCAAATACCTGATGTTTTGTTTGATGTGCAATTAAGTGTAGTGGGGTCAGGATACCACCTCCTATCATTACCACACACTGCCATTATACTCTCCTCTGGTACCAGACCCTCCTCACACTTCAACACTATCACAGAACCTTCAGTTGTAGCTATGTAAGGTGAGATCAACACTCCATTGGCAGCAGATGGAGGGAAACACTGAATCAATGTGAAACTGATAGCTGTAATGTTACTGTTCCCTTTGCAATTAACAGCTTGTACTGTGACCTTGTACTCAATGTTGTAAGACAATGTTACATTTATGGGAGTGGAATCAGTAGTTAACAGTAACTGTGCAGGTGGAGAGTCAAGGGATGTATTTGAAATATTAATCAGGTATGTGGCTGGTCTCTCCATGTTCTCCCATTGAATGGTGACTGTAGATGTGTTTGTATCATTGTAGTAATCAGATATGTTCAACTGCTGTGGAGTTGGTGGGGGACTTACTGTATTAATGTTTTGTACATAAGACCTATAAAATAAGTAGCTAAACAATACTATTATTCTTTACCTTCAACCACCACTAGTCTATTCACTATTCTGTCCACTCCAAGACCACAGCCAATCCTAGTTCCATTGTGTCGAGAGTTTAATGTGAAGTGTAGAGATGAATACAGGTATGTGGTACTTATAGCCAGCAGTGTAGCAGTACCATCACCCACTTGTTTTGTCACTTGGATATTATCTCGGTCAGTGAATACTTCTTTTGATACACTATTATCCTCTGATCTATTCCATAACCACCACAGTGAAATACCACTAACATTACAAGAGAAGGTGAGATTGTCCCCTTCACATCCACTATTCACATAGTATGTGGGTTCTAGCACCACAGTACCTATTAGGGAATATAATATATTTATTTTTGTTCTTTAAGGCATTAATAATATTGAAAGGCATTTTTTTACTCTATTATAAGGTCCTGACTGTTAATATGGCATGCAAGTTACTAATGATTTATCTTACCATATATTGGCAGGAAAGTATTCACACTCCATATTATTATGAGTATGGTAGAAGTTGGAAGCATCATAGCAAGCTATCAGACCAAGAAAACAAATCCACAAATCTTAACTACACTGTAGCTAGCTAGTTAGCTATTTTACTAATACATAAATAACTAGCTTACTACTTTATAATTCTTCATTAGATCAGTCCAGTTTTCAATATTGAGCAGTTTAGAAAACACCAGAGTTTTTATACACAACACAACTAACAGTTAAACTAATAATAGAAATGATGCTATCTATAGAATTTTTAAGGAGGGGTTTCATTGACTATGTAGCTATTACCTACAATATGTTAGAGTATAGCTGTGCTGAATAGAGCACTTTGATTGGTTAAAAAGAGGTCTCTAAATCACTTAACTTAGAGCCCTCTTCCTAGAGTCCATCCTCATATTCTCTCAGGGGTTGTTTTTTGTTTTTATTTTTAAATAATTTTGTTATTGTTGTGCGTGTGTGTGTGATTATTTTTGTGGTTGTTTACCTTAAAATACCATTAGCTAGCTATGACTATACCATTATAAACACTTGACTTGTTCTTGAATAACTGGAATATTATTAAAGAGACAGATAAACATGCACGAAAGTTGAATATTCCAGGTGAATCCAGGGATAGAATTCTTCAGGTCCATTTTTTTACTATCAGAAACAGCCATTTGTTGCATAGCAATGTTAGTTGGCCTGGAGGTGTTGGTCTGGAGGTGTTGGTCTGGAGGTGTTGGTCTGGATGTGTGACTGTATTAGTTGTTACTGGGCATAGTCACTGGTATTTAGTACTCCATCTTGTCTACAGATATTCTTGTTGAGAGTATCAAATAATACTTCTCTCTGCTCAGACAAAATCTTTATGTAGATTCTCATTTCCTGTGTGCTCCAATGATCTATCACCAATTGCTATTCTATACCAGATCGGTATAATTGTGTGGCAGCTGTTGCTCATAGATAGTGATTGGTCTTGTATCCATTTATTCTTGCCATTTCACATAAATGTATCATAGTTTTATTCAAAGTATGTTTTCAGTGGTTTAGATGTACATATATGTACCAGCACATTTCTGATGGTATTTTCATTAAAGTATCATCAGAACAATCAGATGGACACATTTCCAGGCACTTCTTGTTAAGTTTAATTACTTACTTTTTGCCTAAAAGTTTCTCCCTTTGATCCCTCCTGGTCTGTTTTTGGATATGTCCTCTGTATATTTGAGGTAGGCACTTTCCCCTATCCCAATCTACCAGTTCTATTTGACCATTTCATATATAGTCACAGTTACCTGCGTTCTTTTCCACTATGTAAGGCAAAAAATTGGTCGTAATAAAATATCATAGCTATGGGTGATGCAACACCCAACAACCCCTTCTTCCAGAGAAGTTCCTTTTCATCAGAAGTTAATACCTCTGCTTGCCTTTTCTTGAAACCCACTCCCTGTCCCTGTAGCTAACCTTTTCATCTCTGAATCCAGTGATGCTTTAGAAGTAGTAAATTCTGTGTCAATGAAGAAGTCTATTCTAGGTTTACCAGAGCTTCACAGGTGTCTCATTAAGCCACACACAATATAATAAAGTGAATTGAAGGTAAATTCGATGCCATCCTTATTTGTGACCTGTACAAAGTACAGAACCATAAGCTAATATTTCGAACATGCATGTGCACTAAACATAAATTCCTCTAGCTGTGTATTATTAGCTATATAACTAGTTACTGAGTCCTCACCTCCAAAATGAATCATGCCAGCCAGTATTCTACCTCTGGTTTGGTGAGAGTGGCTATAGGCATTATGGTGTCATTGTTTGCCTCCTTCCTATTATGTAGCTACACCATGAATTCCATAAATTCAAGCAACTTGGCATTCTCATGTGTATTCTTAGGGATGTCATGATAAATTTTATTTCTTCATTGCTCTTTACTAACGCAAAATGAGACCAAAAATTGCAGCTGTAGAGGTATGGGCGGGGCTAGGGCTGACCATGGAAGTAGCATTAGTAGTATAATAGAGCTTCTCGATCGCTATAAATTGCTCTAACTCTAGCAATTCAGAACACAGTTCACTAACTTTGAAGTGCTGTGCGTCAAAATTGGTAATCCATTCTATTATTTCACTGAAATAGAGAGCTAATCTTCTTCTCGCAGCTAGATATGTATAATCTAGTACTCGTAAGTATAATACTGGGTGGGAAGTGCGCATGCGTAGGTAGCTATACGGTTTTAAATGATAGCGCCATGGTCTATGTAGATGTGATGTGTAGATTTCATAGTTAAAATTTAATACAGAACTGTTTGTTTGCATTGCTATATGTAGCATGAGGGTGTGTCTTGCTCTGCGATACAAAAGTTAAAGTAGCTATGTGTTGAAAGTACAGACAGTTTTTAAAGAAACCAGAAGCATGTAAATAGTTGTTCCATGACAATAGTGAAAAGAGAAAAGGGGCAGCTAACTACTGTTTTAGTTGTAGAAATGATACTATAACTCTCTTCTTTATAATAACTAGCTATACAGTAACTAAAGTATTTAATAGCTCTAGGCTAATTTACTCACTTCATGACTTTGTGCATTTCTTCTTCTGCTACAAAATCTGAACCATTTTCATGTTCTGTCTTTATTATAGCTAGACCTTGAAAATATTGTTGACAGCACAAGTAACAATTTGATATGCTCACATTTGGATAATGTGACAAACTTAAGTTATTGCAGTGTCAGCATATTAGAAATGATATTATTACTTAATGTAGTGCGAAAGTAATCCATGTAGGGTATTTTTTAATTGCAATGTCACTTATCATTTTAAGTTGCTAACTTACTTTTGAAGACTTATAGCTATTATGTGCATGTATAGTGTATACAATGTTCATGCTTCATCAAAATTGTTGGAATGATAACTGACTTGCAATACATATAACTAAGTATGTACCCACGTACATCCAGCATCTCTAAGAGATGAATATCTGAAGGATCCAAGCACACTTCTCTTATGGATACATATACCAAAACAAGCTGAATTTCCCAAGAAAAAAATTTTTTTTTTCATTCATTAGTGTTTATCAGTGTTCTAAAGCAATCCTAAGTACCTAGTCAAACAGTTACATGTTTCAGTAATGTATGTATACATGTAGCTACTAGAAGAAAAATGTAAGAGGTTAACACTGTGCAATATAATATATTTACATACTCCAGAACTTTAATGACTGGGATAATTCTATTGATATTACGTACATTCTATTATTGCATTTTCACAAACTTTATTACTGTCATACTGTGTGTGGTTGCTTACAAAAATCTAAAAACATGATGTTTAGTTCATGTTGTAGTTTGTTATTGAGTAAGTGGAGCATAAGCTATATTCTCTGTAAGTTCTATGGTGGCTGGTTTCTCCTGAAGTATTGCCTCATACATTGGATCTGTCTGTGTTTCTGTGATGACATTTTCAGGTTCACTTTGTGATGTTCTGTGTTCACCTTCTGAAATTTCAGACTGTGGTTTTCTCAATTTATACCCGATGAGTAGTCCCAGTACAAATGTTATTGCATTAGTTATTAACAAAGTAACTGATACACACACTAATGCAATGATGACTTCCATTTTAGAATTAGGTTCAGTGATATTCATAATAATATTATTCTGTAGAGCTAAAATACAACAGCAATGACACACTGAGTAATATTAAACTTCTGACTCCAATGATTAGACATACACTCTAATCTTCAATACCCACCCCTAATGTCTCTTCTCTCTCTTACAAGCATAAAAATGGGTCTATCATACACATGCTGGTAGTTGTAGTGAAGCATTAAACCAGTAACATAGATATAAACTTGTTACAAAGGTGCAATTGTATTTTTCTCCTTCAGTTGTAGGCTTGACACTAGCTAGTTGTAGCATTATAGTTAGTCACTTTACTTATCTGGGGTCATGTCAGAGAAAATAATAGCTATATATATAATATTATCTTTATGAGTAAATTTGTAACAACAATCATCAAATAATTAATTGTACCTGATATTGTGTTTGGTGTACAATTAAGTGTAGTGGGGTCAGGATACCACCTCCTATCATTACCACACACTGCCATTATACTCTCCTCTGGTACCAGACCCTCCTCACACTTCAACACTATCACAGAACCTTCAGTTGTGGCTGTGTAAAGTGAAGTTAACACTCCATTGGTAACAGATGGAGGGAAACACTGAATCAATGTGAAACTGATAGCTGTAATGTTACTATTCCCTCTGCAATTACTAGCTTGAACTGTGACCCTGTACTCAATGTTGTAAGACAGTGTTATATTTATGGCAGTGGAATCAGTAGTTAACAGTGACTGTGCAGGTGGAGAGTCAAGGGATGTATTTGAGATATTAATCAGGTATGTGGCTGGTCTCTCCATGTTCTCCCATTGAATGGTGACTGTAGATGTGTTTGTATCATTGTAGTATGTTCAACTGCTGTGGAGTTGGTGGGGGACTTACTGTATTAATGTTTTGTACATAAGACCTATAAAATAAGTAGCTAAACAATACTATTATTCTTTACCTTCAACCACCACTAGTCTATTCACTAGCCTGTCTATATCAGGACCACAGCCAATCCTAGTTCCATTGTGTTGAGAGTTTAATGTGAAGTGTAGAGATGAATACAGGTATGTGGTACCTATAGCCAGCAGTGTAGCAGTACCATCACCCACTTGTGAGGGCACTTGGAGAGCATCTAGGTCAACGAAAACTTTTTTTGATGCACTATCATCCTCTGGTCTAGTCCATGACCACCACAGTGAAGTACCACTAACATTACAAAAGAAGGTGAGATTGTCCCCTTCACATCCACTATTCACATAGTTGGTGGGTTCTAGCACAACAGTACCTATTAGGGAATATAGACAGTCAGCACATCTGTTCTACATTATGAAGTCAGAATCTCTTACTCTATTAGCTATAAGGTGAATATAATGGTATGCTTACCATGTAATGGCAGGAAAGTATTCACACTCCATATTATTATGATTATGGTAGAAGTTGGATGCATCATAGCAATCTATCAGATCAAGAAAACAAATCCACAAATCCTACACTGTAAAAACTGTTTGTAAAAATAACATAGTTATAGTTATTTTACAGGTTAATAATTCTCAATTGTACAGGTTATTGTAACAGATTTTAGTTAAAATCACATTTTTTTGTCATTTTAACCACATTTAATAATTAATTACAATATTCTTTAAAAGTTGGTTATAATAACAATATCAAAGGATTAAAATAACATCAATAAATTCTTATTATTACGTGAAATTGTTTATAATTACACAATATCTTGCTTTAACACAATAAAAGTCTCTGATGTATTATTAAAAGACTTGTGGGCATGAAGAACAGGATAAGACTTTAAAGACTTTACATTTAACGTAAACTAGGAGGAGACATGGGCTCAATAACATAACCATTAAAATGAGAATCAAAATAGAGTGTGTCATAATTTTGAATACGAAGAGCATATTGTTTTCCATTAGCACACTTGAGTAGATACAAATTAACAATTTTCCCAAAGTTAGGATAATAGTCTCCTTTATCCAAGTATAAATATGCAGATTTTTTCAAAAGTAAATGTCCAAATTTGATCCATTTGGGTTGATAAACTTCAAAATCTTCATTAAATTTTACCACGTAATCATGTAACTCCTTTGGCTCATTAATGATGGAAAACTCTGTATGATTACTGGATGACTCAAATGTCACACCAAGCAATGGTCGATTACAATTCAGGTCATAGCAAAGTGATTGCAAATATTTACACTCTAACAAATATTTTTATAATTTCCATGAGAAGCAGCAGGCTTGATGACATTCAATTTTGATTCATGACGCATTGTCCAAGAGTAATTGTACATAGCTATGCAATGGGTCTGATGTGTTTCAGTGGTAGAGGCTGGAACTGGTGGTGCTCGAGATTATGTAGTAACTCGAACACAGTGCAGATATGTCCACTATGTATGAAGCTCTCGAGATGGAGCTAAGTAGCTAACAGGAAGTGAGAACAATTAATAGTGTGGCCATTAATTTATATGATTTCCAGGTATCTATCTGTATGGTTCAGACCCTGTGCTTTAGTTACTGTGTCTTGAATCTTATTACCATGATACTTAAGGGCTATAACTATTACTTAGCTTGCATGGGATATATGGGCTCTGCCTTCAGAGTTATTAGTAACCAAGGTAACTGTGGGTACAATGAGATACCTAACGATTTCCTCTGGTCACCAAATGGATACAATATTAGACTTTTTATTTTCAAAAAATGATTAACAATTTGTATGAGACACTGATCATTAATGAGACAGTAACAAGCACTAAACATCATTTTAAGGGTTCAGTACTTGCTACATTTTGGGTATCCTATTAGCTAGGGTTTTCACTCTAGTACATTTAAAAGTACAGCTATAATTCACAACTATCACAACAGACCCAGACAGAATTACATTAATTCATAGATAGGGCATTGTACATCACTCTCTACACTATCACCTTGTTCTGATTCTGAACATGCATTCTTCATCAGATAAAACTTTCACCACCACCACTCTAGTGTTCCCTTCTCTTGCTCTATTTCCTGTTTCATTAGATTTCTTTCAGGGGATGTTGCCTTCCTGACAGATCAGTCAGAGCTATCTCTGTATATCTTCTCTGGTCAGACTAAATCCCATTTCATGTCAAACATTTTTATTAGCTATAATATATCTCATTAGTGTCTGAGGTCCTGTCCCTCTAGTATTGCCTGTATGCTTGTGCATGGATCACAACGTGCACCTTTTATCACAGCAGTTTCATGCTTTCACTTGACCACTGTTTTCTCTTAAATTCTTCATCATTTTGAGTTTAGCATTGATGATGGTCTTTAATTGGAAATATAGTTAAAAAGCTTTGTTTTGGGAGTATAACTAATGAAGATGCAATGGAATTTATCCAAAAGTGTCACCATCAGCACCTTATTACTTACTTAAGTAACTCGGCAACAACTCTAATCAAAGTTGTTTAATTTAATATTTAATAATTGTTTAGATTCAACCTATCCCTGTCCTTGGAGCCAGTGAGCGAACATGGAGTTCTCCTGCACGAAAGGGCAACTCAAGACCCATAGTTCAGAAATGGTAGTCTATAATAACACTATGTGCATGATTCTCAACTTTGGCTATTATTGAGGTGTATTTTTTGTTTCTTAATTCTTTTCTATTATTATGTAATAGCTAGCCCTACTTTATAATTTTGTGGAAAGTGGCAAAACAAGAAAATACTAAAATTGTTAGCTAGCAGTCAGTGTGCTGAGTATCTTTAATTTTTATATAGCTAACTAGCATTCATGAAAATTACATTGAGATAAAGGATGTGCTATACATTTTTGTAACTTGGGTGGTGGAGAGGGTCACTGGACTCATGACTAGATTTGGCATAAAACCAGCTGGGATCACTTGTTACTATTCAGTGGTAGTCATAAGAAACTGGTTTCTATGGTACTTTTTGTGTGGATGCCATGCACATAATCATTTTTTAAACTTTTGATTGATTGAGTGACTGATGCCATAGCATTTATACAACAAAGGGAGTAATTGATTCAGATTCAGACTCCATTGACTTATAGCCATAACCAAACTGTTGTTATGTACAAAATTGGAAATTACACACTCCTTAAGAATTTAATTCCTAGACAATACATAAGTAAAGAAACTCAAGGGGGTTGGTAAATATAAAACTGTAGATTATGTGTGGATTAAAAGTTAACTACACTTTGTATTAAATCATCTTTAGTATAAAGAACTAATTTCATGGTCAATAAATAATTGGCCAACAGTGAATAGTAAGTTAAAGTTAAAACCATGCGCAATTCTAGCTACGTAACGTTATCCAGCGAAACCCGGCCCGGCTCACTACGGATATAGCGGTCTAACTAAAGCTGACGAGAGCCTCACAAAAACATGCATAACTCGGCTAAAAAAACTTCAAATTATGCGCATTTGGTATCATTTAGCAGCTCTTACCGAGGCGTTTCTTACCAGATGCCTGTTTAGTCTGTTGTAGTGGCCCATAGGGAGATACAGGAGACTAATACAAATCCTATGGCGTTACCCTGGGCCGACCACGAGGAGTGATGCGCATAATTAAAAATTGCTGTGCGGAGAGTCAGCTGTTCTCTGGGCAAATGCATCGCGAATGTTGTTAATATTGCGAGGTATCTATGAATAATAATAATATTAAAGCACTTCCGGGCTGCTTCCGTGGCTCTCGTCAGCTTGGACAGACTTTAACAGGATATATAAATCTACGTCAGTTGCCAATATAATTCAGAAATCAATTTTGTCTATAGTGACAAAGAGTTGAAAATTTTTGCTCACCTCAGAAAAGCTGAATAATAGCAAGAACTGGTAAGAAGTAGCTAGCTAATATCTCTGTTGTGTGTTATTTCTCACACCTTAGATTTTGACACTTACAGAAGTGTGCAAGTTACTATTATCTTTAGCTATTAAAGTGCACAGTATATAGTACAGCAAGTTACTGTTACCTCTCCAGATTTTGTTTAACAATCTCCTGATCTTTTGGCAAGATGTCATGAACTATTTTTTTATATCCAACAGGTAGTCATTTCTACTCTACTTTAGCTAATAGCTGTCTAAATCTGCAGCAACAGCCTTCTCTCAGAGAACTCAACCATGTCTAAGTCTTCTACCACCACTACTGTTTCCCAGTATAGGGTGGTGGTTGGCCATGACAAAGAGGAGATAGTTGCTGCTCGAACTCCAACCTTCATATATTGGATCAATGTCTCCCTGAAAATAAAGTCTCTCAGAATCAAGAATTTGGATAGTGACTTGGAGAATGGGGTGATTTTGATAAAACTCATGGAATGTCTTGCTCCAAAAAAGAAGACACCAGGAAGGTAATTATTCCAGGAGGTGATGACTATGAAACCTTGTAACAACAAATAGTTTTAAAGTGCTTTACACTGTTAACAGCTCTTACTTACTGCAGTGATAGTTTTATGATGTACTACAATATTGGCATGTGGTTTGGAGCTAGCTTGTGCATTTAGAATTGAGGAATAGCGGAATAGCTCTACCAAATAAAGCAGATAATGTACACTCTCCCACTTCCTAGCTCACAATACTATAATAAACAAACATTATAAATCAGTAGATCTACCCATTTATATATAGTACACATTAAACTGCTAGTAGCCAGCTTTAAATACGATAAAATTGAAATTGTGAGGGAAAAGTTGATAGGGAGCAACATAAAACAGAAGCAAAAAGTTGCCATCATTCTCAACATCTCCTAAGTAGGTTATGTGATGTTTATAATTATATTCCCATAGGTATTATGCCAAACCTCTCATCAAGATACAGAAAGTTCAGAATTTAACTGTAGCACTGAGGTTTATCACTGAAGTGGAAAAGATCCCTCTTATAAACATAAGTGAGTGTTCTGGGTGGTCTGGTATTAATTAAACCAGCTATAGACATAAGACTTATCATATTACATTTCACAGCTTAATTAATAATAGTTTGAGGCTGGGAGGAGGCAATAATCTCCCCCCTCCCTACTTGCTGCTAAGTTGACTTACAGGAATTTTGTAAAAATACCTCCAAATAGTACTGCAGACATTTTGCATGAATACCTCTAAATAGCACAAAGCTATTGAAGTCTGTATAGTTTAATACTCACCCTCAAGTGGAAAAATGTATTTAATGCTATAATGGTCCAGTGCTTAAATGAAGGCAAGACATATTATCTTGGCATAATATAAGCTAGTAGCTATAACCTTATGGTGAACCTGAATATTACAAGCCTGTATACCTTTCTACAATGAAGGCCTTAATTATTATCTAGCTAGTAACCTAGATAGAAAGAAAACATTACAACTACGCTACTGAGTCTTATAGGTAGATCATAGCCATAGGAAGGGATTAGGCTAGGTAGGCTCTGACTTACAATTTTTGTAGCTTCCATGAATGTTGTAAACTTACTTGTGTTTCTCCTTGCTTCACGATAATAAACAATAGCCTTCCCGTTACAAAGTTGCTCCTGTATAGCAAGCTCTCAATAAAATTTATTCCCCACCAAAAAATATAAGGGCAGCACTATTTTTAAACTCGTCTATTGGATCGTCTTTCCATGATTTCTCTAGAACCCAGTGATATACTTGAACACAAGCAAGGTCCCATCCATGACCTTGTTTGGAATTTGATTCTCCATTATGGCATACGTTACACTCCTCCACCTTCCGTAACCAAAGAAGTTGCATTGCTAGGCCTCAAACGAAGCTTTCTTACATGGATTAACTGTGTCCTTGATGATATCGGAGTAACCAACTTGAGTTCTGACTGGAGAGATGGAATGGTTCTTACAGACCTCATCAATTATTGTAGTAATGGTTCAAAATTGGATCATAGTATGCTGAGTCCAACTAATGCCTACTCCAATGTTCATAATGCAATGAACTTTGCAGAGATGCTGGGGATTCCCCAGCTTCTTGAAGTTGATGACATCATCACTGAGAAGCCAGATGAATACAGCCTCTTGGTATATTTGTCATACTTTGTCCCTCATGGATTGAATATCTTTTTGAAGTGGGTCAAATCAGAGATTCCAGATGCTGACTTGAGTAATTTCTCTCATGACTGGATAGATGGTAAGCTTCTTGGAAAGCTTATAAATGCACTATCTGGAGGAAAATTTGATTATAAAATGGATAGCCTTGATGGCCTGGCTATTGTTGAAAAGAGCATGCATGCTGCAGAAAAAATTCTTGGCATACGTAGAACAGTCTCTGCTGAGCAGTTTGCCAATAGTAGCTTAGATCAGATACAACGCCTTAGTTATTTGTCACAGTTCTATCGTGTGAAGGTCAAAGGCAATGCCCCAGTACTTATTCCTCCAGCAGCAGACAAGGTCGAGGTGGAGGAAATCCAGATACCCAGAACTGTTGGTGATGGATCATGTGTATGGTTGGAGATAGATACAGCTGATGCTGGATATGGAAGTGTACATGCTGAGGTGTATGGCAAGGAAGTGGGTATGATCCCAGTAACTGTAAAGGCAATAGAAGAAGAACTTGGCGAATCTAATCGATATCAGATCTTATTCGCACCTCCTAAAGTTGACATCTATATGTTGTCAGTCTTATATGCAGATGTCCATGTGACTGGTTCTCCTTTCTTAGTCAACCTCTTTCCTCCAGACCCCACTAAAGTGAAGCACATTGAGACATTACCTCCTAAAGAAAGCAAGACTGACCTCTCCATGACCTTTGATACAACTGATGCAGGTCTGGGTAAACTCAAGGCTAATGCCAGTGGTGAAATTGGAGGCTTTGTGCCAATCAAAGTTAGTTTGGAAGCTAATGGCTCGTATATTCTTTCCTTCGTTCCACCCTTACCAGATATCTACACGATAGATGTGCTGTGGGGGAAGTTCAGTGCCAATGCTATAGGTGAGAATAGTGGTCCAGTTGCACTCGAAGTGAACCACCATAACAAACGTGAGTGCCAAGTTTCATTCAAGCCACCTACTGCAGATGTTTATATTGTGGACATAAACTGGGATGGCAAACCTGTACCTGGCTCACCTTTTACCATTAACCTCCTTCCTCCTTCTAAACCATCAGCTGTTGAATGTTCACATCCAATATACACAGTACCAGGTGAGGATGTCGAGCTTTTAATTGATGCTAGTGATGCTGGTTCTGGAGACCTCAAAGTCAGCTGTATTGGTAATGAAGTAGGTGATGTACCAGTTGATGTCATCGATTTGGGCAAAAGAGCATGTCAAGTTTTCTTTATACCCACTGAGCCAGACTTGTACCATTTGAGTGTCATGTATGGCTCTGAACATGTCAGAGGGTCACCATTTATTATTGACATGCGTCCTGGAGTTGAGCCGGAGTTTGGTGAAATTGCTGAGTCCTTTGTTCCTGATGCTACCAAATGTAATCTGGTCAGTAATTCCCGTGTGAAGGATGTTGTTCTCATAAACCAACCCATAGTCTTTACTATAGACACCAAAAATGCTGGTCCTAGTCAGCTTGAAGTTGAAGTCGATGGGCCCTCCATCAAGGACAAGCCCCCAATGATCAATGTAGTCCAGAGACCCAATGAAAAGGGTATATATGATGTTACATTCAGACCAAAGGTAACTGGATCATACAATATAAATGTATTCTGGTCTCATCAGCCTATACCAGAAACACCCTTGAAAGTTCAAGCTTTGGATTATAATTCTGTTGAAAGATGTCATCATGGGAAACCTGTGGGGTATGACATTGATGTTGACTGCAAGATTGGAGACTTGAAGGTGTGTGCAATCCACAATGAAAGTGGAGCATTGTACAAAGTAAAAGTCACCAAGGGCCACAAAGGAAAGTTGAAGTTGATTTTCAGCCCACGTGAACCAGGTCTGTATTTTGTTCACGCATCCATCAAAGATAATCCAATAACTGGTAGTCCATTTATTGTCAACTACAGCATACCACCAAAATCAGAACTGTGCACCATCGAGGGATTCAACAACAAATGCTATCTGGATCAACCTATGGAGTTTCTTGTCATCACAGCTAATGCTGGTACAAGTGACCTGGTAGTCAAACCAACAAGCCCAAAACACAAGAAAGACTCTTATGACATACAAGTTGTTGATAATAAAGATGACACACACTCTGTTATCTACACCCCTCATGCTCTGGGTCCTCAAAGTTTAGCAATCACTTGGGGAGGTAAAAACATCCCTGGTAGTCCCTTCACAGTCACTGCTGAAAGAGCAGAAATACAACACACAAAGAATGAGAAAAGGGAATTAACAAAAAAAGAGGATCATGATTCAAAGTGGATCGAAATTGAAGTTGGTAGAACACTAAGGCTTAAAGTCCGACCACATAATGATGCTCAGAGAAATGGGACCTTAAATGTCAAAGTTCATGGTGAGATTACTGGAATTGGAGAAGTAGATGTAAATCAAAATGAAGAGGGAGCATTTGAGATCAAGTTTAATCCTCCTGAACCAGACCACTATGTAATTGATGTGACCTTAAATGGAGAAAAAGTTCCATCAAGTCCATTCTATGTGCACTATTATGCTGCAGCTGAAAAAGAAAGTACAGGCTTGGAATTAGATCTAAGTAAAGAAGGACCAGGTAAACTAACAGCAGTTTGTATAGGAGACAAATGTGGAGAAATCCAACATAGCAACGTAGCAAGCAATATTCAACTATATTATTAACACAAAGTCAATGATTTTTTAATAGTATGCTACCCTTTTGTACATTGCAATGTGTTTAGGTTTTTATAATAGTGATTTCAATAAGATAGCTCCCATAAGAAATGTCTAGCTATTGCTCTATGTGTGCATGTGTAATTGATGTTATTCATAATGGTGAAAGCTAACTACACACCTGATGGATGGGTTGGTTGATGTTTTGAGTAATATATTTTTTCCTTTGTGACCTTTGACTTGTCTGACTGAGTATTACTCTTTTTGGCATCAGTAACAACATCTTCATAGTCGGTATATTCTTTACCATTAGCTTCAACTTTGACCATTGAATAACACAGGACATTGTCCTCAGGAGTGGAATCATGACTATAACCTTTAACCTTGCATCCACTTTTACCATAAACCACATGTCCTCTAGCATCACTCTTAGTTTCTTTCTGTGGCCTAGAAGCCTATAATAATAAAGTACAAGATAACTGTAGCTATATTTTATCAATTCTCTCTATATCAAAGCAAAGTTTTTGTTACCTAATGAGACTGAATTAACCACAAACTTATACAATAATACTGTTAATTTTAGCAATGGTATATAATAATGTAGTTGTATAATTATATTCCACGTCTTTGCTAAACTTTGTATCAAGTATACACAATTTTTTGCAGCTAAGACTCCCAATTAGAATAAAATTATATTGCATTTAATGGTGACATTCATATCTATGTTAATTTTTGTCCACACAGGTATTGGATTGCCATAATGAAACTATTTAACTTCTTGTGATGTTATGATGTGAGATCTTCCAATTAGTTAAGTTGTAAATTGACTCAAGAACATAATTTATTAATTAGTTTTGTGCACAGTTTAAGTGAAATACTTGTTAGCACTATGCTGTAGTGATTCTTTACTCATAAAATATTCTTGAATGTGTTATAATATTATTTTGTTATCCTGAATGGTCATTTTCCTCTTGACAATATTTAGAGTTAGCACAAAAACTGACAGTTAGCTATTATTATGAGAAAAAATATTTACCTCATCAAGAGTGTTTTTGTGCTTAGGAATTGTGGATTCATATGCATCCTTTAACTGATAAGGAAATAGCATAAGATTATTAATTTTGTACTTAAGCATGCACAAGTAGATATACATTACCTCTATAGCTGATGATCTATTCAAAAATCTATGGTTAAGAACACTGTATTCAGGTGCTTCTTCACTTGTCTATATATAAATTAATAGGGGAAAACTGTCTATAACATTATCATTATAATAGCATTAGCAGTTCAATAATTTCCTACTATTCTGAAGGATGCAAAATATTTACATCTGCCTTTGATTGCAGAGGACACTCAGAACTGATGTGCAAGTGATTATATTAATATTTATTAGGACATATAAACAGAAGTTGTTTCAGTGTACATACCTCTGGGTGTGAAATCTTCTCTCTATAAACAACAATTATAAACAACCATGCACAATAAGCTCAAGGGAAGGAGGTTTCTTAGATATTATACTGTAATAGTCACAACAATAATGATAAACAACAATAATAGCAAACAATGGCTATGTTGATATGATGTAGTAAATTTCATAATAGTACTGTAATATACGTAGTAGAGATAGAACATGACTTACATGTCAACTCTCCTGTCTTTTGACTTCACTGCTAAAATAATAGATAACAGAAACATCACAGATGACAGTATTATAGCTCTAGAAATATTGTTGAACTAGTTCACTCAATCATTCTTTATAGTTAAATGTGAAGAACACATTAGCTACATCATAGCTGAGATCAAAAGTAGGTGGAGTCATACATAACAGTGACACTGTATTATACCTGATTTCCTTCTGATTATAACTCTTGATGTTACACAGATGGAGAGAAAAAGAACACCAGCGAGACTACTAGAAGCAGCTACCATTCCAATTATGTACCACATTCTCAGTTCTACATGTCCAAAAGTGGAGCTTGTAGCTGTAATTACATAATATCTACTTATTCACATACTTGTTAAGAAGGTGCATTTATATTTCTCTGTTACATTCATTACCTCAGTTGTATTACAGCTCCCTGGTTTGTCACTAGTTGTAACATCACCTACATAACATGTCTTATCAGAGAAAATAGCTATGTATATTATCAAGAGACTCTTTATGAGGAAATCTGAAATAATACCTGATGGTGTGTTTGATGTGCAATTAAGTGTATTGGGGTTAGGATACCACCTCCTATCATTCATGCACACTGCCATTATACTCTCCTCTGGTACCAGACTCTCCTCACACTTCAACACTATCAAAGAACCTTCAGTTGTAGCTGTGTAAGGTGAGATTGACACTCCATTGGTAGCAGATGGAGGGAAGCACTGAATTAACGTGAAACTCAATGCTGTACTGTTACTGTTCCCTCTGCAATTACCAGCTTGAACTGTGACCTTGTACTCAATGTTGTAAGACAATGTTATATTTATGGGAGTGGAATCAGTAGTTAACAGTGATTGTGCTGGTGGAGAGTCAAGGGATGTATTTGAGATATTAATCAGGTATGTGGCTGGTCTCTCCATGTTCTCCCATTGAATGGTGACTGTAGATGTGTTTGTATCATTGTAGTAATCAGATATGTTCAACTGCTGTGGAGTTGGTGGGGGACTTACTGTATTAATGTTTTGTACATAAGACCTATAAAATAAGTAGCTAAACAATACTATTATTCTTTACCTTCAACCACCACTAGTCTATTCATTAGCCTGTCTATATCAGGACCACAGCCAATCCTAGTTCCATTGTGTTGAGAGTTTAATGTGATTAGTAGAGATGAATACTGGTGTGTGGTGCCTATAGCTAGCAGTATAGCAGTACCATCACCCAATTGTTTTGTCACTTGAAGAGCATCTGGGTTAGTGAAAAGTATTTTTGATACACTATCATCCTCTGGTCTAGTCCATGACCACCACAATGAGAGACTACTAACATTACAAAAGAAGGTGATATTTTCCCCTTCACATCCACTATTCACATAGTTGGTGGGTTCTAGCACCACAGTACCTATTAGGGAATATAGACAGACAGTCAGCACATCTGTTCTGCCTTACATTGAAGTCAAAGCATTTAAAAAGCCAATCTCTTACTCTATTATAAGGTGTTGATTGCTAATAAAATGAAATGCAAGTAGCTAATTATTTATCTTACCATGTAATGGCAGGAAAGTATTCACACTCCATATTATTATGAGTATGGTAGAAGTTGGATGCATTATAGCAAGCTATCAGATCAAGAAAACAAATCCACAAATCCTAACTACACTGTAGCTAGTTAGTTAGCTATTTTACTAGTTCATTAATAACTAGCTGACTACCTTATAATTCAATAGATCTCAGTCCAGTTTTCAATATGGAGCAGTTTAGAAAACACTGAGTTCTTATACACAACGCAACTACGTAGAAACAGAATGTTAGACTAGGTCTATAACAATAATAGAGATAATTATGTCTCTAGGATATTTAAGGAGGAGTTTTATTGACTATGTATTACCTACAATATGTTAGAGTATAGCTGTGCTGAGTAGAACATTCTGATTGGTCAAAAAAGAGGTCTCTAAATCCCTTAGAGCCTCCAATTTAGAGCCCTCTATTTAGAGTCAACCCATATTCTCTCAGGGCTGTTTTTTTTAAACTTTGTATGCAATAATTTTGTTAACGTTATTGCATGTGCATGATTTTTTTTTTGTTGCTGTTGCTTATTTAAAATATCATTATTATGACCTGTTCTTGTTTTGACTGAAATGTCTACCTTAACTGGAATGATTATTAAAGAGACATATAAAAATTCACACAAAGTTGAATATTCCAGGGAGAGAATTCTTTATCAGAAACAGCCATTGGGATTCATAACAGTGTTAGTTGGCCTGGAGATGTGACTGTATTATATTAGTTGTCACTGGTGTATCACTGGCAGTTGATTTACCTTTTGCCTTCTTGTCTTCAGACTTTCTTGTTGATAATATCAGACAATACTTCTCTCTGCTCATTTTGTAGATTCTCACTTCCTGTGTGCTCCAATAACCTGTCCTCTCCATCACCAATAGCTCATCTAGCTACACCAGATTGGTATAATTGTGTGGCAGTTGTTGCTTGTAAAGAGTGATAGGTCTTGTATTCATCTATTCTTGCCATTTCACATAAACATTGTCACATTTTTACTCAAGGTATAATGACCAACCTGCAGGTATTTTCATTGGCTAGTTAAAATGCATCATCAAATGGACAAACTTCTTATTGAAACTATTTGAACTGTATTATTAGCTATATAGCTAGTTACTGAGTCATAACCTCCAAAATGAATCTTGTCAGCCAGTATTGTACCTCTGGTTTAGTGAGAGTGGCTATAGGCATTATGGTGTAAATGTTTGCCCTTTCCTATAGGCTACAGGCACACCATGAATTCCATAAAATCAAGCAATACTCGGTATCCTCATGTGTCTTCTTAGGACTTCTTAAAGATTTTATTTCTCCATTGTTCTTCGCTGAGGCAAAAATTAATGTGACCAGAACTTGCAGTTGTAGAAGTATGGGCGTGGCTAGGGCAGACAGCATTAGTAGAGCTTCCCTCTCGCTATAAATTGATTTAACTCTAGCAGTTCCGAAGACAGTTCACCAACTGTCAGTCAAAATCATTAATCCATTCTACTGTTTCATTAAAATAGTATCCACGGAGAGCTAAATCTTCTTCTCACAGCTAGATAGCTAGTGTACTCTGATGTAATGCTGGGTGTGAAGTGCGCATGCGTAGGTAGCTATACTAAGGTCTTAGTATTATTTTAATGATGAGAAAAATGGCAACACAAAGGTCGAGGTAGATGTGATGTGTAGGTTTTCATATTGTTCCTAACTATCTTTATTATAGACTTTGAAACTTGTTGACAGGACAATTAATAATAATTTGACTTGCTCGATAATGTGACAAACTACTGGAGAACTTAACTATTGCAGTGTCAGTATATAGTGTGAACGTAATCCATGTAGGATATTTTCTAATCCCAATGCCACTGATCATTTTAAATTGGTAACTTACTTTTGAAGACCCAGGTACATATACGTATGCGCATGCATAGTGTCTACAATGTTCAATGTAGACTCTGTAGTATCATATTAACATTCTTTACTGGTATAATTGATTTTTAGTCATGCTACGTATTTATCTAAGTGTCTGTGCAGCCATCTTTTATCATTAGCTATCATGAGATTTGTTCTATAATGAGTAAGTTCAGTGCTGCATGCATAAGTAAAGATATCACAGAGTCAAATATAAGTACGTATGTAGCTACTCACATGCTACATTTCTAAGAGATGAACATCTGAGCAACACAAGGATCCAAGCACTGCCCTTCTCTTATGGATAAGTATACCAAAACAAACTAAATTAGCATGTCAGTATTACCAGTAGCTACTTGTTGCATTTTGCTGAAAAAATTCATTTACCAACAATGTTCTAAAGCAATCCTAAGTACCTAATTACATGGTTATATGTTTCAGTAATTATGTATACATGAATAATGGTAGCCAAAAGGTGAGAGGTCAACACTATGTACAATATAATAATTATAGTAATACTATTATAGTTACTTACTCCAGAACTTTAATGACTGATATATATTGTAGTTCATTGATATTATTCTATTATTGTGTCCTCCCAAATTCTATTATCTGACTGTGTGTGGTTGTTTACAAAAAATTATTAGCTGATGTTGTAGTTTGTGCTATTGAGTAAGTGGAGCATAAGCTATAATATTCTCTGTAAGTTCTATGGTGGCTGGTTTCTCCAGAAGTATTTCCTCATCTCTCTGTTTTTCTGTGATGACATCTTCAGGCTCACCGTGGTCAGTTATTGATGCTCTGTGTTCACCTCCTAAAATTTCAGACTGTGGTTTTCTCAATTTATATCCAATGAGTAGTCTCAGTACAAATGCCATTACTCCAAGCATTACTATAACTGATACACACACTAATGCAATGATGACTTCCATTTTTCAATGGTATTATGTTGAGTTAAAATATAACAGTGATGACATACTGATTAATATTAATCTTCTTACTCCAATGATTAGGCACACACTCTAATCTTCAATAGTACAAGAAGTTTCACCCCTAATGTCTCTTTCCTCCCTTGCAAGCACCAAAATGGATCTATCATACACATGCTAGTGGCTATAGTGAAACATTGAACAAGTATCATAGATTTTTCTATTATTTACAAAGGTACAATAGCTATATTTTGTAATACAGTTCCCTTGTTTGCCACTAATTGTAACCTTCCTCACACTTCAACATTATCACAGAACCTTCAGTTGTGGCTGTATAAAGTGAGATCAACACTCCATTAATGGCAGATGGATGAAAGCACTGAATCAATGTGAAACTGATTACTGTAATGCCTCTGCAATTACCAGCTTGAACTGTGACCCTGTACTCAATGTTGTAAGATATGTTATAAATACCCATCAGAAAAGATAATAATTGAGCTAATAGATATTAAATCACAGTCCATTCTAGCTAATTGCTGAGTTAAAGTAGCTATGTATTGAAAATATAAACAGTTTTATAAAGAATACAAAAGCATCTAAAGAGTTTTTCAATGACAAGAGTAAAAGAGAATAGTGACTGTTCTAGAATGATCTTTGTTTGCAGTTTTGGTTAAATAAAAGTATAGGTCAGACAGAGATGAAATCAAGAATTGAAAAAGCAAACTAAGAAGTACTTTTTTCTTGATTATTTCCAAAGAGGCAAGCTTTCCCCATAATACTTATAGTTATACACTGACCATGTACTAGTCTAGAGTAGTCAGACTCTTTACAGAAAGTCACTCATGATCAGTTTTGTGAGTTCATTATTAATTTTTTTATTGTGATAACATAATATTTTCAAAACATCACTTTTGGTATAGTTATAAGCAGAAATCATGTAGATGTGTAGTTATATAGTTTTCTGATCAGAGGAGTCAAGCAGAGAGTATTATATACATGAAGGTATATCTCTACCTCTAATAAACAATAATAAAGAACTTTATTAGCTACTGGAGGTGAATGGACTCATTTCACTGCAAATAACTTAATGATACTGTATTGCCTTTCACAGTCAATTATAGTGGCTTTGTAAATAGTAAAGTAGCTATATAATTGTTTTCAAAGCAAGTTGATTGGTCAATTAACAAATGAAGAACAATTAATATTATGATTACATACATTTATTAACTTCACACTAAAACTTGGTGTTTTCTGTTCACCTCAAAAACTTGAAGAATTATATACTGAAATCAACTAACTTGTGTGGTACAGGTGGTGCAGAAGGATCTAATGTCTGTGGTGGCACTGAGAGATCAAATAACTTTTGTGGTACAGGAGGTACTTCATTGTCAGTGGTTACATTGTCACAATAATTACTGTTAAAAACTGAGCTGTCTTCAGTGACCATGGGCTTCGGTTCTGGGAGTTTACCTGTGTAGATTTCAGGTAATTAAAAATGCATTTTTACAGTGAAATTGTTTCTGATACACAAAATACGTACACACTGACATCCCAATAAAACATTTATCCTTATAAACCACCAACTCCAAAGATATACACTAATTGTGTAATAATTATTATAACAATGATGTTTAGCTCCAGACCTTACAATAATAACAATGGTCTTGTACATGCTGAGTGTCCATGTGTTGAGTCTATTGTCCAATAAAGAGACATAGTTTTGTCATGTAGCTAGTTGGTATCACTATCTTTTGGGAAGGAGGAGAGCAATAATGTTATTACAAAAATTAATGCACCAAATGTATTTAGTTGTGGTGGGAATTACTTGTAGCTCATAATATTACAGCACTAATAGAGCTAATTTTGGGATTCTTCATTCAAACAGATATAGCTATTTTAATAAATTGTATAGTTTTGGGAGATGATTGTCACCAAAAATAGAATTAAGTTTAGCAAGCAACTAGTCATATTCAATTAATGTTTATGTCACGTTTTTGGTAAAGTTTTTTTGTACATAATTATCATTAGCTATTAAAAGAACATGATTGCTATACTGACCTGTATCATAAATTTTTAATATTTTCTTGGATAATTCATGACAGTTTATCTTATCCAGTGCCTTGCTCACTGCCTTCCAAGTTGGCTTAGCCTTGTCCTTCAGCCACTTATCGCACACTTCCACAAAACAGTCAAAATCAGTGCCATGCTCTCTTACATCTTTAATTTTGGTCAAATATTCTTGTGATATACCCAAAGCTGCTCCAATTTCTTTCCATTTTGAGTAGATCTCACGTAATTGAATTAACAGAGTGTCCAGATTCAGTAATCGATCTAAATTTTGTTATCATACATGTACTTATTATTCTTGCTATTACATACGTAACTATTTAACTAGAAACTTGATTTCCCAATAGTATTGCTATTAGCTATCCTTTTAGGTTAACTAAGTACATTGACACATATTAGAAATTACTGTGATTTCAATAGGAATAGAAAATCTCTCTCTTTAGAAATTTCTTTATATGTTCATGTGTGATTGATGTTAGCTATTGTTTTCAATAGAGCATCAGAAGTAATAGTGAAAGTTATAATTATATATCTATAATTATATTTATATCTAACTACGTACATACCTGATGGATGGGTTGGATGAATTTTTGAGTATATTAATTCCTTTGTGGCCTTTGACTTGTCTGACTGAGTATTATTCTTTTTGGCATCAGTAACAACTTCTTCATAGTCAGTGTATTCTCTAGCTTCTACTTTGACCATTGAATAACACGGGACATTGTCCTCACGAGTGGAATCATGACTATAATCTTTAACCTTACATTCACTTTTACCATAAACCACATGTCCTCTAGCATCACTCTTAGTTTCTCTCTGTGGCCTAGGAGCCTATAATAATAAAGTACAAGATAACTGTGACTATTATAATGAAGTTTTTGTTACTTGAAATGACTGGCATAATAATTATCAACCACAGACTTAGTTATACTATTATAATACTATATATTTCAGCAGTGGTAATAAAGTAGGTGTATAGTCTATTATATTATTAGATAGCTATTGTGTGTGTTTGTAGTCTTTTAATGAGTAATTGAGTAATAATATAGATATGATTTGCTGTGTTCAGGTCTCCAGCAACTTCTATTTGTTGACTTGAAAACACATACTAGCTATACCTACTGCTATCAAAGAATTCAGCATTTTTCTGAACCTGGAAAATCAAGGTTCCAAGGTTTTGAACTAAAATAACTGCTTATGAATGTATTTACTCTTAGCATAAAAACTGGTAGTAGTAATAAGGTTATTGTTATATTTACCTCATGAAGAGTGCTTGTGTGCTGAGGAATTGTGGATTCATATGCATCCTTTAACTGATAAGTAAATAGCATAACATTGTATTTACATAATGCATGCACAAGTAGATAAACATTACCTCTATAGTTGATATTATATTCACAAATCTATAGTTAAGAACACTGTATTCAGGTGCTTCTTCACTTGTCTATATATAATTATACAGGCATAGCTACTTGTACAGTTATACATGTGCAGTTATGATTATACTATAATATAATACAGGAGAATAATATAACAACATTGATTTGATTTTGCACGTAATATTGCTAGTACAGTTCACTAATAATTTAATTTCCTGCTACATATATTCATTATAATTATGAAAAAATGCATAATCATTATCTCACCATTGATTGTAGAGGACACTCAGAACTGATGTGCAAGTGGTTATATGCCTTTATACACAGTACAATATTTATTAGAACATAAAACAGAAATTGTTTTCAGTATACATACCTCTCGGTGTGAAATCCTGTCTCTATGAATAAACAACAACAATAACATTATTATTATAGAAGTAAACATATGTGGAGGGAATTTCTTAGACCATTATTATATTATAATAATAACTGTAATACCTTCTGTGTATTAGTTATAGTCATAATAACAGTATCAACAACAAGAACAAACGTTGAATATATTATATGGTGTAGTAAAATTCATGTTTTTTATTAGTAGACATAGAACATGACTTACATATCAACTCTCCTGTCTTTTGACTTCACTGCTAAAATAATAGATAACAGAAACATCACAGATGACAGTATTATAGCTCTAAAAATATTATCATTTCAACTGAAAGAAGATTATTGAACTGGCTCACTCAATCATTCTTTATAGTTAAATGTGAAGAGCACATTACATTCATTATGTACATAGCTGAGATGCAAAGTAGGTGGAGTCATATCTAACAGTGACACTGTATTATACCTGATTTCCTTCTGATTATAACTCCTGATGTTACACAGATGGAGAGAAAAAGAACACCAGTGAGACCACTAGCAGCAGCCACCATTCCTATTATGTACCACATTCTCAGTCCAGGATTGTTGTTCATAGCTGTATAGTGATGACAAAATCAACACAGAGCTAAATTCTATTATTGTAGCTATAATGATTTATAATAATGACTATTCTATGGAACCTGAAGTAGAGATTTTATAGGCTTTATTCTCACTAAAAAGGCATCCACAAGTCATACAAAGTGTAAGTCTTCTATATTTAAATTAAAGGATGTTTATTGCAGTCATAGGTAATAATTATTATAATTATAGATGGATGTCAATAAGTAAGAAATTGCTTACCATTTATTCAAATGCTGTTTGAATTTATCTACCTACTAATAATATCATGTTGATGTTCCTAATAGTTATGAACCTCTTTATGTCAAGAGGAGGAGTCTGCTGAGATCCTACACTAAACTGAACTACATGTATATATAACCATGATATAGATGCCCCGAAAAAAATTACTAGTTACACATTATTATAATAATAATAGCTATGATGATATTATCTTAGCTACGTTCTGATTTACGTATGTTCTGCTTTCTAATATCTAATTACCTAAAGTTGTGTTTGGTGTGCAATTAAGTGTAGTGGGGTCAGGATACCACCTCCTATCATTACCACACACTGCCATTATACTCTCCTCTGGTACCAGACCCTCCTCACACTTCAACACTATCACAGAACCTTCAGTTGTGGCTGTGTAAGGTGAGATCGACACTCCTCTGGCAGCAGATGGAGGGAAGCACTGAACCAATGTGAAACTGATTTCTGTAATGTTACTCTTCCCCCTGCAGTTACTAGCTTGAACTGTGATCCTGTACTCAATGTTGTAAGACAGTGTTATGTTTATGGCAGTGGAATCAGTAGTTAACAGTGATTGTGAAGGTGGAGAGTCAAGGGATGTATTTGAAATATCAATCAGGTATGTGGCTGGTCTCTCCATGTTCTCCCATTGAATGGTGACTGTAGATGTGTTTGTATCATTGTAGTAATCAGATATGTTCAACTGCTGTGGAGTTGGTGGGGGACTTACTGTATTAATGTTTTGTACATAAGACCTATAAAATAAGTAGCTAAACAATACTATTATTCTTTACCTTCAACCACCACTAGTCTATTCACTAGCCTGTCCAATCCAGGACCACAGCCAAACCTAGTTTCATTGTGTTGAGAGTTTAATGTGAAGTGTAGAGATGAATATAGGTATGTGTTTCCTATAGCTAGCAGTGTAGCTGTAACACCATCATCCACTATTGAGAGCATGTTTACTTGAAGAGCATCTTGGTCAGTGAAAACTTTTTTTGATGCACTGACATCCTCTGGTTTAGTCCATGACCACCACAGTGAGGTACCACTAACATTACAAAAGAAGGTGAAATTTTCTTCACATCCACTATTCACATAGTTGGTGGGTTCCAGCACCACAATACCTATTAGGTAATAATTAGACAATATTTATGTTTGTTTTTTAAGGCATTGATAATTGAAAGGCAATCTCTTACTCTATTATAAGGTGTTGATTGCCAATACAATAGTATGCAAGTTACTGTACTGATTATTTATCTTACCATGTAATGGCAGGAAAGTATTCACACTCCATATTATTATGAGTATGGTAGAAGTTGGATGCATCATATCAAGCAGATCAAGAAAACAAATCCACAAATCCTAACTACACTGTAGCTAGCTAGTTAGCTATTTTACTAGTACATTAATAACTAGCTGACTACCTTATAATTCAATAGATCAGTTTAGTTTTCAATATGAAGCAGTTTAGATAACACCAGAATTCTTATACACAACACAATTACGTAACAACAGAGTATTAGACTAGATCTATAACAATAATAGAGATGATCACACCAGAATCATATCTAGGATTTTAAAGAGGAGTTTTAATGACCACACCCACTATGTTAATGATGGAAAAATTATATATAGATTAAGACTGTAGTGGATGTAATGTGTAGATTTTATAGTCAAAATTTAAATACACTGTTATTTGTTTGTATTGCAACTAACATTAAGGCGTGTCTTGCTGTTTTCCAGGAAACACAAAATGCCTCTAAATAATATTTGGCTACATACTACTGAAGATAATAAATAAAATAGTTAGGGACAGAATATGAAAGCAGCTCAGATTTTGTACCAGAAAAAGAAATGCACACAAAGTATTAATAGGAGTAAATTAGCCTAGCTATGTAGTACTTTTATTATGAGAACATTATCTAAGCATACATCTAGTTAGCTAGCTGCTGATTTTTTCTTTTATTCTTGTCATTGAGCCTATCTTTATGTGCTTTTAGCTACACACTGTTTGTATTTTGCACTACGTACATCTAAGCAGTTAAATTTAGATAATTAATCTTGTCTATAAGCTATTATATCTTTTGGTTGTTATAATTATTATAAGGCTTTGAAACTTGTTGACAGGACAATAATGTTCTTACATTTAGACCAACTACTTGGGAACTTAAGGTTTTAGCATTGCAATGTCAGTATTTAATAACTATCTATAGGAACTGATTTGTTATAAGTTCACTTATGTAGTGGTGATAGTAATCCATGTAGGATGTTTTCCAATCACAATGCCACCATATATTTTCATGAACTAACTTACTTTTTGAAGGCCCAAGTACAACATATAGCTAGCTATTACAGTGTATGTATAGTGACTACAATGTATAAGTTAAATAGTTTGGCCTGACAGCTGCATATTTTTAACTGGTTGGTTAGTGACATTTCCAAGAGATAGACATCTAAACACAAGGATTCAAGTATACTTTTCTCATGAATAATCTAAAGTTAGTATTTTACAAGCTAGTAGATATTTGCATTGTAAATTTACTAAGAAAGTATATCTTATTTGCATTCATTCATTATTAGTGTTAACCTTTTACAAACAGATTTCCAAAGCCACTCTAGGTGTCTATACAGTTACACAGTTATTTGATGTATATACCACATTATGTATACATGAATAATGGTCTCTATGTACTGTGAATGCTCTTATAATAGTAGTACTAATTTCTCTAGTTACATTTTAGATGTGTGAAAACTGGATACGTACATAGTTCAGTTATTGTATTCTCCCGAATTTTATGTATTTGATTGCTTCAAAAAATTAAAAATTAACTAATTAATAGTGTACATATAATAGTTATTACTTATTTTGCTCATGTTGTAGCTAGTTTGTTACTGAGTAAGTGGAGCACTGTAAGTTTTATGGTGGCTGGTTCCTCCTGAAGTATTTCCTCATACATTGGGTCTCTCTGAGTTTCTGTGATGACATCTTCAGGCTCACTTTGTGATGTTCTGTGTTCATCTTCTGAAATTTCAGACTGTGGTTAATGTTCAATATTCATACTTCATCAAAATTGTTGGAATGATGACTGACTTACATAGCTATAGCTAAGTATGTACCCACACATATGCCGCATCTCTAAGAGATGAACATCTGAAGGATCCAAGCACACTTCTCTTATGGATACATATAGCTACCAAAACAAGCTGAATTTTCCAAGAAAAAAAATTTTTTTTTTTCATTCATTAGTGTTTATCAGTGTTCATAAGCAATCCTAAGTACCTAGTCAAACAGTTAGATGTTTCTGTAATGTATGTATACATGTAGCTACTAGGAGAAAAATGTAAGAGGTCAACACTCTGCAATATAATATATTTACATACTCCAGAACTTTAATGACTGGGATAATTCAGCCAAATATTGATGTTACATTCTATTATTGCATCTTCACAAACTTTATTACTGTGTGTGGTTGCTTACAAAAATTATGTATGGTTATATAATAAACATGATGTTTAGTTCATGTTGTAGTTTGTTATTGAGTAAGTGGAGCATAAGCTATGTTCTCTGTAAGTTCTATGGTGGCTGGTTTCTCCTGAAGTATTGCCTCATACATTGAATCTGCCTGTGTTTCTGTGATAACATCTTCAGGCTCACTTTGTGATGTTCTGTGTTCACCTTCTGAAATTTCAGACTGTGGTTTTCTCAATTTATACCCGATGAGTAGTCCCAGTACAAATGTCATTGCATTAGCTATTAACAAAGTAACTGATACACACACTAATGCAATGATGACTTCCATTTTAGAATTAGGTTCAGTGATATTCATAATAGTATTATTCTGTTGAGCTAAAATACACAGCGATGACACACTGATTAATATTAAACTTCTGACTCCAATGATTAGACATACACTCTAATCTTCAATACCCACCCCTAATGTCTCTTCTCTCCCTTACAAGCATAAAAATGGGTCTATCATAAACATGCTGGTGGTTGTAGTGAAGCATTAAACCAGTAACATAGATATAAACTTGTTACAAAGGTGCAATTGTATTTTTCTCCTTCAGTTGTAGGCTTGACACTAGCTAGTTGTAACATTATAGTTAGTCACTTGACTTATCTGGGGCCATGTTAGAGAAAATAATAGCTATATATATATAATATCTTTATGAGTAAATTTGTAACAACAATCATCAAATAATTAATTGTACCTGATATTGTGTTTGGTGTGCAATTAAGTGTAGTGGGGTCAGGATACCACCTCCTATCATTACCACACACTGCCATTATACTCTCCTCTGGTACCAGACCCTCCTCACACTTCAACACTATCACAGAACCTTCAGTTGTGGCTGTGTAAAGTGAAGTTAACACTCCATTGGTAACAGATGGAGGGAAACACTGAATCAATGTGAAACTGATAGCTGTAATGTTACTATTCCCTCTGCAATTACCAGCTTGAACTGTGACCCTGTACTCAATGTTGTAAGACAATGTTATATTTATGGCAGTGGAATCAGTAGTTAACAGTGACTGTGCAGGTGGAGAGTCAAGGGATGTATTTGAAATATTAATCAGGTATGTGGCTGGTCTCTCCATGTTCTCCCATTGAATGGTGACTGTAGATGTGTTTGTATCATTGTAGTAATCAGATATGTTCAACTGCTGTGGAGTTGGTGGGGGACTTACTGTATTAATGTTTTGTACATAAGACCTATAAAATAAGTAGCTAAACAATACTATTATTCTTTACCTTCAACCACCACTAGTCTATTCACTAGCCTGTCCAATCCAGGACCACAGCCAATCCTAGTTCCATTGTGTCGAGAGTTTAATGTGATTTGTAGAGATGAATACATGTATGTGGTGCCTATAGCTAGCAGTGTAGCTATAACACCATCATTCACTATTGAGGGCATGTTTACTTGAAGAGCATCTTGGTCAGTGAAAACTTTTTTTGATGCACTATCATCCTCTGGTCTAGTCCATGACCACCACAGTGAAGTACCACTAACATTACAAAAGAAGGTGAGATTGTCCACTTCACATCCACTATTCACATAGTTGGTGGGTTCTAGCACCACAGTACCTATTAGGGAATATAGACTGTCAGCACATCTGTTCTACATTATGAAGTCAGAATCTCTTACTCTATTAGCTATAAGGTGAATATAATGGTATGCTTACCATGTAATGGCAGGAAAGTATTCACACTCCATATTATTATGATTATGGTAGAAGTTGGATGCATCATAGCAATCTATCAGATCAAGAAAACAAATCCACAAATCCTAACTACACTGTAGCTAGCTAGTTAGCTATTTTACTAGTACATAAATAACTAGCTGACTACCTTATAATTCAATAGATCAGTTTTCAATATGGAGCAGTTTAGAAAACACCAGAGTTCTTATATACAACTAACAACAAAATATTAGACTAGGTCTATGAGATGATCATATCTATAGAATTTAAGGAGGGTGTCATTGACTACGTATTAGCTACCTACAGTTAGAGTATAGCAGCGCTGAATAGACCACTCTGATTGGTCAAAAGGAGGTCTCTAAATTTCTTAGAGCCTCCAACTTAGAGCTCTCTATTTAGAGATTTAGAGTCAATTCATATTCTCTCAGGGTTGTTTTGTTTTTAACTTGGTATGTAATATTGTTTTTGTTGTGTGTGTGTGTGTGTGTGTGTGTGTGTGTGTGTGTGTGTGATTTTTTTCTTGTGGTTGTTTACCTTTAAATACCATTAGCTAACTATAATGACTTGTAATGACTTGTTCTTGTTTTGACTGAATTGTCTACCTTAGCTAACTGGAACTGATATTGCAATGCCACTGATCATTTTAAGTTACTAACTTACTCTTGAAAGCCAAAAAAATGCATGCATAATGTCTACAATGTTCATGCTTCATCAAAATTGTTAGAATGGTAACTGACTTGCATATAGCTAACTTAAGTATGTGCCGATATGCCACATATCTAAGAGATGAACATCTGAGCAACACCCAAGCACACTTCTCTTATACGTAAATATTATATGTATGCCAAAACAAGCTGAATTTCCCCAAAAGAAAAATATTCATTAGTGTTTATCATTTACCAACAATGTTCTAAAGCAATCCTATAAGTACCTAGTTACTAGTTAGATGTTTCAGTAATATTATGTATACGTATATACACGAATAATGGTAGCTACTAGGAGAAAAAGATGAGAGGTCAACACTGTACAATATGATATAGAAATTTAGTTACATACTCCAGAACTTTAATGACTGATAATTCAGCTAAATATTGATATTACATTCTATTATTGCATCTTCACAAACTTTATTACTGTGTGTGGTTGCTTACAAAAATTATGTACAAAATTTACTAAACATGATGTTTAGTTCATGTTGTAGTTTGTTACTGGGTAAGTGGAGCATAAGCTATGTTCTCTATAAGTTCTATGGTGGCTGGTTCTTCCTGAAGTATTTCCTCATACATTGGGTCTCTCTGTGATGACATCTTCAGGCTCACTTCGGCCAGTCATTGATGCTCTGTGTTCACCCCCTGATATTTCAGACTGTGGTCTTTTCAAATGAGTAGTCCCAGTACAAATGTTATTACATTAGTTATTAACAAAGTAACTGATACACACACTAATGCAATGATGACTTCCATTTTTGAATAAGGTTCAGTGATAATGTTATTCTGTTGAGCTAAAATACAGCAGTGATAACATACTGATTAATATTAATTACTTAATTACAAATTATGTAGTGATGTCACTTATTGTTTTGTGCTATTTAATCTTATGTCATGTGCACCATTGATGATTCAGAGAAAAACGATAAAGATCGTAACTAAAATGTAGTCAGAGTTACTACAAATGAAGTGTTTTTTCTTCCTTATGATTATTTCCAACTGGCAAGCTTTCCTCATTTCCCCATAATACTTATAGTTATACACTGGCCATGTGTTAGTCTAGAGTAGCCAAACTCTTTACAGGAAGTCACTCATGATCAGTTTTGTGAGTTTATTAATAATTAATTTTGATTGTAATAACAATAACATCAGAAATCATGTAAATGTGTAGCTAGTTTTCTGATCAGAGGAGTCAAGCAGAGAGTATATGTATATAACATGAAGGTACACCTCTACCTCTAATAAACAATAATAAGCAAGAACTTTATTACTGGAGGTGAATGGAATCATTTCACTGATAGTAACTTAATGATACTGTATAAACTATCACAGTCAATTACGTATAGCTAGTGGCTATGAAAATAGTAAAGTAGCTATATAATTGTTTTCAAAGCAAGTTGATTGGTCAATTAACAAATGAAGAACAATTAATAATATTATTATGATTACATTTATTAACTTCACACTAGAATACTTATGTTTTGAATGGTGTTTTCTGTTCACCTCAGAAACTTTTGAAGAATTATATACTGAAATCAACTAACTTTGGTGGTACAAGTGGTGCAGAAGGATCTAATGTCTGTTGTGTTACAGGAGATACTGCGAGATCAAATAACTTTGGTGGTAGAGGAAGTACTTCATTGTCAGTTGTTACAACATGGTCACAGTAATTACTGTTAAAAACTAAGATGTCTTCAGTGACCATGGGCTTTGGTTCTGGGAGTTCACCTGTGTAGATTTCAGATAATAAAATGCATTTTTACAGTGATATTGTTTCTGATCACAAAATACATACTGACATCTCAATAGAACATTTATCCTTATAAACCAAAGACATACTGTAATAATTATTATAACAATGGTCTTGTACATGCTGAGTGTCCATGTGTTAAGTCTTTTGTCCACTTAAGTTTTGTGTTAGGTAAAGTTTTGTCATGTAGCTAGTTGGTACCACTATTTTTTGGGAAGGAGGATAACAATAATGATGTTATAAAAATTCAGTTGTGTTGAGAATTACTTGTAGTTCATAATTACAGCATTAAGTTTAGTATTATAATAGAGCTAATTATGAGATTCTTCATTCAAACAGATATTTTAATAAATTGTATAGTTTTGGGAGATGATTGTCATCAAAAACGGAATTAAGTTTAGCAAGCAGCTAGTAATATTCAATTAATGTTTATGTCAAGTCTTTGGTAAAGTTTTTTGTACATAATTATCATTAGCTATTAAAAAACATGTTTGTATAATTATCTATACTAACCTGTATCATAAATTTTTAATATTTTCTTGGATAATTCATGACAGTTTATCTTATCCAGTGCCTTGCTCACTGCTTTCCAAGTTGGCTTAGCCCTGTCCTTCAGCCACTTATCACACACTTCCACAAAACAGTCAAAATCAGTGCCATACTCTCCTACATCTTTAATTTTGGTCAAATATTCTTGTGATATACCCAAAGCTGCTCCAATTTCTTTCCATTTTGAATAGATCTCACGTAATTGAATTAGCAGAGTGTCCAGATTCAGTAATCGATCTAAATTGTGTTATCATACATGTACATAATAATTATTATTCTTGCTATTACATACATAACTATTCAACTAGATTAACAGAAACTTGATTTCCCAATAGTAAGTATTGCTATATCTACCCTTTTAGGTTATTGACACACACTTAGGTACGTAATTACTGTGATTTCAATAAGAATAGAAAATCTCTCTCTTTAGTCTGTGTGCATGTGTGATTGATGTTAGTTATTGTTTTCGTTAGAGCATCAGAAGTAATAGTGAAAGTTATATCTACATAACTACACACCTGATGGATGGGTTGGATGAAGTTTTGAGTATATTATTTCCTTTGTGGCCTTTGACTTGTCTGACCGAGTAGTACTCTTTTTGGAATCAGTAATAACTTCTTCATAGTCAGTGTATTCTTTACCATTAGCTTCAACTTTGATCATTGAATAACACGGGACATTGTCCTCACGAGTGGAATCATGACTATAATCTTTAACCTTACATCCGCTTTTACCATAAACCACATGTTTTCTAGCATCACTCTTAGTTTCTTTCTGTAGTCTAGGAGCCTATAATAATAAAGTACAAGATAACTGTGACTATTTTAATATGAACTCTTTCTAAGTTTTTGTTACTTGAAATGACTGGCATAATAATTATCAACCACAGACTTAGTTATACTATTTATATTTCAGCAGTGGTAATAAAGTAGGTGTATAGTCTATTTATACTCTATGTAATTTCTAAATTTTGTCTCAAGTTTTAAATACGTAAGAAAGGGTAAATTATTTTTCAGCACCACTTTATTGTCAGTGGAAG
This sequence comes from Diacarnus erythraeanus, assembly GCA_964016965.1. Lineage (NCBI taxonomy): Eukaryota > Metazoa > Porifera > Demospongiae > Poecilosclerida > Podospongiidae > Diacarnus > Diacarnus erythraeanus. Next base: position 7,563,742 of record OZ024671.1, read on the forward strand.
TTATCTAGACCCCTTTTGCAAGAGGATACTTTCAAACAGCCAGATAATAAAACTGTATTATTAGATAGCTATTGTGTGTGTGTGTTTGTAGTCTTTTATTGAATAATTGAGTGATCAATGGATATGAATTGCTGTGTTCAGGTCTCCAACAACTTCTATTACTATTTACTGATTTGAAAACACATACTAAACAGTCTAGCTATACCTACTGCTATCTAATTAAGCAAAGAATTCAGCATTTTCCTGAACCTGGAAAATCAAGGTTCCAAGATTTTGAACTAAAATAACTGCTTATGAATGTATTTACTCTTAGCATAAAAACAATAATGTTATTGTTATATTTACCTCATGAAGAGTGCTTGTGTGCTGAGGAATTGTGGATTCATATGCATCCTTTAACTGATAAGGAAATAGCATAACATTGTATTTACATAATGCATGCACAAGTAGATAAACATTACCTCTATAGTTGATATTATATTCACAAATCTATAGTTAAGAACACTGTATTCAGGTGCTTCTTCACTTGTCTATATATAATTATACAGGCATAGCTACTTGTACAGTTATACATGTGCAGTTATGATTATACTATAATATAATACAGGAGAATAATATAACAACAATGATTTGATTTTGCACGTAATATTGCTAGTACAGTTTACTAATAATTTAATTTCCTGCTACATATATTCATTATAATTATGAAAAAATGCATAATCATTATCTCACCATTGATTGTAGAGGACACTCAGAACTGATGTGCAAGTGGTTATATGCCTTTATACACAGTACAATATTTATTAGAACATAAAACAGAAATTGTTTTCAGTGTACATACCTCTGGGTATGAAATCCTGTCTCTATAAACAACAATAAACAACTACAATAACATTATTATTATATAAGTATATAAACACATGTGGAGGGAATTTCTTAGATCATGTTATTATAATAATATCTACTGCAATACCTTCTGTGTATTAGTTATAGTCATAATAACAGTATCAACAACAAGAACAAACATTGAATATGATAGAGTAAAATTCATGTTTTTTATAGTAGAGATAGAACATGACTTACATATCAACTCTCCTGTCTTTTGACTTCACTGCTAAAATAATAGATAACAGAAACATCACAGATGACAGTATTATAGCTCTAAAAATATTGTTTATCACTTCAACTGAAAGAAGATTATTTAACTGGCTCACTCAATCATTCTTTATAGTTAAATGTGAAGAGCACATTACATTCATTATGTACAGAGCTGAGATTAAAAGTAGGTGGAGTCATACCTAACAGTGACACTGTATTATACCTGATTTCCTTCTGATTATAACTCCTGATGTTACACAGATGGAGAGAAAAAGAACACCAGTGAGGCCACTAGCAGCAGCCACCATTCCAATTATGTACCACATTCTCAGTTCTACATGTCCAGAAGTGTTGTTCGTAGCTGTATATAGTGAAGCATTTAAAGATATGATCACTTATTTACATACTTGTTTATTCAGTTGTATTACAGTATTTCACTGGTTTGTCACTAAATGTAACATCATCTAAGTAGTCATTTGCCTTATCTGTGGTCATATTAGAGAATGTATATACATCAGGAGACTCTTTATGATCATATTTTTCTCCAAACTCAGCACAGAGCTAAATTTCATTATTGTAGCTATAATAATGATTATTCTATGGAACCTGAATTAGTCTATTCTCTTTAAAATGGCATCCACAAGTCATACAAAGTGTAAGTCATTTATATTCAAGTTAAAGGAAGTTTATTGCAGTCATATCTGGATAATAATTATATAGATGTCAATAACTTAGAAATTGCTTACCTATTTATCTACCTACTTATTTGCTCATGTTCCTAATAGCTATGAACCTATTCCTATGTCAAGAGGAGGAGATAGAATAGTGTCTGCTGAGGTCCTATACTGACTGCACTATTATGTATAACCATGATAGAGATGCCCAGGACTTAGAGGTACCGATCACTTGTAGCTAGTTACACATATCAATATATAATAATAAACTGTACATTAATAATAATAGCTATTATAATAATATTATTATGATAATAATATTATCTTAGCTATTCATTATGTTCTGGTTTATAATATCTAATTACCTGATGTTGTGTTTGGTGAGCAATGAAGTGTAGTGGGGTCAGGATACCACCTCCTATCATTACCACACAATGCCATTATACTCTCCTCTGGTACCAGACCCTCCTCACACTTCAACACTATCACAGAACCTTCAGTAGTAGCTGTGTAAGGTGAGATCGACACTCCATTGGCAGCAGATGGAGGGAAGCACTGAATTAATGTGAAACTGATTGCTGTAATGTTACTATTCCCTCTGCAATTAACAGCTTGAACTGTGACCCTGTACTCAATGTTGTAAGACAATGTTATATTTATGGTAGTAGAATCAGTAGTTAACAGTGACTGTTTAGGTGGATAGTCAAGGGATGTATTTGAAATATTAATCAGGTATGTAGCTGGTCTCTCCATGTTCTCCCATTGAATGGTGACTGTAGATGTGTTTGTATCATTGTAGTAATCAGATATGTTCAACTGCTGTGGAGTCGGTGGGGGACTTACTGTATTAATGTTTTGTATATAAGACCTATAAAATAAGTAGCTAAACAATACTATTATTCTTTACCTTCAACCACCACTAGTCTATTCACTAGCCTGTCCAATCCTGGACCACAGCCAATCCTAGTTCCATTGTGTTGAGAGTTTAATGTGAAGTTTAGAGATGAATACAGGTATGTGGTGTCCATAGCCAGCAGTGCAGCAGTACCATCACCCACTTGCGACAGCACTTGGAGAACATCTAGATTGGTAAAAAGTTTTCTTGATGCACTCTCATCCTCTGGTCTAGTCCATGACCACCACAGTGAGAGACCACTAACATTACAAAAGAAGGTGAGATTGTCCCCTTCACATCCACTATTCACATAGTTGGTAGGTTCCAGCACCACAGTACCTATTAGGGAATATAGACAGACAGTCAGCACATCTGTTTTGAATTACATTGAAGTCAATACAATTAAAAAGCCAATTCCTTACTCTATTATAAGGTGTTGATTGCTAATACAAATCACTAATAATTTATCTTACCATGTAATGGCAGTAAAGTATTCACACTCCATATTATTATGAGTATGGTAGAAGTCGAATGCATTATAGCTAGCTATCTGATCAAGAAAGCAAATCCACAAATCCTAACTGCCAGTTAGCTATTTTACTAGTACATAAATAACTAGCTGACTATCTTATAATTCAATAGATCAGTTTTCAATATGGAGCAGTTTAGAAAACACCAGAGTTCTTATAATAATATAGCAAAATTACATAACAACAGAGTATTGGACTAGATCTATAACAATAATAGAGATGATCACATCAGGATCATATATTATATAATTATAAAGAGTAGTTTCAATGACCACACCCCCTTTGGAATATATGATAGTATGAATTTGTAAATTTAAACTGTAGTGGATGTGATGTGTAGATTTTATAGTCAAAATTTAAATACACCGTTGTTTGTTTTCATTGCAAGTAACATGAGGGTGTGTCTTTCTGGCTTTCCAGGAAACATGAAATGCCTCCATATAATATGCCCCTGCATGCTACCAGAGAAGAACTGAATAAGATAGATAGGGACAGAATATGAAAGCAGCCCTGATCAGAAAAAGAAATGCACAGAGTAGCTATAATTAGCTATGCAGTACTATTATTATGAAAAGAAGAGACTAAATTATTTAGGCATATATACATCTAACTAGAACAGTAGCTAGTTAGCTGCTGATTTTTTCTTTTATTCTTGTCATTGAGCCAATCTTTATGTACTTTTACACACTGTCTGTAATTTGCACTAAATAGCTACTTTATTCTACTTTATCTTTTGCATCTAAGCAGTTAGATTCAGGTAATTAATCTTGTCTCTATAAGATAAATTATATCTTTTTGTTATACATAGACTTTGAAACTTGTTGACATAATATAATTTAATGTGCTTACATTAATAGAAACTTTTGGGAACTTAAGGTCTTAGTATTGCAGTGTCAGTATTTAATAACTATCTATATAGAAAATGATTTGTTATAAGTTCACTTATGTAGTGTGATAGTAATCCATGTATATAGGATGTTATCCAATCACAATGCAAGCAAACTTCTCTCATGGATACTCTAAAGTTAGTATTTTACTATATAGCTAGCTAATAGAAATTTGCATTGTGAATATACTAAGAAAATATATCTTATTTGTATTCATTCATTAGTGCTAACATTAATTACAAACAAGTTTCCAAAGCCACTCTAGGTGTCTATACAGTAACACATATTATGTCAGTACATGCACATTATGTTTACATGAATAATGTACTATGAATGTTCTTATAATAGTAGTACATATGAGTGAAAACTCTATTATATTTCATAATTGTATTCTATGTATTTGGTTGTTTACAAAAATTAAAAATTAACTAATGGTGTTATTATTATTATATATTATTATTTTTTTCATTCATGTTGTGGTTTGTTACTGAGTAAGTGGAGCATAAGCTATATTCTCTGTAAGTTCTATGGTGGCTGGTTTCTCCTGAAGTATTTCCTCATACATTGGGTCTGACTGTGTTTCTGTGATGACATCTTCAGGCTCAATTTGGTCAGTCCTTGAAACTCGGTGTTCTCCCACTGATATCTCAGACTGTGGCTTTCTCAATTTATATCCAATGAGTAGTCCCAGTACAAATGCCATTGCTCCAAGCATTACCAAAATAACTGATACACACACTAATGTAATGATGACTTCCATTTTAGAGTTAGGTTCAGTGGTATTCATAATAATATCCTGTTGAGCTAAAAAAAATCAAAAAATCAAAAAAAAATACAACAAACCAACAAAAAAAAAAAAAAAACAAGTATGATGGCATAATTAAACCTCTGACTCCAAGGATTGGTCACATACTGGATAATAAGCCCCACTCCTCCCTTACAAGCATAAGAATGGTCAATCATGTTAGTGAAACATTGTACAAGTAACATAATGACATTTAGCTATAGTTACTTATTTACATACTTGTTAAAAAGGTGCAATTGCATATTTCTCCTTTAGTTGTAGGTTTAGTTGTAACATCATCTACATAATAGGTATACAATAGTCATTTGTCCTATTTGTGGCCATGTCAGGAAAATAGCTAGGTACATCAAGAGATTCTTAATAAGCAAATTTGCAACAACAACAATCATTCAAATACCTGATGTTGTGTTTGGTGTGCAATGAAGTGTAGTGGGGTCAGGATACCACCTCCTATCATTACCACACACTGCCATTATACTCTCCTCTGGTACCAGACCCTCCTCACACTTCAACACTATCACAGAACCTTCAGTTGTGGCTGTGTAAGGTGAGATCGACACTCCATTGGCAGCAGATGGAGAGAAACACTGAATCAATGTGAAACTGATTGCTGTAATGTTACTATTCCCTCTGCAATTAAAAGCTTGAACTGTGATCCTGTACTCAATGTTGTAAGACAATGTTATATTTATGGCTGTGGAATCAGTAGTTAACAGTGATTGTGCAGGTGGAGAATCAAGGGATGTATTTGAAATATCAATCAGGTATGTGGCTGATCTCTCCATGTTCTCCCATTGAATGGTGACTGTAGATGTGTTTGTATCATTGTAGTAATCAGATATGTTCAACTGCTGTGGAGTTGGTGGGGGACTTACTGTATTAATGTTTTGTACATAAGACCTATAAAATAAGTAGCTAAACAAAACTATTATTCTTTACCTTCAACCACCACTAGTCTATTCACTAGCCTGTCTAATCCAGGACCACAGCCAATCCTAGTTCCATTGTGTCGAGAGTTTAATGTGATTAGTAGAGATGAATACAGGTATGTGGTACCTATAGCCAGCAGTGTAGCAGTACCATCACCCACTTGTGAGGGCACTTGGAGAGCATCTAGGTCAGTGAAAGCCTTTTTTGTTGGTGATATATCCTCTGGTCTAGTCCATGACCACCACAGTGAGGTATAACTAACATTACAAAAGAAGGTGAGAGTGTCCCCTTCACATCCATAATTCACATAGTTGGTGGGTTCTAGCACCACAGTACCTATTAGGGAAGAGCATGTGCCTGTTCACTATGGCTAAAGTCATTTAAAGGCCCATCTGATCTCTTATTTCTAATAAGAGATGTCCAATAAAAAGGAAAAGTAATGTTATGCTGAAGCTACATACATTAATAATAAAGGTCCAGCTTACCATAGGATGGCAGGAAACTATTCATACTCCATATTATAATGAGTATAGTAGAAGTCAACATAATCAGAGCAAGAAAACAAATCCACAGAATCTAACTAGCTGGTTAGCTATTGTACTAGGAAATATAGCTAGGACATACCTTCCACTTTTTGAAAATCAAAATCAGGGACAAATCACACCCACCCATTAAAAATCCGCCCACCCACTCACAATGAATATCATTAATTAATGTACGAAAATTCCGGGGCTAGGGATGTGACTTTTACACTTTGAAAGGAGTTCTGGTAAAAGAGCATCAAAAGAACAAGCCGTTAACATGAAAAAGCAATAGCTATATAATACAGTAATTTAAGAATTGTTACACCTTACAGGGGCGGATCCAGGGGAGGGGCTTTGGGGGCCCAAGCCCCCCCCCTTCTCATTCGTACCTCACATTTTCAAGTAGCTAGCTAGCTAACATTTTTGAGAAATGAGCAATTATCCTTCTCAAACTATGGCTTACTAATAATTTGCTAGCTAGCTATAGCTTCTAGCTAAATATAATTGCTATCTAGGTAATTAGCTAGCTTGAGCCTTAGAAATAACAGCTTACTCAATGAGTCAACTATATACAACAATAACATCATCATTGTTCAGCCATCAAGTTATGGTGCTGCTCAAGTATGGTGAGCCTGAAGGAGATTCCAGGTTGAGTGAGTCTGGTGACACCAAATCTGTATCTGAACAACCTAACTAACTATGCTAGGCAGTCATAGTGGTTCTGTTAAGAGTGGTGATTTTGGCAGAGTAGTTAATTTAAGAGCTTGTTGCAGTCTTAATGATAACGAGAAGTACTTTCTGTTGAAGTGTCATTTTTGTTCCAGGACATATGTATAAGTTTCCTCCTCTGTTTTTCAATGTGTTTTCAGAGTAATTGGTTGTCACAGTTTATTAATGGTCTTGTATATTCTGAATCTGATAATGGAGGTTATTGCAAGTACTTTGTTTTGCTTGGGAAATGTGGGTTTACAATGAAAGAGCTTGGAATTCTTGTTAATTGGTCACATATAGACTTTAAAAGTGCACCAGAAATTGTCTACTGTTTCACAAGGATGCTGCTCTTGCTTTTGTTTCTGTTAAAGATAATACAGCACTAGCAAACTGAGATGAATAATAGTTATACTTCATAAACATGGGAAAAAAATTTTTATCACAAGAAAAGCTATAGCTAATTCGGGTTGGTGAACTAGTATATAGCTACCTACAGAATCTTGGTGGCCCCTCTCTTTCTATTTTCCTGGATCCGCCCCTGCCTTACCCATTGCCCTCAGTGTCTGAAGTCTGCTGGGAAGGTTAGGTGCCTGTGGTCTGAGATGGCTGCACTGTATTGTTTACACATTGACTATTCAGTTATTCAGGTAATTCTGGAGACAGATAATGGCCTTATGTAAATCCGTGCTAGTGTAAATTTCATATGAGAGTGTGCTTAGTTCTAGCAATAAGTATACATTGTGGAGCAGTTGAGTTTATTGTATAAGGGCAAATCTTTTAACTATACAGGAAGTTATAACCACTTTATGGCTACTTACAACTTTCATTAAAAAAAGGAACATCTCATACTCCATTACCTGTATTTTTGAGCCTAAACACAACCTCAATGACAGTGCAACTACATCTTATGGTTATTATAGCCTGAGTCTATTATGCCAGCATGAATAGGTGCCTAAACATAATTGTGATATAATGCCTAAAATATTCACTTATAGGAAACTTCTCTACAAAAGTGTCAGTTTTCACACACACCCCCACCACAGTATGCATGTGTCTGTTCACCACGGCATTAAAAACCCCATCTGAATATCATGGTGAAGCTAAAGTACGTACATACATTAATAATGGTGCAGCTTGCCATTATTATGATGGCAGGAAACTATTCATACTCCATATCATGAGTATGGTAGAAGTCAACATAACTAGTATAACAAATCCACAACTCCTAACTACGTAGCTACACTTTAGCTAAGTAACTAGCTAGTTAGCTATTTTACTAGAACCTAAATAGCTAACTAGCTAGCTAGCTACCTTATAATTCATGCCATGTCTAGTTCCTAATAATTTATAGCTATTATGCCTAGCAGGAATGTTTAAGTGCTTCAATTTTTACTCACAAAGGGATGTTGAGTTCAAGTTGCTAAGGTTAGCTAACAGGTGTTTACACTATGGAGGAAGGTGTGTCTCAATAAGGCTAAGTCAAGACTATTAATTCACTATTAATTTTTGTACTCTTTAGACTAGTCATTTTTAATGAGGACATGGAAGTAGGCCACTGAGTACTGGAATATTGTTCTGAGCCTCCCTCGATCACACATCAATGAATCACATTAATGTCCAAGAGTGCTTTAGCTACATAGCTATTAGCTATTAATTTTCACAGGACATCTAAAACTGGATTGAATTTATGACTAAAGTCCTCAACATGCAAATTGGTCTCAATCTCCTAAAACTGATTCCCAGACATGCACCTTTTCAATGTAGGTAGCTAGCTATGCCACAAGCAAACTGGTAGGTAATGTTGCTAGTTGATGTTTTACCCCAATGATTGTAGCTACATTTTTCACACATTTTTATACTTTTTAAGTAGTTTTTCACACAGTAAATGTAGTATGCCTCTATGGTGAAGTCTTATAAAAGAACAATATTATTATAGCTAGCTAAATGTGATCTTTTAAACCCATTGAAACAGTTTATACGTAAGTTATAAATGAAGAATTATGATACATTATGTAGAAGGGATATGATTGTGAATGTAGACAGTAATAATTAACTTGCTACTACAATAGATAATTGGTAAGTGAAGAGCCTGCATTATTTTTGCTCCATTTAATAGCTTTTCTCTGTGATAAATATGCATACTCAACTGCTTACAATGCAAGCATTCTTCTAGTACAATAATAATACTGTGATGTGGTCAGGTACTTCATGTCTGACCTTGAGTCGTGAATACGGACAACTCTTGGAATACTAGTGAAGTTATGGACAACTCACCTATTCCTAACATGTTTGAGTGAGTACCCAACTCCTCCACATTTTTTTAGTGAATTTTATACTCCTTGCTAAAATCTATTTTGTACTTGTATATTGCCATTCAGTGCTTAAATAATTATGTAGCAAAAAACCTCCTCTTCACTTGACATAGCTATTACAGCAAATCTTTTTTGTGGATGTTTTTTTAAACTCTAGCATCTATTATAATAATATGCTTGTATGTTTGTCCGTACGTCTGTCCGTACGTACGTCTGGCCGTATGTCCTATTCATGAGCTAACGCAATTCCAACGGTACTGGGTTCGATCCCATGGATGGGTACCCACTTTTTTTCTTTTTCTTTTCTTTCTTTTCTTGATTTTGTAACTTTTTCCTGGCACTGTGGATTTTGTGTCTTTTGTCATGGTGGCATTTTCAAGGGCTAGGGCTAGCAGCAATGAAGGAGTTGAAAGTGTTAGAGACAAATCAACAGAAAATTGGAGGCGGGAATACTGTGACACCAAATATTATATATCATGATGTACTATTGCCAATTATATTATTGGTCAATGCATCTATGCATTATATTATTATTGTAAAGGCACAGAATTTTTGTGGTGAGACCTTTGCATAGCCAACAGTTCAGCAAAAAGTTTAGAATCACAGTCCAGGAGAGAGAATGAATAATTCATAAGCTAATACCTTCTTTTTAACACCTAACAGCAAAAGCTTGGCTTGACTTCACACCTAACTCTTAGGGCCCTGCTAGAGCCTGGGGTCAGAGGGCACTCTGATGCTTCTACTGGGAATGCAAACTTAAAGTATGGTATGTGGTGAAAAAGGCCATATTAAACTCCCCACAAGCACCACTGTGTGGTGGGTACTTACTAGTAATACGTAATTATAGCTAATACAAGTAGTTCAGATTCCACTGGTTAAAGGTCGCCATTACTAGCTATATAGCTATAGTTATGTGTATAAACATGAAGGTGTGCCTCTATTGAAACTTTTCATTAGCATTAACAAAAGCTATACTAATTGTAAGGTCTCTAAGTGTGTGGATTCTATTTTAGAATCCAACTGCAAAGGGACTTAAAAAGTGTTTACTCATTGACCAATGAGCTTGCTTTGAACAAGATGAATTTACCATTTTCAAAACCACTATAATTGATTTTGATAATAAAAATACAGTAGCTATCATTATTAATAACAATAATTTTGACATGTATCACTTCACACCAGTAAAATTAAATACTTAGTTGATTTGGTTTTGAATAGAGTTCTGTTCACCTCAGAAAATAATAATACTGAAATCAAAATAACTTTGGTGGTACAGGTGGTGCAGAAGGATCTAATATCTGTGATGGCATAGGAGACTCTGAGAGATCAAATAACTTTGGTGGTACAGGTGGTGCAGAAGGATCTAATATCTGTGATGGCACAGGAGACTCTGAGAGATCAAATAACTTTGGTGGTACAGGTGGTGCAGAAGGATCTGGTGGTAGAAGTGGCACGTCATTGTCAGTGGTTACATCATCACAGTAATTACTGTTAAAAACTGAGTTGTCTTCAGTGACCATGGGCTTCGGTTCTGGGAGTTCACCTGTGTAGATTTCAGGTAAAATAATACATTTTTGCAGTGAAATTCTTTCAGATCAAAAGTTAATGGCATCCCAGTAGGACATTTATCCTTATAAACTCCCTAACACCCAAGACATACTACGTAAATGGAGACATTTAGTCTTAGACCATACAATAACAACAATGTCTTTGTACATGCTGAGTGTCCATGTGTTGCGAGTCTATTTTCAAATAAAAAGACTTAGTTAAAATTAGGTAGAGTTTTGTCATGTGCATGTAGTTGATACCGCTGTCTTTTGGGAAGGAGGATAACAATAATGATGTTATAAAAATTAATGCAACAAATGTACTCATTTGTGGTGGGAATTACTTGTAGCTCATAATCGTTACAGCATTAAGTATACATAATAGAACTAATTATGGAATTCTTCATTCAAACAGATATATTTTAAAGTTTTGGGAGATAATTCTCATCAAAAATTTAGTAAACAGCTAGTCATATTTTTGGTAAAGTTTTTGTACATAGAGATAATAATTAAGCACTTGTTTTTACTAACCTGTGTCATAAATCTTTAAAATTTCATTTGATAATTCATGACAATTTATCTTATCCAGTGCCTTGCTCACTGCTTTCCAAGTTGGCTTAGGCCTGTCCTTCAGCCACTTATCGCACACTTCAACAAAACAGTCAAAATCAGTGCCATGCTCTCCTACATCTTTAATTTCGGTCAAATTTTCTTGTGATATACCCAAAGCTGCTCCAATTTCTTCCCATTTTGAGTATATCTCACGTAATTGAATTAACAGAGTGTCCAGATTCAGTAATAGATCTACATACATGTACATATTATTGCTATTACATAGCTACAAAACTACATAGATTAACACAATGTCAATGATTTTTCAATAGTATGCTATAGTAGCTACCTTCCGTACATTGCAATGTGTTTAGGTCTTTATAATAGTGATTTCAATGTAAAAATAGCTCCCATAAGTAATGTCTAGCTATTGCTCTATATGTGCATGTGTGATTGATGTTATTCATAATAGTGAAAGCTAACTACACACCTGATGGATGGGTTGGTTGATGATTTGAGTAGTATTTTTTTCCCTCTGTGACCTTTGACTTGTCTGACTGAGTATTACTCTTTTTGGCATCAGTAACAACATCTTCATAGTCAGTATATTCTTTACCATTAGCTTCAACTTTGACCATTGAATAACACGGGACATTGTCCTCAGGAGTGGAATCATGACTATAATCTTTAACCTTCCATCCACTTTTACCATAAACCACATGTCCTCTAGCATCACTCTTAATTTCTTTCTGTAGTCTAGGAGCCTGTAATATTATAGTATGAGATAAATGTTGCTATATTATTACAACTCTCTGAAAAGTTTTTGTCACCTAAAGAGACTGAATTAACTACAAACTTAGTTTTATTATACAATATTATTGTTAATTTTAGTAATGAGGTTTATAGTCTATTTCTATTCCATGTCTTTGCTAAACTTTGTCTCAAGTATACACAATTTATTGCAAGGTAAGACTCCCAATATTACATCTAAAGGGGACGTTCATATCTATATTTTTGTCCACACTGGTTATTGTATTGTATAGTGAAACTGTTCCACTTATTATGATGTTATGATGTGAGATCTTCCTATTAGTTAAGTTGTAAACTTACTCAAGATCCTAATTAATTTATTTTGTGCATAGTTGAATACCTGTTAACACTATGCTGTAGTGAAGTATGATTCTTTACTCATTTATAATATGTTATCCTGAGTGGTCATTTTCATCTTGACTATACTTACTCTTATTAGAATTAGCACAAAAAACTGACAGCAATAATAATGAGAAAAATATTTACCTCATGAAGAGTGCTTGTGTGCTGAGGAATTGTGGATTCATATGCATCCTTTAACTGATAAGGAAATAGCATAAGATTATTTGTACTTAAGCATGCACAAGTAGATATACATTACCTCTATAGCTGATGATCTATTCAAAAATCTATTGTTAAGAACACTGTATTCAGGGGCTTCTTCACTTGTCTATATAATTTAATAGGTGAAAACTGTCTTTAACATTAGATAATATATCATTATAATAGCATTAGCAGTTCAATAATATGCAAAATATTTACATCTGCCTTTGATTGTAGAGGACACTCAGAACTTATGTGCAAGTGATTATATTAGGACATAAAACGGAAGTTGTTTCAGTGTACATACCTCTGGGTGTGAAATCTCTCTATAAACAGCAACAAACAACAATTATTATAAACAACAATTATAAACAACAATTATAAACAACAATTATAAACAACCATGCTATTATAAAAATAAGCTCATGGGAAGGAGGTTTCTTATGATAGTCACAACAACAATAATAATAAACAACAATAACAGCAAACAAGGCTATATTGATAAAATTCATAATAATACTGTAGTAATAATATAACAGAGATACAACATGACTTACATTTCAACTCTCCTGTCTTTTGATTTCACTGCTAAAATACAGAAACATCATAGATGATATTATTATATTATTGAACTAGTTCACTCAATCATTCTTTATAGTTAAATGTGAAGAACACATTAGCTACATTAATTCATTATGTACATAGCTGGGATCAAAAGTAGGTGGAGTCATACCTAACAGTGACGATGTATTATACCTGATTTCCTTCTGATTATAACTCCTGATGTTACACAGATGGAGAGAAAAAGAACACCAGTGAGACCACTAGCAGCAGCCACCATTACAATTATGTGCCACATTCTCAGCCCTACATGTCCAGAAGTGGAGATTGCAGCTCTAATAGTGTGATTATCTACTTATTCACGTACTTGTTACAAAGGTGCATTTATATTTCTCGGTTACATTCATTGCTTCAGTTGTAGTACAGTTCCCCAGTTTGTCACTAGTTGTAACATCACCTACATAATAGGTAGTCACATGTCTTATCTGTGGCCATGTCAGAGAAAAAAGCTATTGTATATCAAGAGACTCTTTATGAGGAAATCTGCAATAACAATCATTTAATACCTGATGGTGTGTTTGGTGTGCAATTAAGTGTAGTGGGGTCATCCTATCTTTCCCACACACTGCCATAATACTCTCCTCTGGTACCAGATCCTCACACTTCAACACTATCACAGAACCTTCAGTTGTGGCTGTATAAGGTGAGATCGACACTCCATCGGCAGCAGATGGAGGGAAGCACTGAATCAAAGTGAAACTGATTGCTGTATTGTTACTGTTCCCTTTGCAATTAACAGCTTGTACTGTGACCTTGTACTCAATGTTGTAAGACAATGTTATCTTTATGGCAGTGGAATCAGTAGTTAACAGCAATTGTGCAGGTGGAGAGTCAAGGAATGTATTTGAAATATGAATCAGGTATGTGGCTGATCTCTCCATGTTCTCCCATTGAATGGTGACTGTAGATGTGTTTGTATCATTGTAGTAATCAGATATGTTCAACTGCTGTGGAGTCGGTGGGGGACTTACTGTATTAATGTTTTGTACATAAGACCTATAAAATAAGTAGCTAAACAATACTATTATTCTTTACCTTCAACCACCACTAGTCTATTCACTAGCCTGTCCAATCCAGGACCACAGCCAATCCTAGTTCCATTGTGTTGAGAGTTTAATGTGAAGTGTAGAGATGAATACAGGTATGTGGTACCTATAACTAGCAGTGTAGCATTACCATCACCGACTTGTGAGGGCACTTGGAGAGCATCTATGTCAGTGAAAAGTTTTCTTGATGCACTATCATCTTCTGGTCTAGTCCATGACCACCACAGTGAAGTACCACTAACATTACAAAAGAAGGTGAGATTGTCCCCTTCACATCCACTATTCACATAGTAGTTGGGTTCCAGTACCACAATACCTGTTAGGGAATATAAACAGTCAGTACATCTATTCTGCATTACATTGAAGTCAATACAATTAAAAAGCTAATCTCTTACTCTATTATAAGGTGTTGTTTGCTAATACAATGAAATTCAAGTAACTAATGATTTATCTTACCATGTAATGGCAGGAAAGTATGCACACTCCACATTATTATGAGTATGGTAGAAGTTGGATGCATCATAGCTAGCTATCAGAACAAGATAACAACCCACTATAATCCTAACTACACTGTAGCTAGCTAGTTACGTAGCTATTTACTAGTACATTAATAACTAGCTGACTACTTCATAATTTAATAGATCAGTTTTCAATATGGAGCAGTTTAGAAAACACCAGAGTTCTTATACACAACAACAGAATGTTAGACTATATCTATAACAATAATAGAGATAATTATGTCTCTAAGGAGGGGTTTCATTGACTATGTATTATCTAGAGTATAGCTGTGCTGAATAGAGCACTCTGATTGGTCTCTAAATTCCTTAGAGCCTCCAATTAGCCCTCTATTTAGAGTCAATCCATATTCTCTCAGGGCTGTTTTTGTATGTAATAATTTTGTTTTTGTTAACTGTTATATTGTTGCTGTTGCTTACCTTAAAATATTATTATGACCTGTTCTTGTTTTGACTGAATTGTTGTCTGCCTAAACTGGAATGATTATTAATGTTTAAAGAGACATATATATATAAACATACATGAAAGTCGAATATTCTAGGGAGAGAATTCTTCAGGTTCATTTCACTACTATCAGAAACAGCCATTGGATGCATAGCAGTGTTAGTTGGTACTGGAGATGTGACTGTATTAGTGGTCACTGGGCTATCACTGGCAGTTGGTTCACCTTCTTGTCTTCAGATTTTCTTGTTGATAATATCAGACAATACTTCTCTCTGCTCATTTTTTAGATTCTCACTCCCTGTGTGCTTCAATGACCTGTCCTCTCCATCACCAATAGCTCATCTAGCTACACCAGATTTGTATAATTGTGTGGTAGCTGTTGCTCGTAAAGAGTGATAGGTCTTGTATCCATCTATTCCACATAAACGTGTCACGTTTTTACTCAAGGTACGTATAATGACCCTGTACATATACCAGCAAGTATTTTCATTGGCTAATAAAATGCATCATCAGATGGACACATTTCCACAAACTTCTTGTAAAGTTTAGTTACTAGTTTTATCTGAACATTTCTCCCCTTGATTCCTCCTGGTCTTTTTTTTGACATATTATCCTTTCTGTGTATTCATAATCACAGCTGCCTGTGTTCCTTTCCACTGTACAAGGCAAAAAACAAGCCGTTATAATTATATAGTATCTAGCAGACTTTTGTCTGATGCAACACCAAACAACCTCTTCTTCCACTCTTCATCAGAAGTTAATACCTTTTCTTGGAACCCACTCCCTGTCCCTGTAATCTTTTTATCTCTGAATCCAGTAATGCTTTAGAAATAGTAAATTCTGTGTCAATGAAGAAGTCTATTCCTGGTTTACCAGTGCTCTGCAGGTGTTTCATTAAGCCACACACAATATTATGATAAAGTGAATTGAGGGTAAATTCGATGCCATCCTTCTTCCTGATCTGTAAGAAGTACAGAACCATAAACTATTGCGAACATGCATGTGCACTAAACATAAATCTCTCTAACTGTATTATTAGCTATATAGCTAGTTACTGAGTCCTCACCTCCAAAATGAATCTTGTCAGCCAGTATTCTACCTCTGGTTTAGTGAAAGTGACTATAGGCATTATGGTGTAAATGTTTGCCCTTTCCTACAGGCTATGGGCACACCATGAATTCCATAAAATCAAGCAATACTTGGTATCCTCATGTGATCTTCTTAGGACTTCTTAAAGATTTTATTTCTCCACTGTTCTTCACTGATGCAAAAATGTGACCAGAACTTGCAGTTTTGGGCGGGGCTAGGGCTGACAGCATTAGTAGAGCTTCCCTCTCGCTATAAATTGATTTAGCTAACAGTTCCAAAGACAGTTCACTATCTTCGAAGTTCTGTTAGTCAAAATTATTATTCCATTCTACTGTTTCAATCCATGGAGAGCTAATCTTCTTCTCACAGCTAGATAGGTGTAAATTATTATAGTGCTCTGTTGTAATACTGGGTGTGAAGTGCGCATGCGTAGGTAGATTCCAAGGTCTTAGATAGTCACATAAGTCTAGGGTCTAGGTAGATGTGATGTGTAGGTTGTCATATTGTTCCTAACTATCTTTATAATAGACTTTGAAACTTGTTGAATAATAATTTTGATGTGCTCAATAATGTGACAAACTACTTGAGAACTTAATTATTGCAATGTCAGTATAATATCTAGAAACTAAATTGATATTAGCTATAGTAAAATAATTATTATTACCTATGTAGTGTGAAAGTAATCCATGTAGGATATTTTCTAATCACTATGCCACTGATCATTTTAAATTGCTAACTTACTTTTGAAGACCCAGGTATGTACATATGTGCATGCATAGTGTTTACGATGTTCAATGTGGACTCAAATATAGGTGTACCCTGTAGTATATTTCATATTAATCATGATTACATCATATTATTCATATCTGAGCATGCTCATTGGCTCATTGTCATCATTGTCTCATTATGAAACACACACGTGTCATTCTGATTTTTGTAGACAGTCTAGTTCTTGTTCTCTCTCTTTCTCTGTATCAAGAGTATAATTATATTTATTAAAAGATATTGACTTGGCTTATCTGGGCAATCGGGTAGAAACTTCATACCCACATGCTACATTTCTAAGGCACTGCACTTCTCTTATGGATAAATATACCAAAACAAACTGGAATTAGTAATTATGTATGCATTTTGGAAAAAAAATTGTGTTTATCATTAACAACAATGTTCTAAAGCAATTTTAAGTACCTAGTCACATGTTTAATGTTTCAGTAATGTAATGTACGTACTATTATACATGAATAATGATACTAGGAGCAAAAGGTGAGAAGTCAACACTCTGTACAATATAATATACTCCAGAACTTTAATGACTGGTATAGTTCAGCTAAGTATTAATATTATATTCTATTATTGTGTCCTCCCAAACTCTATTATCTCACTGTGTGTGGTTGTTTACATTATTATTAGTTCGTGTTGTAGTTTGTTATTGAGTAATTGGAGCATAAGCTATATTCTCTGTAAGTTCTATGGTGGCTGGTTTCTCAAGAAGTATTTCCTCATATCTCTATGTTTCTTTGATGACATCTTCAGGCTCACTTTGGTCAGTCATTGATGCTCTGTGTTCTCCCACTGATATTTCAGACTGATTTTATATCCAATGAGTAGTCCCAGTACAAATGCCATTACTCCAAACATTACCAAAGTAACTGATACACAGTGATGACTTCCATTTTAGAGATAGGTTCAGTGGTACGTATGTGGTATTCTTATCTTGTTGAGAAACACATCAGTGATGACATACTGATTAATATTAAACTTTTGATTCCAACGATTAGGCACACATTCTAATCTTTGAAGTTTCACCCCTAATGTCTCTTTCCTCCCTTACAAGCACAAAAATGGATCTATCATACACATGCTAGTGGCTATAGTGAAACGTTGAACCATAGATATTTCTACTTATGTATTTACAAAGGTGCAATATATTTTGTATTACAGTTCCCTGGTTTGCCACTAATTGTAACATCACCTACATAGCTAATGGGTAGTCACATGTCTTATCTCTGGGGTCAGGATCTCACCTCCTATCATTCCCACACACTGCCATTATACTCTCCTCTGGTACCAGACCCTCCTCACACTTCAACACTATCACAGAACCTTCAGTTGTGGCTGTGTAAGGTGAGGTCGACACTCCATTGGTGGCAGATTGAAGAAAGCACTTAATCAATGTGAAACTGATTACTGTAATGCCTCTGCAATTTCCAGCTTAAACTGTGACCCTGTACTCAATGTTGTTATAAATACCCACCAGAAAAGATAATTTTGCTAATAGATATTAAATTACAGGATATTTATGTCCATTCTAGCTAACTGCTGAGTTAAAGTAGCTAGCTATGTATTGAAAATACGAACAGTTTTTTAAAGAGTACAAAAGCATTTAGCTAAAGAGTTGTTCCATGACAAGAGTAAAAAGAGAATAGTAGTATTATAGAATGATCTTTGTTTGCAGTTTTGGCTAAATAAAAGTATAGGTCAGACAGAGATGAAATCAAGAACTGAAAAAGCAAACTGAAGTCATATTTTCCTTTATGATTATTTCCAAACAGGAAAGTTTTCCTCATAGTTATACACTGACCATGTACTAGTCTAGAGTAGTCAGACTCTTTACAGAAAGTCACTCATGATCAGTTTTGTGAGTTCATTATTAATTTTTTGATTGTGATAACATAACATTTTCAAAACATCATTAATTTTTTTGGTAAAAATCATGTAGATGTGTAGCTAGTTTTCTGATCAGAGGAGTCAAGCAGAGAATATTATATAACATGAAGATATACCTCTACCTCTAATAAACAATAAGCTTAATAAGAATTCTATATAATTATATTACTGGAGGTGAACTGGTGAAGGGACTCATTTCACTGCAAGTAACTTAATGATACTGTATAGACTATCACTCAATTATATATAGTGGCTATGAAAATAGTAAAGTAGCTATATAATTAATTGTTTTCAAAGCAAGTTGATTGGTCAATTAACAAATGAAGAACAATTAATAATTTTTATTATGATTACATTTATTAACTTAACACTAGCTAGAATACGTACTTGTTTTTCTGTTCACTCCAGAGACTTGAAGAATTATATACTGAAATCAACTAACTTTGGTGGTACAGGTGGTGCAGAAGGATCTAATGTCTGTGGTGGCACTGAGAGATCAAATAACTTTGGTGGTACAAGAGGTACTTCATTGTCAGTGGTTACATTGTCACAATAATTACTATTAAGAACTGAGCTGTCTTCAGTGAGCATGGGCTTAGGTTCTGGGAGTTCACCTGTGTAGATTTCAGATAATAAAATGTCTTTTTACAGTGAAATTGTTTCTAATCACAAAATACATAATGACATACCAATAGAACATTTATCCTTATAAACCAAAGTCATACTGTTATAACAATGATGTTTAGCTCCAGACTTTATTACAATTATAACAATGGTCTTGTACATGCTGAGTGTCCATGTGTTGAGTCTATTTTCCACTTTAAGTTTTGTGTTAGGTAAAGTATCGTCATGTAGCTAGTTGGTACCACTATTTTTTTGGAAGGAGGATAACAATAATGATGTTATAAAAATTAATGCAACAAAATTATGTATTCAGTTGTGTTGAGAATTACTTGTAGTTCATAATATTATAGCATTAAGTTTAGTATTTAATAGAACTAATAATGAGATTCTTCATATACTTTAATAAATTGTATAGTTTTGGGAGATGATTGTCATCAAAAACGGAATTAAGTTTAGTAAGCAGCTAGTCGTATTCAATTAATGTTTATGTCAAGTTTTTGGTAAAGTCTTTGTACATAATTATCATTAGCTATTAAAAGAACATGTTTACTATACTAACCTGTATCATAAATTTTTAATATTTTCTTGGATAATTCATGACAGTTTATCTTATCCAGTGCCTTGCTCACTGCTTTCCAAGTTGGCTTAGCCCTGTCCTTCAGCCACTTATGACACACTTCCACAAAACAGTCAAAATCATTGCCATACTCTCCTACATCTTTAATTTCGGTCAAATATTCTTGTGATATACCCAAAGCTGCTCCAATTTCTTTCCATTTTGAACATATCTCACGTAATTGAATTAACAGAGTGTCCAGATTCAGTAATAGATCTAAATTGTGTTATCATACATGTACATAATAATTATTATTCTTGCTATTACATACATAACTATTCAACTAGATTAACAGAAACTTGATTTCTCAATAGTATTGCTAATGCTATATCTACCCTTTTAAGTTAGCTAAGTACATTGACACACACTTAGGTCTTTATAATGAAATTACTGTGATTTCAATAAGAATAGAAAATCTCTCTCTTTAGTCTGTGTGCATGTGTGATTGATGTTAGTTATTGTTTTCGTTAGAGCATCAGAAGTAATAGTGAAAGTTATATCTAACTACACACCTGATGGATGGGTTGGATGAAGTTTTGAGTATATTATTTCCTTTGTGGCCTTTGACTCGTCTGACCGAGTAGTACTCTTTTTGGAATCAGTAATAACTTCTTCATAGTCAGTGTATTCTTTACCATTAGCTTCAACTTTGATCATTGAATAACACGGGACATTGTCCTCACGAGTAGAATCATGACTATAATCTTTAACCTTACATCCGCTTTTACCATAAACCACATGTTTTCTAGCATCACTCTTAGTTTCTCTCTGTAGCCTAGGAGCCTATAATAATAAAGTACAAGATAACTGTGACTATTATAATATGAACTCTTTCTAAGTTTTTGTTACTTGAAATGACTGGCATAATAATTATCAACCACAGACTTAATTATACTATTATAATGTTATATATTTCAGCAGTGGTAATAAAGTAGGTGTATAGTCTATTATATTATTCAATAGCTATTGTGTGTGTTTGTAGTCTTTTAATGAGTAATTGAGTTATAATATGGATATGAATTGCTGTGTTCAGGTCTCCAGCAACTTCTATTTACTGATTTGAAAACACATACTAAACAGTCTAGCTATACGTACTGCTATCTAATTAAGCAAAGAATTCAGCATTTTTCTGAACCTGGAAAATCAAGGTTCCAAGGTTTTGAACTAAAATAACTACTTATGAATGTATTTAGCTACTCTTAGCATAAAAACTGGTAGCAGTACTAACGTTATTGTTATATTTACCTCATGAAGAGTGCTTATGTGCTGAGGAATTGTGGATTCATATGCATCCTTTAACTGATAAGGAAATAGCATAACATTGTTAATTTTTGTACTTAATGCATTCACAAGTAGATATACATTACCTCTATAGTTGAGATTCTATTCACAAATCTATAGTTAAGAACACTGTATTCAGGTACATTTTCACTTGTCTAAATATATATATATATATATAATTATACAGGCATAGCTAGCTACATGTACAGTTATACATGTGCAGTTATGATTATTATAACAGATACTATTACGTATAATATTATACAGGAGAAAAATATAATCTGTCTATAACATTGATTTTGCACTTAATTATTATTATTATTATTATTATTATTATTATTATTATTATTATTATAGCTAGTACAGTTCACTAATAATGTTTTCTGCAACATATGTACATTCATTAAAATTCTGAAGGATGCATAATCATTATCTCACCATTGATTGTAGAGGACACTCAGAACTGATGTTCAAGTGGTTGTATGCCTTTATACAATAATATTAGAACAAAACAGAAATTGTTTTTTATACATACCTCTGGGTGTGAAATCCTGTCTCTATAAACAACAATAACATTATTATTATAGAAGTAAACACGTCATGTGGAGGGAATTTCTTAGACCATTATAATAATATCTACTGTAATACCTTCTGTGTATTAGTTATAGTCATAATAACAGTATCAACAATAAGAACAAACATTGAATATGATGTAGTAACATTCATGTTTTTATAGTAGAGATAGAACATGACTTACATGTCAACTCTCCTGTCTTTTGACTTCACTGCTAAAATAATAGATAACAGAAACATCACAGATGACAGTATTATAGCTCTAAAAATATTTTCAACTGAAAGAAGATCATTGAACTGGCTCACTCAATCATTCTTTATAGTTAAATGTAGAGAGCACATTACATTCATTATGTACATACGTAGCTGAGATCAAATGTAGGTGGAGTCATACCTAACAGTGACGCTGCATTATACCTGATTTTCTTCTGATTATAACTCCTGATGTTACACAGATAGAGAGAAAAAGAACACCAGTGAGACCACTAGCAGCAGCCACCATTCCAATTATCTGCCACATTCTCAGTTCTACATTTCAAGAAGTGTTGTTCCTAGCTGACAGTATAATAGTGAAGCATTTAAAGATATGATCACCGATTTTCATACTTGTTACATTATACTTATTCAGTTGTATTACAGCATTTCACTGGTTTGTCACTAATTGTAACATCATCTAAGTAGTCATTTGCCTTATCTGTGGTCATATTAGAGAATGTTTATTATATACATCAGGAGACTCTTTATGATCAGATTTTTCTCCAAACTCAACACAGAGCTAAATTCTATTATTGTAGCTATAATAATTTATAATAATGACTATTCTATGGAACCTGAATTAATAATAGAAATTTTATAGCTATAGTTTATTCTCTTTAAAAAGGCATCCACAAGTCATACAAAGTGTAAGTCTTCCATATTCAAATTAAAGGATGTTTATTGCAGTCATATAGAGATGTCAATAACTTAGAAATTGCTTACCAATGTGTTTGTATTTAGCTACCTACTAATAATATCATGTTCCTAATAGCTATAAACCTATTTCTATGTTAAGAGGAGATAAAATAGTGTCTGCTGAGGTACTATACTGACTGCATTACATGTATAACCATGATAGAGTGAGATGTCCTGAACTTAGAGGTACTGATCAAGTGTACGTAGTTACATATTATTATAATAAACTGTGTACGATAATAATAATAAAAATATGATAATATTATCTTAGCTACTCATTATATGATCTGGTTTTTAATATCTAATTACCTGATGAGTTATTTGATGTGCAATTAAGTGTAGTGGGGTCAGGATACCACCTCCTATCATTACCACACACTGCCATTATACTCTCCTCTGGTACCAGACCCTCCTCACACTTCAACACTATCACAGAACCTTCAGTTGTTGCTGTGTAAGGTGAGATCGACACTCCATTGGCAGCAGATGGAGGGAAGCACTGAATCAATGTGAAACTGATAGCTGTAATGTTACTGTTCCCCCTGCAATTACAAGCTTGAACTGTGACCCTGTACTCAATGTTGTAAGACAATGTTATATTTATGGCAGTGGAATCAGTAGTTAACAGTGATTGTGTAGGTGGAGAGTCAAGGGATGTATTTGAAATATGAATCAGGTATGTGGCTGATCTCTCCATGTTCTCCCATTGAATGGTGACTGTAGATGTGTTTGTATCATTGTAGTAATCAGATAAACTGCTGTGGAGTTGGTGGGAGACTTACTGTATTAATGTTTAGTACATAAGACCTATAAAATAAGTAGCTAAACAATACTATTATTCTTTACCTTCAACCACCACTAGTCTATTCACTAGCCTGTCTGTATCAGGACCACAACCAATCATAGTTCCATTGTGTTGAGAGTTTAATGTGAAGTGTAGAGATGAATACATGTATGTGGTACCTATAGCTAGCAGTGTAGCAGTATCATCACCCACTTGTTTTGTCACTTGAAGAGCATCTGGGTGAGTGAAAAGTATTTTTGATACACTATCATCCTCTGGTCTAGTCCATGACCACCACAGTGAGAGACCACTAACATTACAAAAGAAGGTGAGATTGTCCCCTTCACATCCACTATTCACATAGTTGGTGGGTTCTAGCACCACAGTACCTATTAGGGAATATATATGACAGTTAGCACATGTGTCCTGCATTACTCTCTTACTCTATTATAAGGTGTTGATTGCTAATACAATAGTATGCAAGTTACTGTACTAATGATTATCTTACCATGTAATGGCAGGAAAGTACTCACACTCCATATTATTATGAGTATGGTAGAAGTTAAATGCATTATAGCAAGCTATCAGATCAAGAAAACAAATACACAAATCCTAACTACCAGCTAGTTAGTTAGCTATTTTTACTAATACGTTACTAACTAGCTGACTACCTTATAGCTAGTTAGTTAATTCAGTTTAGTTTTCAATATGGAGCAGTTTAGAAAACACCAGAGTTCTTATACACAACACAATTACATAACAACAGAGTATTATAACAATAATAGAGATGATCACACCAGAATCATATCTAGAATTTTTAAAGAGTAATTTTAATGACCACACCTACTATGTTAATGATGGAAATAGATTTTGACTGTAGTGGATGTAATGTGCAGACTTTATAGTTAAAATTTAAATACACTAGCTGTTGCTTGTTTGTATTACAAGTAACATGAGGGTGTGTCTTGCTGTTTTCCAGGAAACATGAAATGCCTCCAAATAATATTCTCCTGCATACTCCCAGAGAAGAACTGAAGATAATAACTAGCTAAGATAGTTAGCTATGGACAGAATATGAAAGCAGCTCAGATTTTGTACCAGAAAAAAAAATGCACACAAGGAATAGCTAATAGGAGTAAATTAGCCTAGCTATTATTATGAGAACAATATCTAGGCATACGTAAGGCATACGTATATCTAGAACAGTAGTTACATAGCTGCTGATTTTTTCTTGACATTGAGCCAATCTTTATGTGCTTTTACACACTGTTTGTATTTTGCACTACATAGCTACTTTATCTTTTGCATCTAAGCATTTAGATAATTAATCTTGTCTATAAGCTAAATTACATCCTTTTGTTATATTATATATAGGCTTTGAAACTTGTTGACAGGATAATAAGTAATTTAATAATATTCTTACATAATAATATTATTTTAGACAAACTACTTGGGAACTTAAGGTTTTAGTATTGCAATGTCAGTATTTAATAACTATCTTTATAGGAACTGATTTGTTATAAGTTCACTTATGTAGTATGATAGTAATCCATGTAGGATATTTTCCAATCACAATGCCACTGTATATTTTCAGAAACTAACTTACTTTTTGAAGGCCTATAATTAAATACAACATATTCATTCATTAGTGTTAACCTTTTACAAACAGCCACTCTTGGTGTCTATACAGTTACACAGTTATTTGATGCATATGTCAGTACATACACACTATGTATACATGAATAATGGTCTCTATGTACTGCGAATGCTCTTATAATAGTAGTACTAAGTTCTCTAGTTACATTTTTTTATGTGTGAAAACTAGATACTGATACTTCAGTTAAGTAGATAGTTATTGTATCCTCCTGAATTTGGTTGCTTACAAAAATTACATAAGACTAAAAATTAACTAGAAATGGTGTTTATATAGTTATTATTTTTTTTTGCTCATGTTGTAGCTAGTTTGTTACTGACATAAGCTATATTCTCTGTAAGTTCTATGGTGGCTGGTTTCTCCTGAAGTATTTCCTCATACATTGGGTCTGTCTGTGTTTTTTTGATGACATCTTCAGGCTCACTTTGTGATGTTCACCTTCTGAAATTTCAGACAGTGGTTTTTTCAATTTATAGTAGTCCCAGTACAAATGTCATTGCTCCAAATAAAGTAACTGATACACACACTAATGCAATGAAGACTTCCATTTTAGAATTAGGTTCAGTAATATTATTCTGTTGAGCTAAAATACAACAGTGATGACATCATATTATAGCTAGACCTTGAAATATTGTTGACAGCACAAGTAACAATTTGATGTGCTCACATTTGGATAATGTGACAAACTATATAATAACTATCTTAAGATTAATTATTGCAGTGTCAGCATATGTAGTGTGAAAGTAATCCATGTAGGGTATATATTTTCCATTTGCAATGCCACAGATCATTAATTTTTAAGTTGCTAACTTACTTTTGAAGACCAAAGTACTTAGCTATTTTATAGCTTCATCAAAATTGTTGGAATGATAAAGCTATAGCTAAGTATGTACTCACATGCTGCAGCATCTCTAAGAGATGTACATTCCAAGCACACTTCTTTTATGGATACATATAGCTACCAAAACAAGCTGAATTTGCCAAGAAAAATTTTTTTTTTCATTCATTAGTGTTTATCAATGTTCTAAAGCAATCCTAAGTACCTAGTCAAACAGTTAGATGTTTCAGTAATGTATGTACACATGTAGCTATATACTAGAAGAAAAATGTGAGAGGTTAACACTGTGCAATATAGCTAATAATATAGTTACATACTCCAGAACTTTAATGACTGGGATAATTCAGCTAAATATTGATATTACATTCTATTATTGCATCTTCACAAACTTTATTACTGTGTGTGGTTGCTTACAAAAATTATGTATGGTTATATAATAAACATGATGTTTAGTTCATGTTGTAGTTTGTTATTGAGTAAGTGGAGCATAAGCTATATTTTCTGTAAGTTCTATGGTGGCTGGTTTCTCCTGAAGTATTGCCTCATACATTGGATCTGTCTGTGTTTCTGTGATGACATCTTCAGGCTCACTTTGTGATGTTCTTTGTTCACCTTCTGAAATTTCAGACTGTGGTTTTCTCAATTTATATCCGATGAGTAGTCCCAGTATAAATGTCATTGCATTAGTTATTAGCAAAGTAACTGATACACACACTAATGCAATGATGACTTCCATTTTTGAATTAGGTTCAGTAATATTCATAATAATCTGTTGAGCTAAAATACAACAGCAATGACACACAATTAATATTAAATTTCTGACTCCAATGATTAGACATACACTCTAATCTTCAATACCCACCCCTAATGTCTCTTCTCTCCCTTACAAGCATAAAAATGGGTCTATCATACACATACTGGTGGTTGCAGTGAAGCATTGAGCCAGTAACATAGATATATCTTGTTACAAAGGTACAATTGTATTTTTCTCCTTCAGTTGTAGGCTTGACACTATAGTTGTAACATTATATATGTATAATTACTTATCTGGGGCCATGTCAGAGAAGTACATTTGTAACAAAATAATTAATTGTACCTGATGTTGTGTTTGGTGTGCAATTAAGTGTAGTGGGGTCAGGATACCACCTCCTATCATTCCCACACACTGCCATTATACTCTCCTCTGGTACCAGACCCTCCTCACACTTCAACACTATCACAGAACCTTCAGTTGTGGCTGTGTAAGGTGAGATGGACACTCCATTGGCAGCAGATGGAGGGAAACACTGAATCAAGGTGAAATTGATTGCTGTAATGTTACTCTTCCCTCTGCAATTACCAGCTTGAACTGTTACCCTGTACTCAATGTTGTAAGACAATGTTATATTTATGGCAGTGGAATTAGTAGTTAACAGTGACTGTGCAGGTGGATAATCAAGGGATGTATTTGAAATATGAATCAGGTATGTGGCTGGTCTCTCCATGTTCTCCCATTGAATGGTGACTGTAGATGTGTTTGTATCATTGTAGTAATCAGATATGTTCAGCTGCTGTGGAGCTGGTGGGGGACTTACTGTATTAATGTTTTGTACATAAGACCTATAAAATAAGTAGCTAAACAATACTATTATTCTTTACCTTCAACCACCACTAGTCTATTCACTAGCCTGTCTGTATCAGGACCACAACCAATCATAGTTCCATTGTGTTGAGAGTTTAATGTGAAGTGTAGAGATGAATACATGTATGTGGTACCTATAGCTAGCAGTGTAGCAGTACCATCACCCACTTGTTTTGTCACTTGAAGAGCATCTGGGTGAGTGAAAAGTATTTTTGATACACTATCATCTTCTGGTCTAGTCCATGACCACCACAGTGAAGTACCACTAACATTACAAAAGAAGGTGAAATTGTCCCCTTCACATCCACTATTCACATAGTTGGTGGGTTCTAGCACCACAGTACCTATGGAATATAGACAGTCAGCACATCTGTTTTGCATTACAAAATAATTATATGAAGTCAGAATCTCTTACTCTATTATAAGGTGTTGATTACCAATATAATAGTATGCTTACCATGTAATGGCAGGAAAGTATTCACACTCCATATTATTATGAGTGTGGTAGAAGTTGGATGCATCATAGCAATCTATCAGATCAAGAAAACAAATCCACAAATTCTAACTACACTGTAGCTAGCTAGTTACTAGTACATTAATAACTAGCTGACTACCTTATAATTCAATAGATCAGTCCAGTTTTCAATATGGAGGAGTTTAGAAAACACTAGAGTTCTTATATACAACTAACAACACAATATTAGACTAGGTCTATGAGATGATCATATCTATAGAAGTTTCATTGACTATGTATTACCTACAATAATATGTTAGAGTATAGCAGTGCTGAATAGAGCACTCCACTCTGATTGGTCAAAAGGAGGTCTCTAAATTTCTTAGAGCCTCCAACTTAGAGCTCTCTATTTAGAGATTTAGAGTCAATTCATATTCTCTCATGGTTGTTTTGTTTTTAACTTGGTATGTAATATTATTGTTTTTGTTAACTGTTATTGTGTGTTGTGTGTGTGTGTGTGTGTGTGTGTGTGTGTGTGTGTGTGTGTGTGTGTGTGTGTGTGTGTGTGTGTGTGTGTGTGTGTGTGTGTGTGTGTGTGTGTGTGTGTGCATGTGATTTTTTTCTTGTGGTTGTTTACCTTTAAATACCATTAGCTAGCTATAATGACTTGTTCTTGTTTTGACTGAATTGTCTACCTTAGCTAACTGGAACTGATATTGCAATGCTACTGATCATTTTAAGTTACTAACTTACTCTTGAAAGCCAAAATACATATTACATGCATGCATAATGTCTACCATGTTCATATTTCATCAAAATTGTTAGAATGGTAACTGACTTGCATATATATAGCTAACTTAAGTATGTGCCGATATGCCACATCTCTAATAGATGAACATCTGAGTAACACCCAAGCACACTTCTCTTATACGTAAATATGTATGCCAAAACAAGCTGAATTTCCCCAAAAGAAAAATATTCATTAGTGTTAATAATTTAACAACAATGTTCTAAAGCAATCCTATAAGTACCTAGTTACTAGTTAGATGTTTCAGTAATATTATGTATATATACACGAATAATGGTAGCTACTAGGAGAAAAAGATGAGAGGTCAACACTGTACAATTGATATAGAAATTTAGTTACATACTCCAGAACTTTAATGACTTGGATAATTCAGCTAATTACATTCTATTATTGCGTCTTCACAAACTTTATTACTGTGTGTGGTTGCTTACAAAAATTATGTACAAAATTTACTAAACATGATGTTTAGTTGATGTTGTAGTTTGTTACTGGGTAAGTGGAGTATAAGCTATATTCTCTATAAGTTCTATGGTGGCTGGTTCTTCCTGAAGTATTTCCTCATACATTGGGTCTCTCTGTGATGACATCTTCAGGCTCACTTTGGCCAGTCATTGATGCTCTGTGCTCACCCCCTGATATTTCAGACTGTGGTTTTTTCAAATGAGTAGTCCCAGTACAAATGTTATTAACAAAGTAACTGATACACACACTAATGCAATGATGACTTCCATTTTAGAATTAGGTTCAGTGATAATGTTATTCTGTTGAGCTAAAATACAGCAGTGATGACATACTGATTAATATTAATTACTTATTTACAAATTATGTAGTGATGTCACTTATTGTTTTGTGCTATTTAATCTTATGTCATGTGCACCATTGATGATTCAGAGAAAAACGATAAAGATAGTAACTAAAATGTAGTCAGAGTTACTACAAACTAAGTGTTTTTTCTTCCTTATGATTATTTCCAACTGGCAAGCTTTCCTCATTTCCCCATAATACTTATAGTTTTACACTGGCCATGTGTTAGTCTAGAGTAGCCAAACTCTTTACAGGAAGTCACTCATGATCAGTTTTGTGAGTTTATTAATAATTAATTTTGATTGTAATAACAATAACATCAGAAATCATGTAGATATGTAGCTAGTTTTCTGATCAGAGGAGTCAAGCAGAGAGTATACATATATAACATGAAGGTATACCTCTACCTCTAATAAACAACTTTAATACTGGAGGTGAATGGAATCATTTCACTGCAAGTAACTTAATGATACTGTATTGACTATCACAGTCAATTACGTATAGCTAGTGGCTATGAAAATAGTAATGTAGCTATATAGCTAATTGTTTTCAAAGCAAGTTGATTGGTCAATTAACAAATGAACAAGCAATTAATAATATTATTATGATTACATTTATTAACTTCACACTAGAATACTTATGTTTTGAATGGTGTTTTCTGTTCACCTCAGAAACTTTCTAATAACTTTGGTGATAGTGGTGCAGAAGGATCTAATATCTGTGGTGGTACAGGAGATACTGAAAGATCAAGGTGGTAGAGGAAGTACTTCATTGTCAGTGATTACAACATTATCACAGTAATTACTGTTAAAAACTGAGCTGTCTTCAGTGACCATGGGCTTTGGTTCTGGGAGTTCACCTGTGTAGATTTCAGATAATAAAATGCATTTTTACAGTGAAATTGTTTCTGATCACAAAATACATACTGACATCCCAATAGAACATTTATCCTTATAAACCAAAGACATGCTGTTATAACAATGACGTTAAGCTCCAGACCCTATATACCAAAATAACAATGGTCTTGTACATGCTGAGTGTCCATGTGTTGAGTCTATTGTCCAATAAAGAGACATAGTTTTGTGTTAGGTAAAGTATAGCCATGTAGCTAGTTGGTACCACTATTTTTTGGGAAGGAGGATAACAATAATGATGTTATAAAAATTAATGCAACAAATGTATTCAGTTGTGTTGGGAATTACTTACTTGTAGTTCATAATAATTATTACAGCATTAAGTTTAGTATATTATAATAGAGCTAATTATGAGATTCTTCATTCAAACAGAAAATATATTTTGATAAATTGTATAGTTTTGGGAGATGATTGTCATCAAAAACGGAATTAAGTTTAGCAAGCAGCTAGTCGTATTCAATTAATGTTTATGTCAAGTTTTTGGTAAAGTTTTTGTACATAATTATCATTAGCTATTAAAAGAACATGTTTACTATACTAACCTGTATCATAAATTTTTAATATTTTCTTGGATAATTCATGACAGTTTATCTTATCCAGTGCCTTGCTCACTGCCTTCCATGTTGGCTTAGCCTTGTCCTTCAGCCACTTATCGCACACTTCCACAAAACAGTCAAAATCAGTGCCATGCTCTCTTACATCTTTAATTTTGGTCAAATATTCTTGTGATATACCCAAAGCTGCTCCAATTTCTTTCCATTTTGAGTAGATCTCACGTAATTGAATTAACAGAGTGTCCAGATTCAATAATAGATCTAAATTGTGTTATCATACATGTACTTATTATTCTTGCTATTACATACGTAACTATTTAACTAGAAACTTGATTTCCCAATAGTATTGCTATAGCTATCCTTTTAGGTTAGCTAAGTACATTGACACATATTAGAAATTACTGTGATTTCAATAGGAATAGAAATTTTCTCTCTCTCTTTAGAAATTTCTTTATATGTGCATGTGTGATTGATGTTAGCTATTGTTTTCAATAGAGCATCATAAGTAATAGTGAAAGTTATATTTAACTACATACCTGATGGATGGGTTGGATGAATTTTTGAGTATATTAATTCCTTTGTGGCCTTTGACTTGTCTGACTGAGTATTATTCTTTTTGGCATCAGTAACAACTTCTTCATAGTCAGTGTATTCTCTAGCTTCTACTTTGACCATTGAATAACACGGGACATTGTCCTCACGAGTGGAATCATGACTATAATCTTTAACCTTACATTCACTTTTACCATCAACCACATGTCCTCTAGCATCACTCTTAGTTTCTTTCTGTAGTCTAGGAGCCTATAATAATAAAGTACAAGATAACTGTGACTATTATAATGAAGTTTTTGTTACTTGAAATGACTGGCATAATAATTATCAACCACAGACTTAGTTATACTATTATAACACTATATATTTCAGCAGTGGTTATAAAGTAGGTGTATAGTCTATTATATTATTAGATAGCTATTGTGTGTGTTTGTAGTCTTTTAATGAGTAATTGAGTAATAGATATGAATTGCTGTGTTCAGATCTCCAGCAACTTCTATTTATTGACTTGAAAACACATACTAGCTATACCTATTGCTATCAAAGAATTCAGCATTTTTCTGAACCTGGAAAATCAAGGTTCCAAGGTTTTGAACTAAAATAACTGCTTATGAATGTATTTACTCTTAGCATAAAAACTGGTAGTAGTAATAAGGTTATTGTTATATTTACCTCATGAAGAGTGCTTGTGTGCTGAGGACTTGTGGATTCATATGCATCCTTTAACTGATAAGGAAATAGCATAACATTGTTAATTTTTGTACTTAATGCATGCACAAGCAGATACATTACCTCTATAGTTGATATTCTATTCACAAATCTATAGTTAAGAACACTGTATTCAGGTGCTTCTTCACTTGTCTATATATAATTATACAGGCATAGCTACTTGTACAGTTATACATGTGCAGTTATGATTATTATATACTATAATATAATACAGGAGAAAAATATAGATTTGATTTTGCAAGTAATATTGCTAGTACAGTTCACTAATAATAATTTAATTTCCTGCTACATATACTCATTATAATTATGAAAAAATGCATAATCATTATCTCACCATTGATTGTAGAGGACACTCAGAACTGATGTGCAAGTGGTTATATGCCTTTATACACAGTACAATATTTATTAGAACATAAAACAGAAATTGTTTTCAGTGTACATACCTCTGTGTGTGAAATCCTGTCTCTATAAACAACAATAAACAACAACAATAACATTATTATTATATAAGTATATAAACACATGAGGAGGGAATTTCTTAGATCATGTTATTATAATAATATCTACTGTCTGTGTATTAGTTATAGCCATAATAACAGTATCAACAAGAACAAACATGATGTAGTAAAATTCATGTTTTTTTTATAGTAGAGATAGAACGTGACTTACATATTAACTCTCCTGTCTTTTGACTTCACTGCTAAAATAATAGATAACAGAAACATCACAGATGACAGTATTATAGCTCTAAAAATATTGTTTATCACTTCAACTGAAAGAAGATTATTGAACTGGCTCACCCAATCATTCTTTATAGTTAAATGTGAAGAGCATTCATTATGTACAGACTGAGATCAAAAGTAGGTGGAGTCATACCTAACAGTGACACTGTATTATACCTGATTTCCTTCTGATTATAACTCCTGATGTTACACAGATGGAGAGAAAAAGAACTCCAGTGAGGCCACTAGCAGCAGCCACCATTACAATTATGTACCACATTCTCAGTTCTACATGTCCAGAAGTGTTGTTCGTAGCTGTATATAGTGAAGCATTTAAAGATATGATTACTTATTTACATACTTGTTTATTCAGTTGTATTACAGCATTTCACTGGTTTGTCACTAAATGTAACATCATCTAAGTAGTCATTTGCCTTATCTGTGGTCATATTAGAGAATGTATATACATCAGGAGACTCTTTATGATCATATTTTTCTCCAAACTCAGCACAGAGCTAAATTTCATTATTGTAGCTATAATAATGATTATTCTATGGAACCTGAATTAGTTTATTCTCTTTAAAATGGCATCCACAAGTCATACAAAGTGTAAGTCATTTATATTCAAGTTAAAGGCATATCTGGATAATAATTATATAGATGTCAATAACTTAGAAATTGCTTACCTTTATTCATATTTATCTACCTACTTATTTGCTCATGTTCCTAATAGCTATGAACCTATTCCTATGTCAAGAGGAGGAGATAGAATAGTGTCTGCTGAGGTCCTATACTGACTGAACTATTATGTATAACCATGATAGAGATGCCCAGAACTTAGAGGTACTGATCACTTGTAGCTATAGTTACACATATCAACATATTATAATAAACTGTACATTAATGATATTATTATTATGATAATAATTATTACCTCAGCTATTCATTATGTTCTGGTTTATAATATCTAATTACCTGATGTTGTGTTTGGTGAGCAATGAAGTGTGGTTGGGTCAGGATACCACCTCCTATCATTACCACACACTGCCATTATACTCTCCTCTGGTACCAGACCCTCCTCACACTCCAACACTATCATAGAACCTTCAGTTGTGGCTGTGTAAGGTGAGATCGACACTCCATTGGCAGCAGGTGGAGGGAAGCACTGAATCAATGTGAAACTGATAGCTGTAATGTTACTATTCCCTTTGCAATTAACAGCTTGTACTGTGACCCTGTACTCAATGTTGTAAGACAGTGTTACATTTATGGGAGTGGAATCAGTAGTTAACAGTAACTGTGCAGATGGAGAGTCAAGGGATGTATTTGAAATATTAATCAGGTATGTGGCTGGTCTCTCCATGTTCTCCCATTGAATGGTGACTGTAGATGTGTTTGTATCATTGTAGTAATCAGATATGTTCAACCACAAATCTGACCAACCAAGAAAGCAAACCACAAATCTTAACTACCAGCTAGTTAGTTAGCTAATCTACTAGTACATTAATAGCTACCTTCAGTTTAGTTTTCAATATGGAGCAGTTTAGAAAACACCAGAGTTCTTATACACAACATATTATTACATAACAACAGAGTATTAGAACAATAATAGAGGTGATCACACCAGGATCATATCTAGGATTTTTAAAGAGTAGTTTTAATGACCACACCCACTATGTTAATGATGGAAATAGATTTTAACTGTAGTGGATGTAATGTGTAGATTTTATAATTTAAATACACTGTTGTTTGTTTTGTTTGATTTTATTGCAAGTAACATTAGGGTGTGTCTTGCTGTTTTCCAGGAAACATGAAATGCCTCCAAATAATATGCCCCTGCATACTCCCAGAGAAGAACTAAAAATATAATAATTATTATGATAGTTAGGGACAGAATATGAAAGCAGCTCAGATTTTGTATCAGAAAAAGAAATGCACACAAAGTATAGCTAATAGGAGTAAATTAGCCTAGCTATTATTATGAGAACAATATCTAGGCATACATCTAGAACAGTAGTTAGCTAGTTGATGATTTTTTTCTTTTGAGCCAAACTTAATGTGTTTTTACATACTGTTTGTATTTTACACTACAATCATTCTACTTTATCATTATTCTACTTTATCTTTTGCATCTAAGTATTTAGATTTAGATAATTAACTGTGTCTATAAGCTAAATTATATCTTTTTGTTATACATAGGCTTTGAAACTTGTTGACAGGATAATAATGTGCTTACATTTAGATGAACTACTTGGGAACTTAAGGTTTTAGTATTGCAGTGTCAGTATTTAATAACTATCTTTATAGGAATTGATTTGTTATAAGTTCACTTATGTAGTGTGATAGTAATCCATGTACCAATCACAATGCCACCATATATTTTCAGGAACTAACTTACTTTTTGAAGGCCCAAGTACAACATAATATACAGTGTATGTACATACGTACATAGTGACTACAATGTACAGTTTGGCCTGACGGCTGTGTGGACGCATATTTTTAACTGGTTGGTTAGTGACATTTCCAAGAGATAAACATCTAAACATGAGGATCCAAGTATACTTCTCTTGTGAATAATCTAAAGTTAGTATTTTACTAGCTAGTAGATATTTGCATTGTGAATTTACTAAGAAAGTAAATCTTATTTGCATTCATTCATTATTAGTGTTAACCTTTTACAAACAAGTTTCCAAAGCCACTCTAGATGTCTATACAGTTACACAGTTATTTGATGTATATGTCAGTACATACATATTGTGAATAATGGTCTCTATGTACTGTGAACAATCTTATAATAGTAGTACTAATTTCTCTAGTTACATTTTCGATGTGTGAAAACTGGATACGTAGTTCTATTTTATTGTATACTCCTGAATTTTATGTATTTGGTTGCTTCAAAAAATTAAAAATTAACTAATTAATGGTGTACAAATAATAGTTATTACTTATTTTGCTCATGTTGTAGCTAGTTTGTTACTGAGTAAGTGGAGCACTGTAAGTTTTATGGTGGCTGGTTCCTCCTGAAGTATTTCCTCATACATTGGGTCTCTCTGAGTTTCTGTGATGACATCTTCAGGCTCACTTTGTGATGTTCTGTGTTCAACTTCTGAAATTTCAGACTGTGGTTAATGTTCAATGTTCATACTTCATCAAAATTGTTGGAATGATGACTGACTTGCATAGCTATAGCTAAGTATGTACCCACATATATGCCGCATCTCTAAGAGATGAACATCTGAAGGATCCAAGCACACTTCTCTTATGGATACATATAGCTACCAAAACAAGCTGAATTTTCCAAGAAAAAAATTTTTTTTTTCATTCATTAGTGTTCTTAAGCAATCCTAAGTACCTAGTCAAACAGTTAGATGTTTCTGTAATGTATGTATACATGTAGCTACTAGGAGAAAAATGTGAGAGGTCAACACTGTGCAATATAATATATTTACATACTCCAGAACTTTAATGACTGGGATAATTCAGCCAAATATTGATATTACATTCTATTATTGCATCATCACAAACTTTATTACTGTGTGTGGTTGCTTACAAAAATTATGTATGGTTATATAATAAACATGATGTTTAGTTCATGTTGTAGTTTGTTATTGAGTAAGTGGAGCATAAGCTATGTTCTCTGTAAGTTCTATGGTGGCTGGTTTATCCTGAAGTATTGCCTCATACATTGGATCTGCCTGTGTTTCTGTGATAACATCTTCAGGCTCACTTTGTGATGTTCTGTGTTCACCTTCTGAAATTTCAGACTGTGGTTTTCTCAATTTATATCCGATGAGTAGTCCCAGTACAAATGTCATTGCATTAGTTATCAACAAAGTAACTGATACACACACTAATACAATGATGACTTCCATTTTTGAATTAGGTTCAGTGATAATATTATTCTGTTGAGCTAATACAACAGCAATGACACACAATTAATATTAAACTTCTGACTCCAATGATTAGACATACACTCTAATCTTCAATACCCACCCCTAATGTCTCTTCTCTCCCTTACAAGCATAAAAATGGGTCTATCGTACACATGCTGGTGGTTGTAGTGAAGCATTAAACCAGTAACATAGATATAAACTTAATTGTTACAAAGGTGCAATTGTATTTTTCTCCTTCAGTTGTAGGCTTGACACTAGCTAGTTGTAGCATTATAGTTAGTCACTTTACTTATCTGGGGTCATGTCAGAGAAAATAATAGCTATATATATAATATCTTTATGAGTAAATTTGTAACAACAATCATCAAATAATTAATTGTACCTGATATTGTGTTTGGTGTGCAATTAAGTGTAGTGGGGTCAGGATACCACCTCCTATCATTACCACACACTGCATTTATACTCTCCTCTGGTAGCAGACCCTCCTCGCACTTAAACACTATCACAGAATCTTCAGTTGTGGCTGGGTAATGTGAAGTCAACACTCCATTGGTAACAAATGGAGGGAAACACTGAATCAATGTGAAACTGATAGCTGTAATGTTACTATTCCCTCTGCAATTAACAGCTTGAACTGTGACCCTGTACTCAATGTTGTAAGACAATGTTATATTTATGGCAGTGGAATCAGTAGTTAACAGTGACTGTGCAGGTGGAGAGTCAAGGGATGTATTTGAAATATTAATCAGGTATGTGGCTGGTCTCTCCATGTTCTCCCATTGAATGGTGACTGTAGATGTGTTTGTATCATTGTAGTAATCAGATATGTTCAACTGCTGTGGAGTTGGTGGGGGACTTACTGTATTAATGTTTTGTACATAAGACCTATAAAATAAGTAGCTAAACAATACTATTATTCTTTACCTTCAACCACCACTAGTCTATTCACTAGCCTGTCCACTCCAGGACCACAGCCAATCATAGTTCCATTGTTTTGAGAGTTTAATATGAAGTATAGAGATGAATACAGGTATGTGGTGCCTATAGCTAGCAGTGTAGCTATAACACCATCATTCACTATTGAGGGCATGTTTACTTGAAGAGCATCTTGTTCAGTGAAAACTTTTTTTGATGCACTAACATCCTCTGGTCTAGTCCATGACCACCACAGTGAAGTACCACTAACATTACAAAAGAAGGTGAGATTGTCCCCTTCACATCCACTATTCACATAGTTGGTGGGTTCTAGAACCACAGTATCTATTAGGGAATATAGACAGTCAGCACATCTGTTCTACATTACAAAAATTTATGAAGTCAGAATCTCTTACTCTATTATAAGGTGAATATAATGGTATGCTTACCATGTAATGGCAGGAAAGTATTCACACTCCATATTATTATGATTATGGTAGAAGTTGGATGCATCATAGCAATCTATCAGATCAAGAAAACAAATCCACAAATCCTAACTACACTGTAGCTAGCTAGTTAGCTATTTTACTAGTACATAAATAACTAGCTGACTACCTTATAATTCAATAGATCAGTCCAGTTTTCAATATGGAGCAGTTTAGAAAACACCAGAGTTCTTATATACAACTAACAACAAAATATTAGACTAGGTCTATGAGATTATCATATCTATAGAATTTAAGGAGGGGGTTCATTGACTACGTATTAGCTACCTACAGTTAGAGTATAGCAGCGCTGAATAGAGCACTCCACTCTGATTGGTCAAAAGGAGGTCTCTAAATTTCTTAGAGCCTCCAACTTAGAGCTCTCTATTTAGAGATTTAGAGTCAATTCATATTCTCTCAGGGTTGTTTTGTTTTTAACTTGGTATGTAATATTTTTGTTTTTGTTAACTGTTATTGTGTGTGTGTGTGTTTGTGTGTGTGTGTGTGTGATTTTTTTCTTGTGGTTGTTTACCTTTAAATACCATTAGCTAACTATAATGACTTGTAATGACTTGTTCTTGTTTTGACTGAATTGTCTCTACCTTAGCTAACTGGAACTGATATTGCAATGCCACTGATCATTTTAAGTTACTAACTTACTCTTGAAAGCCAAAAAACATATTACATGCATGCATAATGTCTACAATGTTCATGCTTCATCAAAATTGTTAGAATGGTACGTAACTGACTTGCATATAGCTAACTTAAGTATGTGCCGATATGCCACATCTCTAAGAGATGAACATCTGAGCAACACCCAAGCACACTTCTCTTATACGTAAATATTATATGTATGCCAAAACAAGCTGAATTTCCCCCCCCCCCCCCCCCAAAAATATTCATTAGTGTTTATCATTTACCAACAATGTTCTAAAGCAATCCTATAAGTACCTAGTTACTAGTTAGATGTTTCAGTAATATTATGTATATATACACGAATAATGGTAGTTACTAGGAGAAAAAGATGAGAGGTCAACACTGTACAATATGATATAGAAATTTAGTTACATACTCCAGAACTCTAATGACTGGGATATAATTCAGCTAATTACATTCTATTATTTCGTCTTCACAAACTTTATTACTGTGTGTGGTTGCTTACAAAAATTATGTACAAAATTTACTAAACATGATGTTAAGTTCATGTTGTAGTTTGTTACTGGGTAAGTGGAGTATAAGCTATATTCTCTGTAAGTTCTATGGTGGCTGGTTCTTCCTGAAGTATTTCCTCATATATACATTGGGTCTCTCTGTGATGACATCTTCAGGCTCACTTTGGCCAGTCATTGATGCTCTGTGTTCTTCCACTGATATTTCAGACTGTGGTTTTTTTTTTCAAATGAGTAGTCCCAGTACAAATGCCATTACATTAGTTATTAACAAAGTAACTGATACACACACTAATGCAATGATGACTTCCATTTTAGGATAAGGTTCAGTGATAATGTTATTCTTTTGAACTAAAATACAGCAGTGATGACATACTGATTAATATTAATTACTTAATATTGAAAAAGCAAATTATGTAGTGATGTCACTTATTGTTTTGTGCTATAATCTTATGCCATGTGCACCATTGATGATTTAGAGAAAAATGATAAAGATCTTAACTAAAATGTAGTCAGAGTTACTACAAACTAAGTGTTTTTTCTTCCTTGTGATTATTTCCAACTGGCAAGCTTTCCCAATTTCCCCATAATACCTATAGTTATACACTGGCCATGTATTAGTCTAGAGTAGCCAGACTCTTTACAGGAAGTCACTCATGA
Organism: Diacarnus erythraeanus; assembly: GCA_964016965.1. Lineage (NCBI taxonomy): Eukaryota > Metazoa > Porifera > Demospongiae > Poecilosclerida > Podospongiidae > Diacarnus > Diacarnus erythraeanus. The sequence goes on from OZ024671.1 coordinate 7,604,544, forward strand.
TCAGTTTTGTGAGTTCATTATTAATTTTTTGATTGTAATAACATAATAACATTTTTATAAGCAGAAATCATGTAGATGTGTAGCTAGTTTTCTGATCAGTGGAGTCAAGCAGAGAGTATATATAACATGAAGGTATACCTCTACCTCCAATAAACAAGAACTCTATTACTGGAGGTGAAGAGACTCATTTCACTGCAAGTAATTTAATGATACTGTATTGACTATCACAGTCAATTACGTATAGCTAGTGGCTATGAAAATAGTAAAGTAGCTATATAATTGTTTTCAAAGCAAGTTGATTGGTCAATTAACAAATGAACAACAATTATTATGATTACATTTATTAACTTAACACTTTTGAATGGTGTTTTCTGTTAACACCTCAGTAACTTGAAGAATTATAAATTGAAATCAACTAACTTTGGTGGTACAAGTGGTGCAGAAGGATCTAATGTCTGTTGTGTTACAGGAGATACTGAGAGATCAAATAACTTTGGTGGTAGAGGAGGTATTTCATTGTCAGTTGTTACAACATGGTCACAATAATTACTGAGTTGTTTTCAGTGACCATGGGCTTTGGTTCTGGGAGTTCACCTGTGTAGATTTCAGGTAATAAAATGCATTTTTACAATGAAATTGTTTCTGATCACAAAATACATACTGACATCCCAATAGAACATTTATCCTTATAAACCAAAGACATACTGTTATAACAATGACGTTAAGCTCCAGACCCTATATACCAAAATAACAATGGTCTTGTACATGCTGAGTGTCCATAATTATGTTGAGTCTTAAGTTTTGTGTTATTGTCATGTAGCTAGTTGGTATCACTATTTTTTGGGAAGGAGGATAACAATAATGATGTTATAAAAATTAATGCAACAAATGTATTCAGTTGTGTTGAGAATTACTTGTAGTTCATAATAATTATTACAGCATTAAGTTTAGTATATTATAATAGAGCTAATTACCTTATTAATTTTAATTTTAATTTTATTAATTTTATCCTTATAAGCTACGTACCTAACATTTATACTTATAAACTACCTAACTCCAAAATTATAATACTGAAATTTCACTAATTGTGCAATAATTATTATAACAATGATGTTTAGCTCCAGACCTTACAATAATAACAATGGTCTTGTAGCTACATGCTGAGTGTCCATGTGTTGAGTCTATTGTCCAATAAAGAGACATAGTTTTGTGTTAGGTAAAGTTTTGTTATGTATGTAGTTGGTACCACTCTATTTTGGGAAGGAGGATAACAATAATGTTGTTACAAAAAATTAATGCAACAAATGCATTTAGTTGTGGTGGGAATTGCTTGTAGTTCATAATATTACAGCATTAAGTTTAGTATTTAATAGAACTAATAATGAGATTCTTCATATAAATTGTATAGTTTTGGGAGATGATTTTTGGGAAGGAGGATAACAATAATGATGTTATAAAAATTCAGTTGTGTTGAGAATTACTTGTAGTTCATAATTACAGCATTAAGTTTAGTATATTATAATAGAGCTAATTATGAGATTCTTCATTCAAACAGATATTTTAATAAATTGTATAGTTTTGGGAGATGATTTTTGGGAAGGAGGATAACAATAATGATGTTATAAAAATTCAGTTGTGTTGAGAATTACTTGTAGTTCATAATTACAGCATTAAGTTTAGTATATTATAATAGAGCTAATTATGAGATTCTTCATTCAAACAGATATTTTAATAAATTGTATAGTTTTGGGAGATGATTGTCATCAAAAACGGAATTAAGTTTAGTAAGCAGCTAGTCGTATTCAATTAATGTTTATGTCAAGTTTTTGGTAAAGTTTTTGTACATAATTATCATTAGCTATTAAAAGAACATGTTTACTATACTAACCTGTATCATAAATTATTAATATTTTCTTGGATAATTCATGACAGTTTATCTTATCCAGTGCCTTGCTCACTGCCTTCCAAGTTGGCTTAGCTCTGTCCTTCAGCCACTTATCACACACTTCCACAAAACAGTCAAAATCAGTGCCATACTCTTTTATATCTTTAATTTTGGTCAAATATTCTTGTGATATACCCAAAGCTGCTGCCATTTCCTTCCATTTTGAATAGATCTCACGTAATTGAATTAACAGAGTGTCCAGATTCAGTAATAGATCTAAATTGTGTTATCATACATGTACATAATAATAATAATAATTATATTATTACATACATAACTATTCAACTAGATTAACAGAAACTTGATTTCCCAATAGTAAGTATTGCTATATCTACCCTTTTAGGTTATTGACACACACTTAGGTACGTAATTACTATGATTTCAATAAGAATAGAAAATCTCTCTCTTTAGTCTGTGTGCATGTGTGATTGATGTTAGTTATTGTTTTCGTTAGAGCATCAGAAGTAATAGTGAAAGTTATATCTAACTACACACCTGATGGATGGGTTGGATGAAGTTTTGAGTATATTATTTCCTTTGTGGCCTTTGACTTGTCTGACCGAGTAGTACTCTTTTTGGAATCAGTAATAACTTCTTCATAGTCAGTGTATTCTTTACCATTAGCTTCAACTTTGATCATTGAATAACACGGGACATTGTCCTCACGAGTGGAATCATGACTATAATCTTTAACCTTACATCCGCTTTTACCATAAACCACATGTTTTCTAGCATCACTCTTAGTTTCTTTCTGTAGTCTAGGAGCCTATAGTACAAGATAACTGTGACTATTATAATATGAACTCTTTCTAAGTTTTTGTTACTTGAAATGACTGGCATAATAATTATCAACCACAGACTTAGTTATACTATTATAATACTGTATATTTCAGCAGTGGTAATAAAGTAGGTGTATAGTCTATTTATACTCTATGTAATTTCTAAATTTTGTCTCAAGTTTTAAATACGTAAGAGTCCAAGTAAAGGGTAAAATTTTTCAGCACCACTTTATTGTCAGTGGAAGTTATCTAGACCCCTTTTGCAAGAGGATACTTTCAAACAGCCAGATAGTAAAACTGTATTATTAGATAGCTATTGTGTGTGTTTGTATGAATAATTGAGTGATCAATGGATATGAATTGCTGTGTTCAGGTCTCCAACAACTTCTATTACTATTTACTGATTTGAAAACACATACTAAACAGTCTAGCTATACCTACTGCTATCTAATTAAGCAAAGAATTCAGCATTTTCCTGAACCTGGAAAATCAAGGTTCCAAGATTTTGAACTAAAATAACTGCTTATGAACGTATTTACTCTTAGCATAAAAACAATAATGTTATTGTTATATTTACCTCATGAAGAGTGCTTGTGTGCTGAGGAATTGTGGATTCATATGCATCCTTTAACTGATAAGGAAATAGCATAACATTGTATTTACATAATGCATGCACAAGTAGATAAACATTACCTCTATAGTTGATATTCTATTCACAAATCTATAGTTAAGAACACTGTATTCAGGTGCTTCTTCACTTGTCTATATATAATTATACAGGCATAAGTACATGTACAGTTATACATGTGCAGTTATGATTATACTATAATATAATACAGGAGAAAAATATAACAACATTGATTTGATTTTGCACGTAATATTGCTAGTACAGTTCACTAATAATTTAATTTCCTGCTACATATATTCATTATAATTAATGCATAATCATTATCTCACCATTGATTGTAGAGGACACTCAGAACTGATGTGCAAGTGGTTATATGCCTTTATACACAGTACAATATTTATTAGAACATAAAACAGAAATTGTTTTCAGTGTACATACCTCTGGGTGTGAAATCCTGTCTCTATAAACAACAATAAACAACAACAATAACATTATTATTATATAAGTATATAAACACATGAGGAGGGAATTTCTTAGATCATGTTATTATAATAATATCTACTGTAATACCTTCTGTGTATTAGTTATAGCCATAATAACAGTATCAACAAGAACAAACATGATGTAGTAAAATTCATGTTTTTTAAAAGTAGAGATAGAACATGACTTACATATTAACTCTCCTGTCTTTTGACTTCACTGCTAAAATAATAGATAACAACATCACAGATGACAGTATTATAGCTCTAAAAATATTGTTTATCACTTCAACTGAAAGAAGATTATTTAACTGGCTCACCCAATCATTCTTTATAGTTAAATGTGAAGAGCATTCATTATGTACAGACTGAGATCAAAAGTAGGTGGAGTCATACCTAACAGTGACACTGTATTATACCTGATTTCCTTCTGATTATAACTCCTGATGTTACACAGATGGAGAGAAAAAGAACTCCAGTGAGGCCACTAGCAGCAGCCACCATTACAATTATGTACCACATTCTCAGTTCTACATGTCCAGAAGTGTTGTTCGTAGCTGTATATAGTGAAGCATTTAAAGATATGATTACTTATTTTCATACTTGTTTATTCAGTTGTATTACAGCATTTCACTGGTTTGTCGCTAAATGTAACATCATCTAAGTAGTCATTTGCCTTATCTGTGGTCATATTAGAGAATGTATATACATCAGGAGACTCTTTATGATCATATTTTTCTCCAAACTCAGCACAGAGCTAAATTTCATTATTGTAGCTATAATAATGATTATTCTATGGAACCTGAATTAGTTTATTCTCTTTAAAATGGCATCCACAAGTCATACAAAGTGTAAGTCATTTATATTCAAGTTAAAGGATGTTTATTGCAGTCATATCTGGATAATAATTATAAAGATGTCAATAACTTAGAAATTGCTTACCTTTATTCATATTTATCTACCTACTTATTTGCTCATGTTCCTAATAGCTATGAACCTATTCCTATGTCAAGAGGAGGAGATAGAATAGTGTCTGCTGAGGTCCTATACTGACTGCACAATTATGTATAACCATGATAGAGATGCCCAGAACTTAGAGGTACTGATCACTTGTAGCTAGTTACACATATCAATATATTATAATAAACTGTACATTAATAATATTATTATGATAATAATTCTTACCTCAGCTATTCATTATGTTTTGGTTTATAATATCTAATTACCTGATGTTGTGTTTGGTGAGCAATGAAGTGTAGTGGGGTCAGGATACCACCTCCTATCATTACCACACACTGCCATTATACTCTCCTCTGGTACCAGACCCTCACATGGTCACAATAATTACTGTTAAAAACTGAGTTGTCTTCAGTGACCATGGGCTTTGGTTCTGGGAGTTCACCTGTGTAGATATCTGGTAATTTTAAAGTGAAATTGTTTCAGTTCACAAAATTAATATACATACTGACATCTCTATAGAACATTTATCCTTATAAACTCATGAAGAATAATATAAAAGGATGACATTTTAGCTTCAAAGCTTACAATAATAACAATGGCCTTGTACGTACATGCTGAGTGTCCATGTGTTGAATGAAGACTTACGTAAGTCTATTTTCCAAAAAGACTTAGTCTTATGTTCTAAAAGTTGGTAGAGTACTATGTATGTTAAAATAATAATCAACAAATGTACTCAGCTGTGGTAGGAATTGCTTGTAAGCTCTATTCATTATAGCATTAAGTTTAGTAAACTATAGAGCTAGCTTTTGACTGAATTTATATTCCAAAAGACACATTTTTGGGAGCTGATTAGTTTAACAAATAATAATGTCCAGTATTTGGTAAGATATCATTATTGTCATAAACACGTTTTTATAATAATTATTACTGACCTGTGTCATAAATCTTATCAGCTAGTTCATGACAATCTTATCCAGTGCCTTGCTTAGTGCCTTCCAAGTTGGCTTAGCTCTGTCCTTCAGCCACTTATCGCACACTTCCACAAAACAGTCAAAATCACTCCTACATCTTTAATTTTGGTCAAATATTCTTGTGATATACCCAAAGCTGCTCCAATTTCTTCCCATTTTGAATATATCTCATGTAATTGAATTAGCAGAGTGTCCAGATTCAATAATAGATCTAAAAATTGTTTTATCATACATGTACATATTCCTAGCCCTAGCCCTAGCCCTACCCCTAGCCCTAGCCCTAATCCTACCCCTAGACCTAGCCCTACCCCATAGCAATTGGCAATGATGCAATCTGAATAATCTGAAGGAGCCTGACTGAGGCTAGTGACTTCAGGTTATGTAGATACATAGTTTGGGATGATATTTCTTTCATATAACTGCCTGTAGTAGCAGTTAGCTAGTCAGTTATTCTACATAGTGACTTAGGATTGTGTAGCATACATGCAGCTCAAATACAGCAGTCATCCCTATACGTCACCTTTTTTATTTAGAATAAATTTTTTTCTTTACTTATGCATATCATGAATAATGGTCTTTATGTGCTGTGAGCTAAAGGTGAGAAGTCAACACTCTGTACAATAAAATCTTTAGTCAGATCTTTAGTGGCTGGGATAGTTCAGCAAGTATTGATATTATTATTGTGTCCTCCAGAACTCTATTATCTGACTGTGTGTGGTTGTTTACAAAAATTATGTATGACTATAATTATTATATAGTTCATGTTGTAGTTTGCTATTGAGTAAGTGGAGCATAAGCTATATTCTCTGTAAGTTCTATGGTGGCTGGTTTCTCCTGAAGTATTTCCTCATACATTGGGTCTCTCTGTGTTTCTGTGATGATATTTTTGGGCTCATTTCTGTCAGTCATTGATGCTCTGTTTTCATCTCCTGATATTTCAGACTGTGGTTTTCTCAATTTATATCCAATGAGTAGTCCCAGTACAAATGCCATTACTCCAAGCATTACCAAAGTAACTGATACACACACTAATGCAATGATGACTTCCATTTTAGATTGATATTCATAATAATAAATACAATGGTGATGAAATACTGATTAATATTAAACCTCAGACTCCAAGGATTAGTCATAAGAAGCCCCATCTCTAATGTCTCTTCCCTCCATTACAAGCATAAAAAAAGGGTCTATCATACACATGCTAACTAGTGAAATATTGAACAAGTATCATACATAGATATGACATTTGTACCTATATTATACTAACTAATTTTACATACTTGTTTCAAAGGTGCAATTGCATATTTCTCCTTCAGTTGTATGTCTGTCACTAGTTGTAACATCACCTACATAATATACGTATATAGTCACTTGTCTTATCTGTGGCAGTGTGAGAGAAAATAGCTATGTACAAGAGACTCTGTTTTTCGGAAATCTGCAATAACAATCGTTGAATACCTGATGTTGTGTTTGGTGTGCAATTAAGTGTAGTTAGGTCAGGATACCACCTCCTATCATTACCACACACTGCCATTATACTCTCCTCTGGTACAAGACCCTCCTCACACTTCAACACTATCACAGAACCTTCAGTTGTGGCTGTGTAAGGTGAGATCAACACTCCACTGGCAGCAGATGGAGGGAAACACTGAATTAATGTGAAACTGATTGCTATAATGTTACTATTCCCTCTGCAATTACCAGCTTGAACTGTTACCCTGTACTCAATGTTGTAAGACAATGTTACATTTATGGTAGTAGAATCAGTAGTTAACAGTGACTGTGCAGGTGGAGAGTCAAGGGATGTATTTGAAATATGAATCAGGTATGTTGCTGGTCTCTCCATGTTCTCCCATTGAATGGTGACTGTAGATTTGTTTGTATCATTGTAGTAATCAGATATGTTCAACTGCTGTGGAGTCAGTGGGGGACTTACTGCATCAATGTTTTGTACATAAGACCTATAAAATAAGTAGCTAAACAATACTATTATTCTTTACCTTCAACCACCACTAGTCTATTCACTAGCCTGTCCACTCCAGGACCACAGCCAATCCTAGTTCCATTGTGTCGAGAGTTTAATGTGATTAGTAGAGATGAATACAGGTATGTGGTATCCTTAGCTAGCAGTGTAGCAGTACCATCACCCACTTGTGAGGGTACTTGGATAGTATCTAGGTCAGTGAGAACTTGTTTTGATACACTATCATCCTCTGGTCTAGTCCATGACCACCACAGTGTGGTACTACTAACATTACAAAAGAAGGTGAGATTGTCCCCTTCACATCCACTATTCACATAGCTGGTGGGTTCTAGCACCACAGTACCTATTAGGAAATATAGACAGTCAGCACATCTGTTCTGCATTACATTGAAGTCAAAATACGTAATTATGAAGTCAGAATCTCTTACTCTATTATAAGGTGCTGATTACCAATATAATAGTATGCTTACCATGTAATGGCAGGAAAGTATTCACACTCCATATTATTATTATGAGTATGGTAGAAGTTGGATGCATCATAGTAAGCTATCAGATCAAGAAAACAAATCCACAAATCCTAACTACACTGTAGCTAGCTAGTTAGCTATTTTACTAGTACATTAATAACTAGCTGACTACCTTATAATTCAATAGATCAGTCCATTTTTCAATATGGAGCAGTTTAGAAAACAGAGATTTTATACACAACTAACAACAAAATGTTAGACTAGGTTTATGAGATGATCATATCTATAGAATTTAAGGAGGGGTTTCATTGACTATGTATTACCTACAGTTAGAGTATAGCAGTGCTGAATAGAGCACTCCACTCTGATTGGTCAAAAGGAGGTCTCTAAATTTCTAGAGCCTCCAACTTAGAGCTCTCTATTTAGAGTCAATTCATATTCTCTCAGGGTTGTATTTTTCTTTTGTTTTTAACTTGGTATGTAATATTTTTGTTTTTGTTAACTGTTATTGTGTGTGTGTGTGTGTTGTGTGTGTGTGTGTTGTGTGTGCATGTGTGTGTGATTTTTTTCTTGTGGTTGTTTACCTTTAAATACCATTAGCTAGCTATAATGACTTGTTCTTGTTTTGACTGAATTGTCTCTACCTTAGCTAACTGGAACTGATATTGCAATGCCACTGATCATTTTAAGTTGCTAACTTACTCTTGAAAACCAAAGTACATATTACATGCATGCATAATGTCTACAATGTTCATGCTTCATCAAAATTGTTGGAATGGTAACTGACTTGCATATAGCTAACTTAAGTCAGTGGCGTAGCTAGAGTATGGCTAAGTGTGGCTTTCACCTCACCAAAGCAGCTATAGAGCTACAGCCTTGTGAATGTGCAAAGGTTTATATAATGTTGAGTGGAGCTACTAATGAACTTGAACTAGCTATTTTGTGTTCACAGCCACACCAATTCCAAGTGGCTAGCTACACCACTGCTTAAGTATGTGCCGATATGCCACACTTCTAAGAGATGAACATCTGAGCCACACCCAAGCACACTTTCTCTTATAAATATGTATGCCAAAAGAAGAAATATATATATATTTTTAGTGTTTATCATTTACCAACAATGTTCTAAAGCAATCCAATAAGTACATAGTTACATAGTTAGATGTTTCAGTAATGTTATGTATACATGAATAATTAATGGTAGCTACTAGGAGAAAAGGATGAGAGGTCAACACTGTACAATAATATGATATAGAAATTTATTTACATACTCCAGAACTTTAATGACTGGGATAATTCAGCTAAATATTGATATTACATTCTATTATTGCGTCTTCACAAACTTTATTACTGTGTGTGGTTGATTACAAAAATTATGTACAAAATTTACTAAACATGATGTTTATTTAATGTTGTAGTTTGTTACTGGGTAAGTGGAGCATAAGCTATATTCTCTGTAAGTTCTATGGTGGCTGGTTTCTCCTGAAGTATTTCCTCATACGTACATTGAGTCTATCTGTGTTTCTGTCAGGCTCACTTTGATTAGTCATTGAAGTTCTGTGTTCACCTTCTGAAAAAATTTCAGACTGTGGTTTTTTCAATTTATATTCAATGAGTAGTCCCAGTACAAATGTCATTGCATTAGTTATTAACAAAGTAACTGATACACACACTAATGCAATGATGACTTCCATTTTAGGATAAGGTTCAGTGATAATGTTATTCTGTTGAGCTAAAATACAACAGTGAAAAAGCAAATTGTGTAGTAATGTTATGTGCTATTTAATCTTATGTCACGTGCACTATTGATGATTCAGAGAAAATGATAAATATCAATAAAGATCATAACTAAAATGTAGTCAGAGTTACTACAAACTAAGTGTTTTTTCTTATGATTATTTCCAACTGGCAAGCTTTCCCCATTTCCCCATAATACCTATAGTTATACACTGGCCATGTATTAGTCTAGAGTAGCCAGACTCTTTACAGGAAGTCACTCATGATCAGTTTTGTGAATTCATTATTAATTTTTTTGATTGTAATAACATAATAACATCAGAAATCATGTAGATGTGTAGCTAGTTTTCTGATCAGAGGAGTCAAGCAGAGAGTATAATAATATAACATGAAGGTATACCTCTACCTATATTACTGGAGGTAAACAGACTCATTTCACTGCAAGTAACTTAATGATACTGTATAGACTATCACTCTCAATTAAGTATGGTTATGAAAATAGCTATATAATTGTTTTCAAAGCAAGTTGATTGGTCAATTAATAAATGAACAAGCAATTATTATTATGATTACATTTATTAACTTCACACTAGCTAGAATACTTGTGTTTTCTGTTCACCCCAGAAACTTGAAGAATTATATACTGAAATCAACTAACTTTGGTGGTACAAGTGGTGCAGAAGGATCTAATGTCTGTTGTGTTACAGGAGATACTGAGAGATCAAATAACTTTGGTGGTAGAGGAGGTACTTCATTGTCAGTTGTTACAACATGGTCACAATAATTACTGTTAAAAACTGAGCTGTCTTCAGTGACCATGGGCTTTGGTTCTGGGAGTTCACCTGTGTAGATTTCAGGTAATAAGATGCACTTTTACAATGAAATTGTTTCTGATCACAAAATACATACTGACATCCCAATAGAACATTTATCCTTATAAACCAAAGACATACTGTTATAACAATGACGTTAAGCTCCAGACCCTATATACCAAAATAACAATGGTCTTGTACATGCTGAGTGTCCATATGTTGAGTCTTAAGTTTTGTGTTATTGTCATGTAGCTAGTTGGTACCACTATTTTTTGGGAAGGAGGATAACAATAATGATGTTATAAAAATTAATGCAACAAATGTACGTACTCAGTTGTGTTGGGAATTACTTGTAGTTCATAATAATTATTACAGCATTAAGTTTAGTATAATAAATAGAGCTAATTATGAGATTCTTCATTCAAACAGATAATATATTTTAATAAATTGTATAGTTTTGGGAGATGATTGACATCAAAAACGGAATTAATTTTAGCAAGCAGCTAGTCGTATTCAATTAATGTTTATGTCAAGTTTTTGGTAAAGTTTTTGTACATAATTATCATTAGCTATTAAAAGAACATGTTTACTATACTAACCTGTATCATAAATTTTTAATATTTTCTTGGATAATTCATGACAGTTTATCTTATCCAGTGCCTTGCTCACTGCCTTCCATGTTGGCTTAGCCTTGTCCTTCAGCCACTTATCACACACTTCCACAAAACAGTCAAAATCACTGCCATGCTCTCTTATATCTTTAATTTTGATCAAATATTCTTGTGATATAAAGCTGCTCCAATTTCTTTCCATTTTGAGTAGATCTCACGTAATTGAATTAACAGAGTGTCCAGATTCAGTAATAGATCTAAATTGTGTTATCATACATGTACATAGCTATTATTCTTTCTATTACATACATAACTATTCAACTAGAATAACAGGAACTTGATTTCCCAATAGTATTGCTATATCTACCCTTTTAGGTTAGCTAAGTACATTGACACATACTTAGAAATTACTGTGATTTTAATAAGAATAGAAAATCTCACTCTCTTTAGAAATTCCTCTCTGTGTGCATGTGTGATTGATGTTAGCTATTGTTTTCATTAGAGCATCAGAAGTAATACTGAAAGTTATATCTAACTACACACCTGATGGATGAGTTGGGTGAAGTTTTGAGTATACTATTTCCTTTGTGGCCTTTGACTTGTCTGCCCGAATAGTGCTCTGTTTGGTATCAGTAATAACTTCTTCATAGTCAGTGTATTCTTTACCATTAGCTTCAACTTTGATCATTAAATAACACGGGACATTGTCCTCACGAGTGGAATCATGACTATAATCTTTAACCTTACATCCGCTTTTACCATAAACCATATGTCCTCTAGCATCACTCTTAGTTTCTCTCTGTAGTCTAGGAGCCTATAATAATAAAGTACAAGATAACTGTGACTATTATATGAAGTTTTTGTTACTTGAAATGACTGGCATAATAACTATCAACCACATACTTAGTTATACTATTATAATACTATATATTTCAGCAGTGGTAATAAAGTAGGTGTATAGTCTATTTATACTCTATGTCATTTCTAAATTTTGTCTCAAGTTTTAAATAAGAGTCCAAGTAAAGCATTTATAAGGTAAATTATTTTTTAGCACCACTTTATTGTCAGTGGAACCTCAGTTATCTAGACCAGTTTTGCAAGAGGATACTTTCAAACAGCCAGATAACTGAAGTGTTAATAGATAGCTACTATGTGTGTTTGTAGTGAGTAATTGAGTGATAATATGGATATGAATTGCTGTGTTCAGGTCTCCAACAACTTCTATTACTATTTACTGATATGAAAACACATACTAAACAGTCTACCTTTATGTACTGCTATCTAATTAAGCAAAGAATTCAACATTTAAAAATCAAGGTTCCAAATTTTGAACATTTACTCTTAGCATAAAAACTGGTAGCAGTAATAAGGTTATTACTATGTTACCTCATCAAGAGTGCTTGTGTGCTGAGGAATTGTCGATTCGTATGCATCCTTTAACTGATAAGGAAATAGCATAACATTAAATTTTTGTACTTTTAATGCATGCACAAGTAGATATACATTACCTCTATTGATATTCTATTCACAAATCTATAGTTAAGAACACTGTATTCAGGTGCTTCTTCACTCATCTATATATAATTATACAGGCATAGCTACATGTACAGTTATACATGTACAGTTATGATGATTATAACAGTTATAATATTATATACAGGAGAAAAATACGATCTGTCTATAACATTGATATTGCACAGATAATAGTTCACTAATAATTTAATTTCCTACATTGAAGGATGCATAATCATTATCTCACCATTAATTGTAGAGGACACTCAGAACTGATGTACAAGTGGTTACCGTATTTGCTGAAATTTTCGTCGTCGTTTTAATTTCGGATGTCACTTTTATTACGAAATTTAAAAAGTTGAATAATTGGAGATGCACAGTGCAGCATGCTGAACTTGCTAGGCTCTTCCGAAATTAAAACAACATGAAAATTTGAAAAATGAATTATTAATAGATGAAAATTTTTGGAAATACGGTATATTCTAAATTAATTATTCTGTAATTTAAAAGAAAAGTTGTTTCAGTGTACATACCTCTGAGTGTGAAACCTTGTCTCTATAAACAACAATAAACAACAACCATAACATTATTTATTATTATTATAGAAGTAAACACATGGTGAGGGGATTTCTTAGACAATCTATTTACTATAAAATACCTTCTGTATGTGTAGTCATAACAACAATATCAACAACAAGAGCAACAAACATGATGTAGTAAAATTCATAGTAATGAGCTAGAACATGACTTACATATCAACTCTCCTGTCTTTTGACTTCACTGCTAAAATAATAGATAACAGAAACATCACAGATCATAGTACCGTATAGCGGGAAATTTTCGAGGAGAAATATCTTTGTGGTTTTCGTGGTTAGAATAAACCGCGAATGTTTTACCAATGAACTTTTAATTTTATGGTTTAATTGAGACGGCACCGAGCTGTAAGCCACGAATTTTTTTCCTCGAATATATTTGATTATCAAAAACCATGAAGATATTTCCCCTCGAAAATTTCCCGCTATACAGTATTATAGTTCTAAAAATATTGTTTATCACTTCAACTGAAAGAAGATTATTGAACTGGCTCACTCAATCATTCTTTATATTTGAATGAAGGGCGTGCACATTACATTCATTATGTACAGAGCTGAGATCAAATGTAGGTTGAGTCATCCCTAACAGTGACATTGTATTATACCTGATTTCCTTCTGATTATAACTCCTGATGTTACACAGATGGAGAGAAAAAGAACACCAGTGAGACCACTAGCAGCAGCCACCATTCCAATTATGTACCACATTCTCAGTTCTACATGTCCAGAAGTGGTGTTAGTAGCTGTATAATAGTGAAGTGTTTAAAGAATGATCACTTATTTACATACTTGTTACATTATATTTATTCATTCCTTCAGTACGTAGCATTACAGCATTTCAATGGCTTGTCACTAATTATAACATCATCTAGATAGTCATCTGTGGTCATATTTGAGATTATACATCAGGAGACTTTTTATGATCAAATTTTTCACAAAACACTTTGTTCTTACAAATTGTAGCTATAATAATGACTATTCTATGCAGCCTCAATTGATAGTAGAGATTTTATAGCTATAGTTTATTCTCTCTAAAGGCATCCACAAGTTGTAAGTCTTCTATATTAAAGGAGGTTTATTGCAGTCATATCTGGGTAATAATCAATAATTTAGAAATTGCTTACCATTTATTTCAATGCATTTGTATTCATCTACCTAATAATATCTCATTTGTTCATATATGTTCCTAATAGCTATGAACCTCTTCTTATGTCAAGAGGAGGAGTCTGTTGAGGTCCTATACTGACTGCACTACATGTATAACCATGATAAAGATACCCAAAACAAAGGTACTGATCACTCTTGGTTACACATAGTAAGATAATAATAATAGCTATTATCTTAGCTGCTCATTTATGTTCTGCTTTCTAATATCTATTTACCTGATGTTGTGTTTGGTGTGCAATTAAGTGTAGTGGGGTCAGGATACCACCTACTATCATTACCACACACTGCCATTATACTCTCCTCTGGTACCAGACCCTCCTCACACTGAAACACTATCACAGAACCTTCAGTTGTGGCTGTGTAAGGTGAGATCAACACTCCATTGGCAGCAGATGGAGGAAAGCACTGAACCAATGTGAAACTGATTGCTGTAATGTTACTATTCCCTCTGCAATTACCAGCTTGAACTGTGACCCTGTACTCAATGTTGTAAGACAATGTTATATTTATGGTAGTGGAATCAGTAGTTAACAGCAATTGTGTAGGTGGAGAATCAAGGGACGCATTTGAAATATGAATCAGGTATGTGGTTGGTCTCTCCATGTTCTCCCATTGATGGTGACTGTAGATGTGCTTGTATCATTGTAGTAATCAGATATGTTCAACTGCTGTGGAGTTGGTGGGGGACATACTGTATTAATGTTTTGTACATAAGACCTATAAAATAAGTAGCTAAACAATACTATTATTCTTTACCTTCAACCACCACTAGTCTATTCACTAGACTGTCTAATCCAGGACCACAGCCAATCCTAGTTCCATTGTGTTGAGAGTTTAATGTGAAGTGTAGAGATGAATACAGGTATGTGGTGCCTATAGCCTGCAGTATAACAGTAGCATCACCCACTTGTGAGGGCATTGGTGGGATATCTAGGTCGGTGAAAAGTTTTCTTGATGCACTATCATCCTCTGGTCTAGTCCATGACTACCACATCGAAGTACCACTAACATTACAAAAGAAGGTGAGATTGTCCCCTTCACATCCACTATTTACAAAGTTGGTGGGTTCCAGCACCACAGTGAAGAGCATGTGTCTGTTCACCATGGCTATAAAGTCAATAAAAAGACCATCTGATCTCTTTTTCTAATAAGAGGTGTCCAATAAAAAGGGAAAGTAATGTCATGGTGAAGCTACATACATTAATAATGGTCCAGCTCACATGATGGCAGGAAACTATTCATACTCCATACTATAATGAGTATGGTAGAAGTAAACATAACAAACAAGAAAACAAATCCACAGATTCAAACTACACTGTAGCTAGCTGATTAGCTATTGTACTAGGAAATGTTGCTAGCACTTACCCTCCCCTTTTTGAAAATCACACCCACCCATTAAAAACACACCCACCCACCATGAATAGCATTTTAATGCATGAAGATTCCTGTTAGTTTTTTGGCTAGGGATGTGACTTTTTTACACTTTGAAAGGAGTTCTGGTGAAACAAAAGAACAAGAATGAGGATCACTGTTAAATTTTAGAAACAGCTGTCTTCTTCTATTCATAGAAGCCACCATTTGTTGTCTGGTGGTGTTCTAATGTACACAATGAGTAGATCCTATTTCCAAAGTTCATGGAAAAGAGCAGTATATGTATTATACAATAAGTAATTGAAGAATCGCTACACCTTGCCTGTGGCCCTCAGTGTCTGAAGGCTGCTAAAAAGGTTAATTAGCTGCCTGTGGTCTGAGATGGCTGCACTGTACTGTTTACACAATGACTATTCAGCTATTCAGGTACTTCCAGGGACAAACGATGGCCTTATGTAAATCTGTTGTGGGACAGATTTAGCTAGTGTAAATTTGGTACTGTCTCTGAGCTTGTAGGGTATGTTTAGTTCTAAGTATAGCAAATTTGATATTGTGGAGCAGTTGAGTTTATTGTAATATTCTTATAAGGGCAAATTTTTTAACTTATAAATCTCTCCAGATATACAGGAAGTTACGTATAACCACCTTCTGGCTACGTACTTACAAATTAAAAAAAAGAGGAACATCTCATATTCCATTACCTGTATTTTTGAGCCTATACACAACCTCAGTGGCAGTGCAAACTACATCTTGGTTATAGCCTGAGTCTATTACCGTATAGCGGGAAATTTCCGAGGGGAAATATTTTCGTGGTTTTCAATAATCGTGGAAAAAAATTCGTGGTTTACAGCTCAGTGCTGTCTCAATTAAACCATAAAATTAAAAGTTCATGGGTAAAACATTCGTGGTTTTATTTTAACTACGAAAACCACGAAAATATTTCCCCTCTGAATTTTGCTATACAGTATGTCATCATGTATATATAGGTGCCTAAGCATAATTGTGATGATGCCTGAAATATTTACTTATAGGAAACTTCTCCAAAAAAGTGTCAGTTTTCACATACCACAGTACCTATGTATGTATCTGTTCACCATGGCATTAAAAAGTCCATCTGATCTCTTATTCTAATAAGAGATGTTCAATAAAAAGGGAAAGTAATGTCATGGTAAAGCTACATACTACATTAATAATGGTCCAGCTTACCATATGATGGCAGGAAACTATTCATACTCCACATTATAATGAGTATGGTAGAAGTCAACATATATAATCAGAGCAAGAAAACAAATCCACAGAATCTAACTAGCTAGTTAGCTATTTTACTAGTACATTAATAACTAGCTGACTACCTTATAATTCAATAGATCAGTCCAGTTTTCAACATGGAGCAGTTTAGAAAACACCAGAGTTCTTATACACAACATAATTAACAACAGAATGTTAGACTAGATCTATAATAATAGAGATGATCATATTTTTATGTCTATATAGGATTATTAAGGAGGGGTTTCAATGACTATTTCTACTATATTATGTTAATAACGGTAAAATATTATGTTAATGATTATCATGAAGGTCTACAGTAGTGGATGTGATGTGGAGATCTCTTTGCATGTAACATGAGGGTGTGTCCTGCTCTGTGAGGGGCGTTCCAGGAAACATGAAATGCCTCCAAATATGCCCCTGCATACAACCAGAGAAGAACCGAAGATTATTAATTAGGGACAGAATATGAGAAAGCAGCTCAGTTTTTGTACCAGAAGAAATGCACAAAGTATAATAGTATTATGAAGTGAGCCTCACTATAATTTTGTAGCTAGATATTATTTAACTATAATTTAATGAAAAGAGAGTAATATCATGGCATACAACTATAATAGTAGTTAGCTGCTGTTTATACATATTGACTATCAGAGTCAATTATGTATAGTGGCTTTGGAAATAGTAAAGTAGCTATAATATAATTGTTTTCAAAGCAAGTTGATTGATCAATTAACAAATGAAGAACAATTATTAATATGATGATTACATTTATTAACTTCACACTAGAATACTTAGTTTTGAATGGTGTTTTCTGTTCACCTCAGAAACTTGAAGAATCACATACTGAAATCAACTAACTCAGGTGGTACAGGTGGTGCAGAAGGATCTAATGTCTGTGGTGGCACTGAGAGATCAAATAACTTTGGTGGTACAAAAGGTACTTCATTGTCAGTGGTTGCATTGTCACAATAATTACTGTAAAAAACTGAGTTGTCTTCAGTGACCATGGGCTTTGGTTCTGGGAGTTCACCTGTGTAGATTTCAGATAATAAAAAATGCATTTTTAAAATGAAATTGTTTCTGATAACAAAATACGTACATACTGACATCCCAATAGAACATTTATACTCATAAACTACCTAACTCCAAATATAATACTGAAATTTCACTAATTGTGCAATAATTATTATAACAATGATGTTTAGCTTCAGACCTTACAATTATAACAATGGTCTTGTAGCTACATGCTGAGTGTCCATGTGTTGGTCTATTGTCCAATAAAGAGACATAGTTTTGTGTTAGGTAAAGTATCGTCATGTAGCTAGTTGGTACCAATATTTTTTGGGAAGGAGGCTAACAATAATGATGTTATAAAAATTAATGTATTCAGTTGTGGTGGGAATTACTTGTAGTTCATAATTACAGCATTAAGTTTAGTATATTATAATAGAGCTAATTATGAGATTCTTCATTCAAACAGATATTTTTAATAAATTGTATAGTTTTGGGAGATGATCATCATCAAAAATGGAATTAAGTTTAGCAAGCAGCTAGTCGTATTCAATTAATGTTTATGTCAAGTTTTTGGTAAAGTTTTTGTACATAGAGGTAATAATTATTATTAGCTATAAAAGAACATGTTTGTATAATTATCTATACTGACCTGTATCATAAATCTTTAATATTTTCTTGGATAATTCGTGACAGTTTATCTTATCCAGTGCCTTGCTCACTGCCTTCCAAGTTGGCTTAGCCCTGTCCTTCAGCCACTTATCGCACACTTCAACAAAACAGTCAAAATCAGTGCCATGCTCTCCTATATCTTTAATTTTGTTCAAATATTCTTGTGATATACCCAAAGCTGCTCCAATTTCTTTCCATTTTGAATATATCTCACGTAATTGAATTAACAGAGTGTCCAGATTCAGTAATCGATCTAAATTGTGTTATCATACGTGTACATAATTATTATTCTTGCTATATTCAACTAGATTAACAGAAACTTGATTTCCCAATAGTATTGCTATAGCTACACTGCTAAGTACATTGACACATACTTAGACCTTTATAATAAAATTACTGTGATTTCATTAAGAATAGTTTAGAAATTCCTCTCTGTGTGCATGTGTACATAATAATTATTATTCTTGCTATATTCAACTAGATTAACAGAAACTTGATTTCCCAATAGTATTGCTATAGCTACACTGCTAAGTACATTGACACATACTTAGACCTTTATAATAAAATTACTGTGATTTCATTAAGAATAGTTTAGAAATTCCTCTCTGTGTGCATGTGTGATTGATGTTAGCTATTGTTTTTATTAGAGCATCAGAAGTAATAGTGAAAGTTATATCTAACTACACACCTGATGGATGGGTTGGATGAAGTTTTGAGTATATTATTTCCTTTGTGGCCTTTGACTTGTCTGACTGAGTATTACTCTTTTTGGCATCAAAAACAACTTCTTCATAGTCAGTGTATTCTCTACCATTAGCTTCAACTTTCACCATTGAATAACACGGGACATTGTCCTCATGAGTGGAATCATGACTATAATCTTTAACCTTACATTCACTTTTACCATAAACCACATGTCCTCTAGCATCACTCTTAGTTTCTTTCTGTGACTTATGAGCCTATAATAATAAAGTACAAGATAACTGTGACTATGAACTCTTTCTAATTTTTTGTTACTTGAAATGACTGGCATAATAATTTTCAACCACAGACTTTGTTATATTATATATTTCAGCAGTGGTAATAAAGTAGGTGTATAGTCTATTTATACTCTATGTCATTTCTACATTTCTAAATTTTGTCTCAAGTTTTAAATAAGAGTCTAAGTAAAGCATTTATAAGGTAAATTATTTTTTAGCACCACTTTATTGTCAGTGGAACCTCAGTTATCTAGACCACTTTTGCAAGAGGATACTTTCAAACAGAAGTTTTAATAAAACTATATTATTAGATAGTTATTGTGTGTGTTTGCTGTCTTTTAATGAGTGATAATATGGATATGAATTGCTGTGTTCAGGTCTCCAGCAACTTCTATTACTATTTTATTGATTTGAAAACACATACTAAACAGTCTAGCTATATGTACTGCTATCTAATTAAGCAGAGAATTCAGTATTTTTCTGAACCTGGAAAATCAAGGTTCCAAGGTTTTGAACTAAAAATAACTGCTTTAAATGTATTTACTCTTAGCATAAAAACTGGTAGCAGTAATAAGGTTATTGTTATATTTACCTCATGAAGAGTGCTTGTGTGCTGAGGAATTGTGGATTCATATGCATCCTTTAACTGATAAGGAAATAGCATAACATTGTACTTTTAATGCATGCACAAATAGATATATATTACCTCTATAGTTGATATTCTATTCACAAATCTATAGTTAAGAACACTGTATTCAGGTGCTTCTTCACTCGTCTATATATATAATTATACAGGCATAGCTACATGTACAGTTATACATGTACAGTTATGATTATTGTAACAGATACCATTATAATATTATACAGGAGAAAAATATAATCCATCTATAACATTGATTTTGTACATAATAATAATAATAATAATAATAATAATAATAATATTATTATTATTATTATTATTATTATTATTATTATTATTATAGCTAGTACAGTTCACTAATTATTTTCTGCAACATACAATTCGGATGCATAATCATTATCTCACCATTGATTGTAGAGGACACTCAGAACTGATGTGCAAGTGGTTATATGCCTTTATACAAAAATATTAGAACATAAAACAGAAATTGTTTTCAGTATACATACCTCTGGGTGTGAAATCCTGTCTCTATAAACAACAACAATAACAATATTATTATAGAAGTAAACACATGTGGAGGGAATTTCATAATAATTCTACTATAATATTATAGTTATAAGTTATATAAGTTATAGTTATAATAACAGTATCAACAACAAGAAAAAACATTGAATATGATGTAGTAAAATTCATGTTTTTTATTAGTAGACATAGAACATGACTTACATATTAACTCTCCTGTCTTTTGACTTCACTGCTAAAATAATAGATAACAGAAACATCACAGATGACAGTATTATTGTTTATCACTTCAACTGAAAGAAGATTATTGAACTGGCTCACTCAATCATTCTTTATAGTTAAATGTGTAGAGCACATTACATTTATGTACATAGCTGAGATCAAAAGTAGGTGGAGTCATACCTAACAGTGACGCTGTATTATACCTGATTTCCTTCTGATTATAACTCCTGATGTTATACAGATGGAAACAAAAAGAACACAAGTGAGGCCACTAGCAGCAGCCACCATTCCAATTATGTACCACATTCTCAGTTCTACACGTCCAGAAGTGTTGTTAGTAGCTGTATATAGTGAAGCATTTAAAGATATGATCACTTATTTTCATACTTTTTTATTCAGTTGTATTCCAGTATTTCACTGGTTTGTCACTAAATGTAACATCATCTAAGTAGTCATTTGCCTTATCTGTGGTCATATTAGAGAATGTATATACATCAGGAGACTCTTTATGATCAGATTTTTCTCCAAACTCAACACAGAGCTAAATTCTATTATTGTAGTTATAATATGACTATTCTATGGAACCTGCATTTATAATAGAGATTTTATAGCTATGGTTTATTCTCTTTAAAAAGGCATCCACAAGTCATACAAAGTGTAAGTCATTTATATTCAAATAAAAGGATGTTTATTGCATTCATATCTGGATAAATGACAATAACTTAGAAATTTATTCAAATGTGTTTGTATTAAATTTTATCTGCCTAAAATATCTTATTTGCTAATGTTCCTAATAGCTATGAACCTATTCCTATGTCAAGAGGAGGAGATAGAATAGTGTCTGCTGAGGTCCTATACTGACTGCACTATATGTATAACCATGATAGAGATGTCCAGAACTTAGAGATACTGGTCACTTGTAGCTAGTTACATGTATCAATATAATTATAATAAACTGTACATTAATAATTAGCTACATATAATATATTATGATAATATTATCTTAGCTACTCATTTATGTTCTGGTTTATAATATCTAATTACCTGATGTTGTGTTTGGTGTGCAATTAAGTGTAGTGGGGTCAGGATACCACCTCCTATCATTACCACACACTGCCATTATACTCTCCTCTGGTACAAGACCCTCCTCACACTTCAACACTATCACAGAACCTTCAGTTGTGGCTGTGTAAGGTGAGATCGACACTCCATTGGCAGCAGATGGAGGGAAGCACTGAATCAATGTGAAACTGATAGCTGTAATGTTACTATTCCCTCTGCAATTACCAGCTTGAACTGTGACCCTGTACTCAATGTTGTAAGACAATGTTATATTTATGGCAGTGGAATCAGTAGTTAACAGCGACTGTGCCGGTGGAGAGTCAAGGGATGTATTTGAAATATGAATCAGGTATGTGGCTGATCTCTCCATGTTCTCCCATTGAATGGTGACTGTAGATGTGTTTGTATCATTCAGATACGCTCAACTGCTGTGGAGTTGGGGGACTTACTGTATTAATGTTTTGTAATAACTAGCTATAATTCTGTTTAGTTTTCAATATGGAGCAGTTTAAAAACACCAGAGTTCTTATACACAACACTATTACATAGCAACAAAGTATTAGACTAGATCTATAACAAATAGAGATGATCACAGCAGGATCATATCTGTTAAAGAGTAGTTTTAATGACCACAGTCACCACACCCACTATGTTTATGATGGAAAATATAGCATTAAGGTCTAGATTTTGACTGTAGTGGATGTAATGTGTAGTCAAAATTTGTTGTTTGTTTGCATTGCAAGTAACATGAGGGTGTGTCTTGCTGTTTTCCAGGAAACATGAAATGCCTCCAAATAATTATGCCCCTGCATACTACCAGAGAAAGACTGAAGATAATTAATAAGATAGATTGGGACAGAATATGAAAGCAGCTGAGATATTTTACCAGAAAAAGAAATGCACAAAGTAAATAGCTAATTAATAGGAGTAGCTAAATTAGCCTAGCTATGTAGGTAGCTAGTACTATTATGTATTATGAAAAGAAGAGAGCAATATCTAGGCATACATCTAGAACAGTAATTAGCTGCTAATTTTTTCTTTTTTTCTTGTCATTGAGCCATTCTTTATGTGCTTTTATATACACAATGTCTGTATTTTGTACTATATTCTTTGCATCCAAATTAGATAATTAATCTTGTCTAAAAGCTATTATATATTTTTGTTATACATAGGCTTTGAAACTTGTTGACAGGACAATAAGTAATTTAATGTGCTTACATTTAGACAGACTACTTGGGAACTTAAGGTTTAGTATTGCAATGTCAGTATTTAATAACTATCTATATAGGAACTGATTTGTTATAAGTTCACTTATGTAGTGGTGATAGTAATCCATGTAGGATGCTTTCCAATCACAATGCCACTGTATATTTTCAGGAATTAACTTACTTTTTGAAGGCCCAAGTACAACATAGCTATTGTAGTGCATGTAATTATACGGTACATAGTGACTACAATGTAGAAGTTAAATAGTTTGGCCTGACAGCTGTGCGGACGAATATTTTTAACTGGTTGGTTAGTGACATTTCCAAGAGATAAACATCTAAACACGAGGATCCAAGTATACTTCTCTCGTGAATAATCTAAAGTTAGTATTTTACTAGCTAGTAGATATTTGCATTGTGAATTTACTAAGAAAGTACATAAATCTTATTTGCATTCATTCATTATTAGTGTTAATCTTTTACAAACAAGTTTCCAAAGCTACTCTAGGTGTCTATACAGTTACACAGTTATTTGATGTATATGTCAGTACATACATATTAATACATGAATAATGGTCTCTATGTACTGTGAATGCTCTTATAATAGTATTTCTAATTTCTCTAGTTACATTTTCAATGAGTGAAAACTGAATAGTTTCTAGTATTCATTATTGTATGCTCCTGAATTTTATGTATGTGGTTGTTTACAAAATATTACATAAAACTAAAAATTAACTAATGGTTTATTATTATTAATTTTTTTTAAGCTCATGTTGTAGTTTGTTACTGAGTAAGTGGAGCATAAGCTATATTCTCTGTAAGTTCTATGGTGGCTGGTTCCTCCTGAAGTATTTCCTCATACATTGGGTCTGTCTGTGTTTCTGTGATGACATCTTCAGGCTCACCTTGGTCAGTCATTGATGCTCTGTGTTCTCCCACAGACTGTGTTTTTTTCAATTTATATCCAATGAGTAGTCCCAGTACAAATGTCATTGCATTAATTATCAATAAAGTAACTGATACACACACTAATGCGATGATGACTTCCATTTTAGTATTAGGTTCAGTGGTATTCATAATAATATCCTGTTGAGCTAAAAAAAATGACATAATTAAACCTATGACTCCAAGGATTAGTCACATACAGGACAAGAAGCCCCACCCCTCCCTTACAAACATAAAAATAGTCTATCATAAATCATGCTAGTGAAACATTGAACAAGTAACATATGACACTTATTTACACACTTGTTACAAAGGTGCAATTGTATATTTCTCCTTTAGTTGTAGGATTGACATTAGTTTTAACATCATCTACATAATAGGTATATATACAATAGTCACTTGTCTTATCTGTGGGCATGTCAGAGAAAATAGTTATATATGTACATCAAGAGACTCTTAATGAGCAAATGTGCAACAACAACAATCATTCAAATACCTGATGTTGTGTTTGGTGTGCAATTAAGTGTAGTGGGGTCAGGATACCACCTCCTATCATTACCACACACTGCCATTATACTCTCCTCTGGTACCAGACCCTCCTCACACTTAAACACTATCACAGAACCTTCAGTTGTGGCTGTGTAAGGTGAGATCGACACTCCATTGACAGCAGATGGAGGGAAGCACCGAACTAATGTGAAACTGATTGCTGTACTGTTACTGTTCCCTTTGCAGTTACCAGCTTGAACTGTGACCCTGTACTCAATGTTGTAAGACAATGTTATATTTATGGCAGTGGAATTAGTAGTTAACAGAGATTGTGCAGGTGGATAATCAAGGGATGTATTAATCAGGTATGTGGCTGATCTCTCCATGTTCTCCCATTGAATGGTGACTGTAGATGTGTTTGTATCATTGTAGTAAACAGATATGTTCAACTGCTGTGGAGTTGGTGGGGGACTTACTGTATTAATGTTTTGTACATAAAATAAGTAGCTAAACAATACTATTATTCTTTACCTTCAACCACCACTAGTCTATTCACTAGCCTCTCCACTCCAGGACCACAGCCAATCATAGTTCCATTGTGTAGAGAGTTTAATGTGAAGTGTAGAGATGAATACAGGTATGTAGTGCCTATAGCCAGCAGTGTAGCAGTACCATCACCCACTTGTGAGAGCACTTGGAGAGCATCTAGTTCAGTGAAAACTTTTTTTGATACACTATTATCCTCTGGTCTAGTCCAAGACCACCACAGTCCAGTACCACTAACATTACAAAAGAAGGTGAGATTGTGCCCTTCACATCCACTATTCACATAGTTGGTGGGTTCCAGCACCACAGTACCTATTAGGGAAGAGCATGTGTCTGTTCACCATGGCTATAAAGTCATTTAAAAGCCCATCTGATCTCTATTCTAATAAGAGGTGTCCAATAAAAAGGGAAAGTAATGTCATGGTGAAGCTACATACATTATTAATAATGGTCCAGCTTACCATAGGATGGCAGGAAACTATTCATACTCCATATTATAATGAGTATAGTAGAAGTCAACATAATCAGAGCAAGAAAACAAATCCATAGAATCTAACTAGCTGGTTAGCTATTGTACTAGGAAATATAGCTAGCACACTTTTTGAAAATCAAAATCAGGGACAAATCACACCCACCCACCTTGAATATCATTAATTAATGTACGAAAATTCCGGTTAGTTTTTTGGCTAGGGATGTGACTTTTTACACTTTGAAAGGAGTTCTGGTAAAAGAGCATCAAAAGAACAAGCCTTTAACATGGAAAAGCAGTAGCTATATAATGCAGTAATTGAAGAATTGCTACACCTTGCCTGTGGCCCTCAGTGTCTGAAGTCTGCTGGGAAGGTTAGGTGCCTGTGGTCTGAGATGGCTGAACTGTATTGTTTACACATTGACTATTCAGCTATTCAGGTAATTCTGGGGACAGACAATGGCCTTATGTAAATCCGTGCTAGTGTAAATTTGGTATGAGGGGGTATGCTTAGTTCTAGCAATTGTGGAGCAGTTGGGTTTATTGTAAAAAATATTCTTATAAGGGCAAATCTTTTAACTTATAAATCTTTCCAGATATACACGAAGTTATAACCACTTTCTGGCTACTTACAAAAAAAGGAACATCTCATACTTTATTACCTGTATTTTTGAGCCTAAACACAACCTCAATTGACAGTGCAACTACATCTTATGGTTATTATAGCCTGAGTCTATTATGCCAGCATGAATAGGTGCCTAAGCATAATTGTGATTTAATGCCTGAAATATTTTACTTATAGGAAACTTCTCCAAAAAAAGTGTCAGTTTTCACACACACCCCACCACAGTACCTATTGCATGTGTCTGTTCACCATGGCATTAAAAACCCCATCTGAATGTCATGGTGAAGCTAAGTAAATACATTAATAATGGTGCAGCTTGCCATTATTATGATGGCAGGAAACTATTCATACTCCATATCATGAGTATGGTAGAAGTCAACATAACTAGTAAATCAACAAATCCACAACTCCTAACTAGCTACACTGTAGCTAAGTAACTAGCTAGTTATAGCTGTTTTACTAGAACCTAAATAGCTAACTAGCTAGCTGACTACCGTATAATTCACGCCATGTCTAGTTCCTAATAATTTATAGCTATTATGCCTAGCAGGGATGTTTAAGTGCTTCAATTTTTACTCACAAAGGGATGTTGGGTTCAACTTGCCAAGGTTAGCTAACAGGTGTTTACACTTTGGAGGAAGGTGTGTCTCAATAAGGCTAAGTCAAGACTATTAATTCACTATTAATTTTTGTACTCTTTAGACTAGTTATTTGAGGACATGGAAGTAGGCCACTGAATGCTGGAATATTGTTCTGAGCCTCCCTCGATCACACATCCATGAATCACATTAATGTCCAAGAGTGCTGTAGCTAGCTAGCTATTAGCTATTTATTTTCACAGGATATCTAAAAACTGGATTGAATTTATGACTAAAGTCCTCAACATGCAAACTGGTCTCAATCTCCTAAAACTGATTCCCAGACATGCACCTTTCAAGGTAGGTAGCTAGCTATACCACAAGCAAACTGGTAGCTAATGTTACTAGTTGATGTTTTACCCCAATGATTGTAGCTACATTTTTCACACATTTTTATACTTTTTAAGTGGTGTTTCACACAGTAAATGTAGTATCCCTTTATGATGAAGTCTTATAAAAGAACAATATTAAGCTAGCTAAATGTGATCTTTTAACCCATTGAAACAGTTTATACATAAGTTATAAATGAAGAATTATGATACATTATGTAGAAGGGACATGTTTATGGATGTAGCTAACAAACTAGCTACTACTGAGTTTTAGCAAATATCTGTGCCAAAACTTTTAGGTTATCTTGTATATAAAATTATTGATCAAGTTAATCACATATGATCCAATCCAACTCTGCACCTATCATTAGCTAATAGCTATGTTTATATCACAGACTATAATAATACTTGTAGAGTACATACGTACGTCCATTATCTTATTAGTTCTTACCTCAAGTAACTATACGTACCTAGAACACACAATAATAGATAATTGGTAAGTGAAGAGCCTACATTATTTTTGCTCCATTTAATAGCTTTTCTCTGTGATAAATAAGCATACTCAACTGCTTACAATGCAAGCATTCTTCTAGTACAATAATAATACTGTGATGTGGTCAGGTCTGACCTTGAGTCGTGAATACGGACAACTCTCGGAATGCTAGTGAAGTTATGGACAACTCACCTATTCCTAACATGTTTGAGTGAGTCCTCCACATTTTTTTAGTGAATTTTATACTCCTTACTAAAATCATAATATTCTATTTTGTACTTGTATATTGCCATTCAGTGCTTAAATAATTATGTAGCAAAAAACCTCCTCTTCACTTGACATAGCTATTACAGCAAACCTTTTTTGTGGATGTTTTTTTAAACTCTAGCATCTATTATAATAATATTATGCTTGTATGTTTGTCCGTACTTTTGGCCGTATGTATTCATGAGCTAACGCAATTCCAACGGTACTGGGTTCGATCCCATGGATGGGTACCCACTTTTTTTCTTTCTTTTCTTCATTTTGTAACTTTTTCCTGGCACTGTGGATTTTGTGTCTTTTGTCATGTTGGCATTTTCAAGGGCTAGGGCTATAACAGCAATGAAGGAGTTGAAAGTGTTAGAGACAAATCAACAGAAAATTGGTGGCTGGAATACTGTGACACCAAATATTATATATCATGATGTACTATTGCCAATTATATTATTGGTCAATGCATCCATGCATTATTATTATTGTAAAGGCACAGAATTTTTGTGGTGAGACCTTTGCATAGCCAACAGTTCAGCAAAAAGTTTAGAATCACAGTCCAGGAGAGAGAATGAATAATTCATAAGCTAATACCTTCTTTTTAACACCTAACAGCAAAAGCTTGGCTTGACTTCACACCTAACTCTTAGGGCCCTGCTAGAGCCTGGGGTCAGAGGGCACTCTGATGCTTCTACTGGGAATGCAAACTTAAAGTATGGTATGTGGTGAAAAAGGCCGTATTAAACTCCCCACAAGCACCACTGTGTGGTGGGTACTTGCTAGTAATAATAATTATAGCTAATACAAGTAGTTCAGATTCCACAGGTTAAAGGTCGCCATTACTAGCTATATATAGTTATGTGTATAAACATGAAGGTGTGCCTCTATTGAAACTTTTCATTAGCATTAACAAAAGCTATACTAATTATACGTAAGGTCTCTAAGTGTGTGGATTCTATTTTAGAATCCAACTGCAAAGGGACTTAAAAAGTGTTTACTCATTGCTTGCTTTGAACAAGATGACTTTACAATTTTCAAAACCACTATAATTGATTTCGATAATAAAAATACAGTAGCTATCATTATTAATAACAATAATTATTAATTTTGACATGTATCACTGAAATTAAATACTTAGTTGATTTGGTTTTGAATAGAGTTCTATTCACCTCAGAAAATAATAATACTGAAATCAAAATAACTTTGGTGGTACAGGTGGTGCAGAAGGATCTAATATCTGTGGTGGTACAGGAGACACTGAGAGATCAAATAACTTTGGTGGTACAGGTGGTGCAGAAGGATCTAATATCTGTGGTGGTACAGGAGACTCTGAGAGATCAAATAACTTTGGTGGTACAGGTGGTGCAGAAGGATCTGGTGGTAGAAGTGGCACGTCATTGTCAGTGGTTACATCATCACAGTAATTACTCTTAAAAACTGAGTTGTCTTCAGTGACCATGGGCTTCGGTTCTGGGAGTTCACCTGTGTAGATTTCAGGTAAAATAATACATTTTTGCAGTGAAATTCTTTCAGATCAAAAGTTAATGGCATCCCAGTAGGACATTTATCCTTATAAACTCCCTAACACCCAAGACATACTACGTAAATGGAGACATTTAGTCTTAGACCATACAATAACAACAATGTCTTTGTACATGCTGAGTGTCCATGTGTTGCGAGTCTATTTTCAAATAAAAAGACTTAGTTAAAATTAGGTAGAGTTTTGTCATGTGCATGTAGTTGATACCGCTGTCTTTTGGGAAGGAGGATAACAATAATGATGTTATAAAAATTAATGCAACAAATGTACTCATTTGTGGTGGGAATTACTTGTAGCTCATAATCGTTACAGCATTAAGTATACATAATAGAACTTATTATGGAATTCTTCATTCAAACAGATATATTTTAAAGTTTTGGGAGATAATTCTCATCAAAAATTTAGTAAACAGCTAGTCATATTTTTGGTAAAGTTTTTGTACATAGAGATAATAATTAAGCACTTGTTTTTACTAACCTGTGTCATAAATCTTTAAAATTTCATTTGATAATTCATGACAATTTATCTTATCCAGTGCCTTGCTCACTGCTTTCCAAGTTGGCTTAGGCCTGTCCTTCAGCCACTTATCGCACACTTCAACAAAACAGTCAAAATCAGTGCCATGCTCTCCTACATTTTTAATTTCGGTCAAATTTTCTTGTGATATACCCAAAGCTGCTCCAATTTCTTCCCATTTTGAGTATATCTCACGTAATTGAATTAACAGAGTGTCCAGATTCAGTAATAGATCTACATACATGTACATATTATTGCTATTACATAGCTACAAAACTACATAGATTAACACAATGTCAATGATTTTTCAATAGTATGCTATAGTAGCTACCTTCCGTACATTGCAATGTGCTTAGGTCTTTATAATAGTGATTTCAATGTAAAAATAGCTCCCATAAGTAATGTCTAGCTATTGCTCTATATGTGCATGTGTGATTGATGTTATTCATAATAGTGAAAGCTAACTACACACCTGATGGATGGGTTGGTTGATGATTTGAGTAGTATTTTTTTCCCTCTGTGACCTTTGACTTGTCTGACTGAGTATTACTCTTTTTGGCATCAGTAACAACATCTTCATAGTCAGTATATTCTTTACCATTAGCTTCAACTTTGACCATTGAATAACATGGGACATTGTCCTCAGGAGTGGAATCATGACTATAATCTTTAACCTTACATCCACTTTTACCATAAACCACATGTTTTCTAGCATCACTCTTAGTTTCTCTCTGTAGTCTAGGAGCCTATAATAATAAAGTACAAGATAACTGTGACTATATTTTATCAACTCTCTGAAAAGTTTTTGTCACCTAAAGAGACTGAATTAACTACAAACTTAGTTTTATTATACAATATTATTGTTAATTTTAGTAATGAGGTTTATAGTCTATTTCTATTCCATGTCTTTGCTAAACTTTGTCGCAAGTATACACAATTTATTGCAAGGTAAGACTCCCAATATTACATCTAAAGGGGACGTTCATATCTATATTTTTGTCCACACTGGTTATTGTACGTATTGTATAGTGAAACTGTTCCACTTATTATGATGTTATGATGTGAGATCTTCCTATTAGTTAAGTTGTAAACTTACTCAAGATCCTAATTAATTTATTTTGTGCATAGTTGAATACCTGTTAACACTATGCTGTAGTGAAGTATGATTCTTTACTCATTTATAATATGTTATCCTGAGTGGTCATTTTCATCTTGACTATACTTACTCTTATTAGAATTAGCACAAAAAACTGACAGCAATAATAATGAGAAAAATATTTACCTCATGAAGAGTGCTTGTGTGCTGAGGAATTGTGGATTCATATGCATCCTTTAACTGATAAGGAAATAGCATAAGATTATTTGTACTTAAGCATGCACAAGTAGATATACATTACCTCTATAGCTGATGATCTATTCAAAAATCTATTGTTAAGAACACTGTATTCAGGGGCTTCTTCACTTGTCTATATAATTTAATAGGTGAAAACTGTCTATAACATTAGATAATATATCATTATAATA
Source organism: Diacarnus erythraeanus (assembly GCA_964016965.1). Lineage (NCBI taxonomy): Eukaryota > Metazoa > Porifera > Demospongiae > Poecilosclerida > Podospongiidae > Diacarnus > Diacarnus erythraeanus. The sequence continues at coordinate 7,636,506 of OZ024671.1, forward strand.
GCATTAGCAGTTCAATAATATGCAAAATATTTACATCTGCCTTTGATTGTAGAGGACACTCAGAACTTATGTGCAAGTGATTATATTAGGACATAAAACGGAAGTTGTTTCAGTGTACATACCTCTGGGTGTGAAATCTCTCTATAAACAGAACAAACAACAATTATTATAAACAACAATTATAAACAACAATTATAAACAACAACCATGCTATTATAAAAATAAGCTCATGGGAAGGAGGTTTCTTATGATAGTCACAACAACAATAATAATAAACAACAATAACAGCAAACAAGGCTATATTGATAAAATTCATAATAATACTGTAGTAATAATATAACAGAGATACAACATGACTTACATTTCAACTCTCCTGTCTTTTGATTTCACTGCTAAAATACAGAAACATCATAGATGATAGTATTATATTATTGAACTAGTTCACTCAATCATTCTTTATAGTTAAATGTGAAGAACACATTAGCTACATTAATTCATTATGTACATAGCTGGGATCAAAAGTAGGTAGAGTCATACCTAACAGTGACACTGTATTATACCTGATTTCCTTCTGATTATAACTCCTGATGTTACACAGATGGAGAGAAAAAGAACACCAGTGAGACCACTAGCAGCAGCCACCATTACAATTATGTGCCACATTCTCAGCCCTACATGTCCAGAAGTGGAGATTGCAGCTCTAATAGTGTGATTATCTACTTATTCACGTACTTGTTACAAAGGTGCATTTATATTTCTCGGTTACATTCATTGCTTCAGTTGTAGTACAGTTCCCCAGTTTGTCACTAGTTGTAACATCACCTACATAATAGGTAGTCACATGTCTTATCTGTGGCCATGTCAGAGAAAAAAGCTATTGTATATCAAGAGACTCTTTATGAGGAAATCTGCAATAACAATCATTTAATACCTGATGGTGTGTTTGGTGTGCAATTAAGTGTAGTGGGGTCAGGATACCACATCCTATCTTTCCCACACACTGCCATAATGCTCTCCTCTGGTACCAGATCCTCCTCACACTTCAACACTATCACAGAACCTTCAGTTGTGGCTGTATAAGGTGAGATCGACACTCCATCGGCAGCAGATGGAGGGAAGCACTGAATCAAAGTGAAACTGATTGCTGTATTGTTACTGTTCCCTTTGCAATTAACAGCTTGTACTGTGACCTTGTACTCAATGTTGTAAGACAATGTTATCTTTATGGCAGTGGAATCAGTAGTTAATAGTGACTGTGCAGGTGGAGAGTCAAGGGATGTATTTGAAATATCAATCAGGTATGTGGCTGGTCTCTCCATGTTCTCCCATTGAATGGTGACTGTAGATGTGTTTGTATCATTGTAGTAATCAGATATGTTCAACTGCTGTGGAGTTGGTGGGGGACTCACTGTATTAATGTTTTGTACATAGACCTATAAAATAAGTAGCTAAACAATACTATTATTCTTTACCTTCAACCACCACTAGTCTATTCACTAGCCTGTCTAATCCAGGACCACAGCCAATCCTAGTTCCATTGTTTTGAGAGTTTAATGTGAAGTGTAGAGATGAATACAGGTATGTGGTACCTATAACTAGCAGTGTAGCATTACCATCACCGACTTGTGAGGGCACTTGGAGAGCATCTAGGTCAGTGAAAAGTTTTCTTGATGCACTATCATCTTCTGGTCTAGTCCATGACCACCACAGTGAAGTACCACTAACATTACAAAAGAAGGTGAGATTGTCCCCTCCACATCCACTATTCACATAGTAGTTGGGTTCCAGTACCACAATACCTGTTAGGGAATATAAACAGTCAGTACATCTATTCTGCATTACATTGAAGTCAATACAATTAAAAAGCTAATCTCTTACTCTATTATAAGGTGTTGTTTGCTAATACAATGAAATTCAAGTAACTAATGATTTATCTTACCATGTAATGGCAGGAAAGTATGCACACTCCACATTATTATGAGTATGGTAGAAGTTGGATGCATCATAGCTAGCTATCAGAACAAGATAACAACCCACTATAATCCTAACTACACTGTAGCTAGCTAGTTACGTAACTATTTACTAGTACATTAATAACTAGCTGACTACTTCAATAGATCAGTTTTCAATATGGAGCAGTTTAGAAAACACCAGAGTTCTTATACACAACAACAGAATGTTAGACTATATCTATAACAATAATAGAGATAATTATGTCTCTAAAGGAGGGGTTTCATTGACTATGTATTACCTAGAGTATAGCTGTGCTGAATAGAGCACTCTGATTGGTCTCTAAATTCCTTAGAGCCTCCAATTAGCCCTCTATTTAGAGTCAATCCATATTCTCTCAGGGCTGTTTTTGTATGTAATAATTTTGTTTTTGTTAACTGTTATATTGTTGCTGTTGCTTACCTTAAAATATTATTATGACCTGTTCTTGTTTTGACTGAATTGTTGTCTGCCTAAACTGGAATGATTATTAATGTTTAAAGAGACATATATATAAACATACATGAAAGTCGAATATTCTAGGGAGAGAATTCTTCAGGTTCATTTCACTACTATCAGAAACAGCCATTGGATGCATAGCAGTGTTAGTTGGTACTGGAGATGTGACTGTATTAGTGGTCACTGGGCTATCGCTGGCAGTTGGTTCACCTTCTTGTCTTCAGATTTTCTTGTTGATAATATCAGACAATACTTCTCTCTGCTCATTTTTTAGATTCTCACTCCCTGTGTGCTTCAATGACCTGTCCTCTCCATCACCAATAGCTCATCTAGCTACACCAGATTTGTATAATTGTGTGGTAGCTGTTGCTCGTAAAGAGTGATAGGTCTTGTATCCATCTATTCCACATAAACGTGTCACGTTTTTACTCAAGGTACGTATAATGACCCTGTACATATACCAGCAAGTATTTTCATTGGCTAATAAAATGCATCATCAGATGGACACATTTCCACAAACTTCTTGTAAAGTTTAGTTACTAGTTTTATCTGAACATTTCTCCCCTTGATTCCTCCTGGTCTTTTTTTTGACATATTATCCTTTCTGTGTATTTGAGGTAAGCCCTTTCTACCAGTTCTATTTGACTAGCTATTTCATAGTCACAGCTGCCTGTGTTCCTTTCCACTGTACAAGGTAAAAAACAAGCCGTTATAATTATATAGTATCTAGCAGACTTTTGGCTGATGCAACACCAAACAACCTCTTCTTCCACTCTTCATCAGAAGTTAATACCTTTTCTTGGAACCCACTCCCTGTCCCTGTAATCTTTTTATCTCTGAATCCAGTAATGCTTTAGAAATAGTAAATTCTGTGTCAATGAAGAAGTCTATTCCTGGTTTACCAGTGCTCTGCAGGTGTTTCATTAAGCCACACACAATATTATGATAAAGTGAATTGAGGGTAAATTCGATGCCATCCTTCTTCCTGATCTGTAAGAAGTACAGAACCATAAACTATTGCGAACATGCATGTGCACTAAACATAAATCTCTCTAACTGTATTATTAGCTATATAGCTAGTTACTGAGTCCTCACCTCCAAAATGAATCTTGTCAGCCAGTATTCTACCTCTGGTTTAGTGAAAGTGACTATAGGCATTATGGTGTAAATGTTTGCCCTTTCCTATAGGCTATGGGCACACCATGAATTCCATAAAATCAAGCAATACTTGGTATCCTCATGTGATCTTCTTAGGACTTCTTAAAGATTTTATTTCTCCACTGTTCTTCACTGATGCAAAAATGTGACCAGAACTTGCAGTTTTGGGCGGGGCTAGGGCTGACAGCATTAGTAGAGCTTCCCTCTCGCTATAAATTGATTTAGCTAACAGTTCCAAAGACAGTTCACTATCTTCGAAGTTCTGTTAGTCAAAATTATTATTCCATTCTACTGTTTCAATCCATGGAGAGCTAATCTTCTTCTCACAGCTAGATAGGTGTAAATTATTATAGTGCTCTGTTGTAATACTGGGTGTGAAGTGCGCATGCGTAGGTAGATTCCAAGGTCTTAGATAGTCACAAAGTCTAGGGTCTAGGTAGATGTGATGTGTAGGTTGTCATATTGTTCCTAACTATCTTTATAATAGACTTTGAAACTTGTTGAATAATAATTTTGATGTGCTCAATAATGTGACAAACTACTTGAGAACTTAATTATTGCAGTGTCAGTATAATATCTAGAAACTAAATTGATATTAGCTATAGTAAAATAATTATTATTACCTATGTAGTGTGAAAGTAATCCATGTAGGATATTTTCTAATCACTATGCCACTGATCATTTTAAATTGCTAACTTACTTTTGAAGACCCAGGTATGTACATATGTGCATACATAGTGTTTACGATGTTCAATGTGGACTCGAATATAGGTGTACCCTGTAGTATATTTCATATTAATCATGATTACATCATATTATTCATATCTGAGCATGTTCATTGGCTCATTGTCATCATTGTCTCATTATGAAACACACACGTGTCATTCTGATTTTTGTAGACAGTCTAGTTCTTGTTCTCTCTCTTTCTCTGTATCAAGAGTATAATTATATTTATTAAAAGATATTGACTTGGCTTATCTGGGCAATCGGGTAGAAACTTCATACCCACATGCTACATTTCTAAGGCACTGCACTTCTCTTATGGATAAATATACCAAAACAAACTGGAATTAGTAATTATGTATGCATTTTGGAAAAAAAATTGTGTTTATCATTAACAACAATGTTCTAAAGCAATTTTAAGTACCTAGTCACATGTTTAATGTTTCAGTAATGTAATGTACGTACTATTATACATGAATAATGATACTAGGAGCAAAAGGTGAGAGGTCAACACTCTGTACAATATAATATACTCCAGAACTTTAATGACTGGTATAGTTCAGCTAAGTATTAATATTATATTCTATTATTGTGTCCTCCCAAACTCTATTATCTGACTGTGTGTGGTTGTTTACATTATTATTAGTTCGTGTTGTAGTTTGTTATTGAGTAATTGGAGCATAAGCTATATTCTCTGTAAGTTCTATGGTGGCTGGTTTCTCAAGAAGTATTTCCTCATATCTCTATGTTTCTTTGATGACATCTTCAGGCTCACTTTGGTCAGTCATTGATGCTCTGTGTTCTCCCACTGATATTTCAGACTGATTTTATATCCAATGAGTAGTCCCAGTACAAATGCCATTACTCCAAACATTACCAAAGTAACTGATACACAGTGATGACTTCCATTTTAGAGATAGGTTCAGTGGTACGTATGTGGTATTCTTATCTTGTTGAGAAACACATCAGTGATGACATACTGATTAATATTAAACTTTTGATTCCAACGATTAGGCACACATTCTAATCTTCGAAGTTTCACCCCTAATGTCTCTTTCCTCCCTTACAAGCACAAAAATGGATCTATCATACACATGCTAGTGGCTATAGTGAAACGTTGAACCATAGATATTTCTACTTATGTATTTACAAAGGTGCAATATATTTTGTATTACAGTTCCCTGGTTTGCCACTAATTGTAACATCACCTACATAGCTAATGGGTAGTCACATGTCTTATCTCTGGGGTCAGGATCTCACCTCCTATCATTCCCACACACTGCCATTATACTCTCCTCTGGTACCAGACCCTCCTCACACTTCAACACTATCACAGAACCTTCAGTTGTGGCTGTGTAAGGTGAGGTCGACACTCCATTGGTGGCAGATTGAAGAAAGCACTTAATCAATGTGAAACTGATTACTGTAATGCCTCTGCAATTTCCAGCTTAAACTGTGACCCTGTACTCAATGTTGTTATAAATACCCACCAGAAAAGATAATTTTGCTAATAGATATTAAATTACAGGATATTTATGTCCATTCTAGCTAACTGCTGAGTTAAAGTAGCTAGCTATGTATTGAAAATACGAACAGTTTTTTAAAGAGTACAAAAGCATTTAGCTAAAGAGTTGTTCCATGACAAGAGTAAAAAGAGAATAGTAGTATTATAGAATGATCTTTGTTTGCAGTTTTGGCTAAATAAAAGTATAGGTCAGACTGAGATGAAATCAAGAACTGAAAAAGCAAACTGAAGTCATATTTTCCTTTATGATTATTTCCAAACAGGAAAGCTTTCCTCATAGTTATACACTGACCATGTACTAGTCTAGAGTAGTCAGACTCTTTACAGAAAGTCACTCATGATCAGTTTTGTGAGTTCATTATTAATTTTTTGATTGTGATAACATAACATTTTCAAAACATCATTAATTTTTTTGGTAAAAATCATGTAGATGTGTAGCTAGTTTTCTGATCAGAGGAGTCAAGCAGAGAATATTATATAACATGAAGATATACCTCTACCTCTAATAAACAATAAGCTTAATAAGAATTCTATATAATTATATTACTGGAGGTGAACTGGTGAAGGGACTCATTTCACTGCAAGTAACTTAATGATACTGTATAGACTATCACTCAATTATATATAGTGGCTATGAAAATAGTAAAGTAGCTATATAATTGTTTTCAAAGCAAGTTGATTGGTCAATTAACAAATGAATAACAATAATTTTTATTATGATTACATTTATTAACTTTACACTAGCTAGAATACGTACTTGTTTTTCTGTTCACTCCAGAGACTTGAAGAATTATATACTGAAATCAACTAACTTTGGTGGTACAGGTGGTGCAGAAGGATCTAATGTCTGTGGTGGCACTGAGAGATCAAATAACTTTGGTGGTACAAGAGGTACTTCATTGTCAGTGGTTACATTGTCACAATAATTACTATTAAGAACTGAGCTGTCTTCAGTGAGCATGGGCTTAGGTTCTGGTAGTTCACCTGTGTAGATTTCAGATAATAAAATGTCTTTTTACAGTGAAATTGTTTCTAATCACAAAATACATAATGACATACCAATAGAACATTTATCCTTATAAACCAAAGACATAGCTACTGTTATAACAATGATGTTTAGCTCCAGACCTTATAATAATAACAATGGTCTTGTACATGCTGAGTGTCCATGTGTTGAGTCTATTGTCCACTTTAAGTTTTGTGTTAGGTAAAGTATAGCCATGTAGCTAGTTGGTACCACTATTTTTTGGGAAGGAGGATAACAATAATGATGTTATAAAAATTAATGCAACAAATGTATTCAGTTGTATTGGGAATTACTTACTTGTAGTTCATAATAATTATTACAGCATTAAGTTTAGTATATTATAATAGAGCTAATTATGAGATTCTTTATTCAAACAGATAATATATTTTGATAAATTGTATAGTTTTGGGAGATGATCGTCATCAAAAACGGAATTAATTTTAGCAAGCAGCTAGTCGTATTCAATTAATGTTTATGTCAAGTTTTTGGTAAAGTCTTTGTACATAATTATCATTAGCTATTAAAAGAACATGTTTACTATACTAACCTGTATCATAAATCTTTAATATTTTCTTGGATAATTCATGACAGTTTATCTTATCCAGTGCCTTGCTCACTGCCTTCCATGTTGGCTTAGCCCTGTCCTTCAGCCACTTATCACACACTTCCACAAAACAGTCAAAATCAGTGCCATGCTCTCTTACATCTTTAATTTCGGTCAAATATTCTTGTGATATACCCAAAGCTGCTCCAATTTCTTTCCATTTTGAGTAGATCTCACGTAATTGAATTAACAGAGTGTCCAGATTCAGTAATCGATCTAAATTGTGTTATCATACATGTACGTATTATTCTTGCTATTACATACATAACTATTTAACTAGAAACTTGATTTCCCAATAGTATTGCTATTAGCTATCCTTTTAGGTTAGCTAAGTACATTGACACATATTAGAAATTACTGTGATTTCAATAGGAATAGAAAATCTCTCTCTCTCTTTAGAAATTTCTTTATATGTGCATGTGTGATTGATGTTAGCTATTGTTTTCAATAGAGCATCAGAAGTAATAGTGAAAGTTATATTTAACTACATACCTGATGGATGGGTTGGATGAATTTTTGAGTATATTAATTCCTTTGTGGCCTTTGACTTGTCTGACTGAGTATTATTCTTTTTGGCATCAGTAACAACTTCTTCATAGTCAGTGTATTCTCTAGCTTCTACTTTGACCATTGAATAACACGGGACATTGTCCTCACGAGTGGAATCATGACTATAATCTTTAACCTTACATTCACTTTTACCATCAACCACATGTCCTCTAGCATCACTCTTAGTTTCTTTCTGTGGCCTAGGAGCCTATAATAATAAAGTACAAGATAACTGTGACTATTATAATGAAGTTTTTGTTACTTGAAATGACTGGCATAATAATTATCAACCACAGACTTAGTTATACTATTATAATACTATATATTTCAGCAGTGGTAATAAAGTAGGTGTATAGTCTATTATATTATTAGATAGCTATTGTGTGTGTTTGTAGTCTTTTAATGAGTAATTGAGTAATAGATATGAATTGCTGTGTTCAGGTCTCCAGCAACTTCTATTTATTGACTTGAAAACACATACAAGCTATACCTACTGCTATCAAAGAATTCAGCATTTTTCTGAACCTGGAAAATCAAGGTTCCAAGGTTTTGAACTAAAATAACTGCTTATGAATGTATTTACTCTTAGCATAAAAACTGGTAGTAGTAATAAGGTTATTGTTATATTTACCTCATGAAGAGTGCTTGTGTGCTCCGAATTGTGGATTCATATGCATCCTTTAACTGATAAGGAAATAGCATAACATTGTATTTACATAATGCATGCACAAGTAGATATACATTACCTCTATAGTTGATATTCTATTCACAAATCTATAGTTAAGAACACTGTATTCAGGTGCTTCTTCACTTGTCTATATATAATTATACAGGCATAGCTACTTGTACAGTTATACATGTGCAGTTATGATTATTATAACAGATACTATAATATAATACAGGAGAAAAATATAACAACATTGATTTGATTTTGCAAGTAATATTGCTAGTACAGTTCACTAATAATTTAATTTCCTGCTACATATATTCATTATAATTATGAAAAAATGCCTAATCATTATCTCACCATTGATTGTAGAGGACACTCAGAACTGATGTGCAAGTGGTTATATGCCTTTATACACAGTACAATATTTATTAGAACATAAAACAGAAATTGTTTTCAGTGTACATACCTCTGGGTGTGAAATCCTGTCTCTATAAACAACAATAAACAACAACAATAACATTATTATTATATAAGTATATAAACACATGAGGAGGGAATTTCTTAGATCATGTTATTATAATAATATCTACTGTAATACCTTCTGTGTATTAGTTATAGCCATAATAGCAGTATCAACAAGAACAAACATGATGTAGTAAAATTCATGTTTTTTTTTTATAGTAGAGATAGAACATGACTTACATATTAACTCTCCTGTCTTTTGATTTCACTGCTAAAATAATAGATAACAGAAACATAACAGATGACAGTATTATAGCTCTAAAAATATTGTTTATCACTTCAACTGAAAGAAGATTATTTAACTGGCTCACCCAATCATTCTTTATAGTTAAATTTGAAGAGCACATTACATTACAGACTGAGATCAAAAGTAGGTGGAGTCATACCTAACAGTGACACTGTATTATACCTGATTTCCTTCTGATTATAACTCCTGATGTTACACAGATGGAGAGAAAAAGAACTCCAGTGAGGCCACTAGCAGCAGCCACCATTCCAATTATGTACCACATTTTCAGTTCTACATGTCCAGAAGTGTTGTTCGTAGCTGTATAATAGTGAAGCATTTAAAGATATGATTACTTATTTACATACTTGTTTATTCAGTTGTATTACAGCATTTCACTGGTTTGTCACTAAATGTAACATCATCTAAGTAGTCATTTGCCTTATCTGTGGTCATATTAGAGAATGTATATACATCAGGAGACTCTTTATGATCATATTTTTCTCCAAACTCAGCACAGAGCTAAATTTCATTATTGTAGCTATAATAATGACTATTCTATGGAACCTGAATTAGTTTATTCTCTTTAAAATGGCATCCACAAGTCATACAAAGTGTAAGTCATTTATATTCAAGTTAAAGGATGTTTATTGCAGTCATATCTGGATAATAATTATATAGATGTCAATAACTTAGAAATTGCTTACCTTTATTCAGATTTATCTACCTACTTATTTGCTCATGTTCCTAATAGCTATGAACCTATTCCTATGTCAAGAGGAGGAGATAGAATAGTGTCTGCTGAGGTCCTATACTGACTGCACTATTATGTATAACCATGATAGAGATGCCTAGAACTTAGAGGTACTGATCACTTGTAGCTAGTTACACATATCAATATATTATAATAAACTGTACATTAATAATAATAGCTATTATAATAATATTATTATGATAATAATTTTTATCTCAGCTATTCATTATGTTCTGGTTTATAATATCTAATTACCTGATGTTGTGTTTGTTGTGCAATTAAGTGTAGTGGGGTCAGGATACCACCTCCTATCATTACCACACACTGCCATTATACTCTCCTCTGGTACCAGACCCTCACATGGTCACAATAATTACTGTTACAAACTGAGTTGTCTTCAGTGACCAAGGGCTTCGGTTCTGGGAGTTCACCTGTGTAGATTTCTGGTAATTTTAAAGTGAAATTGTTTCAGTTCACAAAATTAATATACATACTGACATCTCTATAGAACATTTATCCTTATAAACTCATGAAGAATAATATAAAAGGATGACATTTTAGCTTCAAAGCTTACAATAATAACAATGGCCTTGTACGTACATGCTGAGTGTCCATGTGTTGAATGAAGACTTACGTAAGTCTATTTTCCAAAAAGACTTAGTCTTATGTTCTAAAAGTTGGTAGAGTACTATATATGTTAAAATAATAATCAACAAATGTACTCAGTTGTGGTGGGAATTACTTGTAGTTCTATTCATTATAGCATTAAGTTTAATAAACTATAGAGCTAGCTATTGACTGAATTTATATTCCAAAAGATACATTTTTGGGAGATGATTAGTTTAACAAGTAATTCCTATAATTATTATATGTCCAGTATTTGGTAAGATATCATTATTGTCATAAACACGTTTTTATAATGATTATTACTGACCTGTGTCATAAATCTTATCAGCTAGTTCATGACAATCTTATCCAGTGCCTTGCTTAGTGCCTTCCAAGTTGGCTTAGCTCTGTCCTTCAGCCACTTATCGCACACTTCCACAAAACAGTCAAAATCACTCCTACATCTTTAATTTTGGTCAAATATTCTTGTGATATACCCAAAGCTGCTCCAATTTCTTTCCATTTTGAACATATCTCACGTAATTGAATTAGCAGAGTGTTCAGATTCAGTAATAGATCTAAAAATTGTTTTATCATACATGTACATATTCCTAGCCCTAGCCCTAGCCCTACCCCTAGCCCTAGCCCTAACCCTACCCCTAGACCTAGCCCTACCCCATAGCAATTGGCAATGATGTAATCTGAATAATCTGAAGGAGCCTGACTGAGGCTAGTGACTTCAGGTTATGTAGATACATAGTTTGGGATGATATTTCTTTCATATAACTGCCTGTAGTAGCAGTTAGCTAGTCAGTTATTCTACATAGTGACTTAGGATTGTGTAGCATACATGCAGCTCAAATACAGCAGTCATCCCTATACGTCACCTTTTTTATTTAGAATAAATTTTTTTCTTTACTTATGCATATCATGAATAATGGTCTTTATGTGCTGTGAGCTAAAGGTGAGAAGTCAACACTCTGTACAATAAAATCTTTAGTCAGATCTTTAGTGGCTGGGATAGTTCAGCAAGTATTGATATTATTATTGTGTCCTCCAGAACTCTATTATCTGACTGTGTGTGGTTGTTTACAAAAATTATGTATGACTATAATTATTATATAGTTCATGTTGTAGTTTGCTATTGAGTAAGTGGAGCATAAGCTATATTCTCTGTAAGTTCTATGGTGGCTGGTTTCTCCTGAAGTATTTCCTCATACATTGGGTCTCTCTGTGTTTCTGTGATGATATTTTTGGGCTCATTTCTGTCAGTCATTGATGCTCTGTTTTCATCTCCTGATATTTCAGACTGTGGTTTTCTCAATTTATATCCAATGAGTAGTCCCAGTACAAATGCCATTACTCCAAGCATTACCAAAGTAACTGATACACACACTAATGCAATGATGACTTCCATTTTAGATTGATATTCATAATAATAAATACAATGGTGATGAAATACTGATTAATATTAAACCTCAGACTCCAAGGATTAGTCATAAGAAGCCCCATCTCTAATGTCTCTTCCCTCCATTACAAGCATAAAAAAGGGTCTATCATACACATGCTAACTAGTGAAAGTATCATACATAGATATGACATTTGTACCTATATTATACTAACTAATTTTACATACTTGTTTCAAAGGTGCAATTGCATATTTCTCCTTCAGTTGTATGTCTGTCACTAGTTGTAACATCACCTACATAATATACGTATATAGTCACTTGTCTTATCTGTGGCAGTGTGAGAGAAAATAGCTATGTACAAGAGATTCTGTTTTGCGGAAATCTGCAATAACAATCGTTGAATACCTGATGTTGTGTTTGGTGTGCAATGAAGTGTAGTGGGGTCAGGATACCACCTCCTATCATTACCACACACTGCCATTATACTCTCCTCTGGTACCAGACCCTCCTCACACTTCAACACTATCACAGAACCTTCAGTTGTGGCTGTGTAAGGTGAGATCAACACTCCACTGGCAGCAGATGGAGGGAAACACTGAATTAATGTGAAACTGATTGCTATAATGTTACTATTCCCTCTGCAATTACCAGCTTGAACTGTTACCCTGTACTCAATGTTGTAAGACAATGTTACATTTATGGTAGTAGAATCAGTAGTTAACAGTGACTGTGCAGGTGGAGAGTCAAGGGATGTATTTGAAATATTAATCAGGTATGTAGCTGGTCTCTCCATGTTCTCCCATTGAATGGTGACTGTAGATGCCTTTGTATCATTGTAGTAATCAGATATGTTCAACTGCTGTGGAGTCAGTGGGGGACTTACTGCATCAATGTTTTGTACATAAGACCTATAAAATAAGTAGCTAAACAATACTATTATTCTTTACCTTCAACCACCACTAGTCTATTCACTAGCCTGTCTAATCCAGGACCACAGCCAATCCTAGTTCCATTGTGTCGAGAGTTTAATGTGAAGTGTAGAGATGAATACAGGTATGTGGTACTTATAGCCAGCAGTGTAGCAGTGCAATCACCAATTTGTGAAGGCACTAGGAGAGTATTTAGGTCAGTGAAAAGTTTTTTTGATGCACTATCATCCTCTGGTCTCGTCCATGACCACCACAGTGTGGTACCACTAACATTACAAAAGAAGGTGAGATTGTCCCCTTCACATCCACTATTCACATAGTTGGTGGGTTCTAGCACCACAGTACCTATGGAATATAGACAGTCAGCACATCTGTTTTGCATTACATTGAACAATTATGAAGTCAGAATCTCTTACTCTATTATAAGGTGCTGATTACCAATATAATGGTATGCTTACCATGTAATGGCTGGAAAGTATTCACACTCCATATTATTATGAGTATGGTATAAGTTGGATGCACCATAACTAGCTATCAGATCAAGAAAACAAATCCACAAATTCTAACTACACTGTAGCTAGCTAGTTACTAGTACATTAATAACTAGCTGACTACCTTATAATTCAAGAGATCAGTCCAGTTTTCAATATGGAGGAGTTTAGAAAACACTAGAGTTCTTATATACAACTAACAACACAATATTAGAATAGGTCTATGAGATGATCATATCTATAGAAGTTTCATTGACTATGTATTACCTACAATAATATGTTAGAGTATAGCAGTGCTGAATAGAGCACTCCACTCTGATTGGTCAAAAGGAGGTCTCTAAATTTCTTAGAGCCTCCAACTTAGAGCTCTCTATTTAGAGATTCAGAGTCAATTCATATTCTCTCAGGGTTGTTTTGTTTTTAACTTGGTATGTAATATTATTGTTTTTGTTAACTGTTATTGTGAGTGTGTTGTGTGTGTGTGTGTGTGTGTGTGTGTGTGTGTGTGTGTGTGTGTGTGTGTGTGTGTGTGTGTGTGTGTGTGTGTGATTTTTTTCTTGTGGTTGTTTACCTTTAAATACCATTAGCTAACTATAATGACTTGTTCTTGTTTTGACTGAATTGTCTACCTTAGCTAACTGGAACTGATATTGCAATGCTACTGATCATTTTAAGTTACTAACTTACTCTTGAAAGCCAAAATACATATTACATGCATGCATAATGTCTACAATGTTCATATTTCATCAAAATTGTTAGAATGGTAACTGACTTGCATATATATAGCTAACTTAAGTATGTGCCGATATGCCACATCTCTAATAGATGAACATCTGAGTAACACCCAAGCACACTTCTCTTATACGTAAATATGTATGCCAAAACAAGCTGAATTTCCCCAAAAGAAAAATATTCATTAGTGTTAATAATTTAACAACAATGTTCTAAAGCAATCCTATAAGTACCTAGTTACTAGTTAGATGTTTCAGTAATATTATGTATATATACACGAATAATGGTAGCTACTAGGAGAAAAAGATGAGAGGTCAACACTGTACAATTGATATAGAAATTTAGTTACATACTCCAGAACTTTAATGACTTGGATAATTCAGCTAATTACATTCTATTATTGCGTCTTCACAAACTTTATTACTGTGTGTGGTTGCTTACAAAAATTATGTACAAAATTTACTAAACATGATGTTTAGTTGATGTTGTAGTTTGTTACTGGGTAAGTGGAGTATAAGCTATATTCTCTCTAAGTTCTATGGTGGCTGGTTCTTCCTGAAGTACTTTCCTCATACATTGGGTCTCTCTGTGATGACATCTTCAGGCTCACTTCGGCCAGTCATTGATGCTCTGTGTTCACCCCCTGATATTTCAGACTGTGGTTTTTTCAAATGAGTAGTCCCAGTACAAATGCCATTACATTAGTTATTAACAAAGTAACTGATACACACACTAATGCAATGATGACTTCCATTTTAGAATTAGGTTCAGTGATAATGTTATTCTGTTGAGCTAAAATACAGCAGTGATGACATACTGATTAATATTAATTACTTAATTACAAATTATGTAATGATATGTCACTTATTGTTTTGTGCTATTTAATCTTATGTCATGTGCACCATTGATGATTCAGAGAAAAACGATAAAGATCATAACTAAAATGTAGTCAGAGTTACTACAAACGAAGTGTTTTTTCTTCCTTGTGATTATTTCCAACTGGCAAGCTTTCCCCATTTCCCCATAATACTTATAGTTATACACTGGCCATGTGTTAGTCTAGAGTAGCCAAACTCTTTACAGGAAGTCACTCATGATCAGTTTTGTGAGTTTATTAATAATTAATTTTGATTGTAATAACAATAACATCAGAAATCATGTAGATGTGTAGCTAGTTTTCTGATCAGAGGAGTCAAGCAGAGAGTATACGTATATAACATGAAGGTATACCTCTACCTCTAATAAACAATAATAAGCCAGAACTTTATTACTGGAGGTGAATGGAATCATTTCACTGCAAGTAACTTAATGATACTGTATTGACTATCACAGTCAATTACGTATAGCTAGTGGCTATAAAAATAGTAAAGTAGCTATATAGCTAATTGTTTTCAAAGCAAGTTGATTGGTCAATTAACAAATGGAAAACAATTAATAATATTATTATGATTACATTTATTAACTTCACACTAGAATACTTATGTTTTGAATGGTGTTTTCTGTTCACCTCAGAAACTTTTGAAGAATTATATACTGAAATCAACTAACTTTGGTGGTACAAGTGGTGCAGAAGGATCTAATGTCTGTGGTGTTACAGGAGATACTGAGAGATCAAATAACTTTGGTGGTAGAGGAAGTACTTCATTGTCAGTTGTTACAACATGGTCACAATAATTACTGTAAAAAACTGAGCTGTCTTCAGTGACCATGGGCTTAGGTTCTGGGAGTTCACCTGTGTAGATTTCAGATAATAAAATGCATTTTTACAGTGAAATTGTTTCTGATCACAAAATACATACTGACATCCCAATAGAACATTTATCCTTATAAACCAAAGACATGCTGTTATAACAATGACGTTTAGCTCCAGACCCTTATATACCAAAATAACAATGGTCTTGTACATGCTGAGTGTCCATGTGTTGAGTCTATTGTCCAATAAAGAGACATAGTTTTGTGTTAGGTAAAGTATCCTCATGTAGCTAGTTGGTACCACTATTTTTTGGGAAGGAGGATAACAATAATGATGTTATAAAAATTAATGCAACAAATGTATTCAGTTGTGTTGGGAATTACTTACTTGTAGTTCATAATAATTATTACAGCATTAAGTTTAGTATATTATAATAGAGCTAATTATGAGATTCTTCATTCAAACAGATAATATACTTTAATAAATTGTATAGTTTTGGGAGATGATTGACATCAAAAACGGAATTAAGTTTAGCAAGCAGCTAGTCGTATTCAATTAATGTTTATGTCAAGTTTTTGGTAAAGTTTTTGTACATAATTATCATTAGCTATTAAAAGAACATGTTTACTATACTAACCTGTATCATAAATTATTAATATTTTCTTGGATAATTCATGACAGTTTATCTTATCCAGTGCCTTGCTCACTGCCTTCCAAGTTGGCTTAGCCTTGTCCTTCAGCCACTTATCACACACTTCCACAAAACAGTCAAAATCAGTGCCATGCTCTCTTACATCTTTAATTTTGGTCAAATATTCTTGTGATAGCTGCTCCAATTTCTTTCCATTTTGAGTAGATCTCACGTAATTGAATTAACAGAGTGTCCAGATTCAGTAATAGATCTAAATTTTGTTATCATACATGTACTTATTATTCTTGCTATTACATACATAACTATTTAACTAGAAACTTGATTTCCCAATAGTATTGCTATAGCTATCCTTTTAGGTTAGCTAAGTACATTGACACATATTAGAAATTACTGTGATTTTAATAGGAATAGAAAATTTCTCTCTCTCTTTAGAAATTTCTTTATATGTGCATGTGTGATTGATGTTAGCTATTGTTTTCAATAGAGCATCAGAAGTAATAGTGAAAGTTATATTTAACTACATACCTGATGGATGGGTTGGATGAATTTTTGAGTATATTAATTCCTTTGTGGCCTTTGACTTGTCTGACTGAGTATTATTCTTTTTGGCATCAGTAACAACTTCTTCATAGTCAGTGTATTCTCTAGCTTCTACTTTGACCATTGAATAACACGGGACATTGTCCTCACGAGTGGAATCATGACTATAATCTTTAACCTTACATTCACTTTTACCATCAACCACATGTCCTCTAGCATCACTCTTAGTTTCTTTCTGTGGCCTAGGAGCCTATAATAATAAAGTACAAGATAACTGTGACTATTATAATGAAGTTTTTGTTACTTGAAATGACTGGCATAATAATTATCAACCACAGACTTAGTTATACTATTATAACACTATATATTTCAGCAGTGGTTATAAAGTAGGTGTATAGTCTATTATATTATTAGATAGCTATTGTGTGTGTTTGTAGTCTTTTAATGAGTAATTGAGTAATAGATATGAATTGCTGTGTTCAGGTCTCCAGCAACTTCTATTTATTGACTTGAAAACACATACAAGCTATACCTACTGCTATCAAAGAATTCAGCATTTTTCTGAACCTGGAAAATCAAGGTTCCAAGGTTTTGAACTAAAATAACTGCTTATGAATGTATTTACTCTTAGCATAAAAACTGGTAGTAGTAATAAGGTTATTGTTATATTTACCTCATGAAGAGTGCTTGTGTGCTGAGGAATTGTGGATTCATATGCATCCTTTAACTGATAAGGAAATAGCATAACATTGTATTTACGTACATAATGCATGCACAAGTAGATATACATTACCTCTATAGTTGATATTCTATTCACAAATCTATAGTTAAGAACACTGTATTCAGGTGCTTCTTCACTTGTCTATATATAATTATACAGGCATAGCTACATGTACAGTTATGATTATTATAACAGTTATAATAATATTATATACATGAGAAAAATACGATCTGTCTAGCTAGCTACATGTACAGTTATACATGTGCAGTTATGATTATTATAACATATACTATAATATAATACAAGAGAAAAATATAACAACATTGATTTGATTTTGCAAGTAATATTGCTAGTACAGTTCAAATAATAATTTAATTTCCTGCTACATATATTCATTATAATTATGAAAAAATGCATAATCATTATCTCACCATTGATTGTAGAGGACACTCAGAACTGATGTGCAAGTGGTTATATGCCTTTATGCACAGTACAATATTTATTAGAACATAAAACAGAAATTGTTTTCAGTGTACATACCTCTGGGTGTGAAATCCTGTCTCTATAAACAACAATAAACAACAACAATAACATTATTATTATATAAGTATATAAACACATGAGGAGGGAATTTCTTAGATCATGTTATTATAATAATATCTACTGTAATACCTTCTGTGTATTAGTTATAGCCATAATAGCAGTATCAACAAGAACAAACATTGAATATGATGTAGTAAAATTCATGTTTTTTTATAGTAGAGATAGAACATGACTTACATATTAACTCTCCTGTCTTTTGACTTCACTGCTAAAATAATAGATAACAGAAACATCACAGATGACTGTATTATAGCTCTAAAAATATTGTTTATCACTTCAACTGAAAGAAGATTATTGAACTGGCTCACTCAATCATTCTTTATAGTTAAATGTGAAGAGCATGTTATTATGTACATAGCTAAGAACAAAAGTAGGTGGAGTCATACTTAACAGTGGCACTGTATCATACCTGATTTCCTTCTGATTATAACTCCTGACGTTACACAGATGGAGAGAAAAAGAACACAAGTGAGACCACTAGCAGCAGCCACCATTACAATTATCTGCCACATTCTCAGTTCCATATGTCCAGAAGTGGTGTTGGTAGCTGTATATGTATATGTATATGTATATGTAGTATTATTATTACATAATATCTACTTATTAACATACAAACAGTTTCCTGGTTTGTCACTAGTTGTAAAATCACCTACGTAGCTAATAGTCACATGTATTGTCTGTGGGCCAAGTTAGAGAAAATAGCTAGCTATGTAGCTACATCAAGAGACTCTTTATGAGGAAATCTGCAACAACAAACATCAAATACCTGATGTTTTGTTTGATGTGCAATTAAGTGTAGTGGGGTCAGGATACCACCTCCTATCATTACCACACACTGCCATTATACTCTCCTCTGGTACAAGACCCTCCTCACACTTCAACACTATCACAGAACCTTCAGTTGTAGCTATGTAAGGTGAGATCGACACTCCATTGACAGCAGATGGAGGGAAGCACTGAATCAATGTGAAACTGATAGCTGTAATGTTACTGTTCCCTTTGCAATTAACAGCTTGTACTGTGACCTTGTACTCAATGTTGTAAGACAATGTTACATTTATGGGAGTGGAATCAGTAGTTAACAGTAACTGTGCAGGTGGAGAGTCAAGGGATGTATTTGAAATATTAATCAGGTATGTGGCTGGTCTCTCCATGTTCTCCCATTGAATGGTGACTGTAGATGTGTTTGTATCATTGTAGTAATCAGATATGTTCAACTGCTGTGGAGTTGGTGGGGGACTTACTGTATTAATGTTTTGTACATAAGACCTATAAAATAAGTAGCTAAACAATACTATTATTCTTTACCTTCAACCACCACTAGTCTATTCACTAGCCTGTCATGATTAGGACCACAGCCAATCCTAGTTCCATTGTTTTGAGAGTTTAATGTGAAGTGTAGAGATGAATACAGGTATGTGGTACCTATAGCTAGCAGTGTAGCTGTAACACCATCTTCCACTATTGAGGGCATGTTTACTTGAAGAGCATCTTGGTCAGTGAAAACTTTTTTTGATGCACTGACATCCTCTGGTTTAGTCCATGACCACCACAGTGAAGTACCACTAACATTACAAAAGAAGGTGAGATTGTCCCCTTTACATCCACTATTCACATAGTTGGTAGGTTCTAGCACCACAGTACCTATTAGGGAATATAGACAGTCAGCACATCTGTTCTGCATTACATTGAAGTCAAAACAATTAAAAAGCCAATCTCTTACTCTATTAATAGGTCCTGATTGCTAATACAATGAAATGCAAGTAGATAATGATTTATCTTACCATATAATGGCAGGAAAATATTCACATTCCATATTATTATGAGTATGGTAGAAGTTGGATGCATCATAGCAAGCTATCAGACCAAGAAAACAAATCCACAAATCTTAACTACACTGTAGCTAGCTAGTTAGCTATTTTACTAATACATAAATAACTAGCTTACTACTTTATAATTCTTCATTAGATCAGTACAGTTTTCAATATGGAGCAGTTTAGAAAACACCAGAGTTTTTATACACAACACAACTAACAGTTAAACTAATAATAGAAATGATGCTATCTATAGAATTTTTAAGGAGGGATTTCATTGACTATGTAGCTATTACCTACAATATGTTAGAGTATAGCTGTGCTGAATAGAGCACTCTGATTGGTTAAAAAGAGGTCTCTAAATCACTTAACTTAGAGCCCTCTTCCTAGAGTCCATCCTCATATTCTCTCAGGGGTTTTTTTTGTTTTTATTTTTAAATAATTTTGTTATTGTTGTGCGTGTGTGTGTGATTATTTTTGTGGTTGTTTACCTTAAAATACCATTAGCTAGCTATGACTATGCCATTATAATGACTTGACTTGTTCTTGAATAACTGGAATATTATTAAAGAGACAGATAAACATGCATGAAAGTTGAATATTCCAGGTGAATAGAATTCTTCAGGTCCATTTCACTAATATCAGAAACAGCCATTTGATGCATAGCAATGTTAGTTGGCCTGGAGGTGTTGGCCTGGAGGTGTTGGCCTGGAGGTGTGACTGTATTAGTTGTTACTGGGCATAGTCACTGGTAGTTAGTACACCTTCTTGTCTACAGATATTCTTGTTGAGAGTATCAGATAATACTTCTCTCTGCTCAGACAAAATCTTTATGTAGATTCTCATTTCCTGTGTGCTCCAATTGCTATTCTACACCAGATCGGTATAATTGTGTGGCAGCTGTTGCTCGTAAGGAGTGATTGGTCTTGTATCCATCTATTCTTGTTATTTCACATAAATGTATCATAGTTTTATTCAAAGTATAATGTTTTCAGTGGTTTAATAATCATTGTCATTATTATTATCAAACTATTGATTTTTGTGATTATTGAGCATGCGTAATAACTAATAAACTTTGACCTCTTTCTATCTCGATAAGTGACGGTTGGTATCTTGATTGACTGCCGTCAGGGAGGTTCACTACGTTACACATACTCCATTATCTCAATCTCATTAGTTTCTTACCTCAAGTAACTATACCCAGAACACACACAATTGGTGAGTGAAGAGCCCACATTATTTTTGCTCCACTTTTCTCTGTGATAAAATGCATGTTCAACTGTCTACAATACAAGCATTCTTTAATACTGTGATGTGATCAGGTATGTACTTCATGTCTGACCTTGAGTCTATTACTGAAAGTGAGTGGATTCTATTTTAGAATCCAACTGCAAGGGACTTAAAAAGTGTTTACTCATTAACCAATCAGCTTGCTTTGAAAGATGACTTTACAATTTTCAACACCACTATGATTGATTTTGATAATACAGTATAGCATTAACAACATGAATGACATTAATAATAATTTTGACATGTATCACTTCACACCAGTAAAATTAAATACTGATTTGGTTTTGAATAGAGTTCTGTTCACCTCAGAAAATAATAATACTGAAATCAAAATAACTTTGGTGGTACAGGTGGTGCAGAAGGATCTAATATCTGTGGTGGTACAGGAGACACTGAGAGATCAAATAACTTTGGTGGTACAGGTGGTGCAGAAGGATCTAATATCTGTGGTGGTACAGTAGACACTGAGAGATCAAATAACTTTGGTGGTACAGGTGGTGCAGAAGGATCTAATATTTGTGGTGGCACAGGAAACTCTGAGAGATCAAATAACTTTGGTGGTACAGGTGGTGCAGAAGGATCTGGTGGTAGAAGTGGCACGTCATTGTCAGTGGTTACATCATCACAGTAATTACTCTTAAAAACTGAGTTGTCTTCAGTGACCATGGGCTTCGGTTCTGGGAGTTCACCTGTGTAGAAATAATACATTTTTGCAGTGAAATTCTTTCAGATCAAAAGTTAATGGCATCCCAGTAGGACATTTATCCTTATAAATTCCCTAACACCCAAGACATACTAAATGGAGACATTTAGTTTTAGATCATTCAACAATGTCTTTGTACATGCTGAGTATCCATGTGTTATGAGTCTATTTTGAGTCTATTTTCCAATAAAAAGACTCAGTCAAAATTAGGTAGAGTTTTATCATGTGCATGTAGTTGATACCGCTGTCTTTTGGGAAGGAGGCTAACAATAATGATGTTATAAAAATTAATGCAACAAATGTACTCAGTTGTGGTGGGAATTACTTGTAGCTTATAATCATTACAGCGTTTAGTATACATAATAGAACTAATTATGGAATTCTTCATTCAAACAGATACATTTTAAAGTTTTGGGAGATAATTCTCATCAAAAATTTAGTAAGCAGCTAGTCATATTCAATGTTTATGTCAAATTTTTGGTAAAGTTTTTGTACATAGAGATAATAATTAAGAACTTGTTTGTATACTAACCTGTATCATAAATCTTTAAAATTTCATTTGATAATTCATGACAATTTATCTTATCCAGTGCCTTGCTCACTGCCTTCCAAGTTGGCTTAGTCCTGTCCTTCAGCCACTTATCACACACTTCCACAAAACAGTCAAAATCAGTGGCATGCTCTCCTACATCTTTAATTTTGGTCAAATATTCTTGTGATATACCCAAAGCTGCTCCAATTTCTTCCCATTTTGTGTATATCTCACGTAATTGAATTAACAGAGTGTCCAGATTCAGTAATCGATCTAAATTGTGTTATCAATGCATGTACATATTACATACGTAGCAATATTCAACTATATTATTAACACAAAGTCAATGATTTTTTAATAGTATGCTACCCTTTTGTACATTGCAATGTGTTTAGGTTTTTATAATAGTGATTTCAATAAGATAGCTCCCATAAGAAATGTCTAGCTATTGCTCTATGTGTGCATGTGTAATTGATGTTATTCATAATGGTGAAAGCTAACTACACACCTGATGGATGGGTTGGTTGATGTTTTGAGTAATATATTTTTTCCTTTGTGACCTTTGACTTGTCTGACTGAGTATTACTCTTTTTGGCATCTGTAACAACATCTTCATAGTCGGTATATTCTTTACCATTAGCTTCAACTTTGACCATTGAATAACACAGGACATTGTCCTCAGGAGTGGAATCATGACTATAACCTTTAACCTTGCATCCACTTTTACCATAAACCACATGTCCTCTAGCATCACTCTTAGTTTCTTTCTGTGGCCTAGAAGCCTATAATAATTAAGTACAAGATAACTGTAGCTATATTTTATCAATTCTCTCTATATCAAAGCAAAGTTTTTGTCACCTAATGAGACTGAATTAACCACAAACTTATACAATAATACTGTTAATTTTAGCAATGGTATATAATAATGTAGTTGTATAATTATATTCCACGTCTTTGCTAAACTTTGTATCAAATATACACAATTTTTTGCAGCTAAGACTCCCAATTAGAATAAAATTATATTGCATTTAATGGTGACATTCATATCTATGTTAATTTTTGTCCACACAGGTATTGGATTGCCATAATGAAACTATTTAACTTCTTGTGATGTTATGATGTGAGATCTTCCAATTAGTTAAGTTGTAAATTGACTCAAGAACATAATTTATTAATTAGTTTTGTGCACAGTTTAAGTGAAATACTTGTTAGCACTATGCTGTAGTGATTCTTTACTCATAAAATATTCTTGAATGTGTTATAATATTATTTTGTTATCCTGAATGGTCATTTTCCTCTTGACAATATTTAGAGTTAGCACAAAAACTGACAGTTAGCTATTATTATGAGAAAAAATATTTACCTCATCAAGAGTTTTTTTTAGCTACTCTTAGCATAAAAACTGGTAGCAGTACTAACGTTATTGTTATATTTACCTCATGAAGAGTGCTTATGTGCTGAGGAATTGTGGATTCATATGCATCCTTTAACTGATAAGGAAATAGCATAAGATTATTAATTTTGTACTTAAGCATGCACAAGTAGATATACATTACCTCTATAGCTGATGATCTATTCAAAAATCTATTGTTAAGAACACTGTATTCAGGTGCTTCTTCACTTGTCTATATATAAATTAATAGGGGAAAACTGTCTATAACATTATCATTATAATAGCATTAGCAGTTCAATAATTTCCTACTATTCTGAAGGATGCAAAATATTTACATCTGCCTTTGATTGCAGAGGACACTCAGAACTGATGTGCAAGTGATTATATTAATATTTATTAGGACATATAATTGTTTCAGTGTACATACCTCTGGGTGTGAAATCTTCTCTCTATAAACAACAATTATAAACAACCATGCACAATAAGCTCAAGGGAAGGAGGTTTCTTAGATATTATACTGTAAACTGTAATAGTCACAACAATAATGATAAACAACAATAATAGCAAACAATGGCTATGTTGATATGATGTAGTAAATTTCATAATAGTACTGTAATATACGTAGTAGAGATAGAACATGACTTACATGTCAACTCTCCTGTCTTTTGACTTCACTGCTAAAATAATAGATAACAGAAACATCACAGATGACAGTATTATAGCTCTAGAAATATTGTTGAACTAGTTCACTCAATCATTCTTTATAGTTAAATGTGAAGAACACATTAGCTACATCATAGCTGAGATCAAAAGTAGGTGGAGTCATACATAACAGTGACACTGTATTATACCTGATTTCCTTCTGATTATAACTCTTGATGTTACACAGATGGAGAGAAAAAGAACACCAGCGAGACTACTAGAAGCAGCTACCATTCCAATTATGTACCACATTCTCAGTTCTACATGTCCAAAAGTGGAGCTTGTAGCTGTAATTACATAATATCTACTTATTCACATACTTGTTAAGAAGGTGCATTTATATTTCTCTGTTACATTCATTACCTCAGTTGTATTACAGCTCCCTGGTTTGTCACTAGTTGTAACATCACCTACATAACATGTCTTATCAGAGAAAATAGCTATGTATATTATCAAGAGACTCTTTATGAGGAAATCTGAAATAATACCTGATGGTGTGTTTGATGTGCAATTAAGTGTATTGGGGTTAGGATACCACCTCCTATCATTCATGCACACTGCCATTATACTCTCCTCTGGTACCAGACTCTCCTCACACTTCAACACTATCAAAGAACCTTCAGTTGTAGCTGTGTAAGGTGAGATTGACACTCCATTGGTAGCAGATGGAGGGAAGCACTGAATTAACGTGAAACTCAATGCTGTACTGTTACTGTTCCCTCTGCAATTACCAGCTTGAACTGTGACCTTGTACTCAATGTTGTAAGACAATGTTATATTTATGGGAGTGGAATCAGTAGTTAACAGTGATTGTGCTGGTGGAGAGTCAAGGGATGTATTTGAGATATTAATCAGGTATGTGGCTGGTCTCTCCATGTTCTCCCATTGAATGGTGACTGTAGATGTGTTTGTATCATTGTAGTAATCAGATATGTTCAACTGCTGTGGAGTTGGTGGGGGACTTACTGTATTAATGTTTTGTACATAAGACCTATAAAATAAGTAGCTAAACAATACTATTATTCTTTACCTTCAACCACCACTAGTCTATTCATTAGCCTGTCTATATCAGGACCACAGCCAATCCTAGTTCCATTGTGTTGAGAGTTTAATGTGATTAGTAGAGATGAATACTGGTGTGTGGTGCCTATAGCTAGCAGTATAGCAGTACCATCACCCAATTGTTTTGTCACTTGAAGAGCATCTGGGTTAGTGAAAAGTATTTTTGATACACTATCATCCTCTGGTCTAGTCCATGACCACCACAATGAGAGACTACTAACATTACAAAAGAAGGTGATATTTTCCCCTTCACATCCACTATTCACATAGTTGGTGGGTTCTAGCACCACAGTAACTATTAGGGAATATAGACAGACAGTCAGCACATCTGTTCTGCCTTACATTGAAGTCAAAGCATTTAAAAAGCCAATCTCTTACTCTATTATAAGGTGTTGATTGCTAATACAATGAAATGCAAGTAGCTAATTATTTATCTTACCATGTAATGGCAGGAAAGTATTCACACTCCATATTATTATGAGTATGGTAGAAGTTGGATGCATTATAGCAAGCTATCAGATCAAGAAAACAAATCCACAAATCCTAACTACACTGTAGCTAGTTAGTTAGCTATTTTACTAGTTCTTTAATAACTAGCTGACTACCTTATAATTCAATAGATCTCAGTCCAGTTTTCAATATGGAGCAGTTTAGAAAACACTGAGTTCTTATACACAACACAACTACGTAGAAACAGAATGTTAGACTAGGTCTATAACAATAATAGAGATAATTATGTCTCTAGGATATTTAAGGAGGAGTTTTATTGACTATGTATTACCTACAATATGTTAGAGTATAGCTGTGCTGAGTAGAACATTCTGATTGGTCAAAAAAGAGGTCTCTAAATCCCTTAGAGCCTCCAATTTAGAGCCCTCTATTTAGAGTCAACCCATATTCTCTCAGGGCTGTTTTTTTTAAACTTTGTATGCAATAATTTTGTTAACGTTATTGCATGTGCATGATTTTTTTTTTGTTGCTGTTGCTTATTTAAAATATCATTATTATGACCTGTTCTTGTTTTGACTGAAATGTCTACCTTAACTGGAATGATTATTAAAGAGACATATAAAAATTCACACAAAGTTGAATATTCCAGGGAGAGAATTCTTTATCAGAAACAGCCATTGGGATTCATAACAGTGTTAGTTGGCCTGGAGATGTGACTGTATTATATTAGTTGTCACTGGTGTATCACTGGCAGTTGATTTACCTTGTCTTCAGACTTTCTTGTTGATAATATCAGACAATACTTCTCTCTGCTCATTTTGTAGATTCTCACTTCCTGTGTGCTCCAATAACCTGTCCTCTCCATCACCAATAGCTCATCTAGCTACACCAGATTGGTATAATTGTGTGGCAGTTGTTGCTTGTAAAGAGTGATAGGTCTTGTATTCATCTATTCTTGCCATTTCACATAAACATTGTCACATTTTTACTCAAGGTATAATGACCAACCTGCAGGTATTTTCATTGGCTAGTTAAAATGCATCATCAAATGGACAAACTTCTTATTGAAACTATTTGAACTGTATTATTAGCTATATAGCTAGTTACTGAGTCATAACCTCCAAAATGAATCTTGTCAGCCAGTATTGTACCTCTGGTTTAGTGAGAGTGGCTATAGGCATTATGGTGTAAATGTTTGCCCTTTCCTATAGGCTACAGGCACACCATGAATTCCATAAAATCAAGCAATACTCGGTATCCTCATGTGTCTTCTTAGGACTTCTTAAAGATTTTATTTCTCCATTGTTCTTCGCTGAGGCAAAAATTAATGTGACCAGAACTTGCAGTTGTAGAAGTATGGGCGTGGCTAGGGCAGACAGCATTAGTAGAGCTTCCCTCTCGCTATAAATTGATTTAACTCTAGCAGTTCCGAAGACAGTTCACCAACTGTCAGTCAAAATCATTAATCCATTCTACTGTTTCATTAAAATAGTATCCACGGAGAGCTAAATCTTCTTCTCACAGCTAGATAGCTAGTGTACTCTGATGTAATGCTGGGTGTGAAGTGCGCATGCGTAGGTAGCTATACTAAGGTCTTAGTATTATTTTAATGATGAGAAAAATGGCAACACAAAGGTCGAGGTAGATGTGATGTGTAGGTTTTCATATTGTTCCTAACTATCTTTATTATAGACTTTGAAACTTGTTGACAGGACAATTAATAATAATTTGACTTGCTCGATAATGTGACAAACTACTGGAGAACTTAACTATTGCAGTGTCAGTATATAGTGTGAACGTAATCCATGTAGGATATTTTCTAATCCCAATGCCACTGATCATTTTAAATTGGTAACTTACTTTTGAAGACCCAGGTACATATACGTATGCGCATGCATAGTGTCTACAATGTTCAATGTAGACTCTGTAGTATCATATTAACATTCTTTACTGGTATAATTGATTTTTAGTCATGCTACGTATTTATCTAAGTGTCTGTGCAGCCATCTTTTATCATTAGCTATCATGAGATTTGTTCTATAATGAGTAAGTTCAGTGCTGCATGCATAAGTAAAGATATCACAGAGTCAAATATAAGTACGTATGTAGCTACTCACATGCTACATTTCTAAGAGATGAACATCTGAGCAACACAAGGATCCAAGCACTGCCCTTCTCTTATGGATAAGTATACCAAAACAAACTAAATTAGTATGTCAGTATTACCAGTAGCTACTTGTTGCATTTTGCTGAAAAAATTCATTTACCAACAATGTTCTAAAGCAATCCTAAGTACCTAATTACATGGTTATATGTTTCAGTAATTATGTATACATGAATAATGGTAGCCAAAAGGTGAGAGGTCAACACTATGTACAATATAATAATTATAGTAATACTATTATAGTTACTTACTCCAGAACTTTAATGACTGATATATATTGTAGTTCATTGATATTATTCTATTATTGTGTCCTCCCAAATTCTATTATCTGACTGTGTGTGGTTGTTTACAAAAAATTATTAGCTGATGTTGTAGTTTGTGCTATTGAGTAAGTGGAGCATAAGCTATAATATTCTCTGTAAGTTCTATGGTGGCTGGTTTCTCCAGAAGTATTTCCTCATCTCTCTGTTTTTCTGTGATGACATCTTCAGGCTCACCGTGGTCAGTTATTGATGCTCTGTGTTCACCTCCTAAAATTTCAGACTGTGGTTTTCTCAATTTATATCCAATGAGTAGTCTCAGTACAAATGCCATTACTCCAAGCATTACTATAACTGATACACACACTAATGCAATGATGACTTCCATTTTTCAATGGTATTATGTTGAGCTAAAATATAACAGTGATGACATACTGATTAATATTAATCTTCTTACTCCAATGATTAGGCACACACTCTAATCTTCAATAGTACAAGAAGTTTCACCCCTAATGTCTCTTTCCTCCCTTGCAAGCACCAAAATGGATCTATCATACACATGCTAGTGGCTATAGTGAAACATTGAACAAGTATTCTATTATTTACAAAGGTACAATAGCTATATTTTGTAATACAGTTCCCTTGTTTACCACTAATTGTAACCTTCCTCACACTTCAACATTATCACAGAACCTTCAGTTGTGGCTGTATAAAGTGAGATCAACACTCCATTAATGGCAGATGGATGAAAGCACTGAATCAATGTGAAACTGATTACTGTAATGCCTCTGCAATTACCAGCTTGAACTGTGACCCTGTACTCAATGTTGTAAGATATGTTATAAATATCCATCAGAAAAGATAATAATTGAGCTAATAGATATTAAATCACAGTCCATTCTAGCTAATTGCTGAGTTAAAGTAGCTATGTATTGAAAATATAAACAGTTTTATAAAGAACACAAAAGCATCTAAAGAGTTGTTCCATGACAAGAGTAAAAGAGAATAGTGACTGTTCTAGTATTATAGAATGATCTTTGTTTGCAGTTTTGGTTAAATAAAAGCATAGGTCAGACAGAGATGAAATCAAGAATTGAAAAAGCAAACTAAGAAGTACTTTTTTCTTGATTATTTCCAAAGAGGCAAGCTTTCCCCATAATACTTATAGTTATACACTGACCATGTACTAGTCTAGAGTAGTCAGACTCTTTACAGAAAGTCACTCATGATCAGTTTTGTGAGTTTATTATTAATTTTGATAACATAATATTTTCAAAACATCACTTTTGGTATAGTTATAAGCAGAAATCATGTAGATGTGTAGTTATATAGTTTTCTGATCAGAGGAGTCAAGCAGAGAGTATTATATACATGAAGGTATATCTCTACCTCTAATAAACAATAATAAAGAACTTTATTAGCTACTGGAGGTGAATGGACTCATTTCACTGCAAATAACTTAATGATACTGTATTGCCTTTCACAGTCAATTATAGTGGCTTTGTAAATAGTAAAGTAGCTATATAATTGTTTTCAAAGCAAGTTGATTGGTCAATTAACAAATGAAGAACAATTAATATTATGATTACATTTATTAACTTCACACTAAAACTTGGTGTTTTCTGTTCACCTCAAAAACTTGAAGAATTATATACTGAAATCAACTAACTTTTGTGGTACAGGTGGTGCAGAAGGATCTAATGTCTGTGGTGACACTGAGAGATCAAATAACTTTTGTGGTACAGGAGGTACTTCATTGTCAGTGGTTACATTGTCACAATAATTACTGTAAAAAACTGAGTTGTCTTCAGTGACCATGGGCTTTGGTTCTGGGAGTTCACCTGTGTAGATTTCAGGTAATTAAAAATGCATTTTTACAGTGAAATTGTTTCTGATAACAAAATACATACACACTGACATCCCAACAGAACATTTATCCTTATAAACCACCAACTCCACTAATTGTGCAATAATTATTATAACAATGATGTTTAGCTCCAGACCTTATAATAATAACAATGGTCTTGTACATGCTGAGTGTCCATGTGTTGAGTCTATTGTCCAATAAAGAGACATAGTTTTGTCATGTAGCTAGTTGGTATCACGCTCTTTTGGGAAGGAGGAGAGCAATAATGTTGTTACAAAAATTAATGCACCAAATGTATTTAGTTGTGGTGGGAATTACTTGTAGCTCATAATATTACAGCACTAATAGAGCTAATTTTGGGATTCTTCATTCAAACAGATATAGCTATTTTAATAAATTGTATAGTTTTGGGAGATGATTGTCATCAAAAACGGAAATAAGTTTAGCAAGCAGCTAGTCGTATTCAATTAATGTTTATGTCAAGTTTTTGGTAAAGTTTTTGTACATAATTATCATTAGCTATTAAAAGAACATGTTTACTATACTAACCTGTATCATAAATTATTAATATTTTCTTGGATAATTCATGACAGTTTATCTTATCCAGTGCCTTGCTCACTGCCTTCCAAGTTGGCTTAGCCCTGTCCTTCAGCCACTTATCACACACTTCCACAAAACAGTCAAAATCAGTGCCATGCTCTCCTACATCTTTAATTTCGGTCAAATATTCTTGTGATATACCCAAAGCTGCTCCAATTTCTTTCCATTTTGAACATATCTCACGTAATTGAATTAACAGAGTGTCCAGATTCAGTAATAGATCTAAATTGTGTTATCATACATGTACATAATAATTATTATTCTTGCTATTACATACATAACTATTCAACTAGATTAACAGAAACTTGATTTCCCAATAGTATTGCTAATGCTATATATAGCTACCCTTTTAAGTTAGCTAAGTACATTGACACACACTTAGGTCTTTATAATGAAATTACTGTGATTTCAATAAGAATAGAAAATCTCTCTCTTTAGTCTGTGTGCATGTGTGATTGATGTTAGTTATTGTTTTCGTTAGAGCATCAGAAGTAATAGTGAAAGTTATATCTAACTACACACCTGATGGATGGGTTGGATGAAGTTTTGAGTATATTATTTCCTTTGTGGCCTTTGACTCGTCTGACTGAGTAGTACTCTTTTTGGAATCAGTAATAACTTCTTCATAGTCAGTGTATTCTTTACCATTAGCTTCAACTTTGATCATTGAATAACATGGGACATTGTCCTCACGAGTAGAATCATGACTATAATCTTTAACCTTATATCCACTTTTACCATAAACCACATGTTTTCTAGCATCACTCTTAGTTTCTCTCTGTAGTCTAGGAGCCTATAATAATAAAGTACAAGATAACTGTGACTATTATATGAAGTTTTTGTTACTTGAAATGACTGGCATAATAATTATCAACCACAGACTTAGTTATACTATTATAACACTATATATTTCAGCAGTGGCAATAAAGTAGGTGTATAGTCTATTATATTATTAGATAGCTATTGTGTGTGTTTGTAGTCTTTTAATGAGTAATTGAGTTATAATATAGATATGAATTGCTGTGTTCAGGTCTCCAGCAACTTCCATTTACTGATTTGAAAACACATAGTTACTAAACAGTCTAGCTATACCTACTGCTATCTAATTAAGCAAAGAATTCAGCATTTTTCTGAACCTGGAAAATCAAGGTTCCAAGGTTTTGAACTAAATAACTGCTTATGAATGTATTTAGCTACTCTTAGCATAAAAACTGGTATATAGCAGTAATAAGGTTATTGTTATATTTACCTCATGAAGAGTGCTTGTGTGCTGAGGAATTGTGGATTCATATGCATCTTTTAACTGATAAGAAAATAGCATAAGATATTTTACTTAATACATGCACAAGTAGATATACATTACCTCTATAGTTGAGATTCTATTCACAAATCTATAGTTAAGAACACTGTATTCAGGTGCTTCTTCACTCATCTACGTTACGTATATATAATTATACAGGCATAGCTACATGTACAGTTATGATTATTATAATAGATACTATTATAATAATATTATACAGGAGAAAAATATAACATTGATTTTGCACATAATTATTATTATTATAGCTAGTACAGTTCACTAATAATGTTTTCTGCAACATATGTACATTCATTAAAATTCTGAAGGATGCATAATCATTATCTCACCATTGATTGTAGAGGACACTCAGAACTGATGTTCAAGTGGTTATATGCCTTTATACAATAATATTAGAACAAAACAGAAATTGCTTTCAGTGTACATACCTCTGGGTGTGAAATCCTGTCTCTGTAAACAACAACAATAACATTATTACTATAGAAGTAAACACATGTGGAGGGAATTTCTTAGACCATTATAATAATATCTACTGTAATACCTTCTGTGTATTAGTTATAGTCATAATAACAGTATCAACAACAAGAACAAGCATTGAATATGATGTAGTAAAATTCATGTTTTTATAGTAGAGATAGAACATGACTTACATGTCAACTCTCCTGTCTTTTGACTTCACTGCTAAAAA
This sequence comes from Diacarnus erythraeanus, assembly GCA_964016965.1. Taxonomy (NCBI): domain Eukaryota; kingdom Metazoa; phylum Porifera; class Demospongiae; order Poecilosclerida; family Podospongiidae; genus Diacarnus; species Diacarnus erythraeanus. Next base: position 7,669,931 of record OZ024671.1, read on the forward strand.
TAATAGATAACAGAAACATCACAGATGACAGTATTATAGCTCTAAAAATATTTTCAACTGAAAGAAGATCATTGAACTGGCTCACTCAATCATTCTTTATAGTTAAATGTAAAGAGCACATTACATTCATTATGTACATAGCTGAGATCAAATGTAGGTGGAGTCATCCCTAACAGTGACGATGTATTATACCTGATTTCCTTCTAATTATAACTCCTGATGTTATACAGATGGAGAGAAAAAGAACACCAGTGAGACCACTAGCAGCAGCCACCATTCCAATTATCTGCCACATTCTCAGTTCTACATGTCCAGAAGTGTTGTTCCTAGCTGACAGTATAATAGTGAAGCATTTAAAGATATGATCACCGATTTTCATACTTGTTACATTATACTTATTCATTTGTATTACACTGGTTTGTCACTAATTGTAACATCATCTAAGTAGTCATTTGCCTTATCTGTGGTCATATAAGAGAATGTTTATTATTATAGACTCTTTATGATCAGATTTTTCCCCAAACTCAACACAGAGCTAAATTCTATTATTGTAGCTATAATATTATTTATAAAAATGACTATTCTATGGAACCGGAATTGATAATAGAAATTTTATAGCTATAGTTTATTCTCTTTAAAAAGGCATCCACAAGTCATACAAAGTGTAAGTCTTCCATATTCAAATTAAAGGATGTTTATTGCAGTCATATAGAGATGTCAATAACTTAGAAATTGCTTACCAATGTGTTTGTATTTAGCTACCTACTAATAATATCATGTTCCTAATAGCTATAAACCTATTTCTATGTTAAGAGGAGATAAAATAGTGTCTGCTGAGGTACTATACTGACTGCATTACATGTATAACCATGATAGAGTGAGATGTCCTGAACTTAGAGGTACTGATCAAGTGTACGTAGTTACACATATCCATAATATTATAATAAACTGTGTACGATAATAATAATAAAAATATGATAATATTATCTTAGCTACTCATTATATGATCTGGTTTTTAATATCTAATTACCTGATGAGTTATTTGATGTGCAATTAAGTGTAGTGGGGTCAGGATACCACATCCTATCATTCCCACACACTGCCATTATACTCTCCTCTGGTACCAGACCCTCCTCACACTTCAACACTATCACAGAACCTTCAGTTGTTGCTGTGTAAGGTGAGTTCGACACTCCATTGGCAGCAGATGGAGGGAAGCACTGAATCAATGTGAAACTGATTGCTGTAATGTTACTATTCCCTCTGCAATTAACAGCTTGAACTGTTACCCTGTACTCAATGTTGTAAGACAATGTTATATTTATGGCAGTGGAATTAGTAAACTGTGTAGGTGGAGAGTCAAGGGATATATTTGAAATATTAATCAGGTATGTGGCTGGTCTCTCCATGTTCTCCCATTGAATGGTGACTGTAGATGTGTTTGTATCATTGTAGTAATCAGATATGTTCAACTGCTGTGGAGTTTGTGAGGGACTTACTGTATTAATGTTTTGTACATAAGACCTATAAAATAAGTAGCTAAACAATACTATTATTCTTTACCTTCAACCACCACTAGTCTATTCACTAGCCTATCCACTCCAGGACCACAGCCAATCCTAGTTCCATCGTGTCGAGAGTTTAATGTGAAGTGTAGAGATGAATACATGTATGTGGTACCTATAGCTAGCAGTGTAGCAGTACCATCACCCACTTGTGAGGACATTGGGAGAGCATCTATGTCAGTGAAAACTTTTTTTGATGTACTATCATCCTCTGGTCTAGTCCATGACCACCACAGTGAGAGACCACTAACATTACAAAAGAAGGTGAGATTGTCCCCTTCACATCCACTATTCACATAGCTGGTGGGTTCCAGCACCACAGTGCCTATTAGGTAATATAGACAATCAGCATATTTGTTCTCTATGACATTGAAGTTATAATAATTGAAAGGTCAATTTCTTACTCTATTATAAGGTCCTTGTTACTAATACAACAGTATGTAATGTAATATGTATGTAATTATCTTACCATGTAATGGCAGGAAAGTACTCACACTCCATATTATTATGAGTATGGTAGAAGTCGAATGCATTATAGCAAGCTATCAGATCAAGAAAACAAATACACAAATCCCAACTACCAGCTAGTTAGTTAGCTATTTTTACTAATACGTTACTAACTAGCTGACTACCTTATAGCTAGTTAGTTAATTCAGTTTAGTTTTCAATATGGAGCAGTTTAGAAAACACCAGAGTTCTTATACACAACACAATTACATAACAACAGAGTATTATAACAATAATAGAGATGATCACACCAGAATCATATCTAGAATTTTTAAAGAGTAATTTTAATGACCACACCTGCTATGTTAATGATGGAAATAGATTTTGACTGTAGTGGATGTAATGTGCAGACTTTATAGGCAAAATTTAAATACACTAGCTGTTGCTTGTTTGTATTACAAGTAACATGAGGGTGTGTCTTGCTGTTTTCCAGGAAACATGAAATGCCTCCAAATAATATTCTCCTGCATACTCACAGAGAAGAACTGAAGATAATAGATAAGATAGTTAGGAACAGAATATGAAAGCAGCTCAGATTTTGTACCAGAAAAAGAAATGCACACAAGGAATAGCTAATAGGAGTAAATTAGCCTAGCTATTATTATGAGAACAGGCATACGTAAGGCATACGTACATCTAGAACAGTAGTTACGTAGCTGCTGATTTTTTCTTGACATTGAGCCAATCTTTATGTGCTTTTACACACTGTTTGTATTTTGCACTACATAGCTACTTTATCTTTTGCATCTAAGCATTTAGATAATTAATCTTGTCTATAAGCTAAATTACATCCTTTTGTTATATTATATATAGGCTTTGAAACTTGTTGACAGGATAATAAGTAATTTAATAATATTCTTACATAATAATATTATTTTAGACAAACTACTTGGGAACTTAAGGTTTTAGTATTGCAATGTCAGTATTTAATAACTATCTTTATAGGAACTGATTTGTTATAAGTTCACTTATGTAGTATGATAGTAATCCATGTAGGATATTTTCCAATCACAATGCCACTGTATATTTTCAGAAACTAACTTACTTTTTGAAGGCCTATAATTAAGTACAACATATTCATTCATTAGTGTTAACCTTTTACAAACAGCCACTCTTGGTGTCTATATAGTTACACAGTTATTTGATGCATATGTCAGTACATACACACTACGTATGTATACATGAATAATGGTCTCTATGTACGCGAATACTCTTATAATAGTAGTACTAAGTTCTCTAGTTACATTTTTTGATGTGTGAAAACTGGATAGTTCAGTTAAATAGATAGCTATTATTGTATCCTCCTGAATTTTATGTATTTGGTTGCTTACAAAAATTACATAAGACTAAAAATTAACTAAAAATGGTGTTTATATAGTTATTATTATTTTTTTGCTCATGTTGTAGCTAGTTTGTTACTGACATAAGCTATATTCTCTGTAAGTTCTATGGTGGCTGGTTTCTCCTGAAGTATTTCCTCATACATTGGGTCTGTCTGTTTGATGACATCTTCAGGCTCACTTTGTGATGTTCACCTTCTGAAATTTCAGACTGTGGTTTTTTCAATTTATAGTAGTCCCAGTACAAATGTCTTTGCTCCAAATAAAGTAACTGATACACACACTAATGCAATGAAGACTTCCATTTTAGAATTAGGTTCAGTAATATTATTCTGTTGAGCTAAAATACAACAGTGATGACATCATATTATAGCTAGACCTTGAAATATTGTTGACAGCACAAGTAACAATTTGATGTGCTCACATTTGGATAATGTGACAAACTATATAATAACTATCTTAAGATTAATTATTGCAGTGTCAGCATATGTAGTGTGAAAGTAATCCATGTAGGGTATATATTTTCCATTTGCAATGCCACAGATCATTAATTTTTAAGTTGCTAACTTACTTTTGAAGACCAAAGTACTTAGCTATATTATAGCTTCATCAAAATTGTTGGAATGATTAAGCTATAGCTAAGTATATACCCACATGCTGCAGCATTTCTAAGAGATGTACATTTTAAGGATTCCAAGCACACTTCTTTTATGGATACATATAGCTGCCAAAACAAGCTAATTTTCCAAGAAAATTTTTTTTTCATTCATTAGTGTTTATCAATGTTCTAAAGCAATCCTAAGTACCTAGTCAAACAGTTAGATGTTTCAGTAATGTATGTATACATGTAGCTATATACTAGAAGAAAAATGTGAGAGGTTAACACTGTGCAATATAGCTAATAATATAGTTACATACTCCATGACTGGGATAATTCAGCTAAATATTGATATTACATTCTATTATTGCATCTTCACAAACTTTATTACTGTGTGTGGTTGCTTACAAAAATTATGTATGGTTATATAATAAACATGATGTTTAGTTCATGTTGTAGTTTGTTATTGAGTAAGTGGAGCATAAGCTATATTTTCTGTAAGTTCTATGGTGGCTGGTTTCTCCTGAAGAATTGCCTCATACATTGGATCTGTCTGTGTTTCTGTGATGACATCTTCAGGCTCACTTTGTGATGTTCTTTGTTCACCTTCTGAAATTTCAGACTGTGGTTTTCTCAATTTATATCCGATGAGTAGTCCCAGTACAAATGTCATTGCATTAGTTATTAGCAAAGTAACTGATACACACACTAATGCAATGATGACTTCCATTTTTGAATTAGGTTCAGTAATATTCATAATAATCTGTTGAGCTAAAATACAACAGCAATGACACACAATTAATATTAAATTTCTGACTCCAATGATTAGACATACACTCTAATCTTCAATACCCACCCCTAATGTCTCTTCTCTCCCTTACAAGCATAAAAATGGGTCTATCATACACATACTGGTGGTTGCAGTGAAGCATTGAGCCAGTAACATAGATATATCTTGTTACAAAGGTACAATTGTATTTTTCTCCTTCAGTTGTAGGCTTGACACTATAGTTGTAACATTATATATGTATAATTACTTATCTGGGGCCATGTCAGAGAAGTACATTTGTAACAAAATAATTAATTGTACCTGATGTTGCGTTTGGTGTGCAATTAAGTGTAGTGGGGTCAGGATACCACCTCCTATCATTCCCACACACTGCCATTATACTCTCCTCTGGAACCAGACCCTCCTCACACTTCAACACTATCACAGAACCTTCAGTTGTGGCTGTGTAAGGTGAGATGGACACTCCATTGGCAGCAGATGGAGTGAAACACTGAATCAATGTGAAACTGATTGCTGTAATGTTACTATTCCCTCTGCAATTAACAGCTTGAACTGTTACCCTGTACTCAATGTTGTAAGACAATGTTATATTTATGGCAGTGGAGTTAGTAGTTAACAGTGATTGTGAAGGTGGAGAGTCAAGGGATGTATTTGAAATATGAATCAGGTATGTGGCTGATCTCTCCATGTTCACCCATTGAATGGTGACTGTAGATGTGTTTGTATCATTGTAGTAATCAGATATGTTCAACTGCTGTGGAGTTGGTGGGGGACTTACTGTATTAATGTTTTGTACATAAGACCTATAAAATAAGTAGCTAAACAATACTATTATTCTTTACCTTCAACCACCACTAGTCTATTCACTAGCCTGTCCAATACAGGACCACAGCCAATCCTAGTTCCATTGTGTTGAGAGTTTAATGTGAAGTGTAGAGATGAATACAGGTATGTGGTACCTATAACTAGCAGTGTAGCATTACCATAACCCACTTGTGAGGGCTCTTGGAGAGCATCTAGGTCAGTGAAAAGTTTTTTTGATACACTATCATCCTCTGGTCTCGTCCATGACCACCACAGTGTGGTACCACTAACATTACAAAAGAAGGTGAGATTGTCCCCTTCACATCCACTATTCACATAGTTGGTGGGTTCTAGCACCACAGTACCTATTAGGGAATATAGACAGTCAGCACATCTGTTCTGCATTACAAAATAATTATATGAAGTCAGAATCTCTTACTCTATTATAAGGTGCTGATTACCAATATAATAGTATGCTTACCATGTAATGGCAGGAAAGTATTCACACTCCATATTATTATGAGTATGGTAGAAGTTGGATGCATCATAGCAATCTATCAGATCAAGAAAACAAATCCACAAATTCTAACTAATATGGAGGAGTTTAGAAAACACTAGAGTTCTTATATACAACTAACAACACAATATTAGACTAGGTCTATGAGATGATCATATCTATAGAAGTTTCATTGACTATGTATTACCTACAATAATATGTTAGAGTATAGCAGTGCTGAATAGAGCACTCCACTCTGATTGGTCAAAAGGAGGTCTCTAAATTTCTTAGAGCCTCCAACTTAGAGCTCTCTATTTAGAGATTTAGAGTCAATTCATATTCTCTCATGGTTGTTTTGTTTTTAACTTGGTATGTAATATTATTGTTTTTGTTAACTGTTATTGTGTGTGTGTGTGTGTGTGTGTGTGTGTGTGTGTGTGTGTGTGTGTGTGTGTGTGTGTGTGTGTGTGCATGTGATTTTTTTCTTGTGGTTGTTTACCTTTAAATACCATTAGCTAGCTATAATGACTTGTTCTTGTTTTGACTGAATTGTCTACCTTAGCTAACTGGAACTGATGTTGCAATGCTACTGATCATTTTAAGTTACTAACTTACTCTTGAAAGCCAAAATACATATTACATGCATGCATAATGTCTACAATGTTCATATTTCATCAAAATTGTTAGAATGGTAACTGACTTGCATATATATAGCTAACTTAAGTATGTGCCGATATGCCACATCTCTAATAGATGAACATCTGAGTAACACCCAAGCACACTTCTCTTATACGTAAATATGTATGCCAAAACAAGCTGAATTTCCCCAAAAGAAAAATATTCATTAGTGTTAATAATTTAACAACAATGTTCTAAAACAATCCTATAAGTACCTAGTTACTAGTTAGATGTTTCAGTAATATTATGTATATATACACGAATAATGGTAGCTACTAGGAGAAAAAGATGAGAGGTCAACACTGTACAATTGATATAGAAATTTAGTTACATACTCCAGAACTTTAATGACTTGGATAATTCAGCTAATTACATTCTATTATTGCGTCTTCACAACTGTGTGTGGTTGCTTACAAAAATTATGTACAAAATTTACTAAACATGATGTTTAGTTCATGTTGTAGTTTGTTACTGGGTAAGTGGAGTATAAGCTATATTCTCTGTAAGTTCTATGGTGGCTGGTTCTTCCTGAAGTATTTCCTCATACATTGGGTCTCTCTGTGATGACATCTTCAGGCTCACTTTGGCCAGTCATTGATGCTCTGTGTTCACCCCCTGATATTTCAGACTGTGGTTTTTTCAAATGAGTAGTCCCAGTACAAATGCCATTGCATTAGTTATTAACAAAGTAACTGATACACACACTAATGCAATGATGACTTCCATTTTAGAATTAGGTTCAGTGATAATGTTATTCTGTTGAGCTAAAATACAGCAGTGATGACATACTGATTAATATTAATTACTTAATTACAAATTATGTAGTGATGTCACTTATTGTTTTGTGCTATTTAATCTTATGTCATGTGCACCATTGATGATTCAGAGAAAAACGATAAAGATCGTAACTAAAATGTAGTCAGAGTTACTACAAACTAAGTGTTTTTTCTTCCTTGTGATTATTTCTAACTGGAAAGCTTCCCCCATTTCCCCATAATACCTATAGTTATACACTGGCCATGTGTTAGTCTAGAGTAGCCAAACTCTTTACAGGAAGTCACTCATGATCAGTTTTGTGAGTTTATTAATAATTAATTTTGATTGTAATAACAATAACATCAGAAATCATGTAGATATGTAGCTAGTTTTCTGATCAGAGGAGTCAAGCAGAGAGTATACATATATAACATGAAGGTATACCTCTACCTCTAATAAACAACTTTAATACTGGAGGTGAATGGAATCATTTCACTGCAAGTAACTTAATGATACTGTATTGACTATCAGAGTCAATTACATATAGCTAGTGGCTATGAAAATAGTAAAGTAGCTATATAGCTAATTGTTTTCAAAGCAAGTTGATTGGTCAATTAACAAATGAACAAGCAATTAATAATATTATTATGATTACATTTATTAACTTCACACTAGAATACTTATGTTTTGAATGGTGTTTTCTGTTCACCTCAGAAACTTTCTAATAACTTTGGTGATAGTGGTGCAGAAGGATCTAATATCTGTGGTGGTACAGGAGATACTGAAAGATCAAGGTGGTAGAGGAAGTACTTCATTGTCAGTGATTACAACATTATCACAGTAATTACTGTTAAAAACTGAGCTGTCTTCAGTGACCATGGGCTTTGGTTCTGGGAGTTCACCTGTGTAGATTTCAGATAATAAAATGCATTTTTACAGTGAAATTGTTTCTGATCACAAAATACATACTGACATCCCAATAGAACATTTATCCTTATAAACCAAAGACATGCTGTTATAACAATGACGTTTAGCTCCAGACCCTATATACCAAAATAACAATGGTCTTGTACATGCTGAGTGTTCATGTGTTGAGTCTATTGTCCAATAAAGAGACATAGTTTTGAGTTAGGTAAAGTATAGCCATGTAGCTAGTTGGTACCACTATTTTTTGGGAAGGAGGATAACAATAATGATGTTATAAAAATTAATGCAACAAATGTATTCAGTTGTGTTGGGAATTACTTACTTGTAGTTCATAATAATTATTACAGCATTAAGTTTAGTATATTATAATAGAGCTAATTATGAGATTCTTCATTCAAACAGATAATATATTTTAATAAATTGTATAGTTTTGGGAGATGATTGTCATCAAAAACGGAATTAAGTTTAGCAAGCAGCTAGTCGTATTCAATTAATGTTTATGTCAAGTTTTTGGTAAAGTTTTTGTACATAATCATTAGCTATTAAAAGAACATGTTTACTATACTAACCTGTATCATAAATTATTAATATTTTCTTGGATAATTCATGACAGTTTATCTTATCCAGTGCCTTGCTCACTGCCTTCCATGTTGGCTTAGCCCTGTCCTTCAGCCACTTATCACACACTTCCACAAAACAGTCAAAATCAGTGCCATGCTCTCTTACATCTTTAATTTCGGTCAAATATTCTTGTGATATACCCAAAGCTGCTCCAATTTCTTTCCATTTTGAGTAGATCTCACGTAATTGAATTAACAGAGTGTCCAGATTCAGTAATAGATCTAAATTTTGTTATCATACATGTACTTATTATTCTTGCTATTACATACGTAACTATTTAACTAGAAACTTGATTTCCCAATAGTATTGCTATTAGCTATCCTTTTAGGTTAGCTAAGTACATTGACACATATTAGAAATTACTGTGATTTCAATAGGAATAGAAAATCTCTCTCTCTCTTTAGAAATTTCTTTATATGTGCATGTGTGATTGATGTTAGCTATTGTTTTCAATAGAGCATCAGAAGTAATAGTGATAACTACATACCTGATGGATGGGTTGGATGAATTTTTGAGTATATTAATTCCTTTGTGGCCTTTGACTTGTCTGACTGAGTATTATTCTTTTTGGCATCAGTAACAACTTCTTCATAGTCAGTGTATTCTCTAGCTTCTACTTTGACCATTGAATAACACGGGACATTGTCCTCACGAGTGGAATCATGACTATAATCTTTAACCTTACATTCACTTTTACCATCAACCACATGTCCTCTAGCATCACTCTTAGTTTCTTTCTGTGGCCTAGGAGCCTATAATAATAAAGTACAAGATAACTGTGACTATTATAATGAAGTTTTTGTTACTTGAAATGACTGGCATAATAACTATCAACCACAGACTTAGTTATACTATTATAATACTATATATTTCAGCAGTGGTAATAAAGTGGGTGTATAGTCTATTATATTATTCGATAGCTATTGTGTGTGTTTGTAGTCTTTTAATGAGTAATTGAGTAATAGATATGAATTGCTGTGTTCAGGTCTCCAGCAACTTCTATTTATTGACTTGAAAACACATACAAGCTATACCTACTGCTATCAAAGAATTCAGCATTTTTCTGAACCTGGAAAATCAAGGTTCCAAGGTTTTGAACTAAAATAACTGCTTATGAATGTATTTACTCTTAGCATAAAAACAATAATGTTATTGTTATATTTACCTCATGAAGAGTGCTTGTGTGCTGAGGAATTGTGGATTCATATGCATCCTTTAACTGATAAGGAAATACCATAACATTGTATTTACATAATGCATGCACAAGTAGATATACATTACCTCTATAGTTGATATTCTATTCAGAAATCTATAGTTAAGAACACTGTATTCAGGTGCTTCTTCACTTGTCTATATATAATTATACAGGCATAGCTACATGTACAGTTATACATGTGCAGTTATGATTATTATATACTATAATATAATACAAGAGAAAAATATAACAACATTGATTTGATTTTGCAAGTAATATTGCTAGTACAGTTCAAATAATAATTTAATTTCCTGCTACATATATTCATTATAATTATGAAAAAATGCATAATCATTATCTCACCATTGATTGTAGAGGACACTCAGAACTGATGTGCAAGTGGTTATATGCCTTTATACACAGTACAATATTTATTAGAACATAAAACAGAAATTGTTTTCAGTGTACATACCTCTGGGTGTGAAATCCTGTCTCTAGAAACAACAATAAACAATAACAATAACATTATTATTATATAAGTATATAAACACATGTGGAGGGAATTTCTTAGATCATGTTATTATAATAATATCTACTGTAATACCTTCTGTGTATTAGTTATAGCCATAATAGCAGTATCAACAAGAACAAACATTGAATATGATGTAGTAAAATTCATGTTTTTTTATAGCAGAGATAGAACATGACTTACATGTCAACTCTCCTGTCTTTTGACTTCACTGCTAAAATAATAGATAACAGAAACATCACAGATGACAGTTTATAGCTCTAAAAATATTATGTTTATCATTTCAACTGAAAGAAGATTATTGAACTGGCTCACTCAATCATTCTTTATAGTTAAATGTGAAGGGCACATTACATTCATTATGTACAGAGCTGAGATCAAAAGTAGGTGGAGTCATACCTAACAGTGACACTGTATTATACCTGATTTCCTTCTGATTATAACTCCTGATGTTACACAGATGGAGAGAAAAAGAACACCAGTGAGGCCACTAGCAGCAGTCACCATTCCAATTATGAGCCACATTCTCAGTTCTACATGTCCAGAAGTGTTGTTCGTAGCTGTATATAGTGAAGCATTTAAAGATATGATCACTTATTTTCATACTTGTTTATTCAGTTGTATTACAGCATTTCACTGGTTTGTCACTAAATGTAACATCATCTAAGTAGTCATTTGCCTTATCTGTGGTCATATTAGAGAATGTATATACATCAGGAGACTCTTTATGATCATATTTTTCTCCAAACTCAGCACAGAGCTAAATTTCATTATTGTAGCTATAATAATGACTATTCTATGGAACCTGAATTAGTTTATTCTCTTTAAAATGGCATCCACAAGTCATACAAAGTGTAAGTCATTTATATTCAAGTTAAAGGATGTTTATTGCAGTCATATCTGGATAATAATTATAAAGATGTCAATAACTTAGAAATTGCTTACCTTTATTCATATTTATCTACCTACTTATTTGCTCATGTTCCTAATAGCTATGAACCTATTCCTATGTCAAGAGGAGGAGATAGAATAGTGTCTGCTGAGGTCCTATACTGACTGCACAATTATGTATAACCATGATAGAGATGCCCAGAACTTAGAGGTACTGATCACTTGTAGCTAGTTACACATATCAATATATTATAATAAACTGTACATTAATTATTTATATGAGCTATTATAATAATATTATTATGATAATAATTATTATATTAGCTATTCATTATGTTCTGGTTTATAATATCTAATTACCTGATGTTGTGTTTGGTGAGCAATGAAGTGTAGTGGGGTCAGGATACCACCTCCTATCATTACCACACACTGCCATTATACTCTCCTCTGGTACCAGACCCTCCTCACACTTCAACACTATCACAGAACCTTCAGTTGTAGCTGTGTAAGGTGTGATCAACACTCCACTGGCAGCTGATGGAGGGAAGCACTGAATTAATGTGAAACTGATTGCTGTAATGTTACTATTCCCTCTGCAATTACCAGCTAGAACTGTTACCCTGTACTCAATGTTGTAAGACAATGTTATATTTATGGTAGTAGAATCAGTAGTTAACAGTGACTGTGCAGGTGGAGAGTCAAGGGATGTATTTGAAATATTAATCAGGTATGTAGCTGGTCTCTCCATGTTCTCCCATTGAATGGTGACTGTAGATGTGTTTGTATCATTGTAGTAATCAGATATGTTCAACTGCTGTGGAGTCAGTGGGGGACTTACTGCATCAATGTTTTGTACATAAGACCTATAAAATAAGTAGCTAAACAATACTATTATTCTTTACCTTCAACCACCACTAGTCTATTCACTAGCCTGTCCAATTCAGGACCACAGCCAATCCTAGTTCCATTGTGTTGAGAGTTTAATGTGAAGTGTAGAGATGAATACAGGTATGTGGTACTTAAAGCCAGCAGTGTAGCAGTGCCATCACCCATTTGTGAAGGCACTAGGAGAGTATCTAGGTCAGTGAAAAGTTTTTTTGATGGACTATCATCCTCTGGTCTAATCCATAACCACCACAGTGAGAGACCACTAACATTACAAAAGAAGGTGAGATTGTCCCCTTCACATCCACTATTCACATAGTTGGTAGGTTCCAGCACCACAGTACCTATTAGAGAATATAGACAGTCAGCACATCTGTTTTGAATTACATTGAAGTCAATACAATTAAAAAGCCAATTTCTTACTCTATTATAAGGTGTTGATTGCTAATACAAATCACTAATAATTTATCTTACCTTTTAATGGCAGTAAAGTATTCACACTCCATATTATTATGAGTATGGTAGAAGTCGAATGCATTATAGCTAGCTATCTGATCAAGAAAGCAAATCCACAAATCCTAACTACCAGCTAGCTAGTTAGCTATTTTACTAGTACATAAATAACTAGCTGACTATCTTATAATTCAATAGATCAGTTTTCAATATGGAGCAGTTTAGAAAACACCAGAGTTCTTATAATAATATAGCAAAATTACATAACAACAGAGTATTGGACTAGATCTATAACAATAATAGAGATGATCACATCAGGATCATATATTATATAATTATAAAGAGTAGTTTCAATGACCACACCCCCTTTGGAATATATGATAATATGATTTTCTAAATTTAGACTGTAGTGGATGTGATGTGTAGATTTTATAGTCAAAATTTTAATACACCGTTGTTTGTTTTCACTGCAAGTAACATGAGGGTGTGTCTTGCTGGCTTTCAAGTAAACATGAAATGCCTCCATATAATATGCCCCTGCATGCTACCAGAGAAGAACTGAATAAGATAGATAGGGACAGAATATGAAAGCAGCCCTGATCAGAAAAAGAAATGCACAGAGTAGCTATAATTAGCTATGCAGTATTATTATTATGAAAAGAAGAGACTAAATTATTTAGGCATATAATATACATCTAGCTAGAACAGTAGCTAGTTAGCTGCTGATTTTTTCTTTTATTCTTGTCATTGAGCCAATCTTTATGTGCTTTTACACACTGTCTGTAATTTGCACTACATAGCTACTTTATTCTACTTTATCTTTTGCATCTAAGCAGTTGGATTTACGTAATTAATCTTGTCTCTATAAGCTAAATTATATCTTTTTGTTATACATAGACTTTGAAACTTGTTGACATAATGTGCTTACATTAATAGAAACTTTTGGGAACTTAAGGTCTTAGTATTGCAGTGTCAGTATTAATAGCTAACTATCTATATAGGAACTGATTTGTTATAAGTTCACTTATGTAGTGTGATAGTAATCCATGTATATAGGATGTTATCCAATCACAATGCAAGCAAACTTCTCTCATGGATACTCTAAAGTTAGTATTTTACTACATAGCTAGCTAATAGAAATTTGCATTGTGAATAATACTAAGAAAATATATCTTATTTGTATTCATTCATTAGTGCTAACATTTTACAAACAAGTTTCCAAAGCCACTCTAGGTCTCTCTATACAGTAACACATATTATGTCAGTACATGCACATTATGTTTACATGAATAATGTACTATGAATGTTCTTATAATAGTAGTACATATGAGTGAAAACTCTATTATATTACATAATTGTATTCTATGTATTTGGTTGTTTACAAAAATTAAAAATTAACTAATGGTGTTATTATTATTATTTTTTCATTCATGTTGTGGTTTGTTACTGAGTAAGTGGAGCATAAGCTATATTCTCTGTAAGTTCTATGGTGGCTGGTTTCTCCTGAAGTATTTCCTCATACATTGGGTCTGACTGTGTTTCTGTGATGACATCTTCAGGCTCAATTTGGTCAGTCCTTGAAACTCTGTGTTCTCCCACTGATATCTCAGACTGTGGCTTTCTCAATTTATATCCAATGAGTAGTCCCAGTACAAATGCCATTGCTCCAAGCATTACCAAAATAACTGATACACACACTAATGCAATGATGACTTCCATTTTAGAGTTACGTTCAGTGGTATTAATAATATTATCCTGTTGAGCTAAAAAAAAAAAAATTGAAAAAAAATTGCCTTTAAGCAGAAACAAAAACAGGATCATGATCGTCGGCATAGAGCCACACCCTTACCACCAATCCCAAATGACACAGAAGTATGGGTAACCACCAATGGGAGAGAAACCCCAGGCAAAGTCATTGCCCCATCAGACACTCCCAGATCATACCTAGTAGGCACCCCTACTGGCCAAATACAGAGAAACCGACACCAGCTCAATGTTGTTCCAACCAACCAGGAAGCACAAGCACCTGCAGAGGAATCTCAAACTCTACTGTCTCCCAAACGAATCCAAACAAGATCACGTACAGGTACTATTATCAGACCACCCGATAGACTTGGAAACCCTCTTTGAAGGAAGGGAGATGTGGCATGTACAATCTACTTTCATGTACCAGCTGTTATCATATTGCACATGGAAGTATCAACTATAATTACATTGTACATGTGTGTGTTAATAGTTAGCGACATTCTAGTTATATGTTTAGCATTCTAGTGAGACTTTGATTCAGTTGAGTATATAAGTGTCTGTGTACAATCTAGTTCTCAATCCTAAATACTAAGTCACATAATACTACACTTTCCATCACCAATTCAATAGATTAGTATAATAGAGCTTCTCGATCGCAATAAATTGCTCTAACTCTAGCAGTTCCGAACACAGTTCACTAACTTTGAAGTGCTGTTCGTCAAAATTGGTACTATTTCAAATTGGTACTATTTCACTGAAATAGTATCCATGGAGAGCTCATCTTCATCTCACAGCTAGAATAAAGTATAATAAGTGCGCATGCGTAGGTAGCTATACGGTTTTAGTGATGACAAAAATGATAGCACCATGGTCTAGATAGATGTGATGTGTAGATAAAATTTAATACAGAACTGTTTGTTTGCATTGCTATATGTAGCATGAGGGTGTGTCTTGCTCTGTGATGCAAAATTAAAGTAGCTATGTATTGAAAGTACAGACAGTTTTATAAAGAAACCAGAAGCATGTACAATAGTGAAAAGAGAAAAGGGGCAGCTAACTACTGTTTTAGTTGTAGAAATGATACTATAACTCTCTTCTTTTTAATAACTAGCTATATACAGTAACTAAAGTAATAGCTCTAGGCTAATTTACTCACTTCATGACTTTGTGCATTTCTTCTTCTGCTACAAAATCTGAACCATTTTCATGTTCTGTCTTTATTATAGCTAGACCTTGAAAATATTGTTGACAGCACAAGTAACAATAATTTGATGTGCTCACATTTGGATAATGTGACAAACTTAAGTTATTGCAGTGTCAGCATATTAGAAATGATATTATTACTTATGTAGTGCAAAAGAGGGTATTTTTTAATTGCAATGTCACTTATCATTTTAAGTTGCTAACTTACTTTTGAAGACTTATAGCTATTATGTGCATGTATAGTGTATACAATGTTCATTCTTCATCAAAATTGTTGGAATGATAACTGACTTGCAATGCATATAACTAAGTATGTACCCACATACATCCAGCATCTCTAAGAGATGAACATCTGAAGGATCCAAGCACACTTCTCTTATGGATACATATTATACCAAAACAAACTGAATTCCCCAAGAAAGATATTTTTATTCATCATGTTCAAAAGCAATCTAGTCATGTTTCAGTAATGTATGTATACATGAATAATGGTAGCTACTAGGAGAAAAATGTGAGAGGTCAACACTGTACAATATAATATAGTTACATAGCTACTCCAGAACTTTAATGACTGGGATGCTTCAGCTAAATATTGATATTACATTCTATTACAAACTTTATTACTCTGTGTGGTTGCTTACAAAAAATTAATTATGTATGGTTATTTATAATAAACATGATGTTTAGTTCATGTTGTAGTTTGTTACTGAGTAAGTGGAGCATAAGCTATATTCTCTGTAAGTTCTATGGTGGCTGGTTTCTCCTGAAGTATTTCTTCATACATTGGGTCTCTCTGTGTCTCTGTGATGGCATCCTCAAGCTCACCTTGTTCAGTCGTTGATGCTCTTCGTTCATCTGATTTTTCATACTGTGGCTTTCTCAATTTATATCCAATGAGTAGTCCCAGTACAAATGTCATTACATTAGTTATCAACAAAGTAACTGATACACACACTAATGCAATGATGACTTCCATTTTAGAGTTAGGTTCAGTGGTATTCATAATAGTATCCTGTTGAGCTAAAAAAAAAAAACAACAGTGATGACATAATTAACCTCTGACTCCTAGGATTAGTCACATACAGGACAAGAAGCCCCATCCCTACCTTACAAGCATAAAAATGGTCTATCATACACAAATATGCTAGTGAAACATTGAACAAGTAACATATGACACTTATTTACACACTTGTTACAAAGGTGCAGTTGTATATTTCTCCTTTTGTTGTAAAATTGACATTGGTTTTAACATCATCTACATAATATGTGGTATTATAATATACAATAGTCACTTCACTTGTCTTATCTGTGGGCATGTCAGAGAAAATAGTTATATGTACATCAAGAGACTCTTAATGAGCAAATTTGCAACAACAACAATCACTCAAATACCTGATGTTGTGTTTGATGTGCAATTAAGTGTAGTGGGGTCAGGATACCACCTCCTATCATTACCACACACTGCCATTATACTCTCCTCTGGTACAAGACCCTCCTCACACTTCAACACTATCACAGAACCTTCAGTTGTGGCTGTGTAAGGTGAGATCAACACTCCATTGGCAGCAGATGGAGGAAAGCACTGAACCAATGTGAAACTGATTGCTGTAATGCTACTATTCCCTCTGCAATTACCAGCTTGAACTGTGACCCTGTACTCAATGTTGTAAGACAATGTTATATTTATGGCAGTGAAATCAGTAGTTAACAGCAATTGTGTAGGTGGAGAATCAAGGGATGCATTTGAAATATTAATCAGGTATGTGGTTGGTCTCTCCATGTTCTCCCATTGAATGGTGACTGTAGATGTGTTTGTATCATTGTAGTAATCAGATATGTTCAACTGCTGTGGAGTTGGTGGGGGACTTACTGTATTAATATTTTGTACATAAGACCTATAAAATAAGTAGCTAAACAATACTATTATTCTTTACCTTCAACCACCACTAGTCTATTCACTAGCCTGCTCACTCTAGGACCACAGCCAATCCTAGTTCCATTGTGTCGAGAGTTTAATGTGAAGTGTAGAAATGAATACAGGTATGTGGTGCCTATAGCCAGCAGTGTGGCAATACCATCACCCACTTGTGAGGGTACTTGGATGGTATCTAGGTCAGTGAGAAGTTTTTTTGATACACTATCATCCTCTGGTCCAGTCCATGACCACCACATCGAAGGAACACTAACATTACAAAAGAAGGTGAGATTGTCCCCTTCACATCCACTATTTACAAAGTTGGTGGGTTCCAGCACCACAGTACCTATTAGGGAAGAGCATGTGTCTGTTCACCATGGCTATAAAGTCAATAAAAAGACCATCTGATCTCTTATTCTAATAAGAGGTGTCCAATAAAAAGGGAAAGTAATGTCATGGTGAAGCTACATACATTAATAATGGTCCAGCTCACATGATGGCAGGAAACTATTCATACTCCATACTATAATGAGTATGGTAGAAGTAAACATAACAAACAAGAAACAAATCCACAGATTCAAACTACACTGTAGCTAGCTGATTAGCTATTGTACTAGGAAATGTTGCTAGCACTTACCCTCCCCTTTTTGAAAATCACACCCACCCATTAAAAACACATCCACCCACCATGAATAGCATTTTAATGCATGAAGATTCCTGTTAGTTTTTTGGCTAGGGATGTGACTTTTTTACACTTTGAAAGGAGTTCTGGTGAAACAAAAGAACAAGAATGAGGATCACTGTTAAATTTTAGAAACAGCTGTCTTCTTCTATTCATAGAAGCCACCATTTGTTGTCTGGTGGTGTCCTAATGTACACAATGAGTAGATCCTATTTTCAAAGTTCATGGAAAAGAGCAGTTATAATAGTATTATACAATAAGTAATTGAAGAATCGCTACACCTTGCCTGTGGCCCTCAGTGTCTGAAGGCTGCTAAAAATGTTAATTAGCTGCCTGTGGTCTGAGATGGCTGCACTGTACTGTTTACACAATGACTATTCAGCTATTCAGGTACTTCCAGGGACAAACAATGGCCTTATGTAAATCTGTTGTGGGACAGATTTAGCTAGTGTAAATTTGGTACTGTCCCTGAGCTTGTAGGGTATGTTTAGTTCTAGTAATAGCTAAGTATAGCAAATTTGATATTGTGGAGCAGTTGAGTTTATTGTAATATTCTTATAAGGGAAAATTTTTAAACTTATAAATCTCTCCAGATATACAGGAAGTTACTTTCTGGCTAGTACTTACAAATTAAAAAAAAGAGGAACATCTTTATCTGTATTTTTGAGCCTATACACAACCTCAGTGGCAGTGCAAACTACATCTTTGTTATAGCCTGAGTGTATTACCGTATAGCGGGAAATTTCCAAGGGGAAATATTTTCGTGGTTTTCAATAATCATGGAAAAAAATTCGTGGTTTACAGCTCGGTGCTGTCTCAATTAAACCATAAAATTAAAAGTTCATGGGTAAAACATTCGTGGTTTTATTTAAACCACGAAAACCATGAAAATATTTCCCCTCGGAATTTTCCCGCTATACGGTATGTCATCATGTATATAGGTGCCTAAACATAATTGTGATGATGCCTGAAATATTTACTTATAGGAAACTTCTCCAAAAAAGTGTCAGTTTTCACACACCCCACCACAGTACCTATGTATCTGTTCACCATGGCATTAAAAAGTCGATCTGATCTCTTATAGGTGTTTAATAAAAAGAGAAAATAATGTCATGGTAAAGCTACATACTACATTAATAATGGTCCAGCTTACCATATGATGGCAGGAAACTATTCATATTCCATATTATAATGAGTATGGTAGAAGTCAACATAACTAGCAATCCACAAATCCTAACTACGTACACTATAGCTAGCTAGTTAGCTATTTTACTAGTACATTAATAACTAGCTGACTACCTTATAATTCAATAGATCAGCTTTCAACATGGAGCAGTTTAGAAAACACCAGAGTTCTTATACACAACATAATTAACAACAGAATGTTAGATGAGATCTATAATAATAGAGATGATCATATTTAATAAAATCATTATGTTAATGATTAACATGAAGGTCTACAGTAGTGGATGTGATGTGGAGATCTCTTTGCATGTAACATGAGGGTGTGTCCTGCTCTGTGAGGGGCGTTCCAGGAAACATGAAATGCCTCCAAATATGCCCCTGCATACAACCAGAGAAGAACCGAAGATAATTAATTAGGGACAGAATATGAGAAAGCAGCTCAGTTTTTGTACCAGAAGAAATGCACAAAGTACGTATAATAGTATTATGAAGTGAGCCTCACTATAATTTTGTAGCTAGGTACTATTTAACTATAATTTAATGAAAAGAAGAGAGTAATAATCATGGCATACAACTATAATAGTAGTTAGCTGCTGTTTATACATATTGACTATCAGAGTCAATTATGTATAGTGGCTTTGAAAATAGTAAAGTAGCTATATAATTGTTTTTAAAGCAAGTTGATTGATCAATTAACAAATGAAGAACAATTATTAATATGATGATTACATTTATTAACTTCACACTAGAATACTTAGTTTTGAATGGTGTTTTCTGTTCACCTCAGAAACTAGAATCACGTACTGAAATCAACTAACTCAGGTGGTACAGGTGGTGCAGAAGGATCTAATGTCTGTGGTGGCACTGAGAGATCAAATAACTTTGATGGTACAAAAGGTACTTCATTGTCAGTGGTTACATTGTCACAATAATTACTGTTACAAACTGAGTTGTCTTCAGTGACCATGGGCTTTGGTTCTGGGAGTTCACCTGTGTAGATTTCAGGTTAAAAAATGCATTTTTACAGTGAAATTGTTTCTGATAACAAAATACGTACATACTGACATCCCAATAGAACATTTATACTTATAAACTACCTAACTCCAAAGATAATACTGAAATTTCACTAATTGTGTTATAATAATTATTATAACAATGACATTTAGCTCCAGACCCTACAATAATAACAATGGTCTTGTACATGCTGAGTCTCCATGTGTTGAGTCTATTGTTCAATAAAGAAACTTAAGTTTTGTGTTAGGTAAAGTTTCGTCAATGTAGTTGGTACCACTCTATTTTGGGAAGGAGGAGAGCAATAATGTTGTTACAGAAATTAATGCACCAAATGTATTTAGTTGTGGTGGGAAGTACTTGTAACTCTTAATATTACAGCATTAAGTTTAGTATAGAGCTAATTTTGGGATTCTTCATTCAAACAGATATATTTTAATAAATTGTATAGTTTTGGGAGATGATCATCATCAAAAATGGAATTAAGTTTAGCAAGCAGCTAGTCGTATTCAATTAATGTTTATGTCAAGTTTTTGGTAAAGTTTTTGTACCTGTATCATAAATTTTTAATATTTTCTTGGATAATTCATGACAGTTTATCTTATCCAGTGCCTTGCTCACTGCTTTCCAAGTTGGCTTAGCTCTGTCGTTCAGCCACTTATCGCACACTTCCACAAAACAGTCAAAATCAGTGCCATGCTCTCTTATATCTTTAATTTTGGTCAAATATTCTTGTGATATACCCAAAGCTGCTCCAATTTCTTTCCATTTTGAATATATCTCACGTAATTGAATTAACAGAGTGTCCAGATTCAGTAATAGATCTAAATTGTGTTATCATACATGTACATAATAATTATTATTCTTGCTATATTCAACTAGATTAACAGAAACTTGATTTCCCAATAGTATTGCTATAGCTACCCTTTTAGGTTATTGACACATACTTAGGTCTTTATAATAAAATTACTGTGATTTCAATAAGAATAGAAAATCTCTCTCTTTAGTCTGTGTGCATGTGTGATTGATGTTAGCTATTGTTTTTGTTAGAGCATCAGAAGTAATAGTGAAAACACACCTGATGGATGAGTTGGATGAAGTTTTATTTCCTTTGTGGCCTTTGACTTGTCTGACTGAGTAGTACTCTTTTTGGTATCAGTAACAACTTCTTCATAGTCAGTGTATTCTCTACCATTAGCTTCAACTTTGACCATTGAATAACATGGGACATTGTCCTCACGAGTGGAACCTTGACTATAATCTTTAACCTTACATCCACTTTTACCTACACCTACGTATGTGTTATAACAATGACATTTAGCTCCAGACCCTTTATACAATAATAACAGTGGTCTTGTACATGCTGAGTGTCCATGTGTTGAGTCTATTTTCCACTTTAAGTTTTGTGTTAGGTAAAGTATTGTCATGTAGCTAGTTGGTACCACTATTTTTTGGGAAGGAGGATAACAATAATGATGTTATAAAAATTAATGCAACAAATGTATTCAGTTGTGTTGGGAATTACTTGTACGTAGTTCAAAATATTACAGCATTAAGTTTAGTATTTAATAGAACTAATAATGAGATTCTTCATATACTTTAATAAATTGTATAGTTTTGGGAGATGATTGTCATCAAAAACGGAATTAAGTTTAGCAAGCAGCTAGTCGTATTCAATTAATGTTTATGTCAAGTTTTTGGTAAAGTTTTTGTACATAATCATTAGCTATTAAAAGAACATGTTTACTATACTAACCTGTATCATAAATTATTAATATTTTCTTGGATAATTCATGACAGTTTATCTTATCCAGTGCCTTGCTCACTGCCTTCCATGTTGGCTTAGCCTTGTCCTTCAGCCACTTATCGCACACTTCCACAAAACAGTCAAAATCAGTGCCATGCTCTCCTACATCTTTAATTTCGGTCAAATATTCTTGTGATATACCCAAAGCTGCTCCAATTTCTTCCCATTTTGAGTAGATCTCACGTAATTGAATTAACAGAGTGTCCAGATTCAGTAATCGATCTAAATTGTGTTATCATACATGTACGTATTATTCTTGCTATTACATACGTAACTATTTAACTAGAAACTTGATTTCCCAATAGTATTGCTATTAGCTATCCTTTTAGGTTAGCTAAGTACATTGACACATATTAGAAATTACTGTGATTTCAATAGGAATAGAAAATCTCTCTCTCTCTTTAGAAATTTCTTTATATGTGCATGTGTGATTGATGTTAGCTATTGTTTTCAATAGAGCATCAGAAGTAATAGTGAAAGTTATATTTAACTACATACCTGATGGATGGGTTGGATGAATTTTTGAGTATATTAATTCCTTTGTGGCCTTTGACTTGTCTGACTGAGTATTATTCTTTTTGGCATCAGTAACAACTTCTTCATAGTCAGTGTATTCTCTAGCTTCTACTTTGACCATTGAATAACACGGGACATTGTCCTCACGAGTGGAATCATGACTATAATCTTTAACCTTACATTCACTTTTACCATCAACCACATGTCCTCTAGCATCACTCTTAGTTTCTTTCTGTGGCCTAGGAGCCTATAATAATAAAGTACAAGATAACTGTGACTATTATAATGAAGTTTTTGTTACTTGAAATGACTGGCATAATAATTATCAACCACAGACTTATTATAACACTATATATTTCAGCAGTGGTTATAAAGTAGGTGTATAGTCTATTATATTATTCGATAGTTATTGTGTGTGTTTGTAGTCTTTTAATGAGTAATTGAGTAATAGATATGAATTGCTGTGTTCAGGTCTCCAGCAACTTCTATTTATTGACTTGAAAACACATACAAGCTATACCTACTGCTATCAAAGAATTCAGCATTTTTCTGAACCTGGAAAATCAAGGTTCCAAGGTTTTGAACTAAAATAACTGCTTATGAATGTATTTACTCTTAGCATAAAAACTGGTAGTAGTAATAAGGTTATTGTTATATTTACCTCATGAAGAGTGCTTGTGTGCTGAGGACTTGTGGATTCATATGCATCCTTTAACTGATAAGGAAATACCATAACATTGTATTTACGTACATAATGCATGCACAAGTAGATATACATTACCTCTATAGTTGATATTCTATTCACAAATCTATAGTTAAGAACACTGTATTCAGGTGCTTCTTCACTTGTCTATATATAATTATACAGGCATAGCTACTTGTACAGTTATACATGTGCAGTTATGATTATTATAACAGATACTATAATATAATACAGGAGAAAAATATAACAACATTGATTTGATTTTGCAAGTAATATTGCTAGTACAGTTCACTAATAATTTAATTTCCTGCTACATATATTCATTATAATTATGAAAAAATGCCTAATCATTATCTCACCATTGATTGTAGAGGACACTCAGAACTGATGTGCAAGTGGTTATATGCCTTTATACACAGTACAATATTTATTAGAACATAAAACAGAAATTGTTTTCAGTGTACATACCTCTGTGTGTGAAATCCTGTCTCTATAAACAACAATAAACAACAACAATAACATTATTATTATATAAACACATGAGGAGGGAATTTCTTAGATCATGTTATTATAATAATATCTACTGTCTGTGTATTAGTTATAGCCATAATAACAGTATCAACAAGAACAAACATGATGTAGTAAAATTCATGTTTTTTTTATAGTAGAGATAGAACATGACTTACATATTAACTCTCCTGTCTTTTGACTTCACTGCTAAAATAATAGATAACAGAAACATCACAGATGACAGTATTATAGCTCTAAAAATATTGTTTATCACTTCAACTGAAAGAAGATTATTTAACTAGCTCACCCAATCATTCTTTATAGTTAAATGTGAAGAGCATTCATTATGTACAGACTGAGATCAAAAGTAGGTGGAGTCATACCTAACAGTGACACTGTATTATACCTGATTTCCTTCTGATTATAACTCCTGATGTTACACAGATGGAGAGAAAAAGAACTCCAGTGAGGCCACTAGCAGCAGCCACCATTACAATTATGTACCACATTCTCAGTTCTACATGTCCAGAAGTGTTGTTCCTAGCTGTATATAGTGAAGCATTTAAAGATATGATTATCTATTTACATACTTGTTTATTCAGTTGTATTACAGCATTTCACTGGTTTGTCACTAAATGTAACATCATCTAAGTAGTCATTTGCCTTATCTGTGGTCATATTAGAGAATGTATATACATCAGGAGACTCTTTATGATCATATTTTTCTCCAAACTCAGCACAGAGCTAAATTTCATTATTGTAGCTATAATAATGACTATTCTATGGAACCTGAATTAGTTTATTCTCTTTAAAATGGCATCCACAAGTCATACAAAGTGTAAGTCATTTATATTCAAGTTAGAGGATGTTTATTGCAGTCATATCTGGACAATAATTATAAAGATGTCAATAACTTAGAAATTGCTTACCTTTATTCATATTTATCTACCTACTTATTTGCTCATGTTCCTAATAGCTATGAACCTATTCCTATGTCAAGAGGAGGAGATAGAATAGTGTCTGCTGAGGTCCTATACTGACTGCACAATTATGTATAACCATGATAGAGATGCCCAGAACTTAGAGGTACTGATCACTTGTAGCTAGTTACACATATCAATATATTATAATAAACTGTACATTAATAATATTATTATGATAATAATTATTACCTCAGCTATTCATTATGTTTTGGTTTATAATATCTAATTACCTGATGTTGTGTTTGGTGAGCAATGAAGTGTAGTGGGGTCAGGATACCACCTCCTATCATTACCACACACTGCCATTATACTCTCCTCTGGTACAAGACCCTCCTCACACTTCAACACTATCACAGAACCTTCAGTTGTAGCTGTGTAAGGTGAGATCAACACTCCATTGGCAGCAGATGGAGGGAAGCACTGAATCAATGTGAAACTGATTGCTGTAATGTTACTATTCCCTCTGCAATTACCAGCTTGAACTGTTACCCTGTACTCAATGTTGTAAGACAATGTTATATTTATGGTAGTAGAATCAGTAGTTAACAGTGACTGTGCAGGTGGAGAGTCAAGGGATGGATTTGAAATATTAATCAGGTATGTAGCTGGTATCTCCATGTTCTCCCATTGAATGGTGACTGTAGATGTGTTTGTATCATTGTAGTAATCAGATATGTTCAACTGCTGTGGAGTTGGTGGGGGACTTACTGTATCAATGTTTTGTACATAAGACCTATAAAATAAGTAGCTAAACAATACTATTATTCTTTACCTTCAACCACCACTAGTCTATTCACTAGCCTGTCCAATCTAGGACCACAGCCAATCCTAGTTCTATTATGTTGAGAGTTTAATGTGAAGTTTAGAGATGAATACAGGTATGTGGTGCCCATAGCCAGCAGTGCAGCAGTACCATCACCCACTTGCGACAGCACTTGGAGAACATCTAGATTGGTAAAAAGTTTTCTTGATGCACTTTCATCCTCTGGTCTAGTCCATGACCACCACAGTGAGAGACCACTAACATTACAAAAGAAGGTGAGATTGTCCCCTTCACATCCACTATTCACATAGTTGGTAGGTTCCAGCACCACAGTACCTATTAGGGAATATAGACAGTCAGCACATCTGTTTTGAATTACATTGAAGTCAATACAATTAAAAAGCCAATTTCTTACTCTATTATAAGGTGTTGATTGCTAATACAAATCACTAATAATTTATCTTACCTTTTAATGGCAGTAAAGTATTCACACTCCATATTATTATGAGTATGGTAGAAGTCGAACGCATTATAGCTAACTATCTGATCAAGAAAGCAAATCCACAAATCCTAACTACCAGCTAGCTAGTTAGCTATTTTACTTGTACATAAATAACTAGCTGACTATCTTATAATTCAATAGATAAGTTTTCAATATGGAGCAGTTTAGAAAACACCAGAGTTCTTATAATAATATAGCAAAATTACATAACAACAGAGTATTGGACTAGGTCTATAACAATAATAGAGACGATCACATCAGGATCATATATAATTATAAAGAGTAGTTTCAATGACCACACCCCCTTTGGAATATATGATAGTATGAATTTCTAGATTTAGACTGTAGTGGATGTGATGTGTAGATTTTATAGTCAAAATTTAAATACACTGTTGTTTGTTTTTATTGCAAGTAACATGAGGGTGTAACATGAGGGTGTTACTTGCTGGCTTTTCAGGAAACATGAAATGCCTCCATATTATAATGCCCCTTCATACTGCCAGAGAAGAACTGATGATAATTAATAAGATAGATAGGGACAGAATATGAAAGTAGCTCTGATCAGAAAAAGAAATGCACAAAGTACGTAGCTATAATTAGCTATGTAGTACTATTATTACGAAAAGAAGAGAACAATATTTAGGCATATATACATCTAGCTAGAACAGTAGTTAGCTGCTGATTTTTTCTTTTATTCTTGTCATTGAGCCAATCTTTATGTGCTTTTACGTACACACTGTCTGTAATTTGCACTACATAGCTACTTTATTCTACTTTATCTTTTGCATCTAAGCAGTTGGATTTAGGTAATTAATCTTGTCTCTATAAGATAAATTATATCTTTTTGTTATACATAAACTTTGAAGCTTGTTGACATAATTTAATGTGCTTACATTAAAAGAAACTTTTGGGAACTTAAGGTCTTAGTATTACAGTGTCAGTATTAATAACTATCTATATAGGAACTGATTTGTTATAAGTTCACTTATGTAGTATGATAGTAATCCATGTAGGATGTTATCCAATCACAATTCAAGCAAACTTCTCTCATGGATAATCTAAAGTTAGTATTTTATTATAATAATATAGCTAGTAGAAATTTGCATTGTAAATATACTAAGAAAATATATCTTATTTGCATTCATTCGTTAGTGCTAACCTTTTACAAACAAGTTTCCAAAGCCACTCTAGATGTCTATACAGTAACACATATTATGTCAGTACATACACATTATGTTTACATGAATAATGTACTGTGAATGTTCTTATAATTATATAGCAGTACTACGTAATTTCTCTAGTTACATACATTTTCAATGAATTAAAACTGGATAGTTTCTATTATATTTCATAATTGTATCCTCCTGAATTTTATGCATTTGGTTGTTTACAAAAATTACATGAGATGCATAAGACTAAAAATTAACAAAATAGTGTTTACATCTTTTTTCCGTAGTTTGTTACTGAGTAAGTGGTGCATAAGCTATATTCTCTGTAAGTTCTATGGTGTCTGGTTTCTCTTGAATTATTTCCTCATACATTGGGTCTGTCTGTGTTTCTGTGATGACATCTTCAGGCTCAACTTGGTCAGTCATTGATGCTCTGTGTTCACCTCCTGATATTTCAGACTGTGGTTTTCTCAATTTATATCCAATGAGTAGTCCCAGTACAAATGCCATTGCTCCAAGCATTACCAAAGTAACTGATACACACACTAATGCAATGATGACTTCCATTTTAGAGTTACGTTCAGTGGTATTAATAATATTATCCTGTTGAGCTAAAAAAAAAAATTGAAAAAAAAAAACAAAAAACAAAACCAACAGCAAAAAAAAACAAAACAAAAAAAAACAAGCATGATGGCATAATTAAACCTCTGACTCCAAGAATTAGTCACATACTGAACAATAAGCCCCACCCCTCCCTTACAAGCATAATAATGGTCAATCATGCTAGTGAAACATTGTACTAGTAACATAATGACATTTAGTTATAGCCACTTATTTACATACTTGTTAAAAAGGTGCAATTGCATATTTCTCATTTAGTTGTAGGTTTAGTTGTAACATCATCTACATAATAGGTATACAATAGTCACTTGTCCTATTTGTGGCCATGTCAGATAAAATAGCTAGGTTCATCAAGAGACTCCTTATGAGGAAATCTGCAATAACAATTATTGAATACCTGATGTTGTGTTTGGTGTGCAATTAAGTGTAGTGGGGTCAGGATACCACCTCCTATCATTACCACACACTGCCATTATACTCTCCTCTGGTACCAGACCCTCCTCACACTTCAACACTATCACAGAACCTTCAGTTGTGGCTGTGTAAGGTGAGATTGACACTCCATTGGCAGCAGGTGGAGGGAAGCACTGAATCAATGCGAAACTGATTGCTGTAATGTTACTATTCCCTCTGCAATTACTAGCTTGAACTGTGATCCTGTACTCAATGTTGTAAGACAATGTTATATTTATGGCAGTGGAATTATTAGCTGACAATGATTGTGCAGGTGGAGAGTCAAGGGATGTATTTGAAATATGAATCAGGTATGTGGCTGGTCTCTCCATGTTCTCCCATTCAATGGTGACTGTATATGTGTTTGTATCATTGTAGTAATCAGATATGTTCAACTGCTGTGGAGTTGGTGGGGGACTTACTGTATTAATGTTTTGTACATAAGACCTATAAAATAAGTAGCTAAACAATACTATTATTCTTTACCTTCAACCACCACTAGTCTATTCACTAGCCTGTCCAATGTAGGACCACAGCCAATCCTAGTTCCATTGTGTCGAGAGCTTAATGTGAAGTGTAGAGATGAATACATGTATGTGGTGCCCATAGCCAGCAGTGCAGCAGTACCATCACCCACTTGTGAGGGCACTTGGAGAACATCTAGATTGGTAAAAAGTTTTCTTGATGCGCTATCATCCCCTGGTCCAGTCCATGACCACCACAGTGAGAGACCACTAACATTACAGAAGAAGGTGAGATTGTCCCCTTCACATCCACTATTCATATAGTTGGTGGGTTCCAGCACCACAGTACCTATTAGGGAATATAGACAGTCAGCACATCTGTTTTGAATTACATTGAAGTCAATACAATTAAAAAGCCAATTTCTTACTCTATTATAAGGTGTTGATTGCTAATACAAATCACTAATAATTTATCTTACCATGTAATGGCAGTAAAGTATTCACACTCCATGTTATTATGAGTATGGTAGAAGTCGAATGCATTATATATAGCAAGTTATCAGACCAAGAAAACAAATCCACAAATCCTAACTACCAGCTAGCTAGTTAGCTATTTTACTAGTACATAAATAACTAGCTGACTATCTTATAATTCAATAGATCAGTTTTCAATATGGAGCAGTTTAGAAAACACCAGAGTTCTTATAATAATATAGCAAAACTACATAACAACAGAGTATTGGACTAGATCTATAACAATAATAGAGACGATCACATCAGGATCATATATAATTAGTAGTTTCAATGACCACATCCCCTTTGGAATATACGATAGCATGAATTTCTAGATTTAGACTGTAGTGGATGTGATGTGTAGATTTTATAGTCAAAATTTAAATACACCTTGTTTGTTTTCATTGCAAGTAACATGAGGGTGTGTCTTGCTGGCTTTCAAGTAAACATGAAATGCCTCCATATACGTAATATGCCCCAGCATACTACCAGAGAAGAACTGAATAAGATAGATAGGGACAGAATATGAAAGCATCAGAAAAAGAAATGCACAAAGTAGCTATAATTAGCTATGCAGTACTATGTATTATTATGAAAAGAAGAGACCAAATTATTTAGGCATATATACATCTAGCTAGAACAGTAGTTAGTTAGCTGCTGATTTTTTCTTTTATTCTTGTCATTGAGCCAATCTTTATGTACTTTTACACACTGTCTGTAATTTGCACTAAATAGCTACTTTATTCTACTTTATCTTTTGCATCTAAGCACAGTTGGATTTAGGTAATTAATCTTGTCTCTATAAGATAAATTATATCTTTTTGTTATACATAGACTTTGAAACTTGTTGACATAATATAATTTAATGTGCTTACATTAATAGAAACTTTTGGGAACTCAAGGTCTTAGTATTGCAGTGTCAGTATTTAATAACTATCTATATAGAAAATGATTTGTTATAAGTTCACTTATGTAGTGTGATAGTAATCCATGTATAGGATGTTATCCAATCACAAACTTCTCTCATGGATACTCTAAAGTTAGTATTTTACTAATAGCTAGCTAATAGAAATTTGCATTGTGAATATACTAAGAAAATATATCTTATGCTAACATTAATTACAAACAAATTTCCAAAGCCACTCTAGGTCTCTCTATACAGTAACACATATTATGTCAGTACATGCACATTATGTTTACATGAATAATGTACTGTGAATGTTCTTATAATAGTAGTACATATGAGTGAAAACTCCATTATATTTCATAATTGTATTCTATGTATTTGGTTGTTTACAAAAATTAAAAATTAACTAATGGTGTTATTATTATATATTATTATTTTTTCATTCATGTTGTGGTTTGTTACTGAGTAAGTGGAGCATAAGCTATATTCTCTGTAAGTTCTATGGTGGCTGGTTTCTCCTGAAGTATTTCCTCATACATTGGGTCTGACTGTGTTTCTGTGATGACATCTTCAGGCTCAACTTGGTCAGTCCTTGAAACTCTGTGTTCTCCCACTGATATCTCAGACTGTGGCTTTCTCAATTTATATCCAATGAGTAGTCCCAGTACAAATGCCATTGCTCCAAGCATTACCAAAATAACTGATACACACACTAATGCAATGATGACTTCCATTTTAGAGTTAGGTTCAGTGGTATTCATAATAATATCCTGTTGAGCTAAAAAAAAAAAAAAATACAACAAACCAACAACAAAAAAACAACAAAACAAGTATGATGGCACAATTAAATCTCTGACTCCAAGGATTAGTCACATACTGGATAATAAGCCCCACTCCTCCCTTACAAGCATAATAATGGTCAATCATGCTAGTGAAACATTGTACAAGTAACATAATGACATTTAGCTATAGCTACTTATTTACACACTTGTTAAAAAGGTGCAATTGCATATTTCTCCTTTAGTTGTAGGTTTGTCACTAGTTGTAACATCATCTACATAATAGATATATATAGTCACTTGTCCTATTTGTGGCCATGTCAGAGAAAATAGCTAGGTATATCAAGAGATTCTTAAGCAAATTTGCAACAACAACAATCATTCAAATACCTGAAGTTGTGTTTGGTGTACAATTAAGTGTAGTGGGGTCAGGATACCACCTCCTATCATTACCACACACTGCCATTATACTCTCCTCTGGTACAAGACCCTCCTCACACTTCAACACTATCACAGAACCTTCAGTTGTGGCTGTGTAAGGTGAGATCGACACTCCATTGACAGCAGATGGAGGGAAGCACTGAATCAATGTGAAACTGATTGCTGTAATGTTACTATTCCCTCTGCAATTACTAGCTTGAACTGTTACCCTGTACTCAATGTTGTAAGACAGTGTTATATTTATAGCAGTTGAATCAGTAGTTAACAATGATTGTGCAGGTGGAGAATCAAGGGATGTATTTGAAATAATATGAATCAGGTATGTGGCTGGTCTCTCCATGTTCTCCCATTGAATGGTGACTGTAGATGTGTTTGTATCATTGTAGTAATCAGATATGTTCAACTGCTGTGGAGTTGGTGGGGGACTTACTGCATTTTACATAAGACCTATAAAATAAGTAGCTAAACAATACCATTATTCTTTACCTTCAACCATCACTAGTCTATTCACTAGCCTGTCCAATCCAGGACCACAGCCAATCCTAGTTCCATTGTGTTGAGAGTTTAATGTGTAGTGTAGAGATGAATACAGGTATGTGGTACCTTTAACTAGCAGTGTAGCATTACCATCACCGACTTGTGAGGGCATTTGGAGAGCATCTAGGTCAGAGAAAAGTTTTCTTGATGCACTATTATCCTCTGGTCTAGTCCATGACCACCACAGTGACCTACCACTAACATTACAAAAGAAGGTGAGATTGTCCCTTTCACATCCACTATTCACATAGTTGGTGGGTTCTAGCACCACAGTACCTATTAGGAAATATAGACAGTCAGCACATCTGTTTTGCATTACATTGAAGTCAAAATACGTAATTATGAAGTCAGAATCTCTTACTCTATTATAAGGTGCTGATTGCTAATACAATAGTATGCAAGTTACTGTACTAATGATTATCTTACCATGTAATGGCAGGAAAGTATTCACACTCCATATTATTATGAGTATGGTAGAAGTTGGATACATCATAGTAAGCTATCAGTTCAAGAAAACAAATCCACAAATCCTAACTACACTGTAGCTAGCTAGTTAGCTATTTTACTAGTACATAAAATTAACTAGCTGACTACCTTATAATTCAATAGATCAGTCCATTTTTCAATATGGAGCAGTATAGAAAACATCAGAGTTTTTATACACAAAATGTTAGACTAGGTTTACAGATGATCATATCTATAGAATTTAAGGAGGGGTTTCAACTATGTATTACCTACAGTTAGAGTATAGCAGTGCTGAATAGAGCACTCCACTCTGATTGGTCAAAAGGAGGTCTCTAAATTTCTAGAGCCTCCAACTTAGAGCTCTCTATTTAGAGTCAATTCATATTCTCTCAGGGTTGTATTTTTCTTTTGTTTTTAACTTGGTATGTAATATTTTTGTTTTTGTTAACTGTTATTGTGTGTGTGTGTGTGTGTGTGTGTGTGTGTGTGTGTGTGTGTGTGTGTGTGTGTGTTGTGTGTGTGTTGTGTGTGCATGTGTGTGTGATTTTTTTCTTGTGGTTGTTTACCTTTAAATACCATTAGCTAGCTATAATGACTTGTTCTTGTTTTGACTGAATTGTCTCTACCTTAGCTAACTGGAACTGATATTGCAATGCCACTGATCATTTTAAGTTGCTAACTTACTCTTGAAAACCAAAGTACATATTACATGCATGCATAATGTCTACAATGTTCATGCTTCATCAAAATTGTTGGAATGGTAACTGACTTGCATATAGCTAACTTAAGTCAGTGGCGTAGCTAGAGTATGGCTAAGTGTGGCTTTTGCCACACCAAAGCAGCTATAGAGCTACAGCCTTGTGAATGTGCAAAGGTTTATATAATGTTGAGTGGAGCTACTAATGAACTTGAACTAGCTATTTTGTGTTCACAGCCACACCAATTCCAAGTGGCTAGCTACACCACTGCTTAAGTATGTGCCGATATGCCACACTTCTAAGAGATGAACATCTGAGCCACACCCAAGCACACTTTCTCTTATAAATATGTATGCCAAAAGAAGAAATATATATATATTTTTAGTGTTTATCATTAACCAACAATGTTCTAAAGCAATCCAATAAGTACATAGTTACATAGTTAGATGTTTCAGTAATGTTATGTATACATGAATAATTAATGGTAGCTACTAGGAGAAAAGGATGAGAGGTCAACACTGTACAATAATATGATATAGAAATTTATTTACATACTCCAGAACTTTAATGACTGGGCTAATTCAGCTAAATATTGATATTACATTCTATTATTGCGTCTTCACAAACTTTATTACTGTGTGTGGTTGCTTACAAAAATTATGTACAAAATTTACTAAACATGATGTTTATTTCATGTTGTAGTTTGTTACTGGGTAAGTGGAGCATAAGCTATATTCTCTATAAGTTCTATGGTGGCTGGTTTCTCCTGAAGTATTTCCTCATACGTACATTGAGTCTGTCTGTGTTTCTGTCAGGCTCACTTTGATTAGTCATTGAAGTTCTGTGTTCACCTTCTGAAAAAATTTCAGTGTGGTTTTTTCAATTTATATTCAATGAGTACTCCCAGTACAAATGTCATTGCATTAGTTATTAACAAAGTAACTGATACACACACTAATGCAATGATGACTTCCATTTTAGGATAAGGTTCAGTGATAATGTTATTCTGTTGAGCTAAAATACAACAGTGAAAAAGCAAATTATGTAGTAATGTTATGTGCTATTTAATCTTATGTCACGTGCACTATTGATGATTCAGAGAAAATGATAAATATCAATAAAGATCATAACTAAAATGTAGTCAGAGTTACTACAAACTAAGTGTTTTTTCTTATGATTATTTCCAACTGGCAAGCTTTTCCCATTTCCCCATAATACCTATAGTTATACACTGGCCATGTATTAGTCTAGAGTAGCCAGACTCTTTACAGGAAGTCACTCATGATCAGTTTTGTGAATTCATTATTAATTTTTTTGATTGTAATAACATAATAACATCAGAAATCATGTAGATGTGTAGCTAGTTTTCTGATCAGAGGAGTCAAGCAGAGAGTATAATAATATAACATGAAGGTATACCTCTACCTATATTACTGGAGGTAAACAGACTCATTTCACTGCAAGTAACTTAATGATACTGTATAGACTATCACTCTCAATTAAGTATGGTTATGAAAATAGCTATATAATTGTTTTCAAAGCAAGTTGATTGGTCAATTAATAAATGAACAAGCAATTATTATTATGATTACATTTATTAACTTCACACTAGCTAGAATACTTGTGTTTTCTGTTCACCCCAGAAACTTGAAGAATCATATAATGAAACCAACTAACTTTGGTGGTACAGGTGGTGCAGAAGGATCTAATGTCTGTTGTGTTACAGGAGATACTGAGAGATCAAATAACTTTGGTGGTAGAGGAAGTACTTCATTGTCAGTTGTTACAACATGGTCACAATAATTACTGTTACAAACTGAGATGTCTTCAGTGACCATGGGCTTCGGTTCTGGGAGTTCACCTGTGTAGATTTCAGATAATAAAAAATGCATTTTTACAATGAAATTGTTTCTGATCACAAAATACATACTGACATCCCAATAGAACATTTATCCTTATAAACCAAAGACATACTGTTATAACAATGACGTTAAGCTCCAGACCCTATATACCAAAATAACAATGGTCTTGTACATGCTGAGTGTCCATAATTATTTTGAGTCTTAAGTTTTGTGTTATTGTCATGTAGCTAGTTGGCATCACTATTTTTTGGGAAGGAGGATAACAATAATGATGTTATAAAAATTAATGCAACAAATGTATTCAGTTGTGTTGGGAATAATTACTTGTAGTTCATAATAATTATTACAGCATTAAGTTTAGTATATTATAATAGAGCTAATTATGAGATTCTTCATTCAAACAGAAAATATATTTTAATAAATTGTATAGTTTTGGGAGATGATCGTCATCAAAAACAGAATTAATTTTAGCAAGCAGCTAGTCGTATTCAATTAATGTTTATGTCAAGTTTTTGGTAAAGTCTTTGTACATAATAATCATTAGCTATTAAAAGAACATGTTTACTATACTAACCTGTATCATAAATTATTAATATTTTCTTGGATAATTCATGACAGTTTATCTTATCCAGTGCCTTGCTCACTGCCTTCCATGTTGGCTTAGCCTTGTCCTTCAGCCACTTATCACACACTTCCACAAAACAGTCAAAATCAGTGCCATGCTCTCCTACATCTTTAATTTTGGTCAAATATTCTTGTGATATACCCAAAGCTGCTCCAATTTCTTTCCATTTTGAGTAGATCTCACGTAATTGAATTAACAGAGTGTCCAGATTCAGTAATCGATCTAAATTTTGTTATCATACATGTACTTATTATTCTTGCTATTACATACGTAACTATTTAACTAGAAACTTGATTTCCCAATAGTATTGCTATTAGCTATCCTTTTAGGTTAGCTAAGTACATTGACACATATTAGAAATTACTGTGATTTCAATAGGAATAGAAAATCTCTCTCTCTCTTTAGAAATTTCTTTATATGTGCATGTGTGATTGATGTTAGCTATTGTTTTCAATAGAGCATCAGAAGTAATAGTGAAAGTTATATTTAACTACATACCTGATGGATGGGTTGGATGAATTTTTGAGTATATTAATTCCTTTGTGGCCTTTGACTTGTCTGACTGAGTATTATTCTTTTTGGCATCAGTAACAACTTCTTCATAGTCAGTGTATTCTCTAGCTTCTACTTTGACCATTGAATAACACGGGACATTGTCCTCACGAGTGGAATCATGACTATAATCTTTAACTTTACATTCACTTTTACCATAAACCACATGTCCTCTAGCATCACTCTTAGTTTCTCTCTGTAGCCTAGGAGCCTATAATAATAAAGTACAAGATAACTGTGACTATTATAATGAAGTTTTTGTTACTTGAAATGACTGCATAATAATTATCAACCACAGACTTAGTTATACTATTATAATACTATTTATTTCAGCAGTGGTAATAAAGTAGGTGTATAGTCTATTATATTATTAGATAGCTATTGTGTGTGCTTGTAGTCTTTTAATGAGTAATTGAGTAATAATAATATAATAGTATTTAATTTCTCTTAGTTACATACATTTTTAATGAGTGAAAACTGGATAGTTTTTATTATTGTATCCTATTGTTTAGTTGTTTACAAAAATTACATAAGACTAAAAATTAACTAATGTATAATATATATATATATTTTTTTTTCATTCATGTTGTAGTTTGTTACTGAGTAAGTGGAGCATAAGCTATATTCTCTGTAAGTTCTATGGTGGCTGGTTTCTCCTGAAGTATTGCCTCATACATTGGATCTGTCTGTGTTTCTGTGATGACATCACTTTGTGATGTTCTGTGTTCACCTTCTGAAATCTCAGACTGTGGTTTTCTCAATTTATACCCAATGAGTAGTCCAAGTACAAATGTTATTGCATTAGCTATTAACAAAGTAACTGATACACACACTAATGCAATGATGACTTCCATTTTAGAGTTAGGTTCAGTGGTATTCATAATAATATCCTGTTGAGCTAAAAATAAAGACAACCGTGATGACATAATTAAATCTCTGACTCCAAGGATTAGTCACATACAGGATAATAAGCCCCACCCCTCCCTTACAAACATAATAATGGTCTATCATACACAGTTATGCTAGTGAAACATTGAACAAGTATTACATTTATATCTACTTATTTATATACTAGTTACAAAGGTACAATTGTATATTATTCTCCTTTAGTTATAGGCTTGACATTAGTTGTAACATTATCTACATAATAGAATATACAATAGTCACTTGTCTTATCTGTGGCCATGTCAGAGAAAATAGCTATGTACATCAAGATACTCTTTAATGAGCAAATTTGCAACAACAACAATCAAAAAATAATACCTGATGTTGTGTTTGGTGTGCAATTAAGCGTAGTGGGGTCAGGATACCACCTCCTATCATTACCACACACTGCCATTATACTCTCCTCTGGTACAAGACCCTCCTCACACTTCAACACTATCACAGAACCTTCAGTTGTGGCTGTGTAAGGTGAGATCGACACTCCTCTGGCAGCAGATGGAGGGAAACACTGAATTAATGTGAAACTGATTGCTGTAATGTTACTATTCCCTCTGCAATTACTAGCTTGAACTGTTACCCTGTACTCAATGTTGTAAGACAATGTTATATTGATGACAGTGGAATCAGTAGTTAACAGTGACTGTGCAGGTGGAGAGTCAAGGGATGTATTTGAAATATTAATCAGGTATGTAGCTGGTCTCTCCATGTTCTCCCATTGAATGGTGACTGTAGATGTGTTTGTATCATTGTAGTAATCAGATATGTTCAACTGCTGTGGAGTTGGTGGGGGACTTACTGTATTAATGTTTTGTACATAAGACCTATAAAATAAGTAGCTAAACAATACTATTATTCTTTACCTTCAACCACCACTAGTCTATTCACTAGCCTGTCTAATCCAGGACCACAGCCAATCCTAGTTCCATTGTGTCGAGAGTTTAATGTAAAGTGTAGAGATGAATACAGGTATGAGGTGCCTATAGCTAGCAATGTAGCAGTAATACCATCATCCTCTATTGAGGGCATGTTTACTTGAAGAGTATCTTGGTCAGTGAAAGCCTTTTTTGTTGGTGATGTATCTTCTGGTCTAGTCCATGACCACCACAGTGAGAGACCACTAACATTACAAAAGAAGGTGAGATTGTCCCCTTCACATCCACTATTCACATAGTTGTTAGGTTCCAGCACCACAGTACCTATTAGGGAATATAGACAGTCAGTACATCTGTTCTGCATTACATTTAAGTCAA
Organism: Diacarnus erythraeanus; assembly: GCA_964016965.1. Lineage (NCBI taxonomy): Eukaryota > Metazoa > Porifera > Demospongiae > Poecilosclerida > Podospongiidae > Diacarnus > Diacarnus erythraeanus. The sequence goes on from OZ024671.1 coordinate 7,708,773, forward strand.
TACAATTAAAAGCCAATTTCTTACTCTATTATAAGGTGTTGATTGCTAATACAAATCACTAATAATTTATCTTACCATGTAATGGCAGGAAAGTATTCACACTCCATATTATTATGAGTATGGTAGAAGTCGAATGCATTATAGCTAGCTATCTGATCAAGAAAGCAAATCCACAAATCCTAACTACCAGCTAGCTAGTTAGCTATTTTACTAGTACATAAATAACTAGCTGACTATCTTATAATTCAATAGATCAGTTTTCAATATGGAGCAGTTTAGAAAACACCAGAGTTCTTATAATAATATAGCAAAACTACATAACAACAGAGTATTGGACTAGATCTATAACAATAATAGAGATGATCACATCAGGATCATATATTATATAATTATAAAGAGTAGTTTCAATGACCACACCCCCTTTGGAATATATGATAGTATGAATTTCTAAATTTAGACTGTAGTGGATGTGATGTGTAGATTTTATAGTAAAAATTTAAATACACCGTTGTTTGTTTTCATTGCAAGTAACATGAGGGTGTGTCTTGCTGGCTTTCAAGTAAACATGAAATGCCTCCATATAATATGCCCCTGCATGCTACCAGAGAAGAACTGAATAAGATAGATAGGGACAGAATGTGAAAGCAGCCCTGATCAGAAAAAGAAATGCACAGAGTAGCTATAATTAGCTATGCAGTACTATTATTATGAAAAGAAGAGAGACTAAATTATTTAGGCATATATACATCTAGCTAGAACAGTAGCTAGTTAGCTGCTGATTTTTTCTTTTATTCTTGTCATTGAGCCAATCTTTATGTGCTTTTACACACTGTCTGTAATTTGCACTAAATAGCTACTTTATTCTACTTTATCTTTTGCATCTAAGCAGTTGGATTTAGGTAATTAATCTTGTCTCTATAAGCTAAATTATATCTTTTTGTTATACATAGACTTTGAAACTTATTTTACTAGAACCTAAATAGCTAACTAGCTAGCTAACTACCTTATAATTCATGCCATGTCTAGTTCCTAATAATTTATAGCTATTATTATGCCTAGCAGGAATGTTTAATTAAGTGCTTCAATTTTTACTCACAAAGGGATGTTGGGTTCAAGTTGCTAAGGTTAGCTAACAGGTGTTTACACTTTGGAGGAAGGTGTGTCTCAATAAGGCTAAGTCAAGACTATTAATTCACTATTAATTTTTGTACTCTTTAGACTAGTCATTTTTAATGAGGACATGGAAGTAGGCCACTGAGTGCTGGAATATTGTTCTGAGCCTCCCTCGATCACACATCAATGAATCACATTAATGTCCAAGAGTGCTGTAGCTATGTAGCTATTAGCTATTAATTTTCACAGGACATCTAAAACTGGATTGAATTTATGACTAAAGTCCTCAACATGCAAATTGGTCTCAATCTCCTAAAACTGATTCCCAGACATGCACCTTTTCAATGTAGGTAGCTAGCTATGCCACAAGCAAACTGGTAGGTAATGTTTCTAGTTGATGTTATACCCCAATGACTGTAGCTACATTTTTCACACATTTTTATACTTTTTAAGTAGTTTTTCACACAGTAAATGTAGTATGCCTCTATGGTGAAGTCTTATAAAAGAACAATATTATTATAGCTAGCTAAATGTGATCTTTTTAACCCATTGAAACAGTTTATGCGTAAGTTATAAATGAAGAATTATGATACATTATGTAGAAGGGATATGATTGTGAATGTAGACAGTAATAAATAACTAGCTACTACTGAGTTTTAGCAAATATCTGTGCCAAAACTTTTAGGCTATCTTGTACGTATATAAATTATTGATCAAGTTGATCACATATGATCCAATCCAACTCTGCACCTACGTATCATTAGCTAATAGCTATGTTTATATCACAGACTATAATAATACTTGTAGAGTACATACGTCCATTATCTTATTAGTTCTTACCTCAAGTAACTATACGTACCTAGAACACACAATAATAGATAATTGGTAAGTGAAGAGCCTGCATTATTTTTGCTCCATTTAATAGCTTTTCTCTGTGATAAATATACATACTCAACTGCTTACAATGCAAGCATTCTTCTAGTACAATAATAATACTGTGATGTGGTCAGGTACTTCATGTCTGACCTTGCAACTCTCGGAATACTAGTGAAGTTATGGACAACTTACCTATTCCTAACATGTTTTAGTGAGTACCCAACTCCTCCACATTTTTTTAGTGAATTTTATACTCCTTACTAAAATCATAATATTCTATTTTGTACTTGTATATTGCCATTCAGTGCTTAAATAATTATGTAGCAAAAAACCTCCTCTTCACTTGACATAGCTATTACAGCAAATCTTTTTTGTGGATGTTTTTTTAAACTCTAGCATGATAATATGTAATTATAGCTAATACAAGTAGTTCAGATTCCACAGGTTAAAGGTCGCTATTACTAGCTATATATAGTTATGTGTATAAACATGAATGTGTGCCTCTATTGAAACTTCTCATTAGCATTAACAAAAGCTATACTAATTGTAAGGTCTCTAAGTGTGTGGATTCTATTTTAGAATCCAACTGCAAAGGGACTTAAAAAGTGTTTACTCATTGACCAATCAGCTTGCTTTGAACAAGATGACTTTACAATTTTCAAAACCACTATAATTGATTTCGATAATAAAAATACAGTAGCTATCATTATTAATAACAATAATTATTAATTTTGACATGTATCACTTCACACCAGTAAAATTAAATACTTAGTTGATTTGGTTTTGAATAGAGTTCTATTCACCTCAGAAAATAATAATACTGAAATCAAAATAACTTTGGTGGTACAGGTGGTGCTGAAGGATCTAATATCTGTGGTGGTACAGTAGACACTGAGAGATCAAATAACTTTGGTGGTACAGGTGGTGCAGAAGGATCTAATATCTGTGGTGGTACAGTAGACACTGAGAGATCAAATAACTTTGGTGGTACAGGTGGTGCAGAAGGATCTAATATTTGTGGTGGCACAGGAGACTCTGAGAGATCAAATAACTTTGGTGGTACAGGTGGTGCAGAAGGATCTGGTGGTAGAAGTGGCACGTCATTGTCAGTGGTTACATCATCACAGTAATTACTCTTAAAAACTGAGTTGTCTTCAGTGACCATGGGCTTCGGTTCTGGGAGTTCACCTGTGTAGATTTCAGGTAAAATAATACATTTTTGCAGTGAAATTGTTTCAGATCAAAAGTTAATGCATCCCAATAGGACATTATAAACTCCCTAACACCCAAGACATACGTACTAAATGGAGACATTTAGTTTTAGACCATACAATAACAACAATGTCTTTGTACATGCTGAGTGTCCATGTGTTGTGAGTAGGCCCAGATAAATAATTCTTTTTTTTGAGCCCATAATTCCTTTCTCTAATGCTCTCACACCCTACACGTAATTCTTTCAATGAGTACCCATAATTCTCATAAATTGCTCAAAATTCATTCAATGATGGTTTTACTGTAGCATAACAGAGAATTGAATATACGTAGTTTTGGAGAGCACTTTCTTGGTTGCTGTTGAAAGAGTTTGCTAGAAGTGAGAACACTCTCTCAGCTGCGGCTGAAGATGGCTGAATTAAAGTTATAAACTTGCAAGCTTGTGACCAGTGTGGAAGCCTTTGTGCATGATCTCTCCACCGCACAATGGATCTACAGATCGGCTCACATCCTCAGCTTGTGCAAGATAGAGTGGCAACTCCTTGTTAAGTACACAAGTGCAACACTAAACTCTAGCAGAATCAGACTCTGGCTAGAAGAGTTGGCTAAAATGTGGCCCATAATTCTTAAAAATTGCTTAATGCTTGGAGATACCTACGTATAATGCTCAAAAAAATACCAGCATTATTTATCTGGGCCTAGTTGTGAGTCTATTTTCCAATAAAAAGACTTAGTCAAAATTTAGTATAGAGTTTTGTCACGTGCATGTAGTTGATACCACTATCTTTTGGGAAGGAGGCTAACAATAATGATGTTATAAAAATTAATGCAACAAATGTACTCAGTTGTGGTGGGAATTGCTTGTAGTTCATAATCATTACAGCATTTAGTATACATAATAGAACTAATTATGGAATTCTTCATTCAAACAGATACATTTTGAGAGATAATTCTCATCAAAAATTTAGTAAACAGCTAGTCATATTCAATGTTTATGTCAAATTTTTGATAAAGTTTTTGTACATAGAGATAATAATTAAGAACTTGTTTGCATAATTTGTTATACTAACCTGTATCATAAATCTTTAAAATTTCATTTGATAATTCATGACAATTTATCTTATCCAGTGCCTTGCTCACTGCCTTCCAAGTTGGCTTAGTCCTGTCTTTCAGCCACTTACCACACACTTCAACAAAACAGTCAAAATCAGTGCCATGCTCTCTAATTTTGGTCAAACATTCTTGTGATATACCCAAAGCTGCTCCAATTTCTTCCCATTTTGTGTATATCTCACGTAATTGAATTAACAGAGTGTCCAGATTCAGTAATAGATCTAAATTGGGTTATCATACATGTACATATTACATAGCAATATTCAACTAGATGTGGCGCATGCTGTCTGGCATGGCTCTAAATAACTACTTCTTAGAGATATATTATGATACTCAACTTCTTGATTTTACTAAAGATTGATTATATTGAATGATCAAATGCACATAAATGATGTAATGACTACTGATGAATAGTGATGATGTAATGACTAATATTATAGTCCTCACATAGATTATTAACACAAAGTCAATGATTTTTTAATTAGTAACTACCCTTTTGTACTTTGCAATGTGTTTAGGTCTTTATAATAGTGATTTCAATAAGATAGCTCCCATAAGTAATGTCTAGCTATTGCTCTATGTGTGCATGTATGATTGATGTTATTCATAATAGTGAAAGCTAACTACACACCTGATGGATGGGTTGGTTGATGATTTGAGTAGTATTTTTTTCCCTCTGTGACCTTTGACTTGTCTGACTGAGTATTACTCTTTTTGGCATCTGTAACAACATCTTCATAGTCAGTATATTCTCTACCATTAGCTTCAACTTTCACCATTGAATAACACGGGACATTGTCCTCAGGAGTAGAATCATGACCATAATCTTTAACCTTACATCCACTTTCACCATAAACCACATGTCCTCTAGCATCACTCTTAGTTTCTTTCTGTAGTCTAGGAGCCTGTAATAATAAAGTACAAGATAACTGTAGCTATATTTTATTAATTCTCTCTATATCAAAGCAAAGTTTTTGTTCCCTAAAGAGACTGAATTAACCACAAACTTATACAATAATACTGTTAATTTTAGCAATGGTATATAATAATGTAGTTGTATAATTATATTCCATGTCTTTGTTAAACTTTGTCTCAAGTATACACAATTTTTTGCAGCTAAGACTCCCAATTAGAATACATCTAATGGTGACATTCATATCTATATTTATTTTTGTCCACACAGGTATTGGATTGCCATAATGAAATCATTTCACTTCTTGTGATGTTATGATGTGATATCTTCCAGTTAGTTAAGTTGTAAATTGACTCAAGAACATAATTTATTAATTAATTTTGTGCATAGTTTAAGTGAAATACTTGTTAGCACTATGCTGTAGTGAAGAATGATTCTTTACTCATAAAATATTCTTGAATGTGTTATAATATGTCATCCTGAGTGGTCATTTTCATCTTGACTATATTTAAAGTTAGCACAAAAACTGACAGAAATAATAATGTTATATACGTAGCTGTAACAAAAAATGCTCGTAAAGAGTGCTTGTGTGCTGAGGAATTGCAGATTCATATGCATCCTTTAACTGATAAGGAAATAGCATAAAATTATTACTTAATTCATGAACAAGTAGATATACATTTGTGGTATCATATTATTATTGTGACTAGTCCATAATTTAAGTATTACGTCATCTTATCATTTGTGTATATATAAGGTCATTTTTATTATTGATCAGTGTAGTTGGAAAGTTATCATGAGTTATTGTCTGATAAGATATTGCAGTCATTCACTAAGAAGAAAGTAGCTAAAGGAAGGTAGCGGAGAACCCACACGATACGACAACATTACCTCTATAGTTGATGTTCTATTCAAAAATCGATTGTTAAGAACACTGTATTCAGGTGCTTCTTCACTTGTCTATATAATTTAATAGGGGAAAACTGTCTATAACATTAGATAATATATGCATTAGCAGTTCAATAATTTCCTACTATTCTGAAGGATGCAAAATATTTACATCTGCCTTTGATTGCAGAGGACACTCAGAACTGATGTGCAAGTGATTATAATAATACAGTAGAACCTCCCTTATCCGGACTCCCAAGATGCGGGCACCTCCTTCAACCGGGCAGCTATATCTGGAACTTTGACCTTATATGTAATAACATGTAGGTGTGGTTCAATGTCCATACTGACTACTGAGCATGTACATGGCATACTACTATGGCAAGCAAAAGGCGAATGGAGACTAAGAAACAAACCAAATTATCATCTATTTTTGTAATACATAGGGTTCATAACATATCTTCCTTTATCCTGAGATACGGGCAAATCAGAGTTATGGGCACCCCCTAAAACCAGACTGCCCATATAAGGGAGGTTCCACTGTATTTATTAGGATATAAAACAGAAGTTGTTTCAGTGTACATACCTCTGGGTGTGAAATCTTCTCTCTATAAACAGTAATAAACAACAATTATTATAAACAACAATGCTATTATAAAAATAAGCTCATGGAAAGGAGGTTTCATTAGACTGAAAACTGTAATAGTAACAACAACAATAATGATAAACAACAATAACAGCATACGATGGCTATGTTGATATGATGTAGTAAAATTCATAATAGTAATAATAATAAACAGAGTTAGAACATGACTTACATATCAACTCTCCTATCTTTTGACTTCACTGCTAAAATAATAGAAACATCACAGATGACAGTATTATAGCTCTAAAAATATTATTGAACTAGTTCACTCAGTCATCCTTTATAGTTAAATGTGAAACACATTAGCTACATTCATTATGAGCATAGCTGAGATCAAAAGTAGGTGGAGTCATAACTAACAGTGACACTGTATTATACCTGATTTCCTTCTGATTATAACTCCTGATGTTATACAGATGGAGAGAAAAAGAACACCAGTGAGACCACTAGCAGCAGCCACCATTCCAATTATCTGCCACATTCTCAGTTCCACATGTCCAGAAGTGGAGCTTTTAGCTATAATAGTGAAATATAATCATTTATTACATAATATCTACTTATTCACATACTTGTTACAAAGGTGCATATATATTTCTCTGTTACATTCATTGCTTCAGTTGTATTACAGTTCCCTGGTTTGTCACTAGTTGTAACATCACCTACATAATAGGTAGTCACATGTCTTATCAGAGAAAATAGCTATGTATATCAACTGAAGAGACTCTTTATGAGGAAATCTGTAATAACAATCATTGAATACCTGAAGGTGTGTTTGGTGTGCAATTAAGTGTAGTGGGATCAGGATACCACCTCCTATCATTACCACACAATGCCATTATACTCTCCTCTGGTACCAGACCCTCCTCACACTTCAACACTATCACAGAACCTTCAGTTGTGGCTGTGTAAGGTGAGATTGACACTCCATTGGCAGCAGATGGAGGAAAACACTGAATCAATGTGAAACTCACTGCTGTACTGTTACTGTTCCCTCTGCAATTACCAGCTTGAACTGTGACCCTGTACTCAATGTTGTAAGACAATGTTATATTTATGGCAGTGGAGTTAGTAGTTAACAGTGATTGTGAAGGTGAAGAGTCAAGAGATGTATTAATCAGGTATGTGGATGGTCTCTCTGTGTTCTCCCATTGAATGGTGACTGTAGATGTGCTTGTATAATTGTAGTAATCAGATATGTTCAACTGCTGTGGAGTCGGTGGGGGACTTACTGTATTAATGTTTTGTACATAAGACCTATAAAATAAGTAGCTAAACAATACTATTATTCTTTACCTTCAACCACCACTAGTCTATTCACTAGCCTGTCCACTCCAGGACCACAGCCAATCCTAGTTCCATTGTGTTTAGAATTTAATGTGATTAGTAGAGATGAATACAGGTACGTGGTGCCTATAGCTAGCAGTATAGCAGTACCATCACCCACTTGTTTTGTCACTTGAAGAGCATCTGGGTGAGTGAAAAGTATTTTTGATACACTATCATCCTCTGGTCTAGTCCATGACCACCACAATGAGAGACTACTAACATTACAAAAGAAGGCGATATTTTCCCCTTCACATCCACTATTCACATAGTTGGTGGGTTCTAGCACCACAGTACCTATTAGGGAATATAGACAGTCAGCACATCTGTTCTGCATTACATTGAATTAAGTCAAAGCATTTAAAAAGCAAATCTCTTACTCTATTATATATGATTGCTAATACAAGTAGCTAATGATTTATCTTACCATGTAATGGCAGGAAAGTATTCACACTCCATATTATTATGAGTATGGTAGAAGTTGGATGCATCATAAAGATCAAGAAAACAAATCTACAAATCCTAACTACACTGTAGTTAGCTAGTTAGCTATTTTACTAGTACATTAATAACTAGCTGACTACCTTATAATTCAATAGATCAGTTTTCAATATGGAGTAGTTTAGAAAACACCAGAGTTCTTATACACAACAACAGAATGTTAGACTATATCTATAACAATAATAGAGATAATTATCGTGTCTCTAGGATTTTTAAGGAGGGGTTTTATTGACTATGTATTACCTACAATGTGTTAGAGTATAGCTGTGCTGAATAGAGCATTCTGATTGGTCAAGAAAGAGGTCTCTAAATTCCTTAGAGCCTCCAATTTAGAGCCCTCTATTTAGAGTCAATCCATATTCTCTCAGGACTGTTATGTAATAACTTTGTTTTTGTTAACGTTATATTGTTGCTGTTGCTTATTTAAAATATCATTATTATGACCTGTTCTTGTTTTGACTGAAATGTCTACCTAAACTGGAATGATTATTAGTGTTTAAAGAGACAGATAAACATACATGAAAGTTGAATATTCCAAGGAGAGAATTCTTCAGGTTCATTTCATTACTATCAGAAACAGCCATTGGATTCATAACAGTGCTAGTTGGTCTGGAGATGTGACTGTATTAGTTGTCACTGGGGTATCACTGGCAGTTGATTCACCTTCTTGCCTTCTTGTCTTCAGTCGATAATATCAGACAATACTCCTCTCTGCTCATTTTGTAGATTCTCACTTCCCATGTGCTCCAATGACCTGTCCTCTCCATCACCAATAGCTCATCTACGTAGCTACACCAGATTGGTATAATTGTGTGGCAGTTGTTGCTTGTAAAGAGTGATAAGTCTTGTTTTCATCTATTCTTGCCATTTCACATAAACGTGTCACGTTTTTACTCAAGGTACGTATAATGACCCTGTAGCTATGTATACCAGCAGGTATTTTCATTGGCTAATAAAAATTATGCATCATCAAAGGGACACATTTCCATGAACTTCTTGTAAAGTTTAGTTACTAATTTTGTCTGAACATTTCTCCCCTTGATTCCTCCTGATCTGTTTTTTTGACATATCTTTTCTGTATATTTGAGGTAAGCCCTTTCTACTAGTTCTATTTGACTATTTCATAGTCATAGCTGCCTGAATTCCATAAAATCAAGCAATACTTGGTATCCTCATGTGTCTTCTTAGGACTTCTTAAAGATTTTATTTCCCCATTGTTCTTCACTGATGCAAAAATGTGACCAGAACTTGCAGTTTTAGAGGTATGGGCGGGACTATGACTGAAAGCATTAGTAGAGCTCCCTTCTCGCTATAAATTTATTTAACTCTATGGACCTTTTCCGTAGATATTTTTTACAATATTTCACGTAAAATATTCTATGCGATGCAAACAGGAAACACTACTATCCCTTTCGCTACACTAATTTTGGATTTTTTTTTTTGATTTGGCATTGGTCGTCACTAGGCGCCGGCGCCCCAGCTAGACAGCAAAAGGTCGCGCAGGTCAGCGTGACGTCATGCTGGCGGCTAGCAGATCAAGGCAGAAAGAATGAGCTCCTTGGAGACTCTTGCTGGCCTGCTTATGGCCTCTCTCACAACGACGATCCTCTACGGCACTGCCCCATGCACTATGCCACTCTCCTTTTCTTTTCATTTTTTTTTTTTTTTTAAAGTCCATATAAAGCGAACATCAAAGGAAGATCAAAGGCAGCTCCTCCCTGTGGTCAAACATCTGAGAACTGACGGACCACAACCCATTGTTCTGACTTCCGATGCCGACAGTCAAAGGTTGGCGGCAGGAGGATGTCCTGGTGCCGACGGGGTCTGAGTAACGGACGGTTGAAAAGTGTGTAAAATTACACTCTTTTGGGAGTGAAAGGGTTAGTCTAGTCACTCCAAGGTCAAGAGTTCACTGCTGAATGAAATTGACCCATATCTCTACGCAAATCCCAGCCCACATCTTCATTTCTTGCACAATTTCAGACAATGCCACAAGCTTCAGACCACACACCCTTATGTGACATCACAACGCACCTTATACCCTTATGTGACATCACAACACACCCTTATGTGAGACCATCAACAACAGGTCATTTTTGACCTCATGTTGCTTTAGTCAACTAAAACTATAAGTTAGTACCAGCTATTAGTCACTTAGTCAAAAACTAACTAAAAGTTGTCATACTAAAGCTTACATTGACCATAACATTAATCACTAAGGTTGACCAAATCTTTCTAATACTCTTTGTGACAAGACTTGTTGCTGGTTTCACTAACAGTTACATTATTAAAAAAATAATATCATCTTTGAATCATACGTAGATGTTTTGGGGGCACAGCCTGAATGGGAATGAGGTTAGGGGTGGGCAAGGACTCCGTGCTATAGAATACCATTGGGTAGGAGACTATCTAGCATGATTTGTTACAAGAAAACACTGTAGGCTTTCCAAAATAGCTTAGCTTACCTAAATTAACAATTTTAGCAATACAGATGTACCTAGTTCACCAGTGTGTGTATGAAGAAGCTCGTGATGACATTCTTGATTCTGATCATAGTGACTCTATGTGATGAAGAGCTGAAAAGGCTATGCTTTGCAGTCTCTGTAATTGTAAAGAAGCTATACCAAAGAAGAATGTAAAGTTAAGAATATTCAATGGAATAGCACATTTCGGAAATTGTTTGCAATGAAGTTACTTTAGATGCTGAAAGGTTATATAACTAAATTTGGCATATAGGCTAGCATGTTCCTTATTGATCTGCATGTTTAACCATGGGTGGGTGGATGGGGCATTTCTCCCATGCTTCCTATGCCTATGTGAATTCACGCAGTCTTCTCAAAAGTATTATAACATAATAATCTTTATTAATATAGCTAGCTAATCTTCACTAGCTACTGAAGTTAGTTTTGATCTGAACTTTTGAGTCTAGAAACTTTTGGGGTAGGTGCAAATTCCTTTATCTCCTCATGTAATCCATACCTACATAATGATAATTGAGAGAGCTTATAAAATAAAAGAGGAAAGGAAGGAAGGTGGGGAGGTGCCCCCACACTCTACCTATAGAGTCTACAGGCCAGCTAGATACACATCTGGTTCCACGCCCCTCTAAACACACCCAGGGTCTTCACACACCCCTTCTAGCGGGCCACAAGGGGGTTCCCCCTCCTCCTTCTGAGAGGTCTACAGGATCTAGACACACCTCCAAATCTCTCACACACTCCCCCTTAACTCTCTAGGTCAAGTGGGGGTTCAGCTGGACACACCTCCACTCCCACACCCCTCTGGACACATTCTGGGTCTCCACACACACACACCCTTCCAGCGGGCCACAAGGGGGTTCCCCCTCCTCCTTCTACCGGATCTAGACACACCTCCAAATCTCTCACACACACACCCCTAAATGATGACCACACCCACATGTTAATGATGGAAATAGATTTTGACTGTAGTGGATGTAATTTTATAATTTAAATACACTGTTGTTTGTTTTGTTTGTTTTTATTGCAAGTAACATTAGGGTGTGTCTTGCTGTTTTCCAGGAAACATCCAAATAATATGCCCCTGCATACTCCCAGAGAAGAACTAAAAATATAATAATTATTATGATAGTTAGGGACAGAATATGAAAGCAGCTCAGATTTTGTACCAGAAAAAGAAAGTATAGCCAATAGGAGTAAATTAGCCTAGCTATTATTAAGAGAACAATATCTAGGCATACATCTAGAACAGTAGTTAGCTAGTTGCTGATTTTTTCTTGTCATTGAGCCAATCTTTATGTGTTTTTACACACTGTTTGTATTTTGCACTACATTCTACTTTATCATTATTCTACTTTATCATTATTCTACTTTATCTTTTGCATCTAAGTATTTAGATTTAGATAATTAACTGTGTCTATAAGCTAAATTACATCATCTTGTTATACATAGGCTTTGAAACTTGTTGGCAGGATAATAATGTGCTTACATTTAGACGAACTACTTGGGAACTTAAGGTTTTAGTATTGCAGTGTCAGCATTTAATAACTATCTATAAAGGAACTGATTTGTTATAAGTTCACTTATGTAGTGTGATAGTAATCCATGTACCAATCACAATGCCACCGTATATTTTCAGAAACTAACTTACTTTTTGAAGGCCCAAGTACAACATAATATACAGTGTATGTACATACGTACATAGTGACTACAATGTACAGTTTGGCCTGACGGCTGTGTGGATGCATATTTTTAACTGGTTGGTTAGTGACATTTCCAAGAGATAAAGATCTAAACACGAGGATCCAAGTATACTTCTCTCGTGAATAATCTAAAATTAGTATTTTACTAGCTAGTAGATATTTGCATTGTGAAATTATACTAAGAAAGTACGTAAATCTTATTTGCATTCATTCATTATTAGTGTTAACCTTTTACAAACAGGTTTCCAAAGCTACTCTAGGTGTCTATACAGTTACACAGTTATTTGATGTATATGTCAGTACATACATATTGTGAATAATGGTCTCTATGTACTGTGAACAATCTTATAATAGTAGTACTAATTTCTCTAGTTACATTTTCGATGTGTGAAAACTGGACATATAGTTCAGTTATTGTATTCTCCCAAATTTTATGTATTTGATTGCTTCAAAAAATTAATTAATGGTGTACATATAATAGTTATTACTTATTTTTCTCATGTTGTAGCTAGTTTGTTACTGAGTAAGTGGAGCATAAGCTATATTCTCTGTAAGTTCTATGGTGGCTGGTTTCTCCTAAAGTATTTCCTCATACATTGGGTCTCTCTGTGTTTCTGTGATGACATCTTCAGGCTCACTTTGTGATGTTCTGTGTTCATCTTCTGAAATTTCAGACTGTGGTTAATGTTCAATATTCATACTTCATCAAAATTGTTGAAATGATGACTGACTTGCATAGCTATAGCTAAGTATGTACCCACATATATGCCGCATCTCTAAGAGATGAACATCTGAAGGATCCAAGCACACTTCTCTTATGGATACATATAGCTACCAAAACAAGCTGAATTTTCCAAGAAAAAAAAATTTTTTTTTTTCATTCATTAGTGTTTATCAGTGTTCTTAAGCAATCCTAAGTACCTAGTCAAACAGTTAGATGTTTCTGTAATGTATGTATACATGTAGCTACTAGGAGAAAAATGTGAGAGGTCAACACTGTGCAATATAATATATTTACATACTCCAGAACTTTAATGACTGGGATAATTCAGCCAAATATTGATATTACATTCTATTATTGCATCATCACAAACTTTATTACTGTGTGTGGTTGCTTACAAAAATTATGTATGGTTATATAATAAACATGATGTTTAGTTCATGCTGTAGTTTGTTATTGAGTAAGTGGAGCATAAGCTATGTTCTCTGTAAGTTCTATGGTGGCTGGTTTCTCCTGAAGTATTGCCTCATACATTGGATCTGCCTGTGTTTCTGTGATAACATCTTCAGGCTCACTTTGTGATGTTCTGTGTTCACCTTCTGAAATTTCAGACTGTGGTTTTCTCAATTTATATCCGATGAGTAGTCCCAGTACAAATGCCATTGCATTAGTTATTAACAAAGTAACTGATAACCACACTAATGCAATGATGACTTCCATTTTAGAATAAGGTTCAGTGATAATGTTATTCTGTTGAGCTAAAATACAGCAGTGATGACATACTGATTAATATTAATTACTTAATTACAAATTATGTAGTGATGTCACTTATTGTTTTGTGCTATTTAATCTTATGTCATGTGCACCATTGATGATTCAGAGAAAAACGATAAAGATCATAACTAAAATGTAGTCAGAGTTACTACAAACTAAGTGTTTTTTCTTCCTTGTGATTATTTCTAACTGGAAAGCTTCCCCCATTTCCCCATAATACCTATAGTTATACACTGGCCATGTGTTAGTCTAGAGTAGCCAAACTCTTTACAGGAAGTCACTCATGATCAGTTTTGTGAGTTTATTAATAATTAATTTTGATTGTAATAACAATAACATCAGAAATCATGTAGATGTGTAGCTAGTTTTCTGATCAGAGGAGTCAAGCAGAGAGTATATATAACATGAATGTATACCTCTACCTCTAATAAACAACTTTATTACTGTAGGTGAATGGAATCATTTCACTGCAAGTAACTTAATGATACTGTATTGACTATCACAGTCAATTACGTATAGCTAGTGGCTATGAAAATAGTAAAGTAGCTATATAGCTAATTGTTTTCAAAGCAAGTTGATTGGTCAATTAACAAATGGAAAACAATTAATAATATTATTATGATTACATTTATTAACTTCACACTAGAATACTTATGTTTTGAATGGTGTTTTCTGTTCACCTCAGAAACTTTTGAAGAATTATATACTGAAATCAACTAACTTTGGTGGTACAAGTGGTGCAGAAGGATCTAATGTCTGTTGTGTTACAGGAGATACTGAGAGATCAAATAACTTTGGCGGTAGAGGAAGTACTTCATTGTCAGTTGTTACAACATGGTCACAATAATTACTGTTAAAAACTGAGTTGTCTTCAGTGACCATGGGCTTCGGTTCTGGGAGTTCACCTGTGTAGATTTCAGATAATAAAATGCATTTTTACAGTGAAATTGTTTCTGATCACAAAATACATACTGACATCCCAATAGAACATTTATCCTTATAAACCAAAGACATGCTGTTATAACAATGACGTTTAGCTCCAGACCCTATATACCAAAATAACAATGGTCTTGTACATGCTGAGTGTCCATGTGTTGAGTCTATTGTCCAATAAAGAGACATAGTTTTGTGTTAGGTAAAGTATAGCCATGTAGCTAGTTGGTACCACTATTTTTTGGGAAGGAGGATAACAATAATGATGTTATAAAAATTAATGCAACAAATGTATTCAGTTGTGTTGGGAATTACTTACTTGTAGTTCATAATAATTATTACAGCATTAAGTTTAGTATATTATAATAGAGCTAATTATGAGATTCTTCATTCAAACAGATAATATATTTTGATAAATTGTATAGTTTTGGGAGATGATTGTCATCAAAAACAGAATTAAGTTTAGCAAGCAGCTAGTTGTATTCAATTAATGTTTATGTCAAGTTTTTGGTAAAGTTTTTGTACATAATTATCATTAGCTATTAAAAGAACATGTTTACTATACTAACCTGTATCATAAATTTTTAATATTTTCTTGGATAATTCATGACAGTTTATCTTATCCAGTGCCTTGCTCACTGCCTTCCATGTTGGCTTAGCCTTGTCCTTCAGCCACTTATCGCACACTTCCACAAAACAGTCAAAATCAGTGCCATGCTCTCTTACATCTTTAATTTTGGTCAAATATTCTTGTGATATACCCAAAGCTGCTCCAATTTCTTTCCATTTTGAGTAGATCTCACGTAATTGAATTAACAGAGTGTCCAGATTCAGTAATCGATCTAAATTGTGTTATCATACATGTACTTATTATTCTTGCTATTACATACGTAACTATTTAACTAGAAACTTGATTTCCCAATAGTATTGCTATTAGCTATCCTTTTAGGTTAGCTAAGTACATTGACACATATTAGAAATTACTGTGATTTCAATAGGAATAGAAAATCTCTCTCTCTCTTTAGAAATTTCTTTATATGTGCATGTGTGATTGATGTTAGCTATTGTTTTCAATAGAGCATCAGAAGTAATAGTGAAAGTTATAATTATATATCTATAATTATATTTATATCTAACTACGTACATACCTGATGGATGGGTTGGATGAATTTTTGAGTATATTAATTCCTTTGTGGCCTTTGACTTGTCTGACTGAGTATTATTCTTTTTGGCATCAGTAACAACTTCTTCATAGTCAGTGTATTCTCTAGCTTCTACTTTGACCATTGAATAACACGGGACATTGTCCTCACGAGTGGAATCATGACTATAATCTTTAACCTTACATTCACTTTTACCATCAACCACATGTCCTCTAGCATCACTCTTAGTTTCTTTCTGTGGCCTAGGAGCCTATAATAATAAAGTACAAGATAACTGTGACTATTATAATGAAGTTTTTGTTACTTGAAATGACTGGCATAATAATTATCAACCACAGACTTAGTTATACTATTATAACACTATATATTTCAGCAGTGGTTATAAAGTAGGTGTATAGTCTATTATATTATTAGATAGCTATTGTGTGTGTTTGTAGTCTTTTAATGAGTAATTGAGTAATAGATATGAATTGCTGTGTTCAGGTCTCAAGCAACTTCTATTTATTGACTTGAAAACACATACAAGCTATACCTACTGCTATCAAAGAATTCAGCATTTTTCTGAACCTGGAAAATCAAGGTTCCAAGGTTTTGAACTAAAATAACTGCTTATGAATGTATTTACTCTTAGCATAAAAACTGGTAGCAGTATTAAGGTTATTGTTATATTTACCTCATGAAGAGTGCTTGTGTGCTGAGGAATTGTGGATTCATATGCATCCTTTAACTGATAAGAAAATAGCATAAGATATTTTACTTAATGCATGCACAAGTAGATATACATTACCTCTATAGTTGATATTCTATTCACAAATCTATAGTTAAGAACATTGTATTCAGGGGCTTCTTCACTTGTCTATATATACGTATATATAATTATACAGGCATAGCTACATGTACAGTTATATGTACATGTGCAATTATAATTATTATAACAGATACTATTATAATATTATTATACAGGAGAAATTAATATAATCTGTCTATAACATTGATTTTGCATTTAATTATTATTACATTATTACATAATATTATTTTTATTATTATTATTATTATTATAGCTAGTACAGTTTACTAATTTTCTACAACATACAATTCTGAAGGATGCATAATCATTATCTCACCATTGATTGTAGAGGACACTCAGAATTGATGTTCAAGTGGTTATATGCCTTTATACAATAATATTAGAACTTATAACAGAAATTATTTTCAGTGTACACACATACCTCTAGGTGTGAAATCCTGTCTCTATAAACAACAATAAACAACAATAACATTATTATTATAGAAGTAAACATGTGGAGGGAATTTATTATTATAATAATATCTACTGTAATACCTTCTGTATAATTATAGTCATAATAACAGTATCAACAACAAGAACAAACATTGAATATGATGTAGTAAAATTCATGTTTTTATAGTAGAGATAGAACATGACTTACATATTAACTCTCCTGTCTTTTGACTTCACTGCTAAAATAATAGAAACATCACAGATGACAGTATTATAGCTCTAAAAATATTATGTTTATCTCTTCAACTGAAAGAAGATTATTGAACTTGCTAACTCAATCATTCTTTATTGTTAAATGTGAAGAGCACATTACATTCATTATGTACATAGCTGAGATCAAAAGTATACCAAAGAGTGACACTGTACATAATTATACCTGATTTCCTTCTGATTATAACTCCTGATGTTATACAGATGGAAACAAAAAGAACACAAGTGAGACTACTAGCAGCAGCCACCATTCCAATTATGTACCACATTCTCAGTTCTACATGTCTAGAAGTGTTGTTCGTAGCTGTATAATAGTGAAGCAAAGATATGATCACTTACTTGTTTATTCAGTTGTATTACAGCATTTCACTGGTTTGTGACTAATAATATTGTAACATCATCTAGATAATCATTTGCCTTATCTGTGGTCATATTAGAGAATGTATGTACATCAGGAGACTGTTTATGATTAGATTTTTCTCCAAATTCAACACAGAGATAAATTCTATTATTGTAGCTACAATAATTTATTCTATGGAACCTGCGTTTTTAATAGAGATTTTATAGCTATAGTTTATTCTCTTTAAAAAGGCATCCACAAGTCAAGCAAAATATAAGTCTTCTATATTCATGTTTATTGCAGTCATATCTGGACAATAATTATATAGATGTCAATAACTTAGAAATAGCTTATCTTTATTCATATTTATCTACTTACTAGTAATATCTTATTTGTTCATGTTCCTAATAGCTATGAACCTCCTATGTCAAGAGGAGGAAACAGAATAGTGTCTGCTGAGGTCCTATACTGACTGCATTACATGTATAACTGCATGATAGAGTGAGATTTCCAGAACTTAGAAGTACTGATCAAGTGTAGCTAGACATATCAATATTACTGTTATTAGCTAATATTATCTAAACTACTCATTTTATGTTTTGGTTTCTAATATCTAATTACCTGATGGTGTGTTTGGTGTGCAATGAAGTGTAGTGGGGTCAGGATACCACCTCCTATCATTACCACACACTGCCATTATACTCTCCTCTGGTACAAGACCCTCCTCACACTTCAACACTATCACAGAACCATCAATTGTGGCTGTGTAAGGTGAGATCAACACTCCACTGGCAACAGATGGAGGGAAGCACTGAATCAATGTGAAACTGATTGCTGTAATGTTACTATTCCCTCTACAATTACTAGCTTGAACTGTGACCCTGTACTCAATGTTGTAAGACAATGTTATATTTATGGCAGTTGAATTAGTAGTTAACAGTGATTGTGCAGGTGGAGAGTCAAAGGATGTATTTGAAATATGAATCAGGTATGTGGCTGGTCTCTCCATGTTCTCCCATTGAATGGTGACTGTAGATGTGTTTGTATCATTGTAGTAATCAGATATGTTCAACTGCTGTGGAGTCGGTGGGGGACTTACTGTATTAATGTTTTGTACATAAGACCTATAAAATACGTAAGTAGCTAAACAATACTATTATTCTTTACCTTCAACTACCACTAGTCTATTCACTGGCCTGTCCACTCCAGTACCACAGCCAATCCTAGTTCCATTGTGTCGAGAGTTTAATGTGAAGTGTACAGATGAGTATAGGTATGTGGTGCCCATAGCCAGCAGTGCAGCAGTACCATCACCCACTTGTGAGGGAACTTGGAGACCATCTAGGTCAGTGAAAACTTTTTTTGATGCACTATCATCTGATTTAGTCCATAACCACCACAGTGAGGTACCACTAACATTACAAAAGAATGTGAGATTTTCCTCACATCCACTATTCACATAATTGGTGGGTTCCAGCACCACAGTACCTATTAGGGAATAGACAGTCTGCATGTTTGTTCTTTAAGTCATTGAAGTCATAATAATTGAAAGGCAATCTCATATTTTATTATAACATGCTGTTTGCTAATTCAATAGTATGTAAGTTACTAATGATTTATCTTACCATATGGCAGGAAAGTATTCACACTCCATATTATTATGAGTATGGTAGAAGTTGGATACATCATAGCAAGCTATCAGATCAAGAAAACAAATCCACAAATCCTAACTACACTGTAGCTAGCTAGTTAGCTTTTTTACTAGTACATAAATAACCCAGTTTAGTTTTCAATATGGAGCAGTTTAGATAACACCAGAGTTTTTATACACAACACAATTAAGTAACAACAGAGTATTAGACTAGATCTATAACAGCGATCACATCAGAATCATATCTAGGATTTTTAAAGAGTAATTTTATTGACCACACCCACTATGTTAATGACGGAAAAATTATTATTAATGATTGCATGAAGGTTTAGATTCAGACTGTAGTAGATGTAATGTGTAGTCAAATAAAATACACTGTTGTTTGTTTGTATTGCAACTAACATTAAGGCGTGTCTTGCTGTTTCCCAGGAAACACGAAATGCCTCCAAATAATATTCGGCTACATACTACTGAAGATAATAAATAAAATAGTTAGGGACAGAATATGAAAGCAGCTCAGATTTTGTAGCAGAAAAAGAAATGCACACAAAGTATATAATATAATAAGTCTAGCTATGTAGTACTATTATTATGAGAACATTATCTAGGCATACATCTAGTTATCTGCTGATTTTTTCTCTTATTCTTGTCATTAGGCCAATCTTTATGTGATTTTACACACTGTTTGTATATTCTACTTTATCTTTTGCATCTAAGCAGATAATTAATCTTGCCTATAAGCTATTATATCTCTTGGTTATATATACGTAGGCTTTGAAACTTGTTGACAGGACAATAAGCAATTTACATTTAGACAAACTACTTGGGAACTTAAGGTTTTAGTATTGCAATGTCAGTATTTAATAACCATCTACATAGAAACTGATTTGTTATAAGTTCACTTATGTAGTGTGATAGTAATCCATGTAGGATGTTTTCCAATCACAATGCCACCATGTATTTTCAGGAACTAACTTACTTTTTGAAGGCACAAGTACAACATACGTAATATACAGTGTATGTACATACATAGTGACTACAATGTAGAAGTTAAATAGTTTGGCCTGACAGCTGCATATTTTTAACTGGTTGGTTAATGACATTTCCAAGAGATAAACATCTAAACACAAGGATTCAAGTATACTTTTCTCATGAATAATCTAAAGTTAGTATATTACTAGCTAGTAGATATTTGCATTGTAAATTTACTAAGAAAGTATATCTTATTTGCATTCATTCATTAACCTTTTACAAACAGATTTCCAAAGCCACTCTAGATGTCTATACAGTTACACAGTTATTTGATGTATATACCACATTATGTATACATGAATAATGGTTCTATGTACTGTGAATGCTCTTATAATAGTAGTACTAATTTCTCTAGTTACATTTTCGATGTGTGAAAACTGGATACGTACATAGTTCAGTTATTGTATTCTCCCGAATTTTATGTATTTGATTGCTTCAAAAAATTAATTAATGGTGTACATATAATAGTTATTACTTATTTTTCTCATGTTGTAGCTAGTTTGTTACTGAGTAAGTGGAGCATAAGCTATATTCTCTGTAAGTTCTATGGTGGCTGGTTTCTCCTGAAGTATTTCTTCATACATTGGGTCTCTCTGTGTCTCTGTGATGGCATCCTCAAGCTCACCTTGGTCAGTCGTTGATGCTCTTCGTTCATCTGATTTTTCAGACTGTGGCTTTCTCAATTTATATCCAATGAGTAGTCCCAGTACAAATGTCATTGCATTAATTATTATCAATAAAGTAACTGATACACACACTAATGCAATGATGACTTCCATTTTAGACTTAGGTTCAGTGGTATTCATAATAGTATCCTGTTGAGCTAAAAAAAAAAACAACGGTGATGACATAATTAACCTCTGACTCCTAGGATTAGTCACATACAGGACAAGAAGCCCCACCCCTCCCTTACTAGCATAAAAATGGTCTATCATACACAAATATGCTAGTGAAACATTGAACAAGTAACATATGACACTTATTTACACACTTGTTACAAAGGTGCAATTGTATATTTCTCCTTTTGTTGTAAAATTGACATTAGTTTTAACATCATCTACATGATAATTATGTGGTATTATAATATACAATAGTCACTTCACTTGTATTATCTGTGGGCATGTCAGAGAAAATAGTTATATATGTACATCAAGAGACTCTTAATGAGCAAATTTGCAAGAACAACAATCACTCAAATACCTGATGTTGTGTTTGGTTTGCAATTAAGTGTAGTGGGATCAGGATACCACCTCCTATCATTACCACACACTGCCATTATACTCTCCTCTGGTACCAGACCCTCCTCACACTTCAACACTATCACAGAACCTTCAGTTGTGGCTGTGTAAGGTGAGATCAACACTCCATTGGCAGCAGATGGAGGAAAGCACTGAACCAATGTGAAACTGATTGCTGTAATGCTACTATTCCTTCTGCAATTACCAGCTTGAACTGTGACCCTGTGCTCAATGTTGTAAGACAATGTTATATTTATGGCAGTGAAATCAGTAGTTAACAGCAATTGTGTAGGTGGAGAATCAAGGGACGCATTTGAAATATGAATCAGGTATGTGGTTGGTCTCTCCATGTTCTCCCATAGAATGGTGACTGTAGATGTGTTTGTATCATTGTAGTAATCAGATATGTTCAACTGCTGTGGAGTTGGTGGGGGACTTACTGTATTAATGTTTTGTACATAAGACCTATAAAATAAGTAGCTAAACAATACTATTATTCTTTACCTTCAACCACCGCTAGTCTATTCACTAGCCTGTCTGTATCAGGACCACAGCCAATCCTAGTTCCATTGTGTTGAGAGTTTAATGTGAAGTGTAGAGATGAATACAGGTATGTGGTGTCTCTAGCCAGCAGTGTGGCAGTACCACCACCCACTTGTGAGGGTACTTGGAGCATCTAGGTCGGTGAACACTTTTACTGATACACTATTATCCACTGGTCTAGTCCATGACCACCACATCGAAGTACCACTAACATTACAAAAGAAGGTGAGATTGTCCCCTTCACATCCACTATTTACAAAGTTGGTGGGTTCCAGCACCACAGTACCTATTAGGGAAGAGCATGTGTCTGTTCACCATGGCTATAAAGTCAATAAAAAGACCATCTGATCTCTTATTCTAATAAGAGGTGTCCAATAAAAAGGGAAAGTAATGTCATGGTGAAGCTACATACATTAATAATGGTCCAGCTCACATGATGGCAGGAAACTATTCATACTCCATACTATAAGGAGTATGGTAGAAGTAAACATAACAAACAAGAAAACAAATCCACAGATTCAAACTACACTGTAGCTAGCTGATTAGCTATTGTACTAGGAAATGTTGCTAGCACTTACGTACCCTCCCCTTTTTGAAAATCACACCCACCCATTAAAAACACATCCACCCATCATGAATAACATTTTAATGCATGAAGATTCCTGTTAGTTTTTTGGCTAGGGATGTGACTTTTTAACACTTTGAAAGGAGTTCTGGTGAAACAAAAGAACAAGAATGAGGATCACTGTTAAATTTTAGAAACAGCTGTCTTCTTCTATTCATAGAAGCCACCATTTGTTGTCTGGTGGTGTCCTAATGTACAGAATGAGTAGATCCTATTTTCAAAGTTCATGGAAAAGAGCAGTTATAATAGTATTATACAATAAGTAATTGAAGAATCGCTACACCTTGCCTGTGGCCCTCAGTGTCTGAAGGCTGCTAAAAAGGTTAATTAGCTGCCTGTGGTCTGAGAGGACTGCACTGTACTGTTTACTATTCAGCTATTCAGGTACTTCCAGGGACAAACAATGGCCTTATGTAAATCTGTTGTGGGACAGATTTAGCTAGTGTAAATTTGGTACTGTCCCTGAGCTTGTAGGGTATGTTTAGTTCTAGTAATAGCTAAGTATACCAAATTTGATATTGTGGAGCAGTTGAGTTTATTGTAATATTCTTATAAGGGAAAATTTTTAAACTTATAGATATACAGGAAGTTACTTTCTGGCTACGTACTTACAAATTAAAAAAAGAGGAACATCTCATATTCCATTACCTGTATTTTTGAGCCTATACACAACCTCAGTGGCAGTGCAAACTACATCTTGGTTATAGCCTGAGTCTATTACCATATAGCGGGAAATTTCCGAGGGGAAATATTTTCGTGGTTTTCAATAATCGTGGAAAAAAATTCGTGCTTTACAGCTCGGTGCTGTCTCAATTAAACCATAAAATTAAAAGTTCATGGGTCAAACATTCGTGGTTTTATTTAAACCACGAAAACCACAAAAATATTTCCCCTCGGAATTTTCCCACTATACGGTATGTCATCGTGTATATATAGGTGCCTAAGCATAATTGTGATGATGCCTGAAATATTTACTTATAGAAAACTTCTCCAAAAAAGTGTCAGTTTTCACACACCCCACCACAGTACCTATGTATCTGTTCACCATGGCATTAAAAAGTCCATCTGATCTTTTATAGGTGTTTAAAAAAAGGGAAAGTAATGTCATGGTAAAGCTACATACTACATTAATAATGGTCCAGCTTACCATATGATGGCAGGAAACTATTCATACTCCATATTATAATGAGTATGGTAGAAGTCAACATAACTAGCAATCCACAAATCCTAACTATGTACACTATAGCTAGCTAGTTAGCTATTTTACTAGTACATTAATAACTAGCTGACTACCTTATAATTCAATAGATCAGCTTTCAACATGGAGCAGTTTAGAAAACACCAGAGTTCTTATACACAACATAATTAACAACAGAATGTTAGACTAGATCTATAATAATAGAGATGATCATATTTAATAAAATCATTATGTTAATGATTATCATGAAGGTCTACAGTAGTGGATGTGATGTGGAGATCTCTTTGCATGTAACATGAGGGTGTGTCCTGCTCTGTGAGGGACGTTCCAGGAAACATGAAATGCCTCCAAATATGCCCCTGCATACAACCAGAGAAGAACCGAAGATTATTAATTAGGGACAGAATATGAGAAAGCAGTTCAGTTTTTGTACCAGAAGAAATGCACAAAGTACGTATAATAGTATTATGAAGTGAGCCTCACTATAATTTTGTAGCTAGATACTATTTAACTATAATTTAATGAAAAGAAGAGAGGAAGAGAGTAATATCATGGCATACAACTATAATAGTAGTTAGCTGCTGTTTATACATATTGACTATCAGAGTCAATTATGTATAGTGGCTTTGAAAATAGTAAAGTAGCTATATAATTGTTTTCAAAGCAAGTTGATTGATCAATTAACAAATGAAGAACAATTATTAATATGATGATTACATTTATTAACTTCACACTTTAGAATACTTAGTTTTGAATGGTGTTTTCTGTTCACCTCAGAAACTTGAAGAATCACATACTGAAATCAACTAACTCAGGTGGTACAGGTGGTGCAGAAGGATCTAATGTCTGTGGTGGCACTGAGAGATCAAATAACTTTGGTGGTACAAAAGGTACTTCATTGTCAGTGGTTGCATTGTCACAATAATTACTGTAAAAAACTGAGTTGTCTTCAGTGACCATGGGCTTTGGTTCTGGGAGTTCACCTGTGTAGATTTCAGGTTAAAAAATGCATTTTTACAGTGAAATTGTTTCTGATAACAAAAATTATACGTACATACTGACATCCCAATAGAACATTTATACTTATAAACTACCTAACTCCAAATATAATACTGAAATTTCACTAATTGTGCAATAACAATGATGTTTAGCTTCAGACCTTACAATTATAACAATGGTCTTGTAGCTACATGCTGAGTGTCCATGTGTTGAGTCTATTGTCCAATAAAGAGACATAGTTTTGTGTTAGGTAAAGTATTACCATGTAGCTAGTTGGTACCACTATTTTTGGGGAAGGAGGCTAACAATAATGATGTTATAAAAATTAATGTATTCAGTTATGGTGGGAATTACTTGTAGTTCATAATTACAGCATTAAGTTTAGTATTATAATAGAGCTAATTATGAGATTCTTCATTCAAACAGATATTTTTAATAAAATGTATAGTTTTGGGAGATGATTGACATCAAAAACGGAATTAAGTTTATGTTACAGACTTAACAGTTTATATTATCTAAGTGTTAATGTACTGTGTGTGTGGCCTAGACCTGTAATTTTTCTGTGTTGTGATTTATGTATGTCCAGCTGGGCACAGGGCCCCTCAGAATCAGACTTATATATTGTGTGTAGCTAGCTATATTATTCAGTTATAATAGTTATAATAGATATAATACTTTCTGATCAGCTTCTATGAAATATCTTTGTGTGAGAGTTTATCACATAAATTGGCGACGAGTTCGGGATCATGGCCAGTCATAGTCGCATGAAGGAGTTCAATTCTGCAGCGGAGTCCTGGGTAGAGTATGTGGAACGGTTGGAGCAATACTTTATTGCCAATGATATTGGGGATGCCGCAAAGAAGCGGGCGATCCTTCTCTCAGTCGTGGGTTCAGCTACCTACCACCTGATCCGAAGTCTTGCAGCACCAGCGAGGCCGAGCGAAAAAACTTACGGTGAACTGGTCGAACTAGTGACGAAGCATCATAATCCTGCACCTACAGTGACGGTCCAGCGATACAAATTCCACACTCGCATGAGACAGCCTGGAGAGTCAGTGGCGAATTATTTGGCTGCACTAAGAACTACCTCGGAACACTGCGAGTTCGGCGAAAGCATTAGTGATATGCTCCGTGATAGATTGGTATGCGGCATTGGGGATAGTCACATACAGAGGAAACTGCTTGCTGAGGCAAAGCTGACTTATGACAAGGCAGTAGACATTGCATTATCGATGGAGGCAGCAGACAAAGATGCTCGAGACATTCAGAAGTCCGTTGGCCAAACCCCCAGAGTTCATCAGGTGAAATATAGTAGTCAGAAACAGAAGAAGCCAGGGCCTTGGAAAACAGGCACCACCACATATCCTCCATGTTACCGTTGTGGAGGCAAACATTCCAGTGCAAGATGTCGTTTTCGTGACAGTGAGTGTCACAATTGTGGCAAGACGGGTCACTTACGTAAGATGTGCAATAGTTCTCGTCGTGAGAAAGAAAAGCCAAAGGAGGGACGTACAAATCTGTTGGAAGAAGAGGAACCACCCCTAGAGGAACCTGAAACCTATGGAATGTATGCTCTGCGTAGTAGGGCAAATCACCCAATTGAAGTTACAGTCACTCTTAATGGAGTTGAGACTACCATGGAAGTGGACACAGGAGCCTCACGTTCAATTATTAGTGAAGCAACCTATCAGAAACTTTGGTACAAGAATCAACCAATCATCGAAAGATCGTCAGTCCATATCCAAACTTACACAGGTGAAGAACTGGACATTTGTGGGAAGATCCAGGTTCAATTGGTACATAATGGTCAACAGGCCTCAGTGACACTACTGGTTGTAAAAGGAGATGGACCAAGTCTCATTGGTCGTGACTGGTTAAGCAAGTTGCGTTTGGACTGGAGTAAAATCCATCATCTGAGAGCAGTTGAAGGACTGAACAGGATCCTCGACAAACGAGCAGAGGTGTTCAAGGAAGAACTGGGCACGCTCAAAGGAATGAAGGTGTCACTACATGTGGATCAGAATGCCCACCCCAGATTCTGCAGAGCCAGGTCTGTACCTTTTATACTTAAAGATAAGATAGAAGCAGAATTAGAGAGGTTACTAGGGGAAGGAATTATTGAATCCATGCAATTTTCCAAATGGGCCGCCCCTATTGTTCCAGTATTGAAGTCGGATGGAAAGATAAGAATTTGTGGGGATTATAAGACCACAGTCAATCAGGTATCAGAAACTGAACTGTATCCCTTACCCAAAATAGAAGATCTGTTTTCAAACCTAGCGGGAGGGAAGTTATTTAGTAAACTTGATTTGTCACATGCTTATCAGCAGTTACTGTTGGATGATAAGTCGAAAGACTATGTTGTTATCAACACACACAAGGGTCTTTTTAGGTACACTCGACTTCCCTTTGGAATTGCATCGGCACCAGCTATATTCCAGCGCACTATGGAATCCTTGCTACAGGGAATTCCAGGTGTGGCAGTGTACCTGGATGACATTCTGGTCTCTGGAAAGAGTGAGGAGAAGCATTTGGAAACACTAGACCTAGTACTGAAACGAATGGAAGATGCTGGGTTAAGATTGAAGAGAAATAAATGTCATTTCATGACCCCTTCTGTAGAGTACCTTGGCCACAGGATAGACAGAGATGGTCTACATCCTACTGATGAGAAGGTTCGAGCGATACGAGATGCCCCTAACCCTAGAGATGTGACAGAGCTACGGTCATTTCTGGGTCTTATTAATTACTATGGGAAGTTCCTACCTCAACTGTCCACAGTGTTGGCACCATTATACCGATTACTAAGGAAAGATGAACGATGGTCATGGAAAGCAGAACAGATTAAGGCATTTAAGAAAGCCAAATCTCTATTACAGGAAGCTCCAGTATTGGTCCATTATGACAATACTAAAGAGATAATACTAGCATGTGATGCCTCACCATATGGAGTGGGTGCTGTGATCTCCCACCGTATGGATGATGGAAGTGAGCGACCTATTGGATATGCCTCAAGTTCACTGTCTCCAGCAGAGAAAAAGTATTCACAACTGGAAAAGGAAGCTTTAGCCATCATTTTCGGAGTAAAAAAATTCCATCAATACTTATATGGACTGAGGTTCATGATTTATACTGATCATCAACCACTAAAACATTTATTTAACAGTACACGTCCTGTACCAGTCATGGCATCCTCTCGTATACAACGATGGGCAATGACCTTGGCAGCGTATCACTACTCAATTGGATATAAACCCGGTCAACACCATGAGAATGCAGATGGATTGAGCAGATTGCCACTTCAAGAAGCACCAGGAACAGTTCCTATGCCAGAGGATGTTGTGCAAGTATTGTGCCAGATAGAGTCTACCACAATCAAAGCAGCGCAGATCAGATCTTGGACAGATAGAGATCCCACACTGGCAAAGGTCAAGAGGTATTGTATGGCACATTGGCCTCAACATTGTCAGGATGTGCAGATGAGACCATATTATCAACGAAGAATGGAAATTTCAGTACAGGATGGATGTTTGTTGTGGGGATCTAGGATTATTATTCCACCCCAAGGAAGAGCACATGTTCTCAGTATACTCCATGAGACACATCAGGGAGTAAGTCGAATGAAGAGTTTGGCTCGATGTTATGTATGGTGGCCAAAGTTAGACCAAGCCATTGAAGAGATGGTGAAGACATGTGAACCTTGTCAATTGTCTCGCCCTTTACCAGCAGTAGCTCCATTACACCCTTGGGAGTTTCCAAAACAACCATGGTCAAGACTGCATATTGATTATGCAGGTCCATTTCTAGGAAAAATGTTTTTAGTATTGGTAGATGCCTTTTCTAAGTGGCTAGAAGTCCATATAACACCTTCAACATCTTCCACAGCAACCATTGACAAACTGAGACAAATTTTTGCAACCCATGGATTGCCAGAGACTATTGTGAGTGATAATGCAACTTCATTCACCAGTGCTGAATTTCAACAGTTTGTTCGAGAAAATGGAATACATCATATTACCAGTGCTCCATACCACCCTTCGTCTAACGGATTAGCAGAAAGGGCTGTTCAAACCTTTAAGCAAGGTATTCAACGAATTTCAGAAGGAACTATAGAGACAAAATTAGCTCGATTTTTATTCCAATATCGGATAACACCCCACTCAGTTACTGGAATGTCACCAGCCCAACTCCTGATGAATCGCAGACCAAGGTCTCGATTGGATTTATTGTACCCTGATATAGCATCACAGGTGAAACAGCATCAGCAAAAGCAACAACAATACCATAATGTACATGCCAAAGCTCGTCAATTTCAAGTCGGGGAAGGAGTATATATTAGACAATTTTTGCATAATCAAAAGGAAACTTGGATTACAGCTGAAATATGTGAACTGACAGGACCACTGTCATTCAAGGTTAAACTAAGAAATGGACAGATTATTCGAAGACATATTGATCACATCCGTAAACGTTGTGGCAAGGAAGGAGATACTCCAATATCATCTGATTTGTTAATGGAAGACGTTGAAATTTCATCCATGGAACAGCCTTCTGATGAGGCTAGGGAAGAGAGCTATTCTACTCCAGAAGTTGACACCACGTTATCTCAAAATGTATCCACAGCAGTGGTGGAACAGACTGTACAACCAAGCTCTTCTGAACCCCGTCGTTCTAATCGAATTAGGAAACCACCAGACTATTACCAATAGAACTTCCAATCCAAGGGGGGAAGAGTGTTACAGACTTAACAGTTTATATTATCTAAGTGTTAATGTACTGTGTGTGTGGCCTAGACCTGTAATTTTTCTGTGTTGTGATTTATGTATGTCCAGCTGGGCACAGGGCCCCTCAGAATCAGACTTATATATTGTGTGTAGCTAGCTATATTATTCAGTTATAATAGTTATAATAGATATAATACTTTCTGATCAGCTTCTATGAAATATCTTTGTGTGAGAGTTTATCACAGTTTAGCAAGCAGCTAGTCGTATTCAATTAATGTTTATGTCAAGTTTTTGGTAAAGTCTTTGTACATAATTATCATTAGCTATTAAAAGAACATGTTTACTATACTAACCTGTATCATAAATTATTAATATTTTCTTGGATAATTCTTGACAGTTTATCTTATCCAGTGCCTTGCTCACTGCCTTCCATGTTGGCTTAGCCCTGTCCTTCAGCCACTTATCGCACACTTCAACAAAACAGTCAAAATCAGTGCCATGCTCTCCTATATCTTTAATTTTGGTCAAATATTCTTGTGATATACCCAAAGCTGCTCCAATTTCTTTCCATTTTGAATATATCTCACGTAATTGAATTAACAGAGTGTCCAGATTCAGTAATAGATCTAAATTGTGTTATCATACATGTACATAATAATTATTATTTTTGCTATATTCAACTAGATTAACAGAAACTTGATTTCCCAATAGTATTGCTATAGCTACACTGCTAAGTACATTGACACATACTTAGACCTTTATAATAAAATTACTGTGATTTCATTAAGAATAGTTTAGAAATTCCTCTCTGTGTGCATGTGTGATTGATGTTAGCTATTGCTTTCGTTAGAGCATCAGAAGTAATAGTGAAAGTTATATCTAACTACACACCTGATGGATGGGTTGGATGAAGTTTTGAGTATATTATTTCCTTTGTGGCCTTTGACTTGTCTGACTGAGTAGTACTCTTTTTGGCATCAGTAACAACTTCTTCATAGTCAGTGTATTCTCTACCATTAGCTCCAACTTTGACCATTGAGTGACATTGTCCTCACGAGTGGAATCATGACTATAATCTTTAGCCTTACATTCACTTTTACCATAAACCACATGTCCTCTAGCATCACTCTTAGTTTCTCTCTGTGGCCTAGGAACCTGTAATAATAAAGTACAAGATAACTGTAGCTATTATAATATGAACTCTTTCTAAGTTTTTGTTACTTGAAATGACTGGCATAATAATTATCAACCACAGACTTAGTTATACTATTATAATACTATGCAGTGGTAATAAAGTAGGTGTATAGTCTATTTATACTCTATGTAATTCTCTAAATTTTGTCTCAAGTTTTAAATAAGAGTCCAAGTAAAGCATTTATGGGGTAAATTAATTTTTAGCACCACTTTATTGTCAGTGGAACCTCAGTTATCTAGACCACTTTTGCAAGAGGATACTTTCAAACAGCCAGATAACTGAAGTGTTAATAAAACTGTATTATTTGATAGCTACTATGTGTGTTTGTAGTGAGTAATTGAGTGATAATATGGATATGAATTGCTGTGTTCAGGTCTCTAGCAACTTCTATTACTATTTACTGATATGAAAACACATACTAAACAGTCTACCTTTACGTACTGCTATCTAATTAAGCGAAGAATTCATTTAAAAATCAAGGTTCCAAATTTTGAACATTTACTATTAGCATAAAAACTGGTAGCAGTAATAAGGTTATTACTATGTTACCTCATCAAGAGTGCTTGTGTGCTGAGGAATTGTCGATTCATATGCATCCTTTAACTGATAAGG
The DNA here is from genome assembly GCA_964016965.1 of Diacarnus erythraeanus. Lineage (NCBI taxonomy): Eukaryota > Metazoa > Porifera > Demospongiae > Poecilosclerida > Podospongiidae > Diacarnus > Diacarnus erythraeanus. The sequence continues at coordinate 7,740,796 of OZ024671.1, forward strand.
AAATAGCATAACATTAAATTTTTGTACTTTTAATGCATGCACAAGTAGATATACATTACCTCTATAGCTGATATTCTATTCACAATTCTATAGTTAAGAACACTGTATTCAGGTGCTTCTTCACTTGTCTATATATAATTATACAGGCATAGCTACATGTACAGTTATACATGAACAATTATGATTATTATAACAGTTATAATAATATTATATACATGAGAAAAATACGATCTGTCTATAACATTGATTTTGCACAGATAATAGTTCACTAATAATTTAATTTCCTACATTGAAGGATGCATAATCATTATCTCACCATTAATTGAGGACACTCAGAACTGATGTGCAAGTGGTTATATTCTAAATTATTCTGTATAAACAATAAATTATTTAAAAGAAAAGTTGTTTCAGTGTACATACCTCTGAGTGTGAAACCTTGTCTCTATAAACAACAATAAACAACAACCATAACATTATTTATTATTATTATAGAAGTAAACACATGGTGAGGGGATTTCTTAGACAATCTATTTACTATAAAATACCTTCTGTAGTCATAACAACAATATCAACAACAAGAGCAACAAACATGATGTAGTAAAATTCATAGTAATGAGATAGAACATGACTTACATGTCAACTCTCCTGTCTTTTGACTTCACTGCTAAAATAATAGATAACAGAAACATCACAGATCATAGTACCGTATAGCGGGAAATTTTCGAGGAGAAATATCTTTGTGGTTTTCGTGGTTAGAATAAAACCGCGAATGTTTTACCAATAAACTTTTAATTTTATGGTTTAATTGAGACGGCACCGAGCTGTAAGCCACAAATTTTTTTCCACGAATATATTTGATTATCAAAAACCATGAAGATATTTCCCCTCGAAAATTTCCCGCTATACGGTATTATAGTTGTTTATCACTTCAACTGAAAGAAGATTATTGAACTGGCTCACTCAATCATTCTTTATATTTGAATGAAGGACGTGCACATTACATTCATTATGTACATAGCTGAGATCAAATGTAGGTTGAGTCATCCCTAACAGTGACATTGTATTATACCTGATTTCCTTCTGATTATAACTCCTGATGTTACACAGATGGAGAGAAAAAGAACACCAGTGAGACCACTAGCTGCAGCCACCATTCCAATTATGTACCACATTCTCAGTTCTACATGTCCAGAAGTGGTGTTAGTAGCTGTATAATAGTGAAGCGTTTAAAGAATGATCACTTATTTACATACTTGTTACATTATATTTATTCATTCCTTCAGTACGTAGCATTACAGCATTTCAATGGCTTGTCACTAATTATAACATCATCTAGATAGTCATCTGTGGTCATATTTGAGATTATACATCAGGAGACTTTTTATGATCAAATTTTTCACCAAACACTTTGTTCTTAGAACACAAGACTAAATTGTAGCTATAATAATGACTATTCTATGCAGCCTCAATTGATAGTAGAGATTTTATAGCTATAGTTTATTCTCTTTAAAGGCATCCACAAGTTGTAAGTCTTCTATATTAAAGGAGGTTTATTGCAGTCATATCTGGGTAATAATTAATAATTTAGAAATTGCTTACCATTTATTTCAATGCATTTGTATTCATCTACCTAATAATATCTCATTTGTTCATATATGTTCCTAATAGCTATGAACCTCTTCTTATGTCAAGAGGAGGAGTCTGTTGAGGTCCTATACTGACTGAAATACATGTACGTATATCCATGATAAAGATACCCAGAACAAAGGTACTGATCACTCTTGGTTACACATAGTAAGATAATAATAATAGCTATTATCTTAGCTGCTCATTTATGTTTTGCTTTCTAATATCTAATTACCTGATGTTGTGTTTGGTGTGCAATTAAGTGTAGTGGGGTCAGGATACCACCTCCTATCATTACCACACACTGCCATTATTCTCTCACCCTCCTCACACTTCAAAATTATCACAGAACCTTCAGTTGTGGCTGTGTAAGGTGAGATCGACACTCCATTGGCAGCAGATGGAGGGAAGCACTGAATCAAGGTGAAACTGATTGCTGTAATGTTACTATTCCCTCTGCAATTACTAGCTTGAACTGTGACCCTGTACTCAATGTTGTAAGACAATGTTATATTTATGGCAGTGGAATTAGTAGACTGTGTAGGTGGAGGAGAGTCAAGGGATGTATTTGAAATATTAATCAGGTATGTAGCTGATCTCTCCATGTTTTCCCATTGAATGGTGACTGTAGATGTGTTTGTATCATTGTAGTAATCAGATATGCTCAACTGCTGTGGAGTTGGTGGGGGACTTACTGTATTAATGTTTTGTACATAATACCTATAAAATAAGTAGCTAAACAATACTATTATTCTTTACCTTCAACCACCACTAGTCTATTCACTAGCCTGTCTAATCCAGGACCACAGCCAATCCTAGTTCCATTGTGTCGAGAGTTTAATGTGATTTGTAGAGATGAATACAGGTATGTGGTGACTATAGCTAGCAGTGTAGCAGTAACACCATCATCCACTATTGAGGGCATGTTTACTTGAAGAGCATCTTGGTCAGTGAAAACTTTTTTGATACACTATCATCCTCTGGTCTAGTCCATGACCACCACAGTCCAGTACTACTAACATTACAAAAGAAGGTGAGATTGTCCCCTTCACATCCACTATTCACATAGTTGGTGGGTTCTAGCACCACAGTACCTATTAGGGAATAATATAGACAATCTTTGTTTGTTCTCTATGGCATTGGTCATAATAATTGAAAGGCCAATTTCTTACTCTATTATAAGGTTTTTGTTACTAATACAACAGTGTGCAATCTTACCATGTAATGGCAGAAAAGTATTCACACTCCATATTATTATTATGAGTATGGTAGAAGTTGAATGCATTATAGCAAGCTATCAGATCAAAGAAAGCAAATCCACAAATCCTAACTACCAGCTAGTTAGTTAGCTAATCTACTAGTACATTAATAACTAGCTGACTACCTTATAATTCAGTTTAGTTTTCAATATGGAGCAGTTTAGAAAACACCAGAGTTCTTATAACATTATTACATAACAACAGAGTATTAGAAGAATAATAGAGGTGATCACACCAGGATCATATCTAGGATTTTTAAAGAGTAGTTTTAATGACCACACCCACTATGTTAATGATGGAAATAGATTTTGACTGTAGTGGATGTAATGTGTAGATTTTATAATTTAAATACACTGTTGTTTGTTTTGTTTGTTTTTATTGCAAGTAACATTAGGGTGTGTCTTGCTGTTTTCCAGGAAACATGAAATGCCTCCAAATAATATGTCCCTGCATGCTCACAGAGAAGAACTGAAGATAATATAATAATTATTATGATAGTTAGGGACAGAATATGAAAGCAGCTCAGAATTTGTACCAGAAAAAGAAATGCACAGAAAGTATAGCCAATAGGAGTAAATTAGCCTAGCTATTATTAAGAGAACAATATCTAGGCATACATCTAGAACAGTAGTTAGCTAGTTGATGATTTTTTCTTTTATTCTTGACATTGAGCCAATCTTTATGTGTTTTTACACACTGTTTGTATATTGCACTACATTCTACTTTATCATTATTCTACTTTATCTTTTGCATCTAAGCAGTTAGATTTAGATATTATTAACTGTGTCTATAAGCTAAATTACATCATTTTGTTAAACATAGGCTTTGAAACTTGTTGACAGGATAATAATGTGCTTACATTTAGATGAACTACTTGGGAACTTAAGGTTTTAGTATTGCAATGTCAGCATTTAATAACTATCTATAAAGGAACTGATTTGTTATAAGTTCACTTATGTAGTGTGATAGTAATCCATGTACCAATCACAATGCCACCATATACTTTCAGGAACTAACTTATACTTTTTGAAGGCCCAAGTACAACATAATATACAGTGTATGTACATACGTACATAGTGACTACAATGTACAGTTTGGCCTGACGGCTGTGTGGACGCATATTTTTAACTGGTTGGTTAGTGACATTTCCAAGAGATAAACATATAAACACGAGGATCCAAGTATACTTCTCTCATGAATAATCTAAAGTTAGTATTATACTAGCTAGTAGATATTTGCATTGTAAATTTACTAAGAAAGTAAATCTTATTTGCATTCATTCATTATTAGTGTTAACCTTTTACAGACAGGTTTCCAAAACTACTCTAGGTGTCTATACAGTTACACAGAGTTATTTGATGTATATGTCAGTACATACATATTGTGAATAATGGTCTCTATGTACTGTGAATGTTCTTATAATAATAGTACTAATTTCTCTAGTTACATTTTCAATGTGTTACAACTGAATACGTAGTTCTATTTTAAATAACATTATTGTATACTCCTGAATTTTATGTATTTGGTTGCTTCAAAAAATTAAAAATTAACTAAAATTATGGTGTACATATAATAGTTATTACTTATTTTGCTCATGTTGTAGCTAGTTTGTTACTGAGTAAGTGGAGCACTGTAAGTTCTATGGTGGCTGGTTCCTCCTGAAGTATTTCCTCATACATTGGGTCTCTCTGAGTTTCTGTGATGACATCTTCAGGCTCACTTTGTGATGTTCTGTGTTCATCTTCTGAAATTTCAGACTGTGGTTAATGTTCAATATTCATACTTCATCAAAATTGTTGGAATGATGACTGACTTGCATAGCTATAGCTAAGTATGTACCCACATATATGCCGCATCTCTAAGAGATGAACATCTGAAGGATCCAAGCACACTTCTCTTATGGATACATATAGCTACCAAAACAAGCTGAATTTTCCAAGAAAAAAATTTTTTTTTTTCATTCATTAGTGTTTATCAGTGTTCTTAAGCAATCCTAAGTACCTAGTCAAACAGTTAGATGTTTCTGTAATGTATGTATACATGTAGCTACTAGGAGAAAAATGTGAGAGGTCAATACTGTGCAATATAATATATTTACATACTCCAGAACTTTAATGACTGGGATACTTCAGCTAAATATTGATATTACATTCTATTATTGCATCATCACAAACTTTATTACTGTGTGTGGTTGATTACAAAAATTATATATGGTTATATAATAAACATGATGTTTAGTTCATGTTGTACTTTGTTATTGAGTAAGTGGAGCATAAGCTATGTTCTCTGTAAGTTCTATGGTGGCTGGTTTCTCCTGAAGTATTGCCTCATACATTGGATCTGCCTGTGTTTCTGTGATAACATCTTCAGGCTCACTTTGTGATGTTCTGTGTTCACCTTCTGAAATTTCAGACTGTGGTTTTCTCAATTTATATCCGATGAGTAGTCCCAGTACAAATGCCATTGCATTAGTTATTAACAAAGTAACTGATACACACACTAATGCAATGATGACTTCCATTTTAGAATTAGGTTCAGTGATAATGTTATTCTGTTGAGCTAAAATACAGCAGTGATGACATACTGATTAATATTAATTACTTAATTACAAATTATGTAGTGATGTCACTTATTGTTTTGTGCTATTTAATCTTATGTCATGTGCACCATTGATGATTCAGAGAAAAACGATAAAGATCGTAACTAAAATGTAGAGAGTTACTACAAACTAAGTGTTTTTTCTTCCTTGTGATTATTTCTAACTGGCAAGCTTTCCCCATTTCCCTATAATACCTATAGTTATACACTGGCCATGTGTTAGTCTAGAGTAGCCAAACTCTTTACAGGAAGTCACTCATGATCAGTTTTGTGAGTTTATTAATAATTAATTTTGATTGTAATAACAATAACATCAGAAATCATGTAGATGTGTAGCTAGTTTTCTGATCAGTGGAGTCAAGCAGAGAGTATACATATATAACATGAAGGTATACCTCTACCTCTAATAAACAACTTTATTACTGGAGGTGAATGGAATCATTTCACTGCAAGTAACTTAATGATACTGTATTGACTATCACAGTCAATTACATATAGCTAGTGGCTATGAAAATAGTAAAGTAGCTATATAGCTAATTGTTTTCAAAGCAAGTTGATTGGTCAATTAACAAATGAAAAACAATAATATTATTATGATTACATTTATTAACTTCACACTAGAATACTTATGTTTTGAATGGTGTTTTCTGTTCACCTCAGAAACTTTTGAAGAATTATATACTGAAATCAACTAACTTTGGTGGTACAAGTGGTGCAGAAGGATCTAATGTCTGTTGTGTTACAGGAGATACTGAGAGATCAAATAACTTTGGTGGTACAAGTGGTGCAGAAGGATCTAATATCTGTGGTGGTACAGGAGATACTGAGGAATCAAATAACTTTGGTGGTAGAGGAGGTACTTCATTGTCAGTGGTTACAACATGGTCACAATAATTACTGTTAAAAACTGAGTTGTCTTCAGTGACCATGGGCTTCGGTTCTGGGAGTTCACCTGTGTAGATTTCAGATAATAAAATGTATTTTTACAGTGATATTGTTTCTGATCACAAAATACATACTGACAATCCCAATAGAACATTTATCCTTATACACCAAAGACATACCATAATAATTATTATAACAATGGTCTTGTACATGCTGAGTGTCCATGTGTTAAGTCTTTTGTCCACTTAAGTTTTGTGTTAGGTAAAGTTTTGTCATGTAGCTAGTTGGTACCACTATTTTTTGGGAAGGAGGATAACAATAATGATGTTATAAAAATTCAGTTGTGTTGAGAATTACTTGTAGTTCATAATTACAGCATTAAGTTTAGTATATTATAATAGAGCTAATTATGAGATTCTTCATTCAAACAGATATTTTAATAAATTGTATAGTTTTGGGAGATGATTGACATCAAAAACGGAATTAAGTTTAGCAAGCAGCTAGTTGTATTCAATTAATGTTTATGTCAAGTTTTTGGTAAAGTTTTTGTAGCTATTAAAAGAACATGTTTACTATACTAACCTGTATCATAAATTTTTAATATTTTCTTGGATAATTCGTGACAGTTTATCTTATCCAGTGCCTTGCTCACTGCTTTCCAAGTTGGCTTAGCTCTGTCCTTCAGCCACTTATCACACACTTCCACAAAACAGTCAAAATCAGTGCCATACTCTCCTACATCTTTAATTTCGGTCAAATATTCTTGTGATATACCCAAAGCTGCTCCAATTTCTTTCCATTTTGAATAGATCTCACGTAATTGAATTAGCAGAGTGTCCAGATTCAGTAATAGATCTAAATTGTGTTATCATACATGTACATAATAATTATTATTCTTGCTATTACATACATAACTATTCAACTAGATTAACAGAAACTTGATTTCCCAATAGTATTGCTATATCTATCCTTTTAGGTTATTGACACACACTTAGGTACGTAATTACTGTGATTTCAATAAGAATAGAAAATCTCTCTCTTTAGTCTGTGTGCATGTGTGATTGATGTTAGTTATTGTTTTCGTTAGAGCATCAGAAGTAATAGTGAAAGTTATATCTAACTACACACCTGATGGATGGGTTGGATGAAGTTTTGAGTATATTATTTCCTTTGTGGCCTTTGACTTGTCTGACTGAGTATTATTCTTTTTGGCATCAAAAACAACTTCTTCATAGTCAGTGTATTCTTTACCATTAGCTTCAACTTTGATCATTGAATAACACGGGACATTGTCCTCACAAGTAGAATCATGACTATAATCTTTAACCTTACATCCACTTTTACCATAAACCACATGTTTTCTAGCATCACTCTTAGTTTCTTTCTGTAGTCTAGGAGCCTATAGTACAAGATAACTGTGACTATTATAATATGAACTCTTTCTAAGTTTTTGTTACTTGAAATGACTGCATAATAATTATCAACCACAGACTTAGTTATACTATTATAATACTATTTATTTCAGGAGTGGCAATAAAGTAGGTGTATAGTCTATTTATACTCTATGTAATTTCTAAATTTTGTCTCAAGTTTTAAATACGTAAGAGTCCAAGTAAAGGGTAAATTATTTTTCAGCACCACTTTATTGTCAGTGGAAGTTATCTAGACCCCTTTTGCAAGAGGATACTTTCAAACAGCCAGATAATAAAACTGTATTATTAGATAGCTATTGTGTGTGTTTGTATGAATAATTGAGTGATCAATGGATATGAATTGCTGTGTTCAGGTCTCCAACAACTTCTATTACTATTTACTGATTTGAAAACACATACTAAACAGTCTAGCTATACCTACTGCTATCTAATTAAGCAAAGAATTCAGCATTTTCCTGAACCTGGAAAATCAAGGTTCCAAGATTTTGAACTAAAATAACTGCTTATGAATGTATTTACTCTTAGCATAAAAACAATAATGTTATTGTTATATTTACCTCATGAAGAGTGCTTGTGTGCTGAGGAATTGTGGATTCATATGCATCCTTTAACTGATAAGGAAATAGCATAACATTGTATTTACATAATGCATGCACAAGTAGATAAACATCACCTCTATAGTTGATATTCTATTCACAAATCTATAGTTAAGAACACTGTATTCAGGTGCTTCTTCACTTGTCTATATACAATTATACAGGCATAGCTACTTGTACGGTTATACATGTGCAGTTATGATTATTATATACTATAATATAATACAGGAGAAAAATATAACAACATTGATTTGATTTTGCAAGTAATATTGCTAGTACAGCTCACTAATAATTTAATTTCCTGCTACATATATTCATTATAATTATGAAAAAATGCATAATCATTATCTCACCATTGATTGTAGAGGACACTCAGAACTGATGTGCAAGTGGTTATATGCCTTTATACACAGTACAATATTTATTAGAACATAAAACAGAAATTGTTTTCAGTATACATACCTCTGGGTGTGAAATCCTGTCTCTATAAACAACAATAAACAACAACAATAACATTATTATTATATAAGTATATAAACACATGTGGAGGGAATTTCTTAGATCATGTTATTATAATAATATCTACTGTAATACCTTCTGTGTATTAGTTGTTTTTTTTTATAGCAGAGATAGAACATGACTTACATGTCAACTCTCCTGTCTTTTGACTTCACTGCTAAAATAATAGATACGTAACAGAAACATCACAGATGACAGTATTATAGCTCTAAAAATATTGTTTATCACTTCAACAGATTATTTAACTGGCTCACTCAATCATTCTTTATAGTTAAATGTGAAGAGCATTCATTATGTACAGACTGAGATCAAAAGTAGGTGGAGTCATACCTAACAGTGACACTGTATTATACCTGATTTCCTTCTGATTATAACTCCTGATGTTACACAGATGGAGAGAAAAAGAACTCCAGTGAGGCCACTAGCAGCAGCCACCATTCCAATTATGTACCACATTCTCAGTTCTACATGTCCAGAAGTGTTGTTCGTAGCTGTATATAGTGAAGCATTTAAAGATATGATCACTTATTTTCATACTTGTTTATTCAGTTGTATTACAGTATTTCACTGGTTTGTCACTAAATGTAACATCATCTAAGTAGTCATTTGCCTTATCTGTGGTCATATTAGAGAATGTATATACATCAGGAGACTCTTTATGATCATATTTTTCTCCAAACTCAGCACAGAGCTAAATTTCATTATTGTAGCTATAATAATGATTATTCTATGGAACCTGAATTAGTTTATTCTCTTTAAAATGGCATCCACAAGTCATACAAAGTGTAAGTAATTTTTATATTCAAGTTAAAGGATGTTTATTGCAGTCATATCTGGATAATAATTATATAGATGTCAATAACTTAGAAACTGCTTACCTTTATTCATATTTATCTACCTACTTATTTGCTCATGTTCCTAATAGCTATGAACCTATTCCTATGTCAAGAGGAGGAGATAGAATAGTGTCTGCTGAGGTCCTATACTGACTGAACTATTATGTATAACCATGATAGAGATGCCCAGAACTTAGAGGTACTGATCACTTGTAGCTATAGTTACACATATCAACATATTATAATAAACTGTACATTAATAATATTATTATTATGATAATAATTATTACCTCAGCTATTCATTATGTTCTGGTTTATAATATCTAATTACCTGATGTTGTGTTTGGGGAGCAATGAAGTGTGGTGGGGTCAGGATACCACCTCCTATCATTACCACACACTGCCATTATACTCTCCTCTGGTACCAGACCCTCCTCACACTCCAACACTATCATAGAACCTTCAGTTGTGGCTGTGTAAGATGAGATCGACACTCCATTGGCAGCAGGTGGAGGGAAGCACTGAATCAATGTGAAACTGATAGCTGTAATGTTACTATTCCCTTTGCAATTAACAGCTTGTACTGTGACCCTGTACTCAATGTTGTAAGACAGTGTTACATTTATGGGAGTGGAATCAGTAGTTAACAGTAACTGTGCAGATGGAGAGTCAAGGGATGTATTTGAAATATTAATCAGGTATGTGGCTGGTCTCTCCATGTTCTCCCATTCAATGGTGACTGTAGATGTGTTTGTATCATTGTAGTAATCAGATATGTTCAACTGCTGTGGAGTTGGTGGGGGACTTACTGCATCAATGTTTTGTACATAAGACCTATAAAATAAGTAGCTAAACAATACTATTATTCTTTACCTTCAACCACCACTAGTCTATTCACTAGCCTGTCCAATCCAGGACCACAGCCAATCCTAGTTCCATTGTGTTGAGAGTTTAATATGAAGTATAGAGATGAATACAGGTATGTGGTACCTATAGCCAGCAGTGTAGCATTACCATCACCTACTTGTGAGGGCACTTGGAGAGCATCTAGGTCAGTGAAAAGTTTTTTTGATACACTATAATCCTCTGGTCTAGTCCATGACCACCACAGTGAGGTACCACTAACATTACAAAAGAAGGTAAGATTTTCTTCACATCCGCTATTCACATAGTTTGTGGGTTCTAGCACCACAGTACCTATTAGGGAATATAGACAATCTGTATGTTTGTTCTCTATGGCATTGGTCATAATAATTGAAAGGTCAATTTCTTACTCTATTATAAGGTCCTTGTTACTAATACAACAGTATCCAATTATCTTACCATGTAATGGCAGGAAAGTATTCACACTCCATATTATTATGAGTATGGTAGAAGTTGAATGCATTATAGCAAGCTATCAGATCAAAGAAAGCAAACCACAAATCTTAACTACCAGCTAGTTAGTTAGCTAATCTACTAGTACATTAATAGCTACCTTCAGTTTAGTTTTCAATATGGAGCAGTTTAGAAAACACCAGAGTTCTTATACACAACATATTATTACATAACAACAGAGTATTAGAACAATAATAGAGGTGATCACACCAGGATCATATCTAGGATTTTTAAAGAGTAGTTTTAATGACCACACCCACTATGTTAATGATGGAAATAGATTTTAACTGTAGTGGATGTAATGTGTAGATTTTATAATTTAAATACACTGTTGTTTGTTTTGTTTGATTTTATTGCAAGTAACATTAGGGTGTGTCTTGCTGTTTTCCAGGAAACATGAAATGCCTCCAAATAATATGTCCCTGCATACTCCCAGAGAAGAACTGAAGATAATATAATGATAGTTAGGGACAGAATATGAAAGCAGCTCAGATTTTGTATCAGAAAAAGAAATGCACACAAAGTATAGCCAATAGGAGTAAATTAGCCTAGCTATTATTATGAGAACAATATCTAGGCATACATCTAGAACAGTAGTTAGCTAGTTGATGATTTTTTTCTTTTGAGCCAAACTTAATGTGTTTTTACATACGGTTTGTATTTTACACTACAATCATTCTACTTTATCATTATTCTACTTTATCTTTTGCATCTAAGTATTTAGATTTAGATAATTAACTGTGTCTATAAGCTAAATTATATCTTTTTGTTATACATAGGCTTTGAAACTTGTTGACAGGATAATAATGTGCTTACATTTAGATGAACTACTTGGGAACTTAAGGTTTTAGTATTGCAGTGTCAGTATTTAATAACTATCTTTATAGGAATTGATTTGTTATAATTTCACTTATGTAGTGTGATAGTAATCCATGTACCAATCACAATGCCACCATATATTTTCAGGAACTAACTTACTTTTTGAAGGCCCAAGTACAACATAATATACAGTGTATGTACATACGTACATAGTGACTACAATGTACAGTTTGGCCTGACGGCTGTGTGGACACATATTTTTAACTGGTTGGTTAGTGACATTTCCAAGAGATAAACATCTAAACATGAGGATCCAAGTATACTTCTCTTGTGAATAATCTAAAGTTAGTATTTTACTAGCTAGTAGATATTTGCATTGTGAATTTACTAAGAAAGTAAATCTTATTTGCATTCATTCATTATTAGTGTTAACCTTTTACAAACAAGTTTCCAAAGCCACTCTAGATGTCTATACAGTTACACAGTTATTTGATGTATATGTCAGTACATACATATTGTGAATAATGGTCTCTATGTACTGTGAACAATCTTATAATAGTAGTACTAATTTCTCTAGTTACATTTTCGATGTGTGAAAACTGGATACGTAGTTCTATTTTATTGTATACTCCTGAATTTTATGTATTTGGTTGCTTCAAAAAATTAAAAATTAACTAATTAATGGTGTACAAATAATAGTTATTACTTATTTTGCTCATGTTGTAGCTAGTTTGTTACTGAGTAAGTGGAGCACTGTAAGTTTTATGGTGGCTGGTTCCTCCTGAAGTATTTCCTCATACATTGGGTCTCTCTGAGTTTCTGTGATGACATCTTCAGGCTCACTTTGTGATGTTCTGTGTTCAACTTCTGAAATTTCAGACTGTGGTTAATGTTCAATGTTCATACTTCATCAAAATTGTGACTGACTTGCATAGCTATAGCTAAGTATGTACCCACATATATGCCGCATCTCTAAGAGATGAACATCTGAAGGATCCAAGCACACTTCTCTTATGGATACATATAGCTACCAAAACAAGCTGAATTTTCCAAGAAAAAAAAATTTTTTTTTCATTCATTAGTGTTCTTAAGCAATCCTAAGTACCTAGTCAAACAGTTAGATGTTTCTGTAATGTATGTATACATGTAGCTACTAGGAGAAAAATGTGAGAGGTCAACACTGTGCAATATAATATATTTACATACTCCAGAACTTTAATGACTGGGATAATTCAGCCAAATATTGATATTACATTCTATTATTGCATCTTCATTACTGTGTGTGGTTGCTTACAAAAATTATGTATGGTTATATAATAAACATGATGTTTAGTTCATGTTGTAGTTTGTTATTGAGTAAGTGGAGCATAAGCTATGTTCTCTGTAAGTTCTATGGTGGCTGGTTTATCCTGAAGTATTGCCTCATACATTGGATCTGCCTGTGTTTCTGTGATAACATCTTCAGGCTCACTTTGTGATGTTCTGTGTTCACCTTCTGAAATTTCAGACTGTGGTTTTCTCAATTTATATCCGATGTGTAGTCCCAGTACAAATGTCATTGCATTAGTTATCAACAAAGTAACTGATACACACACTAATGCAATGATGACTTCCATTTTTGAATTAGGTTCAGTGATATTCATGATAATATTATTCTGTTGAGCTAATACAACAGCAATGACACACTGATTAATATTAAACTTCTGACTCCAATGATTAGACATACACTCTAATCTTCAATACCCACCCCTAATGTCTCTTCTCTCCCTTACAAGCATAAAAATGGGTCTATCGTACACATGCTGGTGGTTGTAGTGAAGCATTAAACCAGTAACATAGATATAAACTTAATTGTTACAAAGGTGCAATTGTATTTTGTGTTGTAGGCTTGACACTAGCTAGTTGTAGCATTATAGTTAGTCACTTTATTTATCTGGGGTCATGTCAGAGAAAATAATAGCTATATATATAATATCTTTATGAGTAAATTTGTAACAACAATCATCAAATAATTAATTGTACCTGATATTGTGTTTGGTGTGCAATTAAGTGTAGTGGGGTCAGGATACCACCTCCTATCATTACCACACACTGCATTTATACTCTCCTCTGGTAGCAGACCCTCCTCACACTTAAACACTATCACAGAATCTTCAGTTGTGGCTGGGTAATGTGAAGTCAACACTCCATTGGTAACAAATGGAGGGAAACACTGAATCAATGTGAAACTGATAGCTGTAATGTTACTATTCCCTCTGCAATTAACAGCTTGAACTGTGACCCTGTACTCAATGTTGTAAGACAATGTTATATTTATGGCAGTGGAATCATTAGTTAACAGTGACTGTGCAGGTGGAGAGTCAAGGGATGTATTTGAAATATTAATCAGGTATGTGGCTGGTCTCTCCATGTTCTCCCATTGAATGGTGACTGTAGATGTGTTTGTATCATTGTAGTAATCAGATATGTTCAACTGCTGTGGAGTTGGTGGGGGACTTACTGTATTAATGTTTTGTACATAAGACCTATAAAATAAGTAGCTAAACAATACTATTATTCTTTACCTTCAACCACCACTAGTCTATTCACTAGCCTGTCCAATCCAGGACCACAGCCAATCCTAGTTCCATTGTGTTGAGAGTTTAATGTGAAGTTTAGAGATGAATACAGGTATGTGGTGCCCATAGCCAGCAGTGCAGCAGTACCATCACCCACTTGCGACAGCACTTGGAGAACATCTAGATTGGTAAAAAGTTTTCTTGATGCACTTTCATCCTCTGGTCTAGTCCATGACCACCACAGTGAGAGACCACTAACATTACAAAAGAAGGTGAGATTGTCCCCTTCACATCCGCTATTCACATAGTTGGTGGGTTCTAGCACCACAGTACCTATTAGGGAATATAGACAGTCAGCACATCTGTTCTGAATTACATTGAAGTCAATACAATTAAAAAGCCAATTTCTTACTCTATTATAAGGTGTTGATTGCTAATACAAATCACTAATAATTTATCTTACCATGTAATGGCAGTAAAGTATTCACACTCCATATTATTATGAGTATGGTAGAAGTCGAATGCATTATAGCTAGCAAGTTATCAGACCAAGAAAGCAAATCCACAAATCCTAACTACCAGCTAGCTAGTTAGCTATTTTACTAGTACATAAATAACTAGCTGACTATCTTATAATTCAATAGATAAGTTTTCAATATGGAGCAGTTTAGAAAACACCAGAGTTCTTATAATAATATAGCAAAATTACATAACAACAGAGTATTGGACTAGGTCTATAACAATAATAGAGACGATCACATCAGGATCATATATAATTATAAAGAGTAGTTTCAATGACCACACCCCCTTTGGAATATATGATAGTATGAATTTCTAGATTTAGACTGTAGTGGATGTGATGTGTAGATTTTATAGTCAAAATTTAAATACACCGTTGTTTGTTTTCATTGCAAGTAACATGAGGGTGTAACATGAGGGTGTAACATGAGGGTGTTACTTGCTGGCTTTTCAGGAAACATGAAATGCCTCCATATTATAATGCCCCTGCATACTACCAGAGAAGAACTGATGATAATTAATAAGATAGATAGGGACAGAATATGAAAGTAGCTCTGATCAGAAAAAGAAATGCACAAAGTACGTAGCTATAATTAGCTATGCAGTACTATTATTACGAAAAGAAGGGAACAATATTTAGGCATATATACATCTAGCTAGAACAGTAGGTAGCTGCTGATTTTTTCTTTTATTCTTGTCATTGAGCCAATCTTTATGTGCTTTTACCACTGGACCAAAAATGGAATGTCATATAGGATCATTATTATATATATGACATGTACATGACATTCCACATCTAGATTACTTCATATGTCAGGTGGTGAAAATGTGATGAATCATTTATTCATCTAGGACACTTCATAAATCCTTTTAAGTTTTCTGTTTATGAAAATTATGTGATATGTTATGTTGAATTTTATTCCTCTAGGACATGTCATGAATCCTTTGAAGTGTTTTGTACATAAAATGCAATATGCCATGTTGAATTTTATTGACAAAGGACATTTCATACATACTTCCAAAATTATTTTGTACAGGAAATGTGGCCATGAATTTCATCTACTAATATTGACATTATGTTGTTGATTAGCTATAATTATATGCATCACTTTAAATTATAGTTGTGTGAATGGTGCTAGATGTGTCCAAAAGTGTGCAAAGTGTGCCAAATGAGACATCACCACACTCAACTCCAATGATTAATCAGTGCAGCGCGCGCAGCATGAGCTAGAGAGAGAGAGAGCTCTAGCTAGCTAGCTAGCTAGTAGTTACACTTGTCTCGTGACTAGCGCGTGAGACCATCACAGCTGCATGTCAGTCTGGAAGTAGAAGATACTTGTGATGATCAAGATACAATAAGTCCAGATGAACCGCCTTCCGAATGTAAGTGAGAACTTGTGTGTAGAGTTTTGTATTAAGCCATCAGGGGTCTGTGGAATAATCACTCCGTTACCAGTGTAATCTGTGGGTAATATAAATACTGCCAATAACTACCTTGGCTAGCTAGTGAGTATGAATCCGACTACCCTGCCTGACTTTGAAGGGCTAACCTGGGTTGACTAGAGTGTGATTTAGGAAGGCACCTAAGTAAGTGTGACTCCAAGCATCCATGCCTACCCTAGGTTATTTACTTGTAGTTAGCTAGTGTGACTTTAATCTTGCAGGCCAGCCCCTTCACCATGATCTGGTGACTCTGGTTCAACCTTTTGGATCAAACAATCAGATTTTACTGCATGTTATGTGACAAACACAATCCTAGTTCAGGAGCTAAACCTGACTAGCTATGGCTAACAAACCAAAAGCTTACGACATAATTGCAGGAACATCGTAATCTCTCATGATAGCATATCCCTCTCTACTGTAGGGACTTACTTATGAGACTAGTGTGACTTATGGACTTAACTTCTACCCATGTCTACATTAAATAATTTTAAGGTCATTATCTGTCAGTTAATTATTGTCAATCTTAGCTGAAATTTTGTGAGGTATGAATAGCTAGAATCACTCTATCCGAGTTAAATTTTTTAACAGGTATTCAGCTTTTGCTCCCTCCCTCTCACCCTCTAAATGACAACCTGGCAATGATGTATGTTTGAAGGCATGCATGGTATTAGCTTCTGTGTATGCATTGCCATTACTTAGACTCTGATGACTTAAGCATCAGTTAAGAGAGCTCTGATGAAGATAACTTAGTAAAAAATAATCTTTTTGACTAGTTGTGAAAAGAGTCTTCTGGGGATTTTTGGCGCATGTGCAAGCAGTGTCATCCAGGCTCTCCTTTCCACCCCCATATAATTAGAGAGCCTGGATATGAAGCTAGTGTAATTCCATGGAGAATGGTACTATTTTAGGATGTAGGTGTGTATCATTTTGGTTATCTTTCATAGGCCAAAACCAGGAAAATGTACAAAACACTGATTGATAATGACAATGATTTCACTGGATTTGATGTAGGAAGGGGTAAGATTTGATGTCATCATTATGTGTAGAATTTCATCTTGGATATTATAACATAGGGTTACCTTTAAAGATAGTACAAAGCAGAATGTGGTAACTAAGTTGGTCAAGAAGTACTGGCAGTTAATCCTACATTTCAAGCTTGTCATGTTCGCAGTAAGTTAGTGTTATAATTTACGTGGTCAACATTATTAGTCCAGTTACTAATTCCTTTTAATCCTGGCATCACAAAACTTTCTCTATAATATTTTAGGGAGCCTCCTCCCCCCTCCCTTCCTTTACTGAATGTCCATAATTTTATATACCTCAAACATAATAAATACTGAACTACTCTCCTACTCTTTTGTTCCATAATAGCTTTGTCTTGATTGAATTTTTATGAGGAGAGAAAGCCTAGAATCACTCAAGCTTGGTTTTACATTTGATTCTTCCCTTATTGGTGTAGCACACTACAGGTTTCAGGATTTTTTGGTGGCTATTTTGTGCTCTGCAGATGTGTCTTTGGTTCATTATATATTATATGAGTTACACTTCTTACTGCTGTCTAAAACTGTAGCAGCTTGGTTGCCATCTTTTATAATTATATTGTTGGTATCACTATATATAGGTGCTGTCTACACATATTACAAGACATTAAGCCAGGAAGAGTCATTGCAGCAGAGACGTGGCAAATTAGGAGATATAAAGAAAATAAGACGGCACTGAGAAAGAATTGCATGAGTAAGTAGTGAATTATGGTACATGGAGTGCTCAGTTTAAAAACTTGAAATCCAAATTTTGAATATTTTGACTATTGAAATTTTGACCAGATAATATCTGATGTACTAAGTGAGTGTGCTCCATTTAAGGTTATTCTACAGGTATATTTATATCCTGTTGCTAAGTAGTTGCCAGGTGGATTAATTGTGATAATCTACCTGCAAAGTGTGTAAATCAAGTAACGAACTTGTGGACAGTGCATGTGATGTGAGCTAATTTTCATGTGAGCCAGCTAGGCAAGCTAGAGAATGCAGCTAGCCATTGTAATGCATGTTTTAGGCTAGCTGTTGCTTGCCAGAAATGCTTGCAAATCTGTTGCCATGGATAGATCACTCATGCTCATGTTTTAACTATTACTAGTACAAATGGTGTCCACTCCACTCTACAGTATAATACTTAATTGTTCAATGAAAATGTGTTACTAACAGTTAGTGTCTGCACAGCTGTGATTATAGTATCAGTTCCTTGGTTACAGTACTTTGCAAAAATAAGCTTTGTGACTTGCTCGTGAAGGTATCGCAAAGGTACATATCCACAATTTACTTCATGCAGCTGCTTTTTCAACTACCCCCATTCAAGTACCATAGTTAACTTCAGACATTTCACTGTTACAAACATCAAAAATCCCAAGGGGTTTTTAACTCTAGGTCCTATATACTATACTTGCCTTCACATTCCAACCTTTTTCCTACCTACCTTGGGGTGACCAAACCTCCAATAGCATTGTGCACATAAACTTCTGCTGCTGTTAATAAAAACACACTTGATTTCTTGTAAGTGATGAAGCCAACTTATGCTGTGCAATGATACCCCCCCAAAGTAGGTGTGCACTGTTAAGAATTATTATACAGTCAGCAATGGGCTATATTACTGACTCTCTGACATAGTCACTATGCTAGTGAAATTTCAAGTACAATTTTTATTGACTCACTCTAGCTTTTCACGTCTATGTACTACAATTTTAATTGACTTCCCTAGCTTTTCACTTTTATGTACGTACCATATAGATGGTTATTTTTTTCACTGATTGATGCCATCTAGGAAATTCACTGAAATAATTTTCGTGGATTAAATGTTCAAGTATTGAAGAGTAGCAGTGAAAACAGTGAAAATTAGATCCCTTGAAAATAACCAGCTATATGGTATATTAGCTATTATCAGGAACTTGTGCCAATCTAAATAATACGCTAATTATATGATTTTTTTTTTTAGAAACTACATCATCAAATTACGTTCCAAAAGCGGTGTTACCAGCCTAAGATAAAGAGAAGTGGTCAAGGGTGCCTATTACAGACTTCATGTCAAGTGAAGAGAGTGGGGAGGATGAAAATGAGAACAGAATAATAATTATAAAACCTCTATCTTGGCGAGCATCAAGGGTCTACTCATTTTGCGATCCCCGAGATGTAGTCTCAAAAGATGGCAAGTCACCACAGTCCAAGTGTCAGATGAAGACTAGAGAGATTGGTGAGGTGTCTGAGCGTCCTAAGCCCAGCAAAGTTGCATCTTGGGCCATTGTGTAAACATGAACTTATTAGTATTGAACTATTGTATATTGTTATCATTATGTAATTATTATGCTTGCTTATGTTCTTTGGCTTAATGAAAATATACATGGTTATTATTATTATGTATAATAATTTTGATGTATCCTGATCATGAATGGTGTGAAAAATTTCATATTCAACCTTCATGTTGGATAGCGGGATTCATCAGTTCCCATGAAGAAGAAAATGTGAATGATATGTGACAAAAAATGTGCGTGTTAGGTACATGGGATAGCGGGATTCATCAGTTCCCATGAAGAAGAAAATGTGAATGATAATATGTGACGAAAAATGTGCGTGTTAGGTACATGGGATAGCGGGATTCATCAGTTCCCATGAAGAAGAAAATGTGAATGATGTGATAAAAACTGTGCGTGTTTGGTACATGGGATTTAGCTCTATCATCTACATGAAATTCAACATGAAATTCAACATGAAATTCCACATCCCTGGTAGTTATGATAGTTGAAGTGGAGGTGGAATCCCAGTGATAAATCCTGCAGTAATCCTGCAGCATGAAATTCAATTTTTGGTCCAGTGTACACACTGTCTGTAATTTGCACTACATAGCTACTTTATTCTACTTTATCTTTTGCATCTAAGCAGTTGGATTTAGGTAATTAATCTTGTCTCTATAAGATAAATTATATCTTTTTGTTATACATAAACTTTGAAGCTTGTTGACATATATTTAAGTGCTTACATTAATAGAAACTTTTGGGAACTTAAGGTCTTAGTATTGCAGTGTCAGTATTAATAACTATCTATATAGGAACTGATTTGTTATAAGTTCACTTATGTAGTATGATAGTAATCCATGTAGGATGTTATCCAATCACAATTCAAGCAAACTTCTCTCATGGATAATCTAAAGTTAGTATTTTATTATAATATAGCTAGTAGAAATTTGCATTGTGAATATACTAAGAAAATATATCTTATTTGCATTCATTCGTTAGTGCTAACCTTTTACAAACAAGTTTCCAAAGCCACTCTAGATGTCTATACAGTAACACATATTATGTCAGTACATACACATTATGTTTACATGAATAATGTACTGTGAATGTTCTTATAATTATATAGCAGTACTACGTAATTTCTCTAGTTACATACATTTTCAATGAATTAAAACTGGATAGTTTCTATTATATTTCATAATTGTATCCTCCTGAATTTTATGCATTTGGTTGTTTACAAAAATTACATAAGATGCATAAGACTAAAAATTAACAAAATAGTGTTTACATCTTTTTTCCTTCATGTTGTAGTTTGTTACTGAGTAAGTGGTGCATAAACTATATTCTCTGTAAGTTCTATGGTGGCTGGTTTCTCTTGAATTATTTCCTCATACATTGGGTCTGTCTGTGTTTCTGTGATGACATCTTCAGGCTCAACTTGGTCAGTCATTGATGCTCTGTGTTCACCTCCTGATATTTCAGACTGTGGTTTTCTCAATTTATATCCAATGAGTAGTCCCAGTACAAATGCCATTGCTCCAAGCATTACCAAAGTAACTGATACACACACTAATGCAATGATGACTTCCATTTTAGAGTTACGTTCAGTGGTATTAATAATATTATCCTGTTGAGCTAAAAAAAAAAATTGAAAAAAAAAAAAACAAAAAAAAAACCAACAGCAAAAAAAAAAACAAAAAAAAAAAAACAAGCATGATGGCATAATTAAACCTCTGACTCCAAGAATTAGTCACATACTGAACAATAAACCCCACCCCTCCCTTACAAGCATAAGAATGGTCAATCATGCTAGTGAAACATTGTACAAGTAACATAATGACATTTAGCTATAGCTACTTATTTACATCCTTGTTAAAAAAGGTGCAATTGCATATTTCTCATTTAGTTGTAGGTTTAGTTGTAACATCATCTACATAATAGGTATACAATAGTCACTTGTCCTATTTGTGGCCATGTCAGATAAAATAGCTAGGTTCATCAAGACTCCTTATGAGGAAATCTGCAATAACAATCATTGAATACCTGATGTTGTGTTTGGTGTGCAATTAAGTGTAGTGGGGTCAGGATACCACCTCCTATCATTACCACACACTGCCATTATACTCTCCTCTGGTACAAGACCCTCCTCACACTTCAACACTATCACAGAACCTTCAGTTGTGGCTGTGTAAGGTGAGATTGACACTCCATTGGTGGCAGATGGAGGGAAGCACTGAATCAATGTGAAACTGATTGCTGTAATGTTACTATTACCTCTGCAGTTACCAGCTTGAACTGTGATCCTGTACTCAATGTTGTAAGACAATGTTATATTTATGGCAGTGGAATTATTAGCTGACAATGATTGTGCAGGTGGAGAGTCAAGGGATGTATTTGAAATATGAATCAGGTATGTGGCTGGTCTCTCCATGTTCTCCCATTGAATGGTGACTGTAGATGTGTTTGTATCATTGTAGTAATCAGATACGTTCAACTGCTGTGGAGTTGGTGGGGGACTTACTGTATTAATGTTTTGTACATAAGACCTATAAAATAAGTAGCTAAACAATACTATTATTCTTTACCTTCAACCACCACTAGTCTATTCACTAGCCTGTCCACTCCAGGACCACAGCCAATCCTAGTTCCATTGTGTCGAGAGCTTAATGTGAAGTGTAGAGATGAATACATGTATGTGGTGCCCATAGCCAGCAGTGCAGCAGTACCATCACCCACTTGTGAGGGCACTTGGAGAACATCTAGATTGGTAAAAAGTTTTCTTGATGCGCTATCATCCCCTGGTCCAGTCCATGACCACCACATTGAGAGACCACTAACATTACAAAAGAAGGTGAGATTGTCCCCTTCACATCCACTATTCATATAGTTGGTGGGTTCCAGCACCACAGTACCTATTAGGGAATATAGACAGTCAGCACATCTGTTTTGAATTACATTGAAGTCAATACAATTAAAAAGCCAATTTCTTACTCTATTATAAGGTGTTGATTGCTAATACAAATCACTAATAATTTATCTTACCATGTAATGGCAGTAAAGTATTCACACTCCATGTTATTATGAGTATGGTAGAAGTCGAATGCATTATATATAGCAAGTTATCAGACCAAGAAAACAAATCCACAAATCCTAACTACCAGCTAGCTAGTTAGCTATTTTACTAGTACATAAATAACTAGCTGACTATCTTATAATTCAATAGATAAGTTTTCAATATGGAGCAGTTTAGAAAACACCAGAGTTCTTATAATAATATAGCAAAACTACATAACAACAGAGTATTGGACTAGGTCTATAACAATAATAGAGACGATCACATCAGGATCATATATAATTATAAAGAGTAGTTTCAATGACCACATCCCCTTTGGAATATACGATAGTATGAATTTCTAGATTTAGACTGTAGTGGATGTGATGTGTAGATTTTATAGTCAAAATTTAAATACACCTTGTTTGTTTTCATTGCAAGTAACATGAGGGTGTGTCTTGCTGGCTTTCAAGTAAACATGAAATGCCTCCATATAATATGCCCCAGCATACTACCAGAGAAGAACTGAATAAGATAGATAGGGACAGAATATGAAAGCATCAGAAAAAGAAATGCACAAAGTAGCTATAATTAGCTATGCAGTACTATGTATTATTATGAAAAGAAGAGACCAAATTATTTAGACATATATACATCTAGCTAGAACAGTAGTTAGTTAGCTGCTGATTTTTTCTTTTATTCTTGTCATTGAGCCAATCTTTATGTACTTTTACACACTGTCTGTAATTTGCACTAAATAGCTACTTTATTCTACTTTATCTTTTGCATCTAAGCACAGTTGGATTTAGGTAATTAATCTTGTCTCTATAAGATAAATTATATCTTTTTGTTATACATAGACTTTGAAACTTACTGACATAATTTAATCTGCTTACATTAATAGAAACTTTTGGGAACTCAAGGTCTTAGTATTGCAGTGTCAGTATTTAATAACTATCTATATAGAAAATGATTTGTTATAAGTTCACTTATGTAGTGTGATAGTAATCCATGTATAGGATGTTATCCAATCACAAACTTCTCTCATGGATACTCTAAAGTTAGTATTTTACTAATAGCTAGCTAATAGAAATTTGCATTGTGAATATACTAAGAAAATATATCTTATTTGTATTCATTCATTAATGCTAACATTAATTACAAACAAATTTCCAAAGCCACTCTAGGTCTCTCTATACAGTAACACATATTATGTCAGTACATGCACATTATGTTTACATGAATAATGTACTGTGAATGTTCTTATAATAGTAGTACATATGAGTGAAAACTCCATTATATTTCATAATTGTATTCTATGTATTTGGTTGTTTACAAAAATTAAAAATTAACTAATGGTGTTATTATTATTATTATTTTTTCATTCATGTTGTGGTTTGTTACTGAGTAAGTGGAGCATAAGCTATATTCTCTGTAAGTTCTATGGTGGCTGGTTTCTCCTGAAGTATTTCCTCATACATTGGGTCTGACTGTGTTTCTGTGATGACATCTTCAGGCTCACCTTGGTCAGTCCTTGAAACTCTGTGTTCTCCCACTGATATCTCAGACTGTGGCTTTCTCAATTTATATCCAATGAGTAGTCCCAGTACAAATGCCATTGCTCCAAGCATTACCAAAATAACTGATACACACACTAATGCAATGATGACTTCCATTTTAGAGTTAGGTTCAGTGGTATTCATAATAATATCCTGTTGAGCTAAAAAAATACAACAAACCAACAACAAAAAAACAACAAAACAAGTGTGATGGCACAATTAAATCTCTGACTCCAAGGATTAGTCACATACTGGATAATAAGCCCCACTCCTCCCTTACAAGCATAATAATGGTCAATCATGCTAGTGAAACATTGTACAAGTAACATAATGACATTTAGCTATAGCTACTTATTTACACACTTGTTAAAAAGGTGCAATTGCATATTTCTCCTTTAGTTGTAGGTTTGTCACTAGTTGTAACATCATCTACATAATAGATATATATAGTCACTTGTCCTATTTGTGGCCATGTCAGAGAAAATAGCTAGGTATATCAAGAGATTCTTAAGCAAATTTGCAACAACAACAATCACTCAAATACCTGAAGTTGTGTTTGGTGTACAATTAAGTGTAGTGGGGTCAGGATACCACCTCCTATCATTACCACACACTGCCATTATACTCTCCTCTGGTACAAGACCCTCCTCACACTTCAACACTATCACAGAACCTTCAGTTGTGGCTGTGTAAGGTGAGATCGACACTCCATTGACAGCAGATGGAGGGAAGCACTGAATCAATGTGAAACTGATTGCTGTAATGTTACTATTCCCTCTGCAATTACTAGCTTGAACTGTGACCCTGTACTCAATGTTGTAAGACAGTGTTATATTTATAGCAGTTGAATCAGTAGTTAACAATGATTGTGCAGGTGGAGAATCAAGGGATGTATTTGAAATAATATGAATCAGGTATGTGGCTGGTCTCTCCATGTTCTCCCATTGAATGGTGACTGTAGATGTGTTTGTATCATTGTAGTAATCAGATATGTTCAACTGCTGTAAAGTTGGTGGGGGACTTACTGCATTTTACATAAGGCCTATAAAATAAGTAGCTAAACAATACCATTATTCTTTACCTTCAACCACCACTAGTCTATTCACTAGCCTGTCCAATACAGGACCACAGCCAATCCTAGTTCCATTGTATTGAGAGTTTAATGTGAAGTGTAGAGATGAATACAGGTATGTGGTACCTATAACTAGCAGTGTAGCATTACCATTACCGACTTGTGAGGGCATTTGGAGAGCATCTAGGTCAGTGAAAAGTTTTCTTGATGCACTATCATCCTCTGGTCTAGTCCATGACCACCACAGTGCGGTACCACTAACATTACAAAAGAAGGTGAGATTGTCCCCTTCACATCCACTATTCACATAGTTGGTGGGTTCTAGCACCACAGTACCTATGGAATATAGACAGTCAGCACATCTGTTTTGCATTACATTGAACAATTATGAAGTCAGAATCTCTTACTCTATTATAAGGTGCTGATTACCAATATAATGGTATGCTTACCATGTAATGGTAGGAAAGTATTCACACTCCATATTATTATGAGTATGGTAGAAGTTGGATACATCATAGTAAGCTATCAGTTCAAGAAAACAAATCCACAAATCCTAACTACACTGTAGCTAGCTAGTTAGCCATTTTACTAGTACATAAAATTAACTAGCTGACTACCTTATAATTCAATAGATCAGTCCATTTTTCAATATGGAGCAGTATAGAAAACATCAGAGTTTTTATACACAACTAACAACAAAATGTTAGACTAGGTTTATCAGATGATCATATCTAAGAATTTAAGGAGGGGTTTCAACTATGTATTACCTACAGTTAGAGTATAGCAGTGCTGAATAGAGCACTCCACTCTGATTGGTCAAAAGGAGGTCTCTAAATTTCTAGAGCCTCCAACTTAGAGCTCTCTATTTAGAGTCAATTCATATTCTCTCAGGGTTGTATTTTTCTTTTGTTTTTAACTTGGTATGTAATATTTTTGTTTTTGTTAACTGTTATTGTGTGTGTGTGTGTGTGTGTGTGTGTGTGTGTGTGTGTGTGTGTGTGTGTGTGTGTGTGTGTGTGTGTGTGTGTGTGTGTGTGTGTGTGTGTGTGTGTGTGTGTGTGTGTGTGTGTGTGTGTGTGTGTGTGTGTGTGTGTGTGTGTGTGTGTGTGTGTGTGTGTGTGTGTGTGTGTGTGTGTGTGTTGTGTGTGTTGTGTGTGCATGTGTGTGTGATTTTTTTCTTGTGGTTGTTTACCTTTAAATACCATTAGCTAGCTATAATGACTTGTTCTTGTTTTGACTGAATTGTCTCTACCTTAGCTAACTGGAACTGATATTGCAATGCCACTGATCATTTTAAGTTGCTAACTTACTCTTGAAAACCAAAGTACATATTACATGCATGCATAATGTCTACAATGTTCATGCTTCATCAAAATTGTTGGAATGGTAACTGACTTGCATATAGCTAACTTAAGTCAGTGGCGTAGCTAGAGTATGGCTAAGTGTGGCTTTTGCCACACCAAAGCAGCTATAGAGCTACAGCCTTGTGAATGTGCAAAGATTTACGTATATAATGTTTAGTGGAGTTATTAATGAACTTGAACTAGCTATTTTGTGTTCACAGCCACACCAATTCCAAGTGGCTAGCTACACCACTGCTTAAGTATGTGCCGATATGCCACACCTCTAAGAGATGAACATCTGAGCCACACCCAAGCACACTTTCTCTTATAAATATGTATGCCAAAAGAAGAAAAATATATATATTTTTAGTGTTTATCATTTACCAACAATGTTCTAAAGCAATCCAATAAGTACATAGTTACATGTTTCAGTAATGTTATGTATACATGAATAATTAATGGTAGCTACTAGGAGAAAAGGATGAGAGGTCAACACTGTACAATAATATGATATAGAAATTTATTTACATACTCCAGAACTTTAATGACTGGGATAATTCAGCTAAATATTGATATTACATTCTATTATTGAGTCTTCACAAACTTTATTACTGTGTGTGGTTGATTACAAAAATTATGTACAAAATTTACTAAACATGATGTTTATTTCATGTTGTAGTTTGTTACTGGGTAAGTGGAACATAAGCTATATTCTCTATAAGTTCTATGGTGGCTGGTTTCTCCTGAAGTATTTCCTCATACATTGAGTCTGTCTGTGTTTCTGTCAGGCTCACTTTGATTAGTCATTGAAGTTCTGTGTTCACCTTCTGAAAAAATTTCAGACTGTGGTTTTTTCAATTTATATTCAATGAGTAGTCCCAGTACAAATGTCATTGCATTAGTTATTAATAAAGTAACTGATACACACATTAATGCAATGATGACTTTCATTTTAGAATAAGGTTCAGTGACAATGTTATTCTGTTGAGCTAAAATACAGCAGTGATGACATACTGATTAATATTATTACTTATTATTATTGAAAAAGCAAATTGTGTAGTAATGTTACGTGCTATTTAATCTTATGTCATGTGCACTATTGATGATTCAGAGAAAATGATAAATATAAAGATCATAACTAAAATGTAGTCAGAGTTACTACAAACTAAGTGTTTTTTCTTATGATTATTTCCAACTGGCAAGCTTTCCCCATTTCCCCATAATACTTATAGTTATACACTGGCCATGTGTTAGTCTAGAGTAGCCAAACTCTTTACAGGAAGTCACTCATGATCAGTTTTGTGAGTTTATTAATAATTAATTTTGATTGTAATAACAATAACATCAGAAATCATGTAGATGTGTAGCTAGTTTTCTGATCAGAGGAGTCAAGCAGAGAGTATACGTATATAACATGAAGGTATACCTCTACCTCTAATAAACAATAATAAGCCAGAACTATATTACTGGAGGTGAATGGAATCATTTCACTGCAAGTAACTTAATGATACTGTATTGACTATTACAGTCAATTACGTATAGCTAGTGGCTATAAAAATAGTAAAGTAGCTATATAGCTAATTGCTTTCAAAGCAAGTTGATTGGTCAATTAACAAATGAACAAGCAATTAATAATATTATTATGATTACATTTATTAACTTCACACTAGAATACTTATGTTTTGAATGGTGTTTTCTGTTCACCTCAGAAACTTTTGAAGAATTATATACTGAAATCAACTAACTTTGGTGGTACAAGTGGTGCAGAAGGATCTAATGTCTGTTGTGTTACAGGAGATACTGAGAGATCAAATAACTTTGGTGGTAGAGGAAGTACTTCATTGTCAGTTGTTACAACATGGTCACAATAATTACTGTTAAAAACTGAGATGTCGTCAGTGACCATGGGCTTTGGTTCTGGGAGTTCACCTGTATAGATTTCAGATAATAAAATGCATTTTTACAGTGAAATTGTTTCTGATCACAAAATACATACTGACATCCCAATAGAACCTTTATCCTTATAAACCAAAGACATACTGTTATAACAATGACGTTAAGCTCCAGACCCTATATACCAAAATAACAATGGTCTTGTACATGCTGAGTGTCCATAATTATGTTGAGTCTTAAGTTTTGTGTTATTGTCATGTAGCTAGTTGGTATCACTATTTTTTGGGAAGGAGGATAACAATAATGATGTTATAAAAATTAATGCAACAAATGTACCTACTCAGTTGTGTTGGGAATTACTTACTTGTAGTTCATAATAATTATTACAGCATTAAGTTTAGTATATTATAATAGAGCTAATTATGAGATTCTTCATTCAAACAGATATATTTTGATAAATTGTATAGTTTTGGGAGATGATTGTCATCAAAAACGGAATTAAGTTTAGCAAGCAGCTAGTCGTATTCAATTAATGTTTATGTCAAGTTTTTGGTAAAGTCTTTGTACATAATTATCATTAGCTATTAAAAGAACATGTTTACTATACTAACCTGTATCATAAATTATTAATATTTTCTTGGATAATTCATGACAGTTTATCTTATCCAGTGCCTTGCTCACTGCCTTCCATGTTGGTTTAGCCTTGTCCTTCAGCCACTTATCGCACACTTCCACAAAACAGTCAAAATCAGTGCCATGCTCTCCTACATCTTTAATTTTGGTCAAATATTCTTGTGATATACCCAAAGCTGCTCCAATTTCTTCCCATTTTGAGTAGATCTCACATAATTGAATTAACAGAGTGTCCAGATTCAGTAATAGATCTAAATTGTGTTATCATACATGTACATAATTATTCTTGCTATTACATACGTAACTATTTAACTAGAAACTTGATTTCCCAATAGTATTGCTATTAGCTATCCTTTTAGGTTAGCTAAGTACATTGACACATATTAGAAATTACTGTGATTTCAATAAGAATAGAAAATCTCTCTCTCTCTTTAGAAATTTCTTTATGTGTGCATGTGTGATTGATGTTAGCTATTGTTTTCAATAGAGCATCAGAAGTAATAGTGAAAGTTATATTTAACTACACACCTGATGGATGGGTTGGATGAATTTTTGAGTATATTAATTCCTTTGTGGCCTTTGACTTGTCTGACTGAGTATTATTCTTTTTGGCATCAGTAACAACTTCTTCATAGTCAGTGTATTCTCTAGCTTCTACTTTGACCATTGAATAACACGGGACATTGTCCTCACGAGTGGAATCATGACTATAATCTTTAACCTTACATTCACTTTTACCATCAACCACATGTCCTCTAGCATCACTCTTAGTTTCTTTCTGTAGTCTAGGAGCCTATAATAATAAAGTACAAGATAACTGTGACTATTATAATGAAGTTTTTGTTACTTGAAATGACTGGCATAATAATTATCAACCACAGACTTAGTTATACTATTATAACACTATATATTTCAGCAGTGGTTATAAAGTAGGTGTATAGTCTATTATATTATTAGATAGCTATTGTGTGTGTTTGTAGTCTTTTAATGAGTAATTGAGTAATAGATATGAATTGCTGTGTTCAGGTCTCCAGCAACTTCTATTTATTGACTTGAAAACACATACAAGCTATACCTACTGCTATCAAAGAATTCAGCATTTTTCTGAACCTGGAAAATCAAGGTTCCAAGGTTTTGAACTAAAATAACTGCTTATGAATGTATTTACTCTTAGCATAAAAACTGGTAGTAGTAATAAGGTTATTGTTATATTTACCTCATGAAGAGTGCTTGTGTGCTGAGGACTTGTGGATTCATATGCATCCTTTAACTGATAAGGAAATACCATAACATTGTATTTACGTACATAATGCATGCACAAGTAGATATACATTACCTCTATAGTTGATATTCTATTCACAAATCTATAGTTAAGAACACTGTATTCAGGTGCTTCTTCACTTGTCTATATATAATTATACAGGCATAGCTACTTGTACAGTTATACATGTGCAGTTATGATTATTATAACATACTATAATATAATACAAGAGAAAAATATAACAACATTGATTTGATTTTGCAAGTAATATTGCTAGTACAGTTCAAATAATAATTTAATTTCCTGCTACATATATTCATTATAATTATGAAAAAATGCATAATCATTATCTCACCATTGATTGTAGAGGACACTCAGAACTGATGTGCAAGTGGTTATATGCCTTTATACACAGTACAATATTTATTAGAACATAAAACAGAAATTGTTTTCAGTGTACATACCTCTGGGTGTGAAATCCTGTCTCTATGAATAAACAACAGCAATAACATTATTATTATAGAAGTAAACACATGTGGAGGGAATTTCTTAGACCATTATTATATTATAATAATAACTGTAATACCTTCTGTGTATTAGTTATAGTCATAATAACAGTATCAACAACAAGAACAAACATTGAATATATTATATGGTGTAGTAAAATTCATGTTTTTTATTAGTAGACATAGAACATGACTTACATATCAACTCTCCTGTCTTTTGACTTCACTGCTAAAATAATAGATAACAGAAACATCACAGATGACAGTATTATAGCTCTAAAAATATTATCATTTCAACTGAAAGAAGATTATTGAACTGGCTCACTCAATCATTCTTTATAGTTAAATGTGAAGAGCACATTACATTCATTATGCACATAGCTGAGATGCAAAGTAGGTGGAGTCATATCTAACAGTGACACTGTATTATACCTGATTTCCTTCTGATTATAACTCCTGATGTTACACAGATGGAGAGAAAAAGAACACCAGTGAGACCACTAGCAGCAGCCACCATTCCTATTATGTACCACATTCTCAGTCCAGAATTGTTGTTCATAGCTGTATAGTGATGACAAAATCAACACAGAGCTAAATTCTATTATTGTAGCTATAATGATTTATAATAATGACTATTCTATGGAACCTGAAGTAGAGATTTTATAGGCTTTATTCTCACTAAAAAGGCATCCACAAGTCATACAAAGTGTAAGTCTTTTATATTTAAATTAAAGGATGTTTATTGCAGTCATAGGTAATAATTAATATAATTATAGATGGATGTCAATAAGTAAGAAATTGCTTACCATTTATTCAAATGCTGTTTGAATTTATCTACCTACTAATAATATCATGTTGATGTTCCTAATAGTTATGAACCTCTTTATGTCAAGAGGAGGAGTCTGCTGAGATCCTACACTAAACTGAACTACATGTATATATAACCATGATATAGATGCCCCGAAAAAAATTACTAGTTACACATTATTATAATAATAATAGCTATGATGATATTATCTTAGCTACGTTCTGATTTACGTATGTTCTGCTTTCTAATATCTAATTACCTAAAGTTGTGTTTGGTGTGCAATTAAGTGTAGTGGGGTCAGGATACCACCTCCTATCATTACCACACACTGCCATTATACTCTCCTCTGGTACCAGACCCTCCTCACACTTAAACACTATCACAGAACCTTCAGTTGTGGCTGTGTAAGGTGAGATCGACACTCCTCTGGCAGCAGATGGAGGGAAGCACTGAACCAATGTGAAACTGATTGCTGTAATGTTACTCTTCCCTATGCAATTACCAGCTTGAACTGTGACCCTGTACTCAATGTTGTAAGACAGTGTTATGTTTATGGCAGTGGAATCAGCAGATAACAGTGACTGTGTAGGTGGAGAGTCAAGGGATGTATTTGAAATATCAATCAGGTATGTGGCTGGTCTCTCCATGTTCTCCCATTGAATGGTGACTGTAGCTGTGTTTGTATCATTGTAGTAATCAGATATGTCCAACTGCTGTGGAGATGGTGGGGGACTTACTGTATTAATGTTTTGTACATAAGACCTATAAAATAAGTAGCTAAACAATACTATTATTCTTTACCTTCAACCACCACTAGTCTATTCACTAGACTGTCTAATCCAGGACCACAGCCAATCCTAGTTCCATTGTGTCGAGAGTTTAATGTGAAGTGTATAGATGAATACAGGTATGTGGTGCCCATAGCCAGCAGTGTAGCAGTATCATCACCCACTTGTGAAGGCACTTGGAGAGCATCTAGGTCAGTGAAAAGTTTTCTTGATGCACTATCATCTCCTGGTTTAGTCCATGACCACCACAGTGAGGTACCACTAACATTACAAAAGAAGGTGAAATTTTCTTCACATCCACTATTCACATAGTTGGTGGGTTCCAGCACCACAGTACCTATTAGGTAATAATTAGACAATAGTTATGTTTGTTTTTTAAGGCATTGATAATTGAAAGGCAATCTCTTACTCTATTATAAGGTCTTGCTTGCCAATACAATAGTATGCAAGTTACTGTACTGATTATTTATCTTACCAGGAAAGTATTCACACTCCATATTATTATGAGTATGGTAGAAGTTGGATGCATCATATCAAGCTATATATCAGATCAAGAAAACAAATCCACAAATTCTAACTACACTGTAGCTAGCTAGTTAGCTATTTTCTAGTACATTAATAACTAGCTGACTACCTTATAATTCAATAGATCAGTCCAGTTTTCAATATGGAGCAGTTTAGATAACACCAGAATTCTTATACACAACACAATAATTACGTAACAACAGAGTATTAGACTAGATCTATAACAATAATAGAGATGATCACACCAGAATCATATCTAGGATTTTAAAGAGGAGTTTTAATGACCACACCCACTATGTTAATGATGGAAAAATTATATATAGATTAAGACTGTAGTGGATGTAATGTGTAGATTTTATAGTCAAAATTTAAATGCACTGTTATTTGTTTGTATTGCAACTAACATTAGGGTGTGTCTTGCTGTTTTCCAGGAAATATGAAATGCCTCCAAAAGCTAATATGCGGCTGCATAGCTACTATATAAGATAATAAATAAAATAGTTATGGACAGAATATGAAAGCAGCTCAGATTTTGTACCAGAAATAAAAAAGAAATGCACACAAAGTATAATAGGAGTAAATATAGCCTACTATGTAGTATATTATGAGAAGTATACATCTAGTTAGCTGCTGATTTTTTCTTTAATTCTTATCATTGAGCCAATTTTTATGTGCTTTTACCACTGTTTGTATTTGGCACTACATTTTTTTGCATCTAAGTAGTTAAATTTAGATAATTAATCTTGTCTATAAGCTATTATATCTTTTGGTTATAGGCTTTGAAACTTGTTGACAGGACAATAAGTAATTTAATGTACTTACATTTAGACAAACTATTTGGGAACTTAAGGTTTTAGTATTGCAATGTCAGTATTTAATAACTATCTATAGGAACTGATTTGTTATAAGTTCACTTATGTAGTGGTAATAGTAATCCATGTAGGATGCTTTCCAATCACAATGCCACTGTATAATTTCATGAACTAACTTACTTTTTGAAGGTCTAAGTACAACATTGTATGTATGACTAAGTTAAATAGTTTGGTCTGACAGCTGCATATTTTTTTAACTGGTTGGTTAGTGACATTTCCAAGAGATAAACATCTAAACACGAGGATCCAAGTATACTTCACTCGTGAATAATCTAAAGTTAGTATTTTACTAGCTAGTAGATATTTGCATTGTGAATTTACTAAGAAAGTACATAAATCTTATTTGCATTCATTCATTATTAGTGTTAATCTTTTACAAACAAGTTTCCAAAGCCACTCTAGATGTCTATACAGTTACACAGTTATTTGATGTATATACACATTATGTATACATGAATAATGGTCTCTATGTACTGTGAATGCTCTTATAATAGTAGTACTAATTTCTCTAGTTACATTTTCGATGTGTGAAAACTGGATACATAGTTCAGTTATTGTATTCTCCCGAATTTTATGTATTTGATTGCTTCAAAAAATTAATTAATGGTGTACATATAATAGTTATTACTTATTTTTCTCATGTTGTAGCTAGTTTGTTACTGAGTAAGTGGAGCATAAGCTATATTCTCTGTAAGTTCTATGGTGGCTGGTTTCTCCTGAAGTATTTCTTCATACATTGGGTCTCTCTGTGTCTCTGTGATGGCATCCTCAAGCTCACCTTGGTCAGTCGTTGATGCTCTTCGTTCATCTGATTTTTCAGACTGTGGCTTTCTCAATTTATATCCAATGAGTAGTCCCAGTACAAATGTCATTATCAATAAAGTAACTGATACACACACTAATGCAATGATGACTTCCATTTTAGACTTAGGTTCAGTGGTATTCATAATAGTATCCTGTTGAGCTAAAAAATAAAAACAACGGTGATGACATAATTAACCTCTGACTCCTAGGATTAGTCACATACAGGACAAGAAGCCCCACCCCTCCCTTACAAGCATAAAAATGGTCTATCATACACAAATATGCTAGTGAAACATTGAACAAGTAACATATGACACTTATTTACACACTTGTTACAAAGGTGCAATTGTATATTTCTCCTTTTGTTGTAAAATTGACATTAGTTTTAACATCATCTACATAATATGTGGTATTATAATATACAATAGTCACTTCACTTGTCTTATCTGTGGGCATGTCAGAGAAAATAGTTATATATGTACATCAAGAGACTCTTAATGAGCAAATTTGCAACAACAACAATCACTCAAATACCTGATGTTGTGTTTGGTTTGCAATTAAGTGTAGTGGGGTCAGGATACCACCTCCTATCATTACCACACACTGCCATTATACTCTCCTCTGGTACCAGACCCTCCTCACACTTCAACACTATCACAGAACCTTCAGTTGTGGCTGTGTAAGGTGAGATCGACACTCCATTGACAGCAGATGGAGGGAAGCACTGAATCAATGTGAAACTGATAGCTGTAATGTTACTGTTCCCTTTGCAATTAACAGCTTGTACTGTGACCTTGTACTCAATGTTGTAAGACAATGTTACATTTATGGGAGTGGAATCAGTAGTTAACAGTAACTGTGCAGGTGGAGAGTCAAGGGATGTATTTGAAATATTAATCAGGTATGTGGCTGATCTCTCCATGTTCTCCCATTGAATGGTGACTGTAGATGTGTTTGTATCATTGTAGTAATCAGATATGTTCAACTGCTGTGGAGTTGGTGGGGGACTTACTGTATTAATGTTTTGTACATAAGACCTATAAAATAAGTAGCTAAACAATACTATTATTCTTTACCTTCAACCACCACTAGTCTATTCACTAGCCTGTCCACTCCAGGACCACAGCCAATCCTAGTTCCATTGTGTCGAGAGTTTAATGTGGTTTGTAGAGATGAATACAGGTGGGTGGTACCCATAGCCAGCAGTGCAGCAGTACCATCACCTACTTGTGAGGGCACTTGGAGAACATCTAGATTGGTAAAAAGTTTTCTTGATGCACTATCATCCCCTGGTCCAGTCCATGACCACCACAGTGAGAGACCACTAACATTACAAAAGAAGGTGAGATTGTCCCCTTCACATCCACTATTCAAATAGTTGTTGGGTTCTAGCACCACAGTACCTATTAGGGAATATAGACAGTCAGCACATCTGTTCTGCATTACATTGAAGTCAAAGCATTTAAAAGCCAATCTCTTACTCTATTATAAGGTGTTGATTGCTAATACAATGAAATGCAAGTAGCTAATGATTTATCTTACCATACAATGGCATGAAAGTATTTACACTCCATATTATTATTATGAGTATGGTAGAAGTTGGATGCATCATAGCAAGCTATCAGATCAAGAAAACAAATCCACAAATAACTACACTGTAGCTAGCTAGTTAGCTATTTTACTATTACATTAATAACTAGCTGACTACTTCATAATTAATTTTAGTAGATCAGTTTTCAATATGAAGCAGTTTAGAAAACACCAGATTTCTTATACACAAGATATCTAACAACAGAATGTTAGACTAGATCTATAACAATAATAGAGATAATTATGTCTCTAAGGAGTGGTTTCATTGACTATGTATTACTTAAACGTTAGAGTATAGCTGTGCTGAATAGAGCACTCTGGTTGGTCAAAAAAGAGGTCTCTAAATTTCTTAGAGCCTCCAATTTAGAGCCCTCTATTTAGAGTCAACCCATATTCTCTCAGGGCTGTTTTTTTTTTAACTTGGTATGCAATAATTTTGTTTTTTTTAAACCGTTAATGTGTGTGTATGATTTTTTTTGTTGCTGTTGCTTATTTAAAATATCATTATTATGACCTGTTCTTGTTTTGACTGAAATGTCTACCTTAACTGGAATGATTATTAATGTTTAAAGAGACATAAACATAGACGAAAGTTGAATATTCTAGGGAGAGAATTCTTCAGGTCCATTTCATTACTATCAGAAACAGCCATTGGATTCATTACAGTGCTAGTTGGCCTGGAGATGTGACTGTATTAGTTGTCACTGGTGTATCACTGGCAGTTGATTCACCTTCTTGCCTTCTGTCTTCAGACTTTAATATCAGACAATACTTCTTTCTGCTCATTTTGTATATTCTCACTTCCTGTGTGCTCCAATGACCTGTCCTCTCCATCACTAATAGCTCATCTAGCTCCACCAGATTGGTATAATTGTGTGGCAGTTGTTGCTTGTAAAGAGTGTATTCTTCTATTCTTGCCATTTCACATAAACATGTCACGTTTTTACTCAAGGTATAATGACCCTGTAGCTATGTATACCAGCAGGTATTTTTATTGGCTAATAAAAAAATATGCATCATTAAATGGACACATTTCCACGAACTTCTTGTAAAGTTTAGTTACTAATTTTGTCTGAACATTTCTCCCCTTGATTCCTTCTGGTCTGTTTTTTTGACATATCTTTTCTGTTTATTTGAGGTAAGGCCTTTCTACCTGTTCTATTTGACTATTTCATAGTCACAGCTGCCTGCGTTCCTTTCCACTGTACAAGGAAAAAAACAAGCCGTTATAATTATATAGTATCTAGCAGACTTTTGGTTGATGCAACACCCAACAACCTCTTCTTCCACTCTTCATCAGAAGTTAATACCTCTGCTTGCCTTTTCTTGGAACACACTCCCCGTCCCTATAATCTTTTTATCTCTGAATCCAGTGATGCTTTAGAAATAGTAAATTCTGTGTCAATGAAGAAGTCTATTCCAGGTTTACCAGAGTTCTGCAGGTGTCTTATTAAGCCACACAAAATATTATGATAAAGTGAATTGAGAGTAAATTCGATGCCATCCTTCTTCCTGATCACAGAACCATAAACTGTACTGGACTTTGTATGACATTATCATTACTAATTCTTATTACATCATCACTATCAGAATTAATGTCACGTGATTATTAAAAAGAGAAAATTTTATAATAAACATGGTTGTATTGAGATATGATTGAGATGGCGACTTGAGAATTGGCGTCGAGAGAAGTCTTGAGATTAGCCTGTATTGCACATGGTCCTTCGAGCCGGATCTCAATCAACTGTGTCTGATTTCTCAGTAAAGAAGGGGGATCCTGCCTAACAATAGACGATGGCCGAACAGCTGGCACGCAAGAAGAGGATTCGTGCTGGGCACCGTTCGTCAGCCACAAAGATGATCGGCCAAATATACGAAGCCTTGGAAGGGACTGAGATCAACTTAACAAGGTTGAGACATCAGAAGGAGGGACTCGAAGAAAAACTGATACACCTCCAACGTCTTGATCTAGAAATACTCGACTTGCTCGCTGAGGATGATGATTTCACAGAGGAAATAGAGCAAGCAGATGCCTGTAAAGGCAAGCTACAATTGGCTATCATTGACCTTGAAGCTGCTGTGGTAGCTAAATCGACAGAGGTCCTGTCCATTGAAACATCACCTAGAGAAGGCAGAGTTGAGCCTGTGCCTAGTGAAAGGCCCAGAGTATCCTCACCCACACCTAGTCCAAGGTTGAGTCCATCAAGTACCCCAAGTCCAGGACACCGCAGACCGAGGGTGAAGCTTCCTAAGCTGGTGCTAAAGAGATTTGCAGGGGATCCAACGGAGTGGACGACCTTCTGGGACTCATTTGAATCGGCTGTTCACACAAATCCCGACTTGACAGGTATGGACAAGTTCAATTACCTACATTCACTCTTAGACAAGTCAGCAGCTGAAGCTGTGTCTGGACTCAAACTTACAGCGGCTAATTATGAAGAGGCAGTATCAATTTTAAGGAAAAGATTCGGAAACAAGCAGCAGATCATAAACAAGCATATGGATGCTCTTTTAGCTCTAGAACCAGCCACATCACACGGCCTCAAGAGTCTTTGTCACTTCTTTGACAGAGTGGAATCTCATGTTAGAGGACTTCGTGCTCTGGATGTGCCATCTTCTTCATATGGTGGACTCCTTACATCAGTTCTAATGAATAAACTACCACAGGATATGAGGTTGGTGGTTAGTAGGAAAGTTTCTGAGGATGATTGGAACTTGGATGTTCTGATGAAGATTGTAGAGGAGGAGATCGATGCACGTGAGAGAGCTGGTTCGCTAGCACCCACTGGACCTCTGAAGAAGCACGTCTTTAAGGATGGTCAGCCAACAGCGGCATCTTTGTTTACGAAGGGATCCGTCATTTCTTGTGTGTACTGTGACCAAAACC
Source organism: Diacarnus erythraeanus (assembly GCA_964016965.1). Taxonomy (NCBI): domain Eukaryota; kingdom Metazoa; phylum Porifera; class Demospongiae; order Poecilosclerida; family Podospongiidae; genus Diacarnus; species Diacarnus erythraeanus. Next base: position 7,780,137 of record OZ024671.1, read on the forward strand.
ATCAGTCGGCCTCATGCAGGATGGTGACAGATGTGGAGACCCGGAAACAACGATTGCGAAGGACTGGTAGGTGTTTTATCTGCCTCAAAAGGTTTCACATGGGACGAAATTGCCGTTCGGGCCTTAAGTGCTCCAATTGTAATGGACGACACCACGTCAGCATCTGTCAGAGTTTGAAAGAGGAGGGAAAACCTTCAGACACTACTGGTACCAATGTTGGAGGGAAGAAACCATAGACTGCCCCTACTACCTCAATGTACGCTAGTGCAAGGACACCTATACTTCTTCAGACCGCTAGAACCCATGTCTCCCAGCCAGAGAGACCAGACCTACGTGTGGACACCTGTGTGATATTCAATTGTGGGAGTCAGAGATCTTATGTGACAGAGACACTTAAGAATAGACTAGCCTTACCGGTGAAATCTGTGGACACTCTGATGGTGAAAACCTTTGGTTCAAGTGAAGAACAGGTCCACCACTGTGAGGTAGTTGATTTACTGCTGGAGACGCGGGGAGGTGAATGCCTTCAGTTGTCCTTCCTTGCCGTCCCCCTGATCTGCGATCCACTGGTGAGTCAGCCACTAAGTCATGTAGTGAAAATGTTCCCACATTTAGCCGAACTGGACCTTGTGGATACTGGGAATGAGTCGAATATTGATGTGTTGGTGGGCTCAGACCTATACTGGAAGTTGGTGACTGGCAGAGTGGTCCATGGGGAGAATGGTCCGACAGCAGTTGAGACTGTGTTTGGTTGGGTGCTGTCAGGACCACTTGACTTGGCAGCACAAGAGCCCTTCAATGTTAATCCCACATGTGTTTTGAGGATTGAGTCACAGTCGCTCTCTGCAGATGACACCCACCTTGACTTCTGGTTGAAAAGGTTTTGGGACTTAGAAGCCATCGGTATTGCAGACCAGGAGCCTTCTGTTTATGAAGATTTTGTGAAGAAGATCTCATTTAATGATGGGCACTATGAAGTGCACCTACCTTGGAAGGAGCCACACCTACCTTTAGATGATCACTATCAGTTGAGTTTGGACTGACTCACCAAATTGCTCCGACGTCTTAGACGATCACCAGATATATTGAAAGAATACGACTCTGTTATCAAGGAGCAGCTGTCACATGGAATTGTAGAACTCGTGCCGGAGACAGTGGCATCCGCCAATGCTCATTATCTGCCACATCATGCGGTCATAAGACATGACAAAGACACCACAAAGCTTCGTATTGTGTACGATGCATCAGCAAGAACATCAGGACCCTCCCTGAATGACTGCCTGTACGTTGGACCACCATTCGGACAGAGCATCTTCGATATCATCTTACGATTTCGGATACATACTGTTGCACTCGCTGGGGACATTGAGAAGGCATTCTTGATGGTCTCTGTTGTGGAAAAGGACCGAGATGCACTCCGATTTTTGTGGGTGGATGATCCTTTCCAGAAAGTTCCTGAAGTGAAGACTTTGAGGTTTAGACGAGTGGTCTTTGGAGTGGCGTCTAGTCCATTCTTCTTGAATGCTACCATTCAGCATCACATTGAACAATGGATGCAGAGTTTGTTGATCAGTTTCTTCGTTCCATCTATGTTGATGATGTCACCTATGGCTCTACTGACATCAGAAAGATGTATGATCTTTACCACTGGTCCAAGTCTAAGCTCGCAGAAGGTGGATTTCATCTGAGAAAGTTTGTAACCAACTCTTCGACTATGAGAGAGCTTATTGCTGCTGATGAACTGCCAATTAGTGAGACAGATCCAGATGGAGCCATTGCTGTAGAAGATGATTCTTATGCCAGTAATATGTTGGGTGACTTACAGGTTACCAGTCCAGGGGAGAAGAAGATACTTGGAGTGTGTTGGAACTTTGATGAAGACCATCTGATCTTTGATGCCTGGTGCATATCTGATGCTGCTGATGTCTCTCACCCAACCAAGAGAATAGTGGTTTCTGTTGCTACTCGGTTCTATGATCCTTTGGGGATCCTTGCACCCTTCATTGTCCAATTCAAGATGTTATTCCAGGAATTGTGTAAGGCCAAAATTAGTTGGGATGAACCCCTCACAGGGGATCTGTTGGAGAAATGGCACAAACTGGTTGCCGACTTGAAAACAGCACAACCTCTAATTGTTCCTCGACAATACTTCAAGGAGATTGACCTGATGGGGGGAGTATACACTCTGCAAGGTTTTTGTGATGCCTCTCTGCGGGCATGTGCAGCTGTGGTCTACCTCCAAGTAGAAACACCAAATGGAAATCATGCTCAGTTTGTTGCTGCCAAGACACGTGTGGCTCCAATTTGTGGACAGACGATTCCTCGTCTTGAGCTACTAGCAGCTGTGCTTTTGGCAAAACTCATCAAGAACGTTTTCAGTGCACTCGAACAAGAGATACCTCTTGTCAAGTTATCATGTTTCACAGATTCAAAGGCAGTGCTACACTGGATCACCTCTACAAACAAAGAGTGGCGCCAGTTTGTCCAGAACAGAGTTAACCAGATCTGAAGTTTAGTATCAAGTGAGTCTTGGGCGTATTGCCCTGGCTCTGAGAATCCGGCAGATATGCCCTCCAGAGGTGTTGGTCTCTCTATGCTGCTTAAGGAGTCACGTTGGATCAGAGGTCCTGCCTGGCTGTCTAAAAGGGAGCAACCACGAGGTGAGCCCTTCAGCTCAGCTGTACCCAGTGAATGCGTGCCAGAGATGAAGACACCAAAGGCACTCTCCCTACTTATTGATGGTTCTCAGTCAGTCAATCCTATCCTTGACTGTGAGAAGTACAGCTCACTCCAGAAGCTCTTACGAGTCACGGCACTAGTATTCAAGTTTGTGCAGGTTTTGCAGTCAAAGGTGAAGCCAACTGATACTGAAGCTGTTAACCCTGAAATAACCCCTGAAGACATGCAAGAGGCTACAATCTATTGGATCCAGAAGTTGCAAATCTCACTGTGGGGAGACAAACGCTTCCAATCCTGGGAAGTGCAGTTTGGACTTTATAAGGATGAAATGGGACTCCTGAGATGTCGGGGAAGGTTGGGTAATGTGGATCTTCCTTACTTCACCAAGCACCCTATACTCCTGAATGCCAATCACCACATTACAGAACTCATCGTAAAGTATATTCAAAGGTATAGTATAATATCTCTTATTTTAGTCCATCCCAGAAAAAAGATATTTTCACTCAATCCAATAAATAAGCACTAGAGATAACATACCCCATATATTTAGCATGTGAATTGTCATTAGCTCTGTCAAAACCTAGTTGACAACATGCCACATTAGCATCATTGATATCAAAAAAGTCATCGCACACAGTCCCCCATTGTCCGTTGAGGAAGATCTCCAAACGCCCAGCAGATAGATCAGTAGTTCTCCCAGAATCAGATACCAACCTAACTGAGACAGGTCCAGCTACAAATAAAACATTTAGATGAAAAAACTAAATTGAGTAAGTTTACTAAAAACATCAAGGAATGCATTATTGAAAGAAGAGGGCCCACATTTGGTGAGATATAGCAACATTCATAATTAATCAGGTCCACATAATCTTATCACTTCACATATCAAAGATGTTTGGACTACCAATTCTCCACTCAAATGGCTAGCTTATGACATCAAAAAGTTCATTCCCATGGGTGTGGTTATGATCTATATGAGTTCAGTATATCTGAACATAAAGCTGTTTTCTTAGCTTAAAAGCATAAAATGAACTGCTGCTACTTATTTAGAGCTTGGAAGAGAAAAGATGTATTCCATGAAATGCAATAGTAAGTATCTTTTCAGAAAGTGAGTATAAGCAGGAGCAACAAAAGAATCAGACTCTAATCACCTTTTACAAAATACAAAGAAGAACTTAGCTACCACTTTCATAGTATATAAGAGGTACTCTGTGCTTTAAGAGTAGACAGCAAGCAATACGACTTTCAGAGTAGAGCTAACAAGCTCTATACATAAATGTATTGATCACAGTATGTAAGCTAGTGAAGAGAGGCAGTTGCACATTTAAGGTGGTGATTCCAAAACACAACACCACAACACAAATATATAGAGTTCAATACTAATGAGATAGAGTTCTATATTTCAACAAACACTTCAACACACTGAGAAATAGAGTTCAACACTTCAGCACACAAAGATGAAGTACTACATCGACACAAAGTGAAAATTTAAACATGAAATTAATGACTTACAGTCTGTAGTTGGTGATGAAGTAGGAACAGTCATGGACACTGTGCATATTAATGCTACATCATCACTGTGTACACAATATCTGGGATACACCCTAGAACAATTTATCAGCTGTTGTGTATTTGAAGAAGAACATGACACACCCTGCCAGATATTTCCACCACCTTGAGAGAATCTAGACAATGTTCATAAGATTCCCATGAAGATTCTCAGTTATTATAAAGAGTTAACCTCATTATACTTTTAGTAGCTTGATGAAATCGTATTGTAAAACTTACCCCAACAAACCAACACTTCCATATTCTGAATACCCAGTAAACCCAAGCTGCCTGCAAGCTACAGTTGCTTCAGTAGGTCCAAATGAATCATCACAGACTGTTTGCCACTCTTCATTCAAGAAGATTTCCAGACGACCAAATGATCCAAGTTGAGTGGTGCTGGTGATACTACTGACTAACCTCAGGTGACCATCTAAAATCAAACATTTCAACAATGTTAAGGGTTATTGAGAATTACTGTAACTCAGAAAAATTAATTTTTGTTGTTAGATTTTTTCTGGATCCTAGACTCACAAAAATTTTTCAATAAATTTTCATGGTCTCTTACTATAACCACAAAATTTTTTTATGAAAATTAAAATATTTTAAACACAATTATGGTATGTACCATACCACCTTGAGGTTGAACTTTAAGCTTTTTAGAGTAAAACTCACTGCCAACACAATTTATTATGATGTCTTCATTGTGGTCACAATCATTGACCCCTATTCCAGAATGAGGGCACAACAAGAGGTTGTTATGGGATGAAGAAGGTGAGCATTTGAGGTGATAAAGCCATATTGGAACAGAAAATGATACTACAGTAAATCTGTAGAACAAAAATACTAAGTGTACCTAAAGATGTTTGTACAACAGATTGTAATTCAACCAAGTCGTTAGGACTGTAGATACAATGGTAGAAAATGTTTAGACATAGCTACTTAGTTAGCTATGTACATTTTGGTAATGTATAATAACATGTTTATGCGTTTGCTACTTAGCTAAATGTACAGTGGAACCTCAGTTATTATTATGTGAACCCAGTACTAGGCTGTAGCTAAGTGAAACAGCTATCAGTATAGCTAATTGAAGCTAATAGCTAAAAGTATAACTAAGATTTATTACTACAATGCAGAAGGTGGGCAACAAGGATGCACAAAATGTTTTATTAAACTCGTCAAAGTGTGATTAAACCTCTGGTGTAGTTTCAGCTTAGTTGTGTATTCTGGTGAGTAATTCTTTGACAGTAGCATGCATTAAAAGTACAAACCCTTAATCCTGTTAACCATGATAATATTATGATGCAATTATTGAGAAGCAATGGTTCACTTTTAACCAAACATTTGACTTTTAATCTCAATTTTAAAAGTTGCAATACTTTTCTCCAGAGCATCAGTTTTTATGTATAATTTTAAAAGAAGGAAATAAATAGTGCAGCTTTTACTACATTCCACAATATTATTTTCATGTGAACATTTCTATCCATAAAGCTTATGAGATGACCTAAATAATTATTTTTACTGACATTCAGTGAAAATATGATGTGGTGAAGATCAGTGGGTGAGATATTTAGCTAGACAAAGTGATGTATACCATTACTCTTAGGGTGATTAATATTTTTATAGGCAATTAGTTTTGGTACTTGATAAGTGTTTAGTATTATGCAAGACCTTTAAAAATATTTGAAAGTTGTTGTACCATAAGTTCTCAATTACTATGTACGTATGATCCAATAATTATAACTTTTTTTATATTTGAAATTATTATATCTAGAAGAAAACATTCCAGGAAACCATGAGCACGGCTGTACAGGTTATAATAATGTGGTAAGTCTACAGGTGAAGTCCTGTTTCTGAGAATTTTGCCTAGCTAGCCTACATAGCCTAGTAGCAAATCTATGTATAATACATAGATGATGTCTTCAAGGATTTTTTTCTTTTAATAATAAAGCATTTTTGGTATTGATCAATATCAGCTAATGATAATAACAATAGTTATGTGGGAAGGAAGAATATCAGGACCTCAATTGATCTCTAACAACTCATTTGATTTCTTCCATCTGGAAAATACCATAAGTAGAACTGGGGAATATCATGACTGGTAATTTTGTGAACAAGAATTATGATACTTATTCTGTTCACAAATTTAGTATTCATGAACTGAACTATAACTAACACAAAATGCCTATAATCCACAAGGATATTATGAAAAAATCTTTCCCTAACAATTTCTGTCTATCACTGAAATGTATGACCTTTGTATACTCAAGAACTTTCCCAGTCTTATAGTACCTCTATACATGCATAAATATTCAAAGTTTCCAACCTGTATACACTTACCCAATATATTTTGCATCTGAATGGGAGTTAGCTCTGTCAAAGCCAAGTTGACGGCATGCCACATTAGCATCTGAAATGTTAAAAAAATCTCTGCAGACAGTTCCCCACTTTCCATTGAGGAAGATCTCCAAGCGCCCAGCAGACAGATCAGTGGTTCTCCCTGAATCAGATACTAACCTAACTGGATCTGGTACAGCTATAAAATAATAATTAGAGAGCATGACAATTATATACAAGTGATAGTGAGGGGAGCAGACAGGAATCACACAAAACTAACAATTAGAGTTCTATACTTCAACACACAGAGTGATAGACTTCAACACACAAAGAGATAGAGTTCTATACTTCAACACACAGAGAGATAGAGTTCTATACTTCAATACACAGAGAGATAGAGTTCTATACTTCAATACACAGAGAGATAGAGTTCTATACTTCAACACACAGAGAGATAGAGCTCTATACTCCAACACATAGAGAGATAGAGTTCTATACTTCAACACACAACAAAGAAATAGAGATCTATACTTCAACACACACAGAGATAGAGTTCAACAGTTAATTAAGCACATAAAATGTAGGCTCCAAGAAAAGCAATACTACACCATTGAGGGAGTGGCTATCACCACTTAGTCACAATTACTTGTAGTTGCCTCAAGGATCTATACAAGCTACACCCCAGTATAGAGCCAACCAACCCAAAGAGTAAATAAAGGCTCTTATTAAGAGGTAGTAAAATGATCATCTCATCACTGGAGTACGTGCACTTCTAGACAAAAATTGCAGTTATGTTTTTTTGTAATAAGCACTATAACATTAGTAAAACCAATATAGGTACCCAAAAGCTAATGAATTTGATCCAGAAATTGTATTTTATTCAGCAAGCTGCTCATATTATACAGTTTTTGGCTGCAAGACTCGATCTTCTTAGCTTTTATACAGAGTAAGGAGTAATAAGGAAGGGTCTGACACTTTCCATTCCATAGCCATTTACAATTTCCCCAACATCCAGTGGAGCTCAGAACAGAACACTCCAAGGTCTGCATCATGATGCCATACCAAGCTATCCACAGTATTCAGAAGCTACATGTCTACTATATAAATAGTATGTAGTTATGGAAAACTCATTTTACTTTAGCTGTTAAAGTTCATGATTCCCCAGAAAAAAACCCCTGAAATTATTTTAGCAGCTTGAGTTATATAATTTTTCTGGTGGAATCATTGCAAAGTTCTTCGCTTGGATGCTTGTTATTTGAGTGAGTCTAACAAGTTATGAAGCTCTGGCTTAATTCTTTAGCCTTCTCTTTTGAGGTAAAGAGTCAGAATCAAAGAAACAGCAAACCCAATCCAGAGACAGTAGCAGACAGTCTTTTAGCAGGCTTAGAGAGATGACTGGACAAGCTGTCACTGATAGTTTAGCTATAGGAAACTTTAATGTTTTTAGGTCAGAAGCAAGCAGAATTGAGAGAGTATGGCTCACTGGGCACAAGAATTTTTACATACGTACGTAACCTTGCCCACTTTACTTCAACTAAAGAAAGGTATGGGGTGCATGTGTGAGTGCATGTGTATAGGGAGAAGGGGCAGAAGCTGGAAGTTTAAAGGTAAGAAAGCCAACGTAGGTAGTTAACTAAAAGTGGCAATTGCAACACTTAGCTACGTACTTTCCAGTTTTTATTTTTGGCTCTGTGATCAATAATGCTTCAAATATTTGAACTCACAAAAATTTTATAAGGCATAATTTCGTGAGTGTAGATAAGTATTGAACAGATTGTTTTTTAGGTCAAAGACTGGTATACTCTCCTTTTGACCACACCACTCTTTAACACAATTGTTTATTTGCTGTTCCAGTATTAATTAAACTGCTGTTGAATTTGGAACCTATACAAGCTACTACCTCTAGTTATATTTACCATAACTTCTCTGACAACTGGGCTGAAAGGATATGTAAATTAGTTTTGTGTTTAAATTACAGGTTAAGGTCGCTACGTGTATCGTCAAATAAAGTTAGCTAGCTAGAGCCCAAACTCACCGATCGCTAGTGACAATGTTAGGTGGGATAGTAGGAAAAGAGTAAGGCGCTCCATATCACCCAGCAGGTAATATTAGACGTCAGATATCTCTCATTAACTAAATAGGAACCCGAAACACGCTCTATGTAGAGTAGGGTCTCCGCCCACTGGGTAGCTTCGTAGTATTAGGGTTAATGCTGTCAAGTGGTAGCTAGGTTATATTGTAATAACCTTACTGGTTTCTTAACAGCAGTTTAATTGTTTAGAACAAAACTAGAACAGCAAATGAATGATCACACAATGTGACTTTAGAATATAAATTGTGTTGAGGATGCAAGTATGATCCAAAGGAGAGTGTACCAGTCTTTGACCTGAAAAACACTCTGTTCAAAACACTCACAAAATTATGCCTTGCTCATAGCTAATATAACAGTGGGTAGCATAGGTATCAATGCCACAACTCTCTGAATTACGTACGTACATTGTTAGTTTGCTGATTATGCTATGATGATTTTTCTGAATTTTGTCACTCTTTAGCTATCTGTTACCTAGGTTGTGTTATTCTCTCACCAACTGATCTTATAACTTGGATTTTTATAAATCAAGTAGTTTATAATTTAAGTAGTCGAGTGACCACATCTTGTAACTTAGGCAACATGTAGAAAATGGCATTAAATTTGCCAAGCCAATGAGGAGGTCAGAGAGTATAGCTGTCACAACTGATACTCACTTGTACAGCCCACCTGTAGTAGTACACTAAAGACTTCTTGTAAAAAGAGAAAACAAAAGAGTGACAGAGTGCAGGGGCGGATCCAGAATTTTGGAAGGGGGGGGGGCTAACTGCATATTAATATTCTGCAGGGTCGGATCCAGAATTTTGGAAGGGGGGGGGGGCTAACTGCATATTAATATTCGAGAACCAGGCAGGTGCTAAACTATAATCTGATTATATTGTGATTATGAAGAGAATAATTATTGCAACAGTTAAAGGTTTATATGGTATGGCTAGACAGTGGGGTAGGAAGATGATTTTAGGTGGGGGGCACCATTCCCCCAAGAAATTTTAGCCATCTGAGATTATCTCTAGTACAATTTCAGGGTCTTAACAATAAAGTCACAAATAAATATTTATCTAATGCAGAGCCTTTCTCCAGTTTCCAATTAATGTAGAACTTTGACACTTGCTAAAAGTCAAGATATTTTGCTTAGCATGTTGGTATTAGTACAAAATATTTAGATGTGCAAACACTGGGATACTTTTCATACCAAATAGACTGCAGTAAGCTTTAAGATTTCCTTTTTTATGCTCTTACTCTGATGTGCATGACTCACCATGGAATCAAACACATCAAGGAACTCAAAAGGAATATTAGCTAATGGTTAGGAATCTCCTTCCCTTAAATTCACACCATGATCATCTTCAAAGACACTTTATTAATTGAAGTTTCTGATCTGACTCAGAGGATTCAGAGATACTGTATAGCAGGAAATTTTCGAGGGGAAATATCTTCGTGGTTTTCGTGGTTAGAATAAAACCATGAATGTTTTACCCACGAACTTTTAATTTTATGGTTTAATTGAGACGGCACCGAGCTGTAAGTCTTTTCCATGAATAAATTTGATTATCAAAAACCACAAAGATATTTCCCCTTGAAAATTTCCTGCTATACGGTAGAAGCCTCTCTTGTAGCAAAAAAGGAGTTTAGCTTTCTTTTAGCCATGTGAGCACACTTGAAATACATGTAGCTAGCTATCATGTATTTTGTGGTTTGTGAAAGAGCACTAAGAAAGAATGGTAACTAAGTTAGTAGAATAAAAATACAGGGTGCTGAGCTGAACTGAGAAGTCTGAGTTTAAACTGGCTTATCACAGTCTATAGTTAAGTTTTGTCCTTTTATACTAGCTAGCTAGATACATAGCAAAATAACAATGTTTGGATGATAATTTGACCAATGACCTGTTTATTCTTTCCATGGATAGCTATATAGCTTGAGGTTAAAATATTGATAATAATAGTGATTAATATAGCTCTCAGTCTCCTATATAATAATGTGGTTAGAACTTGTATTTTACACTTCACTGTATAAGTGAAGTGTAAAATAGTGGAGCACTTATTACTATCACTACACACATGCACACATAGTGACACACATACAACTACGAAGGTCTGTGAAAAGTGGGGGGGCACCAGCACCCGGTGCCCCCCTGCTTCCTACCCCCCTGCTAATAGGAACTGTCTGTGAACTAAGCCTTCAGCTAACCTGATCCCCCTACTTCTGAGGCTTATAGTTCTTCTTCTACTGAGCGACTGAGCTTCAAACTTTGCCAGAGGTTAGATAAAAGACTATAGCAGGGGCTGATCCAGGATTTTGGAAAGGGGGGTGGCTAGCAAAGGTTAGATAGTGGGTGTGGTTGTTTAGGAAACCACACCTACTTTTACTTGAGCACATGGCTATTTTCAGTATAGCTAAGAATGGCTAAAAGAATGAGGCAAAAGAGCTTGTTTAGCATGTTAGGGGCTGAAAAGAGTAGTGAAAGTATTGCTGACCAAGAAGAGACTGAGCTGAATGAGCCATCAGAAGCAGTATTAATGGATTCATATGAGGAAATTTTGCCTGAATCCCAGGTACTTACAGACTAGCTTACAGAAGGTACAAATAGTTCACCAGCAGGTGAATCTCAATCTACTGACATCATTGACACCAATCAACCAGCATCAGTCGATCAAGGCACCTTACTAGATGTTTTATTATGTAAGTCAAGAGCTTTAAGCAATGATGAAAAGTACCTGCTACTTACTACCAATCAGGTTGATCATTTAGGATCTTCCTTATAGATATACGCTATTTTAGTATTGATGGTGGTAGGAAGCGAAAACAAGTAATGTTTCAAAAAAGGTGGCTTCAAGAGTATCCATGGCTCCATTATGGGCTCAGTGAAGTACATAAGGGAGGTTGGTGTATCCCTTGTGTCCTATTTCTTACAGACATTGAAAAGTCTGCACTTGGTCCCTTTATTAACGCTCCTTTTATAAATTATAACAAGTCGAAAGAACTGTGTGAAAAACATTCTAAAAAGGGGTACCATTTACATGCTATTGATAGAGCATACAATTTCAAACAGACCTATTCCAATCCTGAAAGAAGAATTGATAACAGATTTTCTGATATAAGGTCTAAAAATTTTAAGTTCAATTCAAAGGTGCTGCCTATTGTAGAAGAAGTGATTACATGTGCACGACAAAGAATTGCTCTGCAGGGCCACCAACAAGACAAGATTGAGTTTGCCAGCCCCCCTACACACAATGAAGGAAATTTTATTTCAATTTTGAGGTTACTTTCTAAATGTAATTCTGATCTTAAAGGGTAACTGACATGGAAAAAAATTTTTTTTGCATTTTGCATTTTTCAGTAATCCTATATACATAGACATGTGTGGCAAAAGATTAAAACTTCTGGTCAAGTATGTTCTGAGTTATGGTTAGCCAAAATATGAGTTTTTACAATACATCTGGTTTTGGGCGGGGCTTATTGATGGCGCAATAATGTGAACGATGCGCTTGGCTTCCATTGCAATAGTGTAGTTTTAGGCCTGCTGAATGTGGCTGTTGCTAGGGTGAAATATGTCTGGGAGTGAGCAGAGCAGCCAAGAAGGGGATTCAGGGAGCTCCTCAGAGACTTCCAGTGATGAATCTGAAGACAGACTTTCCAATACTTCATTGTAAAATGCTACCAATTGTAGAATGTGTACAAGAGAACTAACTTCATCCTTGTATAGGTGACCATTGCACAATCATGGCAACAAATACTGTGTGTGTGCTGCAGAGAAAGTGCACCCATTCTGAGCAAAATAAATTCACTGAAGGATTCTAGTATTCACTGCATTACAGAGCACCCTGGATTTAGTCCAGTTTGTCTGAATACATGGGTTCTTCAAACTGAATATACACAGCACCATGGAGTTTCATCATCACCATCAACATGCAAGTTATACAGTTACCCCTACTTATTAGCTGGCTAGTAAAAAATTAATATAGGTTATGTGGATGAACTACTTACTGAATCCTGGAAGATCATGTAAATCCTGAGCAATTAGAGTAACATCACCCTCACCACTGTGTAATGCTTTTGAGAAACCAGAAAAGAAAAATTTGATGAGCACAAGAGCAGGTTTTCTCAACAATGAAATTATTGCTATACATATATGTACATACTGTTATAGATTGGGATAATTGAATTCTGTGTAGCTATGTTTCAGATTGAAAAGTGTCTCTGATCTTTTTAACCGAACAGGCTGGCAGTAGCTACCACTCTGATGTTTCTTCCTAGCCATGCAACGCCAACACCACCTTGTTAGCTGATGATAAGCTGTGTATCTATATTTCCTGGGATGGGTGGGTGGGTGGAAACGAGAGTTATTTCTATAACAGTTATGTGAAAACTCACTCATGCAATGTTGATGGTGATGATGAAACACTATGGTGCTGCCTGTATTCTATGATATGTAGTTTGAAGAACCTATGTATTCAGACAAACTGGACTAAATCCAGGATGCTCTGTAATGCAGTGAATGCTAGAATTCTTCAGTGAATTTGTTCAGAATGCATGGGTGCACTTTCTCTGCAGCACACACAGAGTATTTGTTGCCATGATTGTGCAATGGCCACCTATATAAGGATGAAGTTAGTTCTCTTGTACACATTCTACAATTGGTAGCATCTTACAATGAAGTATTGGAAAGTCTGTCCTCAGATTCATCACCGGAAGTCTCTGAGGAGCTCCCTGAATCTGTCACACTTGGTTCAAAACTATATGCCATTGGCATCAAATGAACCATCACTAACTCTCCTAGAGAAAATTGCTGACTCAAAATCAACCCCTTCTTGGCTGCTCTGCTACATATTTCACCCTAGCAACATCCACAGTTTACCTTTCAGCAGGCCTAAAACTACACTATTGCAATGGAAGCCAAGCGCATCGTTCACATTATTGCGTCATCAATAAGCTCTGCCCAAAACCAGATGTATTGTAAAAACTCATCTTTTGGCTAGCCATAACTCAGAGCATACTTGACCAGAAGTTTTAATCTTTTGCCACACATGTCTATGTATATAGGACTAGCTACTGAAAAAATAATGTAAAAAAAAATTTTTTCCATGTCGGTTACCCTTTAAAGAACATTTACTCAATGGTCCAAAAATGCTAGATATATTATACAAAATGAAATTTTGGGTATAGCAGCTGATCAAATCCGGGAATTTCATCGAAGGTGTCTAAGAAAGTCACCTCACTTCTCAATTATGGCAGATGAGGTTACTTCACATGGAAAAGAGATATTAGCAGTATGTGTGCGTTTTCTGGAGGTAGATCACTCAGATTTTCAAACTAAACCACATAAGCATGAAGCTTTAGTTGATTTTTGCTTTCTCACTAGAATAACTGGGGAAAGTATTGCAGAGAGTATTCTTAAGGTCATAGAAAATCATCAAATTAATATAAAAAATTGTAGAGGACAAGCTTATGATACTACTTCCATAGCTTCCAACTTCTCCAAGTGTCTGACCAGGACAAGCCACACCCATCAATTAAATCGTGCCAGCTATTATAATTCTATTAGCTAATGATTTTACAGTAGCTGGAAATTCCTGGGACTTAATTACAATTACATGTACTGTAGTAGCTAGCTTGAGCTATGTGATAGCCATGTAGTGCAAACACTGCAAAGTCAGCTCAATAGTTAAATTGGTCTCTTGCAGCTTGCCAGGCACTGTGTAAACTAATAATTAATAGCCCGTGGCCACAGCTGATGTCTGCCACTTCGCCTCCTGACCGGCACATTGAATAGGCAAGTTGTAGTACTGGGTGGGACACTCTAGCAGACTAGAATACCGGGACTGTCCCAGCCATTCCGGGACAGTTGGAAGCTATGTACTTCATCTATGAGCTCGCCTCGTACCGGAGTTCAATCACATATTAAGAAACATGCTCCTGATGCTGACTATCAAGGTTGTTGCCTGCAAAGCTTAAACCTGGTTGTCTGTAGTTCTACTAAAATTCCTGCAATCAGAAATATGTTTGATAGTTGCCAGCAAGCATTTCTATATTTTCCAAAGAGGCAGTGTTTTCTAGAGCATGTGATTAACCATTTTTGCCCAGAAATGCGAAAGAAAAAAATTAATGGGTTGTGTAAAACAAGATGGGTTGAGAGACACAATACTTTCACTACCATTCTTGAACTTTATACTTACTTGGTGAAAGCATGGGATGAAATTTGTGTCCCCAGTGGTGATAAAGAGTTATATCCAAATGGCAACAACTGGAATTGGGATTCAGAGTCTCGAAGTAGTGCAAATGGCTTGCGGCATACATTTACAAGCTTTGATCACATACGTAGCAGCCTTTATTCTTTCAAAGGAACTTCTTGAGCCCATCAGACCAATTACAGAAAGTTTGCAAGGTAGATTACAAGAAGTTTATTTTGGCTTCAAGAAAGTTGATGAAGTTACCAAATTTTACCATGAATTGAGAAAAAGGTTGAAACAGAGCACAGCCGAATATATACAAATGTAAAGAAGCTAGCTACAGATGTAGGGAGTAAGGAAGAAATGCCTCGTGTTATACATGGTAGGCAAACTAGGTCTAATCCTGTCCTTATGACTACTGGCGAACGACTATAACAATCCCTTTCCTGGATTCTATCATTATGGAGCTTGAAACCCGATTTACATCAGAAAAAAGAGCTCACTTTGAGTTGTGTGGTCTGATTCCAGAAATCATTAAGAAGAATTGTAATATTTCACATCTAAGTGAAATTCTTTTCACCAAGTGGTCTCACCTTCTTCCAGCAAGAGATGACCTAGAGAGTGAATTACATTGTTGGAAGCAACACTGCTGTGGTATAACAGAGGATAAATCACTGACACATCTCCTTTCTGAAGATGCTGACCCTATCTTTTTTCCTAATGTTAGGGAGCTCCTCTGCATTTTGTCAGTTCTACCAATAGGCAGTACTGAAGCTGAATGATCGTTTTCTTGTCTAAAACAAGTTCACATTTGGCTTCGTTCTACCATGACTGAAACCTAGGAGTTTTGGCAGTTTGATCATATCATTGCAACAGAAACAACTCAGTGCAATTAAGGCCAGGTTCCTCATGTTTTTTGTCAATTTTTACATGTAGGTTTTGGGACTCCTCACAGGCAAGAAAAGACACTGGAGAACCTTTATTGGACTCATATGTGTAGTTTAATCTATATACTTTCAGCACATTCTGTTTTTTGTGTTTGTTTGTTGTTAGTGAATGTTTGGCAGCCAATCTTAGAGACACACTTAAAAAGTGAAAAACGTGACAGCACCACAATAGCAGTGCCTCTGGAGCTAAGGTTTGTAGGGGTAATGAATTAACAGATGATCATCTAACTTTTCCCAGAACAGATTGTTGATATCTCCTTTGGTTTGAGCTAGAGCCGCAAAAACATCATTCTCCCCAAACTAACCTTGCACGCTACAGCCCTTCTGCTCCATTTTTTCACAATCGGTTCTGAGGAAATGCTAGTCCCCTTAGATAGATTATTTTCGATGCAAAGACGGAGGTGTAGCACTGCGGCTAATGCGTTGGCTGGCACCACGGGTGTCAATGGCTGCCATGGCTTGCGACTGTGCGGCCTCAAGGCCTTAAACTTAGGCTATGACGCAATATGTTGCGTCATCAGAGATCACATGATGATTCAGAGGAGAGAGATCACATGATCTATTATTATAGCTAGTAGTAGTATTAGTAAGCACAAGTGAATCTAAGATGATAATGACAATGAATGAATACTGTTCTAGATCTTTTGTTCTCCTGGTTACTTGACTTTCTTTCTGCTCTTGAAAGTGACTCAAGCTTCTATTTCCAGAACAGGTAAAAACAAAATAAGTACTTTTTAATTTTACATTTTAGTTAGAAAGAAAATTGTGGTATAGTTGTGATAAGTGAATTTATATTTATCTGTATAGAGCATGGCCTGTGTCCGTCAAGTTACTCTTATTGTCAACTGTGGGTATGCCAGTGTGTGCATCTATCAAAATTCTAACCCACTATGCACTGGGAAACAGGCTCAACTGCCTAACTATTGACACGACACTTCCAAGTGAATAAAACTTCAGAGAGCAGTTTAGTGGCACTTACTGTTTCGAGAGGGCTACTTCGGATCTAGGGGGCAAGGAAGTCACATAGTAACTAACTATAGCAATACATTAATGACTTGCTGTTTCAGAAGTATCACCCAAACCCCTAGTTGTTAACTATAATTATTATTAAACTATAATAAAAATTTATTATTGATTATACTTCAAGTTGTTATTATTGATTGGTATCCTGTTTTTAGAGATGCCAACACTGTAGAGCTTACAAACTCTAGACCAGCAAACACACCCATCTATGCAATAGACACCACATCTGACCCATTGCCTCACAGCTTGGCTCACAAACCTGCATAAATGTAAAATAAGAGTGCACTTTAAATAAGATACAGTATAATGGGACAGAGGGTGATTTAGATACTCCAAAAGTCTGGACAAGTGAGGTCCTATCTCCCCTGAATGAAGCAAGCTTGTTAAAAAAAGGCTACACTGATCTCTCTTAAGGATTCAGTACAAGGTACTCAAGAAGTATTAGCTGTGAAAAGCTGCCACTAGTAGCTACCAGTCTAGTTCTGTCCAGTAGCTAGCTAGCCTAATAGTAGCATACATAGCTTTGCAAGCAGCTGTAGCTTGTGTATGCCAGCTGTAGGGTAAGTTGAAACCAATGCTTGCATTTATGGTAGGCAGTTAGGATAATCCAGTTGGCCGGCTTACTGTGCATAGTTAAAAGAGCTGAGTTCATCGACCCTCTTTTCAAGCAAGTGCACAGATGGTATTATACACTAAGTACCTTAGATTAGTGTAAATTGTGTGGTCAGAGGTCAAGATTGATGTCCTCTCCTATCTTCCCTTAATACCTGTTCCTATTGTATTGGTATGAGATACAGAGTGTCCTGATTATACAAGTGTAGGGTAGGTTCTACTGTATAGACCTTAGACCAGCAAACACACCCATGTATGTATCCAAAAATGCAATAGACAGTTTCTCACAACTTTGCTGGTATGTCTCACTGCCAATCACAACCACTGCCAATAATGTTCCTCACAATTGACTCCTCCAACACCCTACACAACTACAGTTCTTAGTATAGTTCACCATACTTAAACCTTCCCCCTTTAACTCACCTTTAGAAGCTTCAACTTTGTACATCATACTTCTCTTCTCAGACTATATACAATTAACACAGAAACATAAGAGCAAAGCTAGGACTCTGGAATCCAGAGAAACACTATATCACTCCCACAATAATACAACACAAATTTACACTGGATTATATGTTGATGGCGATCACATATAAGAAGAAGGTAAGCTAGAACCTTTTCTAACAACTAGCTAGTTATGAATTGAGTGTCAAAAAAGTCTTCATGCCTACCTTTTTCTTTGTCGAGCTTGGAATGCTTCTCTGTCCAAACAGACACTATACTCCTGAATCTGCAACTGCAGAAGCTGTAAAAGTAGGTGAGGGAAGATGTCCCGTTACTTTCGTTCTCTCAAGTCACACCATACTAAAGCTCTAACAGACAGGCAGTCAGCTGCACGCAGCTATATAGCTGACGACTAGACACGCCCTAAAGTCTTGTAGTTAATGACGTTTTTACATGATACATTTTTACATGATACGTTTTTACATAAAATACAGCTTGTGCTGTACGTCATCTAATTATATTCACAGCTCCATTCAAGGGCGCTGCCCGGATTTTTGGGGACCTGGCCTTAAATGCACTGAGAATATGTAAGATTTTTGAACAAAAGAATCCCAGAAAAATGGGGGACTCTTCATTGTTATTTGATGATTAGTTACGGTATTTTTATTATAAGTATCAGTGTTCAATGAATATAATTATGTAACTCATAGGGGGTGGCTGGCTAGCCACCCAATTCACCCCCCCTGGATCAGCTCTTGCTATAGTTATGTTTTATGCAAAAAATTTTTAAAATGAACATTGATGACAAAAATGCTAACCTAGCTAATGCACCTTGTTCTGCCCGATTTTCCTATATCCGGTCACATATGAGTTTAATCAAATAAATCAAAATTGATGGGGGTTGGTAGGCATGTCAGAGCTCTGTTCTGCACACTGCCAAACAACTTGCAAGCACTGCAATAGCGCCTTCAGGGATCAATAATTCCGGGACAGTCGGAGCCTCGCTGCCTCAGAAAACTGCAGCAGAAAGCTTTAGCTATAGTTAACTAGAGCTGTTACAACTTACTCAACGCTGTAATTCTGTAGTCCCACACCATTTCTCGTCCAATCGAAGCGGTAAGTTTCACCGCCACTTGCTGAACTCGCCAACAAATATATTACTGCTGCAACCAGCTGAAGAATAGTTGTCGATAACCTATACTCGAAATTTAAATGATACATTGAGACCAGTCCTGGGGAAGAAGCTAGCTACCTTTATCCCTTTCGCTACACTAATTTTGGATTTTTTTTTGATTTGGCATTGGTCGTCACTAGGCGCCGGCGCCCCAGGCAGCAAAAGGTCGCGCAGGTCGGCGTGACGTCATGCTGGCGGCTAGCAGATCAAGGCACAAAGAATGAGCTCCTTGGAGACTCTTGCTGGCCTGCTTATGGCCTCTCTCACACCGACGATCCTCTACGGCACTGCCCCATGCACTATGCCACTCTCCTTTTCTTTTCCTTTTTTTTTTTTTTTAAAGTCCATATAAAGTGAACATCAAAGGAAGATCAAAGGCAGCTCCCCCCTGTGGTCAAACATCTGAGAACTGACGGACCACAACCCATTGTTCTGACTTCCGATGCCGACAGTCAAAGGTTGGCGGCAGGAGGAGGTCCTGGTGCCGACGGGGTCCGAGTAACGGACGGTTGAAAAGTGTGTAAAATTACACTCTTTTGGGAGCGAAAGGGCTAATTACGTGTTCTACACAACAAAAAATAAATTCATGAATCTGGGCCGTATTCCTTCCTAACACGGGAATGTGAGAACAGTCATGTCTCAGCAAGTTACGGTAGTAGCATTGTACTCATCCTGAAGTACAGTAGCGAACCGCTAATAGAAATGTATCAATACTGTGCAATTCGTTACTGTAACGGTGAGATTTCATTCAAGTATCAGTAATGTCATTTTATGTGCTGTAAAATCGGCAATGTAACGTCAATGATACTAATAGTGTACCAGCCCTGTGTGTTTCATTAGCGCTATTCCCATCCAGTATCATTGATGTATTACAGCATACTATTTTGATGAAGTAAATACAACAATAATACAACAATAATACAATAATATAATTTTACAAAATGATATAAAATAGCTAATGTATACAGTATAAATCCAGACAGTATATCTTGTTTGACCAGTCATGATTATAACTTATAAGACATACATTTACATTCTCTTGTTCCAGTTACTAAAACAAGCCAATAGTAACCCCACATCCAAGGATTCAATCTATTAAACATTCATAAATTTTTATAATTGTTAGCTGAATAGATGAATTTACCATGGCAGAGTTGCTGTCAAAGTATTCTACATAATCTCCAAGATGTATAAGTGTACAGGGATCACTCCATATTCAACTGTTTTGGACATTTGAGCACAGCAATGTCAATGATGGATCTGCTTGGACTTTAAGATTGCCAATGTCTTCAAGAAAGAAACAAATGCTACCAAGTCTCTTCTGTTTTGTTTTCAACTATAAAATCATTGAACTGCATATAGATATATAGCACAGTGCATGATACCTTTCTTAAATTGGCATGCTGATATGTTACTGCTTATCATGATAAAGTTCCTTGACAGAGGCTCCATTAAGGTATGGCCGAACTTCAGGTGTAGTATAGTGATCTTTTCCAATAGGAATTGAAGGCTTCACACCTTTATTATTTTTGCATAAGTTCAAATAATATTTTGTAGCTAACCTTTCAGTATTGAATACACAGGTAGGTCCAAAGTTGAGCTTACTGTGAATTTCTTCCTTGTTTTGTGGATAGCCTTCTGATAAAATAACATCTCCACTGGAGTACTCCTACATGTGATCATGAATCTTTACATATCAATTATTGTAGCTAGCTGCCTGTGAAGATCAATAGGAAGTGCAAGAAGAGGATTAGGTAATGTGTTAACTCCATATTTACTGATTTTTCCTTCTCTGTCCTTTTGAGTTGATTTCTTGTATAATTTGTAATGTCTGCACTTTGATTCTTCTTAACACTTTTAATTTGCCCTTTTCTGCCTGTCATTACAATTATGAACAACATTTATCAGATTTGTACACTAATTAAACATACCATGCAAATCCTGCAGTACATCTTAGCTGAGGATTAGGAACCAGAGTTGATTTCAGAATGCCTGGCATTGTCACAGAGTACACAGTACAGGAGCAATAAGTAACACTTCTGTCGTAGGAGCTGCATCATAAGCCCAAATTCCCTCACTTCCCAACTTAAAAAGATCTTCTGCTATAGTGGCTTAGACATTTGAAGTACATTACATTTATTAGAGCAACAAATAAGATGTATATTTTGAAGCTTTGAATTTTCTTGATTAGAAATACCAGCAATTTCAGCACCAGTTATCAACTTTGTTCCACTGCTTGCTTTTATTGCTGCTAGTGTTATCTGTAAATAAAATGAGGGGAACCATGACTACTGATTTTCCAGATGCAAACTCTTTCAAGCGGTGAATTGCAGTGAATTCCTAACAAAACAATAACGTAACATGAGAAATAATATTACTTTTTGACAAAGCCGTTCCAAAGATGAAGAGAAACTATTCCACTTAGCAATATGTAAGGAGGAGATTGACATTAGCTGTTACCAAACAATCCATTCAACAAGTCATCAATGAACACATGGCCAGCTCTACAGTTAATCATAGGCGTTGCAAATCGATCACTTGTCATCCAATGACGTCCATGATATATTTCTCTGGATTTGTGCAAATCTATAACTTAAAACTCAGTGGCTAGCCAGCATTAAATTGCTTACTTGGGTCTGCAAGTGCATCATCTGGAACATCTGTACCTAGGCCTGGCAGTGCCACTTCTCCCAATACAATGGATGAAAGTGAGGGATCAGGATATCTTGTAGGCATGATGAAGAGCGTTGATGAACATGTAAGGAGCCTAAACGAAAACAGTCAAACTTGCTGCAGCTATAAAAGAGCTCAATGATATTAAGAAGCATTTTAAAAATTCATTTGCTATCAAATGTTCACCTTATGAGGTCAGTATAGCCTAGCACCCAGGCCCTATAATAATTATAGTTGTTGAATAAAGGCTTCTATCAAGAGTCAAATTGCTAAAAGACAACCAACTACTAAAGATATACAGGTACTTATAAGCTTTGTGAGTTAGTATGATGTGAACCTAATTTGATAACAGGAAACCATTGTGAATGTGATAGGTAGAGATGCAAGGGAAAAACACAAATTTGATGTTGCTTTCACATTTGCAAAAAATAAGTTGACGGAAAGGAGAAAGGTACCATGTATAGATAGTTAGTGAGACAGTAGCTACAAATATAAGAAAGCAAGGCTTTTATGAGCACAAGCAGTCTGAGAATATCTTATCCACTGTATGCAGCCCCCAGAAGACATGGATGCTAATATCTATCTAAATCATTTGGCAATTTTGGTAATATAGTTTAAGTCACTATATTGAGCTAGTATTGTTTGCTGCAGCGTAAATATGTTCGTTAAAGTGTAGATGTTCCACCCACCAACTTTTATGCTGCCTTCAGAGAGTGGTTGGAGGATAACTATCCAATACTAAATTCAGATATTTGGGATAAGATAATGGAAGAAGATTCCTCAATTGATTATAGTAATGGATTTCTTGATGTTGCAAGTGAGGAAGTTATCCAGAACAACAGTAATAGTAGTGATCATAGACACAAACAATACTTATCACAATAATAATTACACAATAATTTTGATTGACTTATAATCCAAAAAGTACATAAAAAAGTGTAGCTATCAATCTAGGTACCAATTGAAGATGGCATTTGGTATACATTTTAACCTGTTTTAGCAGGTCACCTCTTTATAAAGGCCACATCTTGGATGATTGCTATAAACAAGTTCCACTATGCAACCTTTGTAGATAGATAATACAAGCATATGAGGCCCCATTTGATTGTGAGGGAGGTATTATAGATACTATTCTAACAAATATACTTTCTATATAGCTAGCAGATAACCATCCCCTCGTGAACCACTCCTTCTCCTTTACATTGCCATGATTCAATTTGCCAAATTGACATCTTTGAGAAGACACAAAGAAATATTAGTTACCACTCACTTGGTGGGAGTTAAGAGGTCTGAAGGGGGATTGTTTTCAACGTCACAATCAGGCTTTCCAAGCTTGTACTATCCCCTACACCACTTGACTCCGCTTCTTCCACCATATTCACAGTATTACTGTACCTCGAATGAGACTTACCTTGCCAGTGTCACCGGTGAAAAATGGAGTTTCTACAGTACCGTAGACGCAATAGTGGTTCACTGCTGTAACACCTGCATAATACATCGACGGCATTCTCACCTGAATGAAACAGGGGTGTGCGCGTCCACGTATCCTGCGCGAAAGACCCACGGTCTTGTTACGTCATTGGAGAAATTTGGTTGTGTAATAATACGTAATGCCGGTTTGAAACACCCGTGTGTATCGATGGCCGAAGAATTCGAAAGAGCCGGAAAATGAGAGTGACTCTAATTATGATAATCATTGGATTGATTATCAGTGGTATGTATAGTATCTTAGAGTAGGAGTTATAGTAGTAGTAATGAAGTAGTAGCTATCTAAGCTAGCTATGCTATGAATGTGGGTGTGGTGTTCTAGAATGCTACCCAAATTTTGTGGGGACAATCTTTTGATGAGATGTGTCAAAGTCTAGCTAGCTAGCTATATAGCTACATATCTATAACAAAAGATTGGTGCTGAGTCAATATGCCAGTAACCCCAAAGTTAACTTACCTTTGCCATAAACCCTATATAGCCACTAATCAGTGGCAGATCCAGGGGGTGGAGGCAAAAGTGGCAATTTCCCCCCCCCCCCCCCCTCCCCCCCCTTTCAACACCTTGTGACATTGTTTTGTGTAGCTGGGACATAAACAGTGTAAAAAAATTACTGTAGCTTACACTTTACATGTAAATATTCATTAAGTGTTAATTAAAATGGAGCCTGACGTGCGGTTATAGCTGGTCGTAAACAGAGCCTATTCAACATACCTGGAATTGAAAAACATCCTAGAGTTGCTGATAATGACATAGACCATTAAATTTGTTAGATCATTCCAAGGATAGTTTAGTTGTTGAAAAGCCGCTGCAGACTGAGGATGATAACTCCTCTGTTGTACAAATTCAAGAAGTTTAAAGTTTCTATCTGAAGGACTTCCTACCTCACTTTCAATTTTTCTCCTAAATCATATCCAAAATATCACCACAACATAAGAGTAACTACTGTAGAGGCAACTGAGGCATTTTGCTTTAGTAGATTTTTGCTATTGTAAAACTAATGCATTAAATTTTTATGCAACAGTTTAACTGACAACTCTGTCTGTAGTTATAGTGCTGAAGCATACTTCAACATAACATTACCAATTTTCTTAGTTGAACTGAGATATGTAGAGAGAATATCCTCAAAAGATTCAGCTTAGCTGAGAAGGACATCTTACAGTTGTGTTATCAAGTTCTTAACATAGTACATGTGGGTGCCTATTAGACGGCCTGAAATGCCACCAGACTGAATCAAAGAGGTCTAAAATACAAAAATTTCCTGGGGGGCATGCCCCCAGACCCCCCTAGATGGTGCACTTACTGCACTATATGGTCACAAATCTTGACCCTATCTCCTGCCTGAGTATGTAAAACTTCCTGGCTACTCCTCTGCACAATGTTTCATATCTTGCAATAACTCTAGTAACTGTTGCTACAGTTGAAAAGCAAATTCAGACCTCAAGGGCCTCCCCTCCCCCACTATTCAAAATCCTGAGAACCACCTTAGAGCTATCATTGCCCCCTCCTTTTCAAAATCCTGGATCCGCCACTGCTAATCCCAGCCCTTAACCCTCCTTAGTCCTGAACCCCTCTACCTATGAAACCAGATGTGTAATCATCTGGTATATTTCAAGAGTAGGTGACATATATACAGTAGTAGTACATATGTGTGTTTCCATAGGCTATAGTACAGTAGGATAATAATACTTATTAGCCAACCACTATTTCAATACTGATAACAACCAATAACCACATTCTTCCTAAACATGAAACTGTTTACTGAAAAAGTCTCAGACCCTTGTCATATTTTCATTACTAGTTATAAAGTGAAAAGTGGGTGGGTTTGTAGCAATCCTCCCACTCTCCCCTTCCTGTGGTTTTCTTACATGATTGTAGAGCTGATGAAGATAAGATATTATTAGAGGAAGTTATTATATGGTGGTGTACACAATGTAATCTAGATGAGAGTATGTATTTCTTTAGGTAACCCACAGTGAATTGTGTTTACTACTTGAAGAATACTAGACATAGTGATTTGGCAAGGGTTTGGTGTACTCTGTCCTCTATGTAGGGAAAACACAATGTCATAATGTACATAATTCAAACTATTATTATAACAACTTTAGGGGATGCTGTCATTAACCTAACATCAACAGCACGTCAAAATGTACTTTGCTCAGGAGAATCCGTTACTTTTCTTTGCATTGCAAATGGTTCAAGATTAGTTTGGACGTTGAATAGTATGAGTTCTTTTTTCTTTCACAATCTGGAAAGCAGGGAACGTATTATTCATGAACCTCTTTCAGACTCATATGCAACATTACTGCCTCGTAGAGATAGATTGTGGGAGTCAACATATTCTTTACTCAGTTTACCGAGTTCTCATATGAATGTCACATGTTTTGATGGGTCAGATAGTGAAAGATTGACCATTTCAGTTGGTACAGGTACGTATGTCAGTAGAAGTTCCCCCTTCCTCCATGCTGGTGATGTGATTACTGTATATGCTGCATCTACTTCCATGCCCCATTATACTTAAATCATACTGGACTCTAAACATACTGGACTCTAAACATACTGGATAATATCAAAGTCTATCTGCTTTTCTAGGTACCATTTTTTTTCTTTTTTTTTTTTCTTTTTTGACTAGCTACTGGGGATTCTCTGGCTAGTCACGAGATTGAGATAATGGGATTTTGTTGAAACATTGTATATCATAATGGTTAGGAATGTAGCTCAACAGCTCAACATCATTGTCAGCCAAGGCAGTTACATGGACTACTGTGTAGTGTAAGGGGAAGTGGAACTAGCTGTTTACTAGCTGTTTACGGTAGTTGGCGGCTGATGTCTGCTGACTTGTGTGTATGCATGAGACTATTAAGCAGGATACAGTAGCCAGCTACTCTTTTGTCTGAAGGGGTGTGGTGTCTGAGAAGTCCAGTAGACAGAAGTAGCTAACCAGCTGCCAGCTGCACTGTAGTAGCCCTAGTGCCCTACTAATTGCTCACCCAAAGCACATGGCTATTAGCTAAGCCTTTAAGCCAGCCTTAAATCTTCTACTGGTGAGATATCTGAATGCCCAGAATCTGACAATTCTTTAAAAGTAGTATCCCTTCTGGATAAGCTGAAATCTCCTGACCCATCTCTATTGGGCAGAAAGCACAAGACCCTTAGTAACCCTCCTCCAGTTGGAAAGAAGAGATATACTTGGAGGCTGCAATGACTCAGGTGTCCACCCCTCTGTTCGTGTCCATGAACTTTGAAGCATAATGAAAGAATGCTAGGGCAGTTTTAGAAAAATGATAGGTAATTCTGGGGGAATTAGAGCATAGCATAATAGGTTTGCTTAATAGTCTCATGCCTACTTGTGTGGTTAGTATTATCTATGGTCTTGGGTGGAACATAATAACAAGTTAGTCTTTATAAAGTGGGCACACAGTTCTAGTTATACAGTGGGCAATGTAAGCTATGGTACAGATGTATATTTGGTGGGATTAGGGTCAGGTTGTGTGATGCTAGACTATGAGTAAAAAAACTCTAGCCAGGGCATAACTAATCGGTCACTAATATAAAAGCTTCCCTGCCTAAACTATGTAGGGTCTTGATTAATATGTTGTTTTAATAACTATGGGTACAGTTTCTAGTTTTTGGGGGTAAGTGTGAAGAGGGAAAACATGGATGGGAGTAGAGTAATGGATGAGGTCATAATGCAATAAAGTACACAAACAAGAGAAAGAAACTATATACTTAACAAAACACAAACATTGCGATGGACCTTAATGAACTTACGTAGTTAATGGTAAGCATCCACTGGTAATTAAATGCTTATACAAACCTCTCACCTCTCCTTGCATATCCTGTTATTATAGTGTAGTTAATATCAACACTTGATTGCAGAATGATTAAACTGGTGTAAAGTGTACAATGGAACATAGTGTCACCTCAGAATTTCTGAGCAAGATAGTAGGGTGAAGGGAAGGTTTTGTTTTGGGGTATGATTTTCTCATTATAGAATGATGTTCATGTCCACTTGTTGGTCAATGTCTATATACCAGATCAATCTGAAAAGGAAAGTTTAACAGTCACTTTGCTTTCTGTATTTGAATCAAGATTATATTAAAGTGGGACATCTTTGTACTTGTATTTCATCATCACAGATGTTCCGGAAGCACCTATAAATGTGATGTCATCTTGTATATCATCAAACGATGAAGTATCTGTGATGAATATATCATGGAACTATCCAAATGATTTGTACTTGGACCATTATGAGATCAGTATGAAAAATGCTGTATATTCTGCTAGAGGCAATTTTATGGTCATTGTACTGAATGGTGAAAAGCAAGTTCTCACAATCAAAGCTGTTGACATTTGTAATCAAGCAAGTGTCCCAATTTCATATGAATGTAAGTTAATCTTACACTGTAGTTCTATAGGTTAGGAACCTACTGTATACTAAATTAACTAGCTAAGCCACTCAAGACCTATGAGTTATTCTCTACTAATATTTCCCTTGTTATATAACTGTATAGTACCCTGAATATCCTATTAGTTCCCTCTTCCTTTGTGTCTAAGTCAACTAAACACCTATCGCAATCATATTATTATGTATTATATACCATAGATCCAGTTAATTTCACTGTCACTTTAATTTTGCTATTTTCACGGTAGGTAAAGGGTAAAAAAACTTCTGATTATGACAATAATGAATTTTTTTTCTTCTATGGCAGCATAGTTAGGGTTGGATGAAGGTTATTTTTAATGCCCACCATTACCTAATTGAAATCCCCCCCCCCCCCCCCCCCCCCCAGTGAAAATAAAAGACTTGAATTGCTTCATAATATAAGATTTTATGAAATCAGTGAAAACAAAGTGTCTTGATAGTAACCGGATCTACAGTTGTTCTTTGTGAATTTTGTTACTAGATATAAGATTTCATAGAGGAGTTTTAGTTCTACTGGGGGAACTGGGCACTCATACACTGATTATATCATATAAGTTATAGCATGACAGTTACCTTTAGTTACTGAAAGGATATTGATTTATGTCCCCATACCATATCAATCATAATATCCATAAATTATTCAGCTAATAGTCAAATTACTGGACATACCTAGCTAACTACAGTGTTGCCAAGTACCAGACACTTAAGAAAAACCACCACTGTATAAACACTCACATTCACTGGCTGTTCTTTATATTCTGTAAGCAAGTAGCTTTATCCTATTACTAATGCTTACTTACTTACTTTATTTACAGTGACCCAGTAACTAGACAGTTACATGTACAACCCACTCAAGAAGCCATTAAACAGACAAATAAGCCAATTACCAATTAAACATGGTAAAATTTTGGCAGTTGTTTGTGAAGCATAAAGATACTACTACATAACACAGTCATTACATTTCCATTCACAGCTTTCAACACATAATGGGCAATGAAACCATCGATTATACTTATCATAGGCAACCATCGAGTAAACCATATTTTCTGGAAACCCACAAACTGGAGAGTTAAGTTCACCTGAGCTACAACTATCAGAAGATGTATCTTTGCTGTTCAGACTGCTGTTAGAACAATGGTTCAAACTGCACCCCTTTTCACCTTGACCTCGTCCTCCTCTGACTCGACTTGCTGCCCTCTGCTAATTCCACCTTGTGCTTACCCCCTGCTTTTACCCTTACATTGCACACCTTTTGCTTGGCTCTTTAGCTTTTACCAGCTTTCTTTTTTCTGATGCATCTGTTTTCTTTTTCTCTCTCTCTATTTCTTTCCTTTTTTCCCTCCTACTTGTTCTCTAACTTTTTCTTTTCTCTTTCTCTTTAAGCCTCTCTCTTCTTGTCTTTTTCTTCTTTATATTCTATTCTATTACCTCCTAACTAGAGAGGTTCTTTGGTAAGGTTGCTGTTCCCATGCCACTTCCTTTTTTTTAAGAAACTGTGTTTAGCTTGAGATTTGATTAAGTTAAGACTTCACCATTATATAGCCAGAGAGAACTTTTGCTGAGCCAGTGGCAATCTTTTTGGTGGTAATGGTAGTGATGCAATTTTTTCATCTGAAATGGTCATTTTTTTGAGTTCAAACCAAAGTTCATCTATTATGTTCTTCCAGTCTCTCTTTATACAGGCAAAGTGTATCTGTCTTCATATACTTCTCAAGATTTTTCAGTGCAATAGACGCTTCAGAAGATGAAGCTTTGCAAAACGAGATGGCAGATTCAGATATCAAGGAAGGGTCTAGCTTGAGCTTACTGATTACTTGAGGATTCAAAGGGCATATGCTAGTTTCCCAAAAAGAATTGAAACCTTAACGCAGTCCACCCAAGCTATCCTAAAGACAGAAGCAAAAGAATACTTATAGACACTTGGATTCTCCAAAATTTTAGGATGCCTCTTTTTAAATAGTACCCACCACTTTCTACCATGAGTGTTGTTCTTGAATGGATTCAGATGGTGATCTCTTTCAATGATTTTCCTTCTTTACATATCTGATTTTGAGAATGCCCATAGCCAATTTCAGTTATATGCAGAGCATATGAAACTAGACATTTTTCTTCAGCAATTAGTAAGTACATATGCTATTCAGACATCCAATTTCTACTTTACCCATCAAGTAGTCATACAGCGTACTTGTTTGCAGCATGAATAAACAATTTCTTATCTCTAACATACTGCATAGCTTCCTCCAAGCTCTCAACAGTCCAAGACTTTTTAGACATGATTATGTCTGGAATGTGGTACCTGAGATGAGTGTGGGTGACAATATCTAGCTGCCTACAATAATGGCTAATACATAACAATTCACACTACTAATAGTACCTGTTTATTGCTTCACACATGCAAAAAAGAAAGCAAATAGCATACAAACTTTTTTGAGTACTTTAAACTTGTGGTATTTTTACCACCAAAACTTACTTTACACCTTCTCTGGCAAAGAATAGAGCCTGATTTTTGATATTTAACTTATTAACAGTAGTAGGCTAGAACTGTATACAGTCATAAAATGTTCATGTGAACCTTTGTCTGTAAACTGGTACTGGTCTCCAAATGGAGCCCTCCCTATTATTACATAAAATGCCTATTGAAGTCCAATGACAACACTTTAAAGGCTGATTTACAACATGACATTCTTCTAGCTTCATGTTTGTGTAAATGTCTGTGCTTTGTAGTATTTGTGTTCTATCCTGTTCACAATCCAGCACCACTACCTTCATCAAAGTGGTGATAATTAATAAAAATAATAATAATTATTATTATAATAATGCCATTATTATATTTATTATGGTATTTTTGTAGCTATCATGTATATTCTGTATCATTCATGTACATATGTAGCATTGATTGAACATGCTTAGTCTATCCAGCATTATGTAACATCATTGATGTTCACATGTAGGGAATTTTCTAACACAAAACATGCTAATGTCCTAGCCTTTATTCTCAGTAAGTTTGATTCTGCATCTGTTCAATGCCTTCCTTGAAAATATCTGGCTATAACAGTTATGTTATTTTGAGTACTTGGTTATTCAGCATTATGTTTATTTATATTCATATCAGCAATTCATTTAGGGTGCATAGATAGAAGTGGGTACAATGACCTTTTGAATTCCATGATGGTGAGTTACTTCATCATATGGTTGTGCTCCAGGAGGTGTGTCTGCTTTGTTTTCTGGCCATTTATTTGGCACAGTGTGTATCGGGTTACAAAGTGTAGAATCTTCTTTTGTCTGCTTCTTGAGCTCCTCCAGTTTTTGTTCTGTGCCTAGTACTGTGTGCAAAAATGTAATGTCATATTGCTTCAATTCCAGTTCATCTGCTCGATCAGGTAATGGTATCCTGGAGAGAGTGTCAACTATCCTGGCCTATAGGTTACACTGATGGGGTACTTCTGGATGGACATAATCATTTGTTGGAGGCAAGCTGGAGGGGCATGCAGTGGTTTTCCATAGAATGGTTTCAAGTGGTTTATGGTCTGTATCAATGACCATTTGTGGCTAGGGGTTGGGGAAATATGCGGGCATAATTTGGGGAATAATAGGAGTACCAAAGCATCAGGCATAATTTGAGAATAATAGGCAAAATTTTGAGAATAATGGACTTGACTCGGGTGAGTTTGAGCTACAATGCTGCCAGCTCATCTGCCCTGATAGCACTGCTAGCAGTGGCAGATGAGATAGGTATAGGCCTATAGCCTACCACTAGCTTGTTAATATCCATTACATGAATCACATGATCATTAAGTCCTCAGCCCCATCAGAGCGAGTTTATTCATTACTTAAGAACTCATTTAATGAACAAGAAGCCAGTCTTCAAGATTATATATATAACTATCGCTAATTTACAATTAAATTTTGTGAGCATAACTTGAGAATAATGGGCAGGACTCAGGGAATAATAGGCAGGTTTTGGGAGAATTTAGGAATAGAATAATAGGTAGATTTTGGAGCACATTCCCCCAACCCCTATTTGTGGCAAGCCATAAATGTATCCATGGAATTTTTGGTAGCCAAAAATAATTGCTGACATTTCCTTTTCTATTTGTGCTAGTTCTGTTGGGTGACTGTGAGTTATTTTGATGCATATACAATGGGGCACTGATCCTGTAGGAGCAACGTCTCCCATTCCCTTTGAACTTCAGTCAATTGAAATTCTTGTGGCTTTGGTGGGGTCAAAAAAATTTAGAATTGGTAAGCCTGTAATCACATTTTTTAGCTTTGAAATGCTTTTTTTGTTGGTGCCATTCAGAAGTGTTTTGAGAGGGGTTGATGTTGTGAAGTAGTTGGAAATGAATTCAGGGAGATAGGTTTCATGCCCAGAAAATGCTGTAATTCTTCCTTGGTTGTTGGGGGTTTCATCTCTGTGACTGCAGTTACTTTCTTTGGGTCTGGTTTGATTCCACCTTCACTAAGGAATGCAGCTATTTGATCTCCTTAAACTTATCTGTGTCTTTATTCAACTCAAGGTTTCACTGCCTGGCACGTTAGAGGACTTTTTCTAGCCTTGCATCATGTTCTTCTTCTGTGCCTTATTAGTAGGGGTTGGCGAATTATAAGTGATTTCATAAATACTAGCATATGCTAGCATAATTGATATATTTATGAGCATAATGAGGTATTTTTTGGCAAAAAAACATTAGTTTCTATTGTACTGTAACAATTCAATATAATCTTCCAGTGACTGGCTTTGGGACTCTTTAAATGAATTTTTGAGATCACTAAATACTCTCTCTATGGTAATCTGTCATGTGTGCAGGATGTGGTTTTGATTGTGGTGACCTTTGGACCCTGTCTATGAGCATAATGATGAGGTTTTTAGTAGCATAATTATTAAAATAATGAGCATTGCTAGCATAGCATAATAACAAAAAAATGAGCATAATTCGCCAACCCCTACTTATCAGCAGGTCATCTACTACAATTTTGACACCTTCAAACATTATAGATTGGAATACATCTAGTGCAGAAGAAATGCTAAATGGTAGCCTCTTGAACATGTGTTGGCTAAATGGTGTGTTGAAAGTGCAGAGCTTGGCACTATCATGGTCAAGCTTCACTTGCCAGAATCCAGAGTTGGCATGAGCACAGAGAAGTATATAGCATTTGTTTAATTATACTCATAGGATGTCTGATGGCTTTGTTGAGGTCATGTAAATTGATGTAAATCAATGCAGAGACAGAGTTTCCTATTTTGTTTGACTTGACAACAGTTACCATGGAGTTGACCCATTCAGTGAGTTCTTAATGTTCAATTACCTCCGGATGTTCCATGCATTCTAATTTGTCCTTAACCTTTGATCTGATAGTGACTGGTACCAGGTGTATAATGGGCTTGTGATTTGGAGCTGGATGTAGTGAGTCACTTTGGTGATTGTAGCCTAGACCACTGAAGGTGTTGGCATATTAGGTCAATGGTGAGGGCTTCAATGCATTTCATAAGTCTCATCTCTGCCTGGTCTTAAGGCTAAGGAAGTTGGATGCATCATCCAGAACCTCAGACTCCACTGGCCAAAATTTGTTTTTGTATTCACATATCATGGTGGCTCTGCTGAAGGGAGATAAGTGTATGCCCTCCAATAGCAATGAACTTGGCACTGGAATTGATCAATAGTTCTTGTCTGGTTTCCTGATCAGCAATTTCTAGCAAAATGATTGCATTGACCACTCTTGCCACACTTAGCACCTATGGTGGGACATCTCTGTTGGGAATGGCATCACCGAAGTAGTTGAGTAACGTTGTAGCTACCACTTGTTCCAAACAGTTGGTGAGAAAGTTAATGGTATGTATGTAGCCACTTGAGCGGGTAACTAAAAGGACAGAATTAAGGGAAACATGTACTACATCATTCTTAATCCATAGCTCCAGATTTCATGGCTCAAATAGACTTTAGAAATATTGCTCAAACTGATAGAAGCACAATCTAGCATTATCACTTCAGACATTATTATTGTGACAAATAAGGGGTTACATTTTTTAAGCACATTCACCAGTATGTTACTACAAAAGTATGGAGAGCTAGTGGCTATACTATAGCTAGACAAGTAAGTTGTTTCAAGTCACTTCATCAGCAAATTAATATCAAAATTGTGTAAGAAAGATCTAATGCCCTCTAGCTAACGGTGAAACATTTTATATTCCACATAATTGACAACTGTTCTACATTAGTATAGAAAGGGTGGTCTTTAGTCCTTCATCTTTGTGTATATTAATGCATAATCCTCTGATGTTTATTCTCTAGTTAACAACAAGACATGCTGTTCAGTTGGTAAGGCTGGAGCTAGAGCTGTAACCAGAGCTGTAACCGGTACTGGAGCTGTTATTGGCATAGTAGCTGCAGTGGTTCTTTTTAGTGGTTCTGCTGTATTAGTATGAAAACAAAGGTAATTATGTAATAATGAAAATAATTTATCTGTGCAACATGAAGGTTGCATGTTTTAAAGCTGTGAGTCCTTGTCAGTTTATCTTCATCTGCCATTGTTATATCTTCTTCAGTTTTCTTGGCAAACTAGTAGTTAATAAATTTTAGGATTTTTAGACAACTGACAATAATAATAAAAATGAATGTATTTAAAGTGTACACTACATCTTATACACATTGTAACTAACCAACACAAAATATAATAATAACAATTGTTGTTAGGTTCTCACAGTTCCCCATTCCAGTATTTCATTCCAGTATTTCATTCCAGTATTTCATTCCAGTATTCTGTTCTAATAGGTTTGCTATACTGAGTTCAGACACTTATACTATGCTGGTATATTC
Source organism: Diacarnus erythraeanus (assembly GCA_964016965.1). NCBI lineage: Eukaryota > Metazoa > Porifera > Demospongiae > Poecilosclerida > Podospongiidae > Diacarnus > Diacarnus erythraeanus. The sequence goes on from OZ024671.1 coordinate 7,814,557, forward strand.
CTGTCTGTTGTTGCTAGTAAGCAAGCAGCAACAACAATAACAATAATTATATAGTAGTAGTAGTAGTAGTAGTAGTAGTAAAGTCTATTCGCTTTCACCTGAGACTGCCCATTGCACCAGAAGCTAGTTTATACAAGAGCCTGTCACTAAATCAATTAGCAAAAATATTTGTGGCCAGAGGTATGCGGGGTGATAAGCGCTACAGTTATTTTACCTTGTGTTTTTCACTTGTTACGACATCAAAATAATGCGCACCTGTGCACTCAGCGCATTCCTCATGGTTTTTGGCATGCCAATACTTAGCTATCTTTGGACTGGTAAGGTGAAGCATTTCATTAAAAATATCATAAGAATCCTTGGATAATTTAGCTATACACTGCTGTTTGAAATTTTGAAATTGGTCAAGAATTGAAGAAGTTATTGCAGATTCTCAGGTGAATGCAAATAGACTTTTTTTTTAGTAGCTATTACAGTATTATTATTATTTTTTATTATGCATGTTGTCAGATTTTGAAGAAAGACAATATTAATAAAGAAATGAACCAGTGGGTTTGGCAGACACATTATATAGCTAAATGACTATAATTTCATATTAATTAAGCAAGTATCTTTATATTTCACTTCATTATTGTCCATCATAAAGCTGTATAGCTACCAATAGCTACCTGGATTTTTTAAAAAAAAACTATTATTGTAATGAAACAATCTTTGCTATATCAACAATGTAATCTATGAACAGTATAGGGAACAGCTAGTTTCAATCTAGACTCATAGCTACAAGACAAAATACACCCTAAGTGCATAGTAACATGTGACCATCATTGTGAGAGACTGAGGAAGTGGTATCAGGGTGGAATAGAATACTAGCTATTATCTACCCTTTGCAGCATTCTGAGTTATTATAATGGTCTAGATCCAAATGATTAGTTATTTAATAACATGTATTGATCCTTGTGCAGTATAATCTAGTGGATTACCTCATTCTTACTACTGCTCCCAGGTATTCAGAACTGTAATAGTAGATTCGAATCAAAATGTGATGAGTCAGCACAAATCAAAGCATGAAGTATAAGTCATGACAATGTAATGTTCAATGAAAATAAAATAATATCTATCTTCCCAACACACTATGAGATGTCTGCTAAGGGAAGCTCATTGGCACATTATTTTTTCTTGTTGCAAAGTTATTTGAGTGGACAATAATATCTCTATCACAGAGTCCTTAACGTTTTAAACATCTTTTGCTGTACAAAAGTGACAGTATTAACAAGATGTCAGAAAGACCTTCCTAGTTTAGTAGAGTTGATGTGCTACACAAACAGCAAGTGAATTTTTGCCATGGCTGTGAATATTATGAATCCCTAGTTATTGTAAGCAACACACACATAATACAAACTTGTGTATGGATAGACTTGCTAACATACAAGATTGTATATTTTTATTTGGGAGTGGGGGGATAAGCTTCCTTCTTAAAAGTTTCACCTTCCTCTTACAATTTTTCTACATTATAGCTATTAGCCAGTCATCATCATCTCCTTTCTAGTGTAGCCCATCTTCTCCAACAGCAGTTTTTTCCCTTTTGTACGTAGTTTTTTGAACAACATCTCTACACTGGAAGAATCATCTATTACGCTACAATTACAGGAAGTCTTGCACAAATATTTTTATGTATATACTTATGGAGAATTTCAGGCATCACAGGTAGATGTCAACAACATTATGGATGGTGAGCATGAGAGTTTGAGAGATAATGAAGATATACATATTGATTGTCTCTTATAAAGTAATAATAATCATACATAGCTAAGTGTGTTCATCTTACAAGAGAGCAGGTTCTTCAATTGAAAAGGTCCACTGAGCTAAAAAGAATCTTTCCTAGTATTTCATTGTTCAGATGAGTCCACAGAAGAGTTTTGATCATCAGATCTTTTCTTATGTTATGATCATCTCTATTATTACTCTAGCACAACATTCTATTGTTACTAGTTATGTTGTGAGTAAGAAACCTAGAGTTTTCTAAACTGCTCCATTATTGAAATCAATAGCTACTTTCCTGTTGGTAACTGCTAGCTAGTTCCTAGTACAATATCTAATCAGCTAGCTACGTACAGTGTAATTTGAATCTGTGGATTTGCTTTCTTGTTCTGATTTGCTACGTAGTTATGTTGACTTCTACCATACTCATTATGATAATATGGAGTTTCCTACCGTCATATGGTAAGCTGGACCATTATTAATGTATGTAGCTTCACCATGACATTACTTTGACATCTTATTAGAATAAGAGATCAGATGGTTTTAATGACTTTATAGCCATGGTGAACAGACACATGCTCTTCCCTAATAGGTACTGTGGTGCTGGAACCTACTAACTATGTGAATAGTGGATGTGAAGGAGACAATCTCACCTTCTTTTGTAATGTTAGTGGTACTGGACTGTGGTGGTCATGGACTAGACCAGAAGATATATCACCAACAAAAAAGGCTTTCACTGACCAAGATGCTCTTCAAGTAAACATGCCCTCAATAGTGGATAATGGTGTTACTGCTACACTGCTGGCTATAATCACTACTTACCTGTATTCATCTCTACAAATCACATTAAACTCTCGACACAATGGAACTAGGATTGGCTGTGGTCCTGGAGTGGACAGGCTAGAGAATAGACTAGTGGTGGTTGAAGGTAAAGAATAATAGTATTGTTTAGCTACTTATTTTATAGGTCTTACGTACAAAACATTAATACAGTAAGTCCCCCACCAACTCCACAGCAGTTGAACGTATCTGATTACTACAATGATACAAACACATCTACAGTCACCATTCAATGGGAGAACATGGAGAGACCAGCCACATACCTGATTCATATTTCAAATATGTCCCTTGACTCTCCACTTGCACAGTCACTGTTAACTACTAATTCCACTGCCATAAACATAACACTGTCTTACAACATTGAGTACAGAGTCACAGTTCAAGCTAGTAATTGCAGAGGGAATAGTAACATTACAGCTATCAGTTTCACATTGATTCAGTGCTTCCCTCCACCTGCTGCCAATGGAGTGTCGATCTCACCTTACACAGCCACAACTGAAGGTTCTGTGATAGTGTTGAAGTGTGAGGAGGGTCTGGTACCAGAGGAGAGTATAATGGCAGTGTGTGGTAATGATAGGAGGTGGTATCCTGACCCCACTACACTTAATTGCACACCAAACACACCATCAGGTAATTAGATATTAGATAAATGAGTAGCTAAGACTGTCACTATCTTCCAGTTATATCAATGCATGTAAAAATCTAAGTTTTGGGAATCTCTATCATGGTCATATTTGCATTTATCACAGTTAGTATAGACCTCATAGACACTTAGTTCTCTTGTTGACATTGGAATAGGTATGAAGAATATTATGAATAGAATGTTATTATTAAGTAGCTAAATAAAAACTGCTTTGTAGTAACACGATGAGCAATTTCTAAGTTATGGGCATTACCCAGATAATAATAATAATATGATTGTTATAAACATCCATCAATATTTGAGGACTTTCAATACCTTTTTTGAAAGAGAAAAATTTATGCTATAGCTAAAATATTCCAACTAACCATTCTAGTTCCAGAGAATAGCTATTATGGAATAAAAAATATAATAGACATTGAGATCTTTTAGTTTTTGACAATCAAAATTTTTTTTTTATTACTTGGCTTTGTAGTTCTAAGGACAGCCAGTTCCAGAAAAGGTTTGATTCTCTTGATTTATAGACATGGTAACAGATAAGACATGTGACTATATACCTATTATGTAGGTGATGTTACAACAAGTGACAAACCAGGTAATACACCTGAAGGAATTGAGAAATATAATGTAACAAGTATGTAAATAGTAATCATATTCACAGTATTTTGTTGAATGTTTCACTATATAATACAGCTACTGGCACCACTTCTGTACATGTAGAACTGAGAATGTGGCAGATAAATGTAATAGTGGCTGCTGCTAGTGGTCTCACTGGTGTTCTTTTTCTCTCCATCTGTGTAACATCAGGAGTTATAATCAGAAGGAAATCAGGTATAATACAGTGTCACTGTTAGGTATGACTCCACCTACTTTTGATCTCAGCTATGCTCATAATGAATGTAATGTGCTAGCTATAAATGATTGAGTGAGCCAGTTCAATAATTTTATTTTAGTTAAAGTGATAAACATAACATTTTTTAGAGCTATAATACTGTCATCTGTGATGTTTTTGTTTTAGAAGTGAAGTCAAAAGGCAGGAGAGTTGATATGTAAGTCATGTTTTAGGTCTATTAGCTATAATATAATTCTTATTACACAGTACTAATATCATTAATATCACCATAACTGTTGTTTGTAATTGTTGTTGTTGTTGTTGTTGTTGTTGGTGGTGGTGGTGGTGGTGGTGTTGTTGTTGTTGTTGAAGTTGGTCTTGTTACTGTTCCTAATATGCATGAGGAGTTTTGATGGTGGCTGTTATTAAAATCTCCAACCCATGTGTTTACTTTTTTAGTACGTAATGTTATTGTTGTTGTTTATTGTTTATAGAGACAAGATTTCACATTCAGAGGTATGTACACTGAAACAACTTCTCCTTTTATAATCGTACTGTAGATAGTTTAGGATATAACCACTTGCACATCAGTTCTGAGTGTCCTCTACAATCAATGTTGAGATAATGATTCAGAATTATAATGAATTTATGTAGCAGGAAATTAAATGATTAGTGAACTATTAATGGTACTATATTAATATAATTATCTTTGCAAAATGTCATAGAGAGTTGTAAACATAAATGTATATTTATTCCTGTATATTTATATAGATGAGTGAAGAAGCACCTGAATACAGTGTTCTTAACAATAGATTTTTGAATAGAACTGTTATAGAGGTAATGTATATCTACTTGTTCATGCATTAAGTAGAATTTTTATGCTATTTCCTTATCAGTTAAAGGATGCATATGAATCCACAATTCCAAACAGTCTTGATGAGGTAAAATATTATTTTCATGATAATAGCATCATTACAACTCTATACCAGTTTGGTAGTAGTAAAAGTTGTGTAAGAACATTTTAATGTTATAGAGTTAATGTGGTGTTCCGAGATAGCACGCAGTTAGTTTTAGAAAAGTATTATTAGAATCAACTGACAATAACTGAACATTTACTGACAACTGAACTATACGCACATGAATGACTATATTTATAATGATTAAAAGAACTAGTTTGGAATAATAATAATACCACAAATATGTAATATGAATAATTAATAATAACTATAATGTTGAGAAACCACAGTTAATTTACAACTTAACTAACTGGAAGATCTCACATCATAACATCACAAGAAGTGAAATAGTAATAAATACTTCTCTATGACAATCCAATACCAGTGTTGACAAAAAATTTATACATATAAACGTCCCCATTAGATTCATAATATTGGGACTCTTACCTTCCAAAAAAATTGTGTATACTAAACTTGAAACAAAGTTTAGCAAATACATGGAATAGAAATATACACCTAGTTTATTACCATTGCTAAAATTAATGGTATTATATTACTAAAGTTTGTGGTGGAAAATTATTATGCCAGTCTCTTCAAGTGACAATATTTGAGAGTTGATATAATAATAGTCACAGTACTTTATTATTACAGCCGCCTAGACCACAGAAAGAAACTAAGAGTGATGCTAGAGGACATGTGGTTTATGGTAAAAGTGGATGTAAGGTTAAAGATTATAGTCATGCTTCCATTCATGAGGACAATGTCCCATGTTATTCAATGGTGAAAGTTGGAGCTAATGGTAGAGAATACACTGACTATGAAGAAGTTGTTACTGATGTCAAAAAGAGTACTACTCAGTCAGACAAGTCAAAAGTCACAAAGGAAGTAATATACTCAAAAATTCATCCAACCCATCCATCAGGTGTGTAGTTAGATATAACTTTCACTATTTCTGATGCTCTAATGAAAACAATAACATCAATCACACATGCACACAGAGAGGAATTCCTAAAGAGAGAGATTTTCTATTCTTACTGAAATCACAATAGTTTTATCATAAAGATCTAAGCATGTTGCATAACTTCTAAAGGGTAGCTATAGCATTTTTGTATTTTAGGGAAGCCTGTGAGAAGTTTGTGTTAATCTAGTTCAATAGCTTTGTAGCTATGTAGCTAATATGTACATGTATGATATATAACATACTTTAGATCTATTACTGAATCTGGACACTCTATTAATTCAATTACGTGAGATCTATTCAAAATGGGAAGAAATTGGAGCAGCTTTTGGCATATCACAAGAATATTTGACCAAAATTAAAGATGTAGGAGAGCATGGCACTGATTTTGACTGTTTTGTTGAAGTGTGCGATAAGTGGCTGAAGGACAGGGCTAAGCCAACTTGGAAGGCAGTGAGCAAGGCACTGGATAAGATAAATTGTCATGAACTAGCTGATAAAATTTTAAAGATTTATGACACAGGTCAGTAATAATCATTATAAAAACGTGTTTATGACAATAATGATATCTTACCAAATACTGGACATATAATAATTATAGGAATTACTTGTTAAACTAATCATCTCCCAAAAAATATTATCTTTTGGAATATAAATCCAGTCAATAGCTAGCTCTATACTAAACTTAATGCTATAATGAATAGAGCTACAAGCAATTCCCACCACAACTGAGTACATTTTGATTTTAGCATATGGTACTCTACTAACTTTTAAAACATAAGACTAAGTCTTTTTGGGGGCCATTGTTATTATTGTAAGATTTGAAGCTAAAATGTCATCATTACAAATTTCTCCATTTAGTATGTCTTGGGTATTAGGGAGTTTATAAGGATAGTATGTAGCTATATTTGTGAACTGAAATAATTTCACTGTAAAAATGCATCTTATTGCCTGAAATCTACGTACACAGGTAAACTCCCAGAATCGAAGCCTGTGGTCACTGAAGACAACTCAGTTTGCAACAGTAATTATTGTGACGATGTAACCGCTGATGAAGTACTTCCTCTACCGCCAAAGTTATTTGATCTCTCAGAGTCTCCAGTACCACCACAGATATTAGATCCTTCAGCACCACCTATACCACCAAAGTTATTTGATTTCAGTGTATAATTTTTCAAGTTTCTAAGGTGAACAAAACACCATTCAAAACCAAATCAACTAAGTATTTACTATTTTCAGATTTTACTAGCTAGTGTGAAGTGAAAGATGTCAAAATTGTTGTTGTTTTTCATTAATTTTGTTAGTGATACTGTAGTATTGATAATTATATCATTGTTTTGAAAGTAGCAAAGTAATTTTATTGTTATTATATTATTATTCTGAACCAACTCACTAATGTGGGGCTCACTCTGTTCCATTATTAATTATGATTTTCCTAAACAACTATGTTTCGGTATAGGTAGAGGAAAACAACGTCATGTTATACTCTTTGCTTAACTTCTCTGTTCAGTAAAAAATCACATTTATGCTTAGATTTCTTTAGTAAATCTTTTGTGATAGTGATATTATTCAACTAGATCAGATAAATAGAAGCTAATAATTATTTTTAGAATCCTCAGACCTTCAATAGCATCCTCAATTAGCCAGTTAGCTATCTATTATAGTAGACCCCTTGTCTACATTACCAGACTCTTTACTGAATCTTGCTATAATAATACTCTAGAATAATTTGGTCAGTGTCTAACTACAGGTCTTGTGGGGAAAACTAGTTTGTTTGGAAATGATAAATGTAGAGACAATTTGATTTTTCAACATTTCACTGACCCTGTCACTGACCATCACAATATATAAACCCTTTACCTACTGACACAAACTATTTACTTATGAAGGTTGCATGTAGTTTTTATCTTCTTCAGTTATCTTAGCAACTTAGTAGCTAGTTAAATTTACCTAATCAATTTTTATACAACTGACAATAATAATAAAAATGAAAGTGTACACAATAATCATTGTCTGTAGTACACACAGTGTAACTAACCAACACAAAAGATAACAACATGTTAGGTTCTCACAGTTCCTTATTTCATTCCAGTATTCCATTCTGGTATTCTATTCCAGTAAATTTGTTGCACTGAGTTCAGACACTTATACTATGCCGGTACGGTACATAATATTATAACTCTTCCTGTTTATTAGTAGTACGTACGTAGCTAGCTAGTAATAGTAATAACAACAGCAACAGCAGCAGCAGCAGCAGCAGCAGCAGCAGCAGCAGCAGCAGCAGCAGCAGCAGCAGCAACAACAACAACAACAACAACAACAACAACAACAACAACAACAACAACAACAACAACATAAGTAGAAGTAGTAGTAGTAGTAGTAGTTAGTAGCAGTATTTTATACCTGTTGTCAGATTTTGAAAGGCAAGATTTAAAATAATTGAATCAGTTGGTTTGGCAGACATAATAAAATTAATAGCTAATTCACTTCATTATTGTTCACTATGAAGTAGTGTACCAATACCTGGAGTTAATAAAAACAATTATTATTGTAATGCAGTAAGCTTTGCTATCAGCAATGTGATCTATGAACAGTTGTAAGTGTAGGGATCAGCTACTTTCAATCTAGACTCATAGCTACAAGACAAAATGTACCCCAAGTGCATAGTAGCATTGTGAGCATCACTGTGAGAGACAACTATCATAGTGAGAAAGTAGGTGAAATAGGCTGTTAATAATAATATACTGTATTATTATAGATCTGATACCTGGCAATATGATTAGTTAACAGATAGACAACACATTTAATAATGTGTATTGGATCAAAAACCACATCCTTGTGCAGTATAATCTACTGGATTACCTCATTCTTACTACTACTCCAAGTTCAGAACTGTAATAGTGGATTCAAATCAAAATGTTATGAGTCAGTACAAATTAAAGCATGATGAAATCATAATGTATAAATCATGACAATGTAATGTTCAATAATAATATCTATCTTCCCAACACATTATGAGATGTCTGCTAAGGGAAAGTCATTGGCACATCTAGTTTCAGAGTAGCACTTGCTTTGTGTGTGAATTATTACACGTCAAAAATATACTCTTACACTCATCAATTCAGTGCTCCTAATTGGTTTTATAATGCTGGCATTGTTGTCACAAACCTAAAATACTCAAGAAAATTATAATAAATGTTAGCATTATGAATCATTATAAGTGACACACACATCATACAAACTTATGCATGGATAGACTTGCTATACATACAAGATTATATCAGGATTTTATCTGGGAATGGGTGGGGGGAGGGGAGACAGGGGATAAGCTTCCTTTCCATAATTTTCTGCTTCCCCTTCCAAATTTTCTACGTAATGTATAATTTAGATTAGCCACATAGCACAGTCATCATCATCTCCTTTCTAATTGCTCGTATAGCCCATCTTCTCCAACAGCTGAGCTTGTTTTTTTCCCTCATAGCTAGTTTTTTGAACAACAAACCTCTACACTGGAAGAATCATCTATTATGCTACAATTACAGGAAGTCATGCACAGATATTTTATGTAGCTAGCTACTAATTTCAGGCATCATAGGTAGATATCAACAACATTATCATGAGAGTTCGAGAATAGCATTATAGTAGGTAGAGATTGGAGAATAAGAGTGATTATTATTAATGAATGCTGATTATGTAGTACTACATAAAATTAGTTATAATGCTATAATAATATCTGTTATTAGTGCTTAGATGAAAGTAGTTTCATTGTGCTAATAATTTAGCCTAGCTATTTATCCAGCATCATGCTTGATGGCAAAATAATAGACTCAAGCTATAATTAGGAGGTGTTACCAAGATGTAGTTTGTACCGAGGTTGTGTTTAGACTCAGAAATGGACTATGAGATGTTCCTCTTTTCTATGAAAATTAATTTGTAAGTAGCCAGAAATGAAAAGGGAGTGGTTGTAACTTCCTGTATTTCTGGAGAACAATGAAGTATTGATAGATATGTAATTATTGTTTCTTACAAAGTACATAAGTATGTGTTCATGTTCTGAAAAGAGCTAAGAAGATTTGTGTTCAGATGAGTCCACGAAGAGCTTTGATCATCAGCTCTTCTCTGATGTTATGATCATCTCTATTATTACTTTAGTCCTAGCACAGCATTCTGTTGTCACTAGTTATGTTTTGCGTAAGAACCCTAGAGTTTTCTAAACGGCTCCACATATTGAAATCAATAGCTACTTTCCTGCTGGTAACTGCTAGCTAGTTCCTAGTACAATATCTAATCAGCTACTTCCTAGTACAATATCTAATCAGCTATCTACAGTGTAGTTTGAATCTGTGGATTTGTTTTCTTGTTCTGATTTGCTAGTTATGTTGACTTCTTCTACCATACTCATTATAATATTATGGAGTATAAATAGTTTTCTGCCATCCTATGGTAAGCTGGACCATTATTAATAATTATATGTAGCTTCACCATGACATTACTTTCCCTTTTTATTGAACAAGAATATGAGATCAGATGTGCTTTAAATGACTTTATAGCCATGGTGAACAGACACATTCTCTTCCCTAATACGTAGGTACTGTGGTGCTGGAACCTACCAACTATGTGAATAGTGGATGTGAAGGGGACAATCTCACCTTCTTTTGTAATGTTAGAGGTGCTGGACTGTGGTGGTCATGGACTAGAACAGGAGATATAACATTACCAAAATATTCTTTCACCGATCAAGATACTCTCCAAGTCCCATCACAATTTGGTGATGGTACTGTTACACTGCTGGCTATAGGCACCACATACCTGTATTCATCTCTACAAATCACATTATACTCTCAACGCAATGGAACTATAATTGGCTGTGGTCCTGGAGTGAACAGGCTAGTGAATAGACTAGTGGTGGTTGAAGGTAAAGAAAAATAGCTACTTATTTTATAGGTGTTAGCTATGTATAAAACATTAATACAGTAAGTCCCCCACCAACTCCACAGCAGTTGGACATATCTGATTACTACAATGATACAAACACATCTACAGTCACCATTCAATGGGAGAACATGGAGAGACCAGCCACATACCTGATTGGTATTTCAAATACATCCCTTGACTCTCCACCTGCACAGTTGCTGTTAACTACTAATTCCACTACCATAAATATAACATTGTCTTACAACATTGAGTACAGGGTCACAATTCAAGCTAATAACTGCAGGGGGAATAGTAACATTACAGCTATCAGTTTCACATTAATTCAGTGCTTCCCTCCATCTGTTGCCAATGGAGTGTCGATCTCACCTTACACAGCCACAACTGAAGGTTCTGTGATAGTGTTGAAGTGTGAGGAGGGTCTGATACCAGAGGAGAGTATAATGGCAGTATGTGGTAATGATAGTAGGTGGTATCCTGACCCCACTACACTTAATTGCACACCAAACACAACATCAGGTAATTGAAATATTAGATAAATGTGTAGATAAGACTGTCACTATCTTCCAGCTATATCAATGCATGTAAAAATTGTAATCTCTATCATGGTTATATATGCATGTATCATGACCTCATAGACACTTAGTTCTCTTGTTGACATGTGAATAGATTTGCAAGCCACCTATTTACCACTCAAGTTTCTTAATTAATAGTCAATATTTTAGTTATACAACAATGGAATAAAATTCTATAGACATTGAAATCTTTCAGTTTTTGACAGCCAAAATTTTTATCATTTTTTTTGATAACTTGTCTCTGTAGTTCTAAGGAAAGAGAATTTGAGGAAATATTTGATTCTCTTGATTTATAGTCATGGCAACAGATAAGACATGTGATTACCTATTATGTAGGTGATGTTACAACTAGTGACAAACCAGGGAACTGCTGCAATACACCTGAAGGAACTGAGAAATATAATGTAACAAGTAAGTATAATCATAACCATAGTATTTTGTTGAATGTTTCACTATTACATATACAGCTACCAACACCACTTCTGGACATATAGGACTGAGAATGTGGCTCATAATTGGAATGGTGGCTGCTGCTAGTGGCCTCACTGGTGTTCTTTTTCTCTCCATCTGTGTAACATCAGGAGTTATAATCAGAAGGAAATCAGGTAAAATACAGTGTCACTGTTAGGTATGACTCCACCTACTTTTGATCTCAGCTATGTACATAATGAACGTAATGTGCTCTTCACATTTAACTATAAAGAATGATTGAGTGAGCCAGTTCAATAATCTTCTTTAATTGAAGTAATATTTTTAGAGCTATAATACTGTTGTTTCTATTGTTTTAGCAGTGAAGTCAAAAGACAGGAGAGTTGATACGTAAGTTAGGTTCTATCTCTATTAATTACTACACTATTCAATATTAATATCGCTAATATCACCATAACTATTTTTTGTAATTGTCGTTTTTGTTGTGGTTGAGGTTGCTCTTGTGACTGTTCCTAATATGCATGAGGTGATTTGATGGTATCTTTAGCTATTATTAAAGAAATCCCATTCCCTTTAGCTAATAATAATATAATGTTATTGTTGTTGTTTATTGTTGTTGTTATAGAGACAAGATTTCACACTCAGAGGTATGTACATTGAAACAACATCTCCTTTTATAATTGTATATACTGTGTATACAGGATAATTTAGGATATAACCACTTGCACATCAGTTCTGAGTGTCCTCTACAATCAATGGTGAGATAATGATTTTGCATCCTTCAGAATTATAATAATATGTAGCTATGTTGCAGGAAATTAATGTTACTTCTACAAAATCAATGTAGACAGATTATATTTTTCTACTATATTATCTGTTATAATAATCATAACTGTAGTATAATTATAATACATAGACGAGTGAAGAAGCACCTGAATACAGCGTTCTTAACTATAGATTTGTGAATAGATTATCAGCTATAGAGGTAATGTATATCTATTTGTGAATGCATTAAGTGTAATTTTTATGCTATTTCCTTATCAGTTAAAGGATGCATATGAATCCACAATTCCAAACAGTCTTGATGAGGTAAAATATTATTTTTTTTTGATGATAATAACATTTTACTAGTTTTTACTTTTTTGGTATATAGTAGTAAAGTAGTAAAAAATTGTGTAGGAACATTAAATACGTAGGTTCTTGAGTCAATTTACAACTTCACAAACTGGAAGATCTCACATCATAACATCACAAGAAGTGAAATAGCTAGTAATTATTACTTCACTATGACAATACAATACCAGTGTTGACAAAAACTTAGATATAAATGTCCCCATTAGATGCATAATTGAATTGGGACTCTTATCTTACAAAAAATTGTAACTATAATATTATTACTACTATAAAAATTGATAGTATTATTTAACTGAGTTTGTTGATAATAGTCTCTTCAAGTGACAAAAACTTCTTCTTTATTAATTTTAATAGCAAGAGTTAATATAACAGTTATCTTGTACTTTATTATTACAGCCTCCTAGGCCACAGAAAGAAACTAAGAGTGATGCTAGAGGACATGTGGCTTATGGTAAAAGTGTTAAAGAATATAGTCATCATTCCACTCATGAGAACAATGTCCCGTGTTATTCAATGGTCAAAGTTGGAGCTAACGGTAGAGAATACACTGACTATGAAGAAGTTGTTACTGATGCCAGAAAGAGTAATACTCAGTCAGACAAGTCAAAGGCCACAAAGGAAATAATATACTCAAAACTTCATCCAACCCATCCATCAGGTGTGTAGTTAGATATAACTCTCACTATTACTTCTGATGCTCTAATGAAAGAACATCAATCACACATACACATATAGAGGAATTTTTTAAGAGAGAGATTTTCTATAAAATCACAATAATTCTATTACTAAGACATAAGCATGTTGCAATGTCCATAACCTCTAAAGGGTAGCTGTAGTATTTTTAGAGAACCATTAGCTCTGTGTTAATCTAGTTCAATAGCTTTGTAGCTATGTAATAGAAATAATATGTACATGTATGATAACACAATTTAGATCGATTACTGAATCTGGACACTCTGTTAATTCAATTACGTGAGATCTACTCAAAATGGGAAGAAATTGGAGCAGCTTTTGGTATATCACAAGAGTATTTGACCAAAATTAAAGATGTAGGAGAGCATGGCACTGATTTTGATTGCTTTGTGGAAGTGTGCGATAAGTGGCTGAAGGACAGGGCTAAGCCAACTTGGAAGGCAGTGAGCAAGGCACTGGATAAGATAAATTGTCATGAACTAGCTGATAAAATTTTAAAGATTTATGAGACAGGTCAGTAATAATCATTATAAAAACATGTTTATGACAATAATGATATCTTACCAAATACTGGACATTATTATTTGTTAAACTAATCATCTCCCAAAAATATATCTTTTGGAATATAAATTCAGTCAATAGCTAGCTCTATAGTTTACTAAACTTAATGCTATAATGAATAGAACTACAAGCAATTCTCACCACAACTGAGTACATTTTGTTGATTAGTATTTTAGCATGGTACTCTACCAACTTTTAGAACGTAAAACTAAGTCTTTATGGAAAATAGACTTAAGTCTTCATTCAACACATGGACACTCAGCACGTACAAGGCCATTGTTACGTATTATTGTAAGCTTTGAAGCTAAAATGTCATCCTTTTATATTATTACAAAATCCTCCATTTAGTATGTCTTGGGTGTTAGGGAGTCTATAAGGATAAATGTCCTATTGGGATGTCAGTATGTATATTTGTGTATTGAAACAATTGTTTAACTGTAAAAATGCATCTTGTTAATCTACACAGGTGAACTCCCAGAATCAAAGCCCATGGTCACTGAAGACAACTCAGTTTTTAACAGTAATTATTGTGACCATGTTGTAACAACTGACAATGAAATACCTCCTCTACCACCAAAGTTATTTGATTCCTCAATGTCTTCAGTACCACCACAGATATTAGATCCTTCTGCACCACCCACCAAAGTTATTTGATTTCAGTGTATAAATTTTCAAGTTTCTGAGGTGAACAGAACATCATTCAAAACCAAATCAACTAAGTATTTACTATTTTCAAGATTTTACTAGTGTGAAGTGAAACATGTCAAAATAGTTATTGTTGTTCACTTGTTAGTGATACTGTAGTATAGATAATATTATAATTATCATAATAATTATATAAGTATCAATAATGTTTTGAAAGTAGCAAAGCAGGGGTGTTTAGGACTGGGGGAGGGTGTGGGAGCAAAAATAAAATCCAAGAGGTGTAAGAGAGCAAATTAGAGTAATATTCAAATAATAATAGCTATGTACGACACAGACTCTATTTCATTTGAAGATAGTGGATTCTGTAGTGAAACATCTTCAACATCACTTTCAAGCTAAACTATATTGTATATTTTAGAATACACTGATCAAAAAACCTAAATATTATTAGCTCACCAGTTCAAGCAGACTGCTGGCTAATTCAGGCTGATAGCTGGTCTTTAATTCATTGGATGATTCACCTTCCCCCCCCCCCCCAGATTTTTCAGAAAGTGTAACTAGATAATAATAATAAGCTCAGGCTCTGGCTTAATTATTTTTGCATTTGATGTGCATTGTAGTGGTTTGGTAAACAGTAGCTATTTAACCATAACAGTAGTGGAGCATGGTAACATTTGCTTAGAGGACTCTTAGCCTAATTGCTAGTAGCTAGTACCATGTCTGTGAATCTCTAAGATAGTGGTTTAGCACTCGCCGTGGGGGGGGGGCTTAGTATTTATTGTTCAAAGTATAATCTGATTGGTAATTTGCACCATCAGAGATTCTAAAATACAGCTAGCTACCAGTTATTATTAGAAAGAATATTCTGTATTGTGGGGGCAAGTAGTTTTGGTTGGATATTTTTTTTTCTGAACCAACTCACTAGTGTGGGGCTCACTCTGTACCATTATTAATTATGATTTTCCTTAACAACTATATATGTTTCAATAATGGTAAAGGCATACAACTTCATGTTATACTTGGTACTTGACTTCTCTTTTTAGTAAACCACACATTTTATGCTATTTCTTTATTAAAACTTTTATCAACTGGATCAGATATAGAAGCTAATAACTATTGGCATACGTAATATTTTAGAATCCTCAGACTTTCAACAATAACTAACTATAATTTTCTAGTTGTAGTAGACCCCTTGTCTTGCACTACCAGACTCTTTAAAGAAAAAGAAAGAATCTTGCTACTCTAGACTAACTTTGTCAATGTTTAATTATAAGTATTGTGGGGAAAGCTGGTTTGTTTGGAAATGATCGTAAAAGTTAATGTAGAGACAATCTTATTTTAACATTTCACTGACCATCACAATATATAACCCTTTACCCGCTGACACAAAACCTTTACTTATGAAGGTTGTAACTAACAGCTAGCTATGAACCATTATATACAGCTCTAGGCCATCACATTACACCTTCTAACATCTGTTATTAGCTATATAATACAATACACGATTTTATATTATGCAAGTACTCTGCACTATACAGCTTATTATTATACTATAGCATCACCTGCAAGCAGCTATATTTAGTAGTGAATACAAGGGGGGGGGGGGTGCTTTGGGGGGCTGAAGCCCCCCCCTCCAAGTTATTCATGTGTACATTCCTATTGTTTATGTATATAACAGTACTGATGATACTGTGAGAGCTATAGACATGCAAGTCATAAAAATGATGCAACACTTTTTGCAATTAATATGTCCATTGACAATGTAGCTACCATGAATGTATAATAACACTTAATAACAACTTTCCTGCCCATGGTTTGCAAACAGAGGTTAGTACAGTGGGCTAAGCAGTGTATTCGAATAGCAGAGGGTTCAGTGTTTTGAATCTGTGTAGCCACACCACTAATAATATGTCCTTGCATGTTGGATGCGTTATCAGAGATGCACCTGATCATAGTAATGGAAGTTGGCCAACTTATCAGATACTCACCTAAACTGTCACATTTGTTTAAATCACTGTAATTCCAGTTAAGTCCTAGTGCCCCAGGTTTAAAACCTCTGTGCCCAACCTGTTGGACAGTTCGTACAGATGCAATTGGCTCTGTAATTGTAAACTACGTATGGTGTTCTTTGTGATTGCTTGACTGAAGTGAATGCAGAAGGAAGAGATGAATATGCTATGAAGGCTGGGGGGATTTTACATCTGATGGAGAAATTTTCTGGCCTCAAGCATTCCCATTTGATATTTTCAGGGGCTGAGCAGCTCTCAAGAGTCCTTCAAGGTGAAGCTACCAACATACAAGAGGTTATACAAGCTTCAAAACTCACCTTGAACTATTTCGACAGGTTGCGCAGTGATGAGGCATTTGCATCATTTTACAAGAGGGTTTGTGAGGAATCAGCTCAGCATACAGCAAACCCTACATTGCCAAAGTATGCTACTAGGCCAAGAAAATTAGACAATGGTGAACCATCACACATGCAGGTTCCAGACACCTGAAACCTATTTTCGGCAAATGTACTTTGAGGCATTAGACACTGTTAGAGGTGAGCTTGAGTAACGCTTTCAGCAAAGGAATGGCATTCCAGTTGCAGCTGCCTTAGAGAAGATTTTGCTTGATGGCATTAATGGTTCTTTGGCTGATTTACTGGAAGAATTAGACAATTACTATTCTAAGGACATTGACCTAAAAACAGATGCTTCCAGATCTGATTTCTACTTACAATCAGAGTAATAAAGCTATTATAAAGGTCACAAGTGTATGAACTATTGCTGAAATGCTTATTGTACGTAGTTGCCAATAACAAGTCATTCTTTCGGGAAATTTATAAACTTGTGAGAATTTATTTCACGATTCCAGTCTCTACAGCAACAGCAGAAAGAAGTTTAGCTAGTACACTTAGGCAGCTAAAAACATACCTTCACTCAAGCATGTCTCAGTTGTCACTCAATCATGCTATGCTACTGAACGTTCACAAAAAAACTGACAATATTGATATAGAACAAAATAGCATTTATATCTGTTAATCAGCATCGACAAAATTTTTTTGGTAACTTTTAATATTAAGCAGAATAGCTACATAATATTCAGTGGTCTATAAGTTTATCTGTAACATCTTGGTGCCCCCCCCCCCCCCCCCCCCCCATTGTAAACCATCTTCCTCTGCCTATGATATAGCTACCTGTAGTAGCAGTTAGTTAGTCGGTTATGTATCTACATAGTGACTTAGGGTTGTGTAGCATACATGCAGCTCAAGTGCAGCAGTCATCTCTACGTCACTGTGATATCTTCTTTATGAATCACAAGTATATAAATTATAGTTTAGAAATATTATTGTGGAACTCTAAAATTACTTAAATCACACAAGCTATTTTTCAGACAAATAGAATGTTCTAGAATATGTAAGAACAAACAACCTAAGTGTAAGAATTTATAAGTAAGGAGAAACAACCTAAGTGTAAGATAAAATACAAGTTACTAAATTCTGTCACAAAGAGTTCAATAGTCTGTATACCACAGTCACCTTTTTTATTTTATATTTACTTCTAATAATGGTAAGATAATTAATTTGTATACCATTGTATTAGCAATTAGGACCTTACAATAGAGTAAGAGACTGGCTTTTTAATTGTTTTGACTTCAATGTAATGCAGAACAGATGTGCTGACTGTCTATATTCCCTATAAGTACTGTGGTGCTAGAACCCACCAACTGAATGTATAATAATAGAGATCTCATGGGTTCTTTGTCAGAGGACTATAGTGAATAGGTGGTTATGTATATAAATACAGAGACCCTCTCCATTACCCTCTCATTGACTTCTAGTCTCTGATGAATTATACCTGTTCCTGCCCAGCTCTGATGATTAGGATTAAGTTAGGGTTAATAGAGCAGTCAAAGGAAGTACGTAGATACAGATTAGATCCTTTCTCTACTGATAAAATGTATTGTCTTAATAAGCTCTGCTGTATAGTTATAATAATCACTAATAGCTTACATAAGCTGTTATTATATCAGAGAACTACGTAGGTATGTTGTATAATTATCATCTGTCACTCTAGATTTCAAACATCAATAAATTTGAAGAATTCAAATAGTTATGGCAGTAGTATTAATATAGAAAGTTTACTTGATAACATGTTTAGAGTCCTGACACAGACACTGTCTCATTCATTTTTGCTGATATTAGCTATAAGTTCACTCAAAAGATCCTGAAATTGACCTTAAGATAAACAGCTATAAATACTCATGATGAAACCTAAACTACAAGCAATAATGTAGCTAGAACAACTATTTTAGATAGCTAAAAATTATCATTATTAGTGGAGATAGTAAGTGCCTAAAATAATTAGCTAATAGCTAGCAAGCAACCACCTCTACATCTATAGCAGTTGGCTCAAATTTTTCTCAAAAGTAATAGTAAACAAGTATAGCTACATTAGTAAGGTTGTTTTTGTACGTAGGTTATAGCATCACAGTAAATAATTTGTGTTTGACACCATTAAAACGTCATAAGAACCCTGGAGTTTTCTATACTTCATTGATCACTTTAAAATCAAACTTGATCTACTGGTCTGTTGACTTGCTAGCTAGCTAGCTACTTGTTAGCTAGTACTAACTAACCAGATAATTATAGCTACGGTGTAGTTTGAATCTGTTTTCTTGTTCTGATTTGCCAGTTATGTTGACTTCTACCATACTCATTATAATATGGAGTATGAATAGTTTCCTGCCATCCTATGGTAAGCTGGACCTATGTATAGCTTCACCATGACATTACTTTCCCTTTTTATTGGACACCTCTTAGAGATCAGATGCATGGGCTTTTAAATGACTTTAGCTATGGTGAACAGACACATACATGCTCTTCCCTAATACGTAGGTACTGTGGTGCTAGAACCCACCGACTATGTGAATAGTGGCTGTGAAGGGGACAATCTCACCTTCTTTTGTAATGTTAGTGGTACTGGACTGTGGTGGTCATGGAATAGAACAGGAGATATACCATTACCAAAATATTCTTTCACTGATCAAGATACTCTCCAAGTCCCCTCACAATTTGGTGATGGTACTGTTACACTGCTGGCTATAGGCACCACATACCTGTATTCATCTCTACAAATCACATTATACTCTCAACGCAATGGAACTATAATTGGCTGTGGTCCTGGAGTGAGCAGGCTAGTGAATAGACTAGTGGTGGTTGAAGGTAAAGAATAATAGTATTGTTTAGCTACTTATTTTATAGGTCTTATGTACAAAACATTAATACAGTAAGTCCCCCACCAACTCCACAGCAGTTGAACATATCTGATTACTACAATGATACAAACACATCTACAGTCACCATTCAATGGGAGAACATGGAGAGATCAACCACATACCTGATTAATATATCCCTTGACTCTCCACCTGCACAATCACTGTTAACTACTGATTTCACTGCCATAAACATAACACTGTCTTACAACATTGAGTACAGGGTCACAGTTCAAACTGGTAATTGCAGAGGGAATAGTAACATTACAGCAATCAGTTTCACATTGATTCAGTGCTTCCCTCCATCTGCTGCCAATGGAGTGTCGATCTCACCTTACACAGCTACAACTGAAGGTTCTGTGATAGTGTTGAAGTGTGAGGAGGGTCTGGTACCAGAGGAGAGTATAATGGCAGTGTGTGGTAATGATAGGAGGTGGTATCCTGACCCCACTACACTTAATTGCACACCAAACACAACATCAGGTATTCAATGATTGTTATTGCAGATTTCTGCAAAAAGGAGTCTCTTGATGAACTTAGCTATTTTCTCTCACATTGTTACAGATAAGACAAGTGACTATATGTACATAGGTGATGTTACAACTAGTGACAGACATACAACTGAAGGAGAAATATGCAATTGCACCTTTGAAACAAGTATGTAAAATTAGTTAGTATATAGGTACAAATGTCATATCTACGAATGATACTTGTTCAATATTTCACTAGTTAGCATGTGTATGATAGACTTTTTATGCTTGTAAGGGGGGGAAGAGACATTAGAGATGGGGCTTCTTGTGACTAATCCTTGGAGTCTGAGGTTTAATATTAATCAGTATTTCATCACTGTTGTATTTATCATTATGAATATCACTCTAAAATAGAAGTCATCATTGCATTAGTGTGTATATCAGTTACTTTGGTAATGCTTGGAGTAATGGCATTTGTACTGGGACTACTCATTGGATATAAATTGAGAAAACCACAGTCAGAAATATCAGGAGATGAAAACAGAGCATCAATGACTGACGGAAATGAGCCCAAAAATATCATCACAGAAACACAGAGAGATCCAATGTACGAGGAAATACTTCAGGAGAAACCAGCCACCATAGAACTTAATATAGCTTATGCTCCACTTACTCAATAAAAAACTACAACATAATTATAGAAACATGTTTAGTTAATTTTGTATAATAATAATAGCTATATAGTCATACATAATTTTTGTAAACAACCACACACAGTCAGATAATAGAGTTCTGGAGGACACAATAATAATATCAATACTATCCCAGCCACTAAAGTTCTGACTAAAGATTTTATTGTACAGAGTGTTGACTTCTCACCTTTTGCTCACAGCACATAAAGACCATTATTCATGATATGCATAAGTAATTCTAAATAAAAAAGGTGACATAGGGATGACTGCTGTACTTGAGCTGCTGTATGCTACACAATCCTAAGTCACTATGTAGATACATAACTAACTGCTACTACAGGCAGTTATATGAAAGAAATATCATCCCAAACTATGTATCTACATAACCTGAAGTCACTAGCTTCAGGTCAGGCTCCTTCAGATTATTCAGATTACATCATTGCCAATTGCTATGTGCTAGGGCTAAGGCTAGGGCTAGGGCTAGGGTTAGATACAGTACGTACAATAACAATAGTATACAATTTAATCTGAAATCCCTACTGTTACATAATGGAGAAATAGCCCTCATTCATGCATTTCTATTCTTATTGAAATAATAAGACATGCATGTGTCAATGTACATAACCTCTAAAGGGTAGCTATAGCATTATTGTAATTTTGTGAGAAGTTTGTATTAATCTGGTTCAATATCTATAGTTTTGTAGTTATGTAATATATAATTATGTATAACACAATTTAGATTTATTACTGAATCTAGGCACTCTGTTAATTCAATTACGTGAGATCTATTCTAAATGGGAACAGCTTTGGGTATATCACAAGAATATTTAAGATCTAGGAGAACATGGCACCGATTTTGACTGTTTTGTTGAAGTGTGTGATAAGTGGCTGAAGGACAGGGCTAAGCCAACTTGGAAGGCAGTGAGCAAGGCACTGGATAAGATAAATTGTCATGAACTAGCTGATAAAATTTTAAAGATTTATGAGACAGGTCAGTAATAATCATCATAAAAACATGTTTATGACAATAATGATATCTTACCAAATACTGGACATTATTATTTGTTAAACTAATCATCTCCCAAAAATGTATCTTTTGGAATATAAATCCAGTCAATAGCTAGCTCTATAGTTTACTAAACTTAATGCTATAATGAATAGAACTACAAGTAATTCTCACCACAACTAAGTACATTTTGTTGATTAGTATTTTAGCATGGTACTCTACCAACTTTTAGAACGTAAAACTAAGTAAAATAGACTTAAGTCTTCATTCAACACATGGACACTCAGCACGTACAAGGCCATTGTTACGTATTATTGTAAGCTTTGAAGCTAAAATGTCATCCTTTTATATTATTACAAAATCCTCCATTTAGTATGTCTTGGGTGTTAGGGAGTCTATAAGGATAAATGTCCTATTGGGATGTCAGTATGTATATTTGTGTATTGAAACAATTGTTTAACTGTAAAAATGCATCTTGTTAATCTACACAGGTGAACTCCCAGAATCAAAGCCCATGGTCACTGAAGACAACTCAGTTTGTAACAGTAATTATTGTGACCATGTTGTAACAACTGACAATGAAGTACTTCCTCTACCACCAAAGTTATTTGATTCCTCAATGTCTTCAGTACCACCACAGATATTAGATCCTTCTGCACCACCCACCAAAGTTATTTGATTTCAGTGTATAAATTTTCAAGTTTCTGAGGTGAACAGAACATCATTCAAAACCAAATCAACTAAGTATTTACTATTTTCAAGATTTTACTAGTGTGAAGTGAAACATGTCAAAATAGTTATTGTTGTTCACTTGTTAGTGATACTGTAGTATAGATAATATTATAATTATCATAATAATTATATAAGTATCAATAATGTTTTGAAAGTAGCAAAGCAGGGGTGTTTAGGACTGGGGGAGGGTGTGGGAGCAAAAATAAAATCCAAGAGGTGTAAGAGAGCAAATTAGAGTAATATTCAAATAATAATAGCTATGTATGACACAGACTCTATTTCATTTGAAGATAGTGGATTCTGTAGTGAAACATCTTCAACATCACTTTCAAGCTAAACTATATTGTATATTTTAGAATACACTGATCGAAAAACCTAAATATTATTAGCTCACCAGTTCAAGCAGACTGCTGGCTAATTCAGGCTGATAGCTGGTCTTTATTTCATTGGATGATTCACCTTCCCCCCCCCCCCCCCCCCCCAGATTATTCAGAAAATGTAACTAGATAATAATAATAAGCTCAGGCTCTGGCTTAATTATTTTTGCATATGATGTGCAATGTAGTGGTTTGGTAAACAGTAGCTATTTAACCATGACAGTAGTGGAGCATGGTAACATTTGCCTAGAGGACTCTTAGCCTAATTGCTAGTAGCTAGTACCATGTCTGTGAATCTCTAAGATAGTGGTTTAGCACTCGCCGTGGGGGGGGGGGAGGGGGGGGGGGGCTTAGTATTTATTGTTCAAAGTATAATCTGATTGGTAATTTGCACCATCAGAGATTCTAAAATACAGCTAGCTACCTGTAACCTCCAGGGTCTTAGGGGTATTTGAGAAAACAGCTATTACGCTAGAATCAATTCTTATTCAATTTTAAAAACATATGACATCATAATGATACAGTTCAATAATTATATGAGTTGTTACATACCAGTTATTATTAGAAAGAATATTCTGTATTGTGGGGGCAAGTAGTTTTGGTTGGATATTTTTTTTTCTGAACCAACTCACTAGTGTGGGGCTCACTCTGTACCATTATTAATTATGATTTTCCTTAACAACTATGTTTCAATAATGGTAAAGGCATACAACTTCATGTTATACTTGGTATTTGACTTCTCTTTTTAGTAAACCACACATTTTATGCTATTTCTTTATTAAAACTTTTATCAACTGGATCAGATATAGAAGCTAATAACTATTGGCATACGTAATATTTTAGAATCCTCTGACTTTCAACAATAACTAACTATAATTTTCTAGTTGTAGTAGACCCCTTGTCTTGCACTACCAGACTCTTTAAAGAAAAAGAAAGAATCTTGCTACTCTAGACTAACTTTGTCAGTGTTTAATTATAAGTATTGTGGGGAAAGCTGGTTTGTTTGGAAATGATCGTAAAAGTTAATGTAGAGACAATCTTATTTTAACATTTCACTGACCATCACAATATATAACCCTTTACCTGCTGACACAAAACCTTTACTTATGAAGGTTGTAACTAACAGCTAGCTATGAACCATTATATACAGCTCTAGGCCATCACATTACACCTTCTAACATCTGTTAATAGCTATATAATACAATACACGATTTTATATTATGCAAGTACTCTGCACTATACAGCTGATTATCATCACCTGCAAGCAGCTATATTCAGTGGTGAATACAGGGGGGGGGGGAGGCTTTGGGGGGCTGAAGCCCCCCCACCCCCCATCCAAGTTATTCATATGTACATTCCTATTGTCTATGTATATAACAGTACTGATGATACTGTGAGAGCTATAGACATGCAAGTCATAAAAACGATGCAAAATTAATATGTTCATTGACAATGAAGCTACCATGAATGTATAATAACACTTATTAACATTAACTTTCCTGCCCATGGTTTGCAAACAGAGGTTAGTACAGTGGGCTAAGCAGTGTATTCGAATAGCAGAGGGTTCAGTGTTTTGAATTTGTGTAGCCACACCACTAATAATATGTCCTTGCATGTTGGATGTGTTATCAGAGATGCACCTGATCATAGTAATGGAAGTTGGCCAACTTATCAGATACTCACCTAAACTGTCACATTTGTTTAAATCACTGTAATTCCAGTTAAGTCCTAGTGCCCCAGGTTTAAAACCTCTGTGCCCAACCTGTTGGACAGTTCGTACAGATGCAATTGGCTCTGTAATTGTAAACTACGTATGGTGTTCTTTGTGATTGTTTGACTGAAGTGAATGCAGAAGGAAGAGGTGAATATGCTATGAAGGCTGGGGGGATTTTACATCTGATGGAGAAATTTTCTGGCCTCAAGCATTCCCATTTGATATTTTCAGGGGCTGAGCAGCTCTCGAGAGTCCTTCAAGGTGAAGCTACCAACATACAAGAGGTTATACAAGCTTCAAAACTCACCTTGAACTATTTTGACAGGTTGCGCAGTGATGAGGCATTTGCATCATTTTACAAGAGGGTTTGTGAGGAATCAGCTCAGCATACAGCAAACCCTACATTGCCAAAGTATGCTACTAGGCCAAGAAAATTAGACAATGGTGAACCATCACACATGCAGGTTCCAGACACCTGAAACCAATTTTCAGCAAATGTACTTTGAGGCATTAGACACTGTTAGAGGTGAGCTTGATTAACGCTTTCAGCAAAGGAATGGCATTCCAGTTGCAGCTGCCTTAGAGAAGATTTTGCTTGATGGCATTAATGGTTCTTTGGCTGATTTACTGGAAGAATTAGACAATTACTATTCTAAGGACATTGACCTAAAAACAGAGTTGAGCATGCTTCCAGATCTGATTTCTACTTACAACCAGAGTAATAAAGCTATTACAAAGGTCACAAGTGTATGAACTATTGCTAAAATGCTTATTGTAGTTGCCAATAGCAAGTTATTCTTTCCGGAAATTTATAAACTTGTGAGAATTTATTTCACGATTCCAGTCTCTACAGCAACAGCAGAAAGAAGTTTAGCTAGTACACTTAGGCAGCTAAAAACATACCTTCACTCAAGCATGTCTCAGTTGTCACTCAATCATGCT
Organism: Diacarnus erythraeanus; assembly: GCA_964016965.1. Lineage (NCBI taxonomy): Eukaryota > Metazoa > Porifera > Demospongiae > Poecilosclerida > Podospongiidae > Diacarnus > Diacarnus erythraeanus. The sequence goes on from OZ024671.1 coordinate 7,840,699, forward strand.
ATGCTACTGAACGTTCACAAAAAAACTGACAATATTGATATAGAACAAAATAGCATTTAGCTATATCTGTTAATCAGCATCGACAAAATTTTTTTGGTAACTTTTAATATTAAGCAGAATAGCTACATAATATTCAGTGGTCTATAAGTTTATCTGTAACATCTTGGTGCCCCCCCCCCCCCCATTGTAAACCATCTTCCTCTGCCTATGATATAGCTACCTGTAGTAGCAGTTGGTTATGTATCTACATAGTGACTTAGGGTTGTGTAGCATACATGCAGCTCAAGTGCAGCAGTCATCTCTACGTCACTGTGATATCTTCTTTATGAATCACAAGTAGATAAATTATAGTTTAGAAATATTATTGTGGAACTCTAAAATTACTTAAATCACACAAGCTATTTTTCAGACAAATAGAATGTTCTAGAATATGTAAGAACAAACAACCTAAGTGTAAGATAAAATACAAGTTACTAAATTCTGTCACAGAGAGTTCAATAGTCTGTATACCACAGTCACCTTTTTTTATTTTATATTTACTTCTAATAATGGTAAGATAATTAATTTGTATACCATTGTACGTATTAGCAATTAGGACCTTACAATAGAGTAAGAGATTGGCATTTTAATTGTTTTGAATGCAGAACAGATGTGCAGGGGGGTAGGAAGATGATTTTAGGTGGGGGGTCACCATTTAAGCTGAAGACCCCCCTCCCCCCTTCTTACCCAGCCATCTGAGATTACAGTTCCAGGGTGAAGTTACAAATTATAGATAATTTTTCCAAAATAAAACTAAGATGTAATCTTTAGCTATTTTCTCTAGGTTAGCTAGGTGCATCAGTTCTTGCAGTATGAACAAATAGTTCAGCCTACAGTGAGTCATTGTGCTTCTCAAGTATGTCTTCAGTCTAATCAGAGAAGAAAATGACCTTTCAGCAGTCACATTTGTCACAGGAAATGTGAAGAAGATCTTCAACACCTTATCTACTTCACTCAGCATATCCTTATAAATAGCACTTTGCCCTATTTCTTTATGTGCCATGCTATTCTCATGTTCCTGAAAGTGCTGCAGAGCCTTTCTCCAGGTTCCAAACCTTAATGTAAAACTTTGACACTTGCAGGAAGTTTTGCCACGGCATATAGTGGAGAAATATTTTGAACTTAGATGTGCAAACACTTATCCAGGAATACTTTTCATACCAACTAGGCTTTATTTTACTTGAGTAAGCTTTAAGCTTTCCTTCTTTATACTCTTTACTCTGATGTGTGACTCACCTTGGAATCAGACATATCCAATGGATGGTAAAAAATAGTTAACTATATTCATACAGCACCGACAATCAAATTTACAAGGAACACAAGAGGAAATACCACAGGGTTGCCAATCCCCAAAGGAAAAAAAGGAGACTTTTTAGATCATAATAATTGTTAAAATATTATTATAGTTAATTCTATAGTTATTATAAGTTAAGTTGTTTGTAAGTGGCTGACTTGCTCAGCCAGAGTAGTTCAGCACTTGATTGCTGCTCATAACAATATCTGTCCAAAATTCACTTTGGTTGTTACTAAAGCAGATAGAGTTGAATTATGAAGAGAATCAGTTTTTATTGCTTTTACTGTACTGAAAATACATTCAGCTGAAGCATTGCTACAAGGAAGTGACAGCATCAACTTAGGCAAATGCTTGAATCTTTAAGATTCACCTCTAGTAAGACAGCAATAATATTAGGAAAAAGGAGGTTAATAGTGAAATATAGTAGTGAAAACAGGAGACCAGGAGGGGACCCTTAAAATCAGGAGAGTTGGCAACCCTGATACCATGGTTTCGAATCTCTTTCCCTTAAATTCACACCATGCAAACACTTGAAGGTTCTGACTAAGAGGTTCAGAAGTAGAAGCCTCTCTTGTATCAAAAAAAGGAGTTTAGCTTCTTTTGAGCCATGTCATGTGAGCCTTAAAAGTTACATCTATGATCATGGATTTTGTGGTTAGTATGTACAAGTGAAGTGTAAAAATTAATAGTGAAGCACTTACTATCACCACACACATGCACACATAGTAACACACTATACACAACTGAAAAGGTCTGTGAAAAGTGGGGGGGGGGGCACCAGCACCCGGTGCCCCCCTGCTTCCTACCCCCCTGATGTGCTGACTGTCTATATTCCCTATAAGTACTGTGGTGCTGGAACCCACCAACTGAATGTATAATAATAGAGATCTCATGGGTTCTTTGTCAGAGGACTATAGTGAATAGGTGGTTATGTATATAAATACAGAGACCCTCTCCATTACCCTCTCAAAGACTTCTAGTCTCTGATGAATTATACCTGTTCCTGCCCAGCTCTGATGATTAGGGTTAAGTTAGGGTTAATAGAGCAGTCAAAGGAAGTACGTAGATACAGATTAGATCCTTTCTCTACTGATAAAATGTATTGTCTTAATAATTATTAATAAGCTCAGCTGTATAGTTAGAATAGTAACTAATAGCTTACATAAGCTGTTATTATATCAGAGAACTACGTATGTTGTATAATTATCATCTGTCACTGTATGTTGTATAATTATCATCTGTCACTCTAGTTTTCAAGCATCAATAAATTTGAAGAATTCAAATAGCTATGGCAGTAGTATTAATAGAGAAAGTTTACTTGATAACATGTTTAGAGTCCTGACACAGACACAGTCTCATTCATTTTGCTGATATTAGCTATAAGTTCACTCAAAAGATCCTGAAATTAACCTTAAGATAAACAGCTATAAATACTCACGATGAAACCTAAACTACAAGCAATAATGTAGCTAGAACAACTATTTTAGATAGCTAAAAATTATCATTAATAGTGGAGATAGTAAGAGCCTAAAATAATAGTTAGCAAGCAACCATCTCTACATCTATAGCAGTTGGCTCAAATTTTTCTCAAAAGTAATAGTAAACAAGTATAGCTACATTAGTAAGGTTGTTTTTGTATGTAGGTTATAGCATCACAGTAAATAGTTTGTGTTTGACACCATTAAAACGTCATAAGAACCCTGGAGTTTTCTAAACTTCATTGATCACTTTGAAATCAAACTTGGTCTACTGGTCTGTTGACTTGCTAGCTAGCTAGCTACTTGTTAGTACTAACTAACCAGATAATTATAGCTACAGTGTAGTTTGAATCTGTTTTCTTGTTCTGATTTGCCAGTTATGTTGACTTCTACCATACTCATTATAATATGGAGTATGAATAGTTTCCTGCCATCCTATGGTAAGCTGGACCTATGTATAGCTTCACCATGACATTACTTTCCCTTTTTATTGGACACAGCTTATTAGAATAAGAGATCAGATGCATGGGCTTTTAAATGACTTTAGCTATGGTGAACAGACACATGCTCTTCCCTAATAGGTACTGTGGTGCTGGAACCCACAAACTATGTGAATAGTGGATGTGAAGGGGACAATCTTACCTTCTTTTGTAATGTTAGTGGTACTGGACTGTGGTGGTCATGGACTAGAACAGGAGATATACCATTACCAAAATATTCTTTCACCAATCAAGATACTCTCCAAGTCCCATCACAATTTGGTGATGGTACTGTTACACTGCTGGCTATAGGCACCACATACCTGTATTCAATTCTACAAATCACATTATACTATCAACGCAATGGAACTATAATTGGCTGTGGTCCTGGAGTGAACAGGCTAGTGAATAGACTAGTGGTGGTTGAAGGTAAAGAATAATAGCTACTTATTTTATAGGTGTTAGCTATGTATAAAACATTAATACAGTAAGTCCCCCACCAACTCCACAGCAGTTGAACATATCTGATTACTACAATGATACAAACGCATCTACAGTCACCATTCAATGGGAGAACATGGAGAGACCAGCCACATACCTGATTAATATTTCAAATACATCCCTTGACTCTCCACCTGCACAGTTACTGTTTACTACTGATTCCACTACCATAAATATAACATTGTCTTACAACATTGAGTACAGGGTCACAGTTAAAGCTGTTAATTGCAGAGGAAACAGTAACATTACAGCAATCAGTTTCACATTGATTCAGTGCTTCCCTCCATCTGCTGTCAATGGAGTGTCGATCTCACCTTACACAGCCACAACTGAAGGTTCTGTGATAGCGTTGAAGTGTGAGGAGGGTCTTGTACCAGAGGAGAGTATAATGGCAGTGTGTGGTAATGATAGGAGGTGGTATCCTGACCCCACTACACTTAATTGCACACCAAACACAACATCAGGTATTCAATGATTGTTATTGCAGATTTCTGCAAAAATGAGTCTCTTGATGAACATAGCTATTTTCTCTCACATTGTTACAGATAAGACAAGTGATTATATGTACATAGGTGATGTTACAACTAGTGACAGACATACAACTGAAGGAGAAATATGCAATTGCACCTTTGAAACAAGTATGTAAAATTAGTTAGTACGTATATAGGTACAAATGTCATATCTACGTATGATACTTGTTCAATATTTCACTAGTTAGCATGTGTATGATAGACTTTTTTTATGCTTGTAAGGGGGGGAAGAGACATTAGAGATGGGGCTTCTTGTGACTAATCCTTGGAGTCTGAGGTTTAATATTAATCAGTATTTCATCACCATTGTATTTATTATTATGAATATCACTCTAAAATAGAAGTCATCATTGCATTAGTGTGTGTATCAGTTACTTTGGTAATTTTTGGAGTAATGGCATTTGTACTGGGACTACTCATTGGATATAAATTGAGAAAACCACAGTCTAAAATATCAGGAGATGAAAACAGAGCATCAATGATTGACAGAAATGTAGGTTACTACAACAAACTTGGAGATTGTAGAAGTACATTCCTACAGAGGCTACCATGTCAATATGGAAGACTGGGATCCTCAGCTAGGCCAATGTTTGCTGCTTAGGAAGGAGCCTGGGAACCCTTGCGATGAACATGCAGTTGCTGTCCTGAAAGAGAGATAGATTGTTGGCCATATACCTTACCTAATTATAAACAAAGGCTTTGTGGAAGTTCAGTGGAAAAGTGAACAGAGGTGCTGCTATGGCCTTAAAGTGCCTTATATTTATCACTCTATGGACCTTATAAAGCCTACACAGACAGGATGAAGGAATTCTCCGAGTTGTTGTTATTGTAAAAAGAATTGTTCTTAAAAATAATATTATTACAGTAATCAGCAGGGGGTGTGGCATCGTGTCCCGTTATAAGAGGTTAATTTGCACTGTAGAGTGTGTCTGTTGTTTGGAGTTAAGAGGTGTCCGCTATGAGGAGTAAGTTTGTATTAGCTCCTTATGAAGTTATGGAGATCAATTGCCTTCTTGCTTGTCAGTTGTACAGGGGTTGTTGCATTTCAGGAAGTCCTTTCAGAGGAGTTCCACTGTAATTAATTTCTTAGACAACTGACAATAAGAATAAAAAAGAAAGTATTTAAAGTGTACACTGTAATCATTGTCTGTAGTAGCTATACACAGTGTAACTAACCAACACAAAAGATAACAACATGTTAGGTTCTCACAGTTCCTTATTTCATTCCAGTATTCCATTCCAGTATTCCAGTAAGTTTGTTGCACTGAGTTCAGACACTTATACTATACTATGCTAGTAATAATTATAATTCTTCCTGTTTATTAGTAGTACCTATATAGTAATAGTAATAACAACAGCAGCAGCAGTAACAACAACAACAATTATAATAACTAGCGAGTACCCGCCACACAGTGGCAATTGGTGTGTAGCTAATAATCCAAAGAACAAATTAATTATGGAGCGAAGGAGAAGGCACTGTTGTACTGCCTGATGTTGTCCTGGAAGTTGCTAGACTCTGCAGTAGCTATTGCTGCCAGTCAAACAGTCCTTCAGCGGTGAAGGGTAGTCACCAAGTTGATGGCAGGCTGACCTTCCCATTGTGACAGCAATTGAAGGGTTCACTTGGGGATCTTAATGCCTTGCAATATTGAGAAACCCTTGTCATAGGCCCCAGGTAGACTCTGCCACTTATAGTAGCTGCTCCCTCTTCTCCTCACACTTTCTCTTTCCCTATTCCTCTCTTCTTCTCCTATGTATTCTCTCCTCCTCACCCTTTCTCTTCCCTCTTCTTTTTCCATTTGTTCTTTCCTCCTCCACAACCCTTTCTCTTTCCCTGTCCCTCTCTTCTTCTCCCATTTGTTCTCTCCTCCTAAACCTTTCTTTCTCCTTTCTTTCTTCTTTTTCTAGTAAGTACCCACCACACAGTAGCACTTGGTGTATAATGTAACTAATTGTTTCCATGATGTACAAAAGGACCAATAAATTTCAATGGCATTCCCAGTTATGAATTATTCATGAATATGTACGGACGGACAGACGTACAAGCGTATTATTATAATAGTAGTAGTATTTAGCTAGCTTGTCTAGGGTTGACGTTGTTAGAAATTCTTTTTCTTTTTTTTTTTTTTCAAAAATATGAGTTACACATACATATATAGGAGGGAATCACGTGAACATAAAGGGGGTTACTGAACATGCGCAGGATGACATACATACATGCACACATGATTAATAAGTTAGGAAGTTATTTCTGTTCCTGTGGTCTGGGCCCAAACATAGCTATTAGCTATTGCCTGTTGTCAGAAGTATTTTAATGTTCAGATGAGTCCACAGAAAAGACATTGAACTTTTTTGATCATCAGCTCTTCTCTGATGTTATGATCACCTCTATTACTATTCTAGTTCTAGTACAACATTCTGTTGTTACTAGTTATGAACTCTAGAGTTTTCTAAACTGCACCATAATAATTATTATTATATTACTTTCCTGTTGGAAACTGCTAGCTATACTTCCTAGTACAATAGCTAACTAGCTAGCTACAGTGTTGTTTGAATTTGTGGATTTGTTCTGATTTGCTAGTTATGTTGACTTCTACCATACTCATTATAATATGGAGTATGAATAGTTTCCTGCCATCCTATGGTAAGCTGGACCATTATTAATGTATGTAGCTTCACCATGACATTACTTTCCCTGTTTATTGGACACAGCTTATTAGAATAAGAGATCAGATGGGCTTTTTTATGATTTAATAGTAATGGTGAACAGACACATGCTCTTCCCTAATAGGTACTGTGGTGCTAGAACCCACCAACTATGTGAATAGTGGATGTGAAGGGGACAATCTCACATTCTTTTGTAATGTTAGTGGTACTGGATTGTGGTGGTCATTGACTGGACCAGAAGATATATCACTAGCAAAAAAGGCTTTCACTGACCTAGATTCTCTCCAAGTGCCCTCACAAGTGGGTGATGGTACTGCTACACTGCTGGTTATAGGCAACACATACCGGTATTCATCTCTAAAAATCACATTATACTCTCGACACAATGGAACTAGGATTGGCTGTGGTCCTGATTTGCACAGTCTAGTAAATAGACTAGTGGTGGTTGAAGGTAAAAAATAAGTTTAACTACATGTCTTATATACAAAACATTAATACAGTACGTAAGTCCCCCACCAACTCCACAGCAGTTGAACATATCTGATTACCACAATGATACAAACACATCTACAGTCACCATTCAATGGGAGAACATGGAGAGACCAGCCACATACCTGATTGATATTTCAAATACATCCCTTGACTCTCCACCTGCACAGTCACTGTTAACTAATAATTCCACTGCCATAAATATAACATTGTCTTACAACATTGAGTATAGGGTCACAGTTCAAGCTGTTAATTGCAGAGGGAATAGTAACATTACAGCTATCAGTTTCACATTGATTCAGTGTTTCCCTCCATCTGCTGCCAATGGAGTGTCGATCTCTCCTTACACAGCCGCAACTGAAGGTTCTGTTATAGTGTTGAAGTGTGAGGAGGGTCTGATACCAGAGGAGAGTATAATGGCAGTGTGTGGTAATGATAGGAGGTGGTATCCTGACCCCACTACACTTAATTGTACACAAAACACACCATCAGGTAATTGAAATATTAGATAAATGTGTAGCTAAGACTGTCACTATCTTCCAGTTATATCAATGCATATAAAAATCTAAGTTTTGGGAATCTCTATCATGGTCATATTTGCATTTATCACAGTTAGTATAGACCTCAGTTCTCTTGTTGACATTGGAATGGGTATGAAGAATATTATGAATAGAATGTTATTATTAAGTAGCTAAATAAAAACTGCTTTGTAGTAACACGATGAGCAATTTCTAAGTTATGGGCGTTACCCAGATAATAATAATAATATTATGATTGTTATAAACATCCATCAATTTGGACTTTCAATACCTTTTTTGAAAGAGAAAAATTTACGCTATAGCTAAAATATTCCAACTAACCATTCTAGTTCCAGAGAATAGCTATTATGGAATAAAAAATATAATAGACATTGAGATCTTTTAGTTTTTGACAATCAAAAATTTTTTTTTATTACTTGGCTCTGTAGTTCTAAGGACAGCCAGTTCCAGAAAAGGTTTGATTCTCTTGATTTATAGACATGGTAACAGATAAGACATGTGACTATATACCTATTATGTAGGTGATGTTACAACAAGTGACAAACCAGGTAATACACCTGAAGGAATTGAGAAATATAATGTAACAAGTATGTAAATAGTAATCATATTCACAGTATTTTGTTGAATGTTTCACTATATAATACAGCTACTGGCACCATTTCTGGACATGTAGAACTGAGAATGTGGCAGATAATTGTAATAGTGGCTGCTGCTAGTGGTCTCACTGGTGTTCTTTTTCTCTCCATCTGTGTAACATCAGGAGTTATAATCAGAAGGAAATCAGGTATAATACAGTGTCACTGTTAGGTATGACTCCACCTACTTTTGATCTCAGCTATGCTCATAATGAATGTAATGTGCTAGCTATAAATGATTGAGTGAGCCAGTTCAATAATCTTATTTTAGTTAAAGTGATAAACATAACATTTTTTAGAGCTATAATACTGTCATCTGTGATGTTTTTGTTTTAGAAGTGAAGTCAAAAGGCAGGAGAGTTGATATGTAAGTCATGTTTTAGGTCTATTAGCTATAATATAATTCTTATTACACAGTACTAATATCATTAATATCACCATAACTGTTGTTTGTAATTGTTGTTGTTGTTGTTGTTGTTGTTGTTGTTGTTGGTGGTGGTGGTGGTGGTGTTGTTGTTGTTGAAGTTAGTCTTGTTACTGTTCCTAATATGCATGAGGAGTTTTGATGGTGGCTGTTATTAAAATCTCCAACCCACGTGTTTACTTTTTTAGTACGTAATGTTATTGTTGTTGTTTATTGTTTATAGAGACAAGATTTCACATTCAGAGGTATGTACACTGAAACAACTTCTCCTTTTATAATCGTACTGTAGATAGTTTAGGATATAACCACTTGCACATCAGTTCTGAGTGTCCTCTACAATCAATGTTGAGATAATGATTCAGAATTATAATGAATTTATGTAGCAGGAAATTAAATGATTAGTGAACTATTAATGGTACTATATTAATATAATTATCTTTGCAAAATGTCATAGAGAGTTGTAAACATAAATGTACATTTATTCCTGTATATTTATATAGATGAGTGAAGAAGCACCTGAATACAGTGTTCTTAACAATAGATTTTTGAATAGAACTGTTATAGAGGTAATGTATATCTACTTGTTCATGCATTAAGTAGAATTTTTATGCTATTTTCTTATCAGTTAAAGGATGCATATGAATCCACAATTCCAAACAGTCTTGATGAGGTAAAATATTATTTTCATGATAATAGCATCATTACAACTCTATACCAGTTTGGTAGTAGTAAAAGTTGTGTAAGAACATTTTAATGTTATAGAGTTAATGTGGTGTTCCGAGATAGCACGCAGTTAGTTTTAGAAAAGTATTATTAGAATCAACTGACAATAACTGAACATTTACTGACAACTGAACTATACGCACATGAATGACTATATTTATAATGATTAAAAGAACTAGTTGGGAATAATAATAATACCACAAATATGTAATATGAATAATTAATAATAACTATAATGTTGAGATACCACAGTTAATTTACAACTTAACTAACTGGAAGATCTCACATCATAACATCACAAGAAGTGAAATAGTAATAAATACTTCTCTATGACAATCCAATACCAGTGTTGACAAAAAATTTATACATATAAACGTCCCCATTAGATTCATAATATTGGGACTCTTACCTTCCAAAAAAATTGTGTATACTAAACTTGAAACAAAGTTTAGCAAATACATGGAATAGAAATAGACTAGCTATACACCTACTTTATTACCATTGCTAAAATTAATGGTATTATATAACTAAAGTTTGTGGTGGAAAATTATTATGCCAGTCTCTTCAAGTGACAATATTTGAGAGTTGATATAATAATAGTCACAGTACTTTATTATTACAGCCGCCTAGACCACAGAAAGAAACTAAGAGTGATGCTAGAGGACATGTGGTTTATGGTAAAAGTGGATGTAAGGTTAAAGATTATAATCATGCTTCCATTCATGAGGACAATGTCCCATGTTATTCAATGGTGAAAGTTGGAGCTAATGGTAGAGAATACACTGACTATGAAGAAGTTGTTACTAATGTCAAAAAGAGTACTACTCAGTCAGACAAGTCAAAAGTCACAAAGGAAGTAATACACTCAAAACTTCATCCAACCCATCCATCAGGTGTGTAGTTATGTAGATATAACTTTCACTATTACTTCTGATACTTTAATGAAAACAATAACATCAATCACACATGCACACAGAGAGGAATTTCTAAAGAGAGAGATTTTCTATTCTTACTGAAATCACAATAGTTTTATCATAAAGATCTAAGCATGTTGCATAACTTCTAAAGGGTAGCTATAGCATTTTTGTATTTTAGGGAAGTCTGTAAGAAGTTTGTGTTAATCTAGTTCAATAGCTTTGTAGCTATGTAGCTAATATGTACATGTATGATATATAACATACTTTAGATCTATTACTGAATCTGGACACTCTATTAATTCAATTACGTGAGATCTATTCAAAATGGGAAGAAATTGGAGCAACTTTTGGCATATCACAAGAATATTTGAACAAAATTAAAGATGTAGGAGAGCATGGCACTGATTTTGACTGTTTTGTGGAAGTGTGCGATAAGTGGCTGAAGGACAGGGCTAAGCCAACTTGGAAGGCAGTCAGCAAGGCACTGGATAAGATAAATTGTCATGAACTAGCTGATAAAATTTTAAAGATTTATGACACAGGTCAGTAATAATCATTATAAAAACATGTTTATGACAATAATGATATTTTACCAAATACTGGACATAATAATTATAGGAATTACTTGTTAAACTAATCACCTCCCAAAAAATATTATCTCTTGGAATATAAATTCAGTCAATAGCTAGCTCTATAGTAAACTTAATGCTATAATGAAAAGAGCTTACAAGCAATTCCCACCACAACTGAGTACATTTTGATTTTAGCATGGTACTCTACTAACTTTTACAACATAAGACTAAGTCTTTTTGGGGCCATTGTTATTATTGTAAGATTTGAAGCTAAAATGTCATCATTACAAATTTCTCCATTTAGTATGTCTTGGGTGTTAGGGAGTTTATAAGGATAGTATGTAGCTATATTTGTGAACTGAAATAATTTCACTGTAAAAATGCATCTTATTGCCTGAAATCTACGTACACAGGTAAACTCCCAGAATCGAAGCCTGTGGTCACTGAAGACAACTCAGTTTGCAACAGTAATTATTGTGACGATGTAACCGCTGATGAAGTACTTCCTCTACCGCCAAAGTTATTTGATCTCTCAGAGTCTCCAGTACCACCACAGATATTAGATCCTTCAGCACCACCTCTACCACCAAAGTTATTTGATTTCAGTGTATAATTTTTCAAGTTTCTAAGGTGAACAAAACACCATTCAAAACCAAATCAACTAAGTATTTACTATTTTCAGATTTTACTAGCTAGTGTGAAGTGAAAGATGTCAAAATTGTTGTTGTTTTTCATTAATTTTGTTAGTGATACTGTAGTATTGATAATTATATCATTGTTTTGAAAGTAGCAAAGTAATTTTATTGTTATTATATTATTATTCTGAACCAACTCACTAATGTGGGGCTCACTCTGTTCCATTATTAATTATGATTTTCCTAAACAACTATGTTTCGGTATAGGTAGAGGAAAACAACGTCATGTTATACTCTTTGCTTAACTTCTCTGTTCAATAAAAAATCACATTTATGCTTAGATTTCTTTAGTAAATCTTTTGTGATAGTGATATTATTCAACTAGATCAGATAAATAGAAGCTAATAATTATTTTTAGAATCCTCAGACCTTCAATAGCATCCTCAATTAGCCAGTTAGCTATCTATTATAGTAGACCCCTTGTCTACATTACCAGACTCTTTACTGAATCTTGCTATAATAATACTCTAGAATAATTTGGTCAGTGTCTAACTACAGGTCTTGTGGGGAAAACTAGTTTGTTTGGAAATGATAAATGTAGAGACAATTTGATTTTTCAACATTTCACTGACCCTGTCACTGACCATCACAATATATAAACCCTTTACCTACTGACACAAACTATTTACTTATGAAGGTTGCATGTAGTTTTTATCTTCTTCAGTTATCTTAGCAACTTAGTAGCTAGTTAAATTTACCTAATCAATTTTTATACAACTGACAATAATAATAAAAATGAAAGTGTACACAATAATCATTGTCTGTAGTACACACAGTGTAACTAACCAACACAAAAGATAACAACATGTTAGGTTCTCACAGTTCCTTATTTCATTCCAGTATTCCATTCTGGTATTCTATTCCAGTAAATTTGTTGCACTGAGTTCAGACACTTATACTATGCCGGTACGGTACATAATATTATAACTCTTCCTGTTTATTAGTAGTACGTACGTAGCTAGCTAGTAATAGTAATAACAACAGCAACAGCAGCAGCAGCAGCAGCAGCAGCAGCAGCAGCAGCAACAACAACAACAACAACAACAACAACAACAACAACATAAGTAGAAGTAGTAGTAGTAGTAGTAGTTAGTAGCAGTATTTTATACCTGTTGTCAGATTTTGAAAGGCAAGATTTAAAATAATTGAATCAGTTGGTTTGGCAGACATAATAAAATTAATAGCTAATTCACTTCATTATTGTTCACTATGAAGTAGTGTACCAATACCTGGAGTTAATAAAAACAATTATTATTGTAATGCAGTAAGCTTTGCTATCAGCAATGTGATCTATGAACAGTTGTAAGTGTAGGGATCAGCTACTTTCAATCTAGACTCATAGCTACAAGACAAAATGTACCCCAAGTGCATAGTAGCATTGTGAGCATCACTGTGAGAGACAACTATCATAGTGAGAAAGTAGGTGAAATAGGCTGTTAATAATAATATACTGTATTATTATAGATCTGATACCTGGCAATATGATTAGTTAACAGATAGACAACACATTTAATAATGTGTATTGGATCAAAAACCACATCCTTGTGCAGTATAATCTACTGGATTACCTCATTCTTACTACTACTCCAAGTTCAGAACTGTAATAGTGGATTCAAATCAAAATGTTATGAGTCAGTACAAATTAAAGCATGATGTAATAGAGAAATCATAATGTATAAATCATGACAATGTAATGTTCAATAATAATATCTATCTTCCCAACACATTATGAGATGTCTGCTAAGGGAAAGTCATTGGCACATCTAGTTTCAGAGTAGCACTTGCTTTGTGTGTGAATTATTACACGTCAAAAATATACTCTTACACTCATCAATTCAGTGCTCCTAATTGGTTTTATAATGCTGGCATTGTTGCCACAAACCTGAAACACTCAAGAAAATTATAATAAATGTTAGCATTATGAATCATTACACACACATCATACAAACTTATGCATGGATAGACTTGCTATACATACAAGATTATATCAGGATTTTATCTGGGAATGGGTGGGGGGAGGGGAGACAGGGGATAAGCTTCCTTTCCATAATTTTCTGCTTCCCCTTCCAAATTTTCTACGTAATGTATAATTTAGATTAGCCACATAACACAGTCATCATCATCTCCTTTCTAATTGCTCGTATAGCCCATCTTCTCCAACAGCTGAGCTTGTTTTTTTCCCTCATAGCTAGTTTTTTGAACAACAAACCTCTACACTGGAAGAATCATCTATTATGCTACAATTACAGGAAGTCATGCACATATATTTTATGTAGCTAGCTACTAATTTCAGGCATCATAGGTAGATATCAACAACATTATCATGAAAGTTTGAGAATAGCATTATACGTAGGTAGAGATTGGAAAATAAGAGTGATTATTCTTAATGAATGCTGATTATGTAATACTACATAAAATTAGTTATAATGCTATAATAATATCTGTTATTAGTGCTTAGATGAAAGTAGTTTCATTGTGCTAATAATTTAGCCTAGCTATTTATCCAGCATCATGCTTGATGGCAAAATAATAGACTCAAGCTATAATTAGGAGGTGTTACCAAGATGTAGTTTGCACCCAGGTTGTCAGAAATGGACTATGAGATGTTCCTCTTTTCTATGAAAATTAATTTGTAAGTAGCCAGAAATGAAAAGGGAGTGGTTGTAACTTCCTGTATTTCTGGAGAACAATGAAGTATTGATAGATATGTAATTATTGTTTCTTACAAAGTAATAATAATCATACATAAATATGTGTTCATGTTCTGAAAAGGTCTACTGAGCTAAGAAGATTTGTGTTCAGATGAGTCCACGAAGAGCTTTGATCATCAGCTCTTCTCTGATGTTATGATCATCTCTATTATTACTTTAGTCCTAGCACAGCATTCTGTTGTCACTAGTTATGTTGTGCGTAAGAACCCTAGAGTTTTCTAAACTGCTCCACATATTGAAATCAATAGCTACTTTCCTGCTGGTAACTGCTAGCTAGTTCCTAGTACAATATCTAATCAGCTACTTCCTAGTACAATATCTAATCAGCTATCTACAGTGTAGTTTGAATCTGTGGATTTGTTTTCTTGTTCTGATTTGCTAGTTATGTTGACTTCTACCATACTCATTATAATATGGAGTATGAATAGTTTCCTGCCATCCTATGGTAAGCTGGACCATTATTAATAATTATATGTAGCTTCACCATGACATTACTTTCCCTTTTTATTGAACAAGAATATGAGATCAGATGTGCTTTAAATGACTTTATAGCCATGGTGAACAGACACATTCTCTTCCCTAATACGTAGGTACTGTGGTGCTGGAACCTACCAACTATGTGAATAGTGGATGTGAAGGGGACAATCTCACCTTCTTTTGTAATGTTAGTGGTACTGGACTGTGGTGGTCATGGACTAGAACAGGAGATATACCATTACCAAAATATTCTTTCACCGATCAAGATACTCTCCAAGTCCCCTCACAATTTGGTGATGGTACTGTTACACTGCTGGCTATAGGCACCACATACCTGTATTCATCTCTACAAATCACATTATACTCTCAACGCAATGGAACTATAATTGGCTGTGGTCCTGGAGTGAACAGGCTAGTGAATAGACTAGTGGTGGTTGAAGGTAAAGAATAATAGCTACTTATTTTATAGGTGTTAGCTATGTATAAAACATTAATACAGTAAGTCCCCCACCAACTCTACAGCAGTTGAACATATCTGATTACTACAATGATACAAACACATCTACAGTCACCATTCAATGGGAGAACATGGAGAGACCAGCCACATACCTGATTGGTATTTCAAATACATCCCTTGACTCTCCACCTGCACAGTTGCTGTTAACTACTAATTCCACTGCCATAAATATAACATTGTCTTACAACATTGAGTACAGGGTCACAATTCAAGCTAATAACTGTAGGGGGAATAGTAACATTACAGCTATCAGTTTCACATTAATTCAGTGCTTCCCTCCATCTGTTGCCAATGGAGTGTCGATCTCACCTTACACAGCTACAACTGAAGGTTCTGTGATAGTGTTGAAGTGTGAGGAGGGTCTGATACCAGAGGAGAGTATAATGGCAGTGTGTGGTAATGATAGGAGGTGGTATCCTGACCCCACTACACTTAATTGCACACCAAACACACCATCAGGTAATTGAAATATTAGATAAATGTGTAGATAAGACTGTCACTATCTTCCAGCTATATCAATGCATGTAAAAATCGAATCTCATGGTCATATTTGCACGTATCACAGTTAGTATAGACCTCATAGACAGCTGTATGTCCCATATAAGCACATCAACCACACATGTAAGACCACAACATAAATGATGTCTAGTCATCAACTAGATATTTTTAACCCCAACCTCAAGGCTCAAATGAATAGACTTATAGTTAGTTTCTCTACCATGGCAACAGTGACTATATGTGTTATAATATAAACACTTAGTTCTCTTGTTGACATGAGAATAGGTTAATTTGTAGCCATGTGGAAATAATGAATATAACGTTATTATTAAGTAGCTAAATAAAAACTGCTTTGGAGTAACAATTTCGGTATGGACACCTATACAATCCAGATAATTAGATTGTTATAAACATCCATAGAGGACTTACAATACTTTATTTGAAAGAGAAAAATTTACACTATAGCTAAAATATCCCTACTAACCATTCAAGTTCCATAGAATATTTGGTTACAACAATAATATTTATAGACATTGAGATCTTTCAGTTTTTGACAACAACCTGGCTCTGTAGTTCTAAGGACAGAGAGTTTTGAGGAAAGATTTGATTCTCTTGATTTATAGACATGGCAAGACATGTGACTACCTATTATGTAGGTGATGTTACAACTAATGTTAAACCAGAGAACTGCTGTAATACACCTGAAGGAACTGAGAAATATAACATAACAAGTATGTAAATAAGTAATCATATCCATAGTAATGTTTCACTTAATGTATATAGCTACCAACACCACTTTTGGACATGTAGAACTGAGAAAGTGGCTCATAATTGTAATGGTGGCTGCAGCTAGTGGCCTCACTGGTGTTCTTTTTCTATCCATCTGTGTAATATCAGGAATTATCATCAGAAGGAAATCAGGTATAATACAGTGTCACTGTTAGGGATGACTCAACCTACATTTGATCTCAGCTATGTACATAATGAATGTAATGTGCTCTTCACTTTTAACTATAAAGAATGATTGAGTGCAGGGGGGGTTGGACAAGGTCTCACAAATATTAGATTGCTGAGTCAGCACCTGTTTTGCTATTGGGTTTTATATAGAAATTCTGAGTCTTCTTCGAGTGATCTTAAGGCTGTTTAGAGGTTTCTTAGGTATTGAATCTGGTGTTTGGAGTATATGGCAGCATCTGCTGGCCCGAACCTCATCTAACCTTCGTAGAAAGGGACAGTAACTCAAATGGATGAGAATATGGGTGATTCACCTGAAACTCCCGAATGTGGAAGGTCTAAAGTCGATATAAAATGTTAAAATAGAATGCAGGTTAGCGTAGTAGTACTACCTCCTCTACTGGAATCACCACACTAGGGGTGACACTGATGTAAAGAAGGAAGCTGTTTCTTAAAGAGAAAACACAACAGTATCCATGGAGTGTTGAAGAAATAAGGAACTTGATATTATTTTTGATGCTGTACTCTGATGAATGATGCTCAATTTTGGAGTGAAGCAAGATCCTTCATACAACTTCAATACAAATGTTCAGATCCATATTTAATACCTGAAAATTGAGATGAATTTTGATTATGAAATGTAGAAAATGCATGCAGGACCTGCAGGGAGCTGCTGGAGCAGCTCTAGCCCTAGCTAGTGCACCTTAGCAGAGAGAAATGAGAGAGTGGGAATTTGTGGAATGCATAAATAGCAAGTAAATTAGCACCCGCTTGTAGGCTTGTCAAACCCCCCCCTGGATTGAGTGAGCCAGTTCAATAATCTTCTTTCAGTTAAAGTGTATTTTTAAGAGTATAATACGGTCATCTGTGATGTTTTGTTTTAGCAGTAAAGTCAAAAGGCAGGAGAGTTTATATGTAAGTCATGTTTTATGTCTATCATAATATTATTATTAGCTATTATTATTATTATTACACTGTACCCAAATATGCAGTAATTTACTAATATATTATCATAACCATTGTTTTTAATTGTTGTTGTTGTTGTTGTTGAAATTGCAATTGTTCTTGTGACTGTTCCTAATATGCATTAAATGGTGGTTATTATAATATATCTTAAAAATCCCCTCCCCATAATAAATAATGTTATTGTTGTTGTTTATTGTTGTTTGTAGAGACAAGATTTCACACTCAGAGGTATGTACACTGAAACAACTCCTTTTATAGTTGTACTGTAGATAATTTAGATATAACCACTTGCACATCAGTTCTGAGTGTCCTCTACAATCAATGGTGAGATAATGATTATGCATTCTTCAGAATGTATATAGCAGGAAATTAAACTATTAGTGAACTGCTAATGTTACTATTATCTTTGCAAAATGTCATAGAGAGATTATATTATAGTTATAATGATCATAACTGTACATTTACACCTGTATAATATATTTATAGATGAGTGAAGAAGCACCTGAATACAGTGTTCTTAACACTAGCTTTTTGAATAGGACATCAGCTATAAAGGTATCTAATTGTGTATATGCATTAAGTATAATTTTCCTTAAGGATTCATATGAATCCACAATTCCAAATGGTCTTGATGAGAAAAAATATCATTTTTCATGATACTGTAATAGCATTATTACAACTATATACCAATTTGGTAGTAGTAAAAGTTGTGTAAGTGAGTTAATTTACAACTTCTAACTGGAAGACCTCTTATCATAACATCACAAGAAGTGAGAATAGTAATCTATGACAATCCAATACCAATGTTGACAAAGTTTATGTATGAACATCCCCATTAGATTCATAATATTACTCTAATTGGGACTCTTACCATAATTGTGTATACTCTCAAACTTCAAACTTGTGTCAAAGTATATAAAATACATACTATATACAATTGCTAAAATTTATAACTGATAGTGGATAATAATTATTTATAATATAATAAATAGTCACAGTTATCTTGTACTTTATTATTACAGTCTTCTAGAGTACAGAAAGAAACTAAGAGTGATGCTAGAGGACATGTGGTTTATGGTAAAAGTGGATGTAAGGTTAAAGGTTATAGTCATGATTCTACTCATGAGGACAATGTCCCGTGTTATTCAATGGTCAAAGTTGAAGCTAATGGTAGAGAATACACTGACTATGAAGATGTTGTTACTGATGCCAGAAAGAGTAATACTCAGTCAGACAAGTCAAAAACCACAAAGGAAATAATATACTTAAACCTTCATCCTACTCATCCATCAGGTGTGTAGTTAGATATAACTTTCACTATCACTTCTTATGTTCTAATGAAAAGAACAACATCAATCACACACATAGAGGAATTCCCAAAAAGAGAGATTTTCTATTCTTATTAAAATTTCATTATAAAGGCCTAAGCATGTGTCAATGTACATAACCTTTAAAGGGTAGCTATAGCATTACTGTATTTTTAGGGAGAAGTTTGTGTTAATCTGGTTCAATATCTTTGTAGCTGTGTAATAGCAATAATATGTACACGTATGATAACACAATTTTAGATCTATTACTAAATCTGGACACTCTGTTGATTCAATTACGTGAGATCTACTCAAAATGGGAAGAAATTGGAGCAGCTTTGGGTATATCACAAGAATGTTTGACTAAAATTAAAGATGTAGGAGAGCATGGCACTGATTTTGACTGTTTTGTTGAAGTGTGTGATAAGTGGCTGAAGGACAGGGCTAAGCCAACTTGGAAGGCAGTGAGCAAGGCACTGGATAAGATAAATTGTCATGAACTAGCTGATAAAATTTTAAAGATTTATGAGACAGGTCAGTAATAATCATTATAAAAACGTGTTTATGACAATAATGATATCTTACCAAATACTGGACATATAATAATTATAGGAATTACTTGTTAAACTAATCATCTCCCAAAAAATCGTTTGGAATAATTATTATAAACTCAGTCAATAGCTAGCTCTATTGTTTACTAAACTTAACGCTATAATGAATAGAGCTTACAAGCAATTCTCACCACAACTAAGTCCATGTTGTTGATTACTATTTTAGCATGGTACTCTACCAACTCTTAAAACATAAGACTATGCAAGTCTTATTGGAAAATAAACTTTACCACATTAACACTAAGGTTTGGAGCTAAATGTCATACATTATTACTGTCTTGGGTTTTATGGAGTTTATTAGGATAAATGTTATATTGGGATGTCAGTATGTATACGTATTTGTGAATTGAGACAATTTCACTGTGAAATTGTTTCTTATTACCTTAAATCTACACAGGTGAACTCCCAGAACCAAAGCCCATGGTCACTGAAGACAACTCAGTTTTTAACAGTAATTATTGTGACGATGTAATTGCTGACAATGAAGTACCTCCTCTACCACCAAAGTTATTTGATCTTTCAGTGTCTTCAGTACCACCACAGATATTAGATCCTGCACCACCTGTACCTCCAAAGTTATTTGATTTCAGTTTATAATTTTTCAAGTTTCTGAGGTGAACAGAACACCATTCAAAACCAAATCAACTATTAGTATTTTCCTATAATTTTTACTAGTGTGAAGTGAAACATGTCATAATAGTTATTGTTGTTCACTTGTTAGTGATACTGTAGTATTGATAATTATAACCAGTTATCATTGTTTTGAAAGTAGTAAAGTATTTATTGTTTAAAGCAGTCTGATTGGTAATTTGCATCATCAGGGATTCTGATACAGAGTCAATTCACCTTCAGTGATTGAGTTATTACTAGAAAGAACACTCTTCATTGTGAGATCAAGCAGTTTTGGTTTAATATTATTACACGTACACATCCAATTCTATTTTTATAATAATAATAATAATAATAATAATAATAATAATAATAATAATAATAACAACAACAACAATAAAGTATTGAGTGGAGTAGTACTATATTATATCTAATAAATAATTTAGTATTTACCTAACCACCTATAGAAATACGTATAACAATGAAAACTTACCAGGTGTAGTTGAGGTACTTGTTAAATTGCAAGACTCGGACCCTTCATAGTAAAATAACATATTATTATTTGGACAGTTTTATATCTACACGTGTTACATTATTATTTAAAGTTAAGTATGGCCTGGAAAAATTTTTCTGTGAGCTTATTAACACAATCATCTAGCACTCTCAAATCTTCTACACTCCTGATTACACAGCCTGTGGTTAAGAGACATTGCTTTTAATCCTGTTACTTGTTTAATGGAGTTCTGTGGACTCTCAATTCATTCCACCATCTACACCATAGTCATTGAGTTCTCTTTAGAGTTAACGTTCAGAGTACCATAATATAAGATGGCAATATTTTTGTGACAGTGTCACATGTTCTACCACTAACATGACATGATAATAATAATTATTACTAACATACATACATACCTGCAATTACTGAAATGATAAATTCTTCACTATCTGACCCGTCAAAACAGGCTACAGTCATAATTACCAGAACTCTGTAAACTGAGTATAATACGTATAAAGAATATGTTGATTCCCACAATCCATCTCCACGATGTAGTAATGTTGTAGCTATATTATGAGTCTGGAAGAGATTTATGAATAATACGTATATACGTTCCATGCTTAAGGAAAACTGGCTCATGATAAATTATTCAGTGTCCAGACTAATCTTGAGCCATTTGCAATGCAACGAAAATTACGTACAAAATTCATTTTCAGGTGCTGTTATGACAGCATCCCCTAAAACTTAATAATCTCCACTGAGTTAGCATGTGCAGAATGATTGGTACATATAATATACAGATCACAGGACAATATACCCTCCCATCTGAACAATTTGAATCTTTATTTTCAATATGCAAAGTAAACATAGAGAAAAAACCAGGGTTACTATAGGGGAAAGTTCATAGTTTTTTGTAATAATTCCAATAAAATCCCCCCCCCCTAGTGACTATCTCAAAATGAATTTCTGCTCGATAAGGTCCCTTTTCTCAAATCCAGTCACAATTACAAAATCTGAACAGTCAGAATGACTGAAAAGGTTAACAAACCCTACCTTCTGTTAAAATTTGGTGTCCTAAATCCACTTCTAACCGTTGAACACATTGAACACATCGTTTAAAAAATCCCACTCCAGGAAAAAGTTGCTCTTGGACAATAATTGCATGTTAGGAACAGTATATAGAGCAACCTCAACCACAAAAACAACAATTACAAACAACACTTATAGTGATATTAGTAAAATTATCAAATTTTTGCTATAATCTTACACTTTTTTGCCTTTTGACTTCACTGCACACTGCGGTTTCCTGCACACTGCGGTTTCCATTTGATTATTATAACTCCTGCTATTACAGCACTAGGACCACTAACAGCAGCCACTACTCCAATTACATACAATATTATTTTCAGTTCTCCATTTCCAGAAGTGGTATTAGTAGCTATAACTATATAGTGAAACATTCAATATTATTGATAGCTATGACATTTCATACCATACAATTTGGCATAATGAAGTATGAAAATAATTATGTGACTGTGCCTGGGAAAAGGTACACAATTTCATGCAAATAATTATAAGAATCAATTATAATACCATTTATCTCAGAAGCAACAACCATCCTTCTACTATCACCACACGAATGGAAGGCTTCAGAAATGGGTAAGGGTGCTGTTCATAGAGAAGCACTTAAAATAAACTTACGGAACTTCAATTACAGGGGAAGTTTTCAAATACCTTAAGTAATGGGTACAAAATTAGTGGTTCTGTGTTTTGAGGCATTTAACTGGTACAAATATTAGCTATTTTGATTTTATTATAGTATACAGATAATTATACACCGTCAGTTCACGATGATAATAATTATTTTATACATAGATGTCTTCAAAACAATTATGTGGGAGAGTAACTACCATCAAACAAAACAGCTTTTATCCACCTCTTTAATGTTTATAATTATAGTGACCTCCAGTAGAAAAAAAAATTGACCAATCATTGTGCATGTAATGGTGTAAAGATTTACGGAGTTAACCTTAACTTACTGGAAGTTTATTGTTTTAAGGCATTTTTCTCAGAATCTTACCACCAGAGGTGCTGCAGTTATAGCGTCTGTAACTAGACAACAGTAAGTACTAGAGCTTCAAGTGAGGGATCATTCTATAGCTAAAAGCATGCGCTATGACTATAGCTACTTAATAACTCAATTTTTATTTTTTTGCCTGAAAATGTACCTTTTTCTAGGCACAGTCACATATTATGACTGCTCACACTAATTTAAGACATAGTGGGTCAAATAAGGGATTAAGGCACACTCATGTGCATCCAGTTTAGTATTACAGAAGTAGAGAGTCAATTCACTGAATTGTAGCTTCCCTTCAATACTAGCACACTCTAATCAAATATACATAATTATATTTTCCATCGATTTACTACAGCAAGAGAAGTGAAACTCCAATGGCTATCCCAGCATATCAGCTACAGCCACAAAATCTATAAAGCAGGCTTAAATGTGGTAGTATTACCCACCTATGAAATAAAATTAATTACTAGACTAAAGTCTATTTGGGTTCACTTGCCCACGGAAGTAGTAGCGGTAGAGTGTGATTACGTAGTAGTGCATCATTAGTTGATTTAGCAAAATACTAGTGTGGATGAAGGTATGTGCAGGTAACTACACCCGTATATTGATCTAAGCTGCTGGTATTGAGCTAAATAACGCATACCACATTGCACATGGTTAATGGAATGCTTTGTACTTTGCTTATGGGACATACAGCTAACTTTTTACTGGTAAGGCATAGAACCTTATAAAAGGTATACAGAAAAATTCTACGATAATTAGTTAACTGTTGGTGTTTGAAATTTTGAAATCGGATGAAAATTTAGCAAGTTATTGCAAATATTCGTGGTGCCAGGTCAACCCAAATAGACTTTAGCCTCGCTACTTCAACTGCTATGCTAGCCCTAGCCCTACTTTGACTTTTCATCTTCCAGTTTAGAATAACCTTCATCCCCTAGTCTAATATAATGGTCTTTGACAGAAAATACATTTCCCACACTGATCTGGTAATGGTCTATACCAAACCACCTGTATTACCTGGTGGTGATGTCATATTATTTGTAGGTACTTCGGGTGATGTCACATTTGTAGGTACTTCGGGTGATGTCACATTTGTAGGTACTTCAGGTGACGTCATATTTGTAGGTACTTCAGGTGACATCACATTTGTATCATCTACAAAAAAATAAGAACACTGTAACTAAGACCACAGTCTCAATAAAAGCTTAA
Organism: Diacarnus erythraeanus; assembly: GCA_964016965.1. Classification (NCBI taxonomy): domain Eukaryota; kingdom Metazoa; phylum Porifera; class Demospongiae; order Poecilosclerida; family Podospongiidae; genus Diacarnus; species Diacarnus erythraeanus. The sequence continues at coordinate 7,865,113 of OZ024671.1, forward strand.
TGTCTGATCCTTCTATCATAGTACCTGTGTACTCATTTCCTATTAATCAGCAGTTATTTTTCTAAAGTGCAATTGAATTGTGAGATGATGTGAATTTTATAGCTAGAAGTGTGTGTGGAGACATGCCAGTCTTGTTATAATAGCTATATAAAACCAAGATTCTACCCACACAGGTCAGTGGTAGACACCACCTCTCAACTACTGTAACCAGACTATGACCATCTCTATAATAGTCAATTCTGCTATCAGGATAATATTTTCAAGCAAAGACCTATTATTTCAAACCTCTTCACAGTGGATAAAATGGTGATCTCAACATGTTTGCTCTAAGTTACTTCTTTGTCTAGATACTTCTTGAGCCAAGAACCTTGAACAAATGAAACCAGCTTAACAAGAAGACTTGTACTCACCATGCATGTAAGTTTCCAGGAATATTTGTTGGAAACAAGGGTGGTTTACATAGCTACATACAGGTTGATACATAACTAAAATTAACGTTTCCCTAATAATATTATAATGATTGATTGCCACTACTAGGCCAAGTCTCTAGAGTAGTCACTTAAACTTTCACTTCTTAAAGAACCAGCCACTTTTACATACTTCTGCCCATGCTGCTAGAGTAGCTCTGAGGTGGTTACTGTGTAGCTAGTTAGGTTGCTATGTGATACACTATAATAATTAAGTAATAGGATCTACAGGTATTTAGGTCAATTAGAGACACCATGTTACAGCCAAAGGCCTTCAGATTTCCAAGTATCATAAATCCTTTTGTCTGGATATAATTACGTATGTTAAGAATATGATTCCTAGTGCATGAAGCAGCTTTGCTATAAGGTTTCACATTAGGAAACCATAAACTACAGGCTTATGGCATGCACAGGTACATCAGAATGTTACTATTGCTGCCTAATCAATCTCTCAACACAGAATTCCTAACATACTCTGACTGGCTATAACCACTCTAATGTTATTTAGTTATCTGATGATGTTTTGAAATTTTGAAGTATGCCTGGTGAAGCTTTAACAGTATGTTAAGAAAGGTGCAATATGATTTGAGTGCAAAAGTACGATATGGCAAGAACTGTATCACATAATGGGGAAATCAGCGTAATCACATGTTATTACAACTCACATGATAATAATTACTGACATACATACATACCTGCCATTACTGAAATGGTCAATTCTTCACTATCTGACCCATCAAAACAGGCTACAGTCATATTACCAGAACTCGGTAAACTGAGTAAAGTATATGTTGATTCCCACAATCCATCTCCACGAGGTAGTAATGTTGCATATGACTCTGAACGAGGTCTATCAATAATAGGTTCCTCGCTTTCCAGATTATCAAAGGAATGTTGACTTCTACGATTCAATGTCCAGACTAATCTTGAGCCATTCGCAATGCAATGAAAAGTAATGAATTCTCCTGGATGGAGTACATTTTGATGTGCTGTTGATGTTAGGTTAATGACAGCACCCCCTAAAATTGTAATAATAATCTTCACTGAGTTAGCATGTGTAGAATGATTAATATTACAGGTACATATAATAATATACAGATCACAGGACTATGCATTATAATACTATGTACATTATGTTCTCCCCACATAGAGAAGAATATATATTAGTTTATTTGGCATTGTTATTAGTAGTTCATTGGTTTATAGTCATAATACCCACTAAAGAAATAGGAACACACTATCATCTAGATTACATTGTGTAGACAAACCAGTAAAGGAGGAAGAAATTAAGTACTTCCTGTAAACAATACATATAGTTATATAGCACTGTCGGAAGTGAGAGTGGGCGCTTTTTAATTTATAATAGGATGATAACAGTGTGAGGCTACTTCAATAAATACATAGTTTTATGTACTTAGGAAGAATGTGGTTATTGGTTATTATCAGAACCTGTTAGTAGTTGGCTAATAAGCCTACTGTACTATAGCCTATGGAAGCACACATACTAATACTGTGTACCACCTACTCTAGAACAAAAAAAATGAAGTATACCAGATGAATAGACATCTGGCTAGTAGTGTTAAAGGGCTAGGAAGGTTAAGACTAGTGTTAGTGACCAGGGTAGTGTATGACAAAGGTAAGTGTCTAGACAAGCTCACAGAGGTAAATAAATAGTAGGTGGGGTTACTGGCATATTTATGCATCTCATCTACTACATCTCACAACTACTACTAGAAGATTAGCTACTAACCTCTCGCCATGAATCCACTAATCACCATTATCACTAGAGCAAATCTCATATAACTACTTGCCGCCATTGCAGGATAGCCATGTGCTCAGTATGTGCACATGTCGTGAATAAAATTACATTATCAGGCTCATATTTTATATAACGCTAAATATAGAATGACCACCACACACAGTAGTTATATGAGACACAAATGTATATAACTATATATGCCTTCAAGATGATAATAGAACTCTGAAACCTTCCACTCATGAATCATTTGTACAAAAGTAACTGTTCAATTCTAAATAATACACACTCTCATGAAATTATGGCTCTTTCTCAGATTCAGATTAATTGTGTACTATTGTTATTGTACTGTATCTAACCCTAGTCCTAGTCCTAGCCCATAGCAATAGTACACAATTGACAATTATGTAATATGAATAATAATTATGTTACATGGAGAAGAAGCTGAAATTGTGTGGCACCACATGTAAGTATATGAGACAACCTTACAAATAGGGGTACTTTCAGAGTGCATGGAGAGGCAATTGAAAACACACCTGTCCCATAGACATGCATGATCACAAAATATGGGTGTGGCAGACAACTATTATAGTGGTAACCATTACCAATCAGTCAAAAAGGTTATGAAAAAAACAACTGAAATGTTGAGACAATCCCAATAGCTATAAGTATAGGATACACCACCCCTATAACCAACAAGTTTGTGGTTATCCCCAAGGCAAAGATAGGATGATAACAGTCTGAGAGTACTTCAGTAAGTAGTCTCATGCTTAGGAAGAATGTGGTTATTGGTTATTATCAGAGCCTTTTACTATAATAGTGGTTGGCTAATAAGTATCTACTGTATTATGGCCTATGGAAACATACTAATACTGTATGTCACCTACTCTAGAACAAAAAATAAAGTATACCAGATGAGTAGACATCTGGTTCCATAGAGATAGAAGTGTTGGAGGGTTAAAGACTAGGAGGATTAGATTAAGGGCTGCTAAGTGGTAGCTAGACAAGCTCACAGAGGTAAATAAATGGTAGGTAGGGTTACTGACTCAGCACCAACCTCCAATTTTAATTGTAGCTCTATAGCTAGTTAGCTAACTGTCTAATGTATCCATCTCATGACTAATCAAAACAATTGTCCCAGAATAACAAAAATATTATGTAGCACAAAACAGAAGATTGTCTAGAACACCACACCCACATTCATATACTCTATTTATAGCCCAGCCGGCTACTACATTCATGACTACTAATAGAAGATATTACGCACCTGTCGCCATGAATATTGCTACTACATTCACTAGAAGATATCACTAACCTCCTGCCATGAATAAATTAGTCATTATCAAAAGAATCTCTCCCACATGAGTATTCACCTCCATTATACCTCAGCGCCACATGTAATCAGTATGTGTACACGTGGCTGTGTAATGCCCATATATGTATATGTTATAGTGGCAACCATTACCAGTTTTAGCATACTAGCTATAGCCAAAAAGGTTGTGAAAATGTTGAGAAAAAACCCAATAGCATAAGTATATGTATACCACTCATAAGTGCCCATATAACCAACAAGTTTGCAGTTATTCTTGAGGCAAAGCTGAGAAATAACCAGAAACAAGTTGGTTGGTTATATGGGACACAAATATATGCCACACACTTTTGAGTGGTGTATCTAACTTATACTATACCGCACATTCACATGCACAAATCTATCTGTTACTATAACTGGCAGATAAAAAAATTAACAGATGTGGGTAAGAAAAAAAGTGTGGGTTATGCCACTATAACCAAAACTTTTGGACCAATCAAATTCACTAGATGTGACTATGTAAAGTATAAGAATAGTCTTGTGCTTAGGAAGAATGTAGTTATTGGTCATTATCAGAATCTGTTAGTATTGAAATAGTGGTTAGCTAATAAGTATTATTATCCTACTGTACTATAGCCTATGGAAGTACACATACTAATACTGTATACCACCTACTCTAGAACAAAAAATGAAGTATGTATACCAGATGAGTAGACATCTGGTTCCATAGAGCTAGAAGTAATAAAGAGCTAGAAAGGTTAAGGGTTAGGAGGGTTAAGGTCTAGGAGGGTTAAAGGCTAGGAGGGTTAAAGGCTAGGGGGTGTTAGTGACTAGTGTTAGTGACTAGTGTTAGTGACTAGTGTTAGTGACTAAAGGTAAGTGACTTAGGTTAGTAGCTAGATAAGCTCACAGAGGGTAGGTGGGGTTACTGACATATTGACTCGGCACCAACCTCCAATTTTAAAAGTAACTATTGTAGCTCTATAGCTAGCTAGCTGTCTAATGTATGCATCTCATCTCATGACTAATCAAAAAAATTGTCCCAGAATAACATAACACAAAACAGAAGATTGTCTAGAACCACATTCATAGCTAGCAATATACTTTATTTACATAGCCAGCTACTACATTCACGACTACTACATGTAAGTATATAAGATAACACAACAAAAAGAGGCGTAGGAAGCACTTTCAGAGTGCACAGGGAAGCAATTGAAAACACACCTGTCCCATAGACATGCATGCCCACAAATGGGAGTGGTAGACCACTATTAAAGTGGTAGCCAACCATTACCAGTTTTAGCATACTAGCTACATATAGTCAAAAAGGTTGTGAAATGTTGAGACAAACCCAATAGCTATTATGATACACCACTCAAAAGTCAACAAGTTTGCAGAGGCAAAGCTGAGAAATAACCAAAAGCAAGTTGGTTTATACGGGACACATACCATAAACTTTTGAGTGATGTACGTATCTAACTTATACTATACCACACATTCACATGCACAAATCTATCATCTGTTATTATAACTGGCAGATGAAATGGATCTGGGTTAGAAAAAAAAAGAGTTATGCTAAGAGCATAAAACACTGCCACTTTGAAACCTGGGACAGGACATGAAGTGTCTTGTAATTCAGTGGGAGACTAGAGAGGACATACTGAGGCAGGAACTAGGGTTGGGATATGTGACCACATAGTGTTTGAAGCACGCCATCTAGGGGGGTCTGGGGGAATGCTCCCACAGGAAATATTTGTATTTTAGATCTCCTAGATTTAATCTGGTGGCATCTCAGGCTGTCTAATAGGCACTCACATGCACTATGTTGCACCAAATAGATTTACAAATATACTGAGGTAAGTGCCTCAGTTACCTCTATGGTATATAGCTACTCCTATGGACTACTTCAACCTTTTCATTTATAGCAAATAGGATGATAACTGTCTGAGAGTACTTCAATAAATAGTCTCATGTTTAGGAACAATGTGGTTATTGGTTATTATCAGAGCCTGTTAGTATTGAAATAGTGGTTGGCTAATTATCCTATATAGTACTATCGCCTATGGAAGCACACATACTAGTACTCCTACTCTAGAACAAAATACCAGATGAGTAGACATCTGGTTCCATAGGGCTAGAAGTGCTAAAGGGCTAGGAGAGTTAAGGGCTAAGGATTAAGGGCTAGGAGGGTTAAGGACTAGGAGGGTTAAGGGCTAAGGGTTAAGGGCTAGGAGGGTTAAGGACTAGGAGGGTTAAGGACTAGGAGGGTTAAGGACTAGGAGGGTTAAGGACTAGGAGGGTTAAGGGCTAGGAGGGTTAAGGACTAGGAGGGTTAAGGACTAGGAGGGTTAAGGACTAGGAGGGTTAAGGGCTAGGAGGGTTAAGGGCTAGGAGGGTTAAGGACTAGGAGGGTTAAGGGCCAGGAGGGTTAAGGGCTAGGAGGGTTAAGGGCTAGGAGGGTTAAGGGCTAGGAGGGTTAAGGGTGACTAGGGTTAGTGTATGACAAAGGTAAGTGACTTAGGTTAGTAGCTAGACAAGCTCTGGTAGGTGGGGTTACTGACATATTAACTCAGCACCAACCTCAAAAGTCCCTATTGTACCTCTCTAGCTAGTTAGCTAGCTGTATAATGTCATCTCATGACTAATCAAAAAAATTGTCCCAGAATAACAAAAATATTAGGCAGTACAAAACAGAAGATTATCTAGAACACCACACCCAACTTTATCACTAAAAGCACAGTTTATTTATTCATAGCTTAGATAGCTACTACATTCATGACTATATACAACTAAAAGATATTACTTACCTGTCACTACGAATCCAATGATAATATTTATGACTAGAGTTACTCTCATATTGCTACTCGCTGCCATTACAGGATACGTATAATATAGTGTATTCGATAAATACACGTAACTAAACATCATGCTCATAGAATGACCACCACCGCACAGGACAGTCACGAGACACATAAATGTTTAATTGAAACATAACCCTGCATCTATGATATTTATAGAACTCTGAAACCATTCAATCATGAAGCTTATTCCTTTGTACAGAAGTAAAACTGTTTAATTTCAAACAATACACATTCTCATATGAAATTATGGGGCACCACATGTAGCTAAGTAAGTAACTTTACAAGACAACCTTAAATTTAATAACAAATAGAGGTATGTGGAAAGCACTTTTGGGAGTGCATGGGGAGGCAATTGAAAATACACCTGTACCATAAACATGCATGCCCACAAATGGGTGTGGCAGACAACTATTATATATACTATAGTGGTAACCATTACCAGTTTTAGTAACTATAGCCAAAAAGGTTATGAAAACAAAACAAAACAAAAAACAAAAAAAAAACAACAAAAAAAACTGTGAACTGTTGAGACAAACCCCATAGGAGAATACTGAGAATAAAACACTATTCATGGCCAATCATTATTATAATTATCTTGTTTTTGGGTGTGGTTAAACAAGTTATGGGTGTGGTTATGGGTGTGGTTGTCTTAGAACCCTCACTTTACAAAATTCCTTATCTGGTCTGGAATTGACATGTTAGTATATCTAGGCACTGAAGTAGTAATAACTTATGTAGTGCGATAGTACCCACTGTGCATTTTCAGCTCCTAACTAACTGTATGTATTACATAGTAATATGATCACTAGTTTAGGTGGCTTAAAATTAAGACAGACCATGATATATAAGTGGGGGTTTTAAGACAACCACACAAACTACACATACTGAAAAAGCTATCAAATTGGAATAGCCTATCAAATTAGAAGATGGTGGAATCATGAATGGAATCAATATTATGAGACCTATAGAGTAAGTATACCTGTACTTCTAGATACTCTTCATTAAAGAAGTCTCATCAATATCGATTATCTGCATTGGTTTGGATATGAGATTCAGTTTTGCACCTATAGCTAGCTTCCCAGAGAAATCACTGATTTTTCTGGAATAGCACAAAGAGCTCTGCAATATGATAATGGATGTGGAGTATAGATAGTTAGCATAAGATGACGTCGAGAGCATTTAGCTTTATTGCCTGTATAGGGGTATTTGATTTTCAGCAATAATTTATGCTATCCAGATTAATATCTCCCTAGTAAGACCAAGTCTCATGTTGGCTGTAGAAATCAAGTAAACACAAGTTTTGTCTTTTTCCCTTGGCCTTGGTGAGGATAGCGACTTGCAACACTGACATTTACTCATTGCCAAAGTTGTCTCCACAGGAACATTATTTTATACTAACTTGTGGCAGCATTGATAGTTTTACACATGGCTTGATCAGACTACACCTTCCACCTTTGCGCACAAGCTATACTAGTTGAGAGAGAAAACCAAGAAAACTTCAACCTACCTAGAACACAAAGGTACATAAAAGTCCATAAATAAGCTAGCAAGAGCCTGCAGGGCAAAACTAAATAATGTAATGATGATAAACACACTAATTGCTTGCTAAAAAAGGTTTTAAACTTACCTCCTACGCATTCTGCCACCACGCTTCATTTAACCCCTTTTCAACAGTAAAGTTATTCAAATTAACCTCTCCCTTGTCTTGCGCATGTCAAAATATTGTCTTCCACTGAGCATGCTCAGCTCTCTTGTTCAATGTCTAATTCGTTTCTAGCGCTTACTATCTGAGTTATATCCCTGAATGGTGAGGGTGGTTAAAAGAGAAAGATTCAATTGCAAGTTCTTTCTAGCTAGAGTGCTTAGACAGCTAATTAGTTGTTTGTTGTTGTTTTTTTCGTTAGCTAGCTGGCTACAATTTTTCTTGCTTATAGCTAACTTATGCACAATAATTATTATAGCAAGCTAATAATGTCTAAAGCTAATGCTTCTTGTGTCCATTTTTTGATGTGCAGAATGGCAACTCTCACAGTTGAAGAAATTCTTTATCAGATCAATTGTGATCATGTTGGGCAGAATCACATGATGAAGGCTGGCTGTGCTACAGTGCTTACCTAACCTATTGAACATTACATTCATAGCTAAGTGGACTTACCTCCTTTATAAAGAACCTGCTTTCTTGTAATATATAGCACGAAGAGTATGATTATCATCTCTGCTATCTCCTTTATATCCGATGTAATTGTAATTGTACACAACCTCAGTGCAAACTACATCTTGGTTAGCACCACTTATAGTTGTAGCCTGAGTCTATTATGCCAACATAAATAGATGCCTAAGCATAATGGGATTAATTGTGATCTTAATAACAATATATTTATGAAACTGTATACAAGGAATACTAACTGATAATAGCAACCATTGAAGCATATCATTTATGTAGTAAACATGTACTACATAATCAGCATCCATTAATCAGTAACAATAACTTCTTATAATGCTATTCTCAAATTCATCACTCATAATGCATTTTGCATTTACATGAAATATTCACTAGAAAGGGTGACCCATAGAAATAGGCTTTAGTCTTCACCCATTTCTAGGCCACTTATTACTAGTTACTTTAATTTGTGTAGTGGTAGCTACTTCAAGACTCCACACATTTCTAAAACTAATGTACTTTAATTTTAGAGGGGGTGGGAGGAGGTGGGGTGTGTGAAAACTGACACCTTTTGGGGAGAAAAGCCAGAATGCCAGAAAATTTTGTCCCTCTGTCTATATAAATCAAGTTTTAATTGATTATTACAATCTTTTTGAATATGAGTAGTCAGCTAGCTCTTATTGTTTACTAAACTTAATGCTGTATAATGAATAGAACTTACAAGCAGTTCTCACTACAACTAAGTATGTTTGTTGCGTATTATTTCCCAAGATACTCTATTAACATAAGACTAAGTCTTTTTGGACACTTTTTTAACAGTCGATTTAACAACTGACAATGAAGTATCTCCTCTACCACCAAAGTTATTTGATCTCTCAGTATCTCCTGTATCACCACAGACATTAGATCATTCTCAACCACCTGTACCACCAAAGTTATTTGATTTATAATTCCTCAAGTTTCTGGGGTGAACAGAACACCATTTAATAACAATTTAGAGATACTGTAGTATTGATAATAACAACCAATTATCATTTTTTTGAAAGTAATATTCTAAATACAGAGTCCATTCACCTCCAGTTATTACTATTACTAGAGGGCAAGAAGTTTTGCTTGAATAGAATATGTACTATACATACATGTAAAGCTGCCAATATAATTGAACCAACTCACTAATGTAGGGCTCACTCTACTCCCCCACAATTATTAGCAGTAATTAAAATTTTCATGATATGATATTAGTTCATTCAAAAAAACTATGTTTCAGTAGAGGTAGCTAGAGGCATACCTTCATGTTATACCTCTGCTTTACTTCTTTCTTCACACCTTAATGCTTAGATTTCTTGCTTATGTTCATGGAGTAGCTAACTAGACATTATCTACAGATTGCACATTACCTGATTCTTCTTGCTATTATAGACTAGTACACCTGTTGGTCAGTGTCTACTATGGAAAGCTTACCTGTTTGGAAAAAGTACAATTTGCTAACCGTCATTTATAATATTATACCCACTAGCAAGAACCCTTTACCGAAATTACTTACTAGCACAAACCCTTTACCCACCTGCAAGCAGGACCATATACCAAGACCCTTTACCCACTAATACCTTATTTCCTGAAATTTTCCTTTCCTTAATCATTCATTTTTCAAATTTTCATGTTGTTTTAATTTCAAATGAACCTAGCAAGCCCAGCATGCTGCGTTGTATACATCTCCAATTATTCAACTTTTTAAATTTCGTAATAAAAGTGACATCCGAAATTTAAATGACGAAAATTTCAGCAAATACGGTACACTACTGACTGACGACATGAACACCTACAAACGACTCTTTACCCACTGACCATTTACCCATTGACTACTGGAATTCATAACCATTTACCCACTATCATGAACCTTGTACCCACTGATTCTTCAAGAATGGTTATCAAAGAGTTTGAAGAGAAAATTTACAGAGAACACCAAATCTATTGTACAATGTCATAGGATTAATACACAAGGAGAGTCATACATATCATCCACTGAATCTGTATAGTAGTAGAAGGAATACAAAGAATCAAATGTTTGTGGATGTAACAGCTACCTATATAGTAGCTACTGAGCTTTAGCAAATGTCTGCTATAACTCATCCATCTCTCCTTTATAAATCATTGATCAGGTTTACAATAACTTAACCCCATGTGGTCCAACTAATAGTTACTCTGTGTCAGAAAAGTTTACTGCTACCTGTATATATAGTGTGCATCCATTAAGATTTTTACTCTGCCACTATCATGTTCCAAATGGCTTGGTGTGATGACAATATCTACTGATAAGATATTTTCCACTCCTTACAGTACAGATAATAATAATATACACATGCTGCCATGCACTCAAGATATCGACGTCATTCAGTTTGGGCGAAGTCAGAGGCTAATTCATAGCAACTGTTGCCACACGGCCATATTTAGTGGCAAAAAGCACAGGTGGCATAGCCTGTTTGTATTTCATAACACTTTTTTAAAGGTGTCCAGAATAGAGATCGGTCCCACTCATTATAGAGTTTGAACAATTTTTAAGAAATAATCAAGCACAAGTCAAAAGCATGAGGCTGATAGCCTCAGAAGCTCACATAACAGTTAGAGGATAGTAAGCTAGCAGTGCTTCAAAAATCTAATACAGAAATGGCTTTGTCAAGTTGAAGTAGTTATATGATACAGAGTTAACCTTAGCTATACATATTATTACTTGTTGAACCAATAAACATAAAAGACACAAGCACACATCCTTGCAACAAAGCTGCTAGCTACTACTCTTTCAACTTGTTAATGACCATTTCTGCTACAGATTTGTACACTGCTTAGGCCATTCCAGTTGTTTCTGTAAGTATCATCTACTGGTCACCTGTCTGGTTCTATGAGTTGCTACAACTCTCTACATCTACTGGTTGTCAGAGTTCACAAACTTCATTTCAACTCAAAATTTACACATGGCACAACTGTTTAATCACGTGATCATGATTATATATATTGCAAATAAGTTAGTGTGTGTGATGATCCTTTACCATTATCAGTTCTAACAGTTTCTTGGGCATGTCAGACAAGTAGGTAGCAATGAAAAGAAAAAATAAAATTGACAACAAAATCTTGAATGTTAATAGCTATTATGAAATGACTGAAAACTGCAACAAAAATTATTCAATTCTATGTCTTTTGTTTGTAATGTAATTTTGGTGGCTGACTTTATGGCAAATTGAACCGAGTGATCTGACAATTCTGTATACCTGATTTCCATTTGATTATAATAACTCCTAGTACACAAAAATAACAACAGTAGCAGCAGCCACTATTCCTATTATGTCCCCTGTTTCCAGTCCTCCATGTCCAGAAGTGGTACTGTTATCTGTAGCTATAATAAATAGTGAAACATTCAACAATTATAAATAATAATGACATTATTTTATATCTACTAATTTATATACTTGTTACAAAGGTATAGAAATGTGGCAACCATATGACTGTAGACTCCAGTAAATTATGCCGGGCATAATTAAAGCATAATAGGCTAGACAATTATGCTGGGCATAATTGAGCAAAATAGGGAGCCTCAACCATTATGGTTGGCATAGTTTAGAATTGATCATGACTGACTAGTACATGGCCTAAGTGCATGTTGTAGCTAGTTAGCTGAATTAGTCCTAATGGAGTTTTCCTGCTCTAATAATTCTAATCCTGAGATTAAGAGTAGTAGCAATGGTTAATCATAGTGTGAGAGCTCTTTAGTTCAACAAAAAAATAGGACTGCTTCATTGCTAAGTAGATTAAGAGCCTCAACTAAGTCCGATTTGTGTCGAAAAAGGAAGATACTGACTCAATTTGTCTAAAAATGTAGGGCATAATGGGTAGAATTCAGAGCATAATATTTCCAAGCATAATGGGCAAAAATTTGAGCATAATTTACTGGACTCTACATATATGACTGCTCACACTGATTGAATTGATAGAAACACAAGCTAAACATTCCTTTGGTCAGGTCTTAGTGTGTATCAAGTTTCATGCAAAGTGCTCTTATAAAATTATACTGACTATGTGGTTTCTTGATAAGAGGGATTAAGTTTAAGGCAAATTGTTAAAAAAAAATTCTTTGGAGACTACTGCGCTTTATCCTAGTCATTGTCAATGGCTATCCCAGCACCTCAGCTACACCTACAAAATCTATAAAGCAGGCTAAAACATGACACTTATATAATAAATTATTAGCCCCCCTACTCTCCCCTCCCCCCTGCTATGCTTGCCCTAGCACTTTCTTCCAGTTTAGTATAACTTTCACACTCTGGTCTAATATAACGGTCTTTAACAGAAAATACAATTCCCACACTGATCTGGTAATGGTCTGTACCAAACCACCTGTATTACCTGATGACACTTCAGGTGATGTCACATTTGTAGGTACTTCAGGTGACGTCATACTTGTATTATCTACAAAAAAAAGAACACTATAACCAGGACCACAGTCTTAACAAAAACTTAATGTCTGATCCTTCTATCATAATGTATTATCTGTGTACTCAAATTCATATTACAAGTATATTACACTTCATGAGATTTCCTATTGATTAGCAATTATTTCTCTAAAGTGAACTTGAATGGTGAAGTTGCTGTGAAGTTTATAGCTAGGAAGAGTGTGTGTTGAGACATGACAGTCTCTTTTACAATGACTAACATGTTATTATAGCTAAAACCAAGACTCTACCCACACTGGTCAGTGGTGGACACCAGCTCTCAACTACTGCAACCAGACTATAACCATCTCTTTGCAATCTCTTTTAATTATTATAATTCCCTAAAATATTTGACTGGCTAGGAGAAAAGCACTTCATGGTGAATTAGCTATTTGATGATGTTTGAAATTGGAGGTACCTGGTGAAGTCTAATATTGTCCAGTATGTTCAGAGTAAAATATAATTTGAGTGTAACAGCAAGAACTGTATCACACGATGGAGAAATCAGTGTAATCACATGTTATTACAACTCACATGATAATAATTACTGACATACATACATACCTGCTATTACTGAAATGATCAATTCTTTCATAGCTGACCCATCAAAACAGGCTACAGTCATATTACCAGAACTTGGTAAACTGAGTAAAGAGTATGTTGATTCCCACAATCCATCTTCACGAGGCAGTAATGTTGCATATGACTCCGAAAGAGGTTTATGAATAATACGCTCCACACTATCCAGATTGTCAAATGAAAATTCACTCCTACTATTCAACGTCCAGACTAATCTTGAACCATTTGCAATGCAAAGAAAAGTAATGAATTCTCCGGGACGAAGTTCATTTTGTTCTGCTGTTGATGTTAGGTTAATGCCTAAAATTATAATAATAATACTGAGTTAGCATGTGCAGAATGATTAATATCACAGGTATATACTGTGCATTTTAATGTTATGTACATTGTGTTTTCCCAACATAGAGAAGTGTACCACTACTTGTCATGATTATTAGTACATGAATTTGAAAGTAAAATATTTTTAGAAGCCAGCCAGAATCATTCCTATATTACTAATCTGATCAATGGTACTGTTTTTTTAATTTTGTCAATAGTAGTTTATTGGTTTTGTTGTTTTGTTGTTTTGTTGTTTTGTTTATTCATAACTTCCTATTAATAGATAGTGGTTATATATTATACACAATTCACAGTGAGTTATATACCAACGTACACACTCTCATCTAGATTACACAGCGTATACAGCTACAAGAGAAAGGAATTAAGCACTTCCTATAATCAGCTTTATAGTCAGCACTTCAAAAACTACTGGGAGGACATTGCCTAGAGTGGGAGGGCTGCTGTAAACATGCCCACTTTTTACTTTATAGGATTTGGAATGAAAAAATAGCAATCTGAGGCTACTTTAATAAACGGTCTAACGTGTAGAAGAATGTGGTTATTGGTTATTATCAGAGCCTATTACTATCAAAATAGTGGTTGGCTATTATCCTATTATACTATGTATAGCCTATGGAAGCACACATACTAATACTGTATGCCCCCTACTCACCAGATGAGTAGACATTTGGTTCAATAGGGCTAGAAGTATTAAAAGGCTATAGTAGGATTGGTTTGTAATGAATACAAGTGCTCTTGTGGATTCAAGTAATTATTCCAAATTATAATATTTAAACTAATGGTTGCTAGGACTCCAAACACAGCCTTATCATTACACAACAAAAAAATTGAGTAAAATCTCCACACCCACTGACAGCACAAAGGTAACTCCACATCTAAGTTATATTATTTAGTGAACTCAAGCAACTGATTAACTGTTAGCTACATAAATTAGATGTAATCTGTGAAAAAAGTAGTATGGTATGGGGACATAATAATTTTCCTATCAATATCCTTTCAGTCTCTGATCTAACTGTCATGTTTACTTTATAGTGATAGAGTAGTAAATTAAATGAATGATACAGTTAGTGTATGAATGCCCAGTCCCCCCAGTAGAACTAAAACTACTCTTATAGCTACTAACAAAACTTACAAAAGAACTATAATATAATACGTACATATAATATTATTATTGATAAAGAATTGAGATAGGTATTTAACACAAAGGAAGAAGGATCTAAAGGAAGAGGGAACAAATGGCCCCAAAGGGTACTATACAGTTATACAGAATAAACAAACAAACAACAATAACTCACGAATAAATTAATACATTGAGTTGATTAGTACTAATAATTTAGTATCTAATAAATAATTTAGTATTTACCTAACCACCTATAGAACTATAATGTAAGATTAACAATGAAAACTTACCAGGTGTAGTTGAGGCACTAGTTTGAGGGCAAGACTCGGACCCTTCATAGTAAAATAAGAACATATTTGGACACTTTTGTATCTATACATGTTATATTATTATTTGAGTATGATCCGGAAAATTTTCTGTGAGCTTATGTACACTATCTAGCATTCTCTAATCTTCTACACCCCTGATTACTTGTTTAATGGAGTTCTGTAGACTCTCCATTCATTCCACAGTCTACACCATAGTCATTGTCATGTTAAGTTCTCTTCAGAATTGAAGAGTTAATATTCCTTGCCTCTTATTCTGATTTATGACTAATCTAAAATTATGGTTTCTAGCAAATTTTTTTTTTATTTTCCCAGCTCTTCCACTCATCATAGAGAAGGTTCTTGCTAAGGTAGTAAGACTTCTAAATATCATAGATCCTCTGGTGCTGGTATATAATAACTTCTTCAATGTCAAAGATATGATTCCTAGTGCAGCCAGAACATGTCAGCTTTTGTGCACAGGTACATCTGACTGCTTATTACTGTTGCCTGATTGATCTCTAACATTGACACAAAATTCCCAGTAGTCAACACACTCTGACTAGACTAGGAAGAAACCTTATAAAAGTACTCTATGGTTAATTAGCTAAGATGTTTGAAATTGGAGGTATCTCTTGTAAAGCAGAACAGACTTCAGTATGTTCAGAGTACGATAGATGACAATGATTATATCAGTGTCACATGTTATTACCACTAACATGTTAATAATTACTGACATACATACATACCTGCAATTACTGAAATGATCAATTCTTCACTATCTGACCCGTTAAAACAGGCTACAGTCATATTACCAGAACTCGGTAAGCTGAGTAAAGTATATGTTGATTCCCACAATCCATCTACACTTGGTAGTAATGTTGCATGTGAGTCGTCTTGAGGTTTAGGAATAATCTTTCCCATCCTTTCCTGATTGTCAAATGAAAATTGACTCATACTATTCAATGTCCAGACTATTCTTGAGCCATTTGCAATGCAAAGAAAAGTAATGAATTCTCCAGGACAAAGTACATTTTGTTGTGCTGTTGATGTTAGGCTAATGACAGCATCCCCTAAAATTGTAATAATAATCTTCACTGAGTTAGCATGTGTAGAATGATTAATATTACAGGTACATATAATAATATACAGATCACAGGACTATGTATTATAATACTATGTACATTATGTTCTCCCCACATAGAGGATAGAGTATACTATTATGGCTATTAGTATATAGTTCATTGGTTTTTGTCTATTCATTACTTCCTAAATAGTATTAATAGCTATGTACACATAATTCCATTGGGAGTTACCCACTAAAGAAACAGGAACACACTATCATCTAGATTACATCATGTAGACAGCTATAAGAGGAAGGAATTAAGTACTTCCTGTACACAATACATAATCAGCTTTATAGTTAGCACTGCCGGAAGTGAGAGTGGGTGCTTTTCAATTTATAATAGGATGATAAAAGTGTGAGGCTACTTCAATAAATAGTCCCATGCGCCTATGATATGAGACACATAAATAAATAAATAATAAAACCACACCTCCAAGATGATTAGTAAAACTGTTCTATTCCAAATAATACACACTCTCATATGAAATTATGGTGTACCAAATGTAAACCTGACAAATAGAGGTCTTTTGGAGTGCATGGGGAGGCAATTTAAAACACACCTGTCCCATAGACATGCATGCCCACAAATGGGTGCGGCAGACAACTAGTGACAGTTTTAGTATACTATAGTCAAAAAAAGTGAAATGTTGAGACAAACCCATTATGAGAAGACTGATAGCATAAAACATTTATAGCCACTTTGATATCTAGGAAAGAACATGAAGTGTCTATTGTAATTCAGTGGGGGAACCAGAAAATTACAGAATGGGTGGACTGTTTCAACTATTAAGGATGATAGCTAACAGTCTGAGGTTACTTCAGTAAACAGTCTCAGGACTAAAAGAATGTGGTTACTGGTTATTAGTTACCAGAGTCTGTTAGTATTGAAATAGTGGTTGGCTAATAAGTATTATTATCCTACTGTACTATAGCCTATGGAAACACACATACTAATACTGTATACCACCTACTCTAGAACAAAAATGGAGTATACAATATTTGGTTCCATAGGGCTAGAAGTGTTAAAGTACTATAGGAGGGTTAAAGGCTTGGAGGGTTAAGGGTTAAGGTTAAGGGCTAGGGTTAAGGGCTAGGGTTAAGGGTTAGGATTAAGGGCTAGGGTTAAGGGTTAGGGTTAAGGGTTAGGGTTAAGGGCTAGTGTTAGTGACTAGGGTTTATGGCAAAGATAGCTAAGTGACTTAGGTTAGTAGCTAGACAAGGTAAATAAATGGTAGGTGGAGTTACCAGCATATTGACTCAGCACCAACCTCCAACTTTAAAAGTCCCTATTGTAGTTACCTATAGCTACATAGCTGGCTGTATATATTTACACATCTCATAATGGGTAAGCAAAAGGTTGTTCTACAAATATTGTGTAGCTAGCACACATTCTAGAACACCACACCCACATTCATAGATAACAACATAATTTTAGCTACTGGCATATTGACTCAGCACCAATCTTTTGTTATATAGCTAGCTGTATACTTTGACACATCTCATCACATGGGTAATCAATGGGTAGCTAGCACACAGTCTAGAACACCACACCCGCATTCATAGCTTAGCTAGCTTAGCTACTACTTCATTACTACGTACTTCATAACTCCTACTATAACTACTCCTACTCTAAGGTACTATACGCACCATTTCTCACCAATCTAATAGTCATGATTATCATTATTAGAGTCATTCTCGCATAGCTCAAGTTTCCTATGCTAAGGTCAGTCGATGAAATAGCTACACATTCATGACTACTACTACTACTATACGCACCTGTCACCATAAATCCAATAATCATTGCAAGCACTATCAAGTTTCTACTCGCCTCCATTAGTCATGTGCTTTCAGTAGATACACGTGAATATAATTACATCATATTTATGCATGCTAAATATAGAGTGACCACCGCCACATAGTTGTCAGTTATATGAGACACATAAATGTTCACAATCATGCCTCCAAGATAATTATAGATTTCTGAAACCTTCCATTCACGAAGCTTACTCCCTTGTGCAAAAGTATAAAAAGTATATTGCTGTCCTAAAAAATCCATAGAGTAAATACGTATAGACTTGATTATGTGGCCAAAGGCCACAGCAAGACCTCCTGTATGAAGCTATGGAAACAAAACTATGATTGTTTGATTGAGTGATATGTGTATTAGATAGAGGGGCACTATTAGAAAGAAATTTTATAGAGGATAGTCTGAACTAGCAATGAGCAGAAAAATACACAGAAATCTATTTTTGGCCTTGATCCATCCACAGACAATTTTCTGCCTCCAAAATCCACAGATTGTAAATAAACCCAAGAACCTGGCAACACAGCTAGTTCAGAACATGTTCAGGGTTCAAAGTACTGTATATATATAGAATGTTCGGTAAGGGTTACCAAAGTTAAATACCATGTTACCACATCACTCCCCCTCCAGTGAAGAAATGAATGATTACAAGTCTAAACGTACTGGCCAATGAACATGAAGTCCAGATCGGGTAATAGTTGGTGTACAAGGAGTCTGCATCCTTGAAGGTGATGAAGTATTAGTGGGTTGAGAAGGTTGAGAAACTGGGGGTGGTGGTGTCAGCTGCAGAGTCCAGGTGAGTAGGTTTGAGGCGATCCAGTGAAACTGTCTCAGCCTTGTTCCTGATGTCAACAGTAAAGTATTTGTCTTGCAGCTTCAGGATTTTGTATGGGCCATCATAGGGAGTCTGTAAAGGCTTCCGGACTGAGTCAAACACATGAGTGCAGGAGA
This sequence comes from Diacarnus erythraeanus, assembly GCA_964016965.1. Classification (NCBI taxonomy): domain Eukaryota; kingdom Metazoa; phylum Porifera; class Demospongiae; order Poecilosclerida; family Podospongiidae; genus Diacarnus; species Diacarnus erythraeanus. The sequence continues at coordinate 7,884,372 of OZ024671.1, forward strand.
CTAGGTCATCCCCAATATGTACTTTTCGTGTTGGAAGGTTCTGCATGATGGCCTTTAGTTGAGATACATAACTAGTGGGGTCCATTATAGTAGTTTCTTGGATGCAATTGAAAAAAAAAACACCCTGGGATACACTAGTTCAGCTGCTGTACACTGAAGGTCTTCTTTTAATGCAGTTCGAATACCCAGCAATACCAAAGGCAGTGCATCTGTTCAATGAGTTGGGTTTGCCTTCTGCTGTGATGTCTAATATTGGGATGGCTTCTGGCCAATGGGTAAATTGGTCTATACACGTTAGGATGTAGGTATAGCCTTGTGATGTGGGAAGTGGGCCTACCAGGTCAATGTGGACTTGGTCAAATTGAGCATCAGGAAGTGTAATTGTGGACCGTGTGCCAGTGAACCTTGGCTCTTTGGCAGTGAAGGTGTAACTGAGTCCACCTGACGTCCTTATTGACATTGGGCCAAACATGCTGAGCTGTAATAAGATGTTTGGTTGCACGTATTCCAGGGTGGGACAGTGAGTGTAGAGAATCAAACATATGGCAAAGGAGTGCTGGCACAAAAGGTCTGTGCACTTCTGTGGAAGTGTCACATATGATTGTACCATCTGCAAATGAGAGTGGTATGTTACTTAGAGTGAGAGAGGATGGGGAGTATAAAATTTGAGAGTTCAGGATCAGTGTGCTGAGCCTTAGCCATTGCAACAAGGTGAACTTGAGGTGGAGATGCATCAACAAATGCATTCATCTCGATCCTAGACAGTGTATCAGCAACAGCATTGTCCATACCTTTGACATGTCTGATGTCAGTGGTGAACTGTGAAATGAAACCCAAATGCCGAGCTCGTCTTGGAGAATGTCGATCAAAGCGTGTGGTGAGGGCATAAGTCAATGGCTTGTGATCTGTGTTAATGTAAAAGGTGCGTCCTTCTACAAAATGCGAAAAATGTTTGATGGCCAAGTAAACAGCTAACAATTACCTGTCAAAGGTATTATAGCATGTCTCTGTGACTTCCTAGAGAAGTAAGAAATTGGGCACCATTGGCTGTCAATATAATATTGTTGGAGGACAGCTTCAATGATGCATCTAGATCAAGGCATCAGGCTTGGGATTAAAAAGGATGGAGCTTTTGACCCGTAGTGGGTTGGGGAAAAAAACTAATCACTTGTACTTTCTCCTCGAGGGGGTAGATCCCCTACCAATCAACAAGATGTTCAAGGAAGTTAAGATTGCTCACTCCAAACTCACACTTCTGTGAATTAATGATGATGCGCAAATAATAGAGTGGCTACACCTGACATCATCTCCACATCTGTGTGGCAGAATTGCATGACAAAAATGAGCAGGATGTGATAGCAACATGGAGGGACACAGCAGAAAATAACTTTTGAGGATCTTCATTCAAAGCTGGATCAAATAGATTCCTTTCCAGACTTCAAGTAAATATGCATTGAGGCATTCCAGAACTAGATGTAGATGGCACTTATGTTCCTCTGGACTACCACTGGCTATAAGGAGGTCATCAATGTAGGCATAGCAGAAATCCAGTCCATCATTGGAATGTCTGAGCACCATTCCTCAGGACAAATGACATAATATGTAAAAAGCTGAAGGGAGTTGTTACTGCTGTTTTCAGATGGCTTCACAGAAATTTGGAAGCATGTATCAGTCTATCTTGGATAGTGTAAGGAGGCTGCAAAGTCCTGCATGCGAGGAATAAAGTAGCAGTGATCAGGAGTTGTTGAGAACCTGATAGTCTTCACAAGGGTGTCAGTCTCCTGGAGTCTTCTTGGGAACCATGTGTAATGGAGATGACCAATGGCTTGAAGAGGGATGAATGATTCCCAATTTGAGCATGTGCTGGAGCTCCTGGTGAGCCACTTTGAGGTGTTCAGGGGTCAGTCGTCAGGTATGAGCAGATACTGGGGGCCATTGGTCATTATGTGGTGTGTCACATCATGCTGGACTGGACAGTTCTTAGTGTGTGGCTTTGTCACATCCAGAAATAAACTCATTTGAGGGGTCATAGTAGGACCAGGTTGGACTGGGGGGGAATGGGTCATGCGTGATAATTTCCCGAATCTTCAACTGTGTGAGAGTGTCCACGAGAAGTTTGTGCTTAAGGTCTACAAGGAAACCAAAGTTCCTGAGAAAATCAGTACATAGGATAGGTTTCTGTACATTTGCTAGGATGAAGATCTATTGGAAGGTTCATCTTAACCCAAGGTCTAGTGTGTATGAACGTGTACCATAGGTTGGTATTGGTGTGCTATTGATGGCTGGAAGACTGAAGTTTTCTTGCTGGTGAGTGCTTTCAATGTGTGAAGGAGGACACTGACTTCAGTACCTGTATAAACAAGAAATTTCTGGACTGTTGAGCAGTAAAATAGATGACTAGGAGGTAGGCCAGTGACACTTGTCGCCGCTAGTGGCTGGCCTAGTCGTTTAACACTGTTTGAGAATATGGGGGTTTGCACTTCTGGGCCAAGTTACCATAATTTCAATGGTACCAGCACAGGGTTGCATCTGTTTGGATGTGAAGAGCTACTAGCGACGTGACCTGGAAGGAGTTCAAGATCAAGGATGAGTCAATGCCTAGATTGAATCATGGAACTGAGAAACCTCTGCACAAAGTTGTTCTACTTCAGTGGCTAACTGTGGTGAGCTAACAGCGGACACTGAAGGGACAGCCACCTCGACAACTTTGTCTGCCAAATCTGCAAGTTCTTCAAGGGAGGAAGTAATACTGGTGGAGACAAGGACCACTCAAACATTGGCTGGAAGGCGTTGGAGAAAGAGTTCCCTTAGAAAAGTTACATCTGCCACTCCAGCACGGTTCCCTAACAATTATTGCATACATTGGAGCAGTTAAGTGGGCTTTCTGTCTCACCAGTTTTTCCATATTGAGGAGTTGTTGCAGTTTCCTTTGTTTGAAAGTGGCCTATCATTTGATCAGTTGCTCTTTGAGAGTAATGTATGGACTTTCAGGTGGTGGATGTAGGATGAGATCTCACACCTTAGTAGCAAATTCAGGGGAGAGAGATGCTACAAAGTGATGGAACATAGTTTTCTGTGAGGTGATCCTACACGTAGTGAATTGTGCCTCAACTTGAGCAAACCACACCTCCGAATCAGCTGTCCAAAATGGTGGCAGTTTGATGTTAACTGCTGCTATCACTGGTGATGGATCTGTGTCTTTTGTCATGTTCAGTTTGCATAGTTGCCAACTTTTCCAGATCAAAATTCAGGACAAAAAGCAACACCATTGGGCCACACCCACTTTAGAAGCCACACGTCTTACATATGACCTTTGCACTATTGTTTATTATGACTATGACTACAAGTTAGCATAGTTCAGTTAGTTCAGCTAGCTAGCTACTTCGTAGTGCAGATCGGGTAGCTTTATTGCACTTCTGTAGAAGTTAGCTAGTACATAAGTTTAATGTTAATCATTGCAGTGCTCATAATTCTGGGACAGGAGGCCTTTTATCCAAGACAGAGCTAGTAAATCCGGGACTGTCCCAGACATTCGGGACTGTTGGCAACTATGACTTTGTGTCAGGTAACCAATGTTGAGGTTATGATCCAATTATGAGAACTCAACTATTAACAGAACTGAAAGAGTATCCAAAAACAGTAACTAGTTCAGAACATAGAACATGTGTTCAGGGTTATGTATAATAGAATGTTTGGTAAGGGTTACCAAAGTTAAATACCATGTCACCACATTGCCTATAACTAGCTGTATATTTTTACACATCTCCTCACATAGGTAAGTAAATTAAAGAATGTCTACAAAAGTTGGGTAGTTATATAGCAACACCCACATTCATAGCTATCAACTCTCTAAACGCACCATTTCTCAATAGTCATAATTATCATTATTATCAAGTTTCCCATATTGTTACACTAAAGGTAGAGTTTACATACTTCTTGCCATAAATCCACTAATCACAATCATTATCATTAGAGTCACTCTCATATTGCTACTTACCACCATCACAGAATAGCTAATTCATAACGACCAAATTCCAAATAACCGAATTCATAATGACATCACCATGCTCATAATTTGTATAATAAATGCTGACATGGAGTGACCACCTCCACACACAGTACAGTTATATGACATATTATAAATGACTTCCAAGATAATTCTGAAATCCTCCACTCATGAAGTTTATTCTTTATAGCTACAAAGTAAAAACTGTCCTATTCCAAATAATACACACTATCATATGAAATTATGGCTCTTTCTCCAAGACTTCAACCACTATCATCAAACTATGACCTCTCATAGAATTTGGCCACCCGACAAAATTTTGTCAATTATACTTTTTGTCACTAGTATTTTTATAGTTTATCCCTCCAAGCTATAAGAAATAATTGTGAAGTTCAGTGTGTATATAGGCGATTACAAGTCATTTTAATGGAACATTATACATAAAGCATGGACCCACTCCTACAAAAGAAACAAAAGGCTAAAGAGCGACTTCAAAAGCAGCAATAACAGATCTGTTAGCCAATGAAAAACTTGTGCATTAGAAGCTATTGTCAAGCAATGTATAGCTTGGTGGTTTATATAAGGGCCTATTCCACTGTTTTAAATCCCACTGATGAGCCAGTATGTATAATAGCTATCTAGACACTGAATTGGTAATAGCCTTATGCAGTGTGATAGTTACTGCAATTATCATGTAGTAGGCCTGCATTGAACCACTTGACTCAACAGTGGATTACATACACTAGAAGCTATGCACAACCTGGATTGAACTACATATTTCCCAAGACAACTAGGGACTAGCTTGAAGAATACCATATCTGTAATTGAGGTAGATCTCCTCAGCTAATACACATACCGTATAGTGTTTTATTTTGAAGGAGTTAAACTATCTATTTACCTGGCTTCTCCATTTACCTGGCCCCTGACTTCGTGAAAGTTGAAGTCCTCCAAAATAAAGTGCTATACAGTAATAAAACCTATTAGAGCATCTACTAGAGAACAAGAAGTTGTCCCTTTCTCAATACTAAGAGGAATTGGATGTTTTGAAAAGTGAATTGTCAGCTTACCTTGCTCAGACTGCTGACTTAGATCCAGATTTTAGTCCCCTTGAGTGGCTAAATTCTATTGAGCTCCCAAGGTGGTCTGCCACTGCTACTATAAGTGTTTCTTCTGCAGCCTTTTTCAGCAGCTGCAGAGCGTATTTTCAGCTTACTTTGGGAAACAGCAAGACGATTAGTCTCCAAGACTATATAGCTAGAGGCAAATTCTGAACAATTATTGAGCATAATTCCAAGAATAGGTCCCATTTTGGAGCCATGTTCAAAAGCGTAATAGAACTTATTTCCCTCAAGTCTATAATCTGTTAGCAGCTCATAGTAGCTTATTATCTATAGATGGGCCTTCATCACATGAAAGTGTCATTATTAGCGAAGTCATGACTATAATCAAACTATGAAGATTGAAAAAACTTACTTAAGACCAAGTAAATAAGCTGTTAGATAATTACTAAGAACTGAACTTGAAGCTAACACACTACATGGTCAAACCATGCAAATAAATTATGTACTGATGACCATTACCAAGTATTGGCATTAATTAGAATTTGGGAGCCTATGGCTGCCCAAGCCGACCCTACACCAATATAACAAATAAAAAAATCTTGAAATATGATATAGCACAGAGTACATTGATAGCTACGTAGTTATGAAGCTATATAGTTACCACGCCATATATCCAATAAAGATAATTATAATTAGAATCAAAGCTAGCTATTACAGCACATACCACTTGATGTCATTGATCCAATAAAGGCAATCACAATTAGGATCATCTTCATGGTTTTAAATACCTAAGCTGGAAGATATTCACAACACGACATATAGGACATGCACAGTTCTAATTAAGTTACGTAAACACGTTTATAGCCTGTAATTGGATCATAACCACACCTCTAAGAAATTTTAGAACACTGAAGCCTTCTATACACTCATAAAGTTATCAAAAAATACCTTGAGAGTTATTGAAAAGGATTGTTATAATAATACCTTGGCAAGATTATAACTTGCAAGAAGGGTTTTTGCAAGCTCCTAGAGACAGACCCATCAAGTTTCACTCATTGGGAGTGATTCTTACTCATTCTTATTCAATCTTATAATCACTGTCAAAGTTTATTAAAGACCATGACCATGGCCAGTATTGAGTTTCAGAGGGTAGACATACCCTCTTGAATCAGTCCAACAATGTGGTTTGTATTCTTTTCACCTAAAAACTCTAAGAGGCCACTAATCATAAGCCAAAAGACAACATATTAGACAATGGAAATAAGCCTAATACATTACTCCACTCTGTGCCCATACACAGCCTCACTATTTCTTCAGGTTCACCCATAATCACACACACTCACTGTCTTCTTCTAGCCTCAATGTTCCTTTATGTACATTCTCTGACCACACAAGAGAGTAGTTTACGCACACACATTCCAGTGGTCTCTATAGCACTGCTCTATTTACCTGCATCATGCCTAATACAGACATACTTACACCTAGAACCCTTGAGAGCACTTCAAAGTTGTGTCGCCCTTACATGCCAATGTGCCATGCATTCATGTATAGCAGTGCCTCCATGTATAAGCATTGTCGCATATTTATATGCAAAAGTCAAGGTCAATAAGCAAGTAAGCAAATGTGACACAAAATAAGCAAAAAAGTGACCTCTGACATAGAGCACTGATAGAATCAAGATCAAATTTCGATCCTCACTTACCACTGAGATTATATCATCTCTCATAGGCTGTCACTTTAATAAGACCTGGAAGTGCTGTGAGAACAATAAATTTAAAGACTCTTTACTGATTGCTACAAAGAAATGTACTCATGAAAGAAACATGCACTATAAACAGGGCTAGCCACATAGCTTGTTCATAATAATTACAATAACAATGTTACATGTGTATGCAAACTGGGGCCAAAATAAACAAAAATTGTTTATTCTATATGCATATCTAAAGTTACTACTTGGAGGCTCTGGTATAGAGAGCATTCTTAATATTCACTGTTCTAGGAATTCAATTCATGTAATTCTGTGGCAGGGGGAGGGGAAGTGGGAGGTGCACATTGACCTTCCAAACCATTCTTCCATTAATAATTATTGTGATCTAGATCACTGTTTATTGCTTACTATTACAGGAACTAACTTACAGTCAGTTGATTGCAGCAGGACTACACATACTGAAAAAGAGCCTATCAAAATAGAAGATGATGGAATAGCCTATCAAATTCAAAGAAGATGGAATAACCTATCAGATGATGGAATCATGAATAGAATCACAATTACCTTTGTGGTCATACTATAATCATTTTCAGCACAGCAAAAGCGCCAACCAGATACACAAGATACTGTACCAGTTACAGCTTTAGAGGTTTTGTCTCAATCATATCTGAAAATTAACATCAATTTGTCATGTGATTGACAAAAATTATTATTATTATGTATAATATTAAGTACATCAATAAGCCAAAAAGAATTACCTTAACGTAATGTTTATTAACGGGTACAAAATTTAGTGGTTCTGTGCTTTAAGACATTTAAATGGTACAAATATTAGCTATTTTGACTTTATTACAGTATAGGAATAATTATTATTATATACCATCAGTACATAATGTTAATATTTAGATGTCTTCAAAAAAATTACATGGGAGAGTAACTGCCATCAAACATACCAAGAGTTCCTGCTTTTCTCTATCTCTTTAATGTTATCTAGTGACCTTCAGTTGAAATGAATTGTAGACATTGACCAATCATTGTGTATGTAAAATGGTCGATCTGACATCAATATCAATACTTTAAAGTTCCTTCCCTTCATAGACTTAGTTAAACAACAGGCAGGCTAGCTACAATAATAATTTAGCTAGCTAGCTAAGCATCATGAGATTCTCTGGGGACCTTTGACCCTGTCGACCTTTAATTTGATAGTTTAATATTAATGAAAAATTGAAAATCACTAAAATTCACTAAAATGAGTACTAGTTTATAAACATTACCTTAAGGTACAGTACTAGATAAAAACTCTCTACTCTGAACACCATACAGAATTATTGTGAAGACGTAGATTTTTCTAGAGTGATGGGAGTAGAATGGGCTCCTTCTCCATGTAACAGATACAGATTACATCATTCAGATTACATCATTGTCAATTGTAGTATATTGCTATGGGCTAGGGCTAGGGCTAGGGCTAGGGCTAGGGCTATGGTTAGATACAGTATCATAACAATAGTATACATTGATGTATAATCTGAATCTGTTACATGGAGAAAGAGTGGCAGAATGTGGCTACTGATCAACATAATATGTGAGTGGTCAAGTAAAATCCAAACTTTATGACTCAGGGTCAAAAATAGTTTTTTAGTAGAGCCAGGAACTTTAACATTAATACAACTTCAGAAAATTTTTTTGAAGCAAATGCATGAAGAATGTATGTTTTATAAGCAATGAATGTATGTTTTATAAGCAATGAATGTATGTTTTATAAGCAATGATTGTATGTTTTATAAGCAATGAATGTATGTTTTATAAGCGGCCACTAAAGTGGTGATGGTTAATTGTGTCATGTCTAACATAATTTTGATGATACAGATAGTTACCCTTACCATCAAATACTGTTCTGATCATACTGTTCCTTTATATTAGCATAAGAGCTGCCAGCTGACTTAAGACCTTAGTCCTTAGGTTAGGTGTGAGATGTCCATAAGACTAACATAAATATGTACTACATAAGGCTAGTATAAATTATTTACTAAAAGCAAGGGAGCCAGGTGTGAGAATCACTCCCAATGAGTGAGACTTGGCAGGTCTGCTAGAGGGGTTAAAGGGCTCTTTCTTTCTCTATGTAACAGTTGAGATTACATCATTCAGATTACATCATAGTCAACTGTGTACTATTGTTATTGTACTGTATCTAACCCTACCCCTAGCCCATAGCAATATGAATGATGTAATCTCAATATTGTTACATGGAGAAGGAGCCAATTAAAGGACTAGGAGGGCTGAGGGCTAGAGCTAACACAATTTATTACTACTACTTCATAACTCCTACTCTAAGATACTATATGCACCATTTCTCACCAATTCTATAGTCATGATTATCATTATTAGAGTCACTCTCATTTTGCTCAAATTTCAGACGCTATCGTAATAAGGTCAAAGTTCATCACATGTTCTTTTCGTGTAATTTCAAACATTCACACTATCTCAAATACTCACAAATGACATACTTCAAGGAAGAATTACTTAGGAAGAATGTGGTTGTTGGTATTGAAATTAGAATGGCTATCATATTGCTCACTTGACTCCTAAGTTTGGGCTTGCAGTAAGGTCAGAGTTCATTCCCTATACCAACCTCTTGTATAATTTCAAGCATTCATATACACTAATGTGAAATCACAAATAACATGCTTCCTGTAGAAGCACATAGCTAATATATTGTAGAAGCGTGTATTAAACTGAACAAAGTATTATATTCACTTATTCTGAGTACGAGTGTATGAAGTCATACATTTCAGACTAGCCAAATCACTTAGCTACCCTCATAATATTTAGTAGTATACACAATTCACAGTGGGTTAGCTACAGACTAAACAGGTCTCGAGTCATACTATACACACACTCATCTGGATAACAAAGTGTACACCACTACAAGAAGGAATTAATCACTTCCTATACAAAACATCATTATAACTTAACTTCATCAGTTTTAGCCCTTCCTATTTAAGAAAACCAAAGGAAAAGTATTGCCTAAGTAAGAGTGAGAGGACTGCTACAAACCTACCCATTTTTCACTTTATATAGTATAACTGGTTGGCTAATAAGTAATCCTACTGTACTATATATAGTCTACAATACTGTATACCACCTATATATGCATCTGTAGGGTGGCACTGCACCACACCCTAATTGAGAGGTAGAGAATTCAAATTCTTCACTCCCATTTATTTTTTCTTTTGTCATTTCTAAGAAATTTATTTGGGACTTGTTATACATAGCTAGCTATGTCTCCTAGCTTGTTCGAATCTATAAAATATTTTACTTATGAAATACTTATGAAGAGATGTAGAAGTGAGTAATGTGGCAGTAGGGTTGATTTGGAGTACAGCTGAATGAAATGGGTGTGGTTTTAGGCGTGTCTTGTGAAGAAGGGGGCTAACATTAACACTCTACTTTGGGGGAAAGGGGGAGAAGCTCCGCTAAAGGTCGATTTCTGAAACAAACGGTTAAACCTATCCATTGAAGGTAGAATAAAAGCTAAAAAGCAAAGAATAGGCTTAGTTAGTGGGTTTTGAAGCTTGTCTAGTATACCTTGTACTTTGCTAGTCTCAGCATCATTACAAGAAAGAAAGTAAGACTCTAACCGATCTAACTGTGCAAAGTATCTGTTAACACACCTCAGGAGGCTGAGCCACCTTGTTGTAGAGTGTTTCAATAATATAGTGGTAGGCTCAGAAGTAAAAAGAGACCTCCATAAATCACAAAACTCCTCTTTCCTTTTACTACTATGAAAAAAGTAGTAAAAGGCATCTATAAACAACTGATCGATGTCAACAGGTAGTGTCTTCATGCCTTCCTTGATTGTTAGGTCAGCCAGGTGGCATATACAGCCCACATCCAAGAGGTTGGGGCACTCATTTTTGATCAGTTTTTGCACACCTGACCTTATACCCTTTATCACGTTTGTGATATCAGACATAAATGCAATGCATTTACTAAAATCTAGCCCTTTAGAGCTAAGTGATTCCTTGAGAGCTCTGAAAAGATTCTGAGCCATGCCAATGTTGACAATAGGCATGTCAAGGAATCTTGTACCGACATCACCTTCATCAGTATCTAGAAGGTGAACAAGAATAATACAAGATTTATCAGTCTTGTCATTACTCTCATCCATCAAGACTGAAAAGAATTTGGACATATCTGTAAGTGTTTTTTCTAGATAATGTGGGCCCAGTGCCTCCTTGATAATGGCTGCAGTCTTTGCGTGACCACAGGAAAACTTCTGGGCAACCTCTGAATCTGGGAACATGCGATGAAATAGTTTGGTTGCATGGTCACTTGCTTGAAAGGGAATATTGTGCATTGCAATAAACTTCAACCACAGTGTCTCTGCCTCAATAAATTTCAAGGTCTGTGGCCTGCAAAATGATGTCATTGACATTGAGGAAGATGAAGCTGCGGCCATTTCAATATGGTGTTTGCCCCTAACATGTGTGGTCACATCACTTCTCCCACCATAAGTAATCCCAAAATCAGACGAGCAAATAGTGCATCTAGCATAAGTATCGCCTGTACATCTTTTTAAAAGCCTACAATATATAATATTTTTAGCTAATATCTTTGGAGCTTCTCCCTATTCCTTTAAATTCTTTAATCCATTTTGTGTCAAAGCGACACTTTCTTCTGGCCTTTTTAGGGACTGGTGGATGAAGACTCAATTCTTCAGAGTTAGATGGTGACCCAGACTGAGTGGCCATTTACTCAAAGAATAAGAAGACTGACACCAAGCAAAGGCTATACTGTAACTGAAGGGCACTCTGAGTCTCTGACTCAGAACTTATAGCTACAGCTGTTTTTATGCTGCTGATTTAATTTAATAGTGATAATTATTTGTACAAGGATGCTTTGTGCAGTGTGCATACATGCACTGTAGCTAATACAATGCACTCTAGTCTAGTCATAGGACAACAACAACTAGATCTACACTACAGATCTAGTAGTATTTTTCATAGCTATTGCAGTCAGTGTCTATAGACATAGTACTTAACTCTACTACTCCAGCATCCAGGACAAATGGCAGGTGAATCCAGGACACAGGACAATGTCAACAAATCCAGAACTGTCCTGGACATTCCAGGACGGTTGGAGCCTATGATAGATAGTATGTGTGTAGATGTATATCAACAGTTACTCTGTGTCAGAAAAGTTTACTACTAATGTGCCTGCATGAATAGAATCAACTTAGCTATAATATGTATCCATTAAGATTTCTCCTCTGTCATTGTAATGGCTTCTTGTGACAATATCTACTGTTTTGTTTAATAAGACATTTTCTACTCCTCACAGTAGACAGTACTGCCATGCACTCAGGGTATATTTTGATCCTTGTCTTGTATGAATCTAGATTGGTTCCCTGCACTTGTGAGTGTATTATTGCTGATATAGAAAATCTTACTCCATTAATAAGTAAAAATGCAGTTTTATAATGAACAATAATGAGGGATAGAACTATACACACATATTATTATAGTCATTTAACTAATTATTATGTCTATCTCATCCACTGACTCCTCTCTTTAAATCTTCTCTTTTTTCCAAATCTTACAACAAATAATAACAATATTTACTATTACTGTATTATAATTATTATTATTATTATTATTATTATTCTCTATCCTATCCCATTGAAATGAGGATAACACTTGATAGTCCCAAATAACAGCTTGTGTATTGATATTTATAGAACATCACCTCCTGAAATAAAAACTACCCTTCAAAGGTGTGAGGTCCTACTCTATTATTACATTATAGAATGATGAGAAAACACTCTTCCTCCAACAAAATTACAGATCAAGATTTAGCACAAGTCAAGAAGAGCATGAAGCTGATAGCATGAGAAGCCCCACACTTCAAAAAATCTACTATAGTAATGGCCTTGTAAAGTTGAAGTAGGTACAGAGCTAACCTTAAATTGCCAAGATAACTTATAGAATTGAACTCCATAAACACTCTCTGTCAAAAGAGACACAAGCACATCCTTGCAACAAAGTTGCTAGCTACTACTCTTCCAACTTGTCAAAGACCATTTCTGCTACAGATTTGTATAATATTATACTGCTTACTGAAAGGAACCTTTATCAATGACCAAGGATGTTTGCAGCAAAGTAATGGAGATGTGAATATACGTATAAACTTGATACAATATTCTTGGTAGCTAATGAGACGCATGGATGTGTGATTTCTTAATCATAACATCTTTTTTTCCAGTTAGGCTCAGAACTTACTCACACTCAATGAACCAAACTCTTTCCTCTTCCAGGATCGACTAACCCATGTCCAACTGCTGTTCACATGGAACCCTTCTCCACTTCAGTCTTAGTTCTTGTTTGAATATTTGCTACTATGCCATCATTATTAAAAGAGGTAAAGATCAGCTATGTATATGAGACTAGTCTAGAGATACAGCAATACAGCTCAAGTAGTACTAAAATAACATCACAGATGACAGTATTATAGCTCTAAAAAAAATATTATTATGTTCATTCTTTATAGTTAAATGTAAAGAGCACATTACATTCATGTAGCTAGATCAAAAGTAGCTAGGTGGAGTCACAGTGTCCACATTCTGCTGGCCTAAACTGGCAAAATAGGGCTCTTTTGGGCAGAATATGCATGTGTGATCCAGTTTTGAGATTGTGATGGAAAGCTTGAGTCATGTGATCACAATGTCACATCAGCTGCAGCAGAGCGAATTTTAAATAATGCCTTTTTTGTCCAAACAGTACAGTTCATTAGAAGATTAGGTAGAAGGGACAATTATTATGTTACAATATAATGCATGTTAAAAATTTTATATTATGTCATAAATGGGGGCAGAGTGGGCATAATATAGGGAAAAATAGGGCAAAATTTGTGGCAATGCTAAAAATCAAAATAGGTAAAATTTTGGCAGAATGTGGACAGCTTTAGCTGTCAGGTTTGTATTAAAATTAAAATTTAAGGTGTATGTATATATAGTGTAAACTATCTGCCAGCTGGATGTCTGGCTTCCAGGAACAGAGTAATAAATCAAGGACTGTCCCAGAAGTTGGCAGATATCTGGAGTCATACCTAACAGTGACACTATATTATTGTATTATACCTTTTTTATTTTAACTACACAGATAAAACAGAAAACCAGCGAGACCAACAACAACAACAACAACCACTATTATGTGCCATGTTTTCTGTCCTCCATTTCCAGTAGTGGCATCTGTAGCTGTATAATTATAGTGAAACATTCAACAAATAATATTATACAGATATAAGATTTATTACTTATTTACATATTATTATTATTTGTTACAAAGTTGCATTTAAATTTGAAATAAGGAAATATGGTAACCATATGACTGCTCACACTGATTGAATTGACAGAAACATGAGCTAGTTTTATCCCTTATTCAGACATTATACTGGGTCAAATAAGGGAAGAAGGCTAAAATATGACACTATTATCCATTTATCAAATAAATTATAGCCCTCCAAACCCCACATTCAACCTCCCTCCCCTCCTGCTATGCCAGGGACATCCTAGCCCTACTTTGACCTTTCATCTTCCATAATCTTCACCCTCTATTCTCTAATATAATGGTCTTTGACAGAAAATACATTTTCCCACACTGATCTGGTAATGATCTGTACAAACCATCTGATGTCTCCACAGATACTGTACTATCTGATGATATAAATGGTGACGTCACATTTGTAGGTACTTCAGGTGACGTCACATTTGTAGGTACTTCAGAAGAAACATCTACAAAAAATAAGAACACTACATCTCCACAATAGCTTAATTAAAATCTGCTAATAAGATGTCTGATTATTGTATCACAATATTACTTGTGCACTCAAATCCACATTACAATATTTTATTATACTTAATGAGATTTTCTATTGATCAGTAATTATTTCTCTAAAGTGAACTTAAATTGTGAGATTGCTGTGAAGTCCATAGCTAGAAGTGTGCATTGAGACATGACAGTCTCCAAGGTTCTACCCACACAGGTCAGTGGTAAACACCAGCTCTCAACAGACTATGACTATCTCTTTAATTGCCAATTCTGCAATTACGTAGGATAATGTTTTTATGCAAATTATTTTAAAACCTCTTCACAATGAATAAATGATAATCTCAACATGTTTGCTCTGAGGTACTTGTGATCACTTATTTAAATTCCTGGGTCGAGAATCTTGAAATACTGAAACCAGTTCAACAAGAAGTCATGTACTCACCATGCATGTCATTTTCAAGGTATACGTACACAATTTAGTTGAAAACAGGAGTGGTTTGACAATATACACTTATAGTCTAGGTTGATACATAAATTAATGTTTCCCCTATAATGAGAGATTGTCACTACTATCTAAGTCTCTAGAGTAGCCAAAAGTGGTCTCCTCAGACAGTTTTTAGTACCATAATTATCTTTGGATTGGTTTTATCCACCACAACTATATCTTTATAGATTTCTTTATAATGATATGAGAGAGTTGAAAATATAAAGTACAATGTTCTTGGCCACTACATGTGAAATAAACTCCACACATGAATAGCATCATGAGAACAATTGCTAGTGAGAGCTTAGTTAGTGCAGCTGAACTAGCCCTCTATGTAATTTTTCACTACCAGCCTATTTATTGAAGTTTATATAGTATGATTCATAGTACATTTTTGTGATGAGTGACCTCTCACTCAAGAGTATATATTGTTGACTGGTATAATTATCCTTCTAAACAACCCACTAATTCCTCAAAGCAGTTTCTAACTATCTGTTGTATGCTAGCAATCACTTCTAGAAGTTGGTGAGGCCATTGTAAATCATCAAAAATGGTGGTGTTGAAGCAGCAAATAGATGGTGAGCTTGCTGTTGCTTCATATTGGAAGCAAAAGTGCCCTAAAAATAAATAATTGATCTAATTTTCAAAAATTTAGCTCTTTCAAGAACTCTCTATTCAGGCCCCCATCAAGTCCAATAAAATGGCCAAGATACGTAGCAAAATATTATATATAATAATAATTATAACTAATGTGTATATCCTATTCTTGACTTATGTATAGTAAGTTTGAGTAGTTAAACCACTTCCTAGTGTCCAAACCATAAACTTCCACACTCTCTACATAGGATAATTACACACATTTTGCATTGGATCAAGTTTCTAGGAGTGGGCGTGGCTGAGCTAGACCTCTGTGTAGGATAAAAATAATTTCTTATCTATCTTATCTGGTTTATGGTTTTACATATTCATAATAATGAAACCTGACTAACTTGATTTAAAGCTCACAGCAAAAATAAGAACATAATATAGTTTTGGTGTATACATTACATTATTATTTTATATGGCCTGGAAAAAAATTTTTTCTGCGAGCTCAAGCACACAATCATCTAGTACCTCCAAATCTTTATAACCAGTGGTTAAGAGACCCGTCATCCATTGCTTTTAATTCCGTTACTTGTTTAATTGGAGGATACACCATAATCATTGTCAAGTTCCCTTTAAAATTGCCTCAATCATTTCTTTCTCTAATTATGACTATCTAGATGATATGTAGTTTCTAGCTAAAAATATTTCCTAACTTTCATTTAGCTCTTTTATCATTTAACTTATCTATTCACTTAGAGTACATTCTTTCTGCTATAGTCACACGTCCAGCCACTTTTACTTTTTCTTAAAGAACCACCCATTTTCACTTCTACACATGCTGCTAGAGTAGTTCTGAGGTGGTTACTGTGTAGTTAGTTAGGTTGCTGTGTGATACACTATAATATTCTAAAAACAGGATTTACAGAAACAATCAGGTTAATTGGAGACACCGTGCTACAGCCAAGGGCCTTCAGATTTCTAATCCTTTTCTTCTTCAATGTTATGATTCCTAGTGCATGAAGTAGTTTTGCAGTATTACGTAGCTATAAGGTTTCTTCAGAACATGTTAGCTAATCATAAAATATAGGCTTATGACATGCACAGGTACATCAGAATGTTATCATTGTTGCCTGATCAATCTCTAACACCAGCACAGAATTCAGATAAGAGAAAACTTTAGCATTTTATGGTTAACTAGCTCTATGATGATGTTTGAAATTGGAGTTGCTTGGTGAAGCAGACTTTAATATTGTCCAATTATTATGTGAAATATGATTTGAGTGTAAAAGTAGAAGTACAATATGGCAAGAACTGTATCACATGATGTGGGTAATCAGTGTAATCACATTATTACAACTCACATGATAATAATTACTGACATACATACATACCTGCCATTACTGAAATGGTCAACTCTTTACTAACTGACCCGTCTAAACAGGCTACAGTCATATTACCAGAACTCTGTAAACTGAGTAAAGTATATGTTGATACCCAGGAGGTAGCAATGTTGCATATGAGTCGGAAAGAGGTTCATAAATAATATGTTCCATGCGTTCCAGATTGTTAAAAGAAAATTCAACCATACTATTTAACGTCCAGACTAATCTTGAGCCGTTTGCAATGCAAAAAAAAGTAGCAAATTCTCCTGGATGAAGTACATTTTGTTGTGCTGTTGATGTTAACTTAATGGCAGCATCCCCTAAAATAATAATAATCTTCACTGAGTTAGCATGTGCAGAATGAGTAATAATAATATTATTATTACAGGTACATATCATATTATATATATTATACAGATCACAGGACTATACATTATTACGTATAATAGTATGTCATTATGTTCTTCCCACATAGAGAAGTGTACCATATCTAAAATTGAATTTGAAAGTAAGAAGACAGAATTTTTCCTAATTACCTATTTTAGTAATCTGATAATACGTATGTAGTATTGTTCCTGAAATTAAATTTTTTTGTCATTCAATATAGATGTAAGGTAGTTTGTTTATTCATAACTTCCTATAGCTAGTAGTTAGAATTATTATACACAATTCATAGTGAGTTACCAACTAAAGGAACAGGTCTCATACTGTACACACTCTCATCTAGATTCAGTTATACACAGCTACATATAAGAGGAAGGAATTAAGCACTTCCTATACAAGTCACTACTTCAAAAACCACAGGGAGGACATTGCCTATATAGAGTGAAAGGGCTGCTGTAAACACATCCAGTTTTTGGTAACAGTCTGAAGTTATGTACTTCAGTAAATAGTCTCATGTTTAGGAACAATGTGGTTATTGGTTATTATCAGAGTTTGTTAGTACTGACATATAATATAGTGGTTGGCTAATAAGTATTATCATCCTACTGTACTATAGCCTATGGAAGCACACATTAATACTACTCTTTAAATTATGTATACCAGATGAGTAGACATAAAGCTAGAAGTGTTAAGGGATAGGAGGGTTGGTTTGCAGTCAATTCGAGTGTCATAGAAGATAAATCCATATCTAGAGTTCAGAGCCTCTGACCATATGAATTCATATGAATATACACAAGTTATCTATGGAATTCGCTACAAAAATATGGAAAGTAAGCTATTTTTATACTGAAGTTATTCACTTCAGGTTGGAGGCTCTGAGAGTTGAGTGAACTTTACAAGTCAGTAGCTAGCTACTTAAGACTTTTGCTAATCATGTGTACAAGTATTTTCCTTTCAAAAGTCGAAAAAAGATTTGGATGCTGTACAAGAACTAAGCCATTACAAATAAATGTGTTTACTCAGCATATTGCATATGCACATAGCAATAGTACAATTATTGGCTCTTTTAAAATGCTGTGCATAACATGTCTACAAGATAAGAATTAATGATAGTAAACAGGACACTAAGCCAGGTGCTCTTTCTCCATGTAGCATATTATTACAGATTAGCTACATCATTGTCAATATGTACTTTTGTTATTGTACTGTATCTCCTATTCCTATCCCTACAATTGACAATGAATAATCTGTTACATGGAGAAAGAGCCAAGCCAGGACCAAAAATAACATCTAATGCCCAATATTTTCAAGGTGGAGGACATTGTTATTGGCATTAACTTAAACAAAAGACAATATCAAAGAGTTGTTAATAGGCCTAACATTAATTCTGATGCTAGTTATAGTTAGCTAGCTAGGTCAACTGATTTAACCACTGGCTGAATAGCTTTATGGATTAGATAATAATAATAATATCCTACTTTCCCTATACAACAGTACTTTAGGTTTATAAGCCATGAAGTGGCACCCCAGGCAAAAAAGAAGCAAAAAAATCAGAATTTATGAGCCATAAACTGGCACTTTGGGCTGTTGATTTTGCTAAGCGACCAAAATAATAGAATGACACTGGCATTGAACAGACTGTGAGTATGAGATAAATTGCTCATGTTCGAAGCCATATTGACCTTCATAATTGTGTGATTGAGTGTGACTTAATATGTTTGAAACTGCCTGGTGTTGTTGTGTGCTGATTCGCTCATGTGATCTTAATCCTTCAAGGGACCTGTGTCCAGAGATAACTTTCTCTGGAGCTCCACTCTCATACATTTTTGTTACTCCAGTTGCACGCAAACTATGGTTCATTTTGTGTCCTGTGATTCCAGCCTGTTCACACATTAATTTTTTTTTAAAAACTTTTAGGCTTAGTGTGTACTTACCAATTGGAATATCACTGTACCAAACAGTGTCTTGCATGCTTACTTTCTGTAAGGGACATACATAAAAGTTGTCTTTTTAATTGCAGACTCCGGCAACTTGCACAAATATGAATCAAGAACTCTTACTGGACATCATTCACCTACCTCTGGACATGAAAAAATTGGGACTACTTTACCTTTTACATGTAACTGTTTGAAGGAACCATTTCTGTTCTTGGATGTATTTAACATTGTGATGACTTCTTTTCAGTTGGGATAGCTTTAAACCACTTTGTTCTTGTCCACCTCATACGTAGGCAAAACATTTTCCTAACAACAACGAAAGCAGCATTTTGCAAGGAAATTGGGTTAACACTCCTTTCTTCCAAAGTAATGTTTCTTTGTCATCATTATATGATTTCAGCATGCCTAACTTGTTGTCCTATTCCATGTGAATGAATTTTGTGGAAAAGGGAGTCTAACTTAATAAGGTGTTATGAAGTTTTCTGAATCTCCCATCTTTTTGTCAAAAATTTGGGCAGTTAGGATTAGTTACCCTCATGTGTTGTAGGAGTCGTACACACAACAGGGCATGGAGAGTTACAGAGGGATACAGTTTGCCATCAGACTTCCTTACAAAATTGGATAGAAAGTTTTACTATTATTAGACAATAGCAAGTTATCAGAAACTTGGCCACCTACGTACATGATGGCTATTTCTTGCAGAACACCAGAATTCATTATTATTCAAAGCCCATTTGGTGTTTTTTTCAGTATTGTCCCTATCAACCCCCCCCTGGCTAGTTTAGCTATTTCATCTTCATTACTATACTTGAAGCACTCAGAAGGGCGGAGCTCGTTGCGCGAGGTGGAGCTAGAACTAGAGCCATTCGCTAACCCAGAAATTGTCAGGAACATTTCAGTTTGCTGGAGATAGGGTTGTGCCACACCTTGGTCTTTGTTACTGCTATCTGGGAACTTTGAGTTGCTTGGCTTGGAGAAAGACGAGCAGCTACAGGTCCATTCCATTTTTTTCACCCCCCCTTACATTGGTTTCTAAGGTGCTAGGTGTAGATTTAGCCAATAAAAAAGCATGCCTATAGGATATACGTATAATAGTTAAATTTCAGTAGTCCAGAATTATGGCCAATTAACTGCCAAGATTATAACTATTACATATTTTCTCTTTTGCTATGGTATGAGGACAGAGAAATTTTCCTGTCAGTAGCCTTTCAGTTTCTCACCTGTCAGCAGCCTTTCAGTTTCTCACCTAACTAAAGGTAACTGTCATGTTATACTATA
This sequence comes from Diacarnus erythraeanus, assembly GCA_964016965.1. Classification (NCBI taxonomy): domain Eukaryota; kingdom Metazoa; phylum Porifera; class Demospongiae; order Poecilosclerida; family Podospongiidae; genus Diacarnus; species Diacarnus erythraeanus. The sequence goes on from OZ024671.1 coordinate 7,905,023, forward strand.
TATAGTGTAGAGCTGTAAATTAAACGATACGTACAATTAGTGCATGAGTGCCCAGTTCCCCAAGTAAAACTAAAACTACTCTATGAAATCTTATAACTATTAACAAAACTCAAAAAGAATATATAATTATGGATATAGAATTGAGATAGGTGTTTAGTTGACTTTGACACAAAGGAAGAAGGAACAGATAGCCCCCCAAAAATATTCATGATTCTATACAATAACAAACAAACAAGCAAAAAAAACTCATGGATAAAGTGGATTGAGTGGATTAGTACTAATAATAACTACAATGAAAACTTACCATGTGAAGTTGGGGCACGACTGCAAGACTCGGACCCTTCATAGTAAAATAAGAACATATTTGGACAGTTTTGTATCTACACATGTTACATTATTATTTAAAGTTGAGTATGGTCAGGAAAATTTTATGTGAGCTTATACACACAATCATCTAGCACTTTCAACAGCCTGTGGTTAAGAGACATGCTACCCATTGCTGTTAGGAGTTTTGTGGACTCTCCATTCCTTCCACAGTCTACACCATAGTCATTGTCTCTTCAGAATTGAAGAGTTAATACTCCTTGTCACAATAAGCTCTTTCTCTGATTATGACTGATCTAAATGATGCTTCTGGCTATTTTTTATTTCATTTCCTCAGTTTTACTCATTGCTCTTCCATCACTTAACTCATCTCTGTCCTCTAGAACAGAGTACATTCTTACTGGGCTAGTTACAAGTTCACCCATCACTTTCACTTTTTATACTTTAACTTCTACCCATGCTGCTAGAGTAGCTCTGGGGTACTGTTTCATGCGGTGATCTGGATGGGGTGGGGTGGGTACAGGGGAAGCTTCCCCAAAAAATGGCTAAACTCCCCCCCCCCAAACATTACACATGCATTAAATTATTAGAAAGTTATTCTTTGAGGTTTTTGTTGTTTAGTAAGTAAAAATTTCTAGCTACACCTTTGACTGTAGCTTATAGAAGTTAAAAGTATAACACTGCATGATACCCCCTCCCCCCCACCCCTCACCTGTCAACTTCCCCCCACAAAGCAAAAATCCCTAGATGAAACCCTGACTATGTAACTAGTTAAGTTGTTATGTGATACACTATAAATTTAAAACTTCTTCTTCTTCAATTTCAAAGATAAAGATACGATTTTTGGCGCAGTCAAAACATGCTACCTAAACACAAACTATAAGTTTATGGCATGCACAAATACATCAGAATGTTTATTACTGTTGTCTGATCAATAACAACACAAAATTCCCAGTAGTCAACATACTCTGACCAGCTAGGAGCAAACCTAGTAAAAGCACTCTATGGCCAATGATTATTGTTTGAAATTGGAGTTGAAGCAGAATAGACTTTAATATTGTTCAGTATGTTCAAAGGACAATAATAATAATTATGATAGATGGCAATTATTGTGATATTAGTGTCACATGTTACTACTACTAACCGGATAATGATATTACTGACATATATTAATACGTACCTGTAACAACTGAAATGATCAATCTTTTACTAGCTGATCCATTAAAACAGACAACATTCAAATCTTGAGAACTCGGTAAACTGAGCAAAGAATATGTTGATTCCCACAATTCATCTCCACGAGGTAGTAATGTTGCATATGAGTCTGAACGAGGTTTATGAATAATACGTTCCATGCTTTCTAGACTGTCAAATGAAAATTCACTCATACTATTTAATGTCCAGATTAACATTGAGCCATTTGCAATGCAATGGAAAGTAATGAATTCTCCTGGACAAAGTATATTTTGACTTGCTGTTGATGTAATATAAATTACAGCATTTCCTAAAATTGCAATAATAATATTCACTGAGTTAGCATGTGCAGAATGATTAGCTAATATTACAGGTACATACATATAATATACAGATCACAAGACTATTATTACTATTACGTACATTATGTTTTCCCCACATAGAGAAGAATAAAGTATATTTGGCATGGTTACTAGTAGTTCATTGGTTTTGTTTATTCTATAAAATTAATAGTAGACATAATTCCATTGGAAGTTACCAACTAAAGAAACAGGCACACACTATCACCTAGATTACATTGTGTAGACAGCTATATAAGAGGAAGGAAGTACTTAAGCACATAATTAATAATCAAATTTATAGTTAAGTGAGAGTGGGTGGACTGCTGCAACTTTAATAAGATGATAACAGTCCAAGGCTATTTATATAAATGGTCTCATGCTTAGGAAGAATGTTGTTATTGAGCTTGTTAGTAATAAAATAGTGGTTGGTAATCCTACTGTACTATAGTCTAAGCACACAAACTAATATTGTATGCCAGAACAAAAAATGAAGTACACCAGATGAGTAGACATCTGGTTTTATAGGGCTAGAAGTGTTAAAGGACTAGGGTTAAGGGATAGGGTTAAGGGCTAGGGTTAAGGGCTAGGAGGGTTAAGGGCTAGGAGGGTTAATGGCTATGAGGGTTAAGGGCTAGGGTTATTGTAGTATCTTGTGTTGTGATTTTAGTTTATGTCATCTTATGTCATTTCCTGTCTGTGTCTTATTTAACTGTTGTGCACGTTAATAGAAATCATTATTAGAGAGAGTTATAGAGATTAATATTTTATGCAAAAGTCAGTAGAGACTGCTCCATGTTAGCTATCTAGTGTTCCCGGCTACGAACCTACCACTACTTGTGTTAGAGATACGACAGTTATATTAGAGTGACTAGGGTTAGTGTATGACAAAGGTAAGTGACTTAGGTTAGTAAGTTCACTGAGGTAAATATATGGTAGGTGGGGTTACGCAGCATATTTTAAAGGTCACTATTACAGCTGTATAGCTAGCTATCTGTCTAATGCATGCATCTTATCTCATGACTGATCAAAAAATTGTCCTACAAAAACAAAAGTATTATAATAATTATAGGTAGCACAAAAACAGAAGGTTGTCTATAACACCACACCCATATTCATAGCTAGCAACATTATTTATAGCCTAGCCAGCTACTGCATTCACGACTACTATATACTAGAAGATATTACGCACCTGTCATCATAAATCCACTAATCAAAATCATTAGAGTCACTCTCATATTGCTACTCTCCTCCATTACAGGATAGCTGCATGTATTCAAAATGCATACATGAATTCCCATTACCACCACACAGTACAGTTATATAAGACACAAAAGAAAGTACATAATTATAAGGTAATTATAGAATCCTGAAACCCTCCACTCATAACACTTATTCTTTTGTACAAAAGTAAAACTGTTCATAAATACACACTCTCATGTGAAATTATGGGGCACCACATGTAAGTACATATAATTATTATGAGGCAACCTTAATAATAACAAATAGAGATGTAGGAATTAAGCACTCTGCTGAGAGTGCATGGGGAGACAATTGAGAACACACCTGTTTCCTAGACATGCATGCTTACAAATGGATGTGGCAGATAACCATTACTAATACTACTATCTATAGTCAAAAAGATTATCCCTAACAACTGTAGAAATAATTATGAGAAGACTAAGAAAATAAAGTCTGTTTTAGCTAGCTAGCTCCGAGAAAGCATCTAAGAGTCCCTTTTGTCCAGCAGTACCCCTTTCCTCCCAAAAGAGTCTCTTATTAATTCTCCATTATCAGATCCCATCAGCACCAGAATGTCCCTCTGCTGCCAACCTTTGACTGTCGGCAATGGAAGTCAGAACAATGGGCTGTGGTCAATCAGTTCTCTGATGTTGGACCATGGGGAAAAGCTAACTTTGATGCTTCTTTGATATTTGTTTTATATGTAGCTATTTTTAAAAAAAAATGGAGAGTGGTATAGTGCATGGGACACAGCACCATCGGTGTGAGAGAGGCCATAAGCAGGCCAGTAAGAGTTTCCAAAAAGCTCATTCATTCTGCCTTGATCTGCTAGCCACCATCATGATATCACATGTATGACCTTTTAATATGGTGCTGCCTAGTGATGATGTGCCTAGTGATGACCAATGTTACATAGAAGAAAAAGTAAATTCAAAAATTGTACTGAAAGGTGATGTAGAGCACTGTGGGACCACAACTCATTGTTCTGACTCAGCAGCAGGAGGACATCCTATGATTTCAGTGAGAAAATGGACTCCAAACTTATAACTGGGCAGGGGTGGGTCTAGGACATTGAAGGGGGTAGGAGGATAAGGGAATGCACATGGCTAGGCTCCATTAGAAACTCCTACCCAAATCTTAGATTAAAAAATTAATTACTGCTAGTAAGTACTAATATTAATAGCAGTAAGTAAGTATAGTTACTACTACTGGGGTGGGGGGCTATATCCTAGGACAGAAGCTCCTATTACAGAAACTACTGGGAAGAGATTATAAATGACAGTGTAGAAAAATCTAGGAGGGGGGGAGGAGGTTATACCCTAGGACAGAAGCTCCTAGTACAGAAACTCCTGGTAATATTATTTAGAAAATTTGATATAACAGTTATAAACCTACTCTCTGTCATCTAGAGTGAGTTTCTGCACTACGAACTTCTGTCATAAATATAGCCTCCCTCACAAAAATTTTATACACTGTCATCTAAGTAATATAAGGAGTTTCTGTACTAGGAGCTCCTGTCCTAGAGTATAGCTCCACTCCACTCCATCCCACCTAGAATTTTCTACACTGTCATCTATAGAGTATACTAATCTCTTCCCAGGAGTTTCTGCACTCAGTCAATCTCTGCTGCTCTTGCCAAAACATAGGCTGGAGAAAATATCCTGGGGTTGGAGGCTTACCCTAAGACCACCAGCTCAGGGGGAGAAAATATAACCAGAGGCTATATCCCATGACACCAGCCCTGGATCTGCCCCAAACTGGGCCAACATGCAAACTCTAAGTCTTTGGCAGAGATTCACGCTAATCTCACGCTCCCATGCCTACATGACAAAAACTTACGCACAATGGATGATGGCTGGTTCCTTTTCTCCGCAGCTAATTGTGGATAAATGGGTGGGGCTCAGTTCTGCACAGTTCTCTGATCGAGCTGGACACGTACGTGATCTGAGATGATGTAGAGTCACTGAGGTTTTCGGACGCTCATAGCAGGCTAACTGAAAGTTGCTATCGCTTCAATTTTGCATGTATCTAAGATGTTAGCCTAGGATAGCTTGCACACCAAAAATGAACCAGTTAGAAAACCGCAGAATATGGACAAACTTCTCGACAGGGGTCATAAAAAAAGCGGGAAACAAGGAGCAGGGCTAAACTTTCTACACAGATTCTACAAAATCCCAACAGCTTTGATACACTATGCAGACTACAGGTGTCAACAGCTACACGAAAATAAAGACAAGGGCGGTCATGCAACGGTTACCGCCCACTTTTTAGATATTTCTTTTAATCGCAGTGGCTAGAGTTCCAGTGTCGGAGGATTTTCTGTCCCCCTGGAAAAACTGTCCCTCCGGACACTTTTACCTAGGTTTTTCTGTCAGCCCCTAGGATAAATTGTCCACCGCTTTAAAATCTTGAAGCTATGGCCGCTGCTGTGAAATTGTACAAGGAAATAGCAGATTATTAATTGCTATTTCAGAGGTGCATACTACAAGGAAGGCAACAGATCATTTCAAGGTGAAGAAGGGATCACCTTAGATGGGAAGTGAAAGAAAGTTGTAAGAACATTAGGAAGTTGTTATTCTAGTACAGAAGATTAACATAGCTACCTTGACTGTCTGTAGCTTCTTTTATACTTTCTCTGTTGATAGGAGGACACTTAGGAAGGGATAAAACCATGAAGAAATATGTAGCAGGTAGGGTTCTATTTATGTCAAAAGGTGTGGCACTTACCGGTGTTGTAATGATGCTAAGTTCCTTCACCTGATTCCTGAAATAATATGACAACAGATGTGGTATACAAGTAAATTGAGGTCTGACAGTCTCTAACCCTTTCGCTCCCAAAAGAGTGTAATTTTACACACTTTTCAACCGTCCGTTACTCGGACCCCGTCGGCACCAGGACGTCCTCCTGCCGCCAACCTTTGACTGTCGGCATCGGAAGTCAGAACAATGGGTTGTGGTCCGTCAGTTCTCAGATGTTTGACCACAGGGAGGAGCTGCCTTTGATCTTCCTTTGATGTTCGCTTTATATGGACTTTAAAAAAAAAAAAAATGAAAAGAAAAGGAGAGTGGCATAGTGCATGGGGCAGTGCCGTAGAGGATCGTCGGTGTGAGAGAGGCCATAAGCAGGCCAGCAAGAGTCTCCAAGGAGCTCATTCTTTCTGCCTTGATCTGCTAGCCACCAGCATGACGTCACGCTAACCTGCGCGACCTTTTGCTGCCTGGGGCGCCGGCACCTAGTGACGACCAATGCCAAATCCAAAAAAAATCGTAGCGAAAGGGATACCCATGCACCCCCCTTTCTGAGAATCTACGTACGGCCTGTAGTAGACGCATTACACGCCATTACGCAATCATTGAATCTGTACTCCAAGATGACCCCATACGGTTGAAGCTCCGCCCACTGCAAGGGGTCTACGTATATTAATCACGAAAAATAATTACTTTTGCGCAAACCGTAAAAATTAGAGTTTTCACACTTATGAAAATTAGTAACCCTTATACATAACATCTCTACCAATTTTGGTGCATTTACATGATTGTTGCACCAATCTGCTTCACTAATAGGCCTGGGTAGCTAAGTTACTATTTATTATGCTAAATACTATAAAGTAATCAGTTCACAACACTCTCTATATAGCCAGAGAGCTAGCTATAGGTAGCTATAACAAGCAAAATTATTTTAAATAGGATGAATGTTGCACTTGAACTGCATGCATGCATGCTACACAATCCCAAGTCACTATGTAGATATATACATAACTGACTAGCTAACTACTATACAGGTAGTTACGTACATGAAACAAATAACATTCTAAAGTCATTAGCTAGACAGGAAACAATGGTGTCATCTTTCCAAGGCCAGTAAAGAATCAACCAGGAAGCCTGTCTTTTTCATGAAAGAAGCCGCTACATTTTCGAGATAGAATGGATGGTGCAGTAATGGCAGCATAGTGCAAGCGCATGGTTATTATTGATACATGTTGCATCTTGTTGGAGTAGCTAATGGCCATGAACAACAGAAAATTTAAATAATGGTATAAAAAACACTATTTTTGATCCTTTACCATCAGTAATGAGTTTTGCTGCTGAAAGTTGAAGCAGGTACTAGTCTTGTCCTAAGGGCTTGTTGGAGAGTGTTCTTGAGGCCAGGCAGTATTGTAATTTGTAGAAAAAAAGGAGGTAAGTTTTGTACTGTCTCAATTAGGGAGTGCCATCACCCCTATATGTAGGGATTGCATGATAGCTAATAATAAATTCATCTATAAACTACTCACAGATATAACACATAATTACAAACAGTCAACAATAGTACACTAAGTCTTTTACTTTTTGGATATCTTCAATCTGTATAAGAACAAAAATTAAAAACTCTGACATGATAACTCAAATAATAGTCATTTGATCCACTTCCACTTTATTTTCTAAATATTCACTGTGACTGTGAATACTATAATTGTAGACCACACAATAATTATTAAGGTCACACATTATACTATACCTAGCTATACCATGAGTGACAGTAACAAGATCTAACTACAGTATTTTCATTTACTTATCTACGAAGTTTATTGTTGCTAATTTTACCTCATTTAGTAGGACATTCATCAAAAGATATGCACTTTCCATTATGTTTAATCTTATTATCAGTACAAAAACAACCTGTATAACAATGATATAATAATAATTTATTATTATTACTGTAAAAGTACGAAAAATAAATACATATAATAATTAAGAAAATATTCCTTCATAAATCGTAATGAGAAAGGGTTTTTCTCTTAATATTAATTAATGTGGTTCAATTGCCATTATCCTGCTCATTCATCATACTTACCTTTTTCACATTGTTCAAGACATATTGAAGGAGTTGGTTGATTACAAGTTGGTGGACAGGCAGTTCCACATTTTTTGAAGATTGATCCCTCAGGACAGTCATTATCCTTAATTGATACTTTAGCTATTGATGGTGAAAGCTTGACCTGAGGATCACCAGTGGTGACAGTGATAAAGAAGCTTTCTTCTGGTTCTTCTTCAGAATCATCCTTAATAGTAAAACTGAAGCAACGTTCAGTATGACCTTGAGAGAAGTTGAATGTGTCTGGAGGAGCTGTAATAATATAATCCTTCCCATCTATAGAAATCAAATGTTGAGAGTGTATTAAATTTTAGATTATAAAATCTTATTACTCACCAGTAGTACTCCCATCCTGGTAGGCAACATTCACAACAGTTGTACGCCTAAGATCTCCTTCCAACACCTTTAAACAAAGTTCAGGCAATGTCCTGTTCTCCAAAATAACTGTATTATTCTCTTCAAAACCAATTGTGACACCTGTTACAGGAAGAAAATAATTATGACAAGCTTGAAGCTTTAGTTTGCTAGGATAATCAGGTATCTGCTTGCTTGTCAATTTGTAAGAAGTAGTGATCATAGACTTAAATAAGAATGTGAATGTGTATGGTATTTTGTGTAGGGGGAATCTGTGGACACAATGTAAGTTAAAAGACAAGGTTTGTAATCAATATTAATAATGGTTGATCACTTGCTACCCCTTATCATATGTTATAGAGGCGACTTACTGTCATCATCCACTATTGTAACAATAGCATTATCTTTAAAAAGTTTAATATTCCTTTCTGGCTCCATGATCTGTAGTAGCATCATGAAATCTTCATCATCTTCCAGATAGTTATCATTAATAAGTTCAATACGGACTGTCATGTATTGATCCAACAAATTGAACATTCTATTCATATATTTATAGTCAACACCAGCTATATATAGAAAGAAAGAAAATATTAGTGAGTGCCTGCTACAGCACATTTACACTTAACTTACCTACAGCTCCACTACTTATACCAGGAATATCTGTGGCATTAATAAACACTGGAACAGCTTCTACTAGTTCTGTGTGGCCTAACACACCAAATGTGATGGTTACAATACCATCTTTTTCTCTGCCTTCAAAAGGAGAACCAATGAATCCAATGAGTACAGCTGTGTAGGTTAATAAGCAACATAATTAAATTACTACTAACATGGATGATCAAAGTAGATTTATTGCTTTTCATTACTAGACAACCTCCTCAAATTCTATTATTGCTGTTCACCTCCTTCATGTAATCAAATTATAACTATAGCTGACTAGCTATATATAATAAATGTTTGATATTAATTTTCATGATAAAAATGTTACTCGCACAAAATTTAATTATATCTCCCTCCCTCAGGAAGTAGGCGGTGAGGGATAAAGAATAAACATTTTTCTGGCTTAAAATATCCTTTACAAAAATAGACAATTTCACATACTTCTTAGTGATGGCTTATTGCATTCACACTCCAGCTGGAGGGGTACATCCTCTATTTTATAATGGCTACAAGATTGTACATTACTTCACTCTTCTACTGTTTATAAGATATTCATGTAGTTTACTAGATTTGCTGTTAAGGAGGTTCACAACAAATATATCACATCCTCTTGTTGTATTACATAATGGCTACAAGATTATACATTACCTCATTCTTCCCCTACTAATAAAATATTCATGTATTCATGCAATTTTATATTTTGCTGTTAAGGAAGTCTCAACAAATATTCTATGAAATTTTGAATCTATAAAGGAATTTTATATATACCATCATCATCTTTAATGGTTATGTTGATGGAATCTTGTGAGAGGGTGACATTCTGATCAGTGGTGGTAAGAAGGACAGTGAAAAATTCATCTTTTTCATTTATGAAGTCATCAAGAATGGCAACCTGGAAGCACACTAGAGTAGCATCTTGAGAGAAGGTGAGGGTGTGCATCTCTCCTGTATAATCCTTACCATCTACAAAAAATTAATAATTAAATCTTCCTATTTCTAAGGTACTTCATTTTCACTGAACTAAAAATTGTAAATTCATTCTTGCTGATGATGAAGTCCATAACAATGCAATTTATTTATTTAGTGCCTTTTTATTTACCACAAACATAGCGAAAATAAAGTGACAGTGAACATAATTGAATCTATGCTATGTTCCATATAGTTTATATCATTATTATAAAATTTCTTAGGAATATGTTTAGATCAGCAATTGGCATAGCTACTTACCATCGGCACTGTGGTTCTGGTATTGAGCCATGACTGTAACTTCACGCATAAGTTGTCCACATGTGACATTTACACAAATTGACTTCTCTCCATCTGTAATGTTCTCAGGAACCTGTACATCAGCATCCACAAAACCAATCACAGCACCTGTTGCAGTGGTAAAATATCAGAATCAAAGATAATCCACCTTCCTACACACTGTCTAATTGTCACACTATTAAACTGTAACTTTTTAACTAGAATACAAGGCATTGTGGTGACCAACATGTTTGGAAAGGATATCACAGACAAAAATTATTAGCTAAAGAGAGGATACAAATTTCTCATTTTAACTGACTCACTTAGTTTCTTTGCCAATATCAAACTATCATTAGAATAGTTTTGCCGTAAATAGCTATTATGGCTTTATGCACAAAAATTAATGTTCTGAGAAAAATTTTAGCTAAATGATTAGCTAAACGCTGAGAACTATTAGCTAGCTAGCTAAGTAGCTAACTATGAGAATATGAAAATTAATCAGTAATAACCTTCTAATAGTAATGGTAACCGTGGAATTTCACTGAGCTATACGGTATCAGGCTGTTCTAATTAGCTATATTATAACTATAATTATTGATGCAATGATAATCTGCAGTGCATTAAATAGAATACAATACTACTTTTATTCAAAAAATAATGTCATAGGGATAGCTAAACTAGTGTTAGCTATTCTGTTTAACTGAGTTTCCTCTCTGCATTCACATCTTATTGTACATACGTAGTTAAATCTCTCTATTTCAGCTCCCTTAAACAAGGACACATTATCTTAATATTTCCAGAATTGTAATATAGAAAGACTTACGGTCATTGTCCTCGATGCAGACCTCAGCAGTATCTTTATCTTCCTTTAGTTCCACTATAAATCGATCAGTGACTGAATTTGGGACACTAATACCAAACTCAAAGCATTCTTCGTGCTCTACAAACACATCTTGTGCGGCAAGTATATTAAAACAGTCAGTATCACCAGGGCCATGGACAGTAGGAAGGACTTCAATGGTTAAGTTATGTGGAAAAAAGTCTTCTTTGGTGATAGCTGCAGTAAATGTGTCGTAATTATTCACTGGGTACAAATAATATATGCATAATCACCACACAGAATTAATAAAAATCACATTGAGTTCTCCATGGTATACCAATATAATATCTTTACTCATCTATTACAACTTGGGACAAAATATATTGTCCTGATTAGAAGGATGGCCTCATATCACTGTTATTTGGGACATATTTGTGGTTGGATGGAGGATTCCAATGTATACAGATGTGTCCTCATCTCACAAGATTGGAATATTGAAGATTCCATCTTATTATTATTTTCATTGGAAAAGTTTCACTAATTATACAGAGGTGTCTTCAATTCAGGGAGGTTGAACAGAGGAGTTTTATTGTGTTATCATGTGAAGTTGCCAGAAAATAGTTTTCAAGTTATAGAGAAATTCCAGTATTTGCCATCATGGATAGACTTACCTGGATTATCAGTAGATTGATTAGTGAGTAGATGTTTGACATTGATGGTAAAGTTTGTTACAAATTCAGAACTGAAGTTGACACAAAGCATTACAGCATTACCCTCCATCACTTTAACTTTCTGTTCAGTAAATCCAATCAAAAGTTCTAAAAATATAACAACAAATATTTTGATACAAAATTTTGAATGTGAAGCCAGTTCTAGACTAGACAGAGATCAAAGTATTTAGAACTCAACTGTCATAAGAATCTCATCATCTGAATTAGGATGTACACACTTATATATTGCTTTGAAATTAGACTTAGCTAGAGGGGGAATATTACTTGATGTACCAAGTTTATGGAGTTGATTGATGTGGTGGAAACCTATCTTAGGATTACAATATTGTACATATCAACACACTTAGTTTAGCAATGAGAACCTTGTGGTATATGCTAACCATGTCAGGAATTTCATACTTTTCTAATAAAGCACACAATTTAAGAGGCTCTACTAACTGGGACTAGACCTCATTTTAAAACCGCATGAAGATAAAATGCATACCATCATCATCCATGATATTAATGGTAGCTTTGTCATGTGGCTTGATTAGAGAAATTCTATCAGTTGGAGACAGAAGTAGTCCAATGATTTCCGTGGCTTCTAATGCATAGTTATTATCAAAAATCCTAAAACTGATGGCTTTCTTAGTGTCTTGTGGATAAAAATGGACAGTCTGGGGACCTTGCGGAACTGTAAAGAGAGAATAATATCATTTAATAGTCAAGGCTCATTTTAAGGTCTTGCAAAGTTGATTCCTTATTTCTCATCACTCACTCAAATTCCATGATAGAGTGAAGTCAATATTATTGCTCATTAAATTTTGTACATAATTTTATCAAAGCAAGCTATATCTAAATTATGTGAAATAATGAAATTTGAGGTGGTTGTCTATAAACTAGGGTGAGCAGTGATGAGAAAGCTATAATATTTTTAACTGAAATTTATATTACAAGTCTGGTATAGGACCTGACACTACTGGCTACTGGCAAGAGAAAGAAAGGAAATTGGATAATATAATTCATGATTTTCTGAAAAAAAAAACAAACAGTAGAGTAGTATTTCTGAAACGAGGACATCTCTGTAAAAAATCACTTAGATATGCCACAAATACTGCTTGTGCATTGACATTAATAGAACTTCTCTCCATGAAATGAGGCCAGCCCTCTAATCAGGACAGTTTAGTGTGACCCAAGGTGAGAGGTCCCACTACCATTGAAACTACCTTAGCTTCTTTTATGCTGAGAGGCAAGAACAAGGATTCTACTACAGTATTCACTAATTCTTTACTCAACTTACATCCAGTCACCAATAGAGTGATAACTCGATCAATAGAACCGCTAGTCTTTTCCACATAGATGGTAGCATTATACATGTTCTCAATAAAATTGTAAGCAGATTTATCAAATGTAAAAGTGACATCTGAATAAAAAAAATTAACAGCATTTTGAACATGATTTCATACACAATTTGTTATGTAGCTAATATTATAATGACACTAGAACCTCAGACATTATGCATAGATTCCTATACTAGAACTCTAATCTTGTACCTTATTCTTGTACCTCTGAATTAAATGTGTCAGTTTGGGCTACCAGAAATGCTCTATTACTATATAGCTATGTATGATCCAATGTATCCAATTGAAGTATTATTACACCCACAACACAAGGAAACATATTCCAGGAAAAAACATCTAATAGAAAATCAATTCTGAAAAACAAGATCAATAATAATAATTAAAATAGTTTATGCAGTAATAGAGCATATTGGGTAAATCATCTTTTTGAGTTTATTGGGTTCATCAAGATAAACTGGTATTGTGATCTAAACACAAATTTAATGACGTGTTAATTAGAGAACTGTTTCTAATCTAAAATCCCCCTCAGAATGCATTAATGTGACTCTGCCCATTTTACTTCCTATATTACTCAGAGACCACAATGGTATGAATATTTGTCTTGTTTATAGTTTTAGTCTATTGCTTGAAGTAGAACTAAGTGAAATATTGGTCTAGGATGGTTCATTTGGGGGCTATTAATATTTGAAATGAAAACAGAGAGTCCATCTACCATGTCAAAATCTCTTAATCAGACTTCAGAAATAATCTCATGATAAGAGAGGGAGAAGACTTCATATAGAATGAGAACTATGCTAATGCATTCTGTGAGTTGGCAGTGCAGAATAAAATCCAACATTGATGCATGCTGTTGAAATGCTTGTCCACAATGCAATCAAAGAAACAATTTTACAAGCATCAACCAGTATTTTCTATTTATATCTCAAGAAGTATGCACCAAAGGGACTTCTTAGAAAACATCCAGTAGTTAATTTTGTTTCAGTTCTACTGCAGTTCAAGAGAAGATTGACACATTTCAAACAGCTATCAGAGGCTAATTGAGTGCATAGATAAATATTAGCATAGCCAGTTATTGTTACCTCTTTAGAATGAAAAGTTGACAAGTATAAAAATTTAAGTCATAAATCTATCTGTCTGCTCCACTGAAGTAGTTGTCAAAAAATTAGAATTGTTAGATATTTCTTTTTTCAAATATTTGGAATTAAAGATACTTAGCTAGCTATAGTATCTAGCTTGTGGTGATGTAATACAAGAATTTGATGAATAATATAAAAGAATAGTAGCACAGGGTATACCACTACACTATTAAAGATTTACCTCTCACTGGGTCTTCACATTCCTCAGAACAATCTGTGTGTAAGAGTTATTATAATTATAATACGTAGTTGAGGAGGAAAAAAACTCTTACTTGCTTACTTGATATTGTGGTAGAGTATGGCTATTATTAATAGTGTTAATTAAGTGGTTCAATATTAAGGCAATAGACAGCCAGAGAATGGCCTTAGATTATTATTATTACTATTATTATCATTACTTTTGATCGGTTCCTGTTAAAATTGCTAGAAATGGGCATGAGTGGAGGTGGGTGGGGAGGGATGAAGTGTTTCCCTTTTTCTATAGTATTTTTTTTATTAATATGAGAGGATGTTAAGAGGGAGAAGTTGGTTTATTAGGTTATAGCACCTTTAAAATATGGCTGACAATTGTGTACCTGGGACCATTATTGTACCTTTAATTCGAAGAGACTAGACCTAATAGCCCAGATAATGTGACTACACTAACCTGGAGTTACATATAAGGGCTCTTTATACTCAGATCTCAGTTGTGGCAATGACAATTATTATTGTAAATAATCATCAGATATGGTATGACTTACTACATAGTTTCAGATATGTGCCTTCAATAAAACCAATTTCCTCGTTCTCACAAGAATAGAATACTGGTTTCTTTTCTCCGTAAAAATATCTTATTACCACATCACTTTTCACGTCATACCTATGTATCTTTACTGTTAATATACTGATTTTATTGATGATATCTTCTTGTCGATTAATTTCCAATATAGAGGTTTCACGATAAGTGTGCTGGATACAGCTACTTCCACATGTCATGTCGACTTTGATGGTTATCGCTGTTCGAGGATTATCACCCACTAGTGGAAAGATACTTAATTATTAACTCTCAAAGATTTCAAAACTGGATGGCTACAAATTAGATTAGATGGCACTATTGGTAAACTTGCATTAATGTGGATATACTTTGCTATATTAACTAGGAAATAGTGTTATTTTGGAGTTCTTGTACTAGTGAGTCTCTATTTCTGTGCTTGTATCTGTTTCCTCTCAACTTTCATTGAAATATAGATCAAATCAGCCAGTACAATAACACCATACAAACACAAGTGTCAAATCAACTAAGAATACTGATCTATAAATGTTAGGGCTGTATAAAGTGTATAAATATTTATTATCTCGTGGCTACTTTTATCAACCTTTAAATATACGTATATGTTGCTAGTTGCTTTCTGCTTTAAAGAAACAGAGATACATCATACTTTGGTGGAGTAAGAACCAAATTTCTTAAGCCAATTTTTAGCTAGCCTCGGAAAAAAAAGAAGAAAGAAATTCAGCCTGACAGCCTGATTTTAAAATTCTTTGTGTAGCTCTCTAGTTATTGGATTTAGTGTTACTGCATAGTAAAAGCTGGAACATTAAAATGTAAGTGTATAGAATAGCTGAAAATGAAATGTGTGAGAGAAATAATTTTGTATTGTACTTTGAGTGTGGTGGGGTCATCCCTACATATTTAAAAATGCCTATATTAATGAGACTTGGCTGGAACTATCACAAAATTATTTGAATCACTAAACAAAATGCAAGGCATTGTGGGGGCAAGTGGTTTCAGTTGAAGTATCATCTCCATTAAACATACCATAGATCTGGAAAGTAAAATAATTATTTTCAGAAGCCAGAATCACTCTGAATATCAATACTTAATGATACTTTTTTTCAAAATTAAATTTCCTCCAACAATAAAATACTTCAACTGCAAAAATCCTAATTTTATGGTAGTATTATTATAATCTACACTAACTTCATATTAGTGTGGGGCTCACCCCCAATTAATATCTCTATTTATAATAAATAATTTATTTTTTGTGCTAATGTAGAATAATTATTATTATTATGTTACATACATGAGAGTGGTTGACAAGAGGCCTGGTAATCTGGTTTTAAATGACACTCTTTTGAAATTTCTCTCAAGTCGCTATGAATTGTTCTTTCCAGAAAATCCTGGTTTTCACAAACTTCTTCAGCCGTTTTCCCCCTTACCGATACATAAATTGTTATCTCGGATGTTGGTGTAGAAAGACATACATCTTCATCATGTTCCCCTACAGAATTAATAGTATTATTAGCTCATTTTAGGTTTTAACTGCAGGTTTTTCTGCATGCAGTGATTTTTGACAAAGAAGGCTTTCATGAATATAATAAAGACACACAGTAGAGTTGCATTATTGCAATTACATCAAAGCAATAATTAGAGCAATTATTTTAATGCCAGTTATCTAGTTATGCAGTTAAGACTGTGTATATTGGTGGCGTTTGAAGGTATAGTTTATTCTGATAATTAGATATTAATCTATAGTGTGGAGGACCTTGGTGTATCTGTTTAAGAATGCTCAAACTCTGCATTGATTTAATAATCTCACTTAAAAGATCGGCTTTTGATTCAAGTGGAACTACTCTTTTTCAAAAACCTTGGGAGAAATTAATTAGAGAGGTGGCCATATTTCGGTTGAAATAGAGTGATTCTATGCAAGTGTACAGATTAATTTTTGACTTAAAAGTTAGACATCAGTATACTAAAAGTACCTTCCTAAAAATCTACAATAGCACGCTAAACAATTTGTATAAGGAGGACAACTAAAAATATTGTACCACTTGATTTATTAATAATATTAATGATTAACCATTGAAATAAGGATAGCCTCCCTACATGCTGAACATTAACAACTAGAGAGTAATTATTCACATTATTATGGTGGTTTCTGGTGATAATATGGCAAAGTTAATCCTCTGTGAAATTAACTACTGTGTTCAGAGTTTTAAAATGCATGGAAACTAGAGGGTGTTAAGGCTTCAAAGTTATATTCCCAGAAAAGAGTAGTAGATAGGTAGGGTGATAACCCTCTATTAATTTCTAGATGAAATGAAAATGGTAGAAAACTATTGCTGTATCTTAGGACTATACTGAACCACCTGTATTATTTAGTTAATAAATCATTAATTTGAATCACTAGACCAGACCTCATTTTAAACCTCATGAAGATTTCTTTGTGAAAATACATACTATCATTATCAATGATATTAATAGTAGTTTTGTCATTCGGCTCGAATAGAAGATTATATTTTGTATCAGTTCCATTCAGAGATAACTCAAACTCTTCAGTAGGTTCTAATGGGATGACATCATCAGTAATCTTGAAAGTGATGGGTATTTCAGTGTTGCTAGGACCAAAAGTAATTGTCTCATTTATTAGCTCTCCTTGTATAGCTGAGAAGAGAGAAAGAGATTATATAATAAGGTCTGTTTCCTTATTTCTCGCCTCAAATTTCATGAGAGAGTGATGTCATTATTCATTATTGATCTTTAAATTTTGTACACATTATTAAATTTGTATACTAAATAGCTATATCTAGATCACATGAAGGGAGTGCACAATAATGGTTGCTGTCTAGAAGATAGGGTGGGCAGTAATGAGAAACATTGAATCTACTTTATTCAGCTTAATAACAAAGTAAAATGGGTTAAGTTGGTTCTGGTCTACAGGAGAGCTAATAATGAATTTTTGTCATGTTCCTCTTGTT
The DNA here is from genome assembly GCA_964016965.1 of Diacarnus erythraeanus. Classification (NCBI taxonomy): domain Eukaryota; kingdom Metazoa; phylum Porifera; class Demospongiae; order Poecilosclerida; family Podospongiidae; genus Diacarnus; species Diacarnus erythraeanus. Next base: position 7,922,997 of record OZ024671.1, read on the forward strand.
CATATAACTGGGAACATTTTATTTTATAGTCATCAAGTTGTACAGTTATCAATAAAATTGATAAGGTGAGGTAAGGAATGGGACTTGACCCTACTGGTTGTGATCAAATTGGAAATGAAAAGAAAAAATGGCAGGATAGTATGCTCATTTTTTGTGATTTTCATTACAGTGGGACTCCGCTATTCCAAATTGCTTGAAATTAGGACATTGAGAATTATAGCTTGCATAAATAGAACTTCAACTGCTGAAATGAGGACACCTTACTCAACTTACATCCAGACACTGTCAGAGTTATAGCTTGATCGATAGAACCATTAATTTTTTCCACATAGATGGTAGCTGTATTCACATCCTCAACAAAACTGTATTCAGGCTCAGTAAATGAAAAAGTGACATCTGGCCAAAAATTAACATTGCTTTTGAACATGATTTGTATTTATGTAGCTAACATGTATGTTAAAATGACACTAGAACCTCAAATAGATAGTCACTTGAAATATGCATAGCCTTTTACACTAAAATTCTAATCTTGTTTTATATTGTTGTACCTCCATTTTTATATGGTCTACTGTACTTTACTTTTGGGCTACCAGAAATGCTCCTTTATTAGGTATGATCCAATATACCATGAGAAAATATAAATATTAGTGAACTTAAGCTACCACAATATAACATTCCAGAAGAAGTTGTAGTTAATTTTTGATTCCTTTTCAATTCTAAAGTTGATGTAAAGCAAGATAAACTATTAATAGTATTAGAGAATTTGTGACAAATTCTATCTTTTGATGCTTTTCATCTTAATCTTAATGATGCATTAATTAGGGAGCTACTTCTAATCAAGAAATTTCTATTAAAAATGTATTAACCTAACTCCACCTCTTTAATTAGTGTTTTTACTTCCTGTATTACTCCAGAGACCACAATAATATGTAGATGAAATAATGTAGACCTTCTCTGTTTCACCAGATAAATTTATCATTTTATCAAATCAGGGGTGTAGACAACTTTTTAGGACTGGCAGGGCTAATAAGATAAAGACAAAAAAAATTGGAATTTGGCTCAAGGGGGAGGGTGCGGGAGGGGGATATGCCCCCTCCTGCACGAAGTGCAGAAGCAAAAATTTTCTTCAAAATCCAAGAGGTTTAAGAAAGCAAATTAGAGTACTATTCAAATAACAATATGTACTAGCTACACAAAGATAGGCTAGATTGTCTCTAACACTTCACTGAAAATGCCACAAAAGAGCTGACCATGACAAAAGACACAAAATCCACAGTGCCAGTGAAGAAAAAAATAACAAAATGAAGAAAGAAAAAAAAAGTTTAAAAGAAAAAGTTGCAAAATGAAGAAAAGAAAGAAAAGAAGAAGAAAAAAAGTGGGTGCCCATCCCTGGGCTCATGAATTATTCATGAATACATATCGACAGACGTACGTACGTACGTACAGACAGATGTATGGACAAACATACAAGCGTATTATTATAATAGATAATAGTTTCACAGAATGGTACATAGCTAGCTATTAACACTCTTCTATTCCAACTGCTTAAAATGAAAAAACCGGTTTAATTTGTCTCTAGGTGTCTGTAATAGAGTGCTTCCATTGTAGGTTTGTACAGTCAATACAAAGTGATAGAGACATATATAGTTATATAGGATCAATATCAAAACTGTTAATGACTTACGATCATTATCCTTGATGCAGACAGCAGCAGTATCTCTACCTTCAGATATTTCTACCTTACGATGAGCCCTGACTGAATATGGGAGACTAATACCAACCTCTAAACATTCCTCATACTCTACAAAGTCATCTTCCATGACAAAAATATTAAAACAGAGGCTATTGTTGGGGTCATGTATGGTAGAGATGGCTTCAATGGAGAAATTAGGTAGATAAAAGTCTTCTCCAGGAGTAGCTACAATAGCTATAGCTATAATAATAATATTATAACAAAATATTTGTGCATACTTATTATAATCACCCTATGAAATATCTTCCCCCCCTTCCCCACTGGACAAATAGTATTATCTTTGGTTATATGTAAGATCACCCTATTCTAGACAACTTGGGACTATTCAACTTGTCCTGAATAGAGGGGTGTGCTCATTTCAGTGGAGTGAAGCTATATTGATTTAATGGTGTCCTTAATACAGAGGTATCCTTGTTTCAAAGGGTTGGAAAGGCACCTCATTATACCATGGAACTCCTTTATTCCAACCATCTGAAATAAGGATAACTTTGTATGCAGTGGAACCCTGTTCTTAATTGGTTGAAATAGATAGATATGTTCTACTATTCTCATTAGTTTTAAATAGCTTTGTCCATTTTGTGTATCGACTTACCTGGATCATCAAGTGTTAAATTAGGGAGTAGATATCTAACATTGATTCTATAATTTGATCCAAATTCAGAATTGAAGTTGACACAAAGTGTTGCATTGTTACCCTCCATCACTGTAACATTCTGAGTAGTAAGTCCAATCAAAAGTTCTAAAAAATAAAAATATGGCACAAAAAATGTCTTTACATCATTGAATCATGTGAAGTTCAGAATTTGAGCTGGCTATACAGATATCAAACAAACTTATCTAAATTTCTACTTTCATAAGAGTTTGAGCCCTCTATATCTTTATGCATATTTTGAGTCATTGTGTGAGTGATAGTTTGATCAGTAGAACCATTGACCCATGATCTTAATGGGTGGAGGAAGTTTTCAGGTTCTCAGAGAAATTGTAAGCAGGCTCAACAAATGAAAAGTGACATCTCAACAAAGAAATTAGAGCATAATTACGTATTAGCTATAGTTAATTATGCATGTCATTATAAAGACATTAGAACCTCCTATATAAGAACACTAATCTTGTCCTGTGGCATACTTTACTATTAGTCAACTTTAAATATTCTGCTACTTCTATGATTAATAATAATAGAGATCAATTTGAACTTAAAGGATAAAAATCACAATACATATCTTGCATGAATATTGATTTCTTTTCTATCTTTTATGCTATTTATCTTTAAAAGAGATTGTTGGATTCATAAGTATTTGTGTCCTGTTGATGCCTTTAAAGAAAAGCTAAAGCAACAAATTATTATCTTGTTCACAATTAGAACTGGAAGGGTTTGAAAAAAGCACCACTGAACTATTAAGATTTGTAGAGATGCAGCTACAAATTCATACATTGCCCATTGTCTTTGGGTCTAGTGAATTCTGCTTATTGGAACTGGTACTGAGTATCTGATTTCTAATGTTCTCAAAAACTCAGTTTCTTCTTCAAAGCCAATGGTAGCTAACTCCTGTTACAAAGAATCATGAAAATCAAAAATCAAAAAAAATACTTCCTACACTCTACTAGGCCAGGAGCACTGTGGGGTGAGCCTGTCTGTTCTAAAGATGACATCATGGATAAACTTACTTATGTCACACTATCATACAAAAATTTAATTATGTAATAAAAATTTCCACTCATTTGTTAGTGTGGGACTTGCTGTGATTTCCCATCTCCTACTAAAACTGTATTACAGTGTAATTTTTATGTGTACACAGTATGCTACATATTTACTGGAATACATAATTCAGTAAACAACCTTGCTAATACAAAATTTTAGAACATCTCTGTCATGTGATTTGAGTCACATTTTATGGCTATGTTAAGTGTCAATAAGCTTACTCTAGCACTAGACATCATGTAACTGCTATAACAGAAAAGATGTCTCAGATTATTAGTTCCTATAGAAAATTTGATATCTATTTAGCCACAAGGTTCAGAGTTGAATCATTTACAGTATTTATAGTGATGCATGTTAACAGCCATCAGGATAAGTCACATGGCTGACAACTACGTATATTATACCCTACTAAAGATGCCTTATTGTCATCATCAACTATAGTGACAATAGCTTCTGGCATGTGCATTCTAACAACAGATAGTTACCATAAACAATTATTATAGCAACAATAAAAATAACAACAATGATAGTAAATTTTTACTGCTCAATTCCCTACAATATTAATAATAGAGGAACAAGGTATCTCTAGTGTATGTACTTGTGAAATATAGTATTTCCATTATTATTATTACACTATCTCTTTGCATTAAATGGTTCCATAGAGGATTGTCAGTTAGAGGAGGGGAACTGAGGAAGTATCTGTACTTTGACTTCATGTAACTGTCTATAACCATTGCATGCTTATCATAATCATGCACCAGTATACGTAATTTATGTGATTATGGATGTAATTTCAAGTGATATGCAAGTCCTCAATATCAACATTTGACCAAACAAAAACTGGTTTTAACTTTCACCTGTATGCATATAATATAATCAGATTTTGAGTTTATGGATTAGTGAGGGTCTATTGTAGGAGGTTTACAATTAAATCATGCTATGGAATTTTTCTGCATCTAGGAAAAGGAACTGCTTATATTATTATAATTATTAGCTATACCATCATCAGATTCAATTGTTAAACTGGTCAAATTTGGTGAGAGGGTGACCTGCGGATCACTGGTGGTAATACTGGCAAAGAAAACTTCATCTTGTTCGTGTATGTTGTCATCAATAATAGAAACATTGAAGCATACTCGAGTATCATTTTGTGAGAAGGTGAGAGGGATTATCTCATTCTTATAATCCTCATCAGCTACGAAAATAATAATAATAACAAATAATGCTTATTATTATTTTATTTTTACTGATGTAGAGGTACATATTTTATTATCGTGACACTTTACTTACATGAATATAATGAAAAGTGAATCTACATCTATATAAGGTCCATTAGCAAATGTCATAACAGTATTAAATTTAATTTATTCTAACATACTTACCAACAGCTGTTTGGTCATAGTATTGAACAATGATTTTAGATTCACGCATAGGTTTTCCTTCAAAAACCTTTACACAAAGTAACTTAACTCCACCTGCAATGTTCTCAGGAACCTGTACTTCAGTCTCTTCAAAACCAATCACAACACCTGTAACAGTGGGAAAATAGCAGACATTAATAATCACAGGTGATTCACCTTCCTACACACTGTCTGATTCTCATACTATCTAACTGTAGCCTCAAGCAATCTTTATTACGTACTAAAAGAATACAAGACTTTACGGTGACCAACATGTTTGGAAAGGATTTTACAGACAAAAGTCATTTACAGAGGATACAAATCTCTCATTTAGTGTGGAACTCACTTAGTTTGCCCATAAAAATTATCAGAATATTAGTATTTCAGCCATAAAACAATGATTTTATCTACAAACTAACTAGTTTTAATTCAGCTGTTATTCTGTGCATTCTTCTAGGTAATATTGACAATGGAGTACATTGGAATATTGTACAGTTTAATACACAGACAAAATGGATAGAAATAATAATATTATTTATTGCTAGTTGTTCAGTATAATTTACCTAGTTGTACAGTATCTTCATTTAAGGGTATGTACAAGGCCACACAGCCTAGTAAACATGAACCCCCCTCACAACACTCTGGATACAAACATGAAAGTATGCAGGTGCAGCCACCTCCAGGCACAGCGATGTTGCAACAGTCCATCTTAGCTCTAATTATTTAAGCACCACTCTAATTTAGGCGACACATCCAAGGAAAGTGTATGTTTTTGGTCACAATGTAAGCGCCAACCTCAGCTGTAATTATTTTTTGTGTGGCACTTGAACTAAGTGATTACGATAGTGTAAACTATCTGCGAGCTGGCTGTCTGGCTTCCGGGACATAATAATAGCTTTCCGGGACTCTGGGACAGAGTAATAAATCCAGGAGAGTTGGCAGCTATGCACATTGAAATATGCATAGCTGCTTCCTATGCTAACTGACAATCTTCTATGTGACCATAATATTATTAATGAAAGAGGTAGTGTAATTATAATAATAATGGAAAGACTATATTTCATTATCACCTATAGACCTATAGATAATAGATATAAATTATACCTATAGATATCTCATACTCTTTATTACAATAATCTTTGGGTCTAGCTAATGAATTCTGCATATTATTATTGTAGATACGTATATAATGGACATAAATTTCTATGCTCAGAACAAAGTTAGTTCATAAGAAACTTCTGATATTATTAACTGAACAAGAAACACAATGCAATAGCTACTTAGCTATTCATGCTACTGTCTAATTCAACCTTTGGAAATCGGCCATTCTGAACCCAGATAATAGAGGTCTGGATAATCTAGGTTTGCTCTAGCTATAAATGATGGCTCCTTTAATTATTCATTTACCTTTCTTTGGCTCCATACACTCCTTAGGACATGCTATGTGTAAAAGTATTATAATAAAACATATAAATGAGCTATTTCTATCTTTAACCCTCTGTATTGCAACAGAGTATGGCTTCACTTAGAGTTAATAAAGTGTTGTTAATCAGCTCCAATAAATAACCAGAAAATGAACCTTCAAAATTAAGAATTTGCTCTAGAGTGAGGGCTTTTTCAGCTTTGAAATTGCTGAAAATGAGAGTGGGTTTGAGAATGGGTGGGGAGGGGTGGGGTGGGAATGGAGGAAAGAGTGAAATGTTTATCTTTTTCTGTAAATTTTCCATGGAATTTTGAAGATTTTTGGGTAACCAGAAGTAAGAGGAATTGAAGGTAAATTTTAACTTACTGTTAGTATCTTTCTGGATGAAGTTAATTTATATTGGAGTACTAGGCTAACAGAATTATAGACAAAGACTTAGGTTTTAGTACAATAGAGATAATAATAATCAGTAAGCTAGGGAATTACATCTTCATAGGCCTGGAGTTAAACCATACCAAAAATCTGGAAATTTTGGAATACACAAGCCTATAGTGACCCTTACTCAGATCCTTGGTTTTATCAGTTATAGCAATGACAATATAATTATTATATTATTATTTTAATTACAATCAGATATGGTATGACTTACTACATAGTTTCAGATCTCTGTCTTCAATAACATCTTCATGAGTAGCTTCCTTGCAAGCATAGACAACTGGGCCCTTTTCTTCAGAAAAATAACGTATTATTACATCAGTCTGGTTATATTTATATCCATTCCTCTGAAATATGTTCATGGTTTCTTTTATGAGATCGTATCGGTGAATTACTTCCCTTATAGAGGTCTGAAGATCAGTGTGCTTGAAACATTGATCATCACCACAAGTTAGGTTGGATTTGAAGGTAATAGCTATTCGAGGTACTTTTCCCACTATAGTGGAATATACAAATATCAGTGGTTTTTGCAGATTTGAATTCACCCCCCCCCCTCCCCCCCCAACACACACACACACAGACTCCTAACCCACCCATTTCAATAATAACTATGAGTCAATGGAATTCAATTATGACAATTCTTCTTCCACTTTATTCAATCAATACTAATGATCAAGAATTAATGACACTGTTCATTTTGACAAATATAATAATGTATCTAATGCTAGTATTATTCCAACTAAAAATTCTCTAAACATAACTTCCCCAAGAGTTATAATATGGTAAGTACGTATAGAAATGTCATACAGTTTACCCTCATTGCTATGATGTGCATGAGTATAGTTGAAAAACCTATGGAGGACTGAATTTCAATAGTTACTGATAATTAAGTTATAATGTAGTAATGGTTACCAACTGTTTACTATTATAGGTATTATAATTTTTACTTTGAGGGCTACCTGCATTAGTTGGATACACACTGAAAACATTAATTATGGATTTAATTCTATTACTTACACATGATTTCACTACAGGAGGTATAGCTATCCAGTTCAAAATGACATTCCTCTCTTGAAGTTTCATTAAAGTCTCTCATAATTGTCTTTCTCAAATAATTCATAAGGTGCGGACTGCCACACGTGTCCATGCCAACAGTTCCCCCCCTCACTACTACATTAATAGTTATCTCCACTCTTGGCGTAGAAAGACATAACTCCTCTCCTATAGAAAATAACACCAATTTTAGCTGCAGGTATTTCTGCTAATAATGAATATTATATTTTTCCTCTTTTGATGATGAAGGCTTTCATGAATGTAATACATCAAAGTTAACAACATTAATAAGGAAAACTTCTATTGCTACCTTCAATAATGCCAAAAGTTTGTTGACAGTTATCTAGTTACACAGTCTTGGTGGTGTTTAAAATTTTCTGATTTGGACAAAGTGAGGGCCATAGACAAAATAACAAAATAACTGGATACCATATTTCCTCGAATGGATTTTGCCCTGGAGTTATGTTCGCCCTCGAATTGCACTCATGGGGTGGTCTGAACTGAATTAATTAATAATCACCCTCGAATTGTTTACGCACCATATTGAGCATGCGAAGAAACTAGTGTTGAAATCATTAGTGTATTATACCAAACAAAAAACAAATTAAGGGGTCCTTCTATGTGTAAATTTCCTTACAGTATTCTTATAGTACATTACAGTAATCTTATTTTATAGTCAGTAATCTTATTATATATTATTGAATATTACAATTACAAATGACGTAATGTCGAGGATTTACACATAGAATCACCCAAATTAAGTGATGGCTGAGGGAGGAGCTAAGAAAAGGAGTGAGCTTTGTAATAGTCCTCACGTGATTCAATTGTTTATTGTTGTTCAGCCGATTGAGCTAGCCAGTGGTATAGTAAACGCCCTCATTTAGTTTTCCCCCTAGGCAAGTGTATGAAATTAATAGTAATCGGGTAATCTATTCAAGGAAATAGGTATATGTAGTCCAAAAGAAGAACTATTAACTGAATTCACCAACTAAATATCATGTGTAGTGCCAAGCCTATAGTATATAGTTATAATGGTAATGGTTAAATCAACCCTTAATTTTGTATACAGTTTTATAGAGCATTCTTTCTTGTTGAAAGTGTATATTCCAATTTAATAACTGCCCCTGCCCCTATAGGTAATAATTAGTAGCATACTGCATACTTTTAGGACAATCATCTATAGATATGCACTCTCCATTATGTCTAGCTGTACCATTAGGACAAAAGCAACCTGCAGAGTAACAATATAACATAATAAACCTGAGAGTGTGACAGCATGTACTCTCTATGTAGGAGTGACCAGACCTCACTCATAACACAATACAAAATTAGGACTCCCTCACATTTCATTTTTACCCAATAATTACACCAACCATTTAATATTTAGCTGTTTTAAGGTCCAACTATCCTATCACCACCTCAGATACCTAAAAACTACACTAAGTTCTTTCCTTTTTTTTCCTTTTTTCTATCTTTTTGAGGGCTAGCTCAAAAACGAGAGGGATTTGGCATATTTTTTACTAAAGAATCACACATATCAATGGAAGTAGGTCTTTGTTTTGCAGGAAAAAATCTACCTATGAAGAGAAAATTTAAGAGCTTATTAACTGGAAGTAGCCATAAGGTAAAGAGTTATGAAATATCACACAAAGAAGGCATGATCTAATGGAAGCAAATTATATAGGTCAGACATTCATAGCCCTTCTCTTTCATTGAGCGGTGGTGTTAGACAGTGTTATTAGTTGAATTTTCCTACTTAGTATTGCTATACTTGATGATCTGGAATGTTCACAGAGATGTGTTTAATTTCTCTGTCTAGATAAACCTGTCTGGAGCATCATAACCAGTGGTGATGAGTACAACACACACATCACATCTGGTCTTACTACAATATATTGTATAGTTCATTTAGACTAATCTTGTTTTCCTTAATACCAACAAAAACATGATGTATGATATAGAATGGTTTACTTAAAATGAAGTGAAACAAATGAGAGGAAAAAATCTTTGAAATGATGGAAATAGAGGTCACAATTAAAATGATGCAGGATTTGCATCATCCAGCTCAAAGTAGATATTTTGTTTACAACACACAGCTCTTGCAACTTTACAATCAAGCAACAAATTTAGTGTAAGACCTATGGAGATTCATCGGATTCCTGTGAGCCCTTCCTAGGCCTAATGGCCTGACCGGTTTATGTTATGTAAAAAGTAAAGCAGTTTCCTTAGTTTCTTTCTTTCTTGTACTTTTTTATGTTGTGACCTCATCCATTCATCATTTCCAAGAAAATGTTTTTTCTCTATTATAGCAACTGTATGGACTGTAATGTGACAATAATTCACAAAATTATAATTATAATGTCTGTAGAAAGGGGCCTCCTTAATAGTTAGAAAAGAGATGGCTATTTTTCTGTTCATCCATTGTATTACATATACTTACCTATAACACATTGATTGGTACATATGGGAGATTGATCATCACAAGTTGGTGGACAGGCACTTCCACACTCCTTGAAGATCATTCCCTCAGGACAGTCATTATTAAATTAGCAATACTTGGTGAGAGGTTGATTTGTGGATCTTCAGTGGTGAGCATGACAAGGAAATCTTCTTCTTCTTCAATCATCTCATCATCAAATATGGAAATGTTGAAGCATTCTCGAGTAACAGCTTGAGATAAGGTGAAAATGCTTAAACTAGATGTATAATCCTGGCCATCTATAGAAATTAAGTATAATTTTAATAAGGCCCATTAGTCAGTCTACAAACTCTTATTCAGTTGTGTACTTACTAATAGCACTCCTGTCCTGGCAGGTAACACTGACAATGGTACTACGAATTAGTGTTCCATCCAACACCTCTATACAAAGTAACTGCACTCCATCTTTAATGTTCTCAGGAACCTGTACTTCAGGTTCTTTAAAACCTATCACAACAGCTGTTACAGTAGAAAAATTAATGATATTATTATTATATCAATGCTTGAAGTTTACGTACTCTAATACTTAGAAATTTCTCTAGAGTGAAGGTGGATCACTTTTGTGCATCTGTCAACAAAGTATCTAAGAAAGTCCAAACATTGATTTAATAATGAAAGTAGGTCCCATCTAGGTGTTATTTCAGAGGGTTGGATTCTACTATATAGTACAGTGGTGTGCTTGGTTGGAAAAACTGTATATTTATTATATATACTCTATAGATTGCGATGAAATAACTAATGCAATATGATAATAGCCATAACCCACAAGGTTTGGAGTCAGTCATTATGGCTAGTCACTAAATCAAATGTTATAATTATAGAGGTGACTTACTGTCATCATCGACTATTGTAACAATAGCAGTATCTTCAGACAGTATAATATTCTCTCCCATGTCTATGATCTGCAGCGTCGCCATGAAATCTTCATTATTTTCCAGGAAGACATCATCATAGAGTTCAACATCGAATGTAATGGATTTATTTAACAACAACAAATTACTAAACGTGTTATTATAGTCAATGCCAGCTAAAAAAAGAAAATACTTGTAGGCACCTACTACAACACATTTACACTTAACTTACCTTCAGCTGCATTACTTATACCAGAAATCTCTTGGGTACTAAATAGCACTGGAATTTCATTATGTAGTACTGTGGACCCCAACAGACCAACTGTGATGGTTACAACACCATCACTTTCTTTACCTTCATAAGGACCACCAATGAATCCAATAGTTAGAACTGTGTAGGTTAATAAACAACATACTGTAAATTGAAAGTGAAATATTTTTGGAAGCCAGAATGATTCCAAAATTAATAATCAGCTAATATTAATCTTATTAGTGGTATTGTTTCCTACATTAAATTTTGTCTAACCATAAAAATGCAAAATATTTCAACTATAATACTACTTAAAATGCTTGAAAAACATTTAAGAGAGCACTTTATTCTAGAGGGAGTGTGACATAATATTATGAAGTATATCATGGAACCCCTAAAATGTTATGTAGATGGTATCATAACATCCTCTAGTACTTCTGTGTAATTCTTTAGCTACCTGTACAGTCCAGGAAGCGTATGCTTCTTAACAAAAGCCAGCTGAGCACTTCGATGTTTTTTGGACAGTAGAGGCTTACATTGCAATCCAGCCATTCAAACCAGCTGTTGCCAGTCTTCACTTCACAGTGGATGTTGAAGCCACTCTGAATAAAATTGTTCTTTCATTTAAGCACAGAAGCTGTTAACTGCCTTGTCCAGAAAAGAAGCTCTAACTAAAAAACTATCTTCGTGCTCTCCTGACAACTTTTGTCTACCTACTGAAAGCTTTCGATTTCCATTTAAAATTTTTTGAAATAGTAGGGGTACAATGCACCCTCAATAAAAAAAGTAGTGGGCTATTTTGTATAGCTCTTCAGGAGCTCAAATAGTGTACTGAATAATGAGAAGGCTGGTAGTCTTATACACTGGATCTTGCAGATGTAGTGATCTCTAGCCACCCTGTCTGTATAGCCATCATTCATTCCCACATTAGCTTGACAATCAAAATGGTTGGACAGCAAAGGTTGCCATGCAGGTCAATTAATTAGCACCTGAAGTGGTCTATAAAAGGATGGAGTTGTCCTTATACTATACTGGCTTACCTTTTCAAGGACAACATTCTTCTATTTTCTGTACTATTGTTATTGTACTGTATCTAACCCTAGCCCTATATAGCCCTAGCCCATAGCATCAATAGTACAATTGACAATGAGTTAATCTGATTTACATAATTACATAGAGAAGGAGTTGATAATTATGTCCTATGACTGTTTTATTTCTATACACAAAGTATGACTTTACAAACATGTAGTGACACTCTTTACTCAATGTGGTAATGATTGTTAAGTTGCCACTTTATCTTAAAGAATGATCAGATATGGTATTAAAGACTCTCCTTATTTCAGAGGGTCCTTTGTAGGAGATTGGTTCCAATGAAAATTAAAAACAAGCCATATTCACCACCTATATTATTAAAAGCCCATAAACAGCTGTGAGTATCATTAATGGCTAAAAAGCTCTGTATCCAAGGAGAGATAAAAATGACACTGCTCTTGTTAGGAGGAGGTTGATCAAGTGGACTCTGATTCTGCCATTAAATACCAATGGTGAGAAAAATTAGAAAACCAGAAAGAAAACCAGAAACTAGAATTGTTAGGCTTGAGGGAATATAGCTATGTCAGCATACAAAAACAAAACAAAACAAAACAAAAAAGACAAAAAAAAAAAAAAAATTAAGCATGATAATGAGTACATCCATTAATAATAACATATGCATAGAGTATTGAGTAATTAACTGGCAACTGCAGCCTTATGCATGCACTGGGCCACTGTGTAGTACTATAAGTTAGTATAGTTACTAGACCACACCATTCACATGTAGCCACATATGGATTTGTTACGTAACTTTTGTAAAAATTTAGGGAATAGCTAACATGATAATAATACTCAAGTATAATAGCCATCCTTCAAGCCCAGTTTGCTGGATTTTTATGCACTATTAAATTGTATTATACGTAGCTACATGTTGTCACATTGTTATGCAAAAAAATATATTATTAGCTAACTAAACTCCAAAATTAGCAATACAGTTATCAGAACCACGCCTCAGGCTGCCCCTGCTGATAGTAGATTTTGACCAGACCCCAGGCAGATTGCCTAGCTATTTGTTCTGAGTAATGGCCAGATACACACTGTTTGGAGTCAGAGAACTGATAACTTTCCAGGGGAAACAGTAGAAAACATAATTTATCAGTAGATTGGTGCAGGACAGATTGATAGAGTAAAATTCTTGGAATGTCCCAGGGAGCATTCAGGATATTTGTAAACTATGTTACTGTTATAGTCTGTTTGAGCAGCAAATAGAGTTACTTGTATCTACCTTCATTGCCATACACTGCTGCAAAAATAGCTGCAAATAGAAGCAGAGTTGATACTTTCTTCTCCACCACCATCTATCTTGGCTTCTCAGATTCCTTTATCAGTTAGCTAACTGACAATGTTACTGAAATTTATAATGGAACTGGACAGGAAGGATGGACAGCTGGATAGAAATGCTTAGTCCCTTCAGTAATAGTGAATTTAGTGATTGCACAAACCACAATCAAAAACCAACAAAACAGATGAGTTCAACTTTTCCCAGCCGTGACCTCAACCGTAACAACTTTCCCACCGTCTCTAAGACTCTTACTTATTAAACATTTTTATTGCCAATAATTATCATAATAGTACCGCCATACACGTCCCGTATAGACACCACAAATCATTAATGAGCTTGCGCAAAGAAAAATGTGAGGCCTTTGAGTGGGAGGTGGTCATAATGTCGGTGTTGTTTGCACAAAGTTGATCAGATTTGAATGTGCTGGCACCTCATTCATATTGCCATGTAATTTGTAAAATTTGGTTATTAAATTTTCTTTGCTCCTCTTGTAACCTTTGTCAATATTCTCTATGCTGAGACCTTTCAGACAGTAATATTGCATGCTGCTCTACTATATGCACACATAGCTAATAACAATCCTGTATATACTATAAGCTATAATAATTATAACTTGTAAGATGATGTGTCCTTGTTACTAATGGTATAAACATTTTCCAGATCTCTTGATGTACACAAAATAGTGGGCGAAGGAAGGGGGTGGAGTTCTGGAGATCTACCCCTCCCTTTCTCCCTCCCTCCCTCCCTCCCTCCCTCCCTAAGGGCCTGAGTACAGTCTACTTTAATGCTCAGACACCCTCTAGCCAGAAAAATATATATAGGTACGTATGTAGGTATGATAATAATATTATTATTTTAATGAGTACAAGTAAGTTTATCAACTGTACACTGTCACTTAGCTATAATACAAAACTGTCAAATATTAGCTAATAGGCAGCTGATATTTTTATCAGATATGATGTAACATGACATATACTTGCTAACTGCTTGAAGCAGTGGCAAAAAAGACTAGAATAAAGGGGTGCACATCAAAAGAAAAATTTTACTGCTAGCTATTTTCAATGATGTCAAAGCAACAATTTTGTGGACAGTTGTGTAACAGTGTGTGTGTGTATTAGTGGTATTTGAAGTTAACTTATTTGGACAAGGTGTGTAGACCACATGACCACAGATATATTTGAGGGCGATGAATAATATGGGTGCTGACAAAGGGTAGAACCACAATATCATGTGTAGGGTCAAACCTATAGAAGTATAATATCTCTTTAGTTATATACGTAATTTAAATTTGGTAGAATGTTCATCCTCATTAGATTAAAAAGACTAGATTCCATTTAGTGACTGCCTCCACCTCTATAGGTGAAAGAGTAACATACGTATTATTAGAACAATCAAGCATTCTTCACTGTGTCTTATGGTATCATTAGGACAAATGCAACCTACAGAGTAACCAAAGTGTGACCTCTATGTAGGAATAGCTGGACCCTATATACCCATAACACAATATCTATTATTAACCTGCCAAATACATTGACTATAATCATAATGTTCAACTGTTTTAAGGTCCACTTCTGCAGAACATCTCAAGACCATACTCACCTCCTAATTTAGCTCAGCCTATTAATTGAATAATTATGAATATCATTGTGGCTTAAAAGCTCTGTATACAGCTTGAAAGAGGTTGCATGAACTCTGATTCTGTCATTGAATCCTCATAATGAGATAAAAGAAAACTAGAAAAATAACCATAAATAAAGCCAGAAGCTGGAATTGTGAAATAATGTGCTAAGTTGAAGCGACACAAGAGAGATCAATGGGACATATAATAGTATAGTACACGACTGAGCATGCGCAAATAGCCATTATGAACTACAGAGAGTGGGAGGTGATTAGTTAGTCATCCAGTCATAACGACGAGGTGATTATTATTATTATTATAATAATGATTTTGACTATAGACCCCTTGCAGTGGGCGGAGCTTCAATCACGCACCGCCATCTTGGAGTACAACATCTATTGCTTTAGTAATAGTGTCGTATGCTAAAGTCATGGTAAACTTCTGTGTTTGTGTTAGCTGCTCAAACAGATAGCCCAGGAACAAAGAGAAGTCCTTCTACAGACTACCTACTGTTATTGTTCTATTGTTCAGCAGCATCCAGAGCTTTGTTCATAATTCTGATATAGTTAGAACTGATTTTGTTCTCTTCATGGTCCATGGTTTATTACTACACAATTATTACCTATCTTCTCTACAAGGAAATCTTTCTCTTTCTCCCTAGTAGTCAGTTGAAGGTCTTGCTACAACAGGAAAGTTAGCTAGCTATTTGGAAAGTTAGAAATTATAGGAAATTAATTTTAGCTATACTAATTACAGCTATAGCCATTTCGCTCCCAAAAGAGTGTAATTTTACACACTTTTCAACCGTCCGTTACTCGGACCCCGTCGGCACCAGGACGTCCTCCTGCCGCCAACCTTTGACTGTCGGCATCGGAAGTCAGAACAATGGGTTGTGGTCCGTCAGTTCTCAGATGTTTGACCACAGGGAGGAGCTGCCTTTGATCTTCCTTTGATGTTCGCTTTATATGGACTTTAAAAAAAAAAAAAAAAAAAATGAAAAGAAAAGGAGAGTGGCATAGTGCATGGGGCAGTGCCGTAGAGGATCGTCGGTGTGAGAGAGGCCATAAGCAGGCCAGCAAGAGTCTCCAAGGAGGTCATTCTTTCTGCCTTGATCTGCTAGCCGCCAGCATGACGTCACGCTAACCTGCGCGACCTTTTGCTGTCTGGCCTGGGGCGCCGGCACCTAGTGACGACCAATGCCAAATCCAAAAAAAAATCGAAAATTAGTGTAGCGAAAGGGATATCTATGTACAAGTTTGGTATTGACTTTTTGGTCCCCTTTCAGTTACCCCTTAATGGCAATCAATAATAATTATCACATTTTTTCCAAATGGCCAGTAGCCGAACCAGTCAAAAACAAGAAAGCTGAAACAGTGGCTGGCTATTTATATAGAATGATAATAGTTGTTAAGTGATATCTAATGACTAGCTAGCTCCTGCTGCTGCATGTGATGCATCTGTGGAGTTATTATTGTTGTTCTAGGTATGATTGTCCAAGATCTATCATTTCGGAAAGTTTGTTAATAAGAGTCTATTTAAACTAATCATAAGGTGACCTCTGCTTACCACCCTCAGTGCAATGGCCTACACAGAACAGTTTAATCAGACTTTACAAAGAATATTATTGAGACAACATCACAGTTAAGATTGGTGGTCTTCAGAATACAAATCACAAGCATACTCTCACTTATAATATTGTACATCAGAAGTTCATTGAATGTTATAGGTAGCCACTGGGTTACAATTTCTACCTTTCTGACTGTATTAGCGTTTTTTGATAGCATGCCAAGTAGAGATTTGCCAATCATGTCAAAGCAGCAAATATCAGCGATGGTGTTTACTAATTTTTATGGATGTTCAGTGTCAGAGTGGTGCCTCTGATTGTGGTCTTTTTTCCATAGCTGTCGTATCGTGTGGGTTCTCTGTTACCTTCCTTTAGCTACTTACTTCTTAGTGAACGACTGCAATTCTTATCAGACAATAACTCATGATAACTTTCCAACTACACTAAACAATAATAAAAATTACCTTATATATACACAAATGATAAGATGGACTAGTCACAATAATAATATGATACCACAATAGCATTTGCCACTTCACTTTGCCTTGGTCTTGACCCTGTTCATAATTATAACTTACACACAAGGTGACATAAGGAATCACCTGATTATTAGGGTGATCAGTGATTTTCCACAGACAAAAAAAAAAAATTCACAAAGGATCAATTGTGAAGTATAGTGTGTAGCTATATTGCATAATATGCAGAGGTCAGATGGTACAATGTGTACTTGCTGGTTTGGAAAGAAAAAATTTCATAGTTATTGACCTGTATTGAATTCACCTTTATTAGCTATTCTTTTTTTTAGAACTATTGTTGTTTTGTTTTGTTTTCTGGTGCTTTTGTCTTTTGTCCTTGGCGTTTAGTGCTGGTCACTTCACATGCTTTTGTTCATTATTGTTGTTGTTGCTGCTGTTATTATAAATATTATTATTATTATTATTATTATTATTACGTATTATTATAGTTGTTATTATTATTATCACATTATTGTTATTATAGTCAAACACATACATACATACATACATACATACATACATACATACATACATACATACATACATACATACATACATAAATAAATAAATAAATAAATAAATAAATAAATAAATAAATAAATAAATAAATAAATAAATAAATAAATAAATAAATAAATAATAATGGATGTGTAACAAGTGTCAGGGAGTGCGGTAGCATTCCCTATGTAGGGTTGAGAGGACAAAGGTCATAGAATAGTATAAAATAAAACTTTCAATAACTCTGCAAAATCTGGTTAGAATCTTCTAAAATCCCTCTTCAGGACAGAAAGCCTTACCAGTAGGTAGTATACCAAAGCACAGCTCTTAACTCCCTACAGAAGCCTAGAAAACGGAGAAACTAAAAACCGACTTTTGTTCTGGCTGTTCATCTAATAATAATAATCATCATAAGATAAGCGTACTGAAGAACTGGCTATAGTAGGCTCAACAAGTTGGGTACCGGTAGGTAGAGCGGCACCTCTAGGCTGATCTTTTGCTGTTTGTTTTCTGTTTAGTTGTACCTAGAGTTGGTTTAGAATTCAGTGCTACTTAAGGGGGGGGGCTGCTATTGTTGTTGGTAAAGGGTCGTGTGAAGATGCTCCGTAAGGGCTCCTTGTCTAATGTTGAAGTTGACTGTTCTGCTTCTACTCCCTTGGATAGCTCTATAGTGTTCAGATCACACCTACAGTCAGTGTTGTGTTTTACTCTAGCTAGCTATAGCTATAACTGTTGTGTTGCGCTGTTGTAGCCTGGAAAGGGACTCTCCTCTGGCGAGCTAGATGTGGTTCAGCCATTGATGCTGTACTGGTGGTTCAGCCTAACTTCTCCACAGCAACCTAGACTCGCTGCACTGGTGGTTCAGCCATATATGCTGTACTGGTGGTTATGGCTAATATTGAGTGCACTGTGTACAGAGCAACAAAGACCCTAAGCCACTGTAGTAACTGAGTGCTTCCCACCATTGGCACCAAGTACATGTTGCATGGTGGAGCCTGATGACTGAAGGTGAAATTGTTCACTATTCTCATGGGTTAGGCTACCATGCATTCTTTGGTCCCAATCTCATAGCCTGGGGTCATAGCTTGGGGTCAGAGCAAGTGTACTCTGATGCTAACAGGAATGCAATTTAAATGAAAGGATGTATCTAGCTATATACATGTTGGTAAAAATGTAACTACACAAACACTTGTGTGGGGGTATTTAGTAACTTAAAACTAACATTGAAAACTTGAATGTTAGTAGCTAATGGGCAAGGTGTAGCTAAAGAGGCTGTGGTGGAGATTTTGTGTTTGTGATACTGCAGTTGAATTGTTGCTCTAGAATTATACAAGCTAGCTACCTGCTCTAATAAAAAAAGAATGCAAACAAGTAATAGGAAAAAAATTTACCCTAAATAAAAATGGGTATGTAGGGTTGCCAGTACAAAACATTTTCTTACAGCAAACAAATCCCTACATTAACTGCTTCTTTGGTACCAGTAACTTATAGCTCCTCATAGAAGTCTACTTCATGTACAACCTCTTCTTAGCTTTATATAGCTAGCTAAGCCATTGTACAGTGGCTCTTTGGCAGTTAATGTAGGGATTTGTTTGCTGTAAAAAAATGTTTTGTACTGGCAACCCTACATACCCATTTTTATTTAGGGTAAATTTTTTCCCTATTACTTGTAGGAAAGAAGATTAACAGTAAACTACTGATGAAGTCTATAATAGCTACCTTCCTAGCTACCTTCATATTGTATCAAAAACAAAAACACAAGGGACAAAATATCCTAGGAATTTTTGTTCCCCCCCAGAATTTCCTCCTACACCTGTACTGGTGTAGGAGGAAATTGAGGAAATTCCGTCCCCCACTAAATTTGTCCCCCCAGACAGAATTTCCTAGGATAAGTTGTCCCCCCCCAACAGCTTTTCCTAGGATAAGTTGTCCCCCTCTAGTATTTATTGTCCCCTGGGGGACAAAAATTCCTAGGATATTTTGTCCCTTGTATTTTTGTTTTTGATACAATATGAAGGTAGCTATTATAGACTTTGTCAGTAGTTCATTGTTAATCTTCTTTGCTACACTTGTTACACAGCCATTATTATTTATTTATTTATTTATTTATTTATTTATTTATTTATTTATTTATTTATTTATTTATTTATTTATATATGTATTTGACTAATAATAACAATAATAATAGTAGTAGTAGTGGTGATAGCAACAACAACAACAACAACAACAACAATAATGAACAAAAGCATGCAAAGTGACCAGCACTAAACACAAGACAAAAGCACCAGAAAACAAAACAAAACAATAGTTCTAAAAAAAAGAATAATAAAGGTGAGTTCAATACAGGTCAATGACTATGAAAATTTTTCTTTCTAAACCAGCAAGTTACACATTGTACCATCTGACCTCTGCATATTATGCAATATACACACTATACTTCACAATTGATCCTTTGTGAATAGAATATATTTTCCTTTTTTGTCTGTGGAAAATCACTGATCACCCTAGCTACTTGTTAGAAAATAATCAGGTGATTCCTTATGTCACCTTGAGTGTAAGTTATATGAACAGGGTCAAGACCAAGGCAAAGTGAAGTGGCGAATGCTATGGAAAAAAGATCAGAGGCACCACTCTGATACCGAACATCCATAAAAATTAGATTGCTGATAGCTATTTGCTGCTTTGACATGGTTGGCAAATCTCTACTTAGCATGCTATCAAAAAACATTAATACAGTCAGAAAGGTAGAAATTGTAACCCGGTGGATACCTTTAACATTCAATGGACTTCTGATGTACAATATTATAAGTGAGAGTATGCTTGTGATTTGTATTCTGAAGACCACCAATCTTAACTGTGATGTTGTTTCAATAATATTCTTTGTGAAGTCTGATTAAACTGTTCTGTGTAGGCCATTGCACTGAGGGTGGTAAGCAGAGGTCACCTTATGATTAGATTCTTATTATTAACAAACTTTCCAAAATGATAGATCTTGGACAATAACTCCACAGATGCATCACATGCAGCAGCAGGAGCTAGCTAGTCATTAGATATCACTTAACAACAAATTATTATCATTCTACATACGTACATAAATAGCCAGCCACAATTTCAGCTTTCTTGTTTTTGATTGGTTTGGTTACTGGCCATTTGGAAAAAATGTGGACATAAATAGAACCCACATATTTCTTCATGGTTTTATCCCTTCCTAAGTGTCCTCCTATCAACAGAGAAAGTATAAAAGAGCTACAGACAGTCAAGGCACGTAAGTATATGTTAATCTTCTGTACTAGAATAACAACTTCCTAATGTTCTGGACAGTATTAGTTACATCATGTTAGCTATCACAGCATAAATAAAGTTACAACTTTAGTCTTCCCATCTAAGGTTCACCTTGAAATGATTTGTTGCCTTCTTTACAATGTGCACCTCTGAAATAGCAATTAATAATCTGCTATTTCCTGTAATTTCACAGCAGCGGCCATAGCTTCAAGATTTTAAACGAATGGTGGTATGTGCAGGATCGCTGACCATCGCGACCTTTTGACCTAGAGTTATATAGCGCGCGCAGAGCGGGAAATTCATCAATGAAGCTGAAGGTGTGTGTTAGAGTTTATGATGGAAGAGTGTGCTGTGGATGATTGTGTTATGGAGAATTGTGCACAACTGGTAAAAATACCACCAGGAAGTTTCAAAATAATATTACCTAGTAATCTTTAAAATGATTGTGCAAACTGTACATGATCAAGGCAGTTCAGGTAGGTTCAAATGTCCACAATGCCAGTGTACTGGTTCAATCGACACTGGAAAGGGGTTCTCTTGACATTCTTGCTGCTCCAGCCTGCAATAAGTGGGAAAGATGCCATCAAAAGGGGACAAAGTATCAAGATTTACATGCCCCCTTGATAGCTGTGGTTGTGTTGCTTTTATACTGACCACCTATTGCACCAGGCCATGGTCTATTTTTTAGTACTTGGTGATATCACACATTATTTCGATGATTCTACTAGGTATGTATATGTACACTCCTGCTTTCGTGTTATGGACAGCATAACATTATTCTTGTGGCAGTGAATTTAGATGGTCAAGTATTTAGTCTCCTTTAGGTGTAGGGACACAATGCTATGAGGAAAATGAGGTATGAAAAGGGGGAAGAGGGAAGAATTATAATGAAAGGAAGAGGGAGGAGTGGAATGAGAAAAGTAATCATGCCATACTTTTAGAATTGAGAGAATTTGAGTGCCAGTCTTTTCAATTCTTAGCCTGGAAAGAGAAGGATGAAGAAGATAATGAACGACACATTTTATGCACAATCAACTGGGAAAAAGCCTTTTAATGACAGTACAAATGATGAAACTGGTAATCATTTTCATGCACTAGAGATGCATGAATTATTGTTGAGTGCTATGCTAGATACTGATGTCAAGATAGAGATTCCCACCAGAATAAATGGACAAGTGCAAAACTGACAAAAAAGGTGGGGAAGGTGTTAAGAAACCTTGAATGTAATGAGCATATCCAGTTACCACTAGTGGGTAATAATGGCAGGGTTAAGGTGATCTATCTTTCAGCACATACAAATCATTCACTTACAATTGAGAAAGAAGCCAAGAGCATCCCTTTGACATGGAGCACTCAAGCAGAGATCTCCGGCCTAGCTGCAGAAAGGAATTTCAGTTGATAAGATAATGATGATTTATGAAGGTGCAAGTATAAATTAAATGTCTCCCACCTGTCAGAACTTTATATTCCTCCTTCCTCACCACTACATAGTAAATTATAGTGGATACTTTTGAATCATCCTTTACATAGGTGTCCCTTATTCAGAGGTAAAATAATACACTACCATATTAGCATGGGCAGAAAAAAAAGTCTTTTAAAGAGAGGTTGAGTGTCTTTATTCAGAGATTTCACTGTATAGTGGATCTACCTAATCAGAACCTCCATAAGTACAAGGCATCCACAATAGTTGATACATTAACTGTCTTTATTCTGATAGTCTATTAATTTAGGTTAAGCAACCACTCAGCACAATCAATGGAAGTTAGCCATAATATAACAGTTTGGAAATCTGTATTGAAATAGTGAAATAAACAAGCCCATAGCAATCAGCTGCCAAAATAGAGAAAAACACCCATATTCTCTTGAAAAAAATATATTGTAAGTGACTTAATACAATAGGCCATTGGCAGCAATCAACTGAAAAAAACATAGTAAGCTAGCAAATAATATAATTATGATACAGATACTTATATCATTTTATAGCCACTGAATCCTCTTACAAGTTCTCTACATAGAGAAGATCAATGGTGCATCAGATGCTAGGCAACTGCATGTTTCAAAGCTTGACTTAATTCTTTGAGTCACCCACCAAACACCATGAAGTTCGGTCTCTGTTAGTACAATTTGAAGCTAAGAACAGCAGCTTCTTCTCTTCCCTGTTGAATGCATCTGACATGAATTCACATATCTATAACACAGATGCTATGGCTAGGGACCTGGGGCACAAACATTAAACTCCTAGCAATAACAACTTACTCTTTCATGTCCCACTGTATATTGTTTCCAAACCAACGGAAGTGGGAAGTAGTTTACCGTAATCCTGTACTAGACTTGACAACTTTGAACTACTCCACAGTTTTGACAGCCACTATAACAGCATAACGTTCTTGTCTGCAAGTCCCACTGGAAAGAAACGAGCCATAGAAGAGACCTGCACACATAATGCCAGCTAGCCAGCTTACTTTACTTCCCCATGCATGACCTTAAAGGTCAAAGGTGACAGTCCACGCCCTTAATTTAAAGGTCAAAGGTCGCGATGGTCAGCGATCCTACACATACCACCATTCATTTTAAACGTTCTGCAAGCGGGGGACAATTGATCCTAGGGGCGGACTGAA
Organism: Diacarnus erythraeanus; assembly: GCA_964016965.1. NCBI lineage: Eukaryota > Metazoa > Porifera > Demospongiae > Poecilosclerida > Podospongiidae > Diacarnus > Diacarnus erythraeanus. The sequence continues at coordinate 7,946,809 of OZ024671.1, forward strand.
AAACCTAGGTAAAAGTGTCCGGAGGGACATTTTTTCCTGGGGGGACAGAAAATCCTCCGACACCGGAATCACTTCACTAGAGTTCCGGTTGCGCATGTGCAAAGTGTTTTGGGGGGGGGGGGGGGGAGTGCACAGTAGATCGAGGTTTTGTCAGTAAGTATTTTTAGCTAGCTAGTTAGCAGCTTGTTGACTAGCTGTTTGCCAAACTAGCTAGTTTACCTATTAGCTATAGCTATGTGTCCTTTCCTTTGAGGTTATCTTGGAGCTCACTGTCTAGTGATATTACTAGCTAGCTAGCTATACACTTGGAAAGTGGCATGGCCTCTATCTGTCAATGCACTTTAATTTCTTTAGCTTCATAGAATAGAGCTCTATAATGGATGAAACAGCTGCTCCCAGATGTGTCCTTTCCTTCCTCTTGCAGGAATTCGTTTTGAGAAGCTGGAATTGGCAGAAAAGGATTATCCTACTTTGATGCTTGCATCACCAAAGCCATGACCCAGCCTCCACATGTTTGTACTGATTGCACCCACTCATAGTATACAAAAGTTCATGACACATACTATAGCAAATACAAAAGTTCATGACAGCACAATACACTGAGTATTAGTTATCTGCAGCCAGTTATGAGGGAGCAAACATTGTAGCACTCTCTACAAAACCACTTTCTGCTCTTGGGGGGGGGGGGGGGGGGTTTCTTTGCTATACACCTCAAATGAAACCACTGTAAACAAGAGTCACAGCCAATGGAATTTTCTGATTGAAGTTCTTCTTTGTAAGTGTTACACAGCCAATAATCAAAATTATCATTCACAAACCATCTTGTCATCACTAGAGAACAACATTTTTTATGTTCATAAAATTATTTTAAGTGTTTGTTCATTGGACTCCTCTTGAAGAGCTCTATGTAATGACATTGAGTAATTTTAAGGGTGTGTGTGTGTGGACGCAAATACGTATGCGTCTATCGCCGTTAATCAGCAGACTGGAAGCTGTCATTTGGCTTATTCTCACCTTCCTCTTTGAATCATATTGTTTATCACTCTACAGTTCATGTCTATGGAAGCTTTCCTGTAAGGCCCTGCACTCTATGGAAGTTGCTTTTAACAAGTGTTTAAGAAAAATTTGGAGGTTACCTTTTAATATGCACACTGGCATTCTGCATTGTACAGCTGGTGTTCAAAGTTTGTTCACTGTGATATGTAAACGCTCTAATTCTTTTTCACTGAAGGCATCTTGTTGTCCTAACAGGCTTGTTAATGTTATTTTCAGTGATGCCAGGCATTATTGCTGTACTTTTGTTGGCCACAATTGGAAATATGGAGAGGAGTATATCAAGCAATATACAGAACAAGATTGGATTTGTGCAGAAGTAATTCGTGAAATTTGATCTCTACCATTTCAGACTTTTTCACTCCTCACAGTACAGACAGTAAACATACTGCCATGCACTAAGGGTATTTTGATATTTTTGTCTTGGTATGAATCTCTCAGCACTTGCAAGTGATTTATTAGATTATAGCTGATAATTAGCTATAGCAAAGCTTACTCCATTTGTAATAGTATACAGCCTCATAATGAAGTGAAATACACTAATGGAACTACACACATAACTAATGTGAAATTATAGTCCTTTTGTTATTATAATGTCTGTCATACCAACTGATTTATCTTTCTTGCATTTTTTTTTTTTTTTCAAAATCTGACAACAGGAATAATAATAACAATAATACTACAATAGCTACTATTCCAAGGACTATAATAAGCCAAATCTGGTCTAGGTTGATATGTAAATAAATGTTTTCTAATAATTATTAATTGTCACTACTAGCCAATTCTCTAGAGTAGCCAGAAATGGTCTCCTATGAGATTTTGGTACCATTATCTTTGGACTGGTTTTCTCCATCACCACTAGCTAGCTATATCTCTATGATATGAGAGAGAGCTGAAAGTATAAAACACAGTGTTCTTGGCCACTACATGTGAAATACAAAATAAACTCCACACATGAAGAAGATAAACTGCAGTATTAAAACATGCAACCTTCATGCTACACAGATAAATTATTTTCATTATAATTGCCTTTATTTTCATGCTGATACAGCAGAACCACTAACAAGAACCACTGCAGATACTATTCCAATAACAGCTCCAGTATCAGTTACAGCTCTAGCTCCAGCTCCTAGTTAATTCTGCACCAAACTGAACAGCTTGACTTATCAATGCAGAATCTGTCATGTAATATAAATTCAATTATATAGCTCAGTACAACACTAAGCTATCAACCTTCTGTTCTGAGAGCCACACAGAATTATAGATTTTTGTAGAAAATCTGCATTGATGGGAACAAAATGTGAATGATATCTTTATTGGCAGAGAATTAGCTATGTGAGTATAGCATGGAACCTAGTGGCTAAAAAACCTTACAGGACTACAAACTCTCCCCCCTCCACCATACAACATTACTCTTCTACTGAGTAGCTATTACTCATTTTGGCATCAGCAATAACTTCTTCATAGTCAGTATATTCTCTACCATTAGCTTCAACTTTGATCATTGATTAACATGAGACATTGTCCTTACTAGTTAGAGATCATCAGGTCATTCTGTGTTCCTGCAAGGTTCAATATTACCTCTTATCCCTATCCCCCAAAATTACAGCCTGGCTGATTATAGTAATGATACTACTAGCTACGTACTAAACACTGTCACAACAGTTATGTCAGTTATGAATAATTTAATATCACAATGTAAACATACAAAAGAACTAACTGAACTTACTGACCTAACCTCTGTGTGTGTGTGTGTGTGTGTGTGTGTGTGTGTGTGTGTGTGTGTGTGTGTGTGTGTGTGTGTAAAGATAGTCCCACCTACCTTCTGCCTGAGGTGATGCACCTGTTCCTTGTGTTCCCTCTCATGGTCATCATAGCAGAAAATAGAAAACAAGTCTGTTTCAAGAGTCTGTGATTCCTTGTGTGCTTGGATATCTGAATTACAATTAGAATCATGACTATAATCTTTAACCTTGCATCCACTTTTACCATAAACCACATGTCCTCTAGCATCACTCTTAGTTTCTTTCTGTAGTCTAGGAGCCTGTATTAATATAGTACAAGATAACTGTAGCTATACTTTATCAATTCTCTTAAAGGAAAAAGATTAGGTTTTTGTTACTTGAAGAGACTAGCTAGGTGTGATAATTATCAACCACAAACTTAGAGCAATTATAGCAACTTTGATAATAAAGTAGGTGTATATACCATGTAACTTTGTCTCATTTTAAAGTAGCTATAAGAACCCTAATTATTTTTTTTAGGCATCTAATGGGGACATTCATTTTTGTCAACACTTATTGTCATAGTGAAGTAGTATTATTATTTGACTTCTTGTGATGTAATTATGTGAGTTAGTGGTTGTAAATTGACTCTAAGATCCTCTTGAGAGCATTATGTTGTATTATTATGTAACGAACACAGTATTATTATTATTCTACATTATTACTTATAACAGTCTTCATTATGATACCTGCACATGTGTAGGCACATGCGTAGTACTTATTTATGTTCTGTTGCTATAACATTGTTGTTCAGTTCTGTATTCTCTAATCTCTGTGAACATTAAATATTATTCTTGAACCATTTTACTAAAACCCTCTAACGCCAGAGGACTCTGGTCGTTACAATTATTGATACATGTTATTTGTTTGTTACTTATGCTTGTATTTGTCTGTGACGACCAGTACCTTTGTTATTATCACTCATGCGCAGCAGTTCAATAATAATAATTATTATTATTATTATCTTTGATCTTTAAAATAAAAATTTGAATTTAGTTGTATTTTGAATCGGGAGAGAACTCGCCCCAACATATGTTGTATATCTTATAATCCAATAGATCAGTTTTCAATATGGAACAGTTTAGAAAACAGCAGAGTTCTTATACACCTCAACATTACTAACAACAGAATGTTAGACTAGGTCTATAACAATAATAAAGACGATCATATCTCTAGGAATTTTAAGGAGGGGTTTTAATGACTATTACCTAAAAAATGGTAATAATGATGACCTAAATGATAGCTCAAGGTTTAGGTAGATGCGATATAACATAGATTTTATAGTCAAAATTTAAATACACAGCTGTTTGTTTGAGTTGCCATGTAGCATGAGGGTGTGTCCTGCTCTGTGAGAGAGATTTCCAGGAAACACCAAATTTCTCTAAATACACTCTTGCATAGCTACCACCAGAAAAGAACTATATCTTAGATATTAATTACAGGATTATCTAACCCTAGATGTTTCAGTGTTGATATATTATATGTACAGCAAAAGGTGAGAGGTCAACACTCTGTTCAATAGTAATACTAAAATCTTAAGTTGCTTACTTCAGAACTTTAATGACTGGTATAGATCAGCTAAGTACGTATTGTTATTATTGTGTTCTCACAAACTCTATTATCCAACAGTTTACAAAAAATTATTCTAAACATGGACATGTTATGTTAGTTCATGTTGTAGTTTGTTACTGAGCAAGTGGAGCATAAGCTATATTCTCTGTAAGTTCTATGGTGGCTGGTTTCTTCTGAAGTATTTCCTCATACATTGGGTCTCTCTGTGTTTCTGTGGTGACATCTTCAGGCTCACTTTGGTCAGTCATTGATGCTCTGTGTTCACCTCCTGATATTTCAGACTGTGGTTTTCTCAATTTATATCCAATGAGTAGTCCCAGTACAAATGTCATTGCATTAGTTATTAACAAAGTAACTGATACGCACACTAATGCAATGATGACTTCCATTTTAGAATTAGGTTCAGTGGTATTCATAATAGTATTATTCTGTTGAGCTAAAATACAACATTGATGACATACTGATTAATATTAAGCCTTAAACTCCAAGGATTAATCACACACAGGACAGGAAGCTCCACCCCTAATTCCCTTCCCTCCCTTACTAACATAAAAATAAGTCTATCATACTAGCTAGTGACTGTAGCATTTATGAGGAAATATGCAACAATAATCATTGAATACCTGATGGTATGTTTATTGTGCAATTAAGTGTAGTGGGGTCAGGATACCACCTCCTATCATTACCACACACTGCCATTATACTCTCCTCTGATACCAGACCCTCCTCACACTTCAATGCTATCACAGAACCTTCAGTTGTGTCTGTGTAAGGTGAGATTGACACTCCATTGACAGCAGATGGAGGGAAGCACTGAATCAATGTGAAACTGATTGCTGTAATGTTACTGTTCCCTCTGCAATTAACAGCTAGAACTCTGACTCTGTACTCAATGTTGTAAGACAATGTTATATTTATGGCAGTGGAATTAGTAGTTAACAGCAACTGTGCAGGTGGAAAGTCAAGGGATGTATTTGAAATACCAATCAGGTATGTGGCTGGTCTCTCCACGTTCTCCCATTGAATGGTGACTGTAGATGTGTTTGTATCATTGTAGTAATCAGATATGTTCAACTGCTGTGGAGTTGGTGGGGGACTTACTGTATTAATGTTTTATACATAGCTAACACCTATAAAATAAGTAGCTATTTTTCTTTACCTTCAACCACCACTAGTCTATTCACTAGTCTGTCCAATCCAGGACCACAGGCAATCACAGTTCCATTGTGTTGAGAGTTTAATGTGACATGTAGAGATGAATATGTGTATGTGGTACCTCTAGACAGAAGTGTAGCAGTGCCATCACCCACTTGTGAGGGCACTTGGAGAGTATCTAGGACAGTGAAAACTTTTTTGGATACACTAATGTCCTCTGGTCTAGTCCATGACCACCACAGTGAGGTACTGCTAACATTACAGAAGAAGGTGAGATTGTCCCCTTCACATCCCCTGTTCACATAGTTGTTAGGTTCTAGCACCACAGTACCTATTAGGGAAGAGCATGTTTCTGTTCACCTTGGCTATAAAGTCATATAAAATCTCTTATTCTAATAAGGTGGAAAATCATGTTATTGTAAAGCTATATACATAGCTACATTAATAATGATCCAGCTTACCATAGGATGGCAGGAAACTATTCATACTCCATATTATAATGAGTATGGTAGAAATCAACATAACTAGTGAATCAGAACAAGAAACCAGATTCAAACTACACTATAGCTAGTTGGTTATCTATTTTACTAGGAAGTAGCTAGCAACTGTCAATAGGAAACTATACTAATTAAATTTGATTTCAATATAATATTTATGGAGCAGTTTAGAAAATTCTATAGTGTTTTTAATATAATTATATGCACAGCTTAACTAGAATGCTGTACTATACATGGGACGGGACAGCTATATACACCGTGCATAATGGGACAGGTGTGTTTTCAATTCCCTCACCATGCACTTTGAAAGTTACCTCTGTTATATTAACATGAGATACCCCATAATCATATTCATATGTGTTGTCTCTGTACTTGTACTACAGACAATTATAAATTTTTCTTGTCAGTTGTCTAAAATTGTTTAGTTTGGATAGCTACTAGTGTGCTAAGCATAGATATCTGACTGAAATGTTTATATTATATTGCTTGGTAGCTATCAGATCTCATAAAATTTATGCTACAAAGGGCAACCAGTTATAACTCACAGTCTGGTTCCATCAATCCTTGACTGAAGCTCAAGATTATTAAAAAGATCATGTATTAGGAGACCAACATAAATTCTTTTGTGGAGTAGACACAATAGATGTCATTTAGTTAGGTCTGTTTCTATAATTTTTTGTTCTCTCTAAAGAATGGTAGCATAATTAGGAGGAACCCCATAGTGCAGAACATAAATACTGTAGCTAGTGTATGAACGTTTAGTGTGTATAGCTAAATACGTACTTGTTCTTTTAACCAAATACAATGTTTGGCCACACAATGACATGCAATCTTCTACTAGTAGGTTGATAAACTTAGTACAGCAAAACCTCTGTAAGGACCCTAGGAAATAAAGACAAAACCTCTGTACAAAGGACAACTAAGAATGTACCTACTGTCTGGTTCATAATAAACTACTGGGATAAGGACAACCTGCACTTGAGAGTGATTATAATTATTATTGCTGATATAGAAAGCCTTACCCCATTAATAAATTTAATTAAATAATAATGTACAATTTTATAATGGACAATAATGAACGATAGATCTACACACATAACTGTGGTGATAACCTTGGACAGGGCTATCTGCATGCTTGATACTAACTATAGTAATCTTTTGCACAATTTTCTAATTCGGAATACACAACTTAAAGTAATGCACAATGAACAATGCTAAAAAGTAAAATAAGAGGATATAATAAAAACCACAGATCTATTATACCGGTAATATTATATAAATGTTATGCAGTCTACCACACTTCCCCCTCCCAAAATATAACGAAGTTTTTACTTGGTGTATCTGTCTGGAGTTTTCCAAATTCTGGTTGGTCTACAAGGTTGAGAAACAGAAGGATGAGTGGATGAATTTAGTGGCACTGGTGCTGTGGTTGACTGTTCATCAGTCTCAAGACTATATAGGAATATTAATGTAGCACCCTAGGTAGCTAGCAAATTCCCAACAATTTATAAACTATTATTGAATAACTAAAAATCAATAAAAGTGTACACACTTAAATATAATAGTTATGACTCACAAATTAATATTTACTAATAATTACATATAGTTTCCTGTTTACCATAATTAACATCTGCAGAACAGTTTCACTAACTTCCATAGTAGTAGTATCAACTCCTCCTATGTCTGATACCATCCACATGTCTATGCACAACAATACTATTGTTTAGTTCAATTTGATATATATTATGAGAGAGGTCCTGTAACTTTAATAATAGATCCAGATATCCACTTTGGTAGTCCTGAAATTTTTTTAGCATAAACAGTGTAAATGTTCTTAACGGTTTTGCACCATCAAGGCACACTTTCTGATGTTTTTTTTTTAATTTTAGCTGATATATCTGGGTAAAGTAGGTCCAGGCAAGATCGTAACCTACAGCTTATCAACAGTTCAGCTGGAGGAGTACCTGTAGTGCTGTGTGGGGTAGCCTGTAGTTAAATAGATATTACGTAGATAATCGTTCTTGCACTGATCCATTTAATTCCTTGCTTGAAGGATTGTACAGCACATTTTGCCAATCCATTATTAGAGGGATGGTAGGGGGCAGAGAAAATTTTGACATAAATACTTGGAATTTCTGACTCGTAAACAAAGGACTGTGATAACTTTTCTTGGTAAACTATGAGTAGCAAATATAGCTCTCAATTTCTCAATTGTTTGTAATAAGGTTATCAATTGCATGATCTGCACATCCATCCACTTTGAATGAGCACCTACTAGGACTAGGTACATGTGTCAGAAAGATCCAGCAAAATCTAGATGCAAACAGCTCCATGGCTCTGAAGGCCACTCCCAGGAGTGAAGTGGGGCTGCAGGAGGTGATGGTCTATTCTCCTGACATGTACTACATGACTTAACCAGGTTTTCAATTTCAGCATCCATACCTGGCCACCAGACATATGATCTTCTCAAAGCTTTCATCTTGCTAGATCCTTGATGTGTGTCAGATAACACCATGCTATGGCCTTGTGGAGGAATGACTATTCTAGATCTCCATAAAATATACATCCACTTAACTCCTGTTCTTCAATAGAGGCACCTGTAACTAATATGTCATCAAGATACACGAAATCTTTTGGCAGACCTTGTAATAATATTATTGTTTCTCCATGTTTCTCTGAAATATTGCTGGTGCAGAGGCAATACCGAATGGCATTCTGTCAATTTTAAAATCTCCACAGATTCTAATACTGTCATCCTTTTACGGACTGTCACTAATGGGGCTGCCCATATTGAGAATATTTGTACTGGTGAAATGATACCCAAGTTTTCTAATCGGTCAAGTTCAGCTTCTACTCGCTGTCTCATTATCAAGGTTACACTATGGCTCTTTGGCTTGGCAGTACTATCCACATGCATGCAATTTAACCTTGGTCCCTTGCATGCATCCCATCCTCATCGCCAATGTGATAACCTTGGACATGGCTATCTGCATGCTTGATATTTAACTAGTTATCTTTTGCATAATTCTCTAATTCGGAATACAACACAACTTAAAGTAACTAACAATAATAAGTACGTAACTAACAATAATACATAATTAACAGTTCTAATAAGTAAACAGATAATAATAAAAACCACAGATCTATTATACCAGTAATATTATATGTTACAATGACTAAATAACTTTATAGTCTATCTCATCAACTGGTTCGTCTCTTCTATATATATCTTCTCTTTTTTCTAAATCTTACAACAAATAATCAATAGTTACTATTACTGTATTATTATTATTATTATTATTATTATTATTATTATTATTATTATTATTATTATTATTATTATTATTATTATTAGCCATTATTATTATTAGCTATTATTATTAAAGTGGAATCCTTCTACTCTAACTCATTGAAATGAGGATAACACTTGATAGTCCCAAATATATAACAGCTTGTGTATTGAGAACATCACCTCCTGAAATGAGACTAATCATTTTCCAACGTGTTTAGAATAGAGAGGTCACACTCTATAGAATTTGAGGAGAAAACACTATTCCTCTGACAAAATTACAAACCAAGATTTAGCAAAAGCCAAGAGCATGCAGTTGATAGCCTGAGAAGCCCACATAACAGGTAGGAAGAGATAGATTAGAAGATAGTAAGCTAGTAGTGCTTTAAAAATCTACTACAGAAATGGCCTTGTCAAGTTGAAGTAGCTATATGATACAGAGTTAACCTTATACTGTCATAATTACTTACAGAGTTGAACTCCATAAACACTATCTGTTGAAAGAGGCACAAGCACATCCTTGCAACAAAGCTGGCTAGCTACTACTCTTCCAACTTGTCAAAGACCATTTCTGCTACAGATTTGTACACTTACTGAAAGGAAACTTTACCAATGACTAAGGACGTTTAAAGCAAAGTAATGGAGATGTGAATATATAAACTTTCAGCTGATAAAGTATTCTTGGTAATGAGATTCATGGATGTGTGATTCCTTATCACAAAATCCTTTTTCCAGTGAGGCTCAGAACAACATGCCCAACTCAGTTGACCAGACTTTTTCCTTTTCTATGTCCTTATTATTTAAGCTATATGAGACTAATCTAGAGATACAGCTAAAGTAGTGACTTAGTCACTACTAATAATAATAGATAACAGAAACATCACAGATGACAGTACTATAGCTCTAAAAATAATTATGTTCATTAATATTAAACTGGTTCACTCCATCATTCTTTATAGTTAAATGTGAAGAGCACATTATAAGTACATAGCTTAGATAAAAGTAGCTATATAGGTGGGGACACATGCACCTAACAGTGACAGTATTATTGTATTATACCTATTTTCTTATAACTACACCACACCACCAGCAAGAACACTAGCCGCAGCCACTATTATAATTATGTGCCACGTTTTCAGTCCTCCATTTCCAGAAATGATGTTGGTAGTTGTATCTATCAACAAAATTAATAAATATTACATTTATATTTACATACTTGTTACAAAGGTGCATTTATAATGAAGTATGGAAATCTGCCAAACATAATGACTAATTATATTCATCAATTTACTATAGCAAGAGGAAGTGAAACTCTACTGGCTACCTCACACATCAGCTACACCTACAAAATCTATAAAACAAGCTAGTGGTAGTACGTATCATCTACAAATAAATTACAAGACTAGCCCTCCTCCTCCCTCCTGCTATGCTAGCCCTAGCCCTACATTGACTTTTCATCTTTCAGTTTAGTATAACCTTCACCCTCTAGTCTAATATAATGGTCTTTGCAGAAAATACCACACTGATCTGGTAATGCGCTGTACAAACCACCTGTATTATCTGATGATACTTCAGGTGACATCACATTTGTAGGTACTTCAGGTGACGTCACATTTGTAGGTACTTCAGGTGACGTCACATTTGTATCATCTACAAAAAATAAGAACTATAATCAGGACCACAGTCTCAACAATAATTTAATGTCTGATCTTGTGTAAATTACAATTTATTACTCTTCATGAGACTTCCTATTGATCAGCAGTTATGCAGTTATTTTTCTAAAGTGCACTTGAATTGTGAGATGCTGTGAAGTTTATAGATAGAAGTGTGTGTGGAGACATAACAGTCTTCTTTGCAATGACTAAAGTTGTTATTATAGCTAAAACCAAGAGTCTACCCACACAAGTCAGTTGGTGGACAGTAGCTCTCAACTAGACTATGACCATCTCTATAATAGCCAATTCTGCAATAATATATTTTTACTTCAAAACCTCTTCATAATGAATAAAATGGTAATCTCATCATGTTTGCTCCGAGGAACTTCTTCTTTGTCTAGGCATTTATTTTGATGACTTATTTAAAATTATTGGGCTGAGAACTTTGAACCACTAAAACCAGTTCAACAAGAAGACATTTACTCAATGTAAGTTTTAAGCCATACATACACAGATGTTAGAAACAGGCGTGGTTTAGCCACATACACTCAGTCTAGGTGGATATGCAAATAAATGTTTGTCACTACTAGCCAAGTCTCTAGAGTAGCCAGAAGTGGTCTTGATAGTTTTTGGTTCTTTGTGACATGAGAGAGCTAAAAGCATAAAACATGATCCATAGTACATTTTAAGTGTCTTGGCATAACTGCAATAATTATCTTTCTCTAACTATCAGCCATTGCATATTAGCAATCATTTCCAGAAGCTGGTGATGCAATTGTAAATCATTTGGTGGTATTGAAGCACCAAATAAATAGTGATGACCTTGCTGTTGCTTCATGGAAACAGATCTCATGTTCAAAATTTAGCTCCTTCAAGAGTTTTATTAAGAGTTTTAAGTCTAAAAAATGACCAAGATAACATTATTATAATAATATATAATATTATATAATATTATAATAAATTTAATATAATAATATGTATATATTATATATATACATGTATGTATGTATATAATGTATTCCCTTGATACTCGACTTGTCAATGCCACATTCTCATGCATAATAATTAGGTATAAGAATGCTTGCAAGCTAAGCTTTAAAATTTGAGTTGGAAACCACTTTCTAGTGTCAAAACCATAGTCTCTACATAAATTGCAATTTGGTTATCTTTGTGATGACCTATAGACAGTACTCTGTGAGATGCATTATGCATTGGATACAGTAAGTGTGGCTGAGCTATACCTCATTTCTTACTACTTATGGTCTTACATATTCAAACTTGATTTAAAGCTCATAATAGAACATAATATTTGGATAGTTTTGATATACATATTATTACATTATTATTTTAAAGTTGAGTATGGCTTGGAAAAAATGTTTTCTGTGAGCTTATGTACAAAATTATCTAGTACCTCTAAATCTTCTACACCCCACCCCTGATTACACAGCCTGTGAATAAGAGATATGTTATCCATTGCTTTTAATCTTGTTACTAGAATTCTGTGGACTCTCCACTCATTCCACAGTCTACAACATAGTCATTGTCAAGTTCTCTTCAGAATTGAAGAGTTAACATTCCTCAATCATTTCTTTGACTGATCTAAATGATGGTTTCTAGCATTTTTTCCTAGAAATATTTCCTCAGTTTCACTTAGCTCTTCCATCACTTAACTCATAGCTATCAGCTTAGTGTACTGATGCAGTCATAGGTCCAGCCACTTTCATTTCTTAAAGAACCACCCACTCTCACTTCTGTCCATGCTGTTAGAGTAGTTCTGAGGTGGTTACTGTGTAGCTACTTAGGTTGCTATGTGGTACACTATTATTCTAAATTTGTTAGATGCCTTGGAAAAGAAGGATCTACAAGTATTTAGAGACACGATGCTACAGCCAAGGACCTTCAGATTCAAAAATCCTTTTGTAATGTTCTTCTTCAATGTTAAGAATACGATTCCTAGTGCATGAAGTAGTTTTGCAGTATTATAAGGTTTCTTCTAAACATGTTAGCTAAGCATAAACTATGTACAGGCTTATGGTATGTACACGGGTACAATCTCTAACACCAGCAAATAATTAATTAACATTGAACTTGTCTGCTCTCAGAATTATAGAAGTAGCAAGGAGCCAACAAATTGCAAATTAACAAAGATTTTTTTAAATTTTTTCTAATAATGAGAAAAATGGATGAATAATTTTGTATGGGTGACGATCCATACCAAAATGAGATAGCATGATTATAATGATAGTTAATGAGTGCATAAACAAATGAGTGAGTGAGTGAGTGAGTGGGAGTGAGTGAAATGTCCAGATGCATCAACAAACATACTCTGAACAAACCTGATGAAAGCACTCTATGGTTAATTAACTATTGATGTTTGAAATTGGAGTGCCAGGTGAAGCAGAATAGATTATGGTATAGACTTTGCTTATAAATATTCATGCGAGCATTTGCAAAATAAATGTGTTGCAGTATGATATCTATGAACAAAGTCTATACCTTAACCTTAATATTGTCCACTATGCTCAGAGTACAATATAATTTGAGTGTAAAAGTACAAATGGCAATAACATGCATGATGGGGAAAACAGTGTAATCACACTGCATACATACCTGCAGCCATTACTGAAATGGTCAATTCTTCACTATCTGACCCATTAAAACAGGCTACAGTCATATTACCAGAACTCGGTAAACTGAGTAAAAAATATGTTGATTCCCACAATCCATCTCTACGAGGTAGCAATGTTGCATATGTCTCTGAAAGAGGTTTATGGACAATACGTTCCACGCTTTCCAGATTGTCAAAAGAAAATTCACTCATACTATTCAATGTCCAGACTAATCTTGAGCCACTTGCAATGCAAAGAAAAGTAATGAATTCTCCAGGACGAAGTACATTTTGTTGTGCTGTTGATGTTAGGTTAATGGAAGCATCCCCTAAAATTGTAATAATAATCTTCACTGAGTTAGCATGTGTAGAATGATTAATATTACAGGTACATATAATAATATACAGATCACAGGACTATGCATTATGTTCTCCTAACATAGAGATGTGTACCACTACTTGGCATTAGTATAATATACTAGAACTTAGAAGACAGAATCAAGTAATAATAATTATAGATTTAAGGTATATAATTCATTGGTATTGTTTATTCATAAGTTCCTAGTGGTTATATACATTCATTGGAAGTTAACAACTAAATAAACAAGTCTCATACTGTACACACTCTCATCTAGATTACACAGTGTACACAGCCACAAGAAAAAGGAATTAAGCACTTCCTATACATAATCAGCTTTATAGTCAGCACTTCAAAAACTGCAGGGAGGACATTGCAAAGAGAGTGGGGGAGGGCTGTAAACACACCCACTTTTTTACTTTATAGCATTTGGTAACTAAAAATGAAAATATGGCAACAATCTGAGACTTCTTCAATAAATAGTCTCATGCTTAGGAAGAATGTGATTATTAGTTATTATTAGAACCTGTTAGTACTGAAATAGTGGTTGGCTAATTATCCTATAGAGTACTAGCTATAGCCTATGGAAACAATAATGTATACCACCTACTCTTTTAAAAGAAAAATTCAAAGTATGTATAAAAGATGATCAGCAGACCTCTGGTTCCATAGGGCTAAAAGCGTTAAGGGCTAGGAGGGTTAGTTTGTAATGAATGCAAGTACTATAATGCATATTGTGGATTCAAAATTATTACTTTTGACCAAAATCCTTAAACAAGTACAATAATATCTATACACTAAACACAGCCTTATCATTACATAAGCTAGTAAAATCTCCACACCACAGAGAGCACTGCCCAAGAGAAGGTAAATTCATATTTAAAGTTTAGTGAACCTCACAGGCATTTTTCTAATAGCAGCTAGCTACTTCAAATTTTTATTAACCATGCGTACAAGTATTTTCCTGAAAAAAAAAAGAAAAAAAAGAAAAAAAAACAAGAAAACCAAACAAACACACAAAAACAACAGCAAAAAACAGAACATGGGATTCGTGCCAGAACTAAGGCATTGTAAACAAATGTACTGAGTCAGCATATTGCACATGAACATATTATGTCAACAACCAAAATTAATAGATGACCCTTTTAAATGTAGTAGTATATGTGTGGATAGACAATTGCATTATGTGTCTATAAGAGAAGAATTAAACAGGACACTAATTCAAGTATATGGCATTAACTCAAACAAAAGACAATAACTGAGAATTATTAAAGATTTGTCACTAGGTATTTTAATTATAATTCTGATGTTAGCAGTTAGCTAGGCAAGTAATGATTTGACTGTTAGCTGAATAGTTTCTTGGATTAGATGCAATTTATGCTATTTTCTCTTTTGCTATGGAACTATACAATAATAATTATGGATAAAGAATTGAGATAATATGTGTTTAGTTGACTTGGACACAAAGGAAGAGGGAACAAATGGTCCCTAAAGGATATTCAGGGTACTAGATAAACCAACCAACCAACCAACAAACAAACAATGCATGCATTGAGTTGATTAACAGTAATTGTCTAGTAAGTATGTATTTATCTAACCTATAGAACTATAATGTAATGAAAACTTACCATGTGTAGTTGGGACACTTGTTTGACTGCAAGACTCGGACCCTTCAAAGAAAAATAAGAACATTATTTGGACTGTTTGTATCCATGCATGTTATTTTAAAGTTGAGTATGGTCAGGAAAATTTTCTGTGAGTTTATGCAGACAGTTATCTTCTACAGTTATCTAAGAGAGACATTACTTTTAACCCCTGTTACTTGTTTAATGGAGTTTTGTGGACTCTCCATTCATTCCACAGTCTACACCATAGTCATTATCAAGTTGAAGAGTTAAAATCCTCTGCCTCAATAACTTCTTTCTCTGATTTATGACTGATCTAAATGATCACTGTTTCATCTAGGGATCTAGGGGCCTCCCCAAAAATGGCTCACCCCCCCTCCCACCTCCTAAACACATTATATGATCAGGTTTTTGTTGTTTAAAAGTCAATAATGGTGTCTAAATCTTTATCCACTTCCAGTTTCTGGCCCCTTAATGCTCACTCTCATGGCTCATATAATGTTTCATCACATAATCTATTTCTGAGCCTCCTTTTCACTAGTTTCATTTCACTGAAGTTTATGGAAGTGCATACACAGACAAGTATACCATAGAGGCAACTGAGGCACTTACCTTAGTATATTTTTGCTATTGAAAAATGTATTAAATTTTGGTGCAACAGTTAACTGACAGTTTCTGTTTGTAGTGTATTAGAGTGCCTAATTAACGCATGATGGCATCATAACAAAGAACACATGACATGATGCCACAGCAGCTGCAAGTATGTATATTTCCTGGGAACTAAAACCATGGCAGAGGCAGATCAGTCTGATAGACCACTGGAAAAAAGTGTCTTCAAGGTCTTAACCTAGTGGATGTGGGTGCCCATTAGAGAGTCTGAGATGCCACCAGATTGAATCAAAGGTCTAGAATCCAAAAATTTCCTTGGGGACATGCCCCCAGAACCCCCTAAATGGTTCACTTCATGCTATGTAGTCACAAATTCTAACCCTAGCTCATGCCTTAAGTAAAAATTTCTATGTAATATTGCATGATACCCATCCCACCCCTCACCCATTAACTTCCCTCCTACCAAGCAAAAATTCCTAGATGAAACCCTGACTGTGTAACTAGTTAGGTTACACTATAATAATTCTAAATGAAAAAAATTACAGCCATTTAGAAACAATCAAGTTAATTAGAGACACCATGCTATAGCCAAGGGCCTTCAGATTTTTAAATATCATAGTAATCCCTTGGTCTAGGTACATAATAACTTCTTTTTCTTCAATGTCAAAGATATGATTCCTAGTGCATTTACATGTTAGCTAAACACAAACTATAAGTTTATGTCATGCACAAATGCATCAAAATGTCTATTACTGCTGCCTGATAAATCTCTAACATCAATACAAAATTCCCAATAGTCAACAAACATACTCTGACTAGCTAGGAATAAACTTTATAAAAGCACTCTATGGCCAATTAGCTATCTGAAGATGTTTGAAATTGGAGATGAAGCAGAATAGACTAGTATGTTCAAAGGACAATTATTATTATTATGATAGATGGCAATGATTGTGATATCAGTGTCACATGTTACTACTACTAACAGGATAACATACATACATACCTGTATCAACTGAAATGGTTAATTCTTTACTAGCTGATCCATCAAAACAGATGACATTCATATCTTGAGAACTCGGTAAACTGAAGAAAAAGTATGTTGATTCCCACAATCCATCTCCATGAGGTAGCAATGTTGCATATGACTCTGAAAGAGGTTTATGGATAATACGTTCCACACTTTCCAGATTATCAAATGAAAATTCACTCCTTGCATTCAGTGTCCAAACTAATCTTGAACCATTTGCAATGCAATAAAAAGTAATGAATTCTCCTGGACAGAGTCGATCATTCTTAGCTGTTGATACAATGTTAATAGCAGCATCCCCTAAAATTGAAATTTTTATATACTCAATTAGCATTTTGCAGAATGGTTAATATCTATTATATAGATCACAGGACCATGTATTATAATGCAATTACACAATGACATAAGAGAAACCCCATGCTAAAGAGATGGTGTTGAATACAAGTACTGTAAATAGACTGCTATATATTTTGTTCTATGCTTGGCCACATAATGACATGCAATCATCTATAATAAGTTGATAATCTTAACAGTACAGTGAAACCTCTGATAATGACCTTATGAAATAAATACAAAACTCTGTATAAAGAACATAATATATACTGTCTGGTTCTTAAATAAACTGGTCATATAACGACAGCCTCCCTACAAGCTGATTCCAACATGCTGTCATGCACTTAAGGGAGGAGTATAGGTGGTTTTGTTAACTTTACTTTGTTACACCCCATGAACCTGATTTTTGCCTAAATGTAGTTCTTTGAATAAGCTTTCTAAGCAGTGATGCCCACTTAAAAGATATTTTGAGGGTGTTTATAGTGCTGCATGTCTACTATATGTGGCCTGTGGCTAGATGGATGAATAACATTAGTTGACCACGCAAAGAGGAAAATTAATAGTAATAACATGTACACCGAGTACCAGCAAAACAAGATATAGCTACATCACTAGGGTCTGACCAAATCTGCTCCTTTTTTGCCCATTCTGCGCATGCTCTGCTCTACTGCTTTCAAATTTTACCTATTCTGCTACCAAACCCCTATTCTGCTCTAATTTTTATGAGTAAAAAATACAATTATCGTTCATTATAATAATTGCAACATAAATTAAAGGTTTCAACATAATCTTCTAAACATTGGTTCTGTTTTGACTCAAACGAGTTATTCAAAAGAGAAAATAATCTCTCAGCTGCTGCTGCTGATGTTTGTATCAAGACAACCTTCTGGGCTGCAGATGACCAACTAGGTAAAGAATCCTCATTTAGTCTCCACCATTCCAAAATATCAATGTTTGGACTAACACCAGAAGATTTTGAGAGGTAAATAGGTAGTTCTTGCTTTAGAGAAGTAATAAGAATCAAAGAAAAGAATTGACGCAAGTGAGTTTATACCAGAAGCAGATGGTTGCATTTCATTCATTTTTGATGGCACAAAGTATCTAGCAGCTTTGAAGGCATTTAGTGGAGAGAGTGAATCATTGCCAAACTTACTTTGGAAATAGAGCAAGGCATTTTTTTACACAATTGAAGTCCATTGCTGCTATACATTAATCTGATATACTCCATTCACACTCAGTCTGGTTGTTACTTGTTAGCCTGTTAAGTGAATGAATGCCTTGCGAACTATTGCTACATATGCAAAAAAATTTGCCTATTCTGCTCCCATTCTGCTCACTGCTTTGGTACACCTATTCTGCCCGAATTCTTCCAGGCAGATTTGGTCGGACCCTATACATCACATACATAACTGCTACATTGGAGTACAAGAAATGGGCTATCTAGCTAATGATAATAATATGATAATATAATAAGTGAAAATTAATTTTTTTAAAAGGTATATTTTGATCTTTGTCTTGTATGAAGAATCTAGATTGGTTTCCTGCACTTGCAAGTGATTATATCCTTGCTGATATAATGCTTACTCCATTAAATTACTCCATTAAAAAAATTTAATTATAATCATACAGGACAATAATGAAGTGAAATATACTAATAGAACTACACACATAACTAATTATAGTCATTCATGTCTGTCATATCAACTGGTTCATCTTTCATCTTTGAATCTCGCTCCTTCTATCAAAATCATAAAATTGGTATAATACTACTATTACTATCACTACTAGCTACTGCTATTACAGTCTGAAATATCAGGGGGAGAACACAGAGCATTGAAGTGAACCTGAAGATGCCATCACAGAAACACAGACAGACTCAATGTATGAGGAAATACTTCAGGAGAAACCAGCCACCATAGAACTTACAGAGAATAATTATAACTTATGCTCCACTTACTCAGTAACTTACAAATTAAACACCAACTAATTATAGTAATATTCATTTTGTAGCCATACACATTATTAATTTTTTGTAAACAATCACACACGCTGAACTATCCAGTTTTCAGAGATTATAATAATGTTACTACTGTAGCTACAGAGAATATTCTTTGCTCACTTTTTGATCACAGTACATAAAGGCCATTATTCATGCATAAAAATATTATCAACACTGAAACATCTAACTATGTGACTAGGTACTTAGGATTGCTTTAGAACATAGTAAAAGATTATATTTGCTTAGGAAATGCATAAAGTATGGGAATAGCCAGTAAAAATCCTACTCTAGTTTGTTATGATAATAATATCCATGATAAAAGTATGTTTGGAGCCAGATATTTATTCCTGTACAATTATAAAAGGAGAAGTTGTTTCAGTGTACATACCTCTGAGTGTGAAATCTCGTCCCTATAAACAACAATAAACAACAACAATAAGTATAACATTATTAGCTATTGTAAAAGTAAACACATGGGGAGGGGAATTCTTATAATTGCTACCATCAAATTACCTCATACATAATAATTATTTGGAACAGCCACAAGAGCAACTTCAACAACAACAACAACAACAACAATGATATTACCAAATTTTTGGATAGTAGATCTAGAACATGACTATATTATAGCTCTAGAAATATTATGTTCATCATTTCAACTGAAAGAGGATTATTATACTGACTCACTCGACTACTTTATAGTTTAATGTGTAGAGCACATTAGCTACATGTATGGGGCTGAGATCAAAAGTAGGTGGAATCATACCTGACAGTTACACTGTATTATACCTGGTTTCCATAATAATATGATTATAACTCCTGCTATTACAGCACCAGTGAGAACACTAACAACAGAAGCCACTATCATAATTATGTGCCATGTTTTCAGTCCTCCATTTCCAGAAGTGGTGCTGGTAGCTGTAGCTATATAGCAAAACATTAAATATGACATTTATATCTACTTATTTACATACTTGTTACAGAGGTGCATTTATAATAATAATTATGGAAATATGGCAACCACATGACTGCTCACACTAATAGAAACACGAACTAGTTTGATTATCGATAAGGGATTATGTGTATCCAGTTTAATACTACAGAAGTATGGAGTCAATTCACTGAATAGTAGTTTCTCTCTAATACTAGCACACTCTAATTAGAGATACAAATTTGGAAAATGCTCCATCAATTTACTATAGCAAGAGGAAGCAAAACTCTAATGGCTACCCCAGCACACAAGCTACACCTTACAAAGTCTATAAAAAAGGCTAAAACACGACACTATTAATAAATTAATAGTCCTCCTATCCCTCCTTCCACCTCCCTCCCCTCTTGCTATGCCAGGGAAATCCTATATTCCTACTCATCTTTCATAATCTTCACCCCCTAGTCTAATATAATGTTCTTTGACAGAAAATACATTTCCCATACTGATCTGGTAATGATCTGTACAAACCATCTGATGTATCCACAGATACTGTATTATCTGATGATATAAATGATGATGTCACATTCGTAGGTACTTCAGAAGGAACATCTACAAACAATAACACCAATTATAATAAACCAGGACCACAGTCTCAACAATAAAATCTGCTAATAAGATGTATGACCCTTGTATCATACCTATGTACTCAAATTCACACTACAATACTTTATTACACTTCATGAGATTTCCTATTGATCAGCAGTTATTTCTCTAAAGTGTAATTAAATTGTGAGATTGCTGTAAAGTCCAAAGCGTGTTGGTCTTTATTACAATGACTACTTGTTATTATATCTAAAACCAAGGTTCTACCCACACAGGTCAGTGGTGAACACACCAGCTTTCAACTACTGTGACCAGCCTATGGCCATCTCTATAATCAATCAGTAGAATGCTTTTATGCAAAAAAAAACAAAACAAAACAAAAAAAAAAAAAAAAAAAATTGATACACTTTTACTTCAAAATCACTTCACAATGGATATAATAATATTATGTTTGTTCTTCTTCTTTGTCTAGATAAATTCTTGGGCCAAGAACCTTGAACAACTGAAGCCAAGAAGACATCTACTCACTGTGCATGTGAGTTTCAAGCTATACATACATATGCTGAAAACAGGAGTGGTTTACCTTAGTCTAGGTGGATACATAAATGTTTCCTCTATAATAATTGCTTGCCACTACTAGCCAAGTCTCTAGAGTAGCCAGAAGTGGTCTCCTCGGAAAGTGTTTGGTACCATAATTATTCTTGGACTGGTTTTCTCCATCAGAACTATATCATTATATTTTTCCCCCCATTTTTCTCTATGACATGAGGGAGGTGGGGAAAATTTTCATAGAGGGCTAGTCTATCTCCATATAGAGTGGAAATTCCGTGGGAATTTGGCTAACTAGGTTCCACTAGCACTTGCTTTAATGATGCTATTCATGTGCAGAGTTTATTTTGTATTTCGTAATAGTGGCCAAGTTTATACTTTCAGCTATGATTTTCCCCTACCTCCTTGAATTCTATAATTTAGTGTGATAAGGGTCTTAGTATCTCTCACTATAAGACTGACTCAGTGACAGTGTATATAGTGTTGAGTGTAATAACTATAATAATTAAACAACCTACTAATTCCTCAAAGCAGTTTACTATCTGTCAATCACTACCATAAGTTGGTGAGGCAATTTTAAATCATTAATTTTGGTGGTACTGAAGTACTAAATAAATATTGGAAATAATATTGACCTATTATTCAAAAATTTAGCTCTTTCAAGAGCTCTATTCAGGCCCCCATCAAGTCTAAAAATGGCCAAGATAGCAAAAAATATATGACTAATGTATATATCCTATTCCTTATCCTATATAGTGCATGAAGCAGTTTTGCAGTATTAAATATTAGGTAGCCATAAACTATAGGCTTATGGCATGTACAGGTACACCAGAATGTTATCATTGTTGCCTGATCAATCTCTAACACCAGCATAGAATCCCCTAACATGGCTAGGAGAAAACCTTATAAAAACACTCTAATTAGCCATTGATGATGTTTGAAATTGTGAGGCAGAATAGACTTAAGCATGTGCAATATGATTTGAGTGTAATAGTACAAAATGGCAAGAACTGTATCATATAATAAAATCAGCATAATCACATGTTATTACAGCTCTAGTTACTGACATACGTACATACCTGCCATTACTGAAATGGTCAAGTTTTCACTATCTGATCCGTCAAAACAGGCTACAGTCACACTACCAGAACTCTGTAAACTGAGTAATGAATATGTTGATTCCCACAATCCATCTCCACGAGGTAGTAATGTTGCATATGACTTTGAAAGAGGTTTATGAATAATACGTTCCATGCTTTCCAGATTGTCAAAGGAAAATTCACTCATACTATTCAACGTCCAGACTAATCTTGATCCATTTGCAATGCAAAGAAAAGTAATGAATTCTCCAGGACGAAGTACATTGTCTAGTGCTGTTGATGTAACCTTAAAGATAGCATTCCCTAAAATTGTAATAATAATCTTCACTGAGTTAGCATGTGTAAAATGATTAATATTACAGGTACATATATGTAATATTCAGATCACAAGACCATGCATTATAATGCTGTTTTCCCCACATAGAGAAGTGTACCACTACTTGGTATGGTTATTAGTATGCAAATTTGAAAGTAAAATATTCTTAGAAGCCAGAATCATTCCTAATTACCCATTTATGAATCTGTTTTTCAAATTAAATATTGTCAAGTAACATAGATTTAAGGTAGTTCATTGGTTTTGTTTATTTAAATAGCTAGTGGTTATATACGTATACACAATTCATAGTGAGTTACCAACTAAAGAAACAGGTATCATACTATCCACACTCTCATCTAGATTACAGAGTGTACACAGCTATACTTCCTCTAACGTAAGGTAATGTTTATTAATGGGTACAAAATTTGGCAGTTTTGTGCTATGAGCCATTAACTGGTACAAATAATATTATTAGCTATTTAGACTTTATCATAATAGCTATACAAGTAATTATTATTGCATACTATTAGTCCATGATGTTAATATTTTTATACATAGATGTCTTCAAAAGGTGGGAGAGTAACTGTGCCATCAAACAGACCAAGAATTCTTCCACCTCTTTAATGTTACCTGTCAACTTTCTTCAGTTGAAAAAAAAAATATAGACATTGACCAACCATTGTACATGTAATGATTTAAACAATCATACTAGCTAATTAAGCTGCTGTTTCATCAATCTTCTTCATGCAACTCTATGGTGACCTTTAATTAACCCTGTCAAACTTTACATTAAAATTCGCTAAAATGAGTACCCATTTATAAATGTTACCTCAAGATATATTACCAGCATCTATATAGTCAGCACTTCAAAAACCACAGGGATTAGAAACACAAATGTACATATATAACATGGTTAAATATGGTAAGGGCTCTATGCATAAGAGGTGTTGAGCATGCCCAAAATAGTAGTGTGTAAAACCTCATGTATAGTAGAATGTGTTGTCAAGTATACTAGCTGAATTGCTATCTATTATAATAATATTAGAAAATACATTCTTTGGGAATTGGGATAACCCCACTGAGGTTACTGACAGTACTGCCCCACAGAAGGTAAATCTACATCTAAAGTTAAGTGAACCTACAAGCTTCTTTCTAATAGCAGCTACTTGTGTAGTCACGTGTATATATTTTCAATAAAACATGAGATTTATTGGACTCTGTTCAAGAACTAAGCCATTATAAATAAATGTGCTGAGTCAGTATACTGCACATGCACATCCAACAACTATTAATAGTACAATCTTTTAAAATGCAGTAGTGTAGTGTGCTATTTGTGTGGACAGACAAGGGCATTATACCGTATTTGCTGAAATTTTCGTCGTTGTTTTAATTTCGGATGTCACTTTTATTACGAAAATTAAAAAGTTGAATAATTGGAGATGCACAGCTCAGCATGCTGGGCTTGCTAGGCTCTTCCGAAATTAAAACAACATGAAAATTTGAAAATTGAATTATTAAGCAAATGAAAATTTCAGGAAATACGGTATGTCTACAAAAGATAAGAATTAATGATAGTAGTTAAACAGGACAGTTGTCAGATACCAAATACCTGTTATAACAAAGTCTATACTTTTAGATGCAAGTGGCTATTCTAGAACATGATAAGTAATGATGTAATCAATGTGTATAATCAATGTAAGCTAAATATGAGTTAACAAGTTCAGTTAACCACAACTATGTAATTGCTGACAATCCCAAGATGGAGGACATAGTTATTGTCATTAACTCAAATAAGAGATAATTATTAAAGAGTTGCCAATTGGACTTCAACAGGCCATTTATGTGATAATAATTTATACTCTGATTAGGCCTTGACACATAATTGAGCTATTATGCTATGCTTCTATGCTACACAATCATACTTGTCATTATGCTCTCATTAAAAGTCATTATACTCTAGCAGCTTTTGCCATGATTTCAGCTCTACCACCAGCCCTAGCCATTGTCAGCTTCAGTGTCTATTTTGAAGAGACATTTTATTCTATCCAGTAGTCAGCACTTCAAGAAATGTTAAAATTGGAGTAATGCTCGAATTTAGCTACTAACAAAACCCACAAAGAACTATAATAATAATACATAATTATGGATATAGAATTGAGATAGGTGTTTAGTTGACTTGGATGCAAAGGAAGAGGGAACTAATAATACCTAGCCCCCAAAAGATATTCTATACAGTTACAGGATAATAAACAAACAAACAACAATAATAACAAACAACTCATAGATAAAATTTAGTGGATTAGTACTAATAATAACTACAGTGAAAACTTACTAGGTGTAGTTGGGGGACTTTTTTGACTGCAAGATTCCAACCCTTCATAGTAAAATAAGAACATTTATTTGTACCTACACATGTTAATTTTAAAGAGTTGTATGGTCAGGAAAATTTTCTTTGAGCTTATGCACACAGTCATCTAGCATCCTCAAATCTTCTACACTCCTGATTACACAGCCTGTGGTTAAGTGACATGCTATCCATTGCTTTTAATCCTGTTACTTGTTAAATGGAGTTCTGTGGACTCTCAATTCCTTCTACAGTCTACACTATAGTTATCTTCAAGTTGAAAAGTTAATATAATTCTAAATTCAATAATAGGATCTACAGGTATTTGGAAACAATCAGGTTAATTAGAAACACCATGCTATAGCCAATGGCCTTCAGATTTTTAAATATCATAGATCCTCTGGTGCTGGTATATAGCTTCTTCAATTCAAAGATATGATTTTTAGTGCAGTCAGAACATGTTAGCTAAACACAAACTATAGGTTTATGGCTTGCACAGGTACTGCATCAGAATGTTTATTACTGTTGCATGATCAATTTCAGCATAAAATTCCCATGATAGTCAACATACCAGCATGAAAGCACTCTATGGTTAATTAGCTATCTGATGATGTTTTGATGTTTAAAATTGGAGGTACCAGGCAAAGCAGAATAGACTTTAGTATTGAGTATGTTCAGAGTGTAGTATGATAAATGGCAATGATTGTTACACAAGTGTCACATGATACTACATACCTCTAATGGTCAATCCTTTACTAGCTGACCCATCAAAACAGATGACATTCATATTAATAGAACTCAGTAAAGAATATGTTGATTCCCACAATCCATCTCCACGAGGTAGTAATGTTGCATATGAGTCATCTTGTGGTCTAGATATAATCTTTTCCTCACTTTCAAGATTATCAAATGAAAATTGACTCATATTATTCAGCGTCCAGACTAATCTTGAACCATTTGCAATGCAATGAAAAGTAATGAATTCTCCTGGACATAGTTCATTTAGGTATGCTGTTGATGTTAGGCTAATGACAGCATCCCCTAAAATTGTAATAATAATCTTCACTGAGTTAGCACGTGCAGAATGATTAATATTACAGGTACATATAATATATAGATCACAGGACTGTGCATTATAATACTATGTACATTATGTTCTCCTCACATAGAGTATACTAGTCTATTTGGCATGGTTATTAGTATATAGTTCATTGGTTTTGTTTATTCATTACTTCCTAAATAGTATTAATAGCTATGTACACATAATTCCATTGGGAGTTACCCACTAAAGAAACAGGAACACACTATCATCTAGATTACATCGTGTAGACAGCTATAAGAGGAAGGAATTAAGTACTTCCTGTACACAATGCTTTATAGTTAGCACTGCCGGAAGTGAGAGTGGGTGCTTTTCAATTTATAATAGGATGATAAAAGTGTGAGGCTACTCATAAAATTAGTCTCATGCGCCTATGATATGAGACACATAAATAAATAAATAATAAAACCACACCTCCAAGATGATTAGTAAAACTGTTCTATTCCAAATAATACACACTCTCATATGAAATTATGGTGTACCAAATGTAAACCTGACAAATAGAGGTCTTTTGGAGTGCATGGGGAGGCAATTTAAAACACACCTGTCCCATAGACATGCATGCCCACAAATGGGTGCGGCAGACAACTAGTGACAGTTATAGTATACTATAGTCAAAAAAAGTGAAATGCTGAGACAAACCCATTATGAGAAGACTGATAGCATAAAACATTTATAGCCACTTTGATATCTAGGAAAGAACATGAAGTGTCTATTGTAATTCAGTGGGGGAACCAGAAAATTACAGAATGGGTGGACTGTTTCAACTATTAAGGATGATAGCTAACAGTCTGAGGTTACTTCAGTAAACAGTCTCAGGACTAAAAGAATGTGGTTACTACAGTTGAAGTGTGTATCCATAATAATAAACATTACCCCTTAGATTGCATTTTGAGACACTTTCTGTTTCTCTAGTAGTTGGAAAAATTTTCTTCCACAGACTTATGGGTATATTGGGTGGGTGAAGGGTGGGTGGAGGGTGGGTGGGAGGACTGGTTATTAGCTACCAGAGTCTGTTAGTATTGAAATAGTGTTTGGCTAATAAGTATTATTATCCTACTGTACTATAGCCTATGGAAACACACATACTAATACTGTATACCACCTACTTTAGAACAAAAATGAAGTATACAATATTTGGTTCCATAGGGCTAGAAGTGTTAAAGTACTATAGGAGGGTTAAAGGCTTGGAGGGTTAAGGGTTAGGGTTAAGGGCTAGGGTTAAGGGCTAGGGTTAAGGGCTAGGGTTAAGGGTTAGGGTTAAGGGTTAGGGTTAAGGGTTAGGGTTAAGGGCTAGGGTTAAGGGTTAGGGTTAAGGGCTAAGGTTAAGGGTTAGGGTTAAGGGCTAGGGTTAAGGGCTAGGGTTAAGGGTTAAGGGTTAGGGTTAAGGGTTAGTGTTAAGGGCTAGTGTTAGTGACTAGGGTTTATGACAAAGGTAAGTGACTTAGGTTAGTAGGTAGACAAGGTAAATAAATGGTAGGTAGGGTTACTGACATATTGACTCAGCACCAATCTCCAACTTTAAAAGTCCCTATTGTAGTTACCTATAATAGCTACATAGCTAGCTGTAATTATATATATTTACATATCTCCTAACATGGGGAGGGAAAAGTAAGAAATGCCATGGGTTGAGATATGTTCATAGCTATGTTTATAATGGAAAATATCGCATTTAGGCATTTTCAACATATTTTTACTAAGTAAATTCTACTTGTTTATTTTGTAATATTTAAAGGATAAGTATGCAGCATATCAGAGTTATAACTTCTTGAAAAGACTCAAAAACCTTTAAGTCACACCAAGCAGTTAGAGGGTTAAGGACTAAGGAGGGTTAAGGGCTAAGATTTGGCTAGGGTTTATGGCAAAGGTAAGTTAACTTTGGGGGTTACTGGCATATTGATTCAGCACCAATCTTTTGTTATAGATATGTAGCTATA
This sequence comes from Diacarnus erythraeanus, assembly GCA_964016965.1. Taxonomy (NCBI): domain Eukaryota; kingdom Metazoa; phylum Porifera; class Demospongiae; order Poecilosclerida; family Podospongiidae; genus Diacarnus; species Diacarnus erythraeanus. The sequence continues at coordinate 7,975,252 of OZ024671.1, forward strand.
TAGCTAGCTAGCTAGCTAGCTGTATACTTTGACACATCTCATCATATGGGTAAACAAAAGATTGTGCTACAAAAATTGGGTAGCAGGCACACAGTCTAGAACCACACCCACATTCATAGCATAGCTAAAATAGCTACTATACTACTTCATAACTCCTACTATAACTCCTACTCTAAGATACTATATGCACCACTGCTCATCAATCCAATAGCCATGATTATCGTTATTAGAGTCACTCTCATTTTCCGGCTCTTTCTCCAGTAGATAGAGATTACATCATTCAAATTACATCATTATCAATGGTGTACCACCCATCAGTGTCTCCATAATATTAAATTTAGGGAAAAGTCCCAAGATCTGGGGAACAACTGCTATAAATCCTACTCTAAGATACTATATGCACCACTTCTCATCAATCCATTAGTCATGATTATCGTTATTAGAGTCATTCTCGCATACGCAATCATTGCAATCACTATCATTGCCTTTATTAGCCACGTGTTTTTAGTAGATACATGTGAATAACATCATCATGCTCATATTCATGCATGGTAAATATATTATAGTGACCACTACGTACCACACAGTTGTTGGTTATATGAATGTTCACAATCATGCCTCCAAGATAATTATAGATTTCTAAAACCTTCCATTCATGAAGCTTATTATTCTCTTGTGCAAAAGTATATTCACACTCTCATGTTTAATTATGGGGCATGGCACCACATGTAAGTATATGAGACAACCTTATAAAAATGAAGGTATTAGATATAATACTTACACATGTAAAATGAAGGTATTGTAATACTTGTACATGCACATGTGAATTCTAGAAGTTTTAGGCTACCCCAGCTTAGTACATTCACACACATAATAGTTCCCACACAGTTCTTCGGGAAGCCATGAAATTGCTGTTAGGGTTTATGCCTGACAATAATTGTCAACAGATTAATGTTCAAGTCAGGCCTCCAGTCACAGGTTTTCTCAGGATAGTTTGTGTAATCAGTATTGTATGAAGTAGCCTAGCAGAAAGTAAAATGTCTGACTGAATACATACAAAAGAAAAGTGAATCTCAGTGAATACACTAAAGAGCATCCTAAACTTGGCATGAGAGCTATTGCTGTATGTTATGAAACTGGAAAAACACAAGTATGAGGAATAAGGAGTCTATCATCACTGCATTTGAGGCTAATGTTTCCATGCACAAGAATGTCGAGTATCTGAGTTCTCAGACATAAATGGGGCTTTGTATGATTGGTATAATTTGGCTACTTCAAAGAATATTTATATACCCACAATTAATAGTCAAGGCCAAAGTAATTGCAACTTGTTTGGGAAATGCCACAAACTTGATTTTGAGGGCTGGCTCTCTAATTAGAAGAAGAAATACAGCATTAGAAGACAGACAATGTGTGGTAAACGGAGATGTTTTTGGAGCCACTATCATAAAAGGAAAGGCTTCCAGAAATTTTGAGGAAGATGTTTTCAAGGATTTGATATCAATAATCTTCCTGTCAAATATCATCAAAAGAAAGCCTGGATGATTGGAGATAAATTCGGTCGATGACTTAGATGGGTTGCACTAGAATGGAGAGAGGTCAAAGTAACAATAATACAAAAGTCTTTTAACCAAGCTGGCATTGTTTTGATGTGCACGCTATCGTAAGTGATAATGAAGATCCTTTCAATGTTATCGATGAAATGGAGATGGATTCATGCTATGTGAACTCTGCAGCATGGTTCAGAAGATGACTACTTAACTGAAGATAATTAACTTCCTGTTCTTGTCAATATTGATGGCCATGACTGGGATGAGAACTGGCTAAATAGTTTGACAGAGGAAGCTGAAAGTGTTGATAAAGATGAAGAGGAAGATAATATTTATGTTGATATGCCTCCACAAACATATAAAACAGGCAGTGGAGTCCTTGGAGGATATTAAAGTCATGACTACAATCAAACTATGAAGATTGAAAAGACTTACTTAAGACCAAGTAAATAAGCTGTTAGATAATTACTAAGAACTGAACTTGAAGCTAACACACTGCATACATGGTCAAGCCATGCAAATAAATTATACACTGATGACCATTACCAAGTATTGGCATTAATTAACACTCAGGAGTCTATGGCTGCCCCAGCCGACCCTACACCAATATAACAAATAAAAAAATCTTGAAATTTGATATAGCACTGAGTACATTGATAGCTATGTAGTTAGAAGCTATATAGTTACCACGCCATCCAATAAAGATAATTATCATTAGAATCAAAGCTAGCTATTACAGCACATACCACTTGGTGTCATTGATCCAATAAAGGCAATCACAATTAGGATCATCTTCATTGCTTTTGTTCTCTCTAATAACTAAGCTAGATATTCACAACACGACATATGGAACATGAACAGTTCTAATTAAGGTACACGAACACGTTTATAGCCTGTAATAATTGGATCAGAACCACACCTCTAAGAAATTTTAGAACACTGAAGCCTTCTATACACACTGAGAGTTCTTGAAAGGATTTTGTATTGTTATAATAATACCTTAGCAAGATTATAACTTGCAAGAGCTCCTATATAGAGACAGACCCATCAAGTTTCACTCATTGGGAGTCATTCTTATTCAACCTTATAATCATTGTCAAAGACATTTATTAAAAGACCATGACCATGGCCAGTATTGAGTTTCAGAGGGTAGACATACCCCCTGTTGAATCAGTCCAACAATGTGGTTTGTATTCTTTCCCCCTAAAAACTCTAAGAGGCCACTAATCATAAGGCAAAAGACAACAGTATTAGACAATGGAAATAAGCCTAATATATTACTCCACTCTGTGTCCATACATAGCCTCACTGTTTCTTCAGGTTCACCCATAATCACACACACTCACTGTCTTCTTCTAGCCTCAATTTTCCTTTATGTATACTATGCCCACACAAGAAAGTCATCTTCATAGTTTACATATACACATTCCAGTGGTCTCTATAGCACTGTTCTATTTACCTGCATCATGCCTAATACACACATACTTACACTACACCTAGAACCCTTGAGAGCACTTCAAAGTTGTGTCGCCCTTACATGCCAATGTGCCATGCATTCATGTATAGAGAGCATTCTTAATAATTATGCATATTCACTGTTCTAGGGATTCCATTCATGTATTCTGTGGCAGGGGGAGGGGAAGTGGGAGGTGCACATTGACCTTCCAAACCATTGTTCCATTAATAATTATTGTGACCTAGATCACTGTTTATAATATTGCTTACTATTGCAGGAACTAACTTACAGTCAATCTGGCCAAAATGGTCAGCAGTTGATTGCAGCAGGACTACACACTGAAAAAGAGCCTATCAAAATAGAAGATGATGGAATAGCCTATCAAATTCAAAGAAGATGGAATAACCTATCAGATGATGGAATCATGAATAGAATCACAATTACCTTTGTGGTCATACTATAATCATTTTCAGCACAGCAAAAGCGCCAACCAGATACACAAGATACTGTACCAGTTACAGCTTTAGAGGTTTTGTCTCAATCATATCTGAAAATTAACATCTATTTGTCATGTGATTGACAAAAATTATTATTATGTATATTAAGTACATCAATAAGCCAAAAAGAATTACCTTAAGGTAATGTTTATTAACGGGTACAAAATTTAATTTAGTGGTTCTGTGCTTTAATTGGTACAAATAATTATTAGCTATTTTGACTTTATTACAGTTTAGGAATAATTATTATTATACGCCATCAGTACATAATGTTAATATTTTTATACATAGATGTCTTCAAAAAAATTACATGGGAGAGTAACTGCCATCAAACATACCAAGAGTTCCTGCTTTTCTCTATTTCTTTAATGTTATCTAGTGACCTTCATTTGAAATGAATTGTAGACATTGACCAATCATTGTGTATATAAATGGTCAATCTGACATCAATATCAATACTTTAAAGTTCCTTCCCTTCATCCATTAAATATAAAGACTTAGTTAAACAACAGGCAGGCTAGCTACAATAATAATTTAGCTAGCTAGCTAAGCATCATGAGATTCTCTGGGGACCTTTGACCCTGTGGACCTTTAATTTGATAGAGTTGAATATTAATGAAAAATTGAAAATCACTAAAATTCGCTAAAATGAGTACTAGTTTATAAACATTACCTTAAGGTACTGTAGTACTAGATAAAAACTCTCTACTCTAAACACCATACAGAATTATTGTGAAGACAGATTTTTCTAGAGTAGAATGGGCTCCTTCTCCATGTAACAGATACAGATTACATCATTCAGATTACATCATTCAGATTACATCATTGTCAAATGTAGTATATATATTATATATATATTGCTATGGGCTAGGGCTAGGGCTATAGGGCTATGGTTAGATTCAGTATCATAACAATAGTACACATTGATGTATAATCTGAATCTGTTACATGGAGAAAGAGTGGCAGAATGTGGCTACTGATCAACATATCTTTATTGGTAGAAGATTATGCCTTGAAACAAGGAAATATGGGACTGCTCATGATCACACTGATTGAAATGATAGAGCTTTAACACTAATTCAGACACTCATGTGTATCCAGTTTAATGACTGAATAGTAACTTCCCTCCAATACTAGCACACTCTAATAATTTGGAAAGTCAATTTACTATAGCAAGAGGAAATGAAACTCCAATGGCTACCCCAGCACATCAATTACACTTACCTGATACATGTATCCACTGATGATACAAATGATGACATCACATTGTAGGTGCTTCAGGAACATCTACAAAAAATAAGAACACTGTATAATAAACAAGGACTTTACACTATGTAAGGCAGGAATAATATTATTACATAAACTCTGGATATTATATTTACAGCATGTCTTTGTGTAGTGCTTCAGTTGTGCCCAAACCCTTTCTATAAGGTTTTGTTCACAATGAAATTTGGGACATATTCTTTGTCAAATAACACTCTATTTTTTGATTTTCATACTTAAAGTCAGGATGACTTCCAAGGACTTCACGCATCTTATCAGCATTCATTTGCCTAGTATCCACACCTCTCACACCTCTCTCCTCCAAAACCATCTTCAATCCTTTAGTTACGTACACCTGATGCAGTCATCATTTTTTGAGCCTTACCACCACACCATCCATCCCTTATTATCCTCTGCTTCCCACATTCATCTGTGAAACATCTAAAGAATCCTTAGCCATTGCCACATGGCAACTGCTGTGGTCAAAAATCCACACAATATGGTAACCTGATATTTTATATTAGCAATCTTGACAGCTTCCTTAATCTGACTCATGAACTTTTGTGATGTCCACTAGCCCTCCTTAGATTCACCATATTCAAATAATTTACGGGCATACATTTTAGCAAACTTATCAGTTAACTTTATTATATTATTCTTCTTTATTTAATGCCAGATAATCATCAAAAAAAAATCTGAAATAATAATCTCACTACCTTTAGATTACACTAGTACCTTTCCCTGCCCAAAGTGTAGGCTTGTCATCATTAGCTATTTCATCATGAAAGAGTATAATTATGATAGTTTTATTAATTATATCAGGGGTTGGGGGTCGTATATCATTAGGGAGTGCTCTCTTTGCATCTTCAGTGGGGGCATTTATTTTCATTCAGAAATCCTAATCCTACCATTTTACATAAAAATTTATTGCGATATGCTACTACCAGAGTGCTATGTCCATCAACATATGTACCTTACTTTTTCGCAACTACTTGAAATCCTAATTCATGCATCCACTTACGAGCAGTTTCTAGACAAATTTTCCTTGGATATTCAGGTTCAAGGGTCTCATTGGGTAACAAATTATTGTTCACCCACTGACAAAAAATACCTACTATCAAGCCAGGGTATTATTATTGTACCTAGTAGTTTTCTTGTTTAACTCCTTGTTACACCAAACTACACCAGACCTCTGATATTTCCTTCTGGTATCTCACCATCATTATTTAAGAAGTAGGCTCTCTACTCTATGATTATCTGACCTACTTATCATGATTCCAGCAAGTGCTGCAGATTTTGTTTTACCAAGACCCAGGTGTCTAGACAACTGAAAGGTCAGAAACAGTCCTAAGGACACCTTGTCATCACGGTCTAGCTGCAACTCACAAAACTTTTCCACAAAATACTCATGGTCACTACTCAGGCTAGTTTCTAAATCAAAAGAAGGATCTACATTCTCATCATCTGTGTCTAATGCCTCTCCTGGCATGTTCAATAGGACAGACATATCAGTAACATCACCTTCATCTGTTAAGCTAGATTCAGCTGTAATCTTTGCTCTTTTCTCACTCCATGCATTCTTCAAGTATTCCTGTAGCTGTTTCTTCCTTTTAGTTGTAGGTGGCATCCTTTTAGCAATCAATATGACAACCAAGGCGGTAAAAGCGAGACTTTTTATTATGATGTCATGAGCCATAAATTTTTTTTTTAAATTATGATTAGCTATAACTCCAGCACCAATGAGAACACTAGCAACAGAAACCACTATTATAATTATGTGCCACATTTTCAGTCCTTCATTTCCAGAAGTGGTGTTGGTAGCTGTAAAATAGTGAAACATTCAACAAACAATATTATAGATATGACATTTAACATAGTGTAACAGTGTTACAAATGTGCATTAATATGGAAATGTGGTAACCATAATTATGACTGCTGAATTGATAGAAACATAAGCTAGACATACCGGGTCAAATAAGGGATTAAGGCACATTCATGAGTATCCAGTTTGGTACTACAGAAGTATGGAGTCAATTCACTGCTTCACTTCAATACTAGAACGCTCTAATCAGGTATATAATAGTGCTCCATCAATTTACTATAATAAGAGGAAGTGAAACTCTAATGGCTACCCCAGCACATCAGCTACACCTACAAAATCTATAAAACAGGCTAAAACATGACACTATTATCCACTTCTCAAATAAATTACTAGTCCCCCCCTATCTCTCCCTCCCCTCTTGCTATACCCAGGGCCATCCTAGCCCTACTTTGACTTTTCATCTTCCAGTTTAGTATAACCTTCACCCTCTAGTCTAATATAATGGTCTTAGACAGAATTTCCCACACTGATCTGGTAATGGTCTGCACCTGATGCATCCACAGATACTGTATTAGCTAACTGATGATACTTCAGGTGATGTCACATTTGTAGGTACTTCAGGTGACATCACATTTGTATCATCTACAAAAATAAGAACACTGTAACTAGGACCACATTCTCAACAAAAGCTTAATGTCTGATCCCTCTATCATAATAATTATATTTTTTATTAATCAGCAGTTATTTTTCTAAAATGCACTTGAACTGTGAAGTTTATAGCTAGAAGTGTGTGTTAAGACATGACAGTCTTTTTTACAATGACTAATATTTGTTATAATAGCTAAAACCAAGATTCTACCCACACAGGTCAGTGGTTTTAACGGGTCAGATAGTGAAGAATTGATCATTTCAGTAATGGCAGGTATGTATGTCAGTAATAACGTGATTACGCTGATTTCCCCATCATGTGATACAGTTCTTGCCATTTTGTACTTTTACACTCAAATCTTATTGCACCACTCTTAACATCATAAGTTATAAATCAGATAAAATCTTTTTTTTTTTTTTTTCTGCCTACACAGAGATCTAGCTCAGCCACACTATACTCCTAAAAACTTGATCCACTGCATAATGTATCTCACAAAGAGCTTTATAGCCAATTATAGTAACTCAAAATGTGTGCTATGTAGAGAGTGTGGAAGTTTATGGTTTGGGCACTAGGAAGTGGCTGTAACACTAACTTCTCATACTTATGTATGTACTATAGAATAGGATATACACATTAGTTATATATTGGACTTGATGGGGGCCTGAATATAGAGCTCTTGAAAGAGCTACATTTTTGAATATTAGATCAATTATTTACTTTTGGGGCACTTTTGCTTCTAATACATATGAATATACAGCAAAGCTCACCATCAATATACCAACTTCTGGAAGTGATTGGTAGCTAGTTAGAAACTGCTTTGATGAATTAGTGGGTTGTTTAGGAAGATAATTATTACAGTTATACCTGTCAACAATATTATGCATTGAGTCAGTCTGAGTGAGAGATCACCCTAAAACACTTTACTTTAATAAAATAGGCTGGTAGGGAAAATTTCATAGAGGTAGGAAATTCTGTGAGAATTTGACTTTCCACTAGCACTTGTTTTCATAATGCTATTCATGTGAGGAGTATAATTATTTGTATTTTGTGTAATATTTATACTTTCAGCTCTCTCATAATATCATAGAGAGAAATGAGAGAAAAATAATTAGCTATAAAGATTAGTAATGATGGAGAAAACCAGTCCAAGGATAATTATGGCACTAAAAAACTGTCCGAGGAGACCACTTCTTGCTATTCTAGAGACTTGGCTATTAGTCATTATAGGGAATTAACATTTAGTTATGTATCAACCTAGACTGAGTGTATGTGGCAAAACCACTCTTGTTTTTAACAAAATACTCTATGTATGTATTCCTTGAAATTTACATGCATGGTGAGCTGGTTTCATTAGTTCAAGGTTCTTGGCCCAAGACTTTAAATAAGTATCTAGATAGAGTAAACCTGTTGAGATCACCATTTTATCTACTGTGAAGAGATATTGAAATAATAATATGTCTTTGAATGAAAACATTATCCTGATCACAGAATTGGCGGTTATAGAGATGGTCATAGTCTGGTTACAACTTACAGTAGTTTAGAGGTGGTGTCCACAGGCTACAATCATATTACCAGAAACTCAGTAAACTGAGTAAAGAATATATTATGTTGATTCCGACAATCCATCTCCACGAGGTATAATGTTGCATATGACTCTGAAAGAGGTTTATGGATAATCCTTACTATGATTTCCAGAATGTCAAATGAGAATTCACTCATACTACTCAACGTCCAGACTAATCTAGAACCATTTGCAATGCAAAGAAAAGTAACAAATTCTCCTGGACAAAGTACATTTTGTTGCACTATTGCTGTTGATGTTAGGTTAATGCCTTAGTATGTGCAGAATGGTTAATTTTACAGGTACATAATAAGATCACAGGACTATGCATTATAATACTACATATATGTACGTTATGTTTTCCTCACATAGAGATGTGTACCACTATTTGGCATGGTTATTAGTACAAAAATTAGAATCATTCCTATTTTATTAATTAATGGTACTGTTTTTCAAATTAAATTTTATCAAGCAATAATTTAAAATAGTTCATTGGTTTTGTTTATTAATAATTCATAACCTCATAAATAGCGGTTAGCTATAATTAATTCATTGTGAGTTACCAACTAAAAAAACAGGTCTCAAGCTATATACACTCTCATCTAGATTACATAGTGTACACAGCTACGTATATACAAGAGAAAGGAATTAATTAAGCACTTCCTATACAATCAGCTATAGAGACAGCACTCAAAAACCACTGGGAGGACATTGAGAGTGGGAGGGCTGCTGTAAACACATCCACTTTTTATATAGTATTTAGTAACTAGGAATGAAAATATGGCAACTGTCTGAGGCAGTGAGGCTACTTCAATAAACAGTCTCAGGCTTAGAGGAATATGAGCAAACATTGACTATGTATTGAAATAGTAGTTGGCTAATAAGTATTATTATCCTACTTGTACTATAGCCTACATACTAATTCTGTATACCACCTATTCTAGAACAAAAATGAGCTGCCTAGCTACTCTTTAAACAAAAAAATTAAATATATCAGATGAGTAGACATCCGACTAAAAGTGTTAAGTGTTAAGGCTAGGAGGATTGATTTGCAAATGTTCTTGTGGATTCAAACATTACTCTTGACCAAAATATGTCTTCCCCTTAAAATGGTTGCTGGAACTCTAAATACAGCCTTATCATTACATAGTAAAAACACGGACATTATGAAGATCTAAAGTTAAGTGAACTTTACAAACTTCTACATTTTTGTTTTGTTAATCATGTGTACAAGTATTTTCTAAAAACAAACAAACACTGGGATTTGGATTAGCTGTGCTGCTATTATAAATAAATATGCTGAGTCGGCATATTGCCATTGCATAGCCATCCTGAGGAACTACCTGTTTGCTGAGATTGTCAGCTAGCATTTGCAGGGACAATCTAACACACTCCCTGCAACCTTTTAATCAATGATAACAGTCTGAATCTACTTCATTATACCCTCTCAACAATTTCTTTATTTTCAATATGCAAAACATAGGTAAAATAAAGCACATGGATAACATTTTGTCAGAGGAAAAACCAGGGTTTGCTAACCTTTTCAGTCATTCTGACTGTTCAGATTACTAATAATTATTATGTGACTGGATCTGAGAAAAGGGACCTTATCGCGCAGAAATTCATTCCGAGATAATAGCCAATTATAGCTCACCGGTCACTACCAGGCAAAATTTTTTTTATTAAGTTATAATAAACTATGGACTTTCCCCTACCTTCTGTTAAAATTCGGTGTCCTAAATCCACTTCTAACCGGTCGAACACATCGTTTAAAAATCCCACTCCAGGAAAAAGTTGCTCGTGGACGGACTATTATTTTAATAATACGGATAAATTACTAGATAGTATACGGTTTTACGTCGTCGCCATGGTAACTAATAGCTAGCGGTTATCTAGACTTCAGCTATTATTATAACCTTTATAATAATTAATTTTTATTATAGCTATATCGGTAACTATTACTTAAAGTGATCTAGCCATGCAGTAGAAAGTATATAGCTAACATCTACGTACCTACAATAATTATCTACTTATACTATCTAGCTAACTACTTCATTTTAGTCATCAATTACAGCTCTAGTTGACAGATAGCGAACTAGTCGAATGTTGAGGAAGAATCTCCAATCTGAAGAGCCGTAGAATCCATGCTCCAACCCTTCGTTTTTCTTCATTCAGCCTGGGGGCGTGGTGCGGACGAATGCGGAAAAATTGATTTTTAGCTTACAGCATATATTGCTTGCAGCTAGACTTCAAACGCCTTCCTTGTAAATGTTCTGACGCCTATATGTATATATCCCGGTTCATTTAAAGAGAAATGCTCTATCAATAACTAAAGGTCCTTTTCTCAGATCCGGTCACAAGTCATTGCTGATATAGAAAAAGTTACTCCTTAAAAAAAATTCATTAACTCTTTACACACAGCTTTATTAATGGATAATAATAATAATATAGCTATACTAATAGAACTACACACATAAATAATGTGAAATTAGTCATTTAATTATGTGTCATTCAAACTGGTTCATCTTTCAGCAACTAGAAGAACCACTAACAGCAGCCACTATTCCAATTATATACAATATTATTTTCAGTTCTCCACTTGCAGAAGTGGTGTCGGTAGCTGTATATAGTGAAACATTCAACATTAATATTATAGATAATGACATTTTTTATCCATACTTGTTACAAAGATGCATAATGAAGTATGGAAATAATAATATTATTAAGACTGCTCACACTGATTTAAGACAGTGGGAATAAGGGATTAAGGTACACCTATATGTATCCAGTTTGGTATTACAGAAGCAGCTAAATTGTAGCTTCCCTTTAATACTAGCACACTCTAATCAGATATACATAATTGTATTTTCCATCGATTTATTACAGCAAGAGAAGTGAAACTCCAATGGCTACCCCAGCATATCAGCTACACCTACAAAATCTATAAAGCAGGTTAAAATGTGGTAGTATTACCCACTTATGAAATAAATTACTAGACTAGCCTCCCTACTCCTACGCTAGCCCTAGCCCTACCTTGACTTTTCATCCTCCAGTTTAGAATAACCTTCACCCTCTAGTCTAATTAATGGTCTTTAACAGAAAATACATTTCCCACACTGATCTGATAATGGTCTGTACCAAACCACCTGCTGTATTACCTGATGATACTACAGGTGATGTCATATTTGTAGGAATAAATGTCACATTTGTAGATACTTCAGGTGATGTCACATTTGTAGGTACTTCAGGTGACGTCACATTTTTATCATCTACAAAAAAATAAGAACACTGTAACCAGGAACACAGTCTCAACAATAGCTTGATGTCTGATCCTTGTATCATAACACATATATTACCTGTGTACTCAATATTGTGACTGTGCCTGGGAAAAGGTACACAATAATAATTATTTCATGAAAATAATAATAATTATCATTAAATAATTTTTCAATAATAATTATTATTATAACATTTTTGGCTAGAATCATAATACCATTTATCTCAGAAGCAACTACCATCCTTCTACTATCACCACACTAAATTTCAGGGAGTGGAAGGCTTCAGAAGTGGGTGAGCGCGCTGTTCAAAGAGAAGCACTTAACTTACCGAGTGCACTAACTTCAATGACGGATACGGCGGAAGTTTTCAAATTAATAATTATTATTATTATTCAAAATACAAGTTATGACGAAATGCGTGTAACGACTTCACGTAAAGATTTACGGAGTTAACGAACTTACCGGAAGTTTATCATTAATAAGGCGTTTTTCTCAGAATCTTACCCCCAGAGGTGCTATAGTTATAGCGTCTGTAACTAGACAACAGTAAGTACTAGAGCCTCAAGTGAGGGATCATTCTATAGCTAAAAGCATCCGCTAAGACTATACTTAATAACTCAATTTTTATTTTTTGCCCCAAAATGTACCTTTTCCTAGGCACAGTCACATTTTATTACACTTAATGAAATTGCTTTGTAACAAACATTAACTATTATTAATTGTGTTGTATTAATTTTATTTAGCCTTTAGCCATATTTATTTATAGAATACAAGTAACTTAGTAACAGTATTTAGTCTGTTCAAATGTTCAGTTTCATATCAAACATATTTTGTGAGCTCTCAGTATAACTTCTTACAAGACTTTAAATTACAAACCCCTGAGTGCTTGAAGAACCTGAGCTGTGATACTTATTGATCAGCAGTTATTTCTCTAAATTGCTCTTGAATTTTAAGATTGCTGTGAAGTTCATAGCTAGAGAGACATGCCAGTCTTATTTACAATGACTAAAACCAAGGATCAACCCACATAGGTCAGTGGTGGACAACACCTCTCAACTACTGTAACCAGACTATGACCATATCTATAATAGCCAATCTCGCAATCAGGATAATGTTTTCATGCAAATACATAATGATAATCTCGACATGGTTTTTTTTGAGGATATTTTGATCACTTATTCAAATTCTTGGGCCAAGAACCTTGAACCACTGAAACCAGTTCAACAAGAAGACATGTGCTCTCCATGCATGTAAGTTTCAAGGTCACAGAGATTATCTTGCTGGAAACAGGTGTGGTTTAGCCACATACACTCAGTTTAGGTCAGGAGTAGGCAATTAATTGTTATAAGGGGCCACTTAGAAACCTAAGTTGTGTAGGGAGGTCATACCAACAATAATTAATTTTCTCCACTATAAATTGATTAGTTGCTACTACTTGTGTACGTCCCTAAAAAAAATGGCAATCTTTTCAAAGCAGCATAAATTGAGGCCTATATATGTTTTTTTTTTTGACCTCAGGTGGGCCAGGCAACCACCAGATGTGACCCTGAGGGCTGTAAAATTCCCAGGTCTGGTCTAGGTTAAATGAAAAAAAAAAAAAAAAAACACTTTTCATGAGGCATATTATCACTATTATGTATCATGTAGCATCATGTAGCCATACATGTAAGTTATGTTATTTTTGTTCTATAAGTATGCTCAGTACATGTTGATAATAACTTGCTAGCTCTTTTTCAATAGTTGATATGTAAATAAATATCTCCCCATAATGATTCATTGCCACTACTAGCCAAGTTTCTAGAGTAACCAGAAGTGGTCTCCTCAGACAGTTTTATAATACCTTTGACTTCATCACTTTCTTCTCATTTCTCTCTATGATATAAGAAATATAAAACACAGTATTCGTGGCCACTACATGTGAAATACAAAATAAACTCCACACATGAATAGCATCATGAGAACAATAGCCAGTGAGAGCTTAGTTAGCCAAATTCCCACTGAATATCCTCTTTATATGCAGTTGAACTAGTCCTCTATGTTATTTTTCACTACCAGCCTATTTATTGAAGTTTATATAGTGTGATTCATAGTACATTTTTGATGAGTGATCTCTTGCTCAGACTGACTTAGTATCTATACTGTCGACTGGTATAACTGCATTTTCTAAACCACCCACTAATTCCTCAAAAACAGTTTCTAACTATCTGTTGCGTGCTATCAATCACTTCCAGAAGATGGTGAGGCAATTGTAAATCATTAGCTAAATGGTGGTGTTGAAGCAGCAAATAGATGATGACATTTGCTACTGCTTCATATTGGAAGCAAAAGTGTTATAAAAAATACCTATTCTTGACTTATGTCATACATAAGTATGAGAAGTACTGGAAACCTGACTAAAGCTCACAGCAAAATAAGAAAATATTTAGACAGTTTTGTACCATCTACACATTCCATTATTATTTTAAAGTTTATGGCCTGGAAAAAATATTCTTTGAGCTTATGCACACAGTCATCTAGCATTCTCATCTTCTACACTCCTGATTACACAGCCTGTGGTTAAGAGACATGTTATCCATTGTGTGACTTGTTTAATGGAGTTCTGCATTCCTTCCACAGTCTACACCATAGTCATTGTCAAGTTGAATTCTTAAAAAGTTAATATTCCTTGCCACAATAACCTCCTACTCTGACTGATCAAAATGACTTTTTTTTCATAGAAATATTTCCTTAGCTCTTCCACTCATTTCTATCTACTTAGAATAGATTTAGTTATAGGTCCAGCCACTTTCACTTTTTTTAAAGAACCACCCACTCTCACTTCTGCCCATGCTGTTCGACTTGGTCTGAGGTTGTTACTGTGTAGCTAGTTAGGCTGTTATATGGTATACTATATTCTAAATTTGTTAGATGCCTTGAAAAATAGGATCTACAGGTATTTAGAAACAATCAGGTTAATTAGAGACACCACGTTACAGTCAAGGGCCTTCAATTATAAATCATTTTGTCCGGATATACCAAATAGTGCTTCACTTTGGAGGACTTCACAACTTTCATGAATAGACCATCCTAAAACTTTTCGTGAAACAACTTTCAAGAAACCAAAGTGGCTGAAACACAAAACATTGTGTCATTAATTATCCTGTTGCCACACACACCCATGAGGAAAAGTTTGGCGATAAAATGAGATCCTCCAAAATAAAGTGCCATACAATAATATAGAATATGATTCCCAGTGCATGAAGTAGTTTTGTAGGTTTCCTCAGAACATAATAATTATTAGCTAAACATAAACTACAGGCTTACAGCATTGCACAGGTACATCAGGATGTTCACTGATCAATATCTAACACCAGCCCTGACAACATACTCTTAACCAGCTAGGAGAAAATCTTATTAAGCACTCTACGGTTAATTAGCTATCCAATGATGCTTGATGTTTACTAGCAATATTATTTTAATTGCTTCCTGTCTTAAGCTGGGGTGTGAACTATGATGTAATGCTATGCATTTATACATGATTTTATATTGGTCATATGGAAGACTTTGGATAACTTTGGCACACTACAATCAAGAATCGGTAATCTTGAGTGTCACATGGCTAGTATCAGTGAGTAAACAGATCTCTGTGGAGCTAGTTGCAGCAAGTTCCAGGTCTCTACCACTTTCCTAGCTGGAGATATAGCTTTTCTAGTATGACCACTTGGTCTTCTGATTAACTTTGTATCAGGTACGCTTGTTTAGCTAGCTACATGTACAATACATGTAGCTAGATCATAGATCAAGAGAGTCTCACCCCTCTATAGGGAGACTCGACAGCCTAGCTAGTCACCTGCTTTCTAGCAACTATGATCAAAGTATAGACAGGAAGCAATTAAAATTCCATAGCTATAGTAAATGGGAATGGACTATTGGAGGTGGCAGAATATTGTCCAGTAAGTTCAGAGTGCATATAATTTTAGTGTTAAGGTACAAAAGGTAAGAATTGTATCACATGTTGGGGGAATCAGTGTAATCACATGTTATTACAACTCACATGATAATCATACATACCTGTCATTACTGAAATGGTCAAGTTTTCACTACCTGACCCATCAAAACAGGCTATAGTCATACTACCAGAACTTGGTAAACTGAGTAAAGAATATGTTGATTCCCACAATCCATATCTATGAGGTAGTAATGTTGCATATGAGTCTGAAAGAGGTTTATGAATAATACGTTCCATGCTTTCCAGATTGTCAAATGAAAATTCACTCATACTATTCAACGTCCAGACTAATCTTGAGCCATTTGCAATGCAATGAAAAGTAACAAATTCTCCTAACTTTCGTTCTGCTGTTGATGTTAGGTCAATATCAGCATTTCCTAAAATTGTAATAATCTTCACTGAGTTAGCATGTACAGAATTTCAGGTACAATAATAATACATAGATCAGAGGACCACGCATTATAATACTATGCACATTATGTTTTTCCCACATAGAGATGTGACATAGTTATTAGTACCAGAAGACAGAGTCATTTCTAATTACCATTAATAGTTTCCAAAAAAATTTAATTAAATTAAAATACAACATAATATACAAGTTTTATTGGTTATATAGCTATACACAATTCATTGGGAGTTACCCACTAAAGAAACAGGAACACACTATCATTTTTGTGTATACAGCTACAAGAGAAAGGAATTAAGCACTTCACATATTGCAAGCACTTCAAAAATCACAGGAAGAACATTACCTAAAAGAGAGTGGGAGGGCACACACTCCATCCACCCACAACTAGGCTTAGGTAGATTATGCTGGCATAATTTTAGGAATAATAGGGACTGCCTGGAATCAAGCATAATGCTAGAATAATGGGGCACATTTTGGGAATAATTTGAGCTCATTTTGTACCTGGTCATTGTACAGCTAATTTTGATGTCCTCTGAGTGGTCCTGATGGAAATAGATCTACTCTATAGGCCTAATTCCATTAGTGGTTTCATGAACTATTGGTGACTATACAGTGATTGAGCATGTGATCAGCCATGTGGCATGTTTCATTTTTTTGATAGTGTCAAAAATGGCTTCTAGTTCACCTACTGAAGGCCACTTTTGGAGATCAGCAGGGACATACTTTACAGGACTATGTAGAAATATCAGTTTAACAAACGATAACTGTTCTTTTAAAGAAGAATAATCAATAATGTTTTGAGAATAATGGGTGAATTAGCAAGAATAATGGGCAACTTTTTTTAGCATTGCAGAATAGAATAATGGGGGGAATTTTGAGCATAATCTACCTAAGCCTACCCACAACCAAACAGTAGCATAGTGCTACTAACACAGGGAACATTGCCAGATGCAAGCCTGAGCTTGCAGCAACATCAAAGTCTATGATTTCATGCACACACAATCAACACCTCAGTGAAACAATCAGCTGACTCAGGACTTTATCATTAACTAGTTCTCTGGCTTTTAGGTAGATACAGTATTTCCTCAATCAGAAGCCACTGCTAATTTTTTCACTCTGCAGTAAGCAGTGGGACTATTTGAGGGTCAATTAACACAATAGTTCATTGACAGTCAACGTCATTGTCTGTTGTTGCATCAAAGTAATGATAATTGTTTTATCAAGTGAACTAGCTATAGCTAACTAGTGTAGTTACTTCACTGTTAACAGTTTAACAAGCCTTTTGATGTACATAGCAGCTGAAGATCAAGCTAGCTAAGAGACTACACAGCGTGCAGGACTTAGAACCCTAGCTGTTGTGGGCATGGTCAATGTGCTTTCTTTGGAATGCGGCGATTATTTGAGGGAGATTATTTGAGGGAGGTGGTAATAAAACTTAAGTCTGACAGCTAGGGTGCGACTATTCGAGGGCGGCTATTATTGAGAGCGGGGTCTGATCAAAAAATACGGTAGCTCTGTTAAGCTAAAACCCTAAATGATTATTCATTAATATAACTGATCTAGTCCATTTCTGGAGCTCTTGGTGTTGTATAGACTTCCACTAGAACCTGTTCATGGAGATTGTCAGCACTAGCATTTTCAGGAACCATCTAACATTTGGTGGCAGCGAAAGCCAAAGAAAGGAAAGGAATATATTGTGATTGTTCTTGTAAATAGTCAATCAAGCACATCATGGACAGAAACACACTACCCTCAAGGCCCCACAGTTTGAGGCTTAGAACGAAGGAGGAGAGTGACCCAATAAAAGAGCAGGAGGAGACGCCCAGCACAGAGGCAGGGGTCTCACAAAACCTGTTTACCTTGATGCTGCAGTGGAGGAAAGGAGAAAGTGTCAGAGAGGAACAATTACAGAGAGAAAACTTAGCAAGAGAAGAGAGAATGCAACAGGCACTCATCACAATGTTGAATGCTCAGGCTGGGAGAGAAGCCATGAGGGCTTAGGCTGAGGAGGAACATAGAAGACAGAATGAGGAACAGAGGTGTTTAGAGGAGCGGCTTCACCGCCAAGAAGAGAAGGAGAAAAAGTTATTGGAGGAAGAGAAACATAAGGAAGCTGAGACTAGCAAAGCTGAAGAAAGGCAATTGGAAGCGATACAGAGAGATGCCCCAAAGATGGCACAAATGAGGGAGGACACTGATGTGGAAGATTTCCTGGGAGAGTTTGAGATGCAGATGGAAGATCTCAGAATACCAGTTGATTGCTGGATGCGACCATTATTGACGTTCAATGTGAGGGATGTTATTGCCATCTTAGCTATCTCAGGAGAAGAGAAACTATACAACAGTCCAGGCCAATATCTTGGAGTCAAGTGGGATCAGGCAAGGAAGGCTTGGAGACAGGTTTTGGAGAGCAACAAAACCAAAAGGAGCCAGCTATGCTAACATCATACCCAAGTGGGCCAGACTTTACACATGCTACGTGGGAGAGGGTTCTTCATTTGAAGAAGTAAGAGATGCAATCCTGAGGGAGAAACTGTTGCAGACACTACCCCCAGCAGCATCAACATGTGAGAGTTTTTTGAAGATAAACAAAGTTATCCAGAACATCCAAGATGGCAGAGGAAACCCTCCCAGTCAAACAGCAGGAGAAGACTTATCACCCAGCAGTGAATGATGATGACAGAACTACTTCACCTACAGAAAAAGAAGGACCACTTCACCCCGAGTTCAGCACAAGTAAAGAAGATGACAGAAAGGCCAAAAGGACCCCAGTGCTATCACTGTCATGAATGGGGACACATTGCAGCAAAGTGCCCTGGAAGTGAACCAGAGTGAAAGAAAGACAGAAGCTGAACCACCCTATGTAGTCTCAGGAATCACTGAACATGAGAATTTGATCTTGGATTGTGCAGCCCAGGTTTCAGTAATCCAGCCACAAGCAGTGCCAGCTGAGTGTTACACAGGACAGCGGAGAAGAGTGATGGGAGTACCCTACAGCTAACCTCACTATCTAAATTGGAGAGCAAACAGCCAAGATGGAAGTATCAGTGAGAAGACCACACTCTGACATGTTCATTGGAAGAGATCTACTTCAATGATGTTCTGGTGGACAGGAGGAGAAATGGCTATAGTTCAACTGGTTTCAACTAGGGCACAGTCAGCCAAGCAGGAGGCCAAGGATAAGAGACCTCTGGAATCACCCCCACCACCCTGACAGGTGATGGAAAAGATGAACTCAGGTTATGCACATTAGAAATGGAGAAGCAAGATGGTGCAATGGTCAACCCAGGGCTTGGCACCAAGTGTTGACCATCCTAAGCAAGACACTAGATGACAAGCCTGGAAGGACAACTTTAGCAAGTCACAAGATCAGAACTGAAAAGGATCAACCCATTCACCAGCACCTGTACAGAGTGCCAGCTGCTTGGCAAGAAGATGTATGTCGAGAAATCCAGGCAATGCTGGACTTGGATGAGACAGAGCCATCTGACAGCCCTTGGGCCTTACCTATTGTTGTAACAAGGACAGTTCACTCTGATTACATATTGATTACAGAAAACTCAATGTAGTGTCACAAGATGACGCCTACCAGATGCCTAGAGTGGAGGAGCTGATTGAGAAACTGGGTGAAGCTAAACATCACAACATTGTATCTCACTAAGGGTTACTACAACTGAGGCGGATCTAGAGGGGGTGCACCTATTGCCTGTGCACCCCCCTTTTGTTTAGCTATATAACATACTAGCAACTGTCAGCGTCGGTCAGTATCTTTGCTTCACCTCCAGAGAACAGCGTAGAATCATTATAAAGCCCACCTGCTGACTAAGCAGTTACTTAGTGTGCTGACTCAGCAATAATGGCTGACCGCCTAAAGAGGAAAGCAGATGGGCCGAGTGTGTCTCTGCCTGTTTCCAAACAGTTAAATATTGGATCATACTTTAGGTAAATGCTAACTGTAAGTAGCTATGGTGTCCTGAATTTGAAGAATCCTCAACACCTCATCAGCCTATTAAGTGAGTTGTGTGTTAGCCATGATAACCTGAGCAAACAGAACTAAGTTTGTTTGAACCATCATTGACAGTGCAATTCACTTGTAAAATGTTGACCATTTTTCACCAGACACCCTTTTGAGATTGATTAATAGCTTAACTTTATTGCATGCAGTAATTCAATTCAAGTATCATCCGATGTCAGGAGTGGGGATTTTGGAGTTATTGTCGATCTAATAAAAATTCAAACTTTGTCATCTGGTGAAAAATATTATCTGCTAACTAATCACTTCGTTCCAAGCAGTGCTTTTGTTTTTCCAAGGAAAATGTACTCAGGACGGCATAGATCTTTTCAAGCTTCATGGCTCATAAAGTACAATGGTCTAGTATACTCTGTTAAAGATGATGGTGCATTTTGCAAGTATTGTGTGCTCTTTACAGCAAATCATGATACCAGAATTACTAATTTTGGTGTTTTAGTGAATCAACCCTTAACGTGTATATAATGTAGCTATGACTTTAGCTGCAAAAGTGGGTGTGTCAGAATGTATGCCACATACCTTTCAAGGAAGACAGAGTCATCGAGCAAATCCTGATAGCAACTCACCATCAGATTTTTATAGACTTACCATCACTATTCCTATCCTGGATCACCTCAATTCACAACTTGAAGAAAGATTTGATGGCAGTTCTGTAAGTTCAAAACTGTTAATGGAGTTCATAAAGCTGCTGCCTAGTGAGATTTTCAAAAACAAATCTCAAGTAGAAAGGTGTGGTATTATTGACTGCTATACTGATGACTTGCCATCAGAATATGCTATTGATGTTGAGCTACAAGCTTGGGTAATGAAGTGGAGGGATAATGCAGAAAGTCCTAAACACAACACAGCACCCAAAGCATTAGCAAAAGCTGACAAGATAATCTTTCCCAATTTACATACATTACTTCATGTTGCTGTTACTTCACCAGTTACTAGTGTTGTATGTGAACGGTCTATAAGTTTCTTAAATCACCATTGCAGTCTACCATGACAAATTCCAGGATGAATGCATTGGAAATGATGTTTATCCATCGAAAATTGGCCACTGAACTTGATCCTGAAGTTGTTGTCAATGAATTTGCCACTTGGAACAATCGAAAGCATCTTAAAGATTTGTGTTACTCTTAATTAGCTAAGATATCTCTGTGACTTCAATTATTAGTCATGTATACCTCTTATCTATTTTATGTATTCTTGGAGTACCCCTATAGCTAGTGATCATGACTTTGTGCACCCCCCTTTCTAATTTTCTGGATCCACCCCTGCTACAAGGTCCCAGTAGTCCAGGAAGACAGAGAAAAGGCAGTTTTTACTACTCCCTTTGGAAAGTACAGATTTAAGACCATGCCATTCAGTTTGAAAGGATCCCCAAGCACATTTCAAAAGTTGATGGACAGGGTTCTCAACATATGTCACAAGTATGCAGCATCCTACTTGGACGACATTGTGACCTTCAGCAAATCCTGGAAAGACCATCTCATCCACATCAGAGATGTCTTCAACAGGCTAGTAACAGCAGGATTTGAAAAGTGCCAGTTTGCCATGGCTGAGTGTTTGTACTTGGGGCACGTTGTTGGCAAAGGCAAAGTCAAGCTGGAGAAAAGGAAGATCAAAGCAGCGCAAAACTTTTTGGTGCCTAAGACCAAGAAAGATGTAAGAGCCTTTCTTGGTTTGGTGGGATACTACCGCAGGTTTATTCCCAACTTTTCTGAGAAGTCAGCATGTCACTCAGACCTAACAGAACCAAGCACCAAACAAGGTTCTATGACGACCAGAGCACCAGAGTGCATTCAAAGCTTGAAGAAGAGTTTATAGTTTAAGCCAATGCTGAGATGCCCAGACTACTCCAAAACATTTTGGCTACAAACAGATGCCTCTGACTGTGGAGTGGGAGCAGTGTTAAGCCAGATAGAGGCAGATGGACTGGATCACCCCATTAGCTCTTGACTTCCTAAGGAAGTCAAATATTCCACAAAAAAAAAGGAATGTCTTGCTATAGTGAACGCTCTAAAACACTTTGAAGTATATCTCATGGGAAGAGCTTATTATTGAGGAGAGAAACTTCATTCCAAAAGAAGAGGAAAGGAGTATGAGAGGAAGACACCCTCTAAAGGATGATCCACCCACAACCCAACAGTAGCACAGTGCTACTAACACTAGGAATATTGATTGCCAGATGCAACAATCACCTCAGTGAAACATTCTATCACTTAATCAATCAGCTGACTCAGGACTTTATCATTAACTCATAATACTTCTCTGGCAAAATTTTGTTTTAAGTCTTCTGATCTGAAATTGATTATTCATTGATATAACTGATCTAGTCCATTTCTGGAGCGATTGGCATTGTATATACTTCCACTAGAACATCAAGATTGTCTGCTCTAGCATTTTCAGAGACAATCTAACACCCACCCACTTTGCTTTATAGGATTTGGTAACTAGGAATGGAAATATGGCAACAATCTGAGGTTACTTAAATAAACAGAGAGGAGTGTGAGCATTGGAACATGTTAACTATCAGAGCCTGTTACCATTGAAATAGTGATTAGCTAATACTATTGTACTATCCTATGGAAGCACACATACTATACCATCTACTCTAGTATACCAGATGAACAGACATCTGGTTCCATAGGGCTAGAAGTGTTAAGGACTTGGAGGGTTAAGGACTAGAAGGGTTGGTTTAATGAATACAAGTGCTATTATGGATTTAAATATTACTCTTGACCAAAATTAAACAATTTTCTAAGTACAATATGGTAGCTAGGACACTAAACACAGCCTCATAGTGAAATCTCCATACCATAGACAGCATTGCCCCACAGAAGGCAAATCCACATTTAAAGTTAAGTGAATCTCACAGGCTTCTTTCTAACAACAGCTACTTCAGAGTTTTGCTAATCATGGGTAAAAGTATTTTCCTCTCAAAAAACAACAACAACAACAACAACAACAAAACATGGGATTTGAAAAACTAATCAAATGTGCCGAGTCAGCATATTGTACATGCACATTGCCAACCACACAACAACTATAATAGTACAACTTTTTAAAAAGTTGATAATAGTATGAGGATAAAGCAATTTTCCTATTAATAGCCTTTCACCTGTCATGTTATACTGTTACTATAGTGGTAGAGCAGTAAATTAAAAGTATATGAGTGCCCAGTTCCTCCAGTAGAACTAAAACTCCTCTATGAAATCTTATAGCTACTAACAAAAATCACAAAGAACTATAATTAGAATATGGATGGTGTTTAGTTAAATTGGACATAAGGAAATATTCAGGTTACTAGCTATACAGTTATACTGAAAAAAATAACTCATGGATAAAGTGTATTGAGTTGATTAGTACTAATAATTTGTAATGAAAACTTACTATGTGTAGTTGGGGCCTTTGTTTGACTGCAAGACTCAGACCCTACATAAGAACATACATGTATTTGGACACTTTTGTATTTACACATGTTACATTATTTTAAAGTTGAGGAAAATTTTCTATGAGCTTATGTACACAATTATCTAGCACTCTCATATCTTCTACACTCCTGATTATATAGCCTGTGGTTAAGAGTCATGTGATTTTAATTCTGTAATGGAGTTCTGTAGACTCTCCATACCTCCCACAGTCTACACCATAGTCATTGTCAAATTCTCTTCAGAATTGAAGAGTTGATATTCCTTGCCTCAATAAGTTCTCTCTCTGATTTATGACTGGTCTAAATGATGATTTCTAGCTTTTTTTCAGTTTTACTTAGCTCTTACATCACTTAACTTATCTCTGTCCTCTAGAACAGAGTACCTTCTTGCTAGGGTAGTCACAAGTCCAGCCACTTTCACTTCTGAAAGGACCACACACTTTCACTTCTGTCCATGCTGCTAGAGTAGGTCTGAGGTGGTTACTGTGTAGCTAGCTAGTTAGGTTACTATGTGATACACTATATTAGATGCCTTGAAATATAGGATATTAGGTTAATTAGAGACAACCATGCATAAGTCAAGGGCTTTCATATCATAGATCCTCTGATCTAGCTTCAATGTCAAAAATATGATTCCTAGATTGATCAAGCAACAGTAATAAGCATTATGATGTACCTGTCCATGCCATAAACTTATAGTTTGTGTTTGGCTAACATGTTCTGAACACAAAATTCCCAGTAGATGTTCATGATAGATGGCAATGATTGACATCAGTGTCACATGTTACTACTACTAACATAATAATAATTACTGACATACATACATACCTGCTATTACTGAAATGGTCAAATCTTCACTATCTGACCCATCAAAACAGGCTATAGTCATATTACCAGAGCTAGGTACACTGAGTAAAGAGTATGTTGATTCCCACAATACACCTCCACGAGGTAGTAATGTTGCATATGAGTCTGAAACAGGTTTATGAATAATACGTTCCATGCTTCCCAGATTATCAAATGAAAATTCACTCATACTATTCAATAACCAGACTAATCTTGAACCATTTGCAATGCAATGAAAAGTAATGAATTCTCCCGGACAAAGTTGATTTTGATGTGCTGTTGATGTTAGGTTAATGACAGCATCCCCTAAAATTGTAATAATCACAGAGTTAGCATGTGTAGAATGATTAATATTACAGGTACATATAATATACAGATCACAGGACTGTGCATTATAATATTATGTACATTATGTTCTCCCCACATAGAGAAGAATAGAGTATACTAGTCTATTTGGCATGGTTATTAGTTTTGTTCATTCATTACTTCCTAAATAGTATTTATTATGTACACATAATTCCATTGGGAGTTACCCACTAAAGAAACAGGAACACACTATAATCTAGATCACATTGTGTAGACAGCTATAAGGAAGGAATTAAGTACTTCCTGTACACAATGGCTACATAATCAGTTAGCACTGCTGGCAACTTTTTAATACTACTTAAAATCTCATGCTTAGGAAGAATGGTTATTATCAGAGCCTGTTACTATTGAAATAGTGGTTGGCTAACAATCTTACTATAACCTATGGAAACACACATAGTATGCCACCTACTCTTTAAAACAACCAGATGTGTAGACATCTGCTTCCATAGGGCTAAGGGCTGGGATTAAGGGCTAGGAGGATTAAGGACTAGGAGGGTTACCGGTGACTAGAGTTAGTGTAAAATAACTTAAGTTAGTAGCTAGAGAAGCTCACAGAGGTAAATAAATGGGTAGGTGGGGGGTTACTGGCATATTGACTCAGCACCAGCCTCCAATTTTAAAAGTCCCTATTGCAGCTCTACAGCTAGTTAGCTAGCTGTCTAATGTATGCATCTCATCTCATGACTAATCAAAAAAATTGTCTTAGGTATATAGCACAAAACAGAAGGTTTGTCTAGAACACCACACCCACATTCATAGCTAGCAACATTAAAGCCTACGTAGCCTGCTACTACATTCACAACTACTACTAGAAGGTCTCACGCACCTGTTGCCATGAATCCAATAATCACAACTATCACTATTAGAGTTACTCTCATAGCTGCCATTACATATACAGGATAGGTTGATTATTCAGTATGTAGTGTAATCGAGTCGTGAATTCATAATATAATGACATCATCATGCTCACATGCTCGAGCGCTCACACACACACGTACGTACACACACACACACACAACGTACACACACGCATGCTCGATCACACGTGAACACTAACAGCTAGGAAAGTAATATCCTGGGGAAGACTCAAAATACTGATGCTGGTATTGAGATATTGAGATTAGCCCAGAAATATTGAGTCTCAATACCAAATATTGAGAGTTGGGATGTCTGGTCTCCCCCACTCTGAAAGTAGCTAGCTACCTCTACTTGTTCCTATAAGAGTGTGTATTATTTGGAATTAAAGTTTTACTTCTGTAGAAAGGGATAAGCTTCATGAGTTACACACACACACACACGTACGTTCGATCACATACATGCTCACATGCTCACATGCTCACATATGCTCATATATATACATGTTTAGAGTGACTCCTCCACAGTGTCCACTCTCACAGTACAGTTATAAATGACATAACCACACCTACAAGATAAGTATAGAATTCTGAAACCCCTCCACTCATGAAGCTTATCCCTTTCTACAGAAGTAAAACTTTAATACACACTCTTATAGGAACAAGTAGAGGTAGCTAGCTACTTTCAGAGTGGGGGAGACCAGACATCCCAACTCTCAATACCAGCATCAGTATTTTGAGTCTTCCCCAGGATATTACTTTCCTAGCTGTTAGTGTTCTAATTATCCAAAAAAAGCACATGAGCTAGCTCATCATCAAAAAGTGTAGGTAGCAATGGATGATCTTAGTGAAGAAGAACCAGGCCCTTTAGCTCCTAAGAGGAAGATACAAGGAGCAGCTAGTACTACTACTTGAAGAGTTCATTAACTATCAGCTGCTTTCTCCAAGTGATATACCTTCAACCATTAAAGAAAGTGTTAATCTCAGTGAAGAAGACCCTCATAGAGTAGACATGTTTTGGGGTTATCTTAGAGGCGTGAAGAAGCCTGGAACAAGTGAGCTAGCATTTGGCCTATTATTCAATGTATATAGCTGAAGTTGTGATGAGTATACCTCACTCAAATACTGGTGTAGAGAGAATTTTTCATTTGTTAATAAAAACAAGACACCTTCTAGAACTAAGACGTTCACTTAAACTTGATCAAGAAAACTACTAATAGTCGTTTTCTAGGGTGAAGAGTTGTTTAAGTTTTTCTTGAATGTTGGAAATAAATGCGTTTTCACTCAAAAAAATTAAAAGTAACCCCCAATAAGAATTTTCTGGATCAGCCACTGTTGAAGTTTCATTAATTGTGGTCAAAACCCATATAAGCAATCCACTTACCTGGTAACCATCTAGAGTTATTATAGAGAAAGCTAAACTAACTACAAGAACATTCAATGAAGAACACAAATAATTTTTAATGTAAATTTCTTTTGCCAGAGTATACTTTACACAATTTCCTTTCATGAAAATTTCTGAATATGAACTGGCAGATGACTTATAGTGGTAATCATTACCAGCTTTAGTCAAAAAGGTTGAAAGCTGAGATCATAAAGTCTGTGTCCTTACCATAATTGAATGAATACAGGTTTATAAAGAGTAAGAAACGTGGCTTTTTGGCTCCTTCTCCATTATTCAGATTACATCATTGTCAATTGTATATTGCTATGGGCTATAGGCCAGGGCTAGGGCTAGATACAGTACAATAACAATAGTACACTTATTCATTTTTTCCTAGTGGGATCAGAGTCACCTGGACTGTGTTTCAATGATGATGGGACATTTATAGCTCATTCAATTCCGGGTAGGGCTGATTGCCAAGGAACGAAAAGAAGCAATTATGGTAAGGACACAGTTATAATAATGTGGTGCCCCTATAAGAGTGTGTATTAGTTTTACTTTTGTAGAAAGGGATAAGCTTCATGAGTGGAGGATTTCAGAATTCTATACTTATCTTGGAGGTGTGGTTATGTCATTTATAACTGTACTGTGTGTGAAGGTGGTCACTCTATATTAGCATGTATGTGAGCATGATGATGTCATTATGAATTTATGTACACATACTGAATAACCCAGCTATCCTGTATATGTAATGGTGGCTATGAGAGTGACTCTAATAATAATAGTTGTGATTAGTGGATTCATGGCCACAGGTGCGTGAGACCTTCTAGTAGTTAGTAGTCATGAATGTAATAGCTGGCTACATATGTAGGTTATAAATAAAGTATATTGCTAGCTATAAATATGGGTGTGGTGTTCTAGACAAACCTTCTGTTTTGTATTATTATACTATCTAATAATTGTTATTGTAGGACTTAATTTTTCTATTAGTCATGAGATGAGATCATGAGATGTATACATTAGACAGCTAGTTAGCTAGCTATAGAGCTACAATAGTGACTTTTAAAATTGAAGGTTGGTGCCTAGTCAATATGCCAGTAACCCCACCTACCATTTATTTACCTCTGTGAGCTTGTCTAGCTACTAACCTAAGTCACTTACCTTTGTCATACACTAACCCTAGTCACCCTTAACCTAGCCTTTAACCCTCCTAGCCCTTAACCCTCCTAGTCCTTAACCCTCCTAGTCCTTAACCCTCCTAGCCCTATGGAAGCAGATGTTTACTTATCTGGTATACCATAGGTGTAGGAACTGGGGGGGCACTGGGGGTATGTGCCCCCCCAATATTTTGAGTCACTAATACAAATAATATCCCAGTGCCCCCCCCCCCCCCCCCATCTTGACAAAATGGATTGCAGCTAGGTTGGTTGAGGGAATCAAGGTCCTATTCCAGCAACCACTTTAGCTGATGAATAGGCAGTTTACATAAGTTAGTGTATGCGTTATGTAGTAATTCACACAATGGTCAACTTTTCATATAGAATCTGTAAACTTTTTTTTATTTACTTCCTAGGACTAGAAATCAACTGTTTCTAATTTTTCTAATTAAGATGGTGGCCACTGGAGTGACAATTCTTTGATGACATTTTTTTCGTATTTCAGACACACTAAGCAGTATTTTAGAGGACTACATAACATGCTTCATTATCATAGAACCCAAGTATGGGTGTTAATTATGTAGTTTGTGGTTATAGATGACTTCTAGTTTTAGAACCTTGTACCAAAAACTTCAATAGAAGCTGTCAGGGAAGCATGTAGTAATGGGCTTGATGTCACTGAGGCACATCGCCAACTACGAGGTCAGTTTGGTTAACACCCTGGAACTTGAAAAACAGCTAAAAGAGTTTGATGAGATGAATGACAAGTATCCCATGTACAAATGGGCTTGTATGTACATGAAACAAGTCAGCAACCTGCTCCAGTGCATTAGAGCTTCCCAGGATTGTAACTGGCTTTTGCATCTTGCTTTTCTAGAAAAGATGTGTGTCTACTTCTTTGCATATAACAGGCATGACTATGCCCAGAACATTCCAGATCACATAGAACATATGTACCATCTAGAAACCAGCCATTCACACATATGCTATGATCTGCAAAGTGGAGAATTTGTTGTCAAGACAAATCCCATTGCATTCACATCCAGATCAAGCCCAGGAGCATCTGAACAAAGTACATAAAGGTGATGGTGCCATATTTCAGGCATAACAACTGATCCTCAAGGTTTGCTAAAGTACCACCAGAACTTGCAAGGCTTGCTGGAGAGACTGAATAGATACAAAAACCAGAACAAAGAAACACTATCAGCATTCTTCAGCTAAAAAAACCACACAACAAGAGCATGCACTAAGGCAACTGAAGAGTGTGTTGGCAATATCAAACCCCTTCATTATGTCAGAGAAGGAACCTGGAAAGATGGATGCAAAACTGTCAATCTCAAGGCTGAATAGGAAGAAAGCAACAAACTCCCTGTTTGTTCGCTTGCTCCTCATTGCAAAATCTTCAAGAAAACTACTCTATCTGGAAGATATCATAGGAAAACATGAATTCACTAGCTCCAAAGCTACACTAATATTCCAGGTGGTTCTCTACTACCCTGTACTAACAAGTCTATTCTCATTCACAAACTCAAGAGCATAGTTACAGAACCTGCCATGCTTGGAACTAGCCATTCAACACAGCCTGACCAGCATCATTAGATATGGTATGGCTCTCTACAGGAGATAATTATCTACATAAGCAGAATTAAAACCTGTAAAGATCTGTTGTACTGCTTTGTTCAAAGTGTTGATTGTAAATTAGTTGGTTACATTGATGCATATGTAGTATTTGACAACTAGCTACAGTACCACTAAGGACAGAACCAGACAACTTCACATAGCAGGAAAAACACAGGATAAGGGGTATAAAGTAGATGACACCACATGCTTTAAAAACTTAAAGTCATTTCTGAGTACTAAGGAAACAAAAGCCAATCTTGTGTTGTATCTTGCACAAAAAGCTGTTCAATTGCATGTGCAAAGTGCTGATCACCACACACACACAGAACGGTGTCCTTTCTTCCAAGCCAAACATGGTGAGTATTCCAAGTACACAAGAGGAAGCTGATATATACACTGTTGATCCTGTATGCAGTGGCAGTGAGTCATCAGGGCACTACTGTGCACATTATTATGTTCTTGTGATACTAATGTGATAGTGCTTGCCCTGCGAAGATATCCAGATTGTTATGATCATGGGCACTGGAGATCAATCAAACTCAGGCCCATCTATGTTGCTCTAGGTACAGAAAGAGTAACAGCATTGCCAGGATTTCATGCACTCACTGGTAGTGATACCACTGGTCATATTAAAGGAAAGGGTAAGTCATCATGCTTCAAAGTTTTCATGAAAGCAGATGAAGATGTTACTTGTGCTCTTACTGGGCTTGGTTTTGGAGTATACCCATCCCCATTGGTGTTGAAAAGTATTTATGTCAGCTGTTCAATAACTCTGAGTTTTAATCAGCCAAGGCATTGAGGTGGTACATGTTCAAGCAGCTGAAGGGTAACCAAGGTGTGGAGGAGCTATTTCCAACTCCAGGATGTATCTATCACTCAGCATATATTGCATGCACACCTACAAGCCAACATATGGTTGCAAGACTTAGTAACTAGACCAATTCTACTGGATCCAGTTACTCTGGGATGGCGACAACTGGAGGATGGTCACTATGTCCCAGTAGTCTCAAAAGTTCCAGCAGCACCAGAGGCTGTAGTGGAACTTGTGAAGTGTTCCTGTGTTGGCCAGTAAGTGCAGTGGATGGTGCTCTTGTAAGGCACATAATCTAACCTGTACAGAGCTCTGCAAGTGTGAAGGAGCTGAGGACACATGCAACAATGTTGCAATTGATCAAAATTTAAGTGATGATGAGGAAAATGAGGACTTGGATGGCTAAATATATACATTAACAGTTTATTTAGCACCTACATTGTCTATATAATATTGTCTTTTGATATTTTCCATAATGGGTAAAGTATAACAATTTCTTTATGGCGGCGATCTTGAATTTTCGCGACTGCTTATGAATAAAAAAATTGGAAACAGCTTTTTTTGTATTCTTTGTAAACTTAGAAAGTGAAAAATTACAAGTTTCCAGATTCTATATAAAAAGTTGACCAAATTACACAATGGCATACACTTTGTAAGTCCTTGTTGACTCCCTATACCTAGTATCAACAGGTTACATTTGTGGCCTATTATGTCACTCTTGATGCATGTAGCAGTTGCCCAGTATTAGCTAGAGCTCCAAGGCCCCCTGGTGCTAAAAAACTGAAGCAGAGTAGCCTTCTAGGATTGTTTTCATAATCCACTAAGTGTGACTCTTCAGCCAAAAAGCCTGAAAGTGAAACACCTGATATAGAAGCTAGCCATCATGATATTCAAGCAGGTTAAACAATTTGATGATCATGTACATACACAAAGAAACTGATCAGTTAGACCTTTTAGACATTGCTGAGAAGTTTGCAGGTGAAAATAGTAGAAGAAAAGCATTTTTTGGTTCTTATTGAATTATTAGTAATGTATTAAAAATGTGTGGCTAATAAAAGTGGGTGTGGTCACTCAAAATTTCGCTAACACACGCTTAGCCATTCCTTTCTAGGGATTGCCCAAATATGCTAGCATAATAATAGGCATACCCTAGCACAGGAGAATAATGCCAGAATAATAGGTAAATTTCAGGAGGAAGTGGGTGGAGATAGTGGTTGTGGTCTACAACATTTGCTAAGTACTGTACATGTGTAGTTGTACTGAGTAGTATCACACTTACAAACAAGTCATGTTCATTTTAATTATGTGACAAGTCTCTTTCTGCATTCAAAGCAGCCTGCTAACCTGATATTGACAGCCTTAAAGCTCTTCTACTTACTTATCCCACAGTTTAAAAGACAAAATGGTGGAGGGAGCTTCTATTCTGGTCTAACGCTTGTAAATCTATTCTATTGATACAACCTTCTTCTGCAGCTGCAGAACGTGTTTTTTTTTCACTCCTTGCTAACTCATTTAAAGAACAACTGTACATCTTTAGAAGACTATATTGAAAATTCAATTTTGTTACAATATAATGTTCACATGGCTAATTATAGCCTATGATATAACCAAAGAATATTAGGAAAAATTTTAAGAATAATAAGTGGAAACTGAGGCAAACTTTGTGGCATAGGAGAATAGAATAATAGGCAAAAAAATTAGCATAATTGGGTAACCCCTATTCCTTTCCATACGAGTGCCCCCCCCAATCAAAATGACATTCCTACACCTATGTATACTTCATTTTTGTTTTAAAGAGTAGATGGTGTGTTTCCATAGGCTATAGTAAGATTATTGGCCAACCACTATATATCTCAATAGTAACAGGCTCTGGTAATAACCATTAACCTTCCTAAGCATGAGACTTTTTATTGAAGTAGTTTTTACATTAAAAATTGCAGCAGTCCACCCAGCAGTGCTAACTGTAAAGCTGATTATGTATTATGTACAGGAAGTACTTAATTCCTTCCTCTTATAGCTGTCTACATAGTTGATAGTGTGTTCCTGTTTATTTAGTGGGTAACTCCCAATAGAATTATGTGTACATATAAATGCTGTTTAGGAAGTAATGAAGAAACAAAACCAATGAACTACTAATAACCATGCCAAATAGACTAATATACTCTATCCTTCTCTATGTGAGGAGAACATAATGTACATAGTATTATAATGCATAGTCCTGTGATCTGTGTATTATATGTACCTGTAATATTAATCATCCTGCATGTGCTAATTCAGTGAAGATTATACAATTTTAAGGGATGCTGTCATTAGTCTAACATCAACAGCAAGTCTAAATGAAATTTATTAGTTTTCGTTGCATTGCAAATGGTTCAAGATTAGTCTGGACATTGAATAGTATGAGTGAATTTTCATTTGACAATCTGTAAAGGGAGGAAAAGGTTGCCCATAGACCACAAGATGACTCATATGCAACATTACTACCTCGTGGAGACGGATTGTGGGAATCAACATATTCTTTATTCAGTTTACAAAGTTCTCATGCTATGAATGTCGCCTGTTTTGATGGGTCAGTTAGTAAAGAATTGACCATTACAGGTATTATGTCAGACATGTTAGTGGTAATAACATGTGACACTGATATAATCATTGTCATCTATCATACTCTGAACATACTGAAGTCTGTTCTGCTTCACAAGAGGTACCTCCAATTTCAAACATCTTAGCTAATTAACCATAGAGTACTTTTATAAAGTTAATTCCAAGTATGTTGACTACTGGGAATTTTGTGTCAATATTAGCTAGAGTAATAAGCAGTCTGATGTACCTGTACACAGCATAAAAAATGTTTAGTTGACATGTTCTGACTGCACTAAAAATCATAATATCTTTGGATATTTAGAAATCTGAAGGTCATTGACTGTAACATGGTGTCACAAATTGTTTCCAAATACCTGTAGATCCTATTATTGAATTTAGAATTATTATAGTGTATATTAACTCTTCAATTCTGAAGAGAACTCAACTTGACAATGACTATGGTGTAGACTGTAGAAGGATTGGAGAGTCCACAGAATGATTTAAAAGCAATGGATAACATGTCTCTTAACTACAGGCTGTGTAATAAGGGTGTAGAAGATTTGAGGGTGCTAGATAGCATGCATAAGCTCACAGAAAATTTTCCGGATCATACTCAACTTTAAAATAATAATGTAACATGTGTAGATACAAAACTGTCCATTGTTCTTATTTTATTATGAAGGGTTGGAGTCTTGCAGTGAAAAAAAAATGCCTTAACTACACCTGGTAAGTTTTCATTGTTAATCTTACATTAATTATTAGTACTAATCCACTCAATGCATTTTATCCATGAGTTGTTTATTGTTGTTTGTTTGCTTGTTATCCTGTATAACTGTATAGCACTCTTGAATATCTTTTGGGGGCTAGGTATTAATTCCCTCTTCCTTTGAATCCAAGTTAACTAAACACTTTCTCAATTCTTTATCTATATTATGTATTATAATAATTATTATAGTTCTTTGTGAGTTTTACTATAAGATTTCATATAAGAGGAAAATAAGGAACTGGGGACTCTTACACTAATTGTATCTTAATTTATTCTAGTATAACAGTGGCATAATGTGCCAAGGCCTAACTCTGATGCTAGTAATTAGCTAGGTAAGTCAACCAATTAACTGTTAGGAGAATAGTTTTATGAATATTATTTCCTCTTGCTATGGTATGGGGACATAGTAATTTTCCTATCAATAACCTTTCAATCTCTGACTTAACTAAAGGTAACTGTCCCATAATTTTGAGCATAATAGCTCTCTTGTCTGACTTGAGCATAATTGAGCATAATTATAACATTTTGTGACAATAGATGTAGCTAAAGCAGTTAACTAAGAATCATTAAAATTCCCAATTTCAACATAATCTTGAAATGCTGACTGCTGGGATAGAATAAAATGCCTCTTCAAATTTTTACACTGAAGCTGATGGTGGCTAGGGCTGGTGGTGAAGCTGAAACCGTGGCAAAAGCTGCACTTGTACTAGTTCAAGGGTCAGCTTATACATAATGGAGCATAATGAGAGCATAATGACTAGTACTAGGAAGCATAATAGTGTGTGTTTTTAGAGCATAGGAGCATAGCTAAAATCATTAATTCTTATGTTTGTAGACACATAGCTAATGCCCTTATCTGTCCACACAAATAGCACACTATGCTACTACATTTTTAATGGGCCAATAAATCTACTATTATGTACACATGATTACACAGTAGTTGCTGTTAGAAAGAAGCTTGTGAGGTTCACTTAACTTTTTTAGATGTAGATTTACCTTCTGTGTGGCAGTGCTGTCTGTTGTGTGAAGATTTTATTATTTAAACTGTTTTGTTATGTAATGATAAGGCTGTGTTTAAAGTCCCAGCAACCAACCATATACTGTTTAGGAAGTTTTGTCCAAAGTAATATTTTAATCCACAAGAGCACTTGCATTCATTACATACCAACCCTCTTAACATAATATTATTGAACCAGATGTCTACTCATTCATTTTTTGTTCTAAAGTAGGTGGTATGCAGTATTAGTATTCCATAAACTATATAATATTATAGTACAGTAAGATAATTAGTACCTTATAGATTCACAAATTCCTTGGGTTCATTCTACCTAACTTCAGTGGGATTATCCCAGTTCTTAAAAAATGTATTTCTAATATTATAATAGATATCAATCAGCTAGTATAATATTATATATACTTGACAACACATTCTACTATACATGAGGTTGTAGTGATTTTCAATTTTTTGTTATCAAATTAAAGGTTGGTGGGGTTAAAGGTCACCAAAGAATCTCATGGAGAAGATTGATGAAACAGCAGCTTAGTTAACTAGTATGATTGTTTTAAACCATTACATGCACAATGGTTAGTCAATATCTACAATTTTTTTTCCAACTGAAGAAGGTCACCAGATAACATTAAGGGGTAGAAAAAAGCAGGAAGACATCTATGTGTAAAAATATTAGCATCATTGACTGATAGTGTACAATAATAATTATACGTATACCTACTATGATAAAGTCTAAATAGCTAATATTTGTACCAGTTAAATGGCTCATAGCATAAATTTTGTATCCATTAATAAATGTTACCTTATGGTAGATGTGAGGACTATAATATTAGTCATTACATCATCACTATTCATCAGTAGTCATTACATCAGTCCTGTGATCTGTATAATATTTTATGTACCTGTAATATTAATCATTCTACACATGCTAACGATTATTGTTACAATTTTAGGGAATGCTGTCATTAGCCTAGCATCAACAGCACAACATGATATATTTCACCCTGGAGAATTTGTTACTTTTCTTTGCATTGCAAATGGTTCAAGATTAGTCTGGACATTGAACAGTATGAGTGAAATTTCCTTTGACAATCTGGAAAGCATAGAAACGTATTATTCATAAACCTCTTTCAAAGTCATATGCAACATTACTACCTCGTGGAGATGGATTGTGGGAATCAACATACTCTTTACTCAGTTCAACAAGTTCTGGTGATATAAATGTCACCTGTTTTGATGGGTCAGCTCATGAAAGATTGAACATTTCAGTAATGGTAGGTATGTACGTCAGTAATTAGAGTTGTAATAACATGTGATTATGCTGATTTCCCCTGTCATGTGATACCATTCTTGCCATTTTGTACTATTACACTCAAATCATACTGTAAATTCTCACAATTTCAAACATCATAGCCATAGAGTGCTTTTATATGGTTTTCTCATAGCCAGTCAGGGAATTCTGTGCTGGTGTTAGAGATTGATCAGGCAACAATGATAACATTCTGATGTAGCCACAAGCCTGTAGTTTATGGTTACCTAATATGAAACCTCGAAACTACTTCATGCACTAGGAATCATAACATTGGAACTTGGCTGTAACTTGGTGTCTCTGATTGTTTCTAAATGCAAGGCATCTAACTAATTTGTACCTCATAGCTTGCAACCTAACTAGCTACACAGTAACCACCTCAACCACCTCAACCACCTCAGACCTACTGCAGCATGGGTATATAGAAGTGAGTCCACAGAACTCCTTAAACAAGTCACAGTATTTAATGACATGTCTCTTAACCACAGGCTATATAATGAGGGATATAGATTTGGAGGTACTAGATGATTGTGTGCATAAACTCATAGAAAAAATTTTTTTCAGCCCAACTTAAAATAATAATGTAACATGTGTAGATACAAACTGTCCTTATTTTGCTATGAGATTTTAGTCAAGATTGATAAGTTTCATTATTATGAATAAACCTGATAAAGTAGATAAATATAATTATAGTAAGAAAATTTTTTGCCTTCACAAAGGTCTAGCTCAGCCACACTCACTCCTAGAAACTTCATCCAATGAATAATGTATCTCACAAAGAGCTCTTTTTATTGTCTATAAGGTCATCACAAAGATAGCCAATAATTAATAGTAAATTCATCAAAATGCTAGGTATGTAGAGAGTGTGGAGGTTTATGGTTTGGTCACTGGGAAGTGGTTTCCAATTAACAGTAGTAGAAATTTAATGCAT
Source organism: Diacarnus erythraeanus (assembly GCA_964016965.1). NCBI lineage: Eukaryota > Metazoa > Porifera > Demospongiae > Poecilosclerida > Podospongiidae > Diacarnus > Diacarnus erythraeanus. The sequence continues at coordinate 8,012,812 of OZ024671.1, forward strand.
ACCTAGTATGTATGTACTAAATCATTTGGTGGTGTTGAAGCACCAAATAGATGGCTTCATATTAGAAGCAAAAGTGCCCTAAAAATAAATAATTGATCTAATGTTCAAAAATTTAGCTCTTTCAAGAGCTCTATATTCAGACCCCCATCAAGTCTAACAATGGCCAAGATAGCAAATTAATGTGTAAATCCTATTCCCCTAATACATACTTGACTTATGTATAATACACCAACTTCTGGAAGTGATTGCTAGCATGCAACAGATAGTGCTTTTAGGAATTAGTGGGTTGTTTAGAAAGTTAATTATTACAGTTATACCAGTCATATTCAAGTGAGAGATCCTAAGACCCTTATCACGCTATATAGACTTCAAGGAGATAGAAGAAAATCATAGGTAGGGAAAAATTTCCTAGAGGACTAGTCTATCTTCATATAGAGTGGAAATTCTGTGGGAATTTGGCTAACTAGGTTCCACTAGCACTTGTTTTCATGATGCTATTCATGTTTGGAGTTTATTTTGTATTTCACAATAGACTGTGCTTTATACTTTCAGCTCTCTCACGTCATAGAGAGAAATAATATGATGGAAAAAACCAGTCCAAGGATAATTATGGTACCAAAAACTGTCAGAGACAACTTTTGGCTACTCTAGAGACTTGCTTAGTAGTGGTAATCTAGGGGAAACATTAATTTATTTATGTATAGACCTAGACTGAGTGTATGTGGCTAAACCACTCCTGTTTTCAGCATAATAATCTCTATGTATGTGTACCTTGAAACTTACATGCACAGTGAGTAGATGTCTTCTTATTGAACTGGTTTCAGTTGTTCAAGGTTCTTGGCCCTAGAATTTAAATAAGTAATCAAAATATCTAGACAAGAAGAAGTACCTCAGAGCAAACATGTTGAGATTACCTTTTTTATCCATTGTGAAGAGGTTTTGATGTAAAAATGAGTTTGTTTGTTTTTTGCATAAAACCATTATCCTGATTGCAGAATTGGCTATTATAGAGATTTCATAGTTACAATAGTTGATAGTTGGTGTCCACCACTGCCTGGTGTGGGTAGAACCTTGGTTTTAGATATAATAACAAGTTAGTCATTGAAAAAGGACCAACACACTTTGGACTTCACAACACTCTCACAATTTAAGTGCACTATTAGAGAAATAATTGCTGACCAATAGGAAGTCTCATGAAGAGTAATAAAATATTGTAATGTGAATTTGAGTACACATGTAGTATGATACAAGGGTCAGACATCTTATTAGCACATTTAAATTAAGCTGTTGTTGAGACCGTGGTCCTGGTTTATTGTATAGTGTTCTTATTAATTTTTTTGTAGATGTTCCTTAAGTACCTACAAATGTGACATCATCATTTATATCATCAGATAATACAGTATCTGTGGATACATCAGGTGGTTTGTACAGGTCATTACCAGATCAGTGTGGGAAATGTATTTTCTATCAAAGAACATTAGACTAGGGGGTGATGATTATGAAAGATGAAAGGTCAAAGTAGGACTAGGATGTCCCTGACATAGCAGGGGGGGGAGGTGGAATGAGGGGTTTGGGGGGCTAATAATTTATTTGATAAGTGGATAATAGTGTCATGTTTTAGCCTGTTTTATAAATTTTGTAGGTGTAGCTGATGTGCCGGGGTAGCCATTGGAGTTTCACTCCCTCTTGCTATAGCTAGTAAATTTATGGAGCACCTTCCAAATGTATCTAATTAGAGTGGTATTGGAGGGAAGCTACTATTCAGTGAATTGACTCCCATACTTCTTTAGTACCAAACTGGATACACATGAGTGTGCCTTAATCCCTTATTTGACCCAGTAGCTATGTTTGAATAAAACTAACTCATGTTTCTAAATTCAATCAGTGTGAGCAGTCATATTATGGTTACCATATTTCCCTTTTTGATGCACAATCCTCTGCCCGATAAAGATTATGTTGATCATTAGCCACCTTCTATTCCCATCATTACACATAATTTACATTTTCCTAATAATTTTGTATGATGCTCAGAGTAGAGAATTTTTATCTAGCATTAAAATAGCTAATTCTTTTTGGCTCATTGATATACTGAATATACAACCATAATAATTTTGTTCCTACTTTTTACAACAATATTGATGTTAATTTTCAGGTGAGAATAGAATACCCTCTAAAGCTGTAACTGGCACAGTATCTACGTAAAGTGTTTCTGGTTGGCACTGCTTTTACTGTACTGAAGATGATTACAGCATGACCACAAAGGTAATAGTGTATTAATGAAATTAGCTTATCTATAGAGTATTGAGGATGCATGCTGTTGGTTTTATGATAGGAAGTGTATGGGAACTGTACAGCTATGAACTTAAGGATGCACATTTTAACTGTTGGAGCTGTGGGTTTATGTTAGAATAATATGGGGGTGGATGAAATAGAACTGTAATGATAAAGTAACTGCCATAGAGATACAATCCCTGCCATTAGGATGTGCTTTCCCTCTAATATAACTGTTGTAGTAATTATGGAGGAGGTGGTAGGAGGGAATCAGATAGCTATGCTAAGAAGCAACTTGGCTTTTATTCATGGAAGGATGTTGGGTTCAATATGATAAGGTTAAATTTTGTATTTGGAGAATGTGTGCCTCATTAAACAGTCAGTGAATAGTGATCAAAGACTAAGTCACTACTTAGTATCTTGAGACTAGTCTCATATAGCTGATCCTTACCTATTTTAATAACGATAGGACATGGAAAGCTCCATGCACTCAGTGTGGGTGTGTTGTTCTGAGCCTCACTGGAAAAAATATTTTGTGATAACGAATCACACATCCATGAATCCAAGAGTACTGTATCAGCTAAAAGTTTATATATCCACATCTCCATTACTTTGCTGCAAATATCCTTGGTCATTGGTAAAGGTTCCTTTCAGTAAGCAGTGTACAAATCTGTAGCAGAAAGTCATTGACAAGTTGGAAGAGTAGTAGCTACGTAGCAGCTTTGTTGCAGGGATGTGTTTGTGTCTCTTTCAACAGAGAGTGTTTATGGAGTTCAATGCTGTAAGTAATCATGACAATAATACGTATGTATAAGGTTAGCTCTGCATCATATAATTATTATTATAGTCTACTTTGACAAGGCCATTTCTGTAGTAGATTTTGAAAGCACTGCTTGCTTACTATCCTTCAATCTACCTGTTATGTGAGCTTCTCAGGCTACTAGCTGCATGCTCTTGACTTGTACTTGGTCTGTTATTTTCTCTTTTTAAATTGAATGTAATAATACATGGGACCTCTATTCTGGCACCTTTAGAAGGGTGGCCTCCTTTCAGGAGGTGATGTTCTATAAGTTTCAATACAATAGTTGTTTTTGGGATTATTCAGTGTCGTCCTCATTTCAATGTGTTAGAATGGACTTTAATTAATACTTACGTATGTGACTAATATGGGTACTAATAAACTTTTGTGATTTACACTAAATTCACTAACTGAGTTGTTGTTGTTGAGGTTGATTTATGATTAAGTGTGGCTAAGCCTTGCATACCCAGTGGCTGATGGATATGTACGATAACTTTTCAACACCTAATGGCAGGGAAGTTGTCTTGAAGGGGTGGGAAAAGGTTTGCATTCCAGATGGTTCTACACTACTTCCTCCTGAAGATCC